>CM040397.1:77425296-78687796 GCA_022702515.1 Ilyophis sp. 1 JC-2022 | reverse complement strand
AACCTTTTTTATTTATTTAGCCATCCTATTGTTAATGTTCTGAAGGCATTAAAAACCATAAGTTATCACCAAATGTTGTTTAACACTTTTTTTCACCAACTACATTCCTAGTCATTACAGAAGTTCTACAAATTCATGTTTTTTTAACACCCAAATACCTGAAATAAATGCATATATTAATATGCAATAATGAATTGTTTTTCAGTAGAAAAGTACAAATGAGGAAAATAAAACAAATTCAGTCTCCTGTAATAGTTGGTCTTTTAATAGCCTGCGAACTAATCATATTTAACTAATTTAAGGAATCGATAAAGGAATCGACAAAGAATCGGATCGATAATGGCATCGATATCAATAAAATCGAACGATTCCCATCCCTATCAGGAATATAACCAAATCTGCTTTTTATCACTTAAAAATATTGCCAGAGTATGGCTGTTTCTCTCTCAGACCAACAGAGATTAACGCATACTTTTACTACTAGCAGAATTGATTCTTGTAATGCCCGCCTCTCTGGTCTACCTAAAAAAAATCTATAGCTCAGCTTCTACTTATTCAAAATTCAGCTGCACGTGTATTAACTAGGACCAGAAGGAGAGCACATATTAACTTGTTTCTGCAGACCCCTAGTGGTAGAAGACACCGGCTCTTCACTTTACAAACATCAGAAATACATTGCTAGTTCCATGAGAATACAGATTGTATCACCATAAACCACATATCATCATAATCACTATTTATTATTCTATCAGCGAGCGAAATATCACGTTTCTATTTGCCACCGTTGGCTTGTAATTCATGAAAGTAGCATGCTATGCTGCTACACTGTTATCTACAATGGACCTGACCACATATAAGATAGCAGACATTTAAACATATTTGGGAGTTTTTTGTTTTTGTTTTTTTTTTATTCCCAAAAAAGTGGTTACTATCACAACAACAAGAAATAACACCCAAGATCCTGAATACAGTTAATTACGACTGTCAACATGTCGACTCCACAGGGAAAAAGAGTGGTATTTGTTAGTCACTTTCTTTTGCTATAAAAAGCTGCGGTAAAATATGAAATGGTCATAACTTTACCTTTGGTTATGAAGATTAAGCCCCCTGCAAGAATCTGAGGTTATTTTTTGCCTTGGTTGATCTGTTTTTAAGATATAATCCTCGTTTCCACATGTATGCAAGCTCCAAAATGACCGGTCAAAAATTTCCAGTGTAAGTCTTTCAAACAAACTTAATTTTTCGTCCAATAGAGCGCGTCCTAAACTTTTTGAAATGGTATGGCATTCCCATAGGTAGATTTAACCAGCTGACCGATATCCCTGCGTAACGCATAGTAGGTTGCACACATTCGGAAGCCATTTTGGATCTGATTTCGACCAGCTTCATACGCATAATGCGTCACCATTATTACACGGAAATTCGAGTAGATTTTTTCAAATTCATAACTTTTATTTGTTGAATTGAGGTTGAATTTTAGTCACAGTAGCCACGTAAAATATAGCATGTATTATCTAATTTCTTGTGGCTAAATAATACCATAGGTCATATCATGTATTGTATCATTAGTATTGGTACATAGCCTAGCCATGCATTATGCTATGTTGAGCACACCAGCATCAATGGGCCATAAACTAACCTATGACATTGTTGCTGGTTGTCAATGGTAATCCAGTGTCAGTGGTCCAGTGTCACAATATTTTGTGATATTTATAAGACTAAAGTAACAAGTTTACATGTGACCAGGGTACATTTTAGTCACAATCCATGTGAAATATAGGATTTATTTATTTATTTCTGTGAAAACCTACCATATTCATTTTTTGATTTTTTTTTTACATTATGTTTTTATTTTACTATGTCATTTGTTGTGGCTGAATGGTAGGATAAGTCATATCATGTATTGTAGCCATAGGCCATAGTATGGACAAACAAAGCATTGTATACATTTTTGGATAGGTTTTTGGACCCCTATAGATCTCAAAAGTTGGTAATTCCTTCATGCATTGAATGCAAACATGTGCATTTCTGTGAGTCAGAATACTTTGTGTTGATAGAAACTGATTATCTCCTGATTTACTGTAATGCACATTTTATCCATTTTGGATACATTTGGAGACACTAAGGGATGCCAGGATACACTCTTTACAAATTATCTTGTAGAACATGAGTAGTTTTGCATATCCCCAAATGTTTTGTACACATGTGGACAAGAGGTGTGTGGACCAGGAAATGTAAAGTACGACCTGTTTTATATCTTTGCCTTTCAGAGGTGCACTGTAAAGTAAGAAAAAAAAGTGTCTGCACTGGATCTCTATGGGAATTGGGGGGTGGGACTAGATTTAGCTGTAAATTACACTGGAATAGTATGGAACACATGTTTGGCTAAATCATCAAGGGTCTGACATATCTAACAAGTCTTAAACCATCACTCCGCTGCCAAATATGCAGTAGATGTAGATGGATTACTTGAAGGGTTTCTTCTCCTGACTTATTTTTCCATAGAGTTTAATAGGAAATTTTGTCAGAAGAAACACCCCTTAAAGTGATCCATCCATATCTGGCAGCAGAGTGATGATTTGAGGCTCGTTTGAGTCCTCAGACCGTGATGACTTACAGCCATTTCGCCAACCATGTATTCCATATTGTTCCAGCATAATTTACAGCCAAATCTAGTCCCACCCCCCAATTCCCATAGAGATCCATTCAAATGCAGAGAGGTTATATTATTGCTTGTAGGAGTACCAGAAGATAAGATATCAAGAGTATTTTGATATTGTTGGGTCACAGACATCAGGAAGTCATGGCATGCAAAGGTTATGTGACCAAATGTTAAAAATGATTACTTCATTCTTCACTATGTTAAATTGTCCAATATTTTTTGATGCCCAAAAATGGGGGGGGGGAGACTATGTACAAAAGGTTCTAAACGGTTCATCCGATATGGATGAAAATACCCTCAAATTAAAGCTGACAGTCTGCACTTCAACCTGATTAGCACGTTGAGTTTGAAAGGATACAATGACAAAGTACAAGCAGGCGGAATTCGTTTTGCCTCGTTTTGTATCTTTTCAACGTTGCCTACTGCATCTTTAACTGTTTAAATTATACTTAAACAGAGGTGAAAGTAAGCCACCACAGTCCGGTACTCCCTACCATCAAAAGATTTATCGCATGTGGTCATTCAAACTTTGTGTCATATCAAAGTTTCAAATAACAATTTCCTCATGGAAGAAGACCTAATTTAAATGAATGTTTTAAACAGCTGATGAAAAATTACACTCCAGAAAGTGTTTATACTTGGTTGTCAAGTTAATTGAAAAAAAAGTTCTAAATTGAGACTTTAAATAAATATCTATTGTAGACACTGTAGATGTGTAAATTGGTAAGAATACTTTATTATCCCCATGGGCATATTTTTCGAACGGCATATAGCATTCACATTTACAAACCGACATTTATACCAAGAAACATGCAATCATTTACACTACAGAAAGGGGGGAAATTTAAGTAAAACTTGAAATATTTAGGCCTACTAAATAAATATGGAATCTTACAAACCTATCCACACAGATGTTTGCCCCATTAATGTACTGATATGTCTGTGGGTCAGATAAAGTTTAGCCAACTAAGTAATATAGTATAATTTATTTTAAAATGTAAAAGGATAAAAACATTAGTTGCAAACACAATTTTGTCAACAAAATAATGTCTAGGTTCTATAAGACCACAGAATACGTTTCTATTCAAATAAAAATAATCATTATTAGTAGTAGTAGAAATAATAATAATAATAATAATGTATTGTATTCGTGATGTGTTTTTCATACAAGTACTAGATGCAGACAATTGTTCAAACGTGTAATGTACAATTTTTTTTTTCTTCCCATTGTAACGCAGCTGAATTTCATATTATTTCCACTATGAATGATTGCCATTTCACACTTTGATAATAAGATAACCACAGGGCCAAGTTACATTAAATAATTTATGAAACATTGGACAGTTTCTTTGGAATAGAGCCAACTTAATTTGTGTAAGCTTAGATAGCCAATATTATTTGTTGTAACTTGGCCTCATTTTGATAAATAGGCTACCTTCAACGGCAGGCCTAGATTTTGGCTAGTTTTAATACATTGATTAAAGGCAGTGCTTTGTGTGCGTGAGTAACTTGCCATTATTGTAACCTACGTTGAAAAGTTTTTGTTGAGATTCATTTACCTCGGATGTAGCTGATTGGATCTTTCTCATGTAACCTAGAACCAAACAAGAATCTTCCGAATACTCTTCATAGTTGAAAACTCGGAGGTTTGCATATAAAAGCATAGCAACACTTCCGACAGCTGTTAACAATCGAAAAAATTACGCAAACCAGAAATTCCAGTCGTTGTAGTGTACCATTATGCTCAACTAGCAAATTTAGACAGCCGTATTTGAGCTTTCACGCTTTTTCGAGTGATAAAGAGTTACTTAAGAAGTGGGTCCATGCAATAAAGAGAGACTAAGGAAGGAATTTCACGATTAAGAGAGGCAGCACCTTCGTCTGTAGCCTGCACTTCAAATCAGATGACCTAACTCCTGCAGAGGGACGAACACGTCTCAAGAAAGATGCAATTCCTTGCCGTTTCAAGTGGAATGAATGGCGAGGGAGCTCAAACAAGCGCATTTCAGTATTTGAACGTACCAGTAGTAATCGCCTAACGTTAAATGGTAACGTTACTGAGAGAGAGAGAACCCCAACAGTGGAGCCAAAGGAGGACAGTGTCGCAGCATCAGTAGATCTAGCTTCTGATCATGACTACAATACGCCTCCAGCTCCAGGTATTACATGCCATATATTGTTTAATTTACTGCCTCTTCTTTTTCGTTCCTTCATGCTTTAAAGTTTAAACAAACATAAGTAAAGCCCGATGGCCAGCCAACTTACTAACGTTACTTAACAGCCTACTTACCTCGCTAGACTAGGAGCTACGCCAACAAGTGGACAATGTATAATATAACGTTATAGGACAGTCTGCTTTACAACATGTCGTCATGATAATATTTATGTATATTATAAATTAATATACGTTCAAAAATACAATATCATCAAGTCATGATAATCATCTGAAAATGTTCTGACCATGTTCAGCCAATCAGCATTAAGGTAACCACAGACTGCACGGATCCTAGAGGGAGGTTCCTGTTAAATTATCACGATGTAGTTCCCGGTTGGTTGACGAATCCTGAGGAACCGCCTAACTGGCTACTATGTTTTGTGGGACGGAAGAAGAGCTGTCTGAATTTATTGCAAATTATGTTGAATGTGCAGCAGGGTTTTCCCAAATTCACCGAAAAAATAACCTAGATTATGCGAGGGAGTAAGGGTATGTACCGTTAAAATATTTAAATTTGTTTCACGTTTTCTCACTCCTTGTTAGTTCGTCAGTGAACATAACGTTTGGTTGCGAGTTGCTTCTGCTTAAAAATGGCTAGCTATCTAGCTTTAGCTTGTTACTAAACCACAACCATATTTGCTGTAGCTTTTGGTACAGGGCTCAGCCTGGTTTACTAGATATATAGCTGTGCAGATTGCTTGCTTACTAAGGAAGGGTATAATAGAGACTGCCGTATTGTTTGGTAATTGGTAAGCAAACTATTAAGAAACGGTCGTTCAGAGGCGATGGAAACGAGTAGCAGATCTACATGAAGTTACTCATACGTAGTATACAGGTAGCTACCGCCAGAGGTTTGCAATTGTTTTAATTTACGTCCGACTGTCAGACGTCCATCCGTGCAATTGTTTTGTAGGTGTGAACAACACAGATGTGTTAACCCATTCTTACAGGCACGGACGGTGCAGACGTTTTCAGAACGGCTTGGCAAATGTAGTTATTTAAATTAAGGACAATGCAAAAAATAATTACAGTACATTTCTTAAAATGTTATTTCATTGTCACATTTGTGAGTTAATGTGGTATTTCCTGGCTCTTTTTTTTTTTTTTTTTTTTGTAGCGTTGGATAATCATCACAAAACTAAAGAAATGGATTTCAAGTGGATGACAGTAACTGCTGCCAACTCAGGGGGCCACCTCCAGTGTGCCTTCTGCAGGTACCAGTGCAAAAGCAATGCCACCTTTCAAATGCACATTGGTACCAGTCACCCATTTCACTGTGATGATATGGATGTAGGTCGTCTGGGAAAGATCATCTTCTACCAGAGGAGTGCCAAGCTCTTCCACTGCCAGGAGTGCTTCTTTACGGGGAAGATGTATTCCCGAGTTTATGACCACGTTCTTGTCTGCCATTCCTTCTCAAGGAAAGCCAAGTGCAGTGGCAACGGAGACCCCAAAGACTACCTGAGCGACAGCAATGACAGCAAAGATATCGCAGATAATGATAACAATGATGAGGAGAAACCAGAACGGGGAGACAGCGAGACTAAACCCATGGCGGTGACCTACCTCCAAACACCTGCTAAGTTTGTGCCCCTGAACTGTGTCAAAAATGAGGAGGAGGAGCTCTACGACGAAGACTCGCGCCATTCCGGCTCTCCCAGCCAGCCTCCGAAAAGGAAGAGGGAACCGGCCAGCGATGAAGAGGCGCCTCTTGACAGCGAGGACTTCCCCGACTACTCTGGCAAGCTAGAGCGGGACACGGACGAGGCGCAGGAGGAGAAGCAGGCGGAGGAGACGCTGCTGTCCAAATACATCCGACGCACCGGGGGGCGCTACTACTGCAACATCTGCAACTGGCGCGGCAAGATGAAGGGCTTCATGTTCCACCACGTCAGCAAGAAGCACAACATCCCCAGGCCTTTCGCCTGCAAAGAGTGCAACAAGTCCTTCCTCCTGGAGAGCATGCTCCACAGTCACGTCAGCATGTTTCACAAGCAGGGGATCTACCAGTGCCCCTACTGCTCCTTCAAGTCCAACTACCTCCGCGGCGTCCGCCGCCACCTCAACAACTGCAACGCCAAGCAGGGGGAGGGGTCGTATGACAGCGACGAGCAGGACAGAGCTGAGAGGTGGCTGAACTGAAACGTGATGGCATGGGCTTACATTAATAATGAAAGTCTGCTGAACTATGCCTCAATGTTTTGATGTTTTTTTTTAATGAAATGTGAGTTTAAAGACTGTTTGTTTGTCCATTATTGTGTGCCAGTTCTCATACTATTTTGTGGAATTGCTGGATTTGAACCAGCTCTGTATTGTTTGTAACTAGTGTTGGGCATGTAGTTTAACTACATATAGTTAAAGGGGCAGTTCATCCACAAATTTAATTTAGATAAGTTTCTACATACCCTGAGTACTGTCTATGCATCCAGGTAGTTTTGCTGAGAACTCACTAGTTTTGTAGACGTTTCTTTAGGATAAATTGGCCGTTGTCCAACTATTTTCAGTGTGAAGTCATTGGTAGTTTGTACAACTATGCTTTAGGAGTAGTTTCCCCAACACTGTTTGTAACCAACAATGCAGTACTTAAATATGTGAATCCTGTAAAAGCAGCCATATCAATGGGACAGACTTAACAAGGGCCTTTCCGTACCGTGACCTCTCCAGTAAAGTATGCTAGTGCTCGACAGCTTTGCCAGTTGCTGCAGTCCTACAGATTTAACTTATGAAGGCGTGATGTAATTTAGCCTGTTCACTGCTCTAACTGTGGTCAAGAGTTTCAATGAAGTAAGAAGCAAACGACACTGCACTCCAGATTCCTGATCAGAATAACAGTTTTCTACAGAAACCAAATGTTATATCTTGACACCCTTATATTAGTTGGCTTTCATGCCCCCTGTTGCACAGCTACTGTGCAGAATGCTTGACCAAACCTATCAAACTAAGTGTTAAACTCTAGGGTTTAAACTTGCGTCGTCCTTGTCTTTATTCCAGCTTCCGAGCCACTACACCAACCTGCCTCTTTCATAACGTTCAAATATGTTTACAGATCGTAATCTTATGTACAATCTATTTAGTTGTCCTACACCTGTACGCATTCCATTACAGTGAGCCTTATTGCAGTTTATTTTTTTAATAGTACAGGATTAATGTTCACACCTTCTATTGCACTCTGGGAGATTCATGTTTATTTCTCAGTGTGCTAACATCATGATTCATGATTCATGATTTTACATATAAAGCTGTCAGGTAGCATCACTGGACTTTGGACACTTCCTGCAAGTAAAAGAAATGGGGAAGAGCTAGTTAGCCTACGGCTCTGACAAACTAAAGCCTAGTTTCTTTAAGCTTCTTCTGTATCTTTATTTTAAAGCTAACATGCTTCAATGGTACCGTTCTCCAGTGTACTTACCGTGTGATTTTTGTGTAGCTCACTTGATCTGTCTGGATTTAAATAGTTGGTATCTTTTAGAGTACTCAGACCTGAACCTAAGCTACATTTTGATTTCTCTCAAACATTGTTGTGTAAAGCTGTTGTGATGTTCTTGTTTTTCAAATACATTTTGGGTTTTAAAAAATAATTTGTTCTTGTGATGTGTTCATGTAGATGGATAATCAATGGAGGTTTCCATAGCTGGCTTCCAAAGTTCAAATTTCACTTTAATAACTGGTTTAGTCTCTGAAAGTACAGTACAGTACACTCGATAGTGTTATGCCGTTGATAAATATTTTGTTTAAATGTTTATTGATTTTGTAGTAGGCAGTTATGTTTTTATACTGTGTGTGTGTGTGTGTATATATATATACTAAACTCCTCAAAAAAAGTTTGGAAACGTTATTTCGGTCGATTATTCCTCCCCTTTAATAATACCAATTGGTATTGTATTTTATATCGTTGGAAAGCCTGATTAGTCACCTTTACAACGAGGTACAACTTGTAAGGATCATGCATTCGTGGAATGAGCAACACAGCTAACCGTGTGGGTAGCGGCCCAAAAAAATGTGCCAAAATCCCCTGCAATATTCTGTACCACAGACAGATCTCTGATCAGACGGTGAGGAACAGACTGCACATGGCCGGTCTTCGTGCTTATAAGGCTGCCAGGAAGCCTGCAATGACTGCCCTTCACCGTCAGGCCCGTTTGCGCTGGTGTCGACAGCACCGACAGTGGAACCTAAGAATGTGGAGCAACGTCATGTTCAGTGATGAATCAAGGTTCTGTCTGCGGACGCTGGATGGCAGGATCAAAGTATGGAGACGGCGTGGAGAACGCTATGCAGATTGCTGCACAGATCGCGTGACACCTTTCAATGGGGGCAGTGTCATGGTGTGGGGCGGTATCTCTCTCACAGGCAAAACAGAACTTGTCATCATTGAAGGCAATCTCAATGCAGTGAGATATCGGAATGAGATTCTGGAGCCAGTGGCGATCCCATATCTCCAGAATCTGGGACCTAACTCCATCCTCCAGGATGACAACGCTCGCCCCCACAGAGCCAGGATCATCACAGAGTACCTCCAGAATTTGGGAGTGGAGAGGATGGAATGGCCTGCCGTGAGTCCAGACCTCAACCCAATTGAACACTTGTGGGATCAGCTTGGGCGTGCTGTACGTGCCAGAGTGACCAACGCAACCATGTTGGCTGACTTGCGACAAATCCTGGTTGAGGAATGGGATGCCATCCCACAGCAGTGTGTGACCAGGCTGGTGACCAGCATGAGGAGGAGGTGCCAAGCTGTTGTGGCTGCGTATGGATCTTCCACACGCTACTGAGGTCCCTGACAGTGTAAAATGAATAAAGTGTAAAAATGGCCAATATGTGTTGTTTTTCCCTTATTACTGTGGGAGAGTGCAATCATCCAGTCCACCAAGCAACTCAAAACGAGAGTGAATACCAACAGAAGAATATTGCAGGGGATTTTGGCACATTTTTTTGGGCCGCTACCCACACGGTTAGCTGTGTTGCTCATTCCACGAATGCACGATCCTTACAAGTTGTACCTCGTTGTAAAAGTTTTTTGAGGAGTGTATGTTGATCAATTTTCAGGTGCTCTTGTAATGGTTATGTGTTTACGTTAGACTAAAAGGCTGAAGCAACTTTACGTGACATCTTGCCTTGGACATCAAGCAAAGGATTGTAATATGTCCTATTCATCTCATTGATAATGGAGCCTTTCATGTGACCTCTATTTTACACGAATGTGAAAAGCAATTCAAGTGGAAAATACAAATGCTTTTCATTCAGACTTGTTGTGATGGCTAAAGCTCTAAGTGGTATATAACTTGTGATACTAACTGCAAGTAGGTCAGAGGAGGCTGAGACGAGAGGCCTCCATCAGAGGAACGAGGAAGGTATGGTGGTGGGAAGGGGCATCTGAGAAACACAAAAATCATATACCGTATGCTAGTACAGTGATCTTCATTCTTGGTCCTGGAGGGCCGCAGC
This sequence comes from Ilyophis sp. 1 JC-2022, assembly GCA_022702515.1. Lineage (NCBI taxonomy): Eukaryota > Metazoa > Chordata > Actinopteri > Anguilliformes > Synaphobranchidae > Ilyophis > Ilyophis sp. 1 JC-2022. The sequence goes on along the minus strand of CM040397.1, from coordinate 78,677,474 downwards.
GTGTGCTGGGGTTTGTTGTTACTCCGTACTTAATTGGTCAATTAACCACACCTGGCTTCTTGGGTCTGAACTGGTTGCTGATATTAAGGCAAAAACAAAAACCAGCATACCCTGCGGCCCTCCAGGACCAGGAATGAATATCACTGCAAGCATGCTAGAAATCAGTCTAATAACCCTGCATGTAGTCAGTGTTGTGGAAACCACCATGAAAGCGTAGTTGTACAAACTACCAATTCACACTGAAAGTAGTTGAACTACAGCCAAGCTACCCCAAAGAGAAATGTGAATGGCAAAACTACAATTACTTGGGGGGGGGGAAAATGTAGTTCAAAGTATAGTTTTTTATTATAAGGAAAATATAAAATAAAGGGACTCAGGAAGGTACAATCAGTTGCGTTTATAAAAAGAAATAATAATTTTTTTTAAACGATTGCGTCAGTCATTTTTGCTGACAAATTATTTTACCTTGCATAACAATGGTACAAACCAATGGACTCAGATTACATGTCAGAGTATTTACACAGCACATGAGGAATTAAAGAGGGCCATGGTCGTGCCCCAGACATGACGCACATGTAAGCAATTGGCAATGCCTTTTTGCACATGGGGAGAACCTGTAATGTGGCAATTGGCAGTTCACTGTTGGCAACTATGGTGGAGCAGAGTGATTTCACCAATCAGGATTAGAGGGAAAAGAGAGGGCAGGTGATATTTGGTCAAAGGGGGGAAAAATATCTTTGGGCCAAATTGGATTACCTAATTTGCATATTTACTTGAGATCTACAGTATATCCGAGTTGTGTCGGTATCGGCCAATAATCGCTTAAGATAAGCTTAAAGGTATCAGCCTGATACTAAGATTATGGCTGACATGATGGGGCCAATACGTTGATGCAACATGAATGTGCTAGAGAGGTGAAGCATTGTTGTAATTCAGTGGAAAAATCATGCTCAAAAAATTGCCTAAACATAGTTATCTGAACTTCTTTTATTATTCATAATCATTTTTACCAATACCAAATTTAATAATTTGTTAAATTTTTTCTTTATAAGTTGTTTAACATCTGTGCGGTCTACTTCTGTGAATGTGGAAACATGGTTGCAGTTTTCAATTGTGCTATAATGTAAAACTGGGCAGTTTTGACATTGGCCAGCACTGCAAGACAAGTATGGATTATTGGCATTGGAAATTGGCTCGGAATTTCCATGTTGTGCATCCATAATATTAATATCACAAACTCTTATATAAACATCCAAAGCCAGTGGTTTCAGTTTGACAAGTTCAGATAAACTATTCTGTTTATTTGTGGATTTTGACACCTTTAAATGGATGTAGGTTATAGGTTGCAACAGGGTTTTAGTAGGTAACACATGCTTTTTCTTTGTGATGCTAAAGGTGCCACCATGATAACTTATTACACAGTAATTTAACATTTAGCTCCTGGATGCCAATGAACCCGTTTGGTTACAAGTTCACAATGTGCCTCAAAAGTTAATGTTATTAATTACATTTATTTTTGGAATTTATTTTTAATAGGCATTGCCAATACTATAACAACAACTGCTATAGACCAGGTAACGGTAGTGGTAAACTAATCACTCCATACCACTAGAGGTCAGTATTGTCATGTCATACTGACATTTCAGCTCATGCAAATGATGGCTATCTCTTTTCAGATGGTATAATTAACATAGTCTCAGAATAAGTGTATTGCTTGTCTGTTGGTTCACTATGCACATGCTATTTATCAAAATAATCCACTCTAAATATGTTTATATCCAGCCAGTGACCTGAGAAGAAAACGATTATAATAATTGCCACTGAAACTGCATTTAACCACTACATTGTTCTCTTCTAACAATTGGGTTTTAATTATTATAATTTAAATTTAGTTTCATTTTAAATCAAGGCATTCTTCTTTAGTATGAATGTTAAAAAGATACGGCATATCCACAAAGAAGGTTATGTAAAAGCATGTACCTACGCATTTCGGCTTGAGTATGGAAGGGTATGAAGGCTAGTAAGACTAAACGTGTTGGTACATGTTTTTAAAAATAATCTTATTTGCGGACATGCCGTATCAATAAAAAGGATTTTTAACATTTATATTGAAGAGTGCCTTGATTATTTTTTTCTGTTAACTAATTGGAGATACCATTTTAAAAGAGAATCTTCTAGACTGAACTTCTGTTTTAGCATCCTGGCCGTGCTCCCTTTTTTTTTTCTTTTCCTACTTCAGAACTGTGTTGTAATTTTGCGCTCGGCACAAAACCTCAACCTAGAGCGATGTTGTACAGAAGAATTACAAACCCCCCAATTGCAGAAAAGTTGGGACAGTATATAAAATGCACATAAAATCAGAAATACATGTATTTCATTGAAAACGGTACAAAGAAAAGATATTTAATGTTTTGCCCCATCAACTTTATAGATTTTTGTAAATTTATGCCAATTCCGAATTTGATGCACGTTCAAAAAAAATTACAATAGAGAGCCATTCAAATGCACAGAGGTTATAGTATCGCTTTTATGAGTACCTAAAAAAAAGATGTCAAGTCTTTTAATATCCTTTTATACCCAATCATGATAGCATCACTTGTTTACCTGTGGATGTAATGTTGCAAAGAGGTGTTTTTTGAACTTCCTAGTCTTTTTTTATTTTTTTTTGCCCCTGTCCCAACTTTTTTGGAACGTGTTGCAGGCATCAAATTTGTAATTGGTGTACATTTACAAAAATAAATAAAGTTGATAAGTTAAAACATTTTTTTTGTACTGTTTTCAATTAAATATATGTAAAAGAGAATTTACAAATCACTGCTTTTATGTGTATTTTACATACTGTCCCAACTTTTTTGCAATTGGGGTTTGTATTAAGTTTTTTTTTTTTTGTGTGCATCAGGTCTTGCAATTATTTTAAAGCTGGGCTTTTAAAATGCATACCATGATTTCAGTAGTGAGTCATGAGTCATTTTGGGTGTCTGGATGTCTTTCTTAAGCCTTGATAAAATTAAGAGAAATCATTTGTGTAAGCAAATATTATAATATATTATTGAACTTGAAGAGTTAAAGTTGAAATTCTTTGACAATCTAAAATACGTGAAACTGCCATTATGTGTGTGCATATTACAGCTAACTGCCGTTATGTGTGTGCATATTACGGGAAATATGATATTGGAAAAATATGTACAAATGCAATGCTCTTTTTCAGAACCTGGCAGGAAAGATCTGTGTGAGATTCCTCCAGGGAAACAATTAATCCAGAGTAGGCCTAAGCCTATTCTTGAATAGTAGCTACAATTCAGCAACAATTATTGTCTGAATAGGATTTTTAAAAATCCAGTAAATATTTAACACCATCACAATACAATGCAGGCTTGATTGAGCTTGTGACTTCTGTCTGGTTAATAAGAAGAGTACTCTTTTCCAGAAGACCTGGAAGACCAGTGCTCACAAATATAGAGCAATTGTTATGCATTGATAATTATTTAGTACGCTTTAGTCATAAATTTAAGTATACAGCTGAATCGCACTGGAGGTGTTTGAGTAGTTTACCTTATTCAAGGAGTGTAGCAGAAGAGTGCCATACTACACCACCTACTGTACACACCATTCAAATAACAACGTTCTGGTCCAGAGCATACAGCTGTGATCCTAACCTAAATCTAAATCACTTCTGCAGCATACTTTGTGCATACTGTACCGTTTAAACGGTCTCCAATATGATTGCTTGTGGGAATCAAATGTGTGGCTGTGTGTTGGGTTCAGAGGCAGACTTACTGGCTATATGGGCATACAAAAAGTGTCGTGTGAAATGAGTTTCCCAGAAGGGATGCATTTTTAACATGACAATCGACCATCTGCCTATTATAGTTCATTATAAACATCTTAAATCTTGTTTCTGAGTGGCAGTAGGGTGCCGGCGTTTGTAATGAAAACCATTTGATAATAATCTTGATAGTAATCAAACTAGCAATTGTCCAAAATAGCTATAATACTGTGTAATCTTTTGTAATGTGATCTTCCCTTTTGAATGTCCAGGGTACTGTACCTGACAGATGTAGCCCACCCACTGTCCATTTTCTTCAAATACACTTTTGACAAAGCTCTTGGGTTTCCACCTGCAAGTCATTTTCCATGCTGTCGTTAAGTACTTTGATATTAAAATGTCTTGATTTGAAACCATGTATTTTTTGAATTTCCATGTGTTTCTTTTTATATTTTGGATGGCCTTGTGTGTCTGAATAATACAAGGAATATAATTTTCCATGACTTATCCTTTGGATATCCATGCTTAAACCTTTCCCATTTTTAAATCAGGATTAAGACTGAGTACCTGTCGTGCTGTATGAGATGAATATATTAATGGGACCAATTAATCACCTAATGCTGTAGTCGCAAACTCATTTTTGAAAAGAATCCATGTCTTTTTAAAGTGAAAACCTAATGTATTATATACACTATATAAACTCCTCAAAAAAAGTTCGGAAACGTTATTTCGGTCGATTATTCCTCCCCTTTAATAATACCAATTGGTATTGTATTTTATATGGTTGGAAAGCCTGATTAGTCACCTTTACAACGAGGTACAACTTGTAAGGATTGTGCATTCGTGGAATGAGCAACACAGCTAACCGTGTGGGTAGCGGCCCAAAAAAATGTGCCAAAATCCCCTGCAATATTCTTCTGTTGGTATTCACTCTCGTTTTGAGTTGCTTGGTGGACTGGATGATTGCACTCTCCCACAGTAATAAGGAAAAAACAACACACATTGGCCATTTTTACACTTTATTCATTTTACACTGTCAGGGACCTCAGTAGCGTGTGGAAGATCCATACGCAGCCACAACAGCTTGGCACCTCCTCCTCATGCTGGTCACCAGCCTGGTCACACACTGCTGTGGGTTGGCATCCCATTCCTCAACCAGGATTTGTCGCAAGTCAGCCAACATGGTTGCGTTGGTCACTCTGGCACGTACAGCACGCCCAAGCTGATCCCACAAGTGTTCAATTGGGTTGAGGTCTGGACTCACGGCAGGCCATTCCATCCTCTCCACTCCCAAATTCTGGAGGTACTCTGTGATGATCCTGGCTCTGTGGGGGCGAGCGTTGTCATCCTGGAGGATGGAGTTAGGTCTCAGATTCTGGAGATATGGGATCGCCACTGGCTCCAGAATCTCATTCCGATATCTCACTGCATTGAGATTGCCTTCAATGATGACAAGTTCTGTTTTGCCTGTGAGAGAGATACCGCCCCACACCATGACACTGCCCCCATTGAAAGGTGTCACGCGATCTGTGCAGCAATCTGCATAGCGTTCTCCACGCCGTCGAGAGTGAATACCAACAGAAGAATATTGCAGGGGATTTTGGCACATTTTTTTGGGCCGCTACCCACACGGTTAGCTGTGTTGCTCATTCCACGAATGCATGATCCTTACAAGTTGTACCTCGTTGTAAAGGTGACTAATCAGGCTTTCCAACGATATAAAATACAATACCAATTGGTATTATTAAAGGGGAGGAATAATCGACCGAAATAACGTTTCCAAACTTTTTTTGAGGAGTTTATATATATATAATTTTATTTTTTATTTTTTTAAAGATGGTAGCCTTTCAGGTTGTGAGATGATCTAACATAGTATTGGTGCTGTTTGAAAATGGAGGGATACCATACCTTCAAGGGAAATTTACAAACAAATGTTAAAAACAAAGTGCAGATGCCTGCATTGTAAACAGCTTTTCATAGAAAAGGTAGTGTGACTAGTTTACTGTGTGACCTGCAAGCACAGCATCTTTATTACATAGTTATTGTCTTGTTATTTTGACACGATTTTGCAATGAGATGTTGGACATGCAAGTGTCCATATACTTTTGGTCATATATAGTATTGTATCATTTCTTCTGAGCCTAAGTTGAACTAGTGCTCGGTTTAGGCGGAGAAGACACACTATTGTTAATTTTAACTGTATCACATTTAACTATCAATTCCTGATGTGTCAGGACACACTATTTCTTCATTTTAAGACACACTATTGTTCAATTTAACTATAATTCTGTACAAATTCTAATGCTGTATAAACAGTAGACCAATCAATAGGAAAATGGAAGAAATTATTTTCTTGCACTGCTACCCACATCGGTGTAGCAGTATCTGAGTTTGGCCTTAATACAGCTTGAAAGTCTACTAAGTCTATTTCAGTACCACTGTATTCTGGCAGCTTTATTGTGGTCAAACGAATAGATTCCCGTCTCAGAAAGTGAGAGGAGGCGGGATTTCCACCAGTTTAGATGCTGAAATAGTTCATGACAGAGCTTTCATCTAGCTCACTGACGTGTCTTTGTTGCTATTTGGGGGTTTCTCAAAGGACCGATCTCACCTAGCAGGCAGAGGGCTTAGTTTCATTGCTGCCGTGCATCACTGTCAAATTGATCCCATGTTTTCGTCTAGGGAAATGAGGATTGATCAACATTCCCCTCTTTTACATCTTTATAGCAACAGTTTTTGTTTATCTGTTATTTTTTGGGGGGTGGGTGAAGCATTAAATGTACAAAAAACTAAAGAATAGCAACACTAGTCACTTAAAATATACACACAGGTGCTACGTAGAGCGCATATTCATCAACTGTATGAGAACAGTGGATTCTATAATGAAACATCTGTTAAAGATTGCCAGAAATCTTACCATGGACGTGTAGATTCACTCTGATCATGGATATCAGAGCCAACTGACCAAAATTGAAGAATTGACTAATATCCTGTGCCAAAGTACACTACAGGTCAAAAGTTTTAGTACAATGCAATGAAAACACCTTTTATTTGTCCAAAAAATGATCTAAAAAAAAAATGCGACCCCTGTTCCCTGTCCCCTATGTGCCCTATCCCCTCATTTGCAAGCAGTGTGCGAAAGAAATCCCACAAAACACCTGTTTATTTTGCCAAATATGGCTTTTTATGAACTCTGAAATTTAGGTCAATATCCTGTGAAGTAAAAGATTATTTTTTACTTCTTACTATTGAGTTTTTTCCTTGTGCCATTTGAGATTATGTTCAAAAGTTAAACCGCTTTAACTACACTAAAAACAGAGTACTAAAACACAAGTAAAGTGTGATAAAACGTTTGACCGGAAGTCTTAGCCCAAAGCACCAGTTTAGGTCCAATTGTCCTTGTAGCCCACATCAATGGTCCAGTTGAATGAATACTGTCCGTCTCAGAACTGGGTAAACCATCTCAACATTATTGTGTGAAGGGCCTAGATTCAAACAATACTTGATTGATTGAATTTTTTTTTCTTCTTCACACTGATACACCGCAACAATCGCAGAACTCACCAAATTGTGCGTTTGAAGGAAAAGGAATGAGCATGTGCATTTAATAATTTGCTAAAGTTTAGGAGAAGTATTGATTGAATCCAGGATAATATCTTTGACAGATGTTGTAAATGCAGAAGGTCATTCATAATTTGGTATTATAGTCATCCACTAACAGCAAGAAGTTAAATCCAGACAAATGCACAGCTAATCGTATCTGCTCTAGCTACAACCACCCATCCACCAGATGCAAGGTCAGTTTGGGAGAGGCTGTCCAATGGGAAGCACATGTATCTGAAATCATAAAGCCAAAGTATTCTCTTGCAGAGTCATCTTCTCAAATTTCAGCCCACATCCAGAGTACTCAAGAACTGTACTCAATTATAAGTATTGTTACTTTTAGGAAAATGTAAAAATGTAGGCCTTTTCAAGTAAAAGTATCCCTCCTAAAAATAATTTAAGCATGAAAAAAGTTTCTGGGGGAAAAAGTTATGCAAGTACAATTATGTTCGTGTTAAATAGGCTTAAATAGGTTTCATTTGTAACCCTTTAACTGCCAAAAATAAAAGCTACATAGACTGCCTCTCCATGCATTTTTCCCCAAAAAATGAGTCAGCACTGAACTCTTCCGTAAGATATTGATAGATACAAAAGTACATAAAATGCAAAAGCATTGGGACAGTGAAACAATTTTTGTTGTTTTGGCTCTGTAGTCCAGCGCATTGGATTTGAAATAAACCAATTAATATGAGGTAAAAGTGCAGACTCAGCTTAAACTTGAGGCTATTCCATATTGGGTGATCCATGTAGGAATTACAGCCTTACTTTTGATACATAGTTCCCCCAATACTTTACATTTAACTAGGTACAATACGTGTACAGCGTATTTAAAATAGGCTATTAATATAATTATAAGTTACCTTAGCAAAGTAGTCTTACTCTGGTGACTGCTTCAAACCGAAGTGGAAGGAAGCATTCATTTTTGCTCTTCAGTTTGATGGCACCCTTGCTAATATTTGCTAGCAACTTACAAGCTAAGATGATCTAACTTACATTAGCATGTCATACTGTCCACTGATAATGGTTGGTGATTAGCTAGCAACATGCATAGCTGGCTACATGCATATCTATAACAAGTTATAAGTAGTAATACTGTATGTTTTCATTCAGTTAACAAACGTCATTAATATTTGCTTGGAAGAGACATTAATTTAAAATAAATGATCTTGCTAATAATATGTTTCCTCAAATTGACTGACAGTAGTGCCACAGAAGATAAGTTATATAATTAGCATCACAGGATGTACAGTATATAACCCTGCTATTTGGAGGACGGGAGGTAGTCACTGTAAAGCCTCATTGCAAATAAAGTCCCAAATGGTTGATTATACATATACGTAGTTCCAACTTTTCATGGATTGGCCAATGGGAGTTCCTACTGTATGTTGCACTTGCAGAAATAGGCAGGCTCCAGGGTTCAGACAGGGCAGGCAAGATTTAGCTCAGAACAAAGCCATACGCCATGAACCTGACTCATAAGAACATTTTGTACCTTAAAACTTTACTTGGGTAAAAGTAAACATGGCATCTGTAGAAAATACTCAGAAAAGTATAAAAAAGTTTACCGTATGTAACGGAGTACTTGTAACATGTTACTACAGACCCCTACCCACACTCAAGGTGTAACATCCTTCACATGATTTGATTTGTGAGCCCAGTTTGTGAATATGCAGCCCTGTATTTGAATCCAGGTCTCACTAAGCATATGCCTCTGGTTTGTATGTTTTCTGGTGGTGAAGTTTTTGATTCTGGCTTTTTGAAAATATAGCAGTTTAAATGATAAGAATCAAACACAAACAACCAGACACAAATGTATAAATAAATACTGTGGCTACTGGTAACTTCTTTTTTTAATTGTATTGATCTTTGAAGTTGAAGCTGTCTTTCCTGAACTAAAAAGGCATAATTTTAAATGCAAGGTTGTAACCTCCTTTCCCTGTAAAATTCTGACCTGCGTTCTTAACCCCACTGCTCCCTGTGTTTTATTCCACTAACAACAGTAATAATTTTTTCTGACAACTAAAAGCAGCAAAGAACATTGTATAAATGATATGCATCTCCTGCTGGTCCCACAGCAACCATGTTGACTTTATTGTTGCTTTCTTTGATCCAGAGAAGCTTTGATTCGCCTTTCTTTTTACCCTTTTAGCGAAACGTTTCATTGGAATATCGGGCTTTGTTCCTGACAGCAGCAGGCAGGGACAGTGTAATGGAGGAGGGAACGCCGTGGAGTGGAGTTGAAATTTAGCTGTAATCAAAAGGCTTTCCTCTCAGGTTCTTTTGTCTCCGTCTTCCCTTCATGGTTTAACGTGACCTTTGGGCCCTGATTGCTCACGGAACCGCCCCAGTGATCTGAGATCTGTTTTCGAGCAGAACAGGGGTTCCACGGAACCGCCCCACTTATCTTGAGATCTGTTTTCGAGCAGAACAGGGGTTCCACGGAACCGCCCCACTTATCTTGAGATCTGTTTTCGAGCAGAACAGGGATTTTCACTGAACCGCACTCACAACACTATGGCCTAGCCTTACTTGAACTCTAGTCAGTTTGCTGACCATCTTCAAATGCAAGGCCATCAGAGTGACTAAATGGTCAAAGGTGAGCCCACTGTTATATTTATATACAATATTCCAGACATCTTAACCACATGTACAATTAAGTAGAATCCATGGTGTTGCTGTAGCATTTGTAGTCCACCAGTGGTATAATGCTTTTGAGTCTACCAGTATTATAATGTTTATTTGGTTTTGGTTAACAAAATGGAGTCTGAGCTAACAATATGATATATGTTTACATACTAATCTCTTACTATGATCTGTGTGTCACATACGTGGCTTCAGGGTTCTCCTCCCTCTCTTCTATTTAGTGATCCTCCCACTGTTTAACCATTTGGGCCACCTTTTAAGCAACCTTTTCATTGTGTAGGTCACCTATTTCATGTACACAGACCTTCTGTGATTGTGCATTGTGAATTGTATCTCTACAATTTTGCCTGTAGAGGGTGCTATTCAATGTAAAAACCACTGGATTCTTGATTCTTCGAGCGAGGAGTATCAAGCCAGCAAGTTCACATCATTTATTTACAAATTAAATAATGGCTCCTTCACAGATAGATGCTATAGGTCTTTGTCAACTTGGACACATTCTGTTGCACAGTATTTTCAAATACAAATGGATCATAATAATCATATTTATTTGGGTGAACTAAGCACTTAAAATATTACCATCAAGGGAATTGCACTCAGTTATGGGCAGCAATAACTTGTAAGCCAGTTAAACTTCCATAATTCCTTTGTATATGCCTATTCAATGCTGATAAGAGAAAACATATACAAATGCTATAAGGTGAAAGTTTAAATCGACACATGAAATCACTGGGTTGAATCAAAAGAGTGAGCATGCTGTTGAACAGGCCTCTACATTCTTTACTATTGACCTTGAAAACTGAAATTAAAAGCGTTCTGAGAAACATTGAGGGCAATATATGTGTCATAAATGTCCAAGTGTCCTATGTATGTACAAAGCCATAGAAGACAGCCAAAAACATAATGTTCCTTCATTGGGGGACATAATGACTTCATTGGTGGGGCATATAAGTGTAGGAGGGGCCTTTTGTTACAGGGCAGATTTTCTTAGATGTTACGCACTTATTAATAACAGATATTGAGTTACTTTTCACAATCACAATGTGTCCTTAATGTCATTTAAATAGATGACCATAAGTTGTCTACCACCTCTAGTTACTATAGTTACCCTATTTACATTACCAAATAATATCTATAATTTTCTGAATAGTTTTCCCCCCCCTTGTTGCATTTTGCTTTCTTCAGTTTTCAAAAACTGTAATGTATTGCTTCAATACAATTGTTAAAGCCTGTGTTACCACAGTACTGTGATACAATTATTGAACAGAAGAGGGCACTGTGACTATTTTGATTCTCTCACTCTCTGAAAGCAGACCAGCTGTTCTGTAAATACACTCCCATCACTACTGCTGAATGTTATTGTTTTTAGGGAACACGAGGGTACATCTGAAGGGTTATTTAAAATGTGAATGTGCTTATGCACATTCGAGCTTCAGTGCGAGAGAAACACTGCAAGACAAAGAATTAGCCTACAAATATTAGCATGTTGAATTGAAACCGGAGAAAGTTGGGTTTGATGTACAGTCTCCACCCTCATAACAGTACAATATATTTTTTAAATGTCAATGCATGGTTCCATTGAATACTAAGAAATACCGTAACTCCTGGCACAATGATTAAGTAAATCATCCAATGCTTTATTCTACTCGACTTTGGCCAGCTGTGTCTAGGTCGTTAGCATGTTGATCATTGTGAATATCAGGGCAGTGCTGAAGGCCAAGAGTCCCTTACCTTCAGTAAGCTGGCAGAGCACAACTTGCTCAAATCATTGTTGTAACAGACTCTGACCCTTATGGAACTAAAATAAACAACAATATATTGAAATAAAATACATTAACAAGGTCGTAAAAGTTGCAATACTTAAAACATGTAACAATAGACGGACAAATATGCAAACTGCTGCTGTCAGATACTGCAAAAGATTTTTTTTAAACATCGCTGTGGAATATATTTATTTCACAACTCACTCATCAATTATAATATATTGCACTATTTTATGAAAGGGTTGTGTTGTGTGTGTGTGTGTTTGTGTGCCTGCCTTGAGTCCTGAACACGTCTTTTTTTGAGTTTATGGAGGCATTTTTTTAAACTGGTACAAAACATAGCAATCCCTGCATACTTTCAGTTCTTTAGTAATGATGAAAGCAAACCAAAATTGGAATGACTCTGATAGAATAATAATAATAATAATAATAATAATAATTAATAATAATTAATAATTCTATCAAACATTTAACATGTTTGTACCTTTTTAGTTTTCCTGTATGAAGGCATCAAGGTGAACAAGCACAACCATATTTTGTATAGAGATGTGTTTATGCAAACCTGGCTTGTGTACTTTGCTTTGCTCACTTACTAATTTAGCATTTGAACCTTTCACAATGGGCTTTTTCTAAAAAGACTAAATTGGATCTATTTTTTCTTTCTTAATGTTTTTTCTTTTCATCGAACTACTCTGTGGAGAAAACTTCCTTTGAAGCACAGTTATGTTGCCTGGGGCTTGGACTGTGTATTGAGAGAGGGCTTTGTGGAGAATCGGTGCTTTGTTTGCCCAGAAGCACCTGAGTACGATAACCATGGCCAGAAGATCACTAATTATTTCAAAGATATTTTTTGTTGCCACTTTATAGTTTCTAAAATTTGAAATGTGTTTTTGAACGATCAATACAGTGAATCTGATGTGATCACTCATCTAAAGTTGCCTTAGAGCATGTCATTTGGAGTCAAATTCAAGCTCTGTACTCAAAGAGCCCACTTAATTTTATTCCAAGTGTGTTTCACTGTACAATTCTTGGTGTCAATTCAACACTAACAGTGTTTAAATCTATCAATGCAACATATACTCTATCAGAGCTGATTTAACAGTAGCCATTTTGCTGTGTGCATTTGCATTTTTACTATCCATTTTAATCCACAATGTGTTTCCAAAATGCATAATTTGTACCATATTTTATTTGTACAGCATGTCTGTCTAATTTCATCATGTGCCCCCCTGTACACAGTCTCACACTGGGTCTTCATTTTCCTCTCCCAGGTCCCTGTTAGAGAATACCTCAGCTTGCTCTCGTAGGAGCAACACACTGCTAGCTTAATTAAGAAATTAACTATGCTAAATATGGCTTACAGCCATGTTTCTTTAAAGCCATTTAATGATAATAATCAACCCTAAAACAATTACGGCTTTACTCTTGTAATTATACATTGTACTTTTTTTTTTGCGGAGCAAATAGGAAAGACTCTTTGGTCTCAGGTGGTTTATTCTCTGAAGTATTTGTGGCGTTGCTTGAGTACAGCAGTTCCTTTCGTTTATAAAGCGGCAGAAAGCCATGGCAAATCCCAGCTCCCCTTGTGGATTCATCCTCTGTAGGTTTTGGGGTATGGGGAATTGATTTGTTTTATTTATCAAACTCTTTTCCCTTTGGATAGACCCAGCACAGGAATTAATTACGATAAAGGCCCTAGAGTCATCCTTATACAATGAACAAGTTTAGACTCAATATTTTTGATTAGAGGCACAGAGTGTGCTCCCAAACTGTGTAGATCTCATGTTTCAAAAAGCCCAATGCGTGAAACTTTATTCGTAATATTGTCTGGCGGAGTTTTTGTACACCCCTGCATCTGCATTTAAAGACCAGTCAAAGAGCCGGCGACGTTCGTTGGATTGAAATGCTTGATATTTTAAGCCAAAGATATTTTTTCATTTCAAGAGTTTCGCCCATGACCCGCTAAACTTTTAAGTATATGAAACTGGTGCCTTCAATCTGCAACTCATTTGCGTTACTTTTTTCCAGCAACCAGTCAACTATGACTGTGCCACAACAGAAAGTGACAATGTCAAAGAGTCTTCATCTCTCCCACTTGAACATCCCTGGGGCAGGCACTTTGGTTTTTGAGAGGTGCAGTAAATTACTGTTTTTTTGTTATTCACATTATCGTAAATGCCCCATGTGTACATCCCTCAGGCTGTATATGAAGGCTGAAAAATCTAGGGGTTAACATCCCATTGGAGGGCAGAGGATGACCAAAACATAAATACAGTATGTAACAGTAGTTTTATTTTATGTTAAATACATGGCCATTGTCAAATAGAGGAGGGATTCAATTTCACTAATAACCAGTCAAGCTGTGCAGTAAAATTTTACTTTTAAAATAACATTAAATCAATTTTGACTGTGTTTATATGAGTACAGTAAAAAGTTATTCTTACACTGATTTTGTTGTGTAATGTTATGTAACTTTATCTGAACCTTCAGCAATGAACTAAAAGTTAGTTCAGCAAAAACATTGCTTTATTTATTTGTCGTGTCATTGTGAGTTTACTGTCACTGACATTAACAGAAGATACTGTGAAAGGATTAAAAGTGTGATACTTGTCTCATTCAAAGTTGAGGATAAAGGCAGTTGTTAGAAGTACTCTACAAATTTATGAACAGCTGCTTGAGGAAGACACAATGGCTGAAGAAAAACAGCTGTGGGAAACTAAAAAAGTCAATATAAATCACACAGCAGACTATGCTTTTCAGATAGCTGGGGAAAAAATGGCAGTATATATTCCGTGTTTGCTTAGCAGTCCTAAAGCCCAAAACGAATAGACGTTTTCAGATGTGCAGACAAACTTTCATGGTAAAATATTTTCTGGCTCTTCCAGACAAAACAGCCAGTGTTGTGGTTGTTTTACCACAACGCGGTTGTTTAATATTAATAAATAAATGTTAAAAAAAACGAAAACATGCATCTTACAGGCACATCCTAACTCCTAACCACTTTGTCACATGAATATGTGATACAGTGTCACGGTATGGCAGTTAATTACGTTGAATTCACGCAGTATAAATAAATAACTCACTCGTCATTGTCAGGGTGTGACAGGTTTGCCTAACCGCTTGGTAAATAGTGGAATCACTTGCAAACGCGCGGCGCTACACACACAATGTTTGTAGAATTCATAAGAGCAAATCAAACGCGGCGATGGTCTGACAGCTGTGTTTCCCCCGGTTTCAATGCCCTCACCAGTGTACACAGAGGGGAACAAATGTAGATGTTTGCGAACTGAGGTTCGTGCTACTAAAGCTGATGGTGTCTGGGGTAATCTGTTATTCATTAGCGCTTATTGCCTGTGACCTCATAGTAGGGATGTCCCTGCTCAGATTGTGACTACATTATTTGCAGTTGTTGAGATTTTTCCTCTGTGGCCATTTAATGAGCCATCAACCAAGCGGATTACTGTACATGGAACAAGCCAGAAGAGGGACATTATCACCTAGTTAGTTCACTGAGAATTCCTGTTCCTGTTCTCACATAAAGGAACAAAGACTTATTTCTGGAGGGTAGAGGGGTATTCAAAGTGGAATCTTATGTGATTATTTGCTTTGATTTTGCAACTAGCAGACATGATGGTTTATTTTTAATGCTGTACAATATCTGCGAGCCTTAAGGTTATGGAAGGAGGGGTATCAAATGATAAACATCGTTCAGTCTAATCCTGCAGGGTGTGTTTATGTTATACATGCATGTCATGTTTTTTGATTAACAAGTATATATTTTTTTTACAGTGAGACTCAACATTACAAATCTGGATGAGCGTCTTACGTTCCTCATGAAACAGTGGTCCAGTCTCAGCACATGTCACAGAAATAATTTTAACAAAACAATCTTTTCTTGTCAATGTATTTTCAGGAAATAACAAGAGATGTTTCAGAATCACTTTAAAATATATATCCTATGACTGAAATTTCATAGCTTTGAAAGCATAGTTTTGTATGGAATCATTTTATCGAAAACCAAACTTGCATTTGCGATAAATGGTAGTCTCAGTGTAGACTGCTGAGGTTGCCATTTTCTTTTTTGCGACCTAGGGTATCTTTTTATCTGTTATCAATATGTAAATTGGAGGGCATTGCTTTGAATAACAGACCACTCCCTTCTCCTGACACAGCCAATCCCTTACCATATGTACTCTTTCATGTGTGCACACACTCACACACATGGACACACACACATGCATAGAGTTCCCATGCACAGTGAATTAAAATGCTCCGGAAGTGGCATATCATAACAGTACACCAACTGTGCGCAACGCTACTTTTTTTCATTATTAAGTATTCACATTAACAAACTAGCCCTGCTCACAGATATAGTCTTGTCTCATGAATTATAGATGGTGAAACCATTTTTAAACATGTTCATTAAAGGCAACGCCTTCTTAAAAAGAAAACCAGCTCATAAATATTTCTTTAAAGCAAATTGGTGCGGAAAAAGAGTCCTCCTCAACAGCCTAAACACGTAACAGGCGACTCCTTACCCTCCTCTGCCGACATGTTGCAAACATGCTCTTCTGAACGCCGTGTCTGCTGGGGAAGACATTTTTTGGTGTATGAAATGCGAAAGATATTATTGGCGGTGGATGTTGTGTTCGTTGGATGACACGTACTGTACTTTAATCTCGGAGCTGGGTTTGTTGAGCGTGTAATTGGAATATCCTGAACAGATGTAAAAACACATGTGCATGCAGCGCCGGGCTTTGTTTCATCTGCTGATGATGTGAGCCTTAAGGAGATCTTTTTAAAATTTCATCGCTATTCAAAAGGATAATTAATACGCACCCCCAGGCTTTGATTATGCTGTACCCAGTGTGTACGGCTGGCGTTGAGATAATGAGGTACTCATCAGACGACCACCGACGCTCCCCAACAAACACGCGGTTTGCATGAGATGCTTAATATTCAGCAAAGGTACCCGTGCGAGGTGGCTCGATCCAATTTTCATTTGTCGCGCGCAGCAATATATACAATCACTGGGGTTGTGAGTATTGCAGTTGTTTTGTACATAGGGGGGCCGTTGTAACGATTTGGCAATTTGTACTTTTAAACACTGCTTTGGAGTCAATACCCCCCCCCCCCCCCCCCACACACACACACACACACACACACACACACACTTCATTTTTCCCAGCCACCCTATAACCACATAGCCACATTCCTTAAAGGAAAACATCACAGAAATTTTTTTAAATATTTATTTTTACTATCTGCTGCGGATCATGCAAACAACCAGAGAATGGTATGTATAATTCCTAGCTTTATAAGATAGTGCTCTAAAACCTAGAAAAGAGGTTCCTGATGGCATAGAGAAGATGCCATGTTTAATAAAAACATTATCGGTACATTGGCATTCACGCTCTTGGCGATTTTGTCATTATCTTTACCATTTCAAAATCAGCCATATTGCAAAATGTGGTGAGATGAAGGAGTTTGGAGTTCTTGAACTGACAGACCCATGCAGGGTAATGAGGCACTGTATTGTCAATGATGTCACTGTTTTGCAGGGATATCTTGACCTTTGACCCCAGTGTTCCTCATGACAGCTCAATCTAAGCTCACTGAGAACCAAAGCTTCATTAAATACCAAAGTTGTCGAAACGATTGGTCCATAGCTTCAGGCAAAGTGGAATAACTACAATCCTTTATTCACGGTTAATATAGTGGCTGGCACTTTATCCTACTCAAGCGGTTCCTGTGTATAGCTGAGGCATGGGTTAGCTCATTTCACATGCTTCTGAGCATTATTTGGATCGTGTAGAATGGCCCCATCTCTCCGCTCTTATGAAATGTTGGAAACACGCAGGAAGAGAACGGCTTTCATCAGTTATGCACTAAAGTCACACACAACTCTGAAATGGAAATCCACTTAGAATATTCCAGAATGAGATAAATCAGGGAGAATGACAGATGTGGATAATCCTTTTATTGGCCCAAATTATACAGCATTCTCGCAAGAAAGGCAATACGCAGTATTTCCTCCTGAAAGTGTATCCCTGTGATGTATTTCATTTAATACCAGCCACAAGAATGTCTGAGGGATTAGATACGTTCATGGATACAGCATGACTCAGAAATGTGTCTTATGTTTGCACGTAAGTGTGTGCATGATTGTGTCTGTTCCTTTTTTACAGGGCACCTGGGGTTGTTCTCTGACAAACAAAATAAGTAAATAAAATAAAATATTAGGGTTTATCCCACCCTGAAGTTTTAGATCTATTTTCAGTGAGGGATAAGTGTCACATCAAAAATTGATTTTAAAAATCCTACCATATCCTTTAAATGTGAAAACGTGGCATCAATTCCAAAATAAATAATGTGCTTCTTGTGATATGTATAGCAATTTCCTAAAACATGGTCTGCTTAATTTCTCTTTGTTAAAACAATATAATAAACATATCGTGCTTCAAATTCTTAATCTTATTGGTTTTGGTTGGAATGTATTATTACATACATTCATTAATTATATGTGTCTGCGTTTATAATAATAGATCTCACGAGTGATTTAGGACTGAGTTTACAATATTAAATAAAATTAAGGGAGTTTAAACTGCAGTACTAGAGTTCCATATTCTCTGCAGGTTTTCTGGTTTTCTTTCAATTAGAAGCAAATTCAAGCCTTGGATACAAAGTACATGGAGTCCTTAGCCAATCAATGACTTAAATTAATCACGTGAGCGCTAACTCGCACCAAAAGTCAACTGAAATCGTGACCCTCCTGGACTGCGGTATGAGACGCCCTACTTAAGTACGTATTTTGTCTTGCAACACGTGAGAAAGCTCCCTCTGTATCAGTGTTTGAACCGCTAAACTGCCCGTGAAATCTTTCTATTACACCTCTGGCTGGAGATGGCAGTCAAACGTTATACCCGTCGCGTGGTTTTTACATGAAAATAATCTGATCCAAACCATCTGTCCATCCGCTGATGAGTACACGTGTAAAGACGTGTTACTGACAACAAAATCCGCCATCTCTCAGAGAAAGATAATAGGATGTCATTGCCACTGTTCCAAACTGCCACGTGGTAGCCGCTCTGCTGAAGTGACGTGTGAGCGCTGCGGGGACACCCTGCCGCCATCAGAGCACATTGGATTGGCTTAAACCCACGTCCCTAAAGCCGCAGCGTTTGATATAAGAAAGAAATTAGCTTTAAACATGCTGAAAAAATGGGTGCATGTTGTTATATCTTCATTAATGCCGAGGAAGAGGCAATCATTTTGTCCTCTAAGACACATTTACATTGAGTGTTGGAAAATGAACATTTGTAGTTTACTTCACTCGCCATCATGTTATCATATAGTTGCTGAGTACTGGATTAGCTATACGTATAAAATATATATATATCTACAGCAGAAGACTTGTATTTTATTGAACTCCTCTGCAAACTGTGGATCACTTATTACTATTCTGATAAATATCATTCAGACTGTACGCAGTGTATCATATGAGGGTAAGGTTGTTAATAGGATGCCACTGTTCATTTTAACTTGAATAAAATGTGAGAAAGCAGTGCATTTCTCTGCAGTTGCATTTTTTTTCCTAATCTGTCTTCTTCCTTTCTGGTTCTGGGCTCGGCTGCTCTTTCTTGAGTGACAAACGCTTTTCAAAGTGGCTGAAATGTGAAGGCACGGGCCTGGTCCGTTGGAACAAACCTCCATTCTCCCCCCCGGTCAGTGGGTGTCAATCAGGTCTCTCGGACCGCGCTCCGACTGGTTTCTAGCAGGTCCCAGAAAACTTCCTGGGAAAAGCAGGTCGCGGGTCTGGCTGCCGCTGAAATTGATCCCGCCGTTGACGAGATGGACGGGAGCGTGGTTCCCGGGCTGCCGGGGTCCTGCCATGGGAAGCAATTACTGGCGGATGCCGGCAGACAGCCTCATTCCGGCACAAGTCAGGCAGGGGCGCCCCGGTCCTCTGGCGCTCTCCAGGCAAATTATATCCTCACACTCATCCACAAAACCTCTTGCCTACTGTTGGCTTCTATCAGGGAAATGGATTGTAGCCTTTGTTCTTCCAGTGTGTTTGGGGTGGGGGGAGGTTGTCTATCATCATGTTGTGTAATTTTAATGCCCAGGTTGTGGGTGGGGGCAGGGGATTTCAGGGGGTGGAACAGGGGAACTGGCATTTTTGCGAGCTCACCTCGGAATCTGAGGGGTCGAAAGAGAACGCATCCCCAAAAACCCCTCCATCTCACGTCGGTTTCCAGCCACATCAACATGACAGGCCTGCAGAAAGATGCCTTTCTGAGGAGCTGGCATTTCTTGACTTTTTACACAGCTGCTGTCAGATCTGTTAGCTACAGGTATAGCACACAGGTATACCATTGCTGTGGACTGACCTTCTGTGGTTATACAAGTAGTAGAGTGGCACTGATAGTCATTGGCCACAAACCGCATGTGAATAAAAGCTTACATAGATGCTGCTGGAACAGTGGCATTATTCAGATACCCACGGTGTATTACTGGGGTTGACCAGCACCAGTGGGGTTGGGTTATTCATGTTAAATCATGTGTACCTAGTCTCTTCTGATACTTGCCATGGCTGCATTCACACATTTTTCATGCACTATTTTAGGCAGCCCAAAAATAAATATGAAAACAGGTTGAGAGCAAGTTTGAAATTAATTAATAGACTCACAACAATAGAGAAAATAATCTTTCAATTTGTTTATACATTTCACAAAAACATCAAAGCAAAGATCAGTGAACTCCTTAATCACTGTAATTAATGTAGGCCCATGCCGGTTTTTTTTCATCATCTCAGCCTTTGCTTTTTTCCCCCTAAAAGGCAAAGAACAAATAAATTAAAATATATACAAATGTCAAACTAATTATCATGCGAATACATCAACAACAAAGCACCGTGAGGGGTTAATATTCACGAGCCCTTCTGTATAATTCCCTAATGTGCGTTAAGCTGTCTGACACGCAATTAGAGGGAGAAAAAAAACTGCATACGGGGCCAAAAACAACTGTGACTTAATTAATTTTGAGATCAACTCAAACTCCCCCAACCCGTCTCCCGCCCTCTTGGCGACTTACGGTCCGTGTCTACAAAAGGAAACATGTTGGTGTCACCATCTCCGCTGCCGTTTTGATAATGTGAGAGAAGTGAACGGAGCAATAAAATAGAAAATTATCTTACTCTCGCTACGTCATTACCCTGACCTGTTGCTCGCTTTCACTTCGCCACCAAAAGTTGTGTTTTCTGGTCAGTCGCTACCAGCAATCGCAGCCTTTGATATAGCCACATGCTGAATCGTTGTAAATGGACTTCACGGCCGAGCATCGGTTCCCTTCTATGGCGTTTATTTAGTTCCATAAATAGCGCGCGCGTGGAATTGTGAAGCGAGCGCACAGAACAATATCCGCGCGTGTGGAGCGATGAAGCGAGCGAGCAGAGAACCATCCGCGCGAGCACAAAGCTCATCGGCGAGCACGGAGCTGCGAGCGTGCGAACTGGGTTTGCGCTCGCTCGAAATAGGTTTGCTCTCGCTCGAGATTAGTTTCCTCTCGCTCGCTCGCCAGGTTCTTTTTTGAGACTTTGGGGGCGGGGATAGGAAACACAGTGGCTGATGTCTCCACTCCTTTGATTGGTCACTTTAAATACCGGCCTTGACTTGTGTGATTGGCCATTTGATCGCGATATACGGTGACTAAGAACATGGCTATCATGGAAGATACTAATTTTGTTGACTAGGCCTACTTTAATAATGTCATCATAGCTAAGCATTTGATATGTTATAGAAGCCACCACGAGTTTTCATTAACTAGATGGCTAAACTTAACGTTACTAAAAACCTGAAACTGAATGTTACTTAGCCTATTAACCACAAAACTTGCAGTTACTCTGAATATGTCCACACTTCTTTATATAATGCCTTGACGTGCTTCAGTAGCCTATAGTTGTCGTGGAAATGTGGATTTAGCTAATATCTTCTAGTGCTAATTTCTCGGACAGAATGTATATAAAATGCTTGTCATTTTGAAGTAGATACCGGATGGAATTGAATAGCCCTACATCTGGGAATAGTAATGTAGCCTTTCCTTTTATGTAGGTGCATTCATAGGCTAGCTAGATATAGGCCTATGTGATCCATTATCATCAATGAATATTAAATAATTATATAGTAAACCTATACTCTGGTTTTCAGATTTCAAAAGTGATGACGAACAGGTTATGTTAGGTTACCATTTTGACACTGTAAGGGGTCAATAGGGAAATTTAATTAAAATGTAAGCTTCTAAAGTTGTTATGAAATCGAATATATTCCAACATCATTTGCATAATATGCTATATTAGTTTATTGTCGGGCGCAATATGTCGGCTATAATAAGTGACGCTCTTTCTAATCTGTTATAGGCGTAAACGGTATCGTCCACAAGGGTGAAGTATAACGCAATAGGACATTGACAATGTTTAAAATATGTTTTTTAGTTCGCCTAGTAAGCCTACACATGAATGCAGTAGTAGAAGGTCTAGCCTACACAGTATGTATGTGTATGTGCTGTTCATACAATTATCTGAATTATACAGTTCATATCTGAATTATAGCGAAACCAATAGTTTACACAAATGAACACAGCAAATAAAGAACGTTGTCCGCGATGTAATTCGCCATGGCTCGGTATTTAACCGCAATACGATGGCACGATAAGTGCAAATCAGCACTGATTGATCAGAGGTGAGAACGTCAATGCGCAGATAATGATTTAGTTCAAATAATCAGGAAGCCTGGAATTAAACGCAAATGAACAATTATGTTGTTTGTTGACAGTTAATAGACTTCCTTTAGCCTAATAATAGGTTAACTTTTGCGCATAATGCCTGGACCCATCTCATCAATTTTGTGATTATAGTCTGACACCTCACGACAGTTAATATGTAGCCTAGGCTATGTGACTGTCATTAAACGAGTTAGCCTATTCAATTGCAGTATGTTTTATATTTTCTTTTGGTTAATTAAAAGCTGCAAATGCAGCCACACCCAGAGACTTTTTTAATTTTATTTTGAACAAAACTGTCAATGTCCTATTGCGGTTATGTGCACCCTTGTGGACGATAGGCTACCGCTTACGCTCATTAAGCAGCGTCACTTAGTATAGGCTAGTAGCCTATAATAGCCTATCCGACAATATAGTCTACATTAGAATTCAAATTCATACCAATTGTAGAAGGTTAAATTCAACCTCAATTTCATGCCAATACACCCCTTTATGCCTAGCCAATATAAACAAGGTATAGCTACGGTTAGATTTTAAGAAGCACATTCAAGATACAGTAGGCCTATGTCAAGAGTAGCTATAGGCTAGGTGATTTCACGATTTCAGATCGGGAAATTGGCAGATACCATCGCGGCTCCATTCCCAACACCAGTGTCAAAATAGTAACGACAAGCCTAGGCCTAATGAACGCTATTCGTCATTTTATGAAATCTGTAGAACAAAACTTGAATATTACGAATACCTAGGTCTGTAGCCTAGCCCTAGTCCTTTTATATTGATTGTTCATAATGGATCAGATATCCATCTATTCATCAAAGATTAACATAGCCTACATCAAATAATATATCACTATTCTCAGATGTAGTCTTTCGTGTTAAATTCCATCTGGAAATCCAAAAATCACAAACATATTGTGGCGATCCGGGGCGATTACGGGTTGTGTAAATAATGTGTACATAGAAATTATTGTGTATGTGCTTGTACTGTGCAGACCAGTGCACGGGTGATGGCGATGTAGCTGCATTGCCAGAGCATGTTCGAGCGCATTTCCACTTGTACAGTAAAGTTGTCAGTTAGCATTTAAAAGTAGCTTCCCGCCAGAACGGCGACTACTGATGTAAATAAGTTGTGATAAAGTCCCGCCAAGTGTGGTGGCATGGTTCCAACTAAGTCCGCTCTAACGGTGTTAAAGAGAAGTGACGATTGTTTTAAATGTGACCTGGAATGTTGAGGTGTGATTGGTTAGGGTGAGCTGCAGTGGCACCTATTAGAGGTCGCCATTCCAGCGAGTTAATTTAAATAAGCCAGGCTATAAAGCTGGCAGCAGTTTGGCGCGCGTAGTCTTCTTCTGCCTGTACTTTGTGAACTCTCTTCCTGTTAATAAACTTTTCATTGACTAAACCTGACTCCGACTCCATGGCTCGCCACATTGGTGTCAGAGTGGGATGGCTGAGACGATCTGGGAACAGATCCGCGAAGTGGAACGTCAGGTCAACGAACGGATGGACGTGTTAGCAGGAGCATCTTCAAAGCGGCCCAAGAACAGACCCGGGGGGCTCCCCGAAGGAGCCAGCGCAGCAAGACCGGGGCGAGGAATGCCGAGTAGAGACCAGGCGGAGGTGCACGCGCTGGTGGCTGACCCCGCGGCCGGGAACCGAGCGCAAGTAGGTCGGCTGGAAGCAAACGAAGACGCCCCTGCTTCCAGGCCGAGCCAAACAGCGGTGCTGGTGCAGCGACCGACCACACAGCTAAAGACGGTGATCAAGCTACCCCGCTACACGGGAAAGGGTGAGCTAGAATCGTACCAAAGCCAGGTACGATTCGCGGCTAGCTACAACGGCTGGGACGAGGGCCAGACAGCCACCCACTTAGCGTTAGCCCTGGAGGGCGAGGCCTGCCAGGTGCTTTTAGACCTGGACAGCGCCGAACCACTGACGTTGCCAGCACTGATGACAGCGCTGGAGCGCCGGTTCGGACAGCGGCAATTTCTGGAGGTGAGCCGAGAGAAGCTAACTACGCGACGGCGGACCGGAGCAGAGAGCCTCAGCGTCCTCGCCGCCGACATCAGGCTGTTAGCTCGCCGCGGCTACCCCCAACTCGACAACGCGGGCCAGCAGGAGCTAGCCTGTCAAACCTTCATGCTGGCCCTCACTCCGGAGCGCCTACAACAACAGGTCCGCATCGCCAAACCAGCGTCCCTGGACGCAGCGCTTCGTGAGGCCGAGCGACTGGAGCTCATTCTGGGCACCACACCCAACGGGACCCCAGCTAACAAGCCCCGGGTCCGAGCTGCCGACTGCGAGGACGGCGAGGAGGTGAGATGGGTCCAGCGGAACCCAGATCGACCGCGGCAGCGACAGGAATGGGAGCGACGCTGCTTCCGGTGCGACGAACCGGGGCATTTCGCCCGCGACTGCACCGCCCCTGCACCAAAAGCGAGAGCCCCACAGCCGACGGGAAACGACGACGGGACGGCTCAGTGAGGAGACCGCCGTCCCATGCCCCGCCCCTCCTCAACCAGGCCCGGCCCCAACCCAGCGTTCGCGTGCCCAGCCTGCCCATCCTAGCGAAAATTCCATACTCACCAAGAGCAAAAGCTCCATTTGATGCTCTTTTAAGAGCAGAGGAGCAGGTCCACGGGACCGAGCCCCGTATTGGCAGGCTGGGAACGAAGACCGGGCTGTACTTGCGTTGCAGTTTGGACGGACAAGCCTGCAGGGCGCTGGTCGACACCGGAGCCACTATCTCCCTGGTAAGGCCGGGGGTACTTCGGGGTACTAGCGGGCTGCTTTCGGGTGCATGGACCCCTACCTCTACCCAGCTAACCTCCATCACTGGGCAGAGGATGGGCATGCGTGGTAGTAAACAATTACAAGTGTGTGCGGGGGCCCAGCGAGTGAAACACGAGTTTTGGTTAGCAGACATAAAAGACGAATGCATTATCGGTTTAGATTTATTAGCCTTTTGGGGAGCTAGCATAAATGTGATAACCGAGACTATAACCATTGGTACCGAAACGCTGGGCCTCCAGTCGAATTATGAATTGAAAGCGGCCCGCCGAACTAAATGCCCTGGGGTGCCCCCCAACCACCGCCGCCCCAGTTCTGTGCTTGCTATGACCACCGCTGATTCGCCGCTCGTTACCGTGGTACCACCTCAGGTTACAGTACCACCACAGATGGGCGGGCTAGCCTCAGCTACCCAGCCCTCTGCGGAGGTGCTGCAGGCCGTCCAGGCGTTATGGACGCGCAGCAGCAAAGGGCTCACACCGCAGCAGAGCCAGCAGCTTAAAGCCCTGCTTGTTCGTTACGCTCACCTATTCGCTGTGCGAGATGAAGAATGCACACAGACCGAACTGGTTCAACACCAGATTGATACTGGTTCGGCTGTGCCCATTCGATTACATCCGCACAGGCTGTCTCTAGCCAAGCGAGAGGTAGCGGAGGATAAGATAAGGGAGATGGCAGCTGCGGGCATTATTGAGCCTTCTGAAAGCCCATGGGCGGCCCCTGCTGTCCTGGTTAGGAAAAAGGACGGGGAGTGGCGTTTTTGTGTAGATTATAGGCGTCTCAATCAGATCACCAAAAAAGACGCCTATCCACTTCCCCGCATTGACGAGGCCTTAGACCATATTGCGGGGTCCAGTTGGTTTAGCTCGCTGGACCTCCGCAGTGGCTATTGACAGGTGAGGCTGTCCCCGGAAGCGAGGGCAAAATCAGCCTTCACCATAGGGCAAGGATTGTGGCAGTTCCGGGTCATGCCGTTCGGACTCTGTAACGCCCCTGCCACTTTCGAGCGACTCATGGAGCGGGTGCTGTCGTCCGTCCCGCGGAGTTCCTGCGTCGTGTACTTAGACGACCTCCTAGTACACGCCAGCAACTTCGAGCAAGCCCTCGCTCATTTAAACGACGTGCTTATTGAGATTGGCCGGGCTGGGTTACGGCTAAATCCCAAGAAGTGTCAGCTGCTCCGGAGGGAGACAGCTTTCTTAGGGCACGTTGTTAGTGAGCAGGGTGTAGCCACTGACCCAGCTAAGGTGGCTTCTGTGCAGGATTGGCCGACGCCTAGCAATGTGGGTGAGCTGCGGAGCTTCCTGGGGTTAGTGTCGTACTATCGACGTTTTGTCCTAGGCTTCGCCACCCTGGCTAGTCCGCTTCATCGTTTGACCAATAAGGGTCAACCGTTCGAGTGGACAGGGGACTGCCAAAATGCTTTTGCCCAGCTGAGAGACGCCCTAACGGCGGCTCCCATTCTAGCATATCCGGACGTCGCGCGACCATTCATCGTCGACACGGATGCTAGCAATGTCGGAGTCGGGGCCGTGCTCTCTCAGGTGGGACCAGACGGGGAGCGAGCGGTGGCCTACTACAGTAGCGCGCTGAGCAGAGCAGAACGCAACTATTGCGTGACTCGGCGCGAGCTGTTAGCGGTGGTCAAAGCGGTTCGCCATTTTCGCCCCTACCTGCAAGGCAGCCATTTCCTCCTCAGAACAGATCACGCGTCACTAACCTGGCTTTTGAACTTTAAGGATCCGGAAGGCCAGGTGGCCCGCTGGCTCGAGCTGTTGCAGGAGTACGATTTCCAGATTCAGCACAGGCCCGGGAAGCTGCATGGTAATGCAGATGCGCTTTCCCGGAGGCCCTGTGCAGAACTGGACTGCCGACCTTGCACTAAAGCCGAGCAGCGAGAGCAAGTGACTGAGATAGCATGCCCGGTTCAGACTGTAGAGAGTGAGGTTGGATGGTTGCCTTTTAGTCAGCAGGACCTGCGCCTGGTGCAAGAGGGCGACGGCGAGCTGCAGCAGGTACAGAGCTGGATCGCGGCGGGGACACGGCCTGCATGGGGGAAGTGTCGGCCAGTAGCCCGGTGTTGAAGGCTTACGTGAGTCAGTGGGGGAGCCTGACGTCGCAGGGTGGGCTGCTCTATAGGCGGTGGCAGGCCCCTGGGTCCGACCAGGACCTCCTCCAGCTGCTGGTGCCCCGTGCGCTCCGCCCCCAGGTACTTGGACTGGTGCATGGCTCTGTGGGGGCGGGGCACTTTGGCATCAGCAAGACTTTGCATCGACTGCGGAGGAGGTTCTACTGGCCTGCCTGCCGCCGGGACGTAGAGCTGCACGTCCATTGCTGCGACGCCTGCACGGCCAAGAAGGGGCCGACGCAACGGTCGCAGGCCCCCCTCCAGCAGTACGTCGTGGGGGCTCTGATGGAACGGGTCGGGGTGGACATCTTAGGGCCTTTCCCCGTCACCGAGTCCGGCAACCGCTACGTGCTCGTGGCCATGGACTACTTCACCAAGTGGCCCGAGGCGTACGCGGTGCCGGACCAATCGGCGGACACGACGGCGGAGAGGCTCGTGACGGAGATGTTCGCCCGGTTCGGAGCCCCCGAGGAGCTACACAGCGACCAGGGGCGAAATTTTGAGTCGCGGGTGCTGGCGGCTGTTTGCAAGCGGCTGGGAGTGGCCAAGACCCGCACTACGGCGTTGCACCCCCAGAGCGATGGACTTGTAGAACGCTTTAATAGGACACTGGCCACCCAGCTAGCCATTCTAGCCAGCCAACACCAGCGGGACTGGGACTGCCATTTGCCCCTGGTCCTGTGGGCGTACCGCTCCGCCGTGCAGGAAAGCAGTCAGTGCTCCCCCGCTGCGCTCATGTTCGGGCGCGAGCTGAGAACGCCCGTCGAATTGGTGTTCGGAGCTCCGCCCGGACCAACGGAGCACCACCAGTCAGAGGCCGGGTATGCACGGGCTTTAATCGAGCGTCTGGAGACCGCCCACAGCTTTGCCCGCCAGGCCCAATCCACCGCGAGTTTCAAGCAAAAGCGAGCGTATGATGTGCGCTGTCGGGGGCAGCCCTTCACCAACGGAGACGAGGTCTGGATCTACTGTCCGATTCGCAAGAAGGGTCTATCCCCGAAATTACAATCGCATTGGCGGGGCCCTGGTGAAGTGGTGGGCCGACTTAGCGAAGTGGTTTATAGAGTGCGCATGCCCGGCCGGAGGAAACTGGTGGTGCTTCATCGGGATCGTTTGGCTCCTTACCGGCCGCTGCTGGATGGTGTCGATGAGGGGATGGGCGTCGGCGAGGACCAGCCCGCTGTACGTGCGCCCACCCCTCCTTCACCAGAAAGCCCAGCAGCGGCTGAGGGCCCGAATCGCCCTTCTCGCCAACGGAGAACCCCTGCCCGTTTCCGGGACTTTGTACGTGAGTGCGGACATTTTGAGGGGTCGCAGGGGACTGCTGACCCCTTAGGTGGGGGCAATGTGGCGATCCGGGGCGATTACGGGTTGTGTAAATAATGTTGTGGCGAAGTGCTCTGTAGTGCTCGGAGAAATGAAGACGCAAGTCCGGGGATTTCCGTGAAACCGTTTCCTTTATTTATCTTTTGGGTCACACAGTTGCACAGCCTGCTCTCAGCTCTCACAACTCCCTTTCTCTTCCGTTTCCGCTCCTTTTGAAGCTCCCAGGCTCACTGTTGAACAATCAAGGCAATTGGTTAATTGATAATAACAATCCTATAATCGATCGTCACCAATTGCCCGATTGCCGACAGCTGTGCCGGCTTCCTAAACCACCCGCGTTCACTCTCTCTCTTGCTAGCTGCGCCTAAAACCACGCCCCCCTACCACATACCCCCACCGCCCGACTTAGGCCGGGAAGCCGTCCGGCCAATGCTCAACTCCCCCCCCCCTCCTCCTCCTCCACCGGACGGGAGAGAAAATCAGCCACCACCATCTGCGCTCCCGGCCTATGAATCACATTGAAATTAAAAGGCTGTAAAGCCAGATACCACCGAGTGATTCGGGCGTTGGTATCCTTCATGCGGTGAAGCCATTGGAGGGGCGCATGGTCCGAGCAGAGGGTGAATGAGCGACCCAGCAGATAATAACGGAGGGACCCGACCGCCCATCTGATGGCCAGGCACTCCTTCTCGACCGTGCTGTACCTCGCTTCCCGCTGTGATAGCTTTCGGCTAATGTACAGCACTGGTCGGTCGACCCCCTCCACCTGCTGAGTCAAAACGGCCCCCAGCCCTCTGTTCGATGCGTCAGTCTGCAAATTAAAGGGGAGAGAGAAATTAGGGGTGAACAAGAGCGGTTTCCCACACAAAGCTTCTTTTACCCTCTCAAACGCCTGCCGACACAGCTCCGTCCACTGAACCGGATCTGAGGCACCTTTCCGAGTCAAGTCGGTCAGGGGACTGGTCAGGTCCGAGAAAGCCGGGATGAACCTTCTGTAGTACCCGGCCAGTCCCAAAAACCTCCTCACCTCTTTTTTAGTCTTCGGTCGTGGACAGGACGCGATCGCCGCGGTTTTGTCCACCAGAGGTCGCACCTGTCCACTTCCCAAGTGGTACCCCAAATACCGTACCTCCGCTCTGCCAATCGCACACTTCTTTGGGTTAGCCGTGAGTCCCGCCTGTCTCAGGGACTCCAGTACCGCCCCCACATGCCGCACATGCTGAGCCCAGCTGTCACTGTGTATTATTATATCGTCCAGATAGGCTGCAGCGAAAGCAGCATGCGGACGCAGTACCCTGTCCATGAGACGTTGGAAAGTGGCAGGGGCTCCGAATAACCCAAATGGAAGTGTACGGAATTGGTACAATCCGTCCGGAGCGGAGAAAGCCGTTTTTTCCTTGGACTCTGGAGACAAGGGAATCTGCCAGTAACCCTTGGTCAAATCCAGTGTCGAGAAAAAACGAGCTGTGCCCAGCCGATCCAATAGGTCATCGACCCGAGGCATGGGATAGGCATCGAATCGTGACACTTCGTTCACTTTACGATAGTCTACGCAGAAGCGAACAGATCCATCCGGCTTACTCACCAGCACGATGGGGCTATTCCACGCACTGTTAGACTCTTCTATTACTCCCAAGTCCAACATTGTCTTTATTTCTGCCTGAACCACTTTCTTTTTATGTTCAGGCAGTCGGTAGGGGCGCGAACGCACCGTCACCCCCGGGGTTGTCTCAATATGGTGATTTATCAGATTAGTGTGGCCTGGTAGAGGGGAAAACACATCAGCGAACTGCTTTTGCAACTTGGCAAGATCCGTTCTCTGATTCGGTAAGAGATGGCTATCAAAAAGGGGTGAGGTTTGATCGTTTGAATTTGGCACCTCCGGTCCCAGCTCATCTCTCTCCTGATCTACCGATATCAAGGAGACCGGTATCACCTCTTTCCACACTTTTAATAGATTGAGGTGATAAATCTGTTTCGCCCCCTCTCTATCAGACCGCTCCACCTCATAATCGACTTCCCCCACTCGTCGTGTGACCACAAAGGGTCCTTGCCACTTGGCGAGTAATTTTGTGCTGGACGTCGGTAGTAATACCAAGACTTTCTCTCCCGGTGAAAATTGCCGTAGTTTTGTTCCTCTATTGTAGTGCTTTTGCTGACGTTCCTGAGCCTCGAGCAAATTCTCTCGTGATAATCTCCCCAGTGTATGGAGTTTTGCTCGCAGGTCCATAATGTATTGAATTTCGTTTTTACTGGGGCTTGGACCCTCCTCCCAGCTTTCTTTAACCAGGTCCAAAATACCCCGTGGTTTTCTACCGAACAGCAATTCAAAAGGAGAAAATCCCGTGGAGGCCTGGGGAACCTCTCGCACTGCAAACAATAGAGGAACTAACCACTTATCCCAATTTCGGCTGTCATCGTGCACAAACTTCCGAATCATGGATTTCAACGTCCTATTAAAACGTTCCACGAGCCCATCCGTTTGTGGATGGTACACGCTAGTTTTAATAGACTGAACACCCAAAAGTTCGTACAGTTCGCGTAGTGTGCGTGACATGAACGAAGTGCCTTGATCAGTCAGAATCTCTTTCGGGATTCCAACTCGGGAGATTATTTGAAACAATGCCTGCGCCACACTCTTAGCCGAGATATTGCGCAATGGCACTGCTTCGGGATACCGGGTTGCATAATCCACCAGAACTAATACAAATCGGTATCCCTGAGTGCTCCGTTCAAATGGTCCGATGAGGTCCATGCCCACTCTATCAAACGGGACCTCAATTAATGGTAGGGGCCGCAATGGGGCTTTTGGGATGGCTGGGGAATTTACCAGCTGACAATCCGGACAGGACGCACACCACCTACGTACGTCCGCCCAGATGCCCGGCCAATAAAATCGGGCCATTATCCGGTTCAGTGTTTTTTCATACCCTAAGTGGCCAGCCATGGGGTTGGAACACCGGCACCTGGGGAGTCTCCACTGGAGGCTCTCCCGGAGCCGCCCCCCCCCCGTCAGTGTCGGACGACCCCGCGTCACCACTTTCCGCTGCACACACCTCACACTTCCCTACCAGTCGTGATCGTACCCCCATCAGTTTTTCCGCTATCAGTTTAAACCCCGCCCAATCTGTACCCAAAATCAGAGGGTGCGAGAGGTGGGAGCTAACCGCAGCCTCTATGATATGCTTTTTCCCTTTTATTCGAATTTCCACTGGTACTATTGGGTATTTGTGTCGATCCCCATGCACACACCTGATTACCACCCAACGTGCTGATCTCAGAGCCTCGGTTCGAACCAGGCTCTGGTGAATCATGGTCTGCATAGCCCCTGAATCCAACAGCGCCCGGTGTTCACTCCCTTGCACCCTTACCGGAATGCAGTACGCCCCGTCTGAATCGGGAGCGGAGGTGGGCGGTCCGACCACCCGGACCACCTGCCCCACCTCCATGAGCGGACAATTGCGGCGCAGGTGGCCCAGCCGTCCACACCGCCAACACTCCGGTCCAGGCGTTTGAGGCACTCCCTGTGGGTCGGACTGCACCGCCACTGAGCCTGGGGAGGGAAAAGAGGGCAGAGCATTACGGGGGATGCTACTGGGGAAGGAGGGGTTTTGGGACCGATAACCAGGAAGGGGGGCGGAACGAGGGGCGAATTTCTTCCTGGGCGCCGGCTCCGGCTTCTGCTGCTGGGCGAAGGGGTTTTGCGCCAGGTGGTCCTCCGCCAGGGTGACGGCGGTATCCAGGTTGGTGGGTCTGTGGCACTGGACCCACCTCGCGGTCTCCGCCGGCAACCCCACTACGAATCTCTCCAGGACCACCTGCTCCACGACTCCAGTAGCGGATCGTATTTCCGGCCGGAGCCAGCGCCTCGCCGTGTCCGCCAGCCGCTGGGCGTAGGCGAATGGTCGGTCCTCGCCCGTCAGGTCCGACTCCCGGAATTGCTGACGGTGCTCCTCCGGGGTACGACCCGTCCGGTCGAGGACCGCCTTCTTCACGTTTCTATATTCCGCCCTCACGGCTGTCGGCAGGCTATGCGCCGCTCGTTGCGCCTCTCCCGACAGGAGGGGTAGGAGCCGCACGGTCCACTCCTCCATCGGCCACCGGGATGTTTCCGCCGCCAGCTCAAACGCCTCCAGGAATGCCTGCGCGTCATCCTCCGCCGTCATCTTGGGGATATTGAATTTTGGGGAGGCGACGCTCTGCCTTCCCGTGCCATTCCCGCCGGCTGATATCTGTATCAGGGCTTGTGTCTGGAGGCTAGACTGCTCACGCAGGGCCTGCATCTGCTCCGCATGAGCAGCTGCCTGTCGCTCCTGCATGGCAGCTAGTCCCTCCAGCACTCTGCCCAATGTTGTCGTCGGCACCGCCTCCTCCATCGGATCAATCTCCATTCTCCTTGGTTCTTCGCCGTTTATTTTCCTCCCCGTACTGGCCACCACTGTGGCGAAGTGCTCTGTAGTGCTCGGAGAAATGAAGACGCAAGTCCGGGGATTTCCGTGAAACCGTTTCCTTTATTTATCTTTTGGGTCACACAGTTGCACAGCCTGCTCTCAGCTCTCACAACTCCCTTTCTCTTCCGTTTCCGCTCCTTTTGAAGCTCCCAGGCTCACTGTTGAACAATCAAGGCAATTGGTTAATTGATAATAACAATCCTATAATCGATCGTCACCAATTGCCCGATTGCCGACAGCTGTGCCGGCTTCCTAAACCACCCACGTTCACTCTCTCTCTTGCTAGCTGCGCCTAAAACCACGCCCCCCTACCACAAATGTGTACATAGAAATTATTGTGTATGTGCTTGTACTGTGCAGACCAGTGCACGGGTGATGGCGATGTAGCTGCATTGCCAGAGCGTGTTCGAGCGCATTTCCACTTGTACAGTAAAGTTGTCAGTTAGCATTTAAAAGTAGCTTCCCGCCAGAACGGCGACTACTGATGTAAATAAGTTGTGATAAAGTCCCGCCAAGTGTGGTGGCATGGTTCCAACTAAGTCCGCTCTAACGGTGTTAAAGAGAAGTGACGATTGTTTTAAATGTGACCTGGAATGTTGAGGTGTGATTGGTTAGGGTGAGCTGCAGTGGCACCTATTAGAGGTCGCCATTCCAGCGAGTTAATTTAAATAAGCCAGGCTATAAAGCTGGCAGCAGTTCGGCGCGCGTAGTCTTCTTCTGCCTGTACTTTGTGAACTCTCTTCCTGTTAATAAACTTTTCATTGACTAAACCTGACTCCGACTCCATGGCTCGCCACAATATTGATTAGGCTACATTCTGTCTGAGAAATTAGCGCAGTTTAGAAGATATAATCCACATTTCCATGACAACTATACTGACGCATGTTAAGCCATTAGCCTAGCCTATATAAAGTGTGGATGATATATCCAGAGTAAATGCAAGTTTTGTTGCTAAACAGTAGCCTAGCGTAACATTCAGTTTCAGGTTTTTAGTAACGTTAGCCATGACGGAAGCTTTCGGCAAACTTTAAGGTGGCTTCTGTAATATATCAAATTGCATATTATTAAAGTAGGCCTACACCGAGTCAACGAATATAAATATTCCATGATCAGCATGTTCTTAGTCGCAGTAGTATACCTCTGAAGGCAACAATGCAGAAACAGAAATTAAGAATGGTTCCTGTTGAATGGGAATCTGCGATTCCACAATCAAATGGCCAATCACACAAGTCAATGCCGGTATTAAAGTGACCAATCAAAGGAGTGGAGGCATCAGCCACTGTGTTTCCCATTCCCGCCCTCAAAGTCTCAAAAATGTACTTGGCGAGCGAGCGAGAGGAAACTAATTTCGAGCGAGAGCAAACCAATTTCGAGCGAGAGCAAACCCAGTTCGCGGATGGTTCTCTGCTCGCTCGCTTCATAGCTCCACACGCGCGGATACTGTTCTGTGCGCTCGCTTCACAATTCCACGCGCGCGCTATTTATGGAACTAAATAAACGCCATACCCTTCTGCCAGAGGCATCCCTGTTCATGAGACGAATCCTTAATTCTTCAATAGGCTATAGCGAGCCGGTGATGGACGCGTCACACGCCGGGAGCTTCACTATCTCTGCTCGGCTAGAAACTCAGCGCAGGGGGGCTGCGGTACCTGAAAACTACCCTGGCGAGAGCAGACCGTGTTCTCTTACTCGTTTGGATATTTTCTCGAAGCAGAAAAATCCAAATGAGTGAGGCGCATGGTTTAAGGTTTCTGCTGGCAGAAGAAAAGTCATTTCAAACCTATGTATGAACAAATGTCAGTATCTTTGTTGATTGCTTTGTTTTGATTGAGACTGGTCGTAATGGGAAATAGGCCTAAATACAGTCAATATAAATGCATAAAATCACTACAGTATCAGTATGTCATTCATAGGTGCTGTGTCTCCGTCATCTTTGTCAACACTTTCATGAATATAGCCTTGTTTTGTTTGAAGAACATGTAGGCCTATGTGTGTAATATGCAGAATACTGTGAAAACATGAAAATCCCAAGTTTCTGTGTATTGTAAAACGTGCATGTAATTTTGCATGGTCACTTATTGACCCACAAAGCAAATACATCTTCATAAAAATGGTACATACCAGGCACAGATAGGTAGTGAAAAGAATAGAAACTGGGCTAACATAACTATCAAAGTGCAAATTCAAAGCACCAATTTATCTAAATGAATAACTCAATACATTAATAAAGTATAAGTGCATGTTTCTGGGTTTTAACAGTTACAATGTGACTGAAGATAGTTTTTACATGTAATATTCATGACTGCGCACTTGGGCCCTTTTTAAAGGCAATTACATCCTGTGTCCTCTTTCGGCTCTGATCCTGTCATGCCGGCCCTCTGCTGTGACCTGCATTAAAAAGCAGAACTCCTGCTGGCTTTCAATGCAAATATGACACAGAGAAAACAAACAAGCAAACTTTATCTTATTATTAGCATTCTCGTTTCCAGACTGAACTTATCCTCTCTAACGATATCCTTATTAGACAGAAAATGCATTCAAGTCCATCGTGCGGTGAACAGCCTTGGTCATTTTGCCCACTGAGTAGAGTGATTCTCATTTTATTGCTTTTTCACTAAGTAGGGGAGATGATGGGATTTACATTTGGTCATTATTTGGCACACGCTTGATGTCAGAGTGAAAAGTGAACCCAGTTTTAATAGTCGATCATTTTCGAGCCCAATTTTGTCCAATTCATCATTTTATCCTTTGATTTATTCACCCTGTGACATCTATGTTACACAATCTCTTTAGCTGACTGCTGTTGTGTATTGTTTTGATGATTTTCTTTTCCCGTGGTTGTACCACCATGAAAAATGTAACACTTTGTACATCTTTTGCCCCCTTATTTTAGCATTATTCATTTATTTGTACACTGGACTAAATTATTACCTTTTTTGGCCGGCATGATCATTTCTGATACCAAAGCATGTTTTGATCTGTTATTTAGTAGTTTGTATGAATCTGATGTTTCAGTGTCTTTCTGAAAAAAATAGGTCCTTATATTTGTAATTTGCTAAATTTGGTGGACAAAACAGAAAAAAAAGTAATTATTGTACATTGCATTTACTCTGTATTGTCTATATTGCCACACATATAAAAATCTGGTTTGTTGGAACGGGGTCATAGATAACTCTTCAGATGGAACATCAAACTCGTTTGAAAAACACTTGATATTTTGAAGAGTGAAAAAAAAATTCCACATATAATACTATATATATATATATACCCGCATAATGGCAGGTATGTAAACACATGACTGTGATTAATCCAGACACAGAAGTACAAAATAACTCACACATTTATTCTTGTTTATATTAAAAGTGACAATTTGCGTGTGTGAAAATCTGACAGGATTGCTTTGCATTTCGCTACCCGGCAATATGCCTCCATGAAGCTCGGGCTTGAGTGTAAATTCAATGATAGTCGTCCAGTACACAATGACAAGTATTTTATTGATTAAAACTTCTACAAAATAATAATAATAATAATACCAATAATAATAATAACAATAATAATAATAATTATTATTATTAATGATCAGAGTGCATCAGTTGGACAGGCCTAATTGCTATGATGCAGCAAAAGGCTTGCTAATGAAGAAGGGATATGCAGGGCCTGTAACTGGGCTGCAGAATGAAATCTCAAAAAACTTTCGCGAGATCAAAGTGGAGCGAGCCACAGCATTTGTGGATGAGATAGCCACTTACACACACTTTTCATCTAGCAGTCAAATGATACAGGGGAATATTAATTAAATATTGTCATGAAGAGGGAGTTGAAGTCACCCCAGCAGAACTGACATTCCCTACAGATAATGTTATCTCAGCGGGGGAACAGTCGGTCACGCCTGACACTACCGCAGGTCAAAGTAATTACAGACTGAAGGCCGCCGTCGTTCAGTGCATCTTAACCACTGTGTTTTTTGTTCTTAAATTTGAGCTATGAGCATAATATGGTCAGATTTTACTACAATTTACCACATTTGTCAGAAAAAAAGTATATAATAAATTCCGGCTGACATTGTTAAATTTTCTTTTCCGCACAGGATCAAAGTCAGCTTTGTGGAATTTACACTGCATATGGTACTAGAATTTTAGAAGTTTACCAGTAGTCAGTGGTTTGGCAAGGGGATTTTAAAATAAAGGAATTTTACATACCGTTTGATGGGTTGATTTACGATACAGCAAGAGTAAAAGTTTACAAAAACAACTTTGGCGGTTTCATTTTACATGCATTATATCATTGAGGAGACTGCATGATCTGCACAAGTAAATATCCAGTGTACAGAAATAAACAGGAAAGCACACAGTTGTTCTCACGGTCTCACAGGTGTACTATCCACTCAGAGAAAACAGATTCTTCCAATCTTCCCAGAGGCAAAATTGCTTCCACATAGCTATTGCCATGTGTCACTTTGATAGAGGCTCTCGGGGAAACTTGTGAGTCTCTGTGAATCTGTTAATTTTTGTAGTTTGTTTCTTTGTTTTTGTCAGCAGCCATTGTCGTTTGCAAGATGTGGTAATAAAGATGTATGTATTCAATGTATTTTGATAGTTTACAGTACTACGGAATCACATCTTAATTTTTTTTTTCTTTCCTCTAGTCATTTAGCGCTTGGCTTGATGTTCTTTCTCCAGGGAATATGTGGTCTCTGTAGTTTATTTAACAGAGCTGAGAAAAAATACTGGACACTTCTCTGCCCATTGTTTTTGGTTACGGTGAGTTTTCCCCTCCTTCTTGGTAAAACTCTTGTGAAAGGTACTATATGAATACAAAAACACATACATCTGCTTCAGTTGAACGAGTGGGTAAACTATTCTAACCTTTGACCCTATGACCTCTGATACATATTTCTGACTATGAAACCACAAGCTACCTCCATGCTTGAATTTTATTTATACTATCCAATAGTGTCTCTCATGTGGCATCTCTACACTGGATATAGGAGTTTTTATATAGCCGTATTTATAATTTTTTCTCTGTTTTAGAAAATGTGTGATGCTGTTCAGTTTTGTCCAGCTCAGATAAGGTGGCTTAACACCTTTTCATTTGGATAGAGATAAGGGAGTGATTTTGGTGAATCAGGATCTCAATCCCAGCTATGCAACATTGAGTACAAAATGTGTGTGTGTGTGTGCATTTGTGCATGTGTATGGGTACATAGTTTTACAACATAATTTTCCACTTATCATGCCTTCAAGTATATATACTACTGCAGGGGTCATGATGAACTGCCATAGAAATACTCTTTGATTGTTATGAAGTGAAAAATTATGACGATATGATTCAGATGCACCACACAGGGAAGCAGACATTGATAATTTGTTCCTCCATAGGAGTTCCTCCATTTGTTCCTCCGTGTTTTACAAACTATTTCACCTAAAGCTTTTAATGGAGAATTGGATATAAAGTCATATCTGTGATTTTTTTTGGATGTTGGTCTATGGCAGGGGTGGGCAACTCCAGGCCTCGCGGGCCGGTGTGTATGCATGTTTTTACTGCCACCAGTTACCAAGGCTCATTCAACAAATTAGTCATACAATCACGATTCACTCGTAAATTACAGAACGATAAAACGCTACAATACAAGCATACCGGCACAAGAACATTCATTGGCTACTGTTCATATTGCGGATATGTAGATTAAAATATCAGATCATGTAAACGATTGGGCTAATTAAATCATTGTTAACTGGTGGCAGCAAAACCCTGCATACACACCGGCCCATGAGGCCTGGAGTTGCCCATCCCTGGTCTGTATGATAAAATTTAATTTTTATATTTAGTCTGTCTGTTGTTGTCTTTTTGCATGTTGGGGGGATTTGGCCAGTTATTTTTTATGCCATATGGTGGTTCATATTGCATTTATGTAATGTTTACTCACTCACCAATGGGATTTTTAGGGTGCAGAATGGTGCAGCTTGTGAAGACCTATGGATCAAAATGTTAACTGTCACTGTTGAATAATATAGTACTCTTTTTTTGGAGTGTAAGTGAGTGTGCGAGTTTTCGTTCTGGTTTATCCAATAAGACTCATTACATTACATCACCGGCATTTAGCAGACACTCTTATCCAGAGCGACTTACACAACTTCTTATTACATTTATCCATTCATACAGCTGGATATATACTGTTCAATTCAGGTTAAGTACCTTGCTCAAGGGTACAACGACAGTGTCCTACTTGGGAATTGAAACTGCAACCTTTCAGATGCAACTCAAATTATGACTATGTACAGTTATGCATCCTTGCAGTGGCAGCACTCCTCACACACACTCCTCACACTAACGGCACGGTAATAAGTCATAGCTATGCATATTTTAAGAAGGCATCTATTTTACTTTACATATATTGTATGATTTATAACTGTTTACAATTCTGTTTTTGAAAAGTTTTGGTCCATACGCACCACTGTTAAAAAATAATCAAGTCGAAATCTGTCTTACGTAAATCCGTACTCTAAGATGTGACAGCCTGCCAATACACAGTAGTAAAACAACTTGGATCAGAGTGAACAAACACTGAATTCCACACAGCGTACTGAAGACTGACGAGCTGTAGGATAATGACTCACTTATGACAGGAGCAGGCCAGTGCCCTGCAATGGAACGCTTCTGGCCTGAGCTTTGGCAGCTGGTAGATAGCTGATAACAAAAAAATTAAAAAAACCTAGATAAAATAAAAAACTGTTGAAACGTGTTACTCAGCGGTCTTCGACAGAGGCTCTGAAAGGACCTTTTAGGGGCTAAATTACTGTCGAGTGAAAACACAAAACACACTCTGGCTGATGTCATTTCACAGCTGTTTGAACGCGATTGAGCATCGCAGGGCTAAAGTGCCCCCCTCGCGCCGTAAATGCGAGGTTTTACCGTGTGACGCCATGCCAGGGAGCCTCTGTCAGATCCTGTTTCACGAGAGCGGGTCTCTTCTTGTGTCATGAGATCATTCTCTTTTGTTTGATATGAGGGTTATTCCTCCTCCCGCTTCCATTTATGTTTACAGCTGTTTCTTCTCTGCTTTGCTGTCCCTGCAATGTCAAAGCAGCTGTGGAAGACGTCTCCCTTCACTTGTCTCAATACTAGCCCCTGCTTAAAGTATTTATGTCTATCTGGTACTATATAGGGTACTATAAAGCTATTCTACCTCTTTTGCAATTCTAGGGCATGTTCATGTTATATTTTTGGGAAATGAAGGAAATACGCACACTGTTATAAAAAGTGGACAAAGAAAATACAATACAATGCAGTATACTGCTCAGTGTATTATGTGATAGTAGGCAAATGTGCAAAAAGTGAAAATTTTAATGTTTCGGTCAAACGCAGATCATCGTCAGCGACGGGTGATATTAACAGCATTATCCTTATCACCCAATGAATGGGCAGGTAATAACCTGCGCAGATTAATAATGCGCAGTCAGCAAATTGATAGCGCAGAAACGCAGATGCCGACTGGATCTATCACTGGATGCAGTAAGTAAGATTGTGCAAACTTTTTCTACAGTGGTCTATTATATGATAGCAAAACAGTACAGTAGTACAGACATTAGACTGATATTCTGTGTGAAAGCTGAAGAGAGAAAATAAATACTCCGAAAACAAAACAGTTATGAAATACCGGTCTCAGAGCTGCATCTGTTTAATCAGCTAAATCAATGGCCGGGAACCGCCGTTTTACAAAAAAACGTATACAAAAATCTGTCACCACTATGTAGACTTCAAGCGGCACTCTACCCCAGTGTTTTAAAAAAACAACTTGGCGGAGAGTGAATTACCTCTCTCCGCAAAACAATGTTTTGAAATCCCTTTAAAGAAAGACGTGTGCCACATGGCCCCGGCGTTAGCTACGAGAGCGAGGTTGCTGGGGCGAGCTTCGTCCTGAACGGGTCTTTAGCATTCCGCGTCCGACGCGTCGAGGACTTCCCGCAGACTGTAAACTAACGTCAGCCTCTGTGCCACTGCAGCGTGGCAGACTCAGATCTCTCCGTCGCTGGACACCAGTTTGCCCAGGGCGAGAGGCTGGTTTAGCATTCCCACCCTACCACACTCTGGACTGAGCGAGCAAGGCCAGGGAACAAACAGCAGGAAGCCCAGACCGCATGCGACAGGCAACAGGCTCTGAATTGCTAAAACCTCTGCCGGAGAAGGTGCAGAGATGGCTGCCCTGCCATTTTGTGTCTTTTGGTAAAGCAGCCATGAATGGACCACAATGAGACTCATGCATGCCTGATTTGTCCAGTTTTCTTTCTGCTGTGAATAACTTTGGGCTGCTACTTGTTGTATGAAAGGTGTTATATAAACCAAGTTTCTTAATAATAATAATAATAATAATAATAATGAGGCGCTCATTCACAGGACTCACTCACTTAAATTAAAGTGTCCGTGCTGGCTTCTCAGTGGCATAAGCAGTGAAATTTGTTCACGCTGTGTTGTAGCCTTGATGTTCTACACTACTTGAGATTGCTACATAACTGCATTGCAACTCCACTGTTAGTTATTAACT
The DNA here is from genome assembly GCA_022702515.1 of Ilyophis sp. 1 JC-2022. NCBI lineage: Eukaryota > Metazoa > Chordata > Actinopteri > Anguilliformes > Synaphobranchidae > Ilyophis > Ilyophis sp. 1 JC-2022. The sequence continues at coordinate 78,635,687 of CM040397.1, read as the reverse complement.
TGTTTAGCCTCTCGGTAGCAACGTTTGTTGGTTAATTGTTATCGCTGAGGGTTTTGTAAACGATCCATCCATAGTAACCGTGTTTTCTCCTAATTGGGAATATCCTGTTTCTGTGAGATCGTACTCATCATTACAACCTCCTCTGTTAACTTGGGAGTGCAGAGAACTGCACAGGCTGTCTTCTGATGTCAAGCAGGTGTTTATTTTCATTCTGCAGACGTTAAAGCAAAGGAGGACGCCTCCTGCGCAGCTTCTGCAGGCAGACCGTGGGTGCTTGATTGACCAGAGGGGGTCGCTTGTGCAAGCCGATGTTCAGACGTCCAAATTTGTTCTTCAAAGTGATTAGCTGCTCTTCTGGTATTTTTTTTTTAGAATTACAATGTTGTGTGGTACATATGCAGCAGGTGTTCCTCATTTGATAGGTTAGTCCAGATCACATCTTTGCAACAGCATAGATTACAGTGTCTAAATTATTATTATTATTATTATTATTATTATTATTATTATGCACTTCCATTTTCATGGTGTTCATTATTTGTCTTGAATTTTTTTATTTTATTCCCAAGGACAAATACGTGTATGTTCATCCAACTTACTTTGTGTCTTGCAAAGGGTTAATGGGGCAACACCTTTTGGTTCACATCATCAAAACTACAACCATTCAGTCCAGACCGTTGTACATTCCACACTAAAACTGCACATCTGGACTTCAAATAGACAAAAGTGTTCTTTCATATGTTGTTTACTGCTCAGTGAAATTGATGCCGTTAATATCGCCTTTCAAAATAATAGATTTTCATCAGTAGTTAATCAGCTCTATAAAGAGATAAATATCAGTAACTTAATCTCTACAGTACTTTCTTTGAGAATAATACGATTTACAAATGTAAGTGATTATGTCATTAGTTTACATCTTTCCAGATTACGATCCTTAAGAGTTTGGTGCATCTGGTTTCTGGTGATTAAAGTATTTAATTAAAGGCTGTGCCTTTTCTGTGAATGAGATCCATTTACTATTGGCCAAAACTCAAAGAGTGTTATAAATGACCCTTGTATATCCAAGTACTTGCCCCCCCCCCCCCAACCAAACACATGTAGAGGACATTGTATACAACTCCTACTGAATAAATGAATGCTTTACATTCACTAAAATCACCATAAATGTTGCAAGCACTTGCTTAAATAAAGTTAGGCTCTAGGCTGGCATATTCAATGAACTATCAATAATGTCTTTGTTTCTCCTTAAGCGCTGGCCCAAGGCAACTGTAGGTTTAAGCATTCTAAAGCTCTATGCTCCTCCTCTATACTCCTGTACTTGCAAAGTAATTTGTTGGTTAAATGTAATTTTTTTTTAAATGCAACATAAAAGGGGCGCTGTACAAATAAAAAAAAATAAAAAAAGCAAAGTAAAAGCTTAAAGAAATAATAGCAAAGAACGGGTGAGATTGCTTCCATGTGTGTTCTGCTGTTGAGGCCGAGTGCAGTGTAGCTGCGTTTGACCTGCATGGCCAATTCAGTTTTGAAAAGGCACTGTTCTTTTAAAGAACCCCTCATTTTATTGCCTCTCCACCAACCTAAAAGCAGCAGAGCTTGCCAAAAAAAAAAATTGTTCTGGAGGTATTTTCAGGTGCACTGCAAACAGTGCATGAAGTTATCCCATGAATCAATGACACTTTGGTCTGTACCTCTCCCACTGCTGCAATTATAATATATTTCTATACATATATATATACAGTACCCTCCACTATTATTGGCACCACTGGTAAAGATGAGTAAAAAGGGTTATAAAAAATGCACCGTTTGGTGAATTAGCTTAATGTCACACTGGAAAAATGAGAAAAATCCAACATTTAATTGAAGTGAATTTATTATGAAAAGAAAATCGCATAAGTCGCATATTCTTTGCATGCCATGACTTCCTGACGTCTGTGACCCAACAACATCAAAATACTCTTGATATCTTATTATCTGGTGCTCTTAAAAGCGATATGATAACGTCTCTGCATTTTAATGGATCTCTATGGGAATTAGGGGGTGGGACTAGCTGTGAATTACACTGGACCAGTATGGAACACATGGTTGGCTAAAAGTCATCAAGGGTTTGACGTATCAAACAAGCCTTAAACCATCCCTCTGCTGCCAGAAATACAGTAAACATAGATGGATAACTTGAAGGGTTTCTTCTCCTGACTTATTCTTTCATAGAGTTCAATAGGACAATTTGTCAGGATAAACAACTCTTAAAGTGATCCATCTATATCTACTGCATATCTGTCAGCAGAGTGATGGTTTGAGGCTCGTTTGATACCTCAGACCCTTGATGACTTACAGCGATTTTACCAACCATGTGTTCCATACTGTTCCAGCATAATTTACAGCTAAATATACCCCCCCAATTCCCATAGAAATCCATTCAAATGCAGAGACATTATAGTATCGCTTGTAAGAGTACCAGAAAATAAGATATCAAGAGTATTTTGATGTTGTTGGGTCACAGACATCAGGAAGTCATTGTCATGGATCTTGCCTTTCTTCCCTTATCTCCGCGTCTCTTTATTCCTTTTTGTCGTTTGCCGGCAATCTATCGGATTTTCCTGTGTTCCGCCACGGGTTTTGCTTTCGCCTCGTCATTAGTGAGTTCACCTGTCATTTATTTCCGCTCACTATTTATACCCCGCTTCCTGCCTCTCTCGTTGCTTCCATGTTATTTCACGTAACATTCAAGCCGGTAAAAAGGGTATAGGAAGTTGTACTGCTATCGACCGCTTAGCTTATCAACGCGGGACTTGTTAGCAGTACAACCTTAAAAAGAAAGCAAGTTCTCTTTATATGCTCTTATTTCAGAGCAGAGGTTTTCGTTTTCTTTTGTTTTCTCCTCGAACCTACGAGTGCCTCACCCAAAGTTTTTGGGGTCTTTTCAGTTCTCTGTTTCTTTTGTTTCACTCCACAAACGGGAGTTAGATAAGCGTTATTGCTTATTTCTTTGTTTTGCTCGGTGATCGAGCTCCTCGTTTTTATTGCGAGGTTTGTGTTCTTTTATTAAGTTTTTTCTCCACTACGGATCATTGTCCGTTCCAGTGGTGTTCTTAAAGATTTCCCAGCTATCGCATCTGGACCTCCAATATTCCCTCCGTGTCTCTGACATAGAGATCCTTTACAATCATGGCATGCAAAGAATATGCGACCAAATATAAAAAATTATTACTTTATTCTATATATAAAAGCAGTGGGGCCAATAATTGTGGCACACGTGGTTTTGTTAAAAATAAGAATTTTTATTTTAGGTATAGGTATTATTACTCCTGTTAGCGTTCTGTGCTACTTATTTTATTCTTTGCTGTTCTCTCTGAGACAGTTTTTCTTTGTTTGTTTCATTTTGGTTTTACATCTTTTCGGCCGCCCGAACTTATGTGCCGAAGGTGTTTTCTTCTTTGCTAAGTTTCCTGTTTTGGCTCCAGTATTGAGCTTGAGAGATTTAGTTTGTGTTTCACTCGTTATTCGAGTTCGCCCTATTTTAGTGGGTTGATTTTCGTTTGGCTGTTTAGCCACAAGGAAGTAGTTTCCTGTCTTTTCTTTCTTTGCATTTATTATTGTGTTACTCCCTTTATTGGTCCTCACTGTGCGAGTGACTTCGTGTTTCGTGTTTGATTATCCGCCACTAAAATCCATTACAAAAGGTGTTCTATTAGATGGGATCCGGGGACTGTGCATGCCATTGCTGTAAACAAATCACTCATGTTTTTATAACCAACTTTAGATGATCAATGCTTTGTAACATGGCACATTATCCTGCTGGAAGTATCCATTTGAAAAAGGGTCGACTGTGGCCATGAGGGGATGCACGTGGTCAGCAACAATGGTGTGCTGTGGCATTCAAATGATGCTCAATATTGGTATTAAGGAGCCTAATATGTGCCAAGAAAATGCTCCCCTCGTCATCACACCACCACCACAAACCTGCACCATTGACACAAGACAAGATAGACCCATGGATTCATACTGTTTCCATTAAATTCTTACCCTGCCATCTGCATCTCGCGGCAGAAATTGAGATTCTTCAGACCAGGCGATGCTATTCCAATCTTCAATAGTCTTGTTCTTAGCGGAACCCACTGTGGTCTTCTCCTCCTGTAGCCAATGCGTTCAAGGTTCAATGCATTGTGCATTCAGAGATGCCCTTCTGCACACCACTGTTCACGCCCACAGAACTGCCACTCACTGGATTATTTCAGTTCATCGCATCATTTTCTGTAAACTCTCACGACTGAAGCGTGTGAAAATCTGAGATCCAGGAACCACCACGTCTCGCACAATCTTATCACAGTCGAAGTCGCTTATATCATGCATCTTGTCCATAATAATGTTTAGTCAAATCACAACTAAACCTCCATGCTTGATACATTGAGTTACAGCCAGAAGATTAGCTGTTTGGGGGAGCAGGCTATTTGCATTAACAAGCCTATATACCTAAGAAAAGTGGCCACTGACTGTATATTTGCACAGATATTTTGAAGTGTTGCTATATCTTGATAATACATTGTACTTTAATGTATTTTCAGTATATTCCTGTTACACACTGCCTATGAGGCTGCCACTCCAAACAGTTACCTGCCATTGTTTAGAAATTAATGGTCCATATTATTGAGTATCATTACATTACAGACATTACAGTCATTTAGCACAGCGGTCCCCAACCACCGGTCCGTGGGTCATTTGGAACCGGGCCGCACAGAAAGACTGATCATCAATAAAATATTTTTTTATTCAGAATCTGAAAGATGTTTTATTTTGAAAAATGACCGGAACCATCCATCTGTGCGTCTGTGTCTTTTGAGATGGTGAGTTGTATTTTTTATGCACTTTATATTTGTTTTTATGCCAGTCGTATCATTTTATTTAGTCATATTTATCCCCCCACACCTTGAAGGCCGGTCTGTGAAAATATTGTCTTACGTGAAACCGGTCCGAGGCCCAAAAAAGGTTGGGGACCGCTGATTTAGCAGACACTTTTATCCAAAGCGACATACATCATTCATTTAAGTGTGTCTTATTCCACTGGGTTCCAAAGGGTAACTCCAAAGGGTTATAGATGTACTTGGACAGGGTCACCCCAGAATTCAAGACCGCCAAAATATTCTTAAAGGAAAGTGCTATTCAAAAATCTGCCAGATTATACTAGGATGATATTATGTTCCATTGACTCCTGGATTCAGTTGAAACAGCCAGACCATCTAAAGGAAAAAAAGTTTGTTTGTTCATATTTATTTATTTATTTATTATTGCATACTCTTCTATTTGCATTTAATGTATTTGAGTAAAAAACAAGATGTTGTCAATTCTCCCTTTCTTGTCAATCTTTGATGTGAAAGGTTTTTCAAAGTCTTAAGATGAATCTGTCAAGTTATGATGTAAGTAAATTGTGAGATTCTTTTCTATTTTATTTATTTATTTTTTGTAAAAATCTATAAAAAAATAAAAAAACTAATATTCTTGTACTGTACTCACAAGTGGAGACTTTATGAGCTGGATGTTTTTCAGAATCTAGTCAGCCCTGAACATGGATTTCAGTAACATAAATAGCATTTGGAAAACCATTTAGCATTTTTTTCTGTTCGTTTAAAGTATTATTGTTCTTTAATTGCATTTCCTTCCCTGCAGCAGACTGCAAGCGAAGCTGTTGAAAAATGGAATGTTTGTTACACTATATTGCAGCAAGGCAGGTATTCTCCAATTACACTACGCCCGTGCTGCTGTTCGTGTAATGCGAAAACAGGCCGCGATTCCTGACCTTCACTAATGATATTTGGTTACATTCACATAATTGTTGCTGCCTTGTCAGAGCCTACACTTGAAATTGTCCTCACATGGGAATTAGGTTTAATCTTTTAGGAAAACACAGAAACACAAGCTCATTATGGGAGAAAGAAGAATAGCTATATCCCTAGGTGTATTATCATCGATTTGTATCCGCGGCTTAATTTATTATCAGCAAATAATTTGGTTACAGGCCTCCGTCTGCCCCCAAAACTGTAAAGCTGTTATTCTCTGCTGAGCTCGCTGGTGTCAACCATGACTAGGAATCCCACCAGCTCATCGTGCAATGATGACACGTCTGGGTGACCAGGCACCACTGTGGGCCCCGCTACTGAATGTGACGTGTGTTGATCCAAAAATGGACAGATACTGCGCCACCAGGCTGCTTGTGCCATTTGAGTAAGTGGAACATTACACACATACACTCACATACACACACATACATACAAACACACTTGCATGCACACATACACACACACACATGCGCGCGCACACACACACACAAGCAAGCACACATACACACACACAGCCAATTTCAAGAAGGTGCTGTAAGGGGCATTCAATCAATACTTGTTTGGTATTTTAAGCCAGAGAATGGAGAATGCAGCCAAATTGATTAAGTTATGAGCATGAGGAGACGTGTACCAAAGACAGACTTGAACAGTGGGGACTTCCACCCCTGCTTCACCATTGGCCTAATAAACAAAGGAAATTCGAATGCCACCTATGCAAGCAACTAGAGGAAATGGATTCTGGATTAATTGCACACTGTCATTAGCCTGTAAGCACTTCTTACCTGTAGCCCATTCTGACAAAGAAAACTGACATCAGTTTTCATGGAGTGCTCTGTGTGTGTTTGTGGGATAACGGGTGGGATAACGGGTGCGACGTGCGTGCGTGTGCGTGCGTGTGTGTGTGTTTTTTATTTCCACCAATTACCCTGGCCTGAATAGCTAATTAGTCATATACACAAATGACTGTTCACTCATAGATTATATTACTGGAAAACATATCACACATCAATAAATTATCAATTATCAAATTCAGCTAAAATGTCAGATCACATAAATTATTTAACCAATTAAATAATACCATGTTAAATATACCTTTTGAAAGTAACCTTGGCTAAACGTGTCTGCCAAATGACTAAATAGTAAAACTGTAAATAATTAAAAGCAGCATTTGGCATGGAATCCAGAAAGAGATATGGTTCTCTTTGCCTACCCCTGAACTACACATACCAACATAAAATGTATTTTCTGTTTCAAGAAAGCCATAAATAATAGATCTTTTGAGAAAAAAAAGTGAGCGGTCAGATATGAGCTGTCAGAAATCACAGTCTAATAGGTTTCCTCCAGCTGTTCATTTCATTGATTGGCTTGCATTTGACCATAATGGGCCCCAGGGTTACACTGAAATAAAGCCCTGGGCTTCAACAGGTTTGCTATAATGAGTATGTATTGTGCAGATTATTAACAGTGGTATTTCATGCTGTAAAATAAGTTGCACACTCATTGTGGGATAAATACACATTTATGTTTCAGAACATATACTTGCATGCTAGTTTCTGTATAAGTGTATCAGTACTACATTTAAGTTAGATGACATATTATCAATTGTAACATGCACTGCCTTTCAGAAAGTCATTAATATTGGTATGAAAAACTGGCATTCACTATAAACAATGCACAAATATACAAGCACATAGGTCACTGTTATCTGCTATACCTATTTCTGCTACATAGCTATCTGAATAACTAGTTTTGAGCTGAGTGTTCTGATGACTTACACTGCAGGAGGTAGCTCAGAGAACTTAGATTTGACACTGGTTTAAATCAAGGGACCAAAACCGGGCTTAGTTTCTGTAGCTCACTTCCTGTTCTTGCTGCGAGCGTTGCTCTCTGGCACCAGTATGGTTGGATTCAGTATAGGTCGTTCAGGCCCATTTTTCAATGCAAGTCAATGGTACCAAATGCGGTAAAAATACAAAGTCAATAAATCTTTCTCACCAAAACATGTAGTCGCAATAGTTGCTTTTTTTCATCTAATGTCTCTCCATGTACCGATTTGTTATGTTATTGTGTTGTTTTACGCTGTTTAAACATTTTTGTGGACCAATCCGTGGCAGTTTGCGGCACCTCCTTGTCAGAGGCTCTCCCTACTGCACAGACTTTGAGTCTTTTTGTACAACATGGCGGCGAAAACTGTACTTCCCCCTAACTTCCGGAGCATCAAAATGTGTTTTACGAGCCCGTGGAAAGGCAATGGGTGACGTAACAGTGACGGTCTATGGTATAAACCACTGAGGGGTAGATTCATGAACAACAATGCCACCCAGGCCACATTAAAAAGCGATCCAGTAATGTATTGATGCAGAATTAAGTAACTGCACAAAAAACACACCCAAATAATCAGTGAGTGCTGTTCACAAGCAGAATAACAGGCCGAAACATGGCTATCGAATCATCCTTCATAAGAGTTTTTTGAAAGAGGGCCATGTCAAGTTTCACCTTCATCGCTGTGTTAGTTTACATTTGTGGCCGCACCTTGTCGGAGCGCAATTATTTCTATGCCTTTTTCTAAAAAGGAACCCTTGAACCACAGACGAGATCAGTTGAATGACCAGCAATTAGACTTTTTCAATATTTCTTGGAGTTGTACAAATATCTATGTCTGTAAATGGAAACAAACAACTTTAATTCTAACAGAAAATACATATTTGTCTTCAAGAAATTCTAGTATGCCTGTAATGATGATGAAAGTTTGTTTGTTGCACCGTACATGTTAGTGGTGTCTTCCTCTTGCAACTATGACAGCTGCGATGGCCATTGACAGTGCACTGTGTCACTATGTCAGTAATTGCGACTGTTTAACGTATGCAAATGCATCACAGTCCATTCATGGAATCCCATTCCAGTGTTCTGCTATTCATGTCTAAACATAAATAGATACCGACACTTAAACCACTGGCTACACTTAATTTTATAAGATTGTGTTGCATTTGATTTATGGAGAATAATACAAGTCTGTATTTAATTTTGCCATGAATTTGTGAATAATGCCCACATGTAATGTGGCAACAAATTTGCACAGGGAATTGCACTGAAAAGATGTACAACTGTCCAACTGTAACAACATAATTTTTTTTTTCTTTTTTTTTAAAGTTTTCTCTTTATTGAGGGTGGCTATCTTTTTTTTTTTTTAGAGCTGGCATATGGTGAATGCTCTCATGACGCCACTCACATCTGTGGCAGAATTAACAACACTTCTCTGAAACTGCCAGCCAGTGATTATTTGCCACATAACAGGCCACCGAGCACAATACAGCAAATTAGTGCCAATAGGAAACCTGATAATGATTGGGCCTGTAGGTGCCTAGTGAGAAACTAGGGGGCGCTAATGCAGCAGTCACATGAGTATCCGTGGCACCTCCGGTGAGCTAGGTCTTGGCTGTAATGAAGGACCTGCTTTTTTTCCGCAGTCCAGGTTTGGTCCAGTTCTGCAGTCCAGCTTGATGCCAGGAGCACGCCTCTGTGAACTGTGATGTGACTGCCCATTATTTATTGATATTCATTATATGAGTAATTACTTTATTTTTTTAAGGATTGTTCAACAGGCGGCTTGATGAGAAGGCTCAGCCACTGGCTGAACGTCCCATCTAACCCACTCAGCTTGGATTTTTTTCTCTGGGGGGTATTTTGTAAATGTTCATACATTTACAAAATACATCTTGCCCATAGATGAGAATTTTGCTGTAACTAAAGTTTAAAACTTTTTCTATGATTTTTCTGAAATTAAAGAGACTGTTTTACAGTAATAAAATGATTAATATAACAGAATATGAACAAACTGATCAATTAAATAACGGACAGTATATGTATTCTTCATGATTTATTTTTTTAACTTTGCAAACCAACAAAAAATCACAGAAATAAGTTTCTCAGTCAAATTACTCTGTCCAAAAAAGTATAAAAATCCTCTGGCCCTTTAGTCACTACTTAACCTAATCTCTCTCTAGTGACTTTGATATGAATCTTGAACAAGAGGTTTTTTTTAAAAACTTTTTTTAGCAGATCACCAGAAGAGCATGGAGTGTGGATCAGATTTTTTCCAGTTGTCTAAAAGAGAACTGATTCATATAAATAATGAATGGCCACTTTTTGTATGTATTATGATTATGATGATGATAAGGATGTTGATGATTATTATTATTAGTAGTAGTGGTATTAATAGCAATAGTAGTGTTCTCGTTGCTGTTGTTAGATGATGCACATGGTCTACTGTAAAAATTGCATACTGTAAAAAAATCCCTTTAACATATATTTAATAGCTATTATCTTCTTCTTTTTTTTCATCGTAAACAGCATCAGTTTACTTTGGGAATATACTCAAAAAGTGTCAGCGTACATACAACAATTTATAAAACATTTTATTTAAGTAATGTAATGATTTGATTAAATGTGTTAATGGAGCGTAATGAAAGTGAGTTGACATTATCATGCATCTGTCACATGAGTCTTCACTGTAGAAAAATATGTCTAAACTCATGCGCCATGGTCACTTGGTTGTGGAGCCGCATGTTGCAGGAGAACTTTGTTGGCATAGTGGGTAGAACAATTTAAAGTTTTTGAAAATAATTTGTGAAAATGTGTGACAGAAGTATTTATATAAATAAATAAATATAAATGTGTAGCTGAATGTTTATGCACCCTAAATGTAATAATATGGCTTAATAATATGGCTACTACTAGTAACCTGTACTGAAGTTAATTGAGTTAAATCTCATGTGTAGCCAAAGTGAGCATTACCAAGAAAATTAAGTTTATCCAACGTAATAATATGGCTACTACTCGTAATATGTACTTTATTTTGATGCGTTTACTTAAATTTATGAAATTGTGTTCATCCTACTTAAGAAAGCACTGAAGTTAATTCAACTCAAAAAAGCCAATGCAAAATGTAACTTCATTTTTTATGAGTTGGAGAAGGGCAATATTTTTTACAGTGAAATGCAATTTAATGTGAGTAGTAAAGTAGTAGTTGTGAGTAGTAAAGTTGAGGCACTGAGACACAATTGTTTTTGCCTTCAGTCCTTATTCCCCTTCAACCCTAATATGTCAGGTCTAGCATTTGTTCTTAATCATCACATTACAGAATATGCAGGTCGGCTAGCAAGCATTCAGTGACCCACTAGCGGCCTGCTGTTGGCACGGTCGTTGGTCTTCCAGTGTTGTGCAAACAGAGGTTCACTAACGGTCAGTTGAGGGGAGGCAGTCGAAATGAGGATCAGCTGTTAAGAGAAAGCGAAGCAGTTGATGAATAGTGCTGCCACTAGAGGACCGCTGTAGTGCCAATTTGCGAAACACTGGTTTTCCGACAGCTGTTCCCACCAGAAGTGTGATAGCACTTGCTAACTGGTAGCGCTTACATTTGAATGTTTTGGTGCAGACGATTCATTAAAATTGAAGCTGTGAAAGTTTTTTTCTGATCAAAACCGATTGATGGCAGGAGAAATTACTTTTTTCCCAGCTGTGCCAGGGATAACTCGAGTTAAATTAATTCTGTAAAAAGTCACGTCTTTGCTTCTTCATTGGCCGGCAAAGATTGCTGCGCAAGAACGATTTTTTTTCTTTCCCTCCCGAGTGGGCAAAATTGCATTGACCTATTGGATTTATTGCTACCATATGCAAGCAGTTATCTCTCTTGCAAATGGAAATGAGACCCAAAATTGCAACAAATGGAGCCGTGCCACTGAATGCAGATGGTCCTCTTTTTGCTGCAAGTATACTTTCCCGACCTAATTACCTTTAACCCCTCCGATGACAGAACAGACATCCCTGTAAAAACCTGGCTTTTTTTTTAGCTGGGTCTTGCAAAACAACAGGGTCCCGGAACTAGCTAAATTAATTCCCATCCTATCAAATACGTGGGAAGAGCTCTGGCAGAGGGCTGTATCCTTTACACTGCTGAGCAAGCCATTCTTAGTCTATCGCAAATCTAAAACCACACTTTCAATGGAAGTCCAGTCTATGAACCAGAGGGGAGAGTGATCAGCAAGGTGGGAAGAGGCCGAGGTAGCCACACAGGTGCTTCCTATGACCACTGGCAAACATTGGCTTTGTCTACCTGTATGTGTAACAAGGAATCCTGTAAACTGCTCCGCCACACCAAAAAAAACAACATAATTAACTAAATTGTTTAAATGTCTTTTTGAGCTTGGAGCTTTAATGGTCTTTTCTGGGGTCATGAACAGGTCATGGGAGCTGCTGTCACACAGAAAAGAAACGAAAGGTTGCTGTGCTCTTAGGTGGTAATAGTCTACTCAACGGCACAAATGAAATGTGATTCAACAATCAAGTTAACTGTCTAGAATGTATCCCATGCTGAACCTTTACTTTATAAAAGTTAATGTCACAATGCTCCATGCAAACATACACTGTTTAAATGGTAACTAAATCTAAATTAAAGCATGTTGTGCACTTTGCTTGTGCAGGTATAGCCATAGTTGTCATTTGCACTAAACTCAATGAGTATGTGGAAACTAACTCCCAATAATTGGATACTTGTTAGCATAATTTTTAGTACTGTTTTGACTACACTGGAAAAATCTTGATTTGTGGAAAAACCAGGCCATTTCTCATAAATGCAGGCACAATTATTCATTCCAGGGGCCTGCTGAGAAAAAAGTCAGTACTTTTTCCAAGCTCTAGTCCTTCCTACACCACAACCACATTCCAAGAGCAAATACCCAACTTAACTTCACTCTTAGACAAGTTCAGTTTAGCTGATGATTTATAAATATGTAATCTTGACACACAGGGCTATGCATAGAAAAGGTGTAGAATTGGAATGTACAGATGCTAACCTATTTCACTTTAGGTTTTCTTGTTCATTGTAACTGTAATGAAGACCAGGTGAAAGGCAAAGTTTTAATGAAGCTGAGCGTTGGCTAAGAGGCACAGATGTACAGATGGAGTTCATTAGTTTAGAAGAAAATCAGACAGGAACAATTGCTTTTGCGCCCTAAAATGGTGTAATTTATCTATATATAAAGTGGAAAATTAAAGAATTGTTTAATTATACAATTTTACTTTTCTCAAAATAAAATATGGATAAAATATGTACACACACCCATCCTATTTTTCATGGATTTTCACATTTTTATGATTCAGTGACAATGTGTATACAACAAACTACCTAACCAGGTGATTTTATTTTAGTTCATTTTAATTTCATACCTTTAATTTATTTATATAACCAGGCAGGTCAACTGAGAACTCAAATCTTTCTCACTTCTCTTCTCTTGCCAGTGATGATCTGGGGAATAAAAGTTGTGAGGGAACTGAAGGGATTGTGTAGCCAATCAGATTTAAGGTGGATAGAGCCAGTTTTGTTGGAATGTGACCAGAACCTCTGAGCTGGGGTTTCTCATTAAGTCTCCATGAAAACGTGTGGTCTCATTGTTCCATACATAGCAATAGGTATCTGAACCAAGAGAATGTCATAACCATTACATTACAGGGAGGTGTTGACTTCTGGTTAAAGTACATGCATCGTCACGAAGGGATACATCTTCTTCCAAGGAATGTTAAATCAAAAGTATAAGAGCGTTTCCTCTAGCCAAAATATGCAACTATTAGTCACAGCTACAATATAAAATGTATATCATTCTTTAAAGACACATTTGCTGAAAGTTGTGATTTATCAGGTCCACTTTGAAGCAAAACAGTCTTTTATTTAAAAATGAGTTGTGTCACATTTTGACGGATTGAAAAATCAAATAGGAGAAGTGGGGTAAATCTAGCCTTGATACTCACCGGAGAAACTTTGACTTCCCAGATGTCTTCATATAATTTTATTGTGGATATACTTTGGTTCTTGCTCTTTCATAAAGGAGGGGATTTCTACACTTCAAATGATTCCACAAATATTATTTTATTGCTGGGATTCATCATTCACTTTTCCTTCTCCCTTCCTTATTTTTATTAGATTTTGGGTCTCCCTCTTAAATTAAATGAATCACATCATTTTAACTCCATTTATTATAGAAGGTTCAAGGCACAAAAGTATCTATTTTTAAAGTGCTTGAGAGGCAGCAGTCTTGAAGGGGAAACATGCATGCCTGTACACCTTTAAAATGAAACATTTTCTCTTTTCTGTTATTTTGCGCTGGGAATTGTACTATGTATTACCCGATACAGATTTTTAAAAAGTAACCATTAAGAATAGCAACACAATCATCAAAGATATAAGATATTAAAAGAAGAAAATAGCAACAACAATCACCTATAATGTTTGCAGTCATAACATCACACGGAATTCGATTGTGAATATAACTGCAGAATATGAATGTTTTAAAACGTAAAAATGAATTCATTATAATGTAGAACGGAGAGTCGCCTGATTCTCTGTCACTCAAAATTTTGATTTGTATAGAAGAAGTGGCTCAATGAATGCCAAGCGTCATGCATATGAATTTGTATTCACCTCCAAAAGCACATGATTTTGCGTGTCAGTTTTCTGCGTCCATTCTGCAGGATGTGTATTCACATGGTAACCATTTGAAACAGTGCTCTGTCAGAGCGATTTATAAGTTAGAAAAAAACCATTAACCCAGATAACATGATAACATAATAATACCTGTCCAGGCTTTCGGAGAAGAAAGCAAAATGCTTATAAATGATTATTTTCAGAGCACTTCCTGGTGGTATGAAATTTAATACAGTCACTGCTGGCACAGAAGTAACTTTGGAAGGTCATATACAAGTATATGGAAGGCATCATTTTCCATGAAACTCACAACCTGATCGGTGACAACACCACTTACAGTGTCATCCTGCTGACGAGCCCTGGTCAGCTTCCATTACTGCTGCCCACATCAAGGGTGTCAAATGGTTTCTCAAACTATAACTTAACTTACATTGATACAAAAGCCCCTGACAGACAACATTACTGTCTTATATCGGAGTGGCATGATGTGCGGAAAAATAATATCAATGGAACTTTAGAGTAAATGTCATATTAGACAGCAGGAAGACAATTTAACACATATCTATTTGAGTAAGTACTTGATATTTGTTTGTTTGTTGTTTTATTTAATTTTATATTTCTTGTTAGACTGGAGTCTTGGCAGTTAAGTAATTTAAAGTCATCCTGCACCTAGAGATTACTGCATACCCCCACCCCCTCAAATTATGGGGGTAGTTTGAGTGTGAAGAGAGCTGGCCTTTAGCCATTAGCCCTTTGAAATTTTCAAAGCACAAAACCGGTGGCAAGAATCGATATGGTTGTGCCTGTGGTGCAGTGGAGTATTTGGAAAGCAGAAGGTGGAGGAGTAGCACAGGGGGTCAAAGACCTGTGTTTGTTACTTGAAGGGCAGTGGTTCAGGTCCCAGGCCGGCTGGCGTGCCTTTGGGGCGAGGCGCGCAACTTGAACTCCTTCAATAACGGCTTCAGTCGGAGGTCACAGACCGACCACCTCCAGGTCATCCACGTAGTGTTCCCGACATCACCGAACCGCCTGGTCATGTCTGTCAAATCCTCCAACCATCGTGAGAGTTTTGTCAGCTCCATTGTTACAGCCAATGCACATGAGGACACGCAGGACCAGCTTTGGTCCAAGGAGTGAAGTCATGGCTGTCAAAGTCACAGTGTGTTTTATATTGCGTTGTGCTCATGAAGCAGATGTTCTTATCCAGAACGATTTACAATGTAAGAGAACATATGTAAGTACATCCACCTGAGTTATATAAGAAACAGTGCCAGACCTGGCTATCAAAATTCACAGGCCAGAAAGTTTATACCAAGATCCAAAATACAAATGCCAAATATATCCAGACTACATCCACAGTAAGCCCTAAAAAAGCAACGATAAAAATACCATAATAAAAACGGTAAAAATACCATAATAACCTGCTTTTATACATGGTATTGTATTGATTCATATTTATGCCACAATATATCCATCTCTTCTCTTCAGTGCAGCATGTATTCACTTAACATGCAACTTAACTTTTCACTTTTCAGCATTTGAACATCCATTGAAAAAACAGACCCTTACAGAATGTCGTTCTACTGCAACACAAATTAAATACATGCATGGACTTGTATGAAAATGCAACAACAGCTTGAAAATATATTTTATTTCAGTGTATTTCATTTCCGTAAGGGGTTGCTTCAGAGAAAGCTTCAAAATAGCCAGGGCATGAAATACAGAAGATTAGCATGTATGGCTTGTTCGGAAAATAAATTGAGTTTAGTCCTTTAATATCCTCAAGTACTGTACTGACTGTGTGGAAGATCAAGCAATCGGGAAAGTGAAAAATATTTTTCTGCTGAACACAAGGTGGTTCACTTTGTATTCAGCAGGGAAAAGGCAGAAAATTATTTTGAGCCCAGGAATCTATATGCCATAATGGGAAATACCATTGGTAAGGCATGAATGTCACGGTTAACACATAGTTTTACATTAAAATGAAATATAATAGTTTTACATTAAAATTAAATATAATAGTTTTACATTATAATAAAAACATTATGTTAAATGTACATTTGTATAATATAACACTTTGTTAGAGCAATAGGACACACATGACAAAACCAGTTATTTATATTTATATTTATGAGGAATGGAACAAGGAACAGTACACTATTAACCATAACCAGTCTATATAATGTTTTTGCATGAATCATTTTTTTCATCAATAAAAAGCAAACAAAATAAAAAACATTTTGTCATTGGCACACTCAATAATTTGCCTCCCATGAAACTCGGGACTCCAACACGCCACACAGTAAAATGTCCAGTGTTAATTCAACTCTTAACAGAGTACATATGAGCCTAATCTGGCCAGAGTAGGCTCATGTGTACACTGCTAGAGTTGAATTAACACTGGACATTTTACTGTGAATTTACTGTGCAGTGTGTCTGCATGCCTAATGCATACTTTATTATTTTATATTTTATTTTATATTTGGAGGTGGCAATTGCAACCAATTTTAGAAATTTCAACCTAAATATTAGACCCCATAACTGCATGAGAACTGTAATGGCTACTTCGAACCTGTGGGAATGAGCAATTGCTCCAGTTGTTATGCAGTTCTGGGGTCTACGCGGTTTGAATATGAGATTTAAACTCCTGGGGCCAAATGTATAAACAGCGCTGAGCAGAAAAAATGCCCTCAGAAAGCCGTGTAAGCGAGTTTCCACGCAGAAATTCAGATGTATAATATAAGACGTGCTGTGAGAATCTGCGTACCTCTGCACACAATGGACACCATACGTACGCAATGTTTGGAGTCCGTGTGATATGGCGACACCGTGACAGAAAGGCAGAGGTAGAAAATGCTAAACTTTTTTTAAGCATATTTCCGACTTTCACCCTGAGAATTCTTATGTTTACGCATTTTTTTACTCAGAGTTTTATACATGTGGCCCCAGGCCATTTGGCTACAATTTCCCAGTGTGATTTTTGTGTTACTCTATGTCGCATATACAGTATCTGCAAAATAACAAGAATATGGTACAGAAATGTGCAAAAAAGGGATCTGAGGTGGCACGGGCAGTAAATGACAAAGCTCAAGGTTGAGCAGCGCAGCAAACATCTGCCCACTAATGACTTCATTGTAGTGATGGGTGTTTGCTTTGCCCCAGAGTACAGCCATTGTTATCCACCCTGCCAGAGGAGGAGGGGAACTATTAGCACCCCACTCTGTCCCCACAGGCCTCTCTGGGCCCCTGAGCAGTGGTGACATCCAGAAAAGGGGGCTCTTTATTTAGGCTGGGTACAGACGCCATTATATCCATGAGGCCACCTGCTGATTTAAACCTCTTCTTTTGTTTGGCCTTCTGCATAGGCCGGGGGACTCCAATTGTGTGGCCCCAGGAGAGGGCCATCACAGAGCTCGTGCCTACCATACGTCTAGTGTGGTAGGTAATATTCAATTTTCAAAACCATGCGGACCCTAATGGCTGCGCGAAGAGATTCGTAGGGGCTTGAATCATTGCTCATAGACCATAAATGAAAACACGTTAACTAAATATGAGAACATTTTAGCTAAATATTGTATCTGTCTGCCAGATGAGCATAATAAAATTTAAATAAATATCTCACAGTCAATAATAATAATACCACATTTCTTGATAAATGTCTAGTTGAAATCCAAAAGCATATTGTTTTTTCTCTCACTATTTCATGTTTTCATGAACACCCTAGTAACTTGGCCCATTACAACATGGACTGGAAAGGGTTGAAAAGCAAATGTAAAACAGCATAAATTCAGATAAATCAATATGGAAAATAGGCCTGCCTTCAGCAAAGCCTCCTTGACATCTGTGGGTGGCAGTTCACACATTTAATAGGTCACCGTTTTCACATACCAAAATAAAGACTTCATTACAGGCCTATCATAAGCCACCTTCCATGGATTATGAATGGTAGCCGGGTTTGTGCCAGCAGGGTTGAAGGGGCCTTTCTCTCCCCTAGAGCAAGCTGAAAGGGTACAGCGAGTCAAGTTAGTGTAGGATGTTTTTTCAGTGGCTTTTCCCCCTAAGACATCATTTTGTATAGCTTACATGAGTGTACACCATGTTACCCTCATGCTTCTGAACGAAGGTCTCTCCAAGGCAATTTTGCCTATTTCCCAGTTCATGCATTTTTTATTTTTATTTTTATGCGTTTGGTTTTTCAAATTTGAAAAGCATTGCGTTGTCAATTAATATTCATCCCCCAAAATAAAGTTTTTCCCTTTTGTAGAATGTAAAATGCACTCTGCAAAGTCTGTCTGCATTTAGATTCCACTGACAATTCTCACTGCAGTCCTTTGAGTCTTTTGAGTGAAACACTGTTCATTATATAGTGGTGATTATAAACCAGTCATTATGCAGAAGTCATTATACAGAAATAATAATCGCTCATTGACCAATCGGAACTGAGCATAAAGAAAAACAGATTTTAAATAGTATATAGTTTGATAAAGAATCTTCTCCCATTATATATAAATTAGTAAAAAACATATAAATTGAAGTAAAACTTTACATTAAGTTGCACCTATACCTGTGTAGTTAAATCGTAACTAATTTGGTAACAAAAGGTTATTACGGAGTAACTCCAACATAGGTAACATGGAACAACAGTAAGCTGTATTCATAATTACACATGTAAATATTTTTTTATATTGTATTTACACTCATATATTAATGATACACAACAAATAATCCTTGCCTGTTAATTTTACCATGTGTCTTGATGATATGGAATGATTTAATTTTAGCAGGAGAGATGTAACAGGGTTGGCCTTGTTTCACATGTGTAATTAATAATACCACTAACTGCTGTTCCATGTTACCTACATTGGAGTTACTCAGAAATAACCTCTTGTTACCAAATTGGTTACAATTTAACTACATAGGTATAGGTGCAACTTAATGTATATGTTACCTAAATTGAATGCATGAACAGAGAACATGGGTAAAATAATTTATATAAATTATGCTACCTGGAAAATAAATTAAATGAAAAGCATTACTAGGGGCATGCTGTAGGCCAGTTTACTACACTTTAGCAAAAAGTGATGAGATGCATGAACCAATGGGAGGTACCATTGTATTTGTTATGGCAGTGTGCAGGATTGGACCCAAATGCAGAACTCAGAAACAGATGGTTAGTTTGAACTCTACTCTACTCCACACAGAGTGGCAGGCAGAAAAAAGGGCAAAAATAAGGGAAGGCAGGAAACAGGGCTGGGCAAAATAAACGGGGCTGGAGACTGGGCAGGACTGGCTAGGGCAGGCAGGGAACAGGCTGGATGGGCTGAATAAAAAGAACAAACAGACAGGTTAATAAATGACAAGCAGGAATCAAACAGGGAAAAAGGCCGGGGTAATCTCAAACAGGAACAGAGAAAACGATCTGGCGACGAGAGAAATGTGAGCAGGAACTAAATAGTGAACAAAACAGGCGCGGGAACTAAGTGATTAACTAAAAGGAGTGCGAAATGTGAGTGTGCTGGACAAACGATAGGCTGGGGCAAATCAAGAGGAGAAACCAGGAACTAACAGGGAACCATGTCCAGCCTGAAAATAAAAACACAGAACGTAAGACGTACAGGGTAAACTAAAAAACATGACACGAAACACAAAGAATGGGAGCACAAAGGAAACATAAGGAAGGTGGACTGGAGGGAAACGGCAGATGTAACAGTATTTGGACTATGTTGCCTTGTGAAAGTCTCAAGGCAAGCTTTGGCTATTAAACAGGATGTGAAAATGTTCATATTTTCTTGGGGTGGCAGTGTAGCATAACGTTTGCTACTCCAAGGTTGTAGGTTTGTTTCCCAGGTGGGGCACTGCTGTTGAGCAAGGTATAAGCCTCGACTGCTTAAGTAAAAGTTGAGCTGTATAAATAGACATGTATATTTAAAAAATGCAAGCTACGAGAAGTCATTCTGGGCAAGAACGTCTGCTATATGACTAAATTGTTGTCATGGGATGTCTTATGTTTTCTATTTTTTTTCATCAAAATATTGTGTCACCTGTAAAAAAAAAGACATGGAAATGGTATTCATTAGATTTTCTGCCCTGTACTTCACGTTGGCACTTCCAGTTAATTAAATGCTGTGAGCTATCTGCATGTTTTTGGCCTAAATGAGAATTTTTGCAAACAAACACAGTCAAGAGGCTAGCAGGTCTTTTCCCTTCATGATCTTGAAAGGAAATGCAAATGATTTGTTTCTGTGATACAGAGCCAAAATGGCTCATTTACCCCACTCTACCGTCAGCGTCTGGAGATTGCTAAATGCTTTAATTCTCCACTTGTGGATGGCTCTCCAGGCCAACTTGAACTCAACTAACAGCATTAATGTATCGTTGGGGAGGGGGAGGGGGAGGGGGAGTACTGATGATGGCTTGTCTTGGAGAGTTCTTGTGCCGGTCTAAAAAGCTTTGAAAATCTCATTAATCACAAATGCAGATCAAATGGCACACAAAAATATATTTTTTTAACCCAACATGACACATTTGCCTGTT
Source organism: Ilyophis sp. 1 JC-2022 (assembly GCA_022702515.1). NCBI lineage: Eukaryota > Metazoa > Chordata > Actinopteri > Anguilliformes > Synaphobranchidae > Ilyophis > Ilyophis sp. 1 JC-2022. The sequence goes on along the minus strand of CM040397.1, from coordinate 78,614,849 downwards.
TGCCAGGATTTTCTGATTTGGCAAGTAATCCTGTCCAACGTTGGCACTGTGAACAATCGAGGTGATCAGAGCAGCTCCAACGGACATGTTGGAATTGGAAAAGGCATTCAGTGTCTTTAATGAAAGAGCTTGTGCGGTACAGCCTTTTGTAGAATACCAATAAATGACTGCTACATAACTTCCTCTTAATCAGATTGAAGCAATCAGACTAAAAGTTTCCCATATGGAAACTGGGCCGGGGTCAGGCCGGGGTCACAACAGGGACACAGGCCACTCCGAGGTTGCCGTGTCTGGCTACAATTAGACACTTTGGTGTAGAGATTCGGACAATGCTTCAGGGAGCCCCTATCGCTCCTCAGTTATTTGTAATCACCTCTTCCATCAGGAATTACCTTCTCTGAAAGCCAACTCTAGCTCGCTTTGATGGTGTGCAATCACGTTTCCCCCTTAACAGACATGGCTGTCGACAATGCTCTCTGACATAAGTATTGTAAGAAGGAAAAAGGTTTGTCAGAATTTAAACTGTTTTGGGTTTTTTATACATTTGTTCACTTGTCCCTAAAATGATAACGATGAAATGACGAATGCAGATCTTTAGAGTATGGTGATGCTGATTGCTTGTATTTGAATAAGATGTGGTACAAGCTACCGTTTATTAAAATGAGGTTCACCTGAGTGTTGTTTCATAAGAATCAGGATTCCTCTCTGTCTTCTCAATAGCATTATTTTGCATCACTGTGACAAATGAACACTGTGAAGTATTTGGGCTCAAGACAAACTGTCACAAATGTATAAAAGTAGCATTGATAAGCTTGGTATTTATTTATTAATTCATTCAAAATTATTCATTCATTCAGTATTTGTTTAATATTTTTCATTCATGATGTACTATATTGGGTTTTCATTTTACACTCATTTACATAATATCATGGACACCACTGACATCTGGACAACTAAGCTGGCAGGCCACAGGCAAAACAACTGCTCTCTCTTTATTGAAAATCAGGTGCACTATAAAGGTTGAAGAGAAAGATATTAATCTCCTTTAATTGGGATCAGACTGCTCTCAAAGCTAAGTAACCTATCTCTGTTATCATGTATGTTTTTGTGTCCTTGTACATGCCTACATCACAAATAGTTAATGAAAAAACAAGTCTAATTAACAAATAGAAGGAGACATAACGCCACAGGGTAGAATGGAGCTACACTGCACAGCACCGATTGACAAATTATTATTATATATTTTTTTTTTAGAAGTGGCAACTTCTGACATGGCTAACAGCAACCAAAAAATTGCAGTTATATTTCTGTTATAATTTTTCTGACATTTTACTTATTTCTGAAATAAGAAACTTTTACTTGCAATAAACAATATTTTTCCATTTGTATTTATAAATATATTGACTGATATAGAATATATTGCTAATTATTGCCACTTTGGGCACTTTCACATATGGAAATTAATAACAGGTGAACTTACTAATGACGAGGCGAAAGCAAAACCCCGTCACGGAACAAAGGAAAATCCGATAGATTACCGGTAACGACAAAAAAGAATAAAGAGGACACGGAGATAAGAGAAGGAAGGCATCCATGACATCTATGTTATTTCACGTAACATTCTAGCCGGTAAAGGTATAGGAAGTTGTGCTGCTATCGACCGCTTTGCTTCTCAACGCAGGACTACAATTTAGAAAAAGTATAGTACGCTCTTTCGCTCTTTTATTTCAGAGCAGAGATTTTGGTTTCTTTGTTTTCCACTCAAACCTACGAGTGTTCTCACCCTAAGGTTTAGGGTTATTCTATTTTTCTCCTTCCTTTCTTTTTGTTCACTCCACAACGGGAGTTAGATAAGCGTGACTGTTTATTTCTTTTGTTTTGCTCGGATATCGAGCTCCTCGCTTTTTATCGCGAGGTTATTTGTGTTCTCCTTATTTTCCCCATCCACTACGGATTATTGTCCGTCTTAGTGGTGTTCGTTGAACACTTTAAGAGTCCTTATCTGTCGCACCTGGACCTCCAATATTTCCTCCGTGTCTCTGGCATAGAGATCCCCTACACTCGCGAGCTCATGGGATAAGTTAATATCACTCACTGAAACAGTCGAGAGAGGTACGACTACTAACTACTAATGTTATAATACTAAGGTTAGTTAAACAAATTGTCGTGTATTTTGACCTAGTATGCTCTCCGTACGGAGAGCCCCCACCTTTGTGTGATGACGTCATGTGCCGGCCGGCTCCGTAGCTGTAGTATGTCAGTGTTGTTTAAAAAAGAAGCAAAAAAAATCTTCTTCTCGTGTGTCGTGTCTTCAGAAAACACAAAAAAAAAATATATATAACATTTGGCGACGACGAGTCTGAAACTGCGCGCGTGTCGCTTCGGGAAGAAGGGGAGGGTGATGCAGGACGAGGATCAAGTGCGTGCGAGCAGCGGCGGAAGAAGAGGAGCCGGCGGAGCCGCTCGGGTAACGCCAGACGCCATTTTTTGTGGAGAGAGAAATTTCGTCTGGAATCGGGTCGGGTTGGCCGATGATGATGAGAACATTGACAGTGAGAGAGCATATAGTTTTGTTTTTGCTAATTTTTTGAGGAAGGAAATGAAATAGAGGAAAAAAAAAATTCCTTACATTCCTTAGACCCGCGCTACGTTCAACTTACTACGAACCCTAACTGAACCAAAAACAACGCAATTTTTCGCTTCTTCATTTTCATTTTAACCCAAAACCCTGCCGAAACGCTTCGCTTTCACAAGCGTAACCAGGGGGTGAGGACTAGGTCATCACTTTTCATTGCATCTTTTCGCAAACTTGCCGAACACTGTTTTAAGACGCTTACGAAGACGGACGACAAAGGGTGACACACTGGTGTGTGGACAGAAGAAATGGGTTCACAAAAGAAAGAACTCAAAAGAAAGAACAACTAGAGAAAGACAGAAATTAATAACGGCAACGGCATATCGGCGCGGCAACCGCCATGGCAATGGAGAAGCCCAAAAGCTGAGTGCCATGGGCAGAGTGCAGAGTGAAGGGAGGACCGGGGGGAGGGGAGGGGGGGGGCAGGGGGGGCACCGCGACAAGGACCGCAGCGCATCTGGTGGTGATGTGGAATGGATGGAGAATGTGGGGAGAAAGAGTGGAAAGGAAAAGAAGCAAAAGGAGGCAGCAAACAAGCACAGATAAAAAAGAAAGAAAAACAAAAAAAAAGGACAGAAGAAAAAGAAATGAAAAAGAAATAAAAGAATGAATGATGACACAAAAGACGTAAAAGACTCTCAGCAGTCAAGACGTGTAAACAAGATAACAGCGATAAATGAGTGTATGTATATGACAGCTGCTAACGCTATTGGGACAAGCTATTGTTGGACACATGCAAAATAATTATTGCAATATGAAAAAAATAAATTATCATAAAAAAAATACAAATCAAAAAAAACACCCCAAAACACCTACCACTCCGCACAGAGACACACAGGTGTCACCAGGACACAGACATGCACAGTGGGAGGACACAGAGTGACTGAGGTGACACTGTCACATGTGAGAGAGAACCTGTACACTGTCAGGGGGGAGGGAACAGGTGGCCAGACTCCACGATAATGGGTCTACACAAGATCATACGAGTGGCCACACTGGCCAGCAAGTGGAGAGGGATCCACATCAGGTGCATCCATATAGTAGAAATTAGAGAGGAGTGTACAGAAGAGAGACAAATGAACGAAGATACATTAGAGTGATTATGACAGAGCTGGGCAGATGAAAAGATAGTATGACACAGTGAACCGGATAGCAAGCCTGTAGCAAAAGAGGGTCCTGGCTAGTGTGGAACCTATAAGAATGGGCACCCCAGCTGACCTGGTGACCCTGACGCCCTGGTGGAGAATGGGCCACTGGGAAGAAAAACTGTACAAAAGGACAAAAAAAGGAAAGAGTTCCCAGAACAAAAAAATGGTCACAGCCAGACCGAACAATTCAAGCCTTCAAGGAGACAAAGAACCCGTAAACTAAACCAATACCCGCTTCCTCTTATCGAAAGAATAAACCTAAACCTGAATTACCTGACAAACAAAGATGAAGAACGGTAAAGAAAAAAAGGACCCAGGCAACTGCAGAAAAAAAAGAACATTCCGAAATGTTAACGTCTGTTCACAAAAAGCAAAAAAAAAGGGGTTTAAGGCTGCGAGCAGCCTGCTCGACGGCAATCCTTCCTGGAGGACCTGGAGAGGGATGCGATGATATCAAAATAAAAGGGGACAGCGGAGAGGCAGAGACGATCTCGACTGTGCGAAAAGCAACGGACGAAGAGACTACCTACGAGTCGGGAAAAGAAAAAGTGAGTTGAAGGATAGAGGTGGTTTAGAGTCCGAGGAGAAAGAGTGAGAGAAGAGGGTTCAGTAGTTGAGAGAAGTGCACACAGAGCTGTAGTGGAGCAGAGGTTGATGTGAACCCCCCCCACCCAGAGCTTCAGAGTCTGCGCATTCCCTCCCCCACCACTAGCCCTGCCGCCAGCCAGTTGCTTCTTGGGGCGCACTACCTGAACTACTGCATGACCTCCTGGCTGCCAGGAGGCCTTGGACTTGCACGGCCTGCTGCCCTGGAGCAGACCACTGCATGGAGGGCACCTGCCCTCATCATCCAACTCCCTACTTCCCTTCGACCCCGTCCTCCCCACACCGCAAGCGTTCCTCCCCTTCCCGGGCGGTGTGGGCTCTCTGCTTTTTGCTTGTGGGGGCGGTGCTGGCGCAAGTATTTTTGCTTTTGCGACTGGGTTGGAGCGGGAAGCGCTGAGTTTTGTTTTCGGAAGGAAGAGGGGAGGAGTTTTTGTTTGTTTTCGGAGTCTCACCCAGAGTAAGATGGAAGGAGGGGAGGAAGTTTTCGGCCCTGATTACACCACCGGCCCCTCACCACTATCCTCGCCACACCACGATACCAACTCCCGCGGCCTGGCTGCCGTCGAGAGCATCCTCCCTCGCTCAGCTCGCGCAGGCTCGTCTGCAGAGCTTCTGTCGAGCGCTCGTCTGGAGAGACGACGAGGCCTGCGAGATCAGCGCAATGCAGGATTTTTAGGAGAGATCCGAGAGCATGGCTCTGTTTTTTTATCGGACGGAGGGAGAAAGACCCGAGTCGAGAGGGGGGAGGTAATTTTGAGAGGTGGTGGCGGCCCCTGAAGTGTGGCGGCAAATGGTAACTGTCGGTAAGACCAGGAGTGGGTCTGGGTGTCTCGTTGCGGGTCCGAGGTGGTCAGTGGGGGGGGAGAGTCGTAGATCCCGTCCTGTTGGGAGTCCGTCAGTTGGAAGTGCAGTAGAGTGGGAGGTCTGGGAAAGCTGTGGGGAGGGGAGGAGGATGGTAATATTTGCACGTAAACAACAACATGAAGGTAAATAGTGAGGGAGCAGGAAACAAAGAGAAGTATGGAGAAAGGAACAGGCACACAGACACACCATACACATTGGGGCCAGACACAGGACACCAAGACATTGCACCACCCACACAGGCCCACGCACACACTAACCCACCACAGGGACACAGGAGCTGCCCACAGACCGGTAGAGGGAGACTCACAGGGAGTAGCTGTACTAGAGACTGGCGCTGGGCACAGACAGTAGAGCTGAAAGCCCCCAGACACAGAGATGAGACACAAGCACAAGACATCCACAGCACCACCACCATCAGGAAAATCCAGAGTCGGCAGACACAGCACAGGCAAGGTTCGACAATGGCCCCTGCACAGTTAGTCTCCGACAACCCTGCACACAACATTCTTGCAAGCCAACAACACCTCACCTCACCTCAACTGCCGAGGTCACCAACCCTCAACACCTACCTCCGCTCCAAACCACTGAACGCCCATGAAACACCAAAGAACAACCAACACATTGAAAAAAACACACACATTAACTAACAAACACCCCCCTATTAACCCACATGCAACCAACCCTACCCATCCAGCCCTCGACTGTTCAAGCTAGACCCCCATGCGACCAAACCAGAGCAAAAGGCAGAGGACCCGAGCCAAAAGGGCCAACCACAGAAGGTGTAGGACCAAAAGGGAAGAGGAAAAACCAGAGAACCCGGGGGCAGCACAGGGCAAAGGGAGCACGGTAACCAGAATTATCCCAACGAACCAAGAAGAAAAAAAAGTACCAACGAAAAACCCCAACAACATAAGTGTGCCCCTGCTGGACCATGGTCCCTGCAACACTTACCCAGAAAACGCCACCCCTATACCACAACTATGGACCCAACTCATGGAACACATTGTGAACCTCCACGCGGCCTCGCACCTGCCCTTGCCAATGAAGCACCCTCTGTGCAACCTTTCGGAAAACTCCTGAAATCTGTCACCCTTTCGAACAGCAAACAACCGTTCAGGAAACCACCGAGAACTGTTGAGTGACCTCGAGCAGAAGTGAGACCACCAGAACCACAGCAGCCCAACCTCACGAGGCCCACCAGAGAGAGCCACAAGAGAGAGAGACCACAGCTTGAGGAGAGAGACCTCACCAAAGAAGAGAGCGGGCCCCACCGAGATTTAGGCCCACAGACCAGTCACGAGAGACGGCCCCCAACCAGAGAGGCTTTTTTATTCCAGGGTAAAAAAATTTTTAAAAAAAATGTCTGTTTTTTAAAAAAAAAAAAAAGAGTATTTAATAGGCAAAAAGGGGTTGTATGTTTTTAATCATAAAAAAAAAAAAGTATGTGCTGTGTTTGTGTGATTTTTTTTTGTGCTTGGACTTGTGTATGGTGTTCTACTGATTGTGAGTGGTCCTCTTTTGTATGCTGTCTACTCGTCTGTAATCGTTCCGTGTAAGTGAGTTCATGTGTGTACATGTTCAGGTTGCGCCGTAAAGTCAGCTAAAAGTATCACAAATGAATTAGAGTAAACATATAAAAGTAACGAAAAAGGGGATGTTGTTCTCCATTTTGGCTTTGAAGTTCTACTGATTAACCGTTAGTGGTGCGTGCAATAGAATTTTGCGTCACAGACTGCGAAAACGTTTACAAGTTTACAACTGTGAATACAAACTGTATTCTTTGGAATCTGTGGAAGTGCTCCAGGGTACCGGTCCAGACTATCGCATTCAATATGTGAAAGCGCCCTTTGTGTACAAACCCCAATTCCAAAGAATTTGGGACAGGATGCAAAATGCACATAAAAGCAGTACTCACTGATTTGTAAATTCTATTTAACATATATTTAATTGAAAACAGTACAAAGAAAAGATATTTAATGTTTTACCTTAGCAACTAGGACTTTTTTCCAGTGATCCACTGTGAAATGCTGGTTTATTTTAACCCATGCCAATCGTTTGGCCTTATTTCCTCTCCTGAGAAGTGGTTTAGAGACTGCTACTCGTCCTTTGAGACCACTGCTATAGCTAGCCTTCTTTTGACCGTACTTTTACTGATTGGAGTCTCGCGTTCTTTATTCAGCACATTCTGTATCTGTGATGCACTTGATGTTCTTTCTCTCAGTGTACAAAGAGTTATGTTTTGGTCTTCTGATGGTGCAAGCCAATTAACTAACAAGCCCCTGTTGAGTAGATCAAATCCACTTGAGTGTCGTTTGAACACATGCTTCAATGGAAGAGATAAGACTCAAGGAAATTTGATTAGTGACCTGGAAATAGGGCAGAATCAAAAAAACTCTTAATTTCACGTCATAACTTTTTTTTTGTTTTATTATTATTTAACTTATTGTTTATTTCCAAGTTTATATGAAAAAATGTGAGATTTTCAATGTGGTCTCAGACTTTTGGGCCCCACTGTATATATGTACTGTATATATATTATACACTGACTGGCCAAAAAAAAAGTTTCACATTTTAATATTTTGTTGGACCGCCTTTAGCTTTGATTATGGCGCGCATTCGTCGTGGCATTGTTTCGATAAACTTATGCAACCTCAAAACCTTTATTTCTGCCAAGAGTTGCATTCATGTTTGGCCGAGATCTTTGTTTTGACGATGGGAGAGTCGAACCACTCCGTAAAGTCTTCTCCAGCACATCCCAAAGATTTTCAATGGGGTTAAGGTCAGGACTCTCGTGGCCAGTTCATGTGAGAAAATGATCCCTCATGCTCCCTGATCCTGAACCACTCTTTCACAATTTGAGCCCGATGAATCTTGGCATTGTCATCCTGGAATATGCCCATTGATGGGATATCCTGGTCATTCAGTACATTCAGGTACTCAGCTAACTTCATTTTATTGCTGCATAACATTGCTGAGCCTAGACCTGACCAATTGAAGCAACCCCAGATCATAAACCTGCCTCCAGAGGCTTGTACAGTGGACACTATGCATGACGGGTGCAAGGGTGACTTTTTTTTTGACCAGGCAGTATATATTTATGTTATATTGTATATTTATGTTAATTATACATAAATATTGTATATTTATGTATATTTATATATATATATATTATGTTAAATGTATATTTAACCCTTTCATGCATGGAGTCCACTACAGTGGACAGGCTTTTAAAGTCTATTTTAACATTTGTGATCTCAAAAAAAGAGAGCAAAAATTCCTTGCCTTTTTGCCTATTTTTTTCTTGTTACATTTTTTTTTTTTTTTTTTTTTTTTTTATTAGTGAAGGTCAAAATGGCAGGTGGAGGTGGAAACATACAAACTTGCTGTTTTGTAATAATTCATGCATGAAAGGGATATATATTGTTATGTTCTGAGATTGTGAGTCTGTCTGTGTCTTGTATTTTTTACTTGTTTAATGTTTCTGATTATTTGTGGTTTCACTATTCTGTGTTTTGTATTACTGTCACTTCCTTGTCTTCGTCACACTTTTCGGGAGTCTGTGGGGATTTCTGTTTTCTCTGTATTTCCTCTCTCGTTCCTTTCTTCATTACTAATTACTTAATTGTAAATAATACTAATTAACTAACAACCACTAACATCTTAGAATTAGGGTCTACTCCTCTACTAATGACTAACTTGTATATAATACTAATAATACTAATCTACTAACGCCATAGAATCAGGGGTTTCTACTAATCTACTAACTTACTAACGTCATCTTTCCTCACTGCAGCTGTCTCTCGTTCTGCCTGTTCTATCACTAATTATTTTTCTTTGGTTTCTCTATTAACTACGTTGACTCTTGTATCTGCTTTCCACTCTCTAATTGTATGCGCTTGCCCAGTTCATGTTCAAGTCTGTGTTATGTGTGAATCCAGTCCGCGTATTATGTGTTCCCTTGTTATTTTATTATCTCCTCACTTCATTGTTTTATTACGTGCACCTGTCTGTCATTTGCCCTTCCCGGTTCCTCACACCTGATCCTCATTGTTTCTTGTCTCCCTCAGTGTATTTATACCTTGTGCTTTCAGTCTGAGTTCCTCACTTTTGATAGCGTCATTGGTTTTTGCCTCTGTATACTGGTTCCGGCTGCTGCCTGTTTTTTAACCATTCTTTGGATTCTGTTTTTTGCATCGTTGCCCATCATTAAACTTTGTTTTTTGGTACTCCCTGCCTGCTACTGAGTCTCTCTTTTTCCACCCGCCCTTACATATATATATTAAAATATATATTTGGAGAGCCTCTACATATCTGATGCTTTATTACATAATTTTTAATATTTGATAACATATTGGCTGCATAAAGAACATTTACATGTTAATCTGTCAAACTTGGATACAGCTGACTGACATAGTTACATGTCTACGAAGCCACCGGTTCTCCACTGTCTTTGTTTAGGTCAAGTCACCCTTTATCTTACTTCTGTCAAGCCCATGACATGCATGCTATTAAAAGAAACTAATCAATGTAACCTGCAATTTTTTATGTGGCGATTTAAGCGCCCATGACAGGCAAAATGCAACCGAGCCATTGGAGCAGACAGTCCTGACACATGTCTTACCAGCCTGGTCTTCAATTATGCACAGCCCAATGTTTCCTGCCTTTTAATTGAATCACACCCTATAAAACTTGTTATTTCTAATTTGTTGCATTAGATTTATTTTTGACATCAGTGCCAGGGTGTCATGAATTATGCAGATTGTGGATGTTATTACAGGGAAACTAATTGCCAATGATTAAGAAATGAACCTGAGGTTCTGTCACCCAGAAGCAAGCATCTGCAGATGACACATAATCAGCAGACTTGTTGTTCGTATCGTTGTTATGGTTGTTGTTGCCTATTTTGTGTTGAGATGTGATTTTGTGATTGGGTTTAATAGATATGTAAAAAAAAAAGAAGCAATTCATAGAGTATTTGTTAGAGATTGAATTTTCCACCATCAATGCACTGCCAGACCACATGGATCTGAACATCAAGGATGGAAATGAGGAAAGCCGAGAACAGTTCTATTCTCTTGGCAGGAGTTTTATTGATCTTGCTTTCATGGCCACAGATCAACACTTTTATGAGATTGTTCAACTTTTCTATTATGTGGAAAATTATCTTCAGCATTGCCCTGTGGTTAACAGTGCACAGCCATTGGGCCGACTGGCCTTTTGAAAAGCCCTTAAATTTTTTATTGCTGAGCGTGTTGTCAGGGTAGCAGTAATAGCCGAATTGAAATTCATATATAAAATGCATGAAAAAATGAAGAAACAGAAAATCATTCATAACAGGCAGCTGGTCTGACAAGATTGGTTTCGTGCACAAGGCACACACTTTTATATCATAAATAAAGGCTGCCTTTTAAATCATCTAATAAAAGCTGACTTTAAATGACAAAAATACATTTAGGAAGTACATCTCTTGCAAATATGGCCCAAAGGTCGACTGTAAATCCAATAGCATTATATTGTAATGTTTTGTTGTATTAGTCTAATTCTGGAATGAACGGGTCTGTAGGGGATTCTTCCATGGAAATACAATATGGCATGGAAATGAATTTGCTGACTGATATGGTTAAAGTAGGCTTTGAATCACTCACAAAAAATAGAGACCTTATATCAGAGATCATTCTGTGATGAGGTAATTAGTCCTGGAGAAAATAAGTTTACTTCGTACATGCTTAAAGCTGTCAGAGGTAAAATGAATGTTCTCCCTCAATTCACCGGAGACTTGAAGATTCAATTTAGCCTGTAGGCAAAATCAAAACACCTGACTCAAAGGCACAGATTCTCACAGCCTTCAAAGTTACATGGCTTTGGGTATGTCTGGAAGTCATTTCCACACTTTATAGAAAAGAAGAGGCTGCTTTAGTTTCATGAATGCTCAATCAGTTCCATAGAACAGGTTAACCTTCTTTCCAACAGAGAACATTAAACACCCTACAGGCACCTAAAGGCTGGTTTCAAAGACTTTCTTAAAATTTACTGAAATTTCACCGTTGGGGGGGCTAGCCAAACACCATTGATGACAGGGAAAAAAACGAACTCAAATCCCCCTTTTTTGGATTTTGTTAATGGTCCAAAAGGGTCTTCTGCCTGGTTCTGGTCCATTTCTACTAGATACTTTACTTCCAATGTTCTGTTCTTCACTTCTGTACCTGTAGGATGCAGACAACAGGAGTTTTCAGAAGTGCTGTGGTGCAGAGCTTTCAGAGCCAAAATATTTGGACTGAAACATTTCCATGTTTTGGTGTTTCCATTGTTCCCTTGACTACGGCGCTTAACCTGCCTAGCTGTATAAATTGATTTATAAAGTAGAAGGCATGTTTGAGTTTGCCACTCAAGTCAGCTGAGATAATTTATAATGTAATGTAGTGCTATCCTTAGAAATGTAATGCAAATGTTTGGTACACACAGTCGTACGCGTGTCATTATTTATTTATTTACTTACTCACTCGCTCACTTTGTGTGCATTACACCCATCTTTACACTGAATATACACTATTATACACACAGTTAATCAACATAACATGTTAAGAAATTACAATACAATATAATATAAACATACAGTAAGTGAAACAATGTGACCATGAGATTAGATGTACTGTAGGTCAGGATAGTTTAAAATACCCATAAAATAACATACCTATGGGAACCATAAGAAAATATTTTTAATATTTTATAATGCATGTCATTCATGTGGGTAAGAACATTCACCAAATAAATTCCTGATATAAAAATTATGAATGCTAATTATCATCATAATAATAACCTAAAATATTTGAAATGAAGATTGACGAGCAAAATCTATTGAGAAGATACACCTGCCGCAAATCACTTTGCGGTTACAAGGTCAGGTTATAAGGTTGTGCCGTATTTTTAAAAAGTTATATCAGATAATAAAATATTGATTTATTATTTCTTGGGTAAGCTTGCGCCAGCTCTGAATCTGCGTGCTTATGAAATTCACACCTGTGGCCTCCTGAAACCTGACACATAGACAATTAGAAAAAAAACATGTGGAAATACCTATTCAAATTACTTTCAATCAAGTGGCACAATGTACAGTGAGCACCATAATTCATTGGACAGTGACATATGTTTTGTTATTTGGGTTCTGTACTCTAGCACTTTGAGTTTGAAAGGATACAATGACAACGAGGTTGAAGGGCAGACTGTCAGCTTTAATTTGAGCGTATTTTCATCCATATTGGATGAACCGTTTAGAAATGATAGAACCTTTTGTACATCGCGCCCCCCCCCCCCCCCCATTTTCGGGCATCAAAAAATATTGGACAGTTTTTTAACATATTGTATAATAAAGTAATAACTTTTTATATTTGGTCGCATATCCTTTTCATGCCATGACTTCCTGATGTCTGTGACCCAACAATATCAAAATACTCTTGATATTTTATTTTCTGGTACTCTTACAAACGATACTATAACTTCTCTGCATTTGAATGGAAGATCTCTATGGGGGTGGGACTAGATTTAGCTGTAAATTATGCTGGAACAGTATGGAATACATGGTTGGCAAAATAGTTAAGTCATCAAGGGTCTGAGGTATCGAACGAGCCTCAAACCATCACTCTGCTGCCAGATATGCAGTAGATATGGATGGATCACTTTAAGGGTTGTTTCTGCTAATAAATTTTCCTATTGAACTCTCTGGAAAAATAAGTCAGGAGAAGAAACCCTTCAAGTTATCCATCTATATCTACTGCATATCTGGCAGCAGAGTGATGGTTTAAGACTTGTTTGATACGTAAGACCCTTGATGACTTAGAACCATTTAGCCAACCATGTGTTCCATACTGTTCCAGTGTAATTTACAGCTAAATCTAGTCCCACCCTCACATTCCCATAAAGATCAATTCAAATGCAGAGAGGTTATAGTATCGCTTGTAGGAGTACCAGAAAATAAGATATCAAGAGTTGTTTGATATTGTTGGGTCACAGACATCAGGAAGTCATGGCATGCAAAAATTATTACTTTATTCTACATTATGTTAAACTGTCCAATATTTTTTGATGTCCGGAAATGAGGGGGGGGGGGGGAGAGAGACTATGTACAAAATGGTTCATCTGATATGGATGAAAATACCCTCAAATTAAAGCACAGAACCAAAATAACAAAACATGTGTCACTGTCCAATGAATTATGTTGCTCACTGTATAAATTAGTTTAAAGTTATTAAACACTATTTAAAAATATTATACTGTTATGTGATACAGAGTAACATGCTTACTGTTAATTGAAGTGTTAACTCTTCAGTTTACATGAGTACAAGAGGGATCATATAATGTACTATATCAGAGTAAAATGTACTATTTCAGAATTGATTTAACAATACATAATCATCTAAAGAGGTATTACAATGCAGAAAAGAATACAGGTTCCTTAACTCTTTCAAAGTTCACAAGCCAGTAGATTGCTTGTCTCTGTTCGTTGCATATGCAAGTTAAGCACTCTGCGATGTGACCCTGCCAAATTAAAAACACTACCTGTGCGTATAAGTCTTTTTCAATAAGTTGGCACTGTTTGGCACTGTCAATATGATAAAGTAGCTTGGTAAATTTCAAGAGCATCTCAGAAATGTGGCCACAGTTCCTTGTCTTTTGAAGTGACAATTAGAGTCAGTTTCTTACCAAGTCGCTGAAGGTCAAATCTCCGCTGTCAGCTGCCCACAGAGGCAAATCTCCCTGGACAGAGACTAATCTGGGTCCGATAGCAACAGTGGTTCCCCCATGATACTCTCATTGCCCTCTCCAAAATGGAGTCAGAAGAGAGACAGGTGATTTGTTGGAATGGAACACCTCCAACAGTCCTCACAATCCTTTCTGAAAGGCACCGCTATCAGGAGAGCAGGCACTTGTTATATGTTGTTGTTACTTATATTGTTAATATTCTGTTTTATTTTAACACCTCCACGAAACCCTTAAAATGTCACAGTAATCCCCATAAGAAGCGTATAAGCAATACAATAAATATGAAAGACAGTGTGTCTCCTGGCTCAGTCTGGATATTAATGCAGCAAAAATGTTCGACCCATTTATGGCAAAATTAAGAGCTGGCCATTATGCTGTTCAGTATAAGTGATCACTCATCCAAAATTAAACATACTTAGGGAAACTAATGAAATTTAATGCATTAAATGGTATATATATATATATATATATATATAAAACCTGAACCATTAACATTTTCAAAGAAATACAAAGATGTATATGGACTGGAATATAATTTTCTGTACAAATTTATGTTACACACACAAGTGTGTAACATTAATGCTAATTAACTCAAAATACCTGCAAAGGTTTCCTGAGCCTTTAAATGGACTCTCAGTCTGGTTCAGTAGGCTACACAATCATGGGGAAGACTGCTGACTTGACAGATGTCCAGAAAATAGTCATTGACACCCTCCACAAGGGTAAGCCACAAAAGGTCATTGCTAAAGAAGCTGGTTGTTCACAGAGTGCTGTATCCAAGCATATTCATAGAAAGTTGAGTGGAAGGAAAAAGTGTGGTAGGAAAAGGTGCACAAGCAACAGGGATAAACGCAGCCTTGAGAGGATTGTCAAGCAAAATCCATTCAAGAATTTGGGGGAGCTTCACAAGGAGTGGACTGAGGATGGAGTCAGTGCATCAAGAGCCACCACACACAGACGAATCCAGGACATGGGCTACAAATGTCGCATTCCTCGTGTCAAGCCACTCCTGAACCAGAGACAACGTCAGAAGCGTCTTACCTGGGCTAAGGAGAAAAAGAACTGGACTGTTGCTCAGTGGTCAAAAGTACTCTTTTCAGATGAAAGTAAATTTTGCATTTCATTTGGAAATCAAGGTCCCAGAGTCTGGAGGAACAGTGGAGAGGCACAGAATCCACGTTGCTTGAAGTCCAGTGTGAAGTTTCCACAGTCAGTGATGATTTGGGGGGCAATTTCATCTGCTGGTGTTGGTCCACTGTGTTTTCTGAAGTCCACAGTCAACGCAGCCATCTACCAGGAAGTTTTAGAGCACTTCATGCTTCCTTCTGCTGACAAGCTTTATGGAGATGCTGATTTCATTTTCCAGCAGGACTTGGCACCTGCCCACACTGCCAAAAGTACCAAAAGCTGGTTCAATGACCATGGTATTACTGTGCTTGATTGGCCAGCAAACTCACCTGACCTGAACTCCATAGAGAATCTATGGGGTATTGTCAAGAGGAAGATGAGAGACACCAGACCCAACAATGCAGACGACCTGAAGGCCGCTATCAAAGCAACCTGGGCTTCCATTACACCTCAGCAGTGCCACAGGCTCATTGCCTCCATGCCACGCCGCATTGATGCAGTAATTTATGCAAAAGGAGCCCCAACCAAGTATTGAGTGCATAGAAATGAACATACTTTTCAGAAGGCTGACATTTCTGTTTAAAATATCCTTTTATATTGATCTTATGTAATATTCTAATTTTCTGAGACGCTGAATTTGGGTTTTCATTAGCTGTAAGCCATAATCATCAAAATTACAAGAAATAAAGCCTTGAAATATTTCACTCTGTGTAATGAATCTATATAATATATGTTTCACTTTCTGACATGAGTGACAAAAAATATTGAACTTTTTCACGATATTCAAATTTTTTGAGCTGCACCTGTATATATATATATATATATAAATGTGAAAAGATAAATGTTTTTGTGTTGTTTGCATAGTTTCACCTTAAGTTTGTCCTCTCTAGTTTCCAAGTGTTCTTGTCGGCTAAGGTTGCTGTAATTGCTGTCAGTCACGTTTCACCACCGCCGGAGATGCATCTCTGTCTTAGAACACAGCGAAGGACTTTAGGCAGAGCCTTCCTCCTGCTCCTGTCCCATGAGAGCTTCTTTATATTACCTCCTTTGTTTACCCCTCATTCTAAACAGTAAACACATTTCACCGCGCATTAAAAGAAAGGCGACAGAGGCCTTCAGATGCGACAACACAGGCACGATAATTGAGGAGATTTCCCTGCAAATGCCAGAAGTGATTTGGTTTCAGAGAAGTTTGGCAGGCAGCAGAAAAGTGTTTATCGGGAGGAGAGGAAAGAAAAAGGAAACGCTTGCTTTGTTGACACTCCTGGCGAAGAAGAGCAGTTAGCCCAGTGACTAAAGCTTCTCTATCTCTTTCTATGTTCATCTCAATCATGATATTCTGAGTCCATGAATGTGGGAGCAGAGCCTCTAGCCTAGAACAGGTCCTGTCCCTCATTGGAAAACATTAGAATCTGCTTTAAGTGTTGCAAATCCACTCTGTGAGGCTCAATTCTCCAGGAAATTGCATGCACTAGGTAGCTAAGTTGATGTGAAAGGTTCCCTTGTTGCTTTATTTAACTTGTTAATTTCTTTAATGTCACTCTTGTTTTACCCACTCCACATGACGGTAGGACAAAGAGCCAGAGGGCCCAATTCAGACCTGCGCTTAAGTGCATTTTCCGTGCAAGTCTCTCAGTCTCGCAATGATGATTACGCAGAAAATGCACTCAAGTGCAGGTCTGAATTCGGCCCAGAGTGCATATGGGTCATTATTTGCTGCATGAAGTCATCCTACAGGAATGGAATTGACTGAAAATGCATTAAATGTAATAGATTATAAAGACATTGCTACTGCAACATACATTTTTTAATGAAATTTAAGTTTATTGTTTATCAAATGTATTCTATGCTCAGAAGAATTTGAATATTATATAGTTTAATTGTGAGAAAAACTCTCTGAAGGCAATGCCCACCTAGTTTCTTCTCAAAAAATATTCCCTGCACATCCATGGTTTAAAGTTTGAATTGAAGAAGTAGCTGTATCATTCAGAAATTTGCAACAGAATACATTTATTTCAGAATAGTCACATAGAGTATATACATAATCTCATCAAAAACGTCTCCGACGTAAAAAAAAAAACTAGGCCAGCCTTTAAAAGTATTGATATCAAAATGTGGCCTAACAATATTGCCTATCGTAGCTCACACTAAACACACTAGCTTTATTCCAAAGCAATGCTATCCAAACTTTCCTAAATTATTTAATGCCTCATGGAACAGCTATTGAATTCAATGAATGTTTTTAACAGTTGATGAATAATTACTCTTCAGAAAGAATATGGTTATACTTTGTTGGCAAGTTTACTTTAGAAAGTGTACAGGTTTTAAAATGTGAACTGCTGCTACAGATTTCTTTACAATTCACAAAGAGAAATGTACAATAGGGGGGATGAATAAATAATGCAGATAAAAATTTTTTATATTTTAACCTAGAAAATAGCATACATATAGCATTTTTACAAACGTATCCAGACATGTTTGTGGGTCAGATGATGGCAAATAAGTAATAATATGGCAAATTTTCATAACATCATAATAGTTATAATATTTTCAAACAGAATTTTGTGAACACAAGGATATATATGCTCTGTAGGACCACACATGTTTTGATAGAAATCCAAATATTCCAAATAAATAAATCAATAATACATAATAATAATAATACATTTTATTCATTCTGTGCTTTTCATAGACCCAAAGCAGTGGATGCAGACAATTATTCAAACATGCCCTATAATGTAATACATCTGAATCAGAGTATTTCCAATATAAATTATTCTAATTTTGCAGTTTGACGTGGAACATACAGTTTCATTGACCACATTCTCTTGAGATGGTAAGATGAAAAAACACAGGGCCAAGTTGCATTAAATAATTTAGGAAAGTTTGGATAGCATTGCTTTGGAATAAAGCTAGTGTATTTAGTGTGAGCTACGATAGGCAATATTGTCAGTTGTAACTTGGCCACATTTTGATATCAATCATTTTAAAGGCAGGCCTAGTTTTTGCTCATTGGAATTAAGGATTTACAGACAGCGCTCTGTAGGCTATGCGTGAGTAACTTGGCTTTTTTACGTCGGAGACGTTTTTGATGAGATATCACTTATTTAGGTAACTAACAGGGTGGGAAATTTACATTCTGACCTACCAGCCACTGTGGTGATCCTAAATTTTACCAGACACCTTTTCAAAAAATATTTTTCAAATGACACTAAAATAACGTTTCAGATTATAGAAAACGCATACTCCTATTTATAGCTCTAATAAAATTGTATTTATTATATCATGTATTACAGGTCAAATAGTCAAACATTGTGTATAAATGTATTAAATAGCCTACATTTCATATGTACCTATGTACAAACCCCAATTCCAAAAAAGTTGGGACAGTATGTAAAATGCACATAAAAGCAGAAAACAGTGATTTGTAAATTCTATGTTTAATGGAAAACAGTACAAAAAATATATATTTTTCATTTTCCTATTGAACTCTATGGAAAAATAAGTCAGGGGAAACAACCCTTAAAGTGATCCATCCATATCTACTCCATAGCATGACTCCTTTTATACACAGTCATGATAGCATCCCCAGTTAACCTGTGGAATGTTCCAAAAAAGTTTTTTTTTTTACTTCCCACTCTTTTTTTGCCCCCGTTTCAACTTTTTTGGAACGTGCTGCAGGCATAAAATTCTGAATTAGCGTATATTTACAAAAATCAATAAAGTTGATAAGGTAAAACATTAAATATCTGTTGTTTCTATTGTTTTCAATTAAATATATGTAGGCTAAAAGATAATTTACAAATCACTGCTTTCTGCTTTTATGTGCATTTTACATACTGTCCCAACTTTTTTGGAATTGGGGTTTGTAATAGGCTAATAGTCAGAGAAGTATAAGGATAACAGCTTGATAAAGCTTGAGACAACATAAACAAAACATATTATTTACTTTAGGTGTTGTTGCTGCCAGTGGTGCGGGTCGTTTAATTCCCGTTATACGTCTCCACATGTCAGATAAATAGTTATTCAATTATCTATTGTCTAATACTAGATACGTTAGCTAACGTTTGCTGTTTTTCTGAACGGACAAATGCCAGCAACGTTAGAGCGAGCTGTCTGGAGATATCACTTTTACCTCAGAGCGTATTGGTCAGTTTGTTTTACTGTGCGATGCTGGTCGTCTTGGTAGAATTGCTTTATGGCAAATTGAACGCAAATCAGTTCCACTGTAAAGTAACTAACCATGACACAAATATGTTTGGGGAATTGGAGGTTTATGAATCCAATCTTTTCAGGTATTGCAGTTTATAGTAGGCTATCATCAATTCTTAATGTTGTCAGGATTCTGTATTTTGTTTGTTTATCTGTGTATTTATATTTCTGGTTATGTTTTTATTTATTTATTTCTCATTTTGCATTCAGTTTCATTTATGGTTTCACTGTTTCGTGTTTTCATTGCCTGTCTTCGTCACACTTTTCGGGAGCCTTTTGTGATTGCGGTTTTTCTCTGTATTTCCTGTCATGCACTTCCTTCTTAACTAATTATCTCATTGTATATAATACTAATTAACTACCTGCTACTAACAGCTTAGATTTAGGTTTTGTACTAATTAACTAAATCACTAATGTACTCTTAACTTCTATCTGCAGCTGTTTCTCTTTCTACCTATTCGCTGATCATCTTTCTTTGATTTTCTCTTTTACAGCTGACTCTTGTTTACGCTTTCCGTTCTCTAATTGTATGCACTTGTCTTTTACTACCCAGTTTATGTTCAAATCTATGTATTATGTGTGAATCCGGTCCGCGTATTACGTGTTACCTTGTTAGTGAATTATCAGCTTCCCTCATTGTTTCATTACGCACACCTGTTCATTTCCCTTCCCCGTTTCCACACACCTGGTCCCCATTGTATCTCGTCACTCTGTGTATTTAAACCCTACATTTCAGTCTGTTCCTTGTCAGAATGTTTATCATTTTTCCTGAGCCTGTGTTTGTAAAGCCAGAGATTTGTTAAGATTCCTGAGACACCCTTTGTATGACTACAATTTCTGCCCACTGTTTCTGTTTTGTTTGCCTTTGTTATTTTGGTTTTTGACTCCTGCCTGTTTTTGTGACCTCATCTGTGCCTGCCGTCTTCTATACCTTTGCCTGTGATTTCTCGTTATTGATCTTTGACTGTCTCACTATTTTTTTGCCTGCCGATTTTATTCTGTCTACATCTGATTACCTGGCTTTTTGACATTGGACTGGAAATAAACATTCTCTTTCTCCTACATCCTGGTCTGCGTTTGGGTCTCTGAACAGTCCCTGACAAATGTATTATCGTAAATTCTTAATTGTCCTAGTAGTTAATTTTATGGTGACATTGTGTTGTGTGAAAAGGATAAACTGAGCTGAAGAAATGAATGAAGACATAATAAAGAAACGTTGGCCGAGGCGAGCGTAGAAGATTCAGTTTCCACATTGAGTCAGACATGACCGCAAGAGCATAGCATGCTCCACACAGACAAATTTTTTTTGTTAGCATTTGTGTGAGATTAACACACGTAGTCAATGGCACAGTTATTTCTTTAAATTTTTTTTTACATTAATGCAATGTTAACCAGATTATATTCTGCGTTAACTTTTTTCTTTGCTTGACAAATGTCCATGAGATACCTGTTCCCATAACGTAGCTAGCCTACATTCTGCCGTGGAGTCCAGTAACTGAATTGTTTCATGTGATATAGGCTATAGGCCATTTGTCATGTCTGTCTGACTTTCACTATTTTGCTGTAGTACAAGTGAAATGTTGAACAGTTAATATTGGAAATGTCTTTTGCCTTTGCAATAAAAATAAGTTAGTTCATGTCAAAATAACAGTGTAATAAATGAAAAGTATTTAACAGTTGCACATTGTTTTTGTCAAAAATAAACTTGTGCCCTGTTGGGCTCAAACCCCCAATCCTCTGTGTGAGAGGCAACAACTGTAACCAGTAGGCCACAGTAGCTTGATGGAATAGACAAGGCCATATAGCAGTGACTGTGATGTGTCGACATTAGTTTGAAGCGTTTTTATTGGGCGATAAGCTTGGGGGAGCAGGTATGCGATGTTGTTATCCAATGGGAAGAATTATTTTTTGAGGGTACTGTCAAGTGAGCGGTTGAGTCGAAGAACTAAGCATGACAGTGGGAATCTGAAAGTGCTCCCGAAAGAACACCAATAGAATGGGAAGAACCCCGCAAAAGGGGTTCTCCACTTAAAAACAAAAGAGAAAACAGGACCTCCTCCTCACACAGAGAGGAAACAGAGACTGAGAAAATAGAAGGGACGGAAAACAAACCCGCAGTAAGGCGAGCGAACACGTAGAACCGAGAGTGGGCGAAGGAGTCTGAAACTAGAGCTGGAAAAATAAACAGAGAAAAACAGAACCCTCACTCTCACGAATGAAAGCAGGGAAAAAGAGAGGTACAAAACAGAAAGCGACCCGGAGCGGGCGAAAGGCTCTGAACTAGAGCTAGTAAAATAAACAGAGAAAGACAGACCTCTCACTCTCACAAATGAGAGCAGGAAAAAACTGAGAGGTAGAAAAGAAACAGTGAAGACAGAACTGTCTAGAACAAAAAGACACCCGAGACCCGTGTTACTTCAACCAGTTTGAGTCAAAGTGGTCGATTCGAACTGTCAGTCCTATACCAGCTTTCCTTGTCAGGCAAAAGACAATATGGAAGGGCAGAGTGAAAAAGAAGCGAGGTTTAAATAGGGAGCGGAACTGCGGCGCAGGTAAAAACACTGAGCAGAACGCGAAAAAACACGGGACAGATAACGAAAAACTGAAGAGAGAAGATACATGAGCGCTCCGCGGAGAAGTGGCCACTTAACGAAAAGCAGGCTGAGAACCATGACAGGTACCGAGGCAGGCAGGTAGTGAGGGTCTCTGGGTAGGCAGGAACAATGGGAAGAAGAAGAAGAAGAAGAAGAAGCAGCAGAAGAGGAAGGAGAAAAACCGCAAAATAACCCAAGTTTGGGGCTTTATTGTGTGGATGTGTGAAGTTGTGTGGTTACATGAGGCCAGAACATACAGAAGTTAATGTTTGTAATGGCTGAGAGTCTGTGGTCATTGTGGTTACTTCTGTAGGAAACCCTGAAAAGCCGTAACTTGGCGGATAACATACCTGCCATCCCAATAACCATAACATAAGTAGCCTAATGTATTTAAATAAGTTTTTTTTTTTAATGTACAAAAGCATGTGTGTTTTTACACAATAACAGCAACGTATTTTTGCCCTAAATGCGATAGATGGTCACTGTGAAAATGTCGACTGTACGGGACTTTGGTGAAATGTAACAAGATAAACTCTTCAGGGTTAATCAGAAAACAGCTGTAGCTGAATATACTGGTAAGTACTTGGTTTCTTAAACATATTTATACGAGAGATTTTGGAGAAAAAAATTTGGCGTCTTCTAAACCGAAAGTGCATCAGGTACTGTTTACTTTATAATACAGTAAGCAAGAAAAACGGTGAATGTTAATTTGTACAACGTTTTAAAAATATATTATTGTTTCTATACGTGAACATGATTTTCTTAGCGTGTATAAACGGTGCATTTTACAGTCTGTGGCAAGAGGAGGGTCATAAGTGCTTTGGTCTATTAATAGCACCCTCCTAATTTATTGCTTTGCAGTGTAACAGGAGAAGCTGAGGTTTTCGCAAAAGGCTACCCTTTTAAAAAATACCACGTCAAAATTTATGGGGTTTTCTTAAAACGGTAGGGTTTTCAGACAAACATGAATATTGTAATTGAGATGGATATGTCTCAACCACTAGGGGTGAAGTTAATGCAAAATAATTTTTATTTTGAAGAAGATTTGTTTCACAATAATAGGCATCCCTGTAGCGTGACAGCTAAGGCATCTAAAAGTGTACACCGAAATGTACACCAATAAAGCGGACAGGTCAACACCAGAAGAGGGAAATATACGTACAAAAATAGAGAATGAAAAATACTCTAGGCATAAGCCAAATCAAAACAACCCAAAAAACAGGGTGAACTCGAAATCCGAGTGAACAGAGAATACCTCTCGCTTACAATACGAGAAAGTGATATAAACAGAGGTATAAATAATAAACAAAAAGCAGAAAGGAAAAGGAAAGAAATCTCTCACTCTCCATACGGGAGAGCAATAAAGAGATAAGCAAAAGAAGAAAATAAAGGCAATCTGTCTAATAAGAACAGAAGCGAAAGACAGAAAGCACAGAAGAAAAAACAAAATCCAACGAAGGAAAACTCTAATGCACCTAATAAGCAAGTCCCACGTAACTTTTTAGCAAGCTTAAAAGTGAAGTGGTCACTTGAATACCTATACCTTACCGGCTTTTATGTCAAGTGGCAATGACAATGTCGAAGCACCGGAAAGCAAAAACCCTGAGCTAAATATAGCCGGCAGCAAACCCAAAACAGGTGTGAGGGATAATAGCCGGGCGAGCTCAAAACAACGGAACGAAAAATCCATGCCCCGACGCCGCCAAAAGAAAGAACGACCGCAGAAACCAACGGATGCTGCCAAAAACCATGACAGGACCCCCCCCCCCTCTAAGGGACGACTCCAGGCGATCCCTCTGCCTTGTTTCTATGGAAGTCCCTAATAAGTGTTGGGTTCAAGATGTTCCTGGAGGAGACCCAGCAACACTCCTCAGGACCATAGCCCTCCCAGTCTACTAAAAACTGGTACCCTCTGCCCACACGCCTCTCTGCCAAAATGCGCCGAACGGTATACACTGGACCAAGGTTATTATAGTTTTATGTTTTTAATTTAGTTTTTGAAGTTCACTTTCTAATTAAGTTCAGTTTTAGTTAGTTTTCAGAGTGTATTTTTAGTTTTAGTTTAATATTAACAGAGCTATAAACAGAGGTATGAATAACAAACAAAAAGCAGAAAAGGAAAGCAGTATCTCACTTTTCATATGGGAGAGCACTAAAGTGATAAGCAAAGGAAGGAAATAAAGGCAATCTGTCTAACGAGAACAGAAGCGAAAACAAAAACGAGGGACAGAAAGCACAGAAGAAAAAACTAAATCCAACGATGGAAAACGCTAATGCAGCTAATAAGCTTGCTAAAAAGTTACGGGGGACTTGCTAAAACTGAAGTGGTCGCTTGAATACCTACACCTTACCGGCTTCTATGTCAAGTGGCAATGACAATATCGAAGCACCAGAAAGCGGAAACCTTGAGCTAAATATAACTGGCAGGACACCCAAAACAGGTGTGAGAGATAATAGCCGGGAGAGATCAAAACACCGGAACGGAAGACGGAAAATCCGATAGAGTGCCCAGACGCTGCCAAAAGAAAGAACGACTGCAGAAACCAACAGCTGATTATGTCAAACACACCTTTGGTATTTATTGCCAGAAAAGCTACATTTTCATTATTTAGTATCCTGTTCCACTATAAATGGCATTAACATTTAGCAATCACCATGCGCTTACATTTGTGGTATGATGACAGCAGAAACTTTCTTCTGGCAAGCCTTCTAAATAGCTTGTTAGCATAAAGGTGGTGTCTACTTTTAGAGACTTAGTGACCCCAAGATGCAACCACCTTCTGCATTTCTCAAACTATGATCCTTGGAGAAATTTTCCTTTCAAACCATCATCCTCATTGTGCGTGGGGGCAAACTACACTTGTGTTCTCTTCCAGGCAAGTTCATCACAGCTCCAGTTGCTTTAAACTTCCTAATTATTGCCCTAATGGTGGAAATAGGTAGTTTCAACATTATAGCCAAGGGCTCTTCTCCCAGCAGGCCTTACTTAGCCAACACGAGCAGCTGATGAGACAGCTGCAGGTACAGGCTGCCAGCCTGCGTGACGTGGCGGAGAGGAGCTCCTGCCACGTTCGGAGCTCTAGTTTCCACTGCCATCCGTGTGGATAACCGCATTCGGGAGAGGGCTAAAGGGGGAAATAGATATCGCCCCACCCGCTATTCACCGTCTCGTGTATCACCATCCCCCACCTATTCCTTCTTTAGTCTGGGAGAACCTATGCAGGTGGATTGGGCAGCGGTGAGTGAACCCATGAACGCTAGTCTGCAAGGGGGGCGGTGTAGATTTTGCCGGAGAGAGGGGCATATTAGAGACCAGTGTCCTAAGCTGGTGGGAAAAGGGGACTCTCGTTAGGGAAACCAAGGTTTCTAGTGAGAGAGAATTATGCCCACCCTCGGACCATCATTTCTGTTCAACTGCTCTGGGGAGGGCGTCAGACCAGCGGTAGATTCTGGAGCAGTCGAATCTTTTATCGATGCTAAGTGGGTAAAAGCCCTTGGTATTCCGACCTTGAATCTTCCACAGTCTCGACTAGTCACAGCCCTTGATAGTCACCTGTTAGGCATGGGGACCATTTCTCAAATCACCACCAGGGTACGCATGCGCATTCCCTATTGCGACTATGTAGAGGAGATACAGTTCTTCCTGGTCAATTCCTCTGCATATCCACTTATTCTAAGGCACTCCTGGCTTACTCGCCATAATCCTCACATTAACTGGGAGGAGGGCGGGCTGTTATCCGTCACTGGGGGCACCAGTGTGGACCCCACTGTTCAGTCCCTAGATTCCTTGTGGCAGGAAGATCTCCTAGTATTCAGGTTGAGTCCGGCACAGACAGCACACAGGAGCAGGACGGCTCTTGTTCTGATGGGGAAGATTCCCTGGTCCCCTCCGAGGGGGGCAAGGAGACCCTAGCTTGGAATTCTCTGGCAGATGGCCTTATTATGTGGGAGGAGCAGCTCACTGACTCCGAGATAGATTAGCCTGCGTCGCTCAATTCACTCTCGAGCGAGGAGATCACTAAAGTAGGAGGGGTTATAGTATTTTCCCTCCCTCCCAATGTCCCTGAGCAGTACAGAACTCTTTCTGAGGTTTTTAGAAAACATCGGGCCACGACATTGCCGCCTCACAGGGTTTATGGTTCTGCTATTGAGCTCTACCCAGGCACTGTTTCTTCGAGAGGGTCCCTGTACTATCTATCTGCCCCGGAGAGCACAGCCATGAAGGCTTTGAATAGGGGTTTTCGCCCTATTCCTTTTACTTGTTTTAGGCACTCTATCGGATTTTCCGTGTTCCACGCCGGGTTTTCGTTTCACTTCGGTGCCTAGTGTTTTCACCTGTTCATTGTTTCCGCCAGCTATTTATACTTTGCGTCTTCCGGGTTCGACGCTTCCATATGAATTCGCTTAACATTCAGGCCGGTAAGGTATAGGACTTGTACTCTCTGTCGACCGATTTGTTTCAGCTTTTGCTTAAACAACGCGGGACTTGATAGTTGTACATTTAGAAAAGTAGCTTCTATTTCCCTCTCGTTTAGTGAAAGCTTAGAGTCTATTTTCTGTTGTTCTATTTTTTCGCTCTAGCCTATGAGCATTTTGCCCGATACTTCCGGGTTGTTTTCCTTATCGTTTGTTTCTGTTACCTCTTTAGACTCCTCTCTTTTCTTGAGAGCAGAGGTTTTTTTTCTATGTATTTCCAGTCAGTTCGCCCGATTTGTTGGGTCATTTTCCTTTTCTCCTATTTTTAAGTCTCCTTTCACACTCCCTCTTACTGGGAGCTGAAGCTTTTCTGTTTTCCTTTTTTCCCTTTCCTTCCTATGAAGTTCCCTCCATTTTATTGGTGTCCCTCCAGGGTCGCTCTGAAACCCCTTCTGTCGCGTTTGTTCTTCCAACCAACTCACTCCCTTACATTTTAACTACGCTACATTTAGAGAAATCCTTGCCTACTTACCAACATTATCATCCAGTGAACTCAACAAGCTTACTCAATAGTATGGAAGGGTGCTGATTCAGACACAGCCTAATGCAAATGGAAATTTGGCTGAAAAGCAAAAAATGTGTGTGTATTTAGCAGAATTGGTATAGGAATTTACACATGAGCATCAGGGTTTGCTAATTGTGTCTCTAATATTAGTTTTAGTGTATAAATAGTTGCGAAAAACTAATAAAATGAATGAAGACTAAAAGCACATGTTCCTGTTGTTTATTTACGTTTTCTTTATTGTAAAATAGATTAAATTGAATATTAAAACTCTGATTTGTGTCTGTATTTTTACTAATGAGGAGTTTAAGTGGAAGGACATTTGATCCTTGTGGTGTGTATGAATCAATAGGAAGTTGATAAAGCCAACTTCATTGCTGCCTCGCACAAAACAAACCTGATTTGTTTGCTTACCAAAGCCAGAGTGTGTCAGGCCCATTATGAAATGATTTATAGACCCCCAGCCAATGAAATTGTCTAAAACAGATTAGGCTCAGTGAAAGACCAGCACTAATATGACAAGCTGATGCCTGCCCAGTGACAGGTAACCAAACAAACAAATTCATGAAATTCAGACTGAATTAGAGCCCTGATGATCCTACCTGGAGGTGGCGATTTGATCGGGGGCAGTGGGGGTGTGGGCTGTCTCCCTGTCTGAATGGAGGGGCACTATCCCTCTGTGAAAGGGCCCAAATACTTGATAGAGGATCACTTTCTCCCTCTTTTTCTGTTTATTTATAAAAGTGAGGAAACTTTATTTCTATACATGTATTTATACGTACTTGCATTGTGTGCATGCATGTGTGTGTGTGTGTGTGTGTGTGTGTGTGTGTGTGTGTGTGTGTGTGTGTCTGTGGGTGCACACATGCATGTGTAGTGTAGCAAGCATATGCATGCCGCTCTATTTTGTATACTGGATATGTATTCTATTGTTTCTACATATTTTTCAGACATTGATTTTCTTAAAAAGCAATCCTTGTATTGGAATGAAACAAGATAAAGAAGAGTAATGTAAAAAAATATATATTTGCCCCTTAATAGCACCGGCCCAATTAGCATTTATTGCAATTTATTTATTAGCATTTCTTTGACATTTTCAGTCAGTCTGGTAACACAATATACCATTGGAAAGTTTTACAATTCAGGATTCGAACACTATAAAACACTTTACGATTCCAATGTTATGGCGACAACGGTTCCTTATTTTGTAACATTAAAACAGGCTCAATCAAAATGACGATTCTGTATGTGTTCTGGAAATCCATAGAGATTTGGGGAGGGTCTCTGAGATCACTGAATTTGTTAACTATCGCCATTTTCACCCATTTTGCCAAACTGCTGAATATTTTATTCGACTGTAGGTAGCCTAGCCTACGTACTATTGACATATCCTCTGGTAATTTGTTAAATCCGATAAACAAGAGTCGGCCATTTTTTCAGATTAACATTACTTGAACATATGCTTTTTTCTTGCATTTGACCACAGAATTCGCCAGCATGATTGATATGCTGTCGCTGGCCATTACTGTACTGGTGATGTCAAGTGGGATAAAGTAGGCTAGGCTACAAAAAATTCAGAGTTCACCAATAGTAGCCTAGCTATTTAAGATTTGAAAGCTGACGTGAACGGTATTTCCAAGTCGGAAGAGCTTGTAGTTACCATATCTCTCTCAAATGAGAATTACATCAAATTTGATAAGAAAAACCAACTGTTATTCAATGCAGTTAGCTACTTTTTCTTAGTAGCTTGTAGTGTAGCTTGCTACTTTCATCAAAATAAGTATCTTGTAGCTTGGCAAGCTACCATTTCAAAGTAGCTTCCCCAACACTGGACCTGAATGCTTTTTATACTTTCATTGCTGTAAACTTCATTAAATTCGAATGAGACCTCAAAATTTTAAATTTTGATGATTAATTGCTCATAGGCTTAACATGGGAGAAACAAAATGCTAACTTATAAATCAGGCAGGCTCTACGTATGAATAATAAAGTTCTAAATGAACATGAGAACAATGGGAAACCGCTATGTAGTCTACACTAGTAAGCTGTCATCATATCTAGTTATGTGGCTGTTACACACTCTCCAAAGCAATCATTTAACATGTTGGATCCAGTTAAAGCAAGGCGAAACCACGTAACGTTAGCTAGCCAGTTCTGTTAACGTTATCTACCGTATTGGCTTTGCCATCTGTTTTAACTTGATAATTACAGCTGGGGTGACTAATATTATCTTTTCAGTAGGTTCTTTGTGGCTATCTCATGTCTAGCGAGCTAAGTTTGATATTGTTAAGTGTCAAAGTAATTTGATATGGCTAGCACTAATGCGATGAATGTTCATAGACTCACTTTCCTGAGTTGTTTTGTGTATTCAAATTGTGTTAAATTGGTCTGCCTTTGCACAGCAGCTAGCTAAGTTAGGTAATGTTAATACCATCGTGTTTCATTAAAGTGATGGTCAAGGGATTCTAAAAACTCCAAATAACCACAACATATCACAGAGGGATGTATCTACTACATATCCACCAAATATCTTTTCAAGAAAATGTGAATAGGTATATTAATATACATCTCAAAGTCAGCTAATAAACACAGTCTTGAAAGGACTCCGGATTGTAGGGGTGTGGTCTAAATCCACGCCCTCAACCCGAGTGCCATCGACGTCTCCAGCCCACATGTTTGAACTAGGGATGTGCGCGTTTAGTCGACTAGTCGATTAAACGTTGCTACCCTCGCTAGTCGGCACCAGAAATACTTGTCGGTTAAACTTATTATTTTATTAATGTACACATTTAAATTACATATTGACGTAATTTGCACTGAAATGTCATGTTTTCCTGGTCAAATGTTGCTTTATAAAAAAACGAGCATCAGTTACTAATGTTAACAACGCCGGATTTAAAAAAAAAAATTTAAACGAAGGAAAAAAACAAAACGCATTAGCCTGTTCGCCCTGCAAGTTAAACCAGCGAGGTGGAAAGAGTAATTAGGCCTATCGCGTTGTTGAATAGCCCAATAAAACTAATCTAATGTCACGTTGATCAGTAGGCCTAATTGTTATTTTTTTGTGGGCCTATTATTGGTAGTTTTTCTGATGACCGATTATTATTTTTTACTGTATTTGCTATGCGATCGCGTTCACCCAATGAAAATGCCGTTGTAATAATCAGGCACGTTTCCTAAAAATGTTTTGTTATGTTGAATATTGTTTTCAATAAATGTTATTTGTTAACTTTTATTTAGTGAGTTATCATATTTTGTAGGATAATGTGCAATGTTCATAATGCAAGGCGCATAGTGCCACACATTTCAGCGGCATTTAAAATACGATTTGGTTATTGAAGTATGTGATTAACGGTTTCAAATGGCTCTTATAATATACGCAATATTTTTACCTTATAGATTAAATTGTGCTCAATTTTGACTGTTTTCTGAGTGTTTTCTTACTTTTAGACTAGTCGACTAGTCTAAGTTTAAACTTCCGTTTAACCGTCAGGGAAATTAGTCATTAGGAACATCCCTAATTTGAACCACAAAACTGTTTTTATACAGTTGTGTGGTTTGAATCCGGCGAGGAATTAATGTAATCAATTAAAAGTAAAATACAGTGTGGCTGCTATCAATAGATAAATATCACACGCAAGCTCGCAATCAAAGTTAAGTTAACTTAAACGCTAAGCAACCGAGTATTGCAACTGTTTGATCAAACGTTAGTCTATTTAAAGCAAGCTAAATTGCAAGGCGACGTTTCGCCACATACATGTTCCACACAAATCATTAAATAATGGTCGTTTTTAAAATCTATTTAAAATCTATTTAAAGGTCCATTCATTTTGGTTGCTAACGAATGAAAATTACGTGCATGCCAACTTCGTTGGATAATGGTTCTCGTCGTATTTTTGTTATTGTAACCAGCCACTGAACAATATGACAGAAACCATTTCCAAGGCATGGTTAATTTGGCAAAATCTTAACTATCTATTATTTTCAATATATTATCTGGTACATGTGAAGTCATTTGGGGCTATATCTCTGCTCTCACAACAGGTAGAAAGTTGGTTGAGAGCTTTTTTTAATCAGGAGAAGAGCTACTTTTCTACAAATCAAACATAATTTTTTGGTGGAACTCCCCTTTAAGCAATATGCCCAGTGGTGAGTGTTTGAAGTACAGTGGACATATACAGGGCTACATCAGTTGTCAAAGCTCTGTGCTGATACACCTTGCTGGAGAGCAGGCTGACGTTAGTGTTATGGCTATTCAATTTAATTTCTTTTGAGGCTTTTGGAAAAAACAAACATTTCACTTAAAACTCGTTTTTGTAATTCAGTACTATTAGTACTATTAGTAATACATGAAAGAAATAAACTGAGGAAACGTGTGGTCTTGAGCAATCAGACATCCAGTAAGCTCAGTAAAGGTTAATCAAGCTGTAGTAAATTAGAAACAAGCTGCAGAGGGGAGCTTGTGGGTCAGCTCCCAATTAGGGAACACATCCCTTGTCTCTCTAGGTCCTAACAACGTCTGAGGGAGAAGAATTACCATCACAGCCGAAATTCTGTGATCCCAGCTGCAGCATGACGCACACCAGTAAATTCCCCACAAACCCAATCCAGGTCTTTACATGTGCTGGGCTTTTCATGTTGAACTGGGAAAAAACTGAAACAGGATTGCAGCTTCATGCAGACATGAGTTAGAGAGACAGGATGTGTCCATTGACGCCTTTTAATTTTACTTAATGGATAATAGTGAGGTGGATTTTATTCATGTGACTGTCTCTTATCTCGCCCCAACATGAGAGCAACAGGGCGGTGATGAAGTTGAAGGCATGTTTCAAAGACCCGTGCAGGGTCGCATCAGTGTTGCTTTTTCGTATGCATTTTTTCATAGGCACATTTACCTTCAACGCAAATACCATTTTCACAGAGGGAACAGGATGGTCTGCTGTATTGTGTTACCAGTGCTCCAGTTTTGGGGCAATCCCCTAACACAATGCTTACTGCTCAATAGAAAATGTCCTGGACCAGTACAATACCATTAAATCACTGATTACTGAAACAGTAAAAATATATACAAAAACTAAATATACAAATTATGAAAATTTTATTTTTAGATACTTTTAGAGACATAAACTGCCTTTACTAAAGCATTTATTAAATTAACTACTCCCATGGCCTTTTTCCTATACCTACAGCTCTGAATTCATTTCAGCCACTCCGAGCAGGCTCTTTGATGGTGTATAAGTTACAACACATTCACTGTTGCCCGTGAATGAAGGTCGCCAGGTGCCATGGCTTAGGTCATGCGACTTTACAGGGGATTTAATCATTTGCGTTTTAGTCGGTTCATTCCAGGTTAACTCACGGGGGAAAGGGTGTCTCTTGAGGTCTCTCCATGGACACACGGGAGAAATCCTAGTTTTATATTCTGCCTGAGCTCATTTGCGGTACCAGAGACCTTTGGCTCGCTGTGAGTTCCATGGGATTTCCATATTTGGAATAAGGATTCTGGTGTCCTGAGTGAAAGGGGTAATTGGATATCAGCGTTGTGAGCAAAGTTGTGATCCCTTGTAAAGCCTGGCTATTACAGCTTTCAGAAATAAGCTGATTAATCTTCACAGTGCGTTTTTTCATTTACCCAAGGGGGTTTAAGAAACACTGTATTTTATTTTTCTGTTTGTTGCCGTTTTAATGTTCGCTGTGTCTATTGTGCAAATGTGTTTTTTATTCTGCTTTGTTTTTCTTTTTTTCTTTGAATAGAATCAGCTAGTAGGCCTACATGGGATAAGCTTTTGATCACTATTTGGAGAAATGGCCCTTTTGATTAGTCCAATGTGCATTTATTTAGTCTACAGTGAATGCATTGCAACATTTATTATTGCAATTTTAAGAAATATTTTGAAGCTTATTGTCTGTACTTTACCATGAAACAAAATTAGTTTTGTGGTCATCGAAATAAATAAAATACTGCAATTCAAATTACATGCCCGGGAGATATAAAGAAACAATGGAGAGAAAAAGTATCACTGCATTTAAAACAATTATTGAAAAGGAGGAGAATGAGAAATATTAACTCACAAATTAAATGTAGATATTTACAGTGATAAGACTACTTCACAGGAGATAAAAATGGAAGATTCTTCCACAACCTTGAGTGGGATGATCAAAGAAATACACCAAGCTTACAAATACCAGTTAAACCAATCTATTTATTTTATCACAACTTGGTAGCCTGCAGAAGAGTTGAGTCTGTACATGAAAGCAAAACGTGAGAAGGAATTAAATATATAAATTACTGAAGAAGATTGGTGCATACACACAACCACAACCAGTGGCGCCGCCAAGGGGGGGCCATGGCCACCCTGATACAATCGCTGCCCCCCCCCCCCCTCGCGAGTCGCATACGCATAATATACTTCTATCTGATATTTTACATTAGGTATTATTCATTTAAATCAATAATTATATTTTTCATCATAGTTCATGCATGTGAAAGAAAATAACAAATGCATAGCCAGCCAGCCGCTTATGACCGTCCGTCACTGCACTGCTGCTGTATAGTGCACTGCCAGGAAACTGAGCGCAAATAGACCCCGCCCATCCCGCTCTCACCCTCCATTGACTTGACATGCCGGTGCCTTCTTGTCATTTCGATCCGTTAGCTAACAGCATAAAAATGCGTAAAAGTTGTTGTTAGGTGGGATGCACTACAAACAAGGGGGAAAAAAACAGAATTGCGGTTAAGTCAAATAAATTATCCAAATGTCAATGTATTGCTGTAAGAAACGCTAAAACATTTTGACCATATGCAAATGGTTTGTAGTGGAATGTGGATAAATCGGAGTGCTATAACGTTACAGTATTATATTTGCAAGTGCTAAATATTATCATCCACTAACAAAAAAGTTGTGGGCATCCAAAGAACGATCATTTCTCATCGTTGTATGCGTGTAGATTCCAAACAAAGGGTGAGACAAAGAAAAAGCAATCAGCTTTCAATGGGTAGGCTACTCTTCTCAGGCAGGTTGTAACTGTTCAAGTAGGTTAAGCTAGCAAAATAGAGGTAATGTTGTCATAAAATTTATTCTTACCGTTAAAATGGACGACTTGTTTACATTCTCGGACAGATGTTAAAGTAAATCTATCACGGCGGCACTTTCGCCACAAGTCAGCAATTATATCGGGAAATGCCCTCTTTCAAAAAAAAATCATAAATAAAAGAAGAAGGCTATGCTGTTACTGCGTACCAGTTTTTGCCAAAGCTGCATCATAGCCATCATAGCGCGGAGCTTTCAAAACCATTCTTGAAAAGAATTGGAGGCCTCTGTGTGGTGTTTTTAAACTCGAGAAGGGTTGTTCTCAGTAAATGTTTTGTTCCTTACAGTCAATGTAGCTCAATTTGAAGAACAATGAATCGCCAAACACATGTATATACAGATACATAATACATTAAAACAGGATTGTTGTGGAACTCAAAATGTTAACTACCGGTATTAGTCTGTGCACATCAGATAATTAGTAAAACATAACTTATTTTAATAACTGTAAAATAAGAAACCAAAGTTTATCAGTATGTGATTCCTTAACTCTCATATTGACATAGTTTTCAACTAGCCTATATACTACAACAACATCTGCCACCCCAAGATTTTCAGTGGCCACCCTGATGAAAAAATTCTGGGGGCGCTGTCAGGCCAAAATGTGTCCGTGAGCCAAAATGTGTCCAGGAATGCTTGGAATGTCGTTGCTATGCCAACAGACACGCGAGCATTGTGACGCGATAGCATTGCACTTGCTTTGACCTCAGAATCGCCGGGTGACAAGCTCGCGCTTGCTTTTATCCTACAAAACATGACAACAACTCACTAAATAAAAGTTAACAAATAACATTTATTGAAAACAATATTCAACGTAACAAAACATTTTTAGGAAACGTAATAATAATCGGTATTAATCGGTCATCAGAAAAACTACCAATAGGCCCACAAAAAAATAACAATTAGGCCTACTGTACGACGTGACATTAGATTAGTTTTATTGGGCTATTCAACAACGCGATTGGCCTACTTACTCTTTCCACCTCGCTGGTTTAACTTGCAGTGCGAACAGGCGAATGGGTTTTTTTTTTAATCCGGTGTTGTTAACATTATTAACGGATGCTCGTTTTTTTATAAAGCAACATTTGACCAGGAAACTACTATGTAGTATTGCTAGCTAGTTAGTTTCAGTAAAATACTATCTACTTCAAAATGAATCACTAGCTAACACAATCTAAAATCGAAAACAATTAACAATATAAAGCTTAGTAGCCTATACAAAGGGAAATTATAAAGGTTATCTGAGTGATAGTGATGGTTATTTGAGTGATGTAGTGATTTATCTCCGTCCAACGATCTCCGGCGATTCTGAGGTCAAAGCAAGTGCAATGCTATCGCGTCACAATGCTCGCGTGTCTGTTGGCATAGCAACGACATTCCAAGCATTCCTGGACACATTTTGGCTCACGGACACATTTTGGCCTGACAGCGCCGCTGACCACAACATGTAAAATACGACTTTCAGCAAGTTAGAATATAGAGAGTATTCTGTTGGAAAAAGCTTTTTTTTTTTTTTTTGTCATTCCCAAAATCAAAAGTATGCAACTTTGTACAAAGAAACTTAGCTGCCTAGCGCAGCCAACCACTCTCATATACTTTTCGGGAGTATATGTATGCTCTATAATGTACAATATACCTTTATATTTTGAGATTTCAGTTGTTCAGAGTCATCGTTTTGATCGATTCTGTTTTGTGTCATGTTACAAAATAAGGAACCGTTGTCGCTATAACATGGGGATTGTAAAGTAGTTCATAGAGATAGAATTGTGAGTTTTAACACTTTAAACTGGGTACATTGTGTGACCAGATTATTCACCAATAAAAAAACACAATGAATGCAAATGAACTAGGTGCTATAGGGGTGAAATTAAAAAAGGACTTAGTGAAATGTGTCGTCTAAAGAATTTGCAGAAAATACTGTATTTTCTCAAGTTATTTCAAGAACAAATGACCATTAGAATACATAATACAATCAGATTAAGGAGACTTCATAGGTATATTCACACTATATTGCACATGGGATTAAGGTTTCATTAAGAAATCCCAACCCTCTCCCTTTATTTTGCAGGTCGTGTGGCATACAGTCAATACAGCAATGCCACACGATTGTAATATACTACAATAGATTGAGTTAATTTTTTGCCTCAAACATCTACACACAATAGCCAATAATGTTGAAGTGAAAACAGGTTTTTAGAAAATATGCAATTTAATTTTACTGACAAAAATAGGTTATTTAGGGGTTACATATCTGTACACAGCCTTAGCCTAATACTTGGTTGCTGCACCTTTGGCAGCGATTACAGCTTCAAGGCGTCTTGGGAAAGAAGCTACGAGCATGGCACACTTGTTTCTGGATATTGTTGCCCATTCCTCTTAGCATATCCTTGCAAGCTCCGTCAGGTTGGATGGGGAGCGTCGGTACACAGCCATTTTCAGCTCTTTCCACAGATGTTCAATTGGATTCAGGTCTGGGCTCTGGCTGGGCCACTCAAGGACATGCACAGACTTTCTCCGAAGCCACTCCTTTGTTCTCTTGGCTGTGTGCTTCAATCAATTGAATTTATCACAGGTGGACTCCAATTAAGTTGTAGAAACATCTCAAGCAGTATCAGTGGAAACAAAATGCACCTCAGCTCACTTTTAGGTGTCATATCAAAGGTTGTGCACACTTGTGTACATATGATATTTTACATTTTTATTTTTAATAAATTAGCACAAATGTCTAAAAACCTGTTTTCACTTTGTCATTATGGGCTATTTTGTGTAGAATTTCGAAACAAAACATTAACTCAATCTATTGTAGAATATGTCTGTAACACAATAAATGTGGAGAAGGTGAAAGGGGTGTGCAGATTTTCCGGCTTGATTGTACTTCCATGATGGCACTGATTTTATTGTACAGTAGTAAGTAGTAACTTATCTATAGCTCATGTAGTGGTTTCCTAGTGAAGTTAAGTGCACTTTTTAAAGTTTCTTTCACTTAAAGTGCTAAATGCCTAAATTAACTGATATATCTGTAAGTGACTGGGCGAATCAGTCATTGTATACTGTATTTATTAAAGTAAGTAGGGGTAATGAGAGCTAACCCCCCCCCAACAAAGGCTGGAACAAGACGCCATGCACACACTCATTGTCAGGCCTCTCACGGTGACCTACTCCTGCTCTGAGTCTCGCACCACGGCATGCCTGATTCACAGCCATTTCCTTTCCAATCTCTTCTCATTATTTATCGATTTCAAAATCGATAGCGCTTCTCTCTCAGAACGGGCGGAATCCGAGAACAGGCGAAACGAAAAAAGGCAGCCGGGGATATTCAGAGCCGGCGAGTGAAAGAGAGAGATGGAGGTGGGTGGGGTTTGCATTGGCCGTGGAATTTTAATTGCATCGAATCTCACGAAAATACCCGTTGGCGTTAATTCGAACGCGTAATGGAAAGAGCCTAAATAACAAAAAATATAGAAAGTCCAACTGAAAATGAAACATCAGTCATGAGTGTGGAAGCCAACATGTTGAACATTCAGCGTCTACTGTCTGTTGGGGGGTCATTAAGTATCCTCATTAGCCACTCTTAATTGTCACTGATAACAGCAAACTGCTTTCCTCGGGGCAGAGAAAGAACAATGCTGTAGCATGAGGTCCCAATCAGTAGCTCATGAAAGACCAAGTCCAGGTCTTAATCAGTCATCTGCTTAATAGAGCCGCACTTTAAAAATATTATTAACCTCATCTGTCTAGATTAAAAGAACTAATAGCCCCCCTTTTGCTGTATATTGTCTATGCAGCAGCTGGTAATGTACATATTTATTAATCCACTCTTCCCTGGCGAGATTGCGCGTCGCGGCAGAACAGCGGAGCCCCCTTCAGAAACGAGGGGGACACAGGTTCGGGGGCCACTAATTAAATGTCAGATTTGACAGATTAAAATTATGAAATTTAAAATCCGCGAGCGGCTCTTTGTCACTGTCAAATTAGCGGCCCG
This sequence comes from Ilyophis sp. 1 JC-2022, assembly GCA_022702515.1. Taxonomy (NCBI): domain Eukaryota; kingdom Metazoa; phylum Chordata; class Actinopteri; order Anguilliformes; family Synaphobranchidae; genus Ilyophis; species Ilyophis sp. 1 JC-2022. The sequence goes on along the minus strand of CM040397.1, from coordinate 78,576,854 downwards.
TTGCGACGAGGAGAAAGGGACCGGAGCTCTTTAATGGATTGAAAGCGAATCTGCTTTAGCAGCACAGGGGTTCTAGTGAATAAAGAATTTTCTCCCACCCCCCAACTGCCGTAGGTGCCTGAATGCATGTTCAATGCACCCCCCCCCCCCCCCCCCACCTCCCACCTCCCACTCCCTGCTCAGCCCCAATATCCGAGGCTGTTTGCTTGCAGCGATGCTCACCCTGACCAAACAATTTAGCACTTTTATTCATCTAAACAAATTCCCAACCTGCACATGTAAACACAAGGCAATTCTCCTTCACCTTTGTATTTTATTTTTTAATCTGTATGTTGCACAGTTTATGCAATCAACTGAAAGGTTAAAGTATTATAAGGACAAAAAAATATATTTTTTAAGGATGCAGTGGCGTCTTTCTCATTCTATCATTGGGAATTTTTAAATTGATAATACTACGTCGTGGACATTTAAGGAAATGCTTTTGAGTGAATGGAATAACTATCTGTGAAACTGATACAGAATACTAAAGGACGGTCCTAAACGTGCATCTAACAATTAAACACTATGATGTCGAAAGTGTTTAACGGTGTTCATCACACTGCCAGTTGCACAATCCCGCCATGTTTCTCTGTCCTGAGGCTCATCCATAAATATTTTCAAGAGAAAAATTCTGCTGAGTTACTAGTGAGTTCAGTGGATCAGTACCACAAGCATCACGGAGGAAAAGGGTTTTTAATTATCAAAGCAGAATTTTAGCAGCCCGCATCCATATTTATGAGATGTTGCTGGCTTTTAATGAGGCACACATCCGATCATTTTGAGGCATGTACGGCTGAGGCATATTAGAGAGCAATCTGTGAGCCAAGACCTATTGAACTTTTCCCTTTGCTGAACACACACACACACACACACACACACACACACAAATACATTCAATCCTCTTGAGCAGGGATTAAAAATATAATTGAACAAAGTACAAAAACCCCATTCAAAAATCTTAAACAGAGCCCAAATAACATTATGAAGAACAACATGCTCAAGACTTTCACGGTGATTCATTTCCAAGTAGCTTTTGTGGGGGAGAGAAAAGCACATTCAAAGCGCCTGTAGAGGGATTATAAACAAACCGGCTTGTTTTGCGCTAAATTAGCTCGATTCTCTATTGTTGCATTCGTGGTTCAGAGCCCCTGTTCTCCGACCAGGTCTCGGTCTAGTCGGATGGAGCAAAGGTTAAGAGTCCAGATTGCAATGAAGCAATTAGCAAACTAGATGGTGTATTACAGCAATATCGCTCAGCAAGGATCAAAAAGCACCACACATTTAAAGTGACAAGATCCAATTAAATGTGATTACACCAGCTCTATTCTATTTTCATTTTAACTGACACTTTTCATTATGGAGCCTCACACACTCAAGCCAGAATTCAGGGCCAAATTACATCAACGTAATACAGTTACGTTATGCAAAAGCCTGTGTATCTAATTCACTGGCATCAAATTAGAGTCAGTGGGATTATAAAATAGTTCAATAAATTGGAGGGAAAATGTAAAATCAGTGAAAAGTTTGGCTCAGCTAATATGTGGATCATCCAGGTAATCTAAGGGAAGTGGTCTGTCTGCTTTGCCTCAAAGGCAAGCAATATTGAGTCTGTTTTATCTCCACAAATACAGCTGTAACCCTTAAGAAAAAGTAATATGTCCTGTAATAATATAGCTTTCGGGGTAGCATATCGAGGTAAAGTGCTAGCTCTTCGGGCATATTCCAGGAATCCTGACTGCGCTGGTGCTGACTGTGTCCAACAGGGAGGCACATTAGCCATGTAGCTCAGGGAAGGTGGGTTTCAATCAGCCGGCAATGCCCTGTCTCATCCCACAAGAGCAAGTCCTCCTGTCGATCAGGCACCTGCAGTCTACCCATGTGAGCTGTGTTAGCAGTGAAACTATACTGCGCAGTGACTGCCCAGCTCAGGTGGAGAACTGCAGAGGGAATAGAATCCTTGGCAGACTATGAATTTCAGTAGACATGCATGCTAGTCTGTACTTTTCAAAATTAAGGGGAAAAACTTAACAAAAATAATACATTTGATTCTAGTATTTGATCAAAAATGCATACATTCATACAAATCCATGTACATAAACATTCATGTACAATACATGTGTTTTAGATCAATTACTACAATCGATCTAAAATACATACAAAACCTCACGTACATGTGATAATTTTGAGTGTATAAAATATATTCTAATGCAAAATCTAAATTATATGTTGAAGAATGATGTCAATTCAGCACTATTTTGTGCAAATATGTATATACATTGTAAAATTCCACAACATACCACTGCACTCTATTGAGTAGCTATAAACAGTTTTATAAAATAAATAAACAATATTGGGGATGTAATTTCTATATAATTTTGTCAATCAAGACTGTTAATTAAATAACTGGGCACCGCAGATTCTAATAACTGTGGACACTTCTTACAAAGCATATGGCCATGTCTTCAAATTATTGCTTCCAGAATTTTCAAATCAAATTGCAACTATTACACTCTCATGCACAAACACACACACAATCAACAAGATGACGATCATACAATTAAATAAAATAAAATGGACAACACAGTCAATCAAACTTAAATATGATGATTTGTCTGCTACTTGCAGACACAAAATAAGAAGTAAATCTGCTTATTGCTGTGATTAACAATCTATAATAATAATGCAAGAGTCATTATTATTGATCATAAAAGTCATAAAGGACAGTCATAATTTCACAAGAGGTAAGGTCATCAATAAAAATGTTTTCTACTTCTTTTAATGTTTTATTTGTATCGTTTTAAATGTATGCAAAATGTTACACAAATAGAGGTTGATATTACCATTAACTGTTGGCTTTTGTCATTAAAATGTTCTTATTGGAAATACAAATGTATGAACGCGTAGACTCGTAAATAAGGTGTGTTTACATTATTAGTTTACATTATTTAACTGGAATGTTTACAGACTGCTTACAGAGGATCAACAAGGACTGCTCCTGAGCAGGGAATTGTGGGACCTTGGAGAGCGTTAGGGATAATGATGCGTCTCTTCATGCATGCAGGCTGGGCCCTAACACCCCCGGCGTGTTAATCCTCTCCCGTCTGTGCAGGTCGCTGCTGCATGGGCGTCTGTTCCGGGGTCACGGGGGGTCACCGGCGACCCCAGATATAAGCGCTATTTGCTCTGATTTGGTGACAAGTCAGATACGGAGCCCGCCAGCCCGAGCCGCGCGTGTTAAACGCGTTCCAAATTACCGGAGTGATGAATCTATCGACGGCCCATTCCGAGCTGTCAGACTGTCTCTTTCAGCCTTTCAGTTATACTCTCCTCCCCCCTCCTCCATTCATCCATCCTTCTCTCCTTCTACTGAACCTCAGCCATCACTCCGGAGCCCTCCGCTCTGGATGGGAGATGGGAGAGGGGGGTGGGGATTGGCGGGAAGGCAGATACAGGGACCTCTCTTGCCAGGTCAGCGTTGATAGACAACGGGGATGGTCGCCTCATCTGCTCCAGAACATGCTTCCGCATCAACTGCAATTAACATTTAGAGAGGGCCTGTTTTCCACTGAACACCACTGGCCAGGGCCAGCCCACAACTGTAGCGTGTTTTTTCATCAGTTAGCCGATCATAATTTTGCTTTTGCCTCCTTGTTGTTATGGCTCAGTTGCAACTGCTGTCGCATCTGAAGCAGACGACTCTGTGTTGTGTCACGTTTGTCGACTGGCGCTTTGTCATCGACGATAAAACAAGGTAGAAGGACTGTTGTTTTTTCGTTTCTCATTAACATTTTTGACTGCGTGTTACATAGAAATTTGGAGAGAAAATTTTTGTTTTTTCTGATGTTCTTTAGGTTATATCACAATTTGTGATTACATGGTTTACACCTCAACATTGTAGGAAGAGAATTGTCAAGTAAAGAACTGTTACTCGAGAACTTTGCTTCTGAAGAATGGTTGGTGAAACAATGTATGTTACAGAATTACAGGCTACAGAGTAACATTTAAGAGCTCTATTCTGTTATGCCCAGATCACTGCTCCATCAGAAAAGAAAGAATAAAACACCACTTAACATCTACTGCTGCTAATTGACTCACATAGGCATTACTGGGATTGAATTACAGCGCAAAGTTCATTAAGCAGACAAATGCGTCTTTCCCTCTGCAGAGGCGTTTCTTTTCAGTTTGAATATGAGACTAATTCACAATAGAGCCCTAGAGGAACGGCTTTGTGTGAGGCTGGAACATATGTTCTTTCAGTGATGTAACATTTACTCTGTATAGACTGTTGTACACAGTAAAATGTTCAGCATTAAATCAACAGGGGTCCAATAGAGTCCAATAGGGATCATATGTACTCTATTAGAGTAAAATGTGTTATTTGATTTATTATTACATTGAGTTGATTTAACACTGTTTATAAATATTGAGGTGGGAATGTCCCTCATGCATATCCCTCAGGCATATTCTCTGACAGAATTAATGCTATGGTACATTGATAACTATGGTATCTTCTTCTGACCCACTCCTAAAACCCATGTAAGCAGGTGAGGATTTTTTTATACTATAAATTGAATTATTTTTCACAAGGGTACATACAATTGTATCACAAATTGTTGGCACATCTAGGCTATTTGTAAATAATATCATTTTACATGCACACAATAGGATTTTGGAAAAGGGAAGTTGATTGGGACTACAGCCTGCCCTGTACACCGTCAAGTTGTCGAACAGGAATGGGTCTGCTGTGGATTTTGAACCAGGGCCCTCATTGGCTGCTCAATATAACAAGAGATATGATTTGTCCACTAAGCTAAAGGCTAAGGATAGTGAGACAAGGGAACTAATTGCACTTTTATTGTTTCCCCCAAGGGTGATGTCATATGTTGCAACAGATGTTCACAAGCTAACTCGCCCTTCTGAACTTTGTAGCACATACAGTACATACAGTTATGTCATAATGAATGCAAATATGTGCATGCCGCTAGTAATGTAGCAAGGAGATGGGTCTTTGGTGCACAGTGATGAGGATGAGTTCGCTGTTCCTCAACAGTGAGCACAGAGCCAGCTTCCTCGCACACGCAAGCTCCATTGTCATCACCACGGTGACGAGTGACACAATGCCAGGTTCACCAGGAGCGGCTGGGAGCGCTTTTATTTTGGAATTACCCGGACAATGGGCCGCTAAAGTTGGCCGGTAATTCAATCGCAACCGTTGACTCCAGGCGGTTGCCATTGTTTGGCCCTGGGAAGTAAATTTCCTAAAACTTCATCTAGATGCAGTCAAACAAAATGAAAGGTAATATTCTTTATCTGCCCCAGAATAGCTGTAGATGAACTGCTTTAATATGAGCGTAAATAAGATTTAGCAATTCCATACTTCAGCTGGTCTCAACTCAAAGTGATTTGGATCAATAGTGCTTACCAGTGTGGTGGTTCCTCCCCCTCCTGTGCACCCATCACAATAAGAAGGCAAAGAGGACTGCATTCAAATTTCTCCGGTGTCAAATTAATTTCCATGTTATCCAGAAATTCAATTAGAAGGGAAAACCACCCCCTTCCCCCTTTTAAGTAAGAAAGTGTCCGACATCCCGATGTGACAAATTACAGTGCTCAGTGCGCATATCAGGCTGAAGTGTTGAACCTTGCTAATCTTCTCTCTAATTCTCAATTACAGTAAAATGAAGCCATAAATCACGCAGACAGCGCGATCGATGGAAACGTTGTTTTCGGAATGATTGGCAGCCTCCCCAAAGGTTACTTTTAAGTTGGTTTAAGGTTACCACTCTCAGAGGGCTCCGGGCCGTCTTCGGGGTTGGGAGGGTGGTGGACTGCAAGCGTGTCGGGTTGAGGGAACTGGAGGGGGAGGGGGGTCACACTCAATCTGTGTGATGCAGGGGCTGCAAGCCTTTGGGGATTACAGCAGAGGGACAGCACCAATTTTTAGCCCATCAGCCAACCAATTTTTCTCCTTTTCATACCTGCTGTAGTAAATGAGAAACAAATTAAATTTCTCCCCACTATCTCCACGGAAACCATTTAAATCCTTTATGGAAACTAAATTGTCCCCAGACAAATCGCCCATGGTCCTGCGAAAATATACCGTGGCGGTGAAACCGAAATAAATTTGTGTCACTCCGGATATGGCATTGTCTGGTAATGCCATTCATTGGAGACCTGAGATAAAAGAGAAAGAGAAAGAAAGAGAGAGAGAGTGAGAGGGATATAAAATAAGGGGCACTTTTGGAAGTACAAAAGGGGAAACTCGCACCCCACTTTGCCTCCTGCCTCTCCGGCGCCCGGGCCTCCTGCTCACACCCTTATTAATTTCCAGGCCAGAGTTTTTTTTTTGCGCATTCATGAGGCTGGGATTGAAATGTAAATGAGGGCTGGGAGGAGCGGAGGCCCGACAGCAGCCCAGGCCAAGCTGTCCCGTGTCGGAGACGTGTCGGGGCGGGGGACACTTTACACACCAGCGGTTATCATTCGCAGAGATTAAGAGCGCACAACATCAATCACTACACGAGGGAAACAATGAATAAAACGTGACCAACGAGGGCGATGAAAAATCACCGCCCCGCGAAACGCCAGTTATTGCGCCTCCGGCGCCGGGGCGGCCGCGCGTGGAGGCCGCTGAGCGCGCGACCCTGCGTGAAGGAGTCGCCGCGGAGACATGAACACTTCCTCTGCAGGCAGTTTCTCTTGACACGTGCCTTTTTTCGACTTTGGTGATAGAAGGGCAAGCAATGACAACGCAGGAATGATGAGTCACTTCTTTCACATTGGTTTTGATAACTCAGACTTAATAAAGTACTACTCCTTACTTAAAAATAAGACGGAATGCACTATGCAGTAGGTCATTCACAAGCATTTCAATTATAAAAAATGTAATTAGAACATTACATGTTTTACTTCATGTCAAAACATTACATCAATTGCATCAAGTCAAAACGTTTTGTACAGGGATAGAACAAAATTTCTGATCTAAAATATGCAGCCCATCATTCTTGAACGCTATTTGACCAAACTAAAACGCAAACGTGAGGAAACCCTGTTCTTAGACAGTCCTATCTGTTTCTTGATTCTAAGTGCTGCTCTTAATTATTTCTGCTCTTACTTTTTCCCAATCAATTTTTTGAGCTGACATTTAGATGCATTTTTTGTCCACGAATTACAGCTGGTGAGTTCTGTCCCCATATGAAGTGTTTTACTGTTTTCTCATCTATATGCGATTTAGCATTAGCGTACATAGTAAATAACAAATAAAATAGAATCAAAACAAACTTAGCCATTCTTTGAAACAAATACTAGAAACAGATGTGGACTTCCAAAATTGGGGTTCCTCACTCCCGCTATGAAGTGTCCCCAAATGTTTTTCCAGTTGTCCAGTTTCATGCGTATCCTTACATCAGTGACTACAGCTGTACTTCGAGACTTTTTTCCAGCTATGGAGGCCTGCTGTTACCTATTTAGCTTTTTTGTGCTTTTATCTATTTTTTTGTGTGAATAAGCAGCATACAGGTGCTAACAAGGCAGCGTCTCCACCAATGAAACTGTCTGCTCATGCCCCTGCTAGCACAAGAGCTATCACATCCTCTGGTGTGATACCAAGTCATTCTACTATATACCAAGCCATGTGAATGCCAATCACATATTAGAAAATAATAACTATGAAAATACCAACATCAACATGAAAACACTAATTTAATTATGACTGTAGGTTTTATAATGAGAATTAAATTGGTATTGTTGTGTTGATGTGGTATTTTAAAATTTGATAGTTTTAATTGTTTTGTATTGTGTGTCGTGATTGTTTTCATAAGGAATGGAAATGGCAACCAAATTAATATTCTTAAAATGGGATCAACCTCCAGGGATTCCTACACACTGTCACAGAAGGCCCCTCAATGACTGACAGGCCTATCCATATATTCCATTTAATTTGATTAGGTCACAGTGAAAATCTTTATTTATAGTTTTCCTAGGTGTACGGGGAGCGTCTGCTGTGAGAACAATCTGATCTAAATTTGTTTCATGATTAAAAACTAAACCAGCACAACTGTCATCCCTATGTCTAAAGGCTAATGGCACTATTCATGTTCTCTGAAAAGCTTAAGACTTTTTATTATTTTTTATTATTGTTTACTAAGAGGTAACCCACCCCCCATAAAAAGCAAAGTAAAGGCATTTGTGGATTTGCAGAGCTGTTGATGTTTTCATAGAGCGTGGGCCTGACTCAATAAAGTAAACTGTTGTTGAACATTTAAAAATAAGGCTAAATATAATTAAGATGTTAGCTGCTTTCATAAAGGATTTCTCTTCACAAAAATGCAGAAACCTATAAACAGTGAACACCCGTATATCAGAAAATGTGTTTTCTCATGTGGTTTTTTTTCTTCTTCTTGGTTTTCAGATTGTAACTACATACATCAACGTGGCATTAGCTCATACTGAACTACAGACTGTTTTTCAGCATGTTCATATATCGATTCTTCTTCAGACAAACCCACCAGAACAAAGGTTTTAGGTTTTACTCCGCATGTTATTCAGACAAGACCCGAGTGAAAAAAGAAATGTTTGTTTTAGAGACATTTCCTCCTCCCAGCCAGTTTTATTTTTAATTGAAAGGAGCTCTATACATCTATAAGCATCATTCCACCCAATCAGTGCCGCTTTATATCAAATGCCAGTGGGTTGCAACAAATGCCTTTCCAACCCACACTTGTCTCCTTGCTGTCTTAAATGTGGCAATTTTTTTTTCTTTGCCTTTTTTTCCATTTTTTTTTTGTTGCAAAAAGCCTGTCATTGTATTTGAATGTAATAGTAGTATTTCCTCAGGACCTGAACTCATCAGGATAAAAGTGACAAGATTGCTCTACATAAACTGAGAAGTTCAGTTTGCCTAACATGGTCCATAGCAGGGGTGTCAAACTTCAATCCTGGAGGACCGCAGTGTCAGCTGGTTTTTGTTGTGTTTCGGTACCGTGATAAGTTTAAGTCATTTATTGGCTAGAGAGTCCTCATACCTTGTTTTCAAAAAATTAATCTGCAGCCACATCTGTAGCCCTGCACAACCTGAGTTTGACACCCGTGGTCTAGAGCAGAGGCGTCCAGTCTTATCCAAAAAGAGCTGATGTGGGTGCAGGTTTTTGTTTTAGTCCAGCAATATGACACCTGATTCAACAAAGTAACTAATCGTGGTCTTCATTCAAGAGCTTGTTAAATAGAATCTTAGTGCTGGTCTAAAACAAGAACATGCACCCACCCATCGGTCCTTTTTGGATATGATTGGACATCCCTTGTCTAGAGATATCAGAAACAATATAATAGAGCATGCACTTATTGGCATAAAAAAACATAGACAAGCAACCTGTATTACATATGACATAGATAGGCCTACATGGAAAACCATCTTTCAAAAACTTGGACAGTATTTGAAAAACTACCCATGCCTGTGGGTAGGGCGTGCATAATAACACAGCTTGCATTTCGCCTTACAGTGTCCACACAGGACTGCGAACTGCTAAGCATCCAGTAGCACTCAATTAAAAACAGGCTCTGAGTAAACTTTAAATACAACATTTTATTGATTTAATTAACTAAATTGGTCCTTACGGTATCAGGATTACAAATTTAAATTTTTATCTAGAGGTTAAAATCTTTTCATACTTAGATTTTATTGTATGCTTCATCTGTAGTGGCCCTGTGCAAATGCAGTAAGCTACATCTTGTTAAACAATTTTAACCAAAGGAGCTTCATTAGCATTTCCTTTCACACAAATACCACTGATTCATTGTCTTCAATTGCTTGGTAAATGGGGACGTTTTCAATTCATGGGTTGGCTACACTCTCTGGCCCGTCATCTAAACATCTTTATAATAGAAATGGTCAACAATAATGATGATCCTCACATCAACTGCTACTGCCCGCTATCCACAATTGCACTGTCCTGGCCCAGGTGGCTAGCAGACCTTGTCATCATAAAGTCAGCTTGTGCTCCCGCTGCTCGGAGTCTCTTCAAGACGTTTGACGTGCCTCAGAGAGGGAAGATAAAATTGAGTTATGGCTTCCGGCTAGACGCTTTGCGATGTTTGCTGCGGTTTATTAGCATTAACCAAATAAAAACAGCATTAGCGAGCATGATCTACATGAGGCGGAAGAGCTCCTGAGACTCGACCAGATGGTGCCTCTCTGACTGCCGTAATGCAAGGCTCGCGGAGAGGCAGGCCGTATTGATTGCGTTTGTGCCGTTAGACACCGGCCCTATATCTACATGTGTCATCGCTGATATCAGTGCTGAGAAATCCAATACTGGCACCCATTGTTGGAGGCCGGCGTGAGCCACTGTCTATTAAGAACATCAATCCCATCTGTCACCTGTTATCCAGAAGGTTCTCAACCACTGAACCCTGGATATCCAGTGGTGGAGGAAGATGCGGTATTAGCTGAGACTTTAGCCTGGATTCAATCAACATTTTTAACTGTGGCTTATAGAGTTTCTAAAAGGACATGTTTTGAAAATGTATTTTTGCGTATTTTTTCATGGTTTTGGGTGCAGTGCACCTGAAGTATACTTTTGAATGAGAATGTAGTACTTCTACAAAACAGAATAAAAGTTAAACAAAAAAATGAATGTTTTTTTTAATAACCTGTTCTCCCTAGCTCCAAAGACTATGAAATAAGGACAAGTATTACCCCCCCCCCCCCCACAAGACCAGATTTATAAAAAATTTTACAGGTCTTTTATTAATTTAGGAATGAATAGTTTGATTAATCTATGAATGAATGAAACCCTCATTGCCCTGGAGGGAATTTGTCTTTTATTTAAGAGAAAAACACATAAATGCATAATCAATACATCAATACGTAAATCAAAGATCACATTATTACCGTCATGTCATGAAGATAACCATAAAAAAGGTAAGTAATGTGCAAAGCATAATGTAAAGTACATACAGATATTTATATACAGTATAAAGTGTTCCAGTTTTTATGCTCCTTGGCACAAATGAGGTGATGGCTCTTTTTGTTTTGACCATTGGCATTAGGAACCTACATCCAGAGAGGAGGAGAGTGTACTCTGGCAATAGTGGGTGGGAGGGATCGTCAACTATCCTAAGAGCCAGATTGATGGTGTAATGGTCTGAGAGTTGGGAGATGCTCCTCGTCTGTGTTCCTATGATCTGACCACATTTTCTGGTTACTTCGTCCAGATTGCTTTTGCAGCAAAAACCTTTTGAAGTTTCCAGTTTAGGATTCCAGGCTGTCTATGAGGTTCCATCAGGAGATACGTTCCACCCCTGTGAGCAGGGATATCCTCCTAAGATCTTTGTACGGGAGACTCTGGTCTATTCTATTATATATTCTACTATGCTGAAACCTACACTATAATGGACATTCAATTAAAATAAATAATATTGTACAAACTATTTTTACTGCAACATGTTTTTGTCATCCGAGAGACTTGTATATCTCAGGAAGATATACGTATACAGTCGTTTCTACTCTGTCAAAGGCATAATTGCTGGAAATCGAATGAATTATATAGACCTCAGCAACCACTGAATATTGAGTAAAACCTCTCTTGCTTGCTTATATAGATACAATGAGATAAATGAATGAGATTTTGAGGAATGTATGTCTCATCACAGCAAGGCCAACATACATTATGACTTCTTCTTCTGGAATATTATTGCCCTTGACAGAACCATACAGAATGGTAATAGAAAATTATTGGGAGCGTTTTCTCTATCTGAAACAATATCCTGGGCAAGTTGATCCCCTGTACACAAATGAGGCTAAACCTATGCTTTATGACTCTCAACTATAAAACTATGTGGAGTATTTAGATCAACAATGCAGTAGTTTTTAATTCTCCCTTTATAAACCACATAAAAGCCAACAATAATTATCCATCTTATTACTAGATATTTTATTGAACAAAGCAGCATCTGTCAAAGACAAATGTCTTTATTTACAATCCATAACTAAACATTTGAAGAGGAAATGAAGTCTGTTTAAGCTTTAAATCACCACCTAATCTTTAGAGCAATTATGAGAAAATTGAACTTCATAATTAGTGACTTAACTGCAGGCCAAGCACGTTCTCTTGCCAAACAGCTGTTGGGGAAAGGTTTCTGTTGCCTCTGTGGTCAATTACTGCGGTAATACAGTTTACATTGATTCAGATATAAGCCTGGCTCCACATGCAACGACAATAACCTTTTAGTCCATTTGGAAAGCAAATCTGACAGCCATTATAAAAAATAAACGATTCTTCTTCCTGCAAGGGAGAGAAAGAGGCTGTGTTTGAACAGAGAGGACCGTTAATACCCACATTCTTCCTTCATGGCTGCTCAAGATAGAGCTCTGCAGTAAGAGTTTCAGGCAAAATGGCATAATAAATTGATCAGACTGATAGGCAGTGAACATTTTACATGCATTTTAATCACCCTTGAAAACAGAGAATGGTCTGTTTGGTGGCCCGTCACTTTAAGGTCCAGTTCAAGTGTGTGGATGGGCTTCATGGTCTGGTGTCGAATCTGGACCATGCCTGAAGCCAGCAGCCCCACGAGCCAATGCACAATTGCCAATAGTGTTGCCCAAGGAGCGAGAGATTCAGTCGGCAAGAGTGACCATGTCTCTTCACTCTTCACTCCTCATGACCCAGACTGGCCAATCAGGCGCCCACAGTCTGCTTACTCAAGCTGCACCTAAGGTATCTTCCTCCAACTCCTGTGAACGTGAAAAGAAGCAGCAATTTGACATCACCACATTTCGGAGGAGGGCATGTACTTGTCAGCACTCTCAAAAATTAAGATTTTGGTTTCAGCCATGACCACAGCTGGTGAAAAGGGGAAAGGCTTTTTTTTTTTTTAAAGGAAACAGCAAGAACACCAACAGTTTATAGATGCACTGTATGAACTGGTAGGGCAAAAAGTAACTGAGTATGAATATGAGTGGAATATTTAAAGTTTGTTAACAAACTTTCATCAGTCAATGAAAGCTCTTTTCATAGTGGTCATGCAACATATTTAAACAAATATAATTAAAGGGGCTGCCATGGTGTATCGGATCCCGTTTAGCTTAGAAACAAGCACCCAGGGTAACTAAAAATGACTAGTTGTATAGTGTCATTCTAAAAACACAAATACACAGAAATAGCCAAAAATGGAAAGGAAAGTTATACATTATTACAGAATTCCAGATGGACCATGAAAATAGTCTTTGCATTTGAGATTGTTAAAAATTATTTCCCAGTCTTGTTTCAAAGACTTCAGTCCAACTTTTGCCAAAGCACTGAAATGGGAACTAATGGCGCATGACCAATGGACCTGTAATTATTCATCGCAGTCTCCCTCCCTTCCACACGTCAACCGTTCAGTTGTTCACACGCTGAAAAGCGCAACATATTTAATTGGCCTGGGCTACCCCACATTTTCTGTGACTCGAGGGTTAAAAGCTGTCTTATACGGGGTTAAAGAACCGTTTAACTGCCTTTCATCTCCACTGAAACGTAACAGGGGCCCTTCCAGCCATGGCGAATGCTTCCACACAGCACATTCAGGGGCACGGGAGAAAAGGGGGACATGCCACTGGGGAGTGATAGGAGCTGGATCCCATTGACATGCTCTGCGCAGTGACAGGAGGGATCTTGATGGCTCAATAGTAGGCTCAATGTAGTTCTTGTAGCATGATTGCTATGAAAAATTAAGAAACTCGTTTAATTTTTAGACTCTATCACTCTCTCTCTCTCACACACACACACACACAGTCTCTTGATTGAGCCCAATGATATACCCCACTGTCTTTCTCTCGATCACTCAAAAAAACATTACTCAAAGTTATCTTCCACACTGCTAGGTTTTCAGGCTTTCAGACTCTTCTTTATCCAGTTTAATAAGATCATCAGCGGAGATGATCTTGGGCTTCAGCACCTGTGTCTATTATAATGAATTTATATGGCTTTATAATTCTGTTTTGTGTGACTTGTGTAATAGAAACAAGCATTGTGTGGATAAAAACGAGTTACTAAACATTCTAAATGCTCAAGATCAGTGCATTTTTGAAAATGTGAAATATATGACGTAATATCTTAACAGATATTAAGGCAAATTGAAAGCAAAGCAAAGCACGAAATGCACCCTGCATCTTGGTTCGGTTACAAAACCAAAAGCTCTCACATGTGAATGCTCAATGAATTAAGTTTCTGACTGCAACACTCAAGTCAAATAATGTCACATTTCTATTTGGAAGCACTGGTTTTGGAGCGTGTTTTTCACACAAGTAAATATTATTGGTTTGGATATCCAAGGCAAGTTTTCTGTGACATAATAATGGAAACGTACCTGGTGATTACTGCCCTGAAGAAAACACAAATGCAGTAATTGCTCACTCACAGTCCATTATATTACATGTAGTCTCACGGTAGCATTATCCTGAATTCTGTCCCCAGTAACAATGAAAAGTATCCTATTAGCATCTGCTCTCTTACATTAAACACAGTAGCTGATTACCACTTTGGTGGTATGAACCTTTCATTTATTCTTGCCTTAAAAATTGGACTGTAATTTGATATATCTTTGCCTGTTGCTTAGGTGGAATGCTATCTTAAAACAACAAATTCACACCAACAAAACTGTTTTCCTTTTCCACGACAAAAACATCATAATTAAAAAAGGGAGAGGAATACGTGATGGACAGCTTTTGCAGTCAAAAGAATTATCAACAGGTTTTTTTTTTTGAAATTATCAACAGTTTCTGCAAATCACCACATCTGGAAATATAATTTTACCTATAATAGCACAGTCAAACCCAGGTCACTTTAAAAGAGAATAGGAAAACCCCTGTGATCTTCAATGAGTTCAATTTGAGCTTCAGGATTGATCATTCAAATCGGTTCAATACATGTTTGTCTTTCCTTCCATGCGAAACAACGACCAGGAGAAATAATGTCAGTTCTTTGAAATGTAGCAGTCTGTCAGCGCTCGCTTGGCTAACATCAGTTAGGCGAAATGACACACAGCTGTCAGATTGGACATCAGATGCCATGTTTGACGGATCAGCATCAGTGGGTTAACTGGAGAAAATGCCACGGTGGACACAGGAAACTGGGAGCATTGGAGGTCAACGGTGGAATGGTAGAACAAACGGCTGGAAAAGAAGTACCCTCCACTTTAAATGCCTCTACATGGACAACAAAAGTTCACATGCAGGAAACTTCAGATAAATGACCCCTAGAAATGGAATCTGGAGCAGGCTTCAATAAGCTTTTCACACAGTAAGCTTTTCATTGTTAACTCAAATCCAATGGTGTTCATGTGAGTTCAGATATGAAATGTATGTTATCAGAGTAAAAGTTTTTAACCCTGATTTTATAGTGTACTTTTAATGAGCAGGGTGGAAAGAGGTAACATTAAGATATTAGTACAACTTCATCTGATGATTTGTTGAGATTGTGACAACATAAACATTTGTCCATTTCCACCCTGTAAAACTTTGTTAGGGATTATCAAAGTGTGCTCCAATGTATTTACTTTGGGTTAGCCATCTGCGGTGCTTAAACCGTGATGAGTTGTATGCTGATGTCATGGTTCCTGGCTAGCTTCCCTCTTTTGCTACGGGTTTCGTCTTCTTTCTCCGATTAGCAATCTATCTGATTTTTCGGCGTTCCGTCTCGGGGTTTTGCTTCTTCCGCTAATGATTGGTTTCACCTGTCTATTACCTGCTAGGTATTTAAGTCTCTTACTTCCGCTTCCTGGCGCTTCTTTGTCATTTTGTGCTTTCACAAAGTCGGGGTTGGTTAGGTTATAGCTGCTCTATATTTTCACTATTAGATTGGCTTTAGCTGCCCTTGAAGCTCTTTAGGGAATAGTTCCTTTCGCTATTTTTGCTTATTTTCTCTCTTCTACTCTCTGCTATATTGAGAGTGAGAGGTTTATTTTTATTTAATTTATGTTTCACCTTTTATCAGGCGTTATAGTCTACGTTCCGAAGGTGATTCTTTGTTTTCTCCTTTTCGAGCTTATGCTCGTGTATTTCTGTTTGGGAGTCTTTGTTCTCTTACCTTTCTGCTCGTGTCTACGAGCCACACCCCTGTTAGTGGGTTGTTTATTATTTGACTACTGAGACTCTGTTAGTGGTCCTCACGTTTGTGGGTGACTTGTTCTGTAAATCGTGTTTTGTTTTGTCGCGCTTGGTTCATCGTTACAAACCTAAACCCTTACAGCTGAGTGTTATTTTCTTAATGAACCATGAGCCACACTTGGGTGATACCCTCTGCTTTGCGTACACTTGCTGTCCCTCATTTTCTGCTTGTACACTATAGTTTTATGAAACAAATATGGATTCAAAAATTTATTTTTCTTTTAGTTTACATGTCAAGTGTAAACATTTGAGCTTAGATGCATTAGTTATATTAGGTAATATTTTGGTTCTTCAAAAAAAACTGCAGTTTGAAGTGGTATCGGTATAGGTTCATTTGAAGTGAATATCAAAACATCCCAAATTCCCAACAGGTACAGGCATGGTTTCAAAGCACAGACACTGTGTCAGTTTCAATCTCCCTCGTCTCCGTTGTGATCAGTGCTGCCAATGAATTGTTTCAGATGCAATCCTCACTGATGTAATTAAAGACAGGCTGATTTCAGAGGTAAATGTTTATACAAATAAATGGGTATGGGACAGCTTCCATATGCAAATATGCAGCAGAACCGGCATAGCAATGAACAGTTACGTATATACAGTGCCCTCCACAATTATTGGCACCCCTGGGTAAAAATGGTTATAAAAAAATGTTCCTTTTGGTGAGTGATTTCTTTTTCTCAGAATAAATTTACTTTAATTAAAGGTTGGATTTTTCAAATTTTTTCAGTGTGAGATTAAGCTAATTCACCAAACGGTGAATTTTTTATAAGCCTTTTTACTCATCTTTACCAAGGGTGCCAATAATTGTGGAGGGCACTGTATATTGGTGCATATTGAGAATTGCAAAACGAGGTTCTTGCTGTAGACCATAAAATATGTTGTGCTGTTTTTAGGGGT
This sequence comes from Ilyophis sp. 1 JC-2022, assembly GCA_022702515.1. Lineage (NCBI taxonomy): Eukaryota > Metazoa > Chordata > Actinopteri > Anguilliformes > Synaphobranchidae > Ilyophis > Ilyophis sp. 1 JC-2022. The sequence goes on along the minus strand of CM040397.1, from coordinate 78,559,774 downwards.
GGGACGATTCAATCTCATAACGATTCGATTCGTTTCCGATTCTTTAGGCAAAGGTTCGATGCATCATAATATCTTACGTTTGACCACGATTCGATTCAATTCGATTCGGTTCGATTAATTTAGATACTTTAAAAAAAGTAATAGGCATGCTAATGTGATTTGATACCGATACATTCAGCAGTAATTAAATATTCAATTAGAACCTTACACCAAGTTCACAGCATTATGTTTATTGTTAAGGCATGCCATACATTTTGCAGCTGTCTGCAGCAAATAATGCAGCAATAAACATGACTAACAGTGTATTTTCTAAAGTTGCCCTATTTAGGTTATTGTTTTTCAAACAGTGTCAGACATGGTACCCTAATACAGTTCCTTTATTTACAAAATGAAAATGGCAAAATGTATAACAATTACTAAACTGGGGCAAGAAAAATGAAATAGCCTATCCTAAATCTTAGTACGATCTAGAACTTCGGTGGAGCAAGATGCCCATCCATCCGTAGTTAAAGCTACTCTCGTAGCGTTTTGCAAGGACAGTCGAACAGTTTTCTTCACCTCTTCATACAGAGCAGGTATACATTTTTCACTAAAATGTTTTCTGCACGGTATGGTGCAGTGTTTTTCAACCTTTTTTGAGCCAAGGCACATTTTTTACATAAAAAAAATCCTGTGTCACACCACCAACCAAAAGTGTTACTAATTAAGTGAAGTTAATAGGATAAGATAATTTCTCACGGCACACCTGACGATCTCTCACGGCACACTAGTGTGCCGCGGCACAGTGGTTGAAAATCACTGGTATGGTGTATCTAGGTTCCACGACATTCATTAAGTGAATCGGACAGTTAACGTAGTAATAATTAATTAAACGTAAGACATTGGAAATAGTCTTACTATTTTAGTTTGTCTCGAACGTCTACTTGATTTTGAATAGAAAATGGTTTAAATTTAAAAATCAGAAAGCACTTTACAATTAACTGTCTGGACACGGTATGTGTATAAAAACTAATAAAAACAATTATACAAAAAAATAGAACTGTTTGGCCATTTCTCCAGGAAACTCAGGGGAAGTGTCAATGACTCCCGAGTTTAGCTTGCTAACGCGCTTGCTGTCCTTCACGTTAATTGTGTATCGTCGGCTCAAATGGTTTATCATGTTTGCGGTGTTGCCTGTGTATCTGATTTCTACTTGGCAGATCTTGCATATTGCAGCGGTTTTGTCAAGTACACCCTCCTTCTTTCTAAACCCGAAATGCTTCCATACCACTGATTTTCTGTTCGGAACATCGCAAGTTCTGTAAGTTTCTGTCTCTTTTGTCGCACTCAGCGAGCACGCAGCTAGCCATTTCGCTCAGATCTGTCCGTCTCATTGTCGCTTGATTCCCGCCTGTCCCGACTTTCAACTCACGCTTACGTGGGGGTTGGAGCAGAAACATGGATTGAAGCTGGTCAAAACAGTTTTAAAAGTAGTCGTGTCTTAGAAATATATATTTTAAATAATTTTTGAATAAATGAATACATGCGCACATTCATTTAAAATGCGATATTAATCGATGCTTATCGATTCGAATCTTACAGATCGATGCAGTTGTATTTACACATTCGGATCGATGCACCGCGATGCACCGGTGCATTGTCCCACCCCTAGCTGTTTTCATTTGAAATTACATTGTTTTGTTTGTTTGTTTGTTTTCCAACAGCGCTAGTTTATCTAGTATGTGGGGTAATTACACACAAATTACATAGTATAATTTCTGAATATTTGTGCTCTAGCCAAACAGCTCTCTCTCTCTCTCTCTCTCTCTCTCTCTCTCTCTCTCTCTCTCTCTCTCTCTCTCTCTCTCTCTCTCTCTCTCTCTCTCTCTCTCTCTCCTTTCATGTGGGTACACACAAAAGTAATTTCATTGCATTTAAACTATCTTGAAGCAATTAGACTTAAATGCAAAACCATTTTTAGGTAAAACTTCAGGACTATTTTCGTTGTACTCTAGAACAAATGAAAGAACTCTCATCCGCTTGGTACACTTCATGAATTTTACATGAGCCTTCATCATTGCTATAATCGGTCTAATCAAAGACACCGGAAGACTTCTGCATCCTTTTCGGCAGGAGGATCCGTCGTCAAGGATCTGAGTATTGCACACAATTTAGAAGGATTGCTCTGTGTGTAACATTGTGTGTGCATTAGAGAGAAAGATACTGTAGAGAGATTTTGAGAAAGAAAAAAAGAGAATGCATTTGTGTGAGACAGTGTAAAATAATGTTGTTTTTTTCACTTTCATGTATGTTTGCTTTGACTTGTATAATTCACTGAATTCCTCACGTTATAATGATATTTTCATCTGTCTGCATTCAATGTCAAATACACACACACATATTTAACATCAGGTATATCTGTTGAAATGTGATAAATTTACATAATGTTGGGCTGCAGTGAGGGGAAAAACAAACTTTTTTTCCATTAGACATCAGAGTTTGACGGACATGCAGGATGTGGTGGTAATTATCAGCTTCCATCTTTGCGGTTTCCATGTTGTAGTTGTGAGATGGATTGGCTGTGATGAACAGAAATGCGCAAGATAGTTATGTGTTATCATTTATAAGTCGCTAGCGAGCGTTAACATAGCATAATTATGAGCTGTCTGGGCCGAGATCAGTTGCAGTGAACAAAGTGCACAGGAGAACATCTGTAAAACTATTCAATTTCTTTATGCAGAATGTCCATCACACAGCGTATGGATAACTTTTTTTCTCCCTAGGTGTCTTGTTATTTTCTTTTGCTTTCTAGTAAATTGATATTTTTTAACCTAGTGCACAGTGTTCGTTCTCACAACATACCAGACAAGGTTTCTGTATGCCACCTAATTTTCTGATGCACTGTTTTCATCATATGTGGAGGACAAATGCGTTAGACATGATATAATTATTCAACAGCCCACAGACCTGTCAACAGTAGTGCAGGGGAGGGGGGGGGCATACTTTTTTCACTATATAGTTTTCATTTAAATGTATTTGTAGAGTAACACCTACGCAGCTAGTTAACTACAATAGTATTCCATCTTCAACACATCTCTGTGGTAATACATAGATAATGCAAAACTAATCACAGGAAAGTATATGTACATATGTGTTTTCAGTGAAACAATGTGACTCAACAATTATCTTGATCTTCTTCCGAAATCTTAAATAACTATCTAGGATCTTCCTCATCTTCTTCTCATTATTATTATTATTAGTATTATTATTATTATTATTATTATTATTACATGCAGCAACAGCCACCTTATGCCCCTTTCACACACAAAATGCAGGAATGACATGGGATATTGAACAGGGGTTAGACCCGCGTTTGACCCATTCACACCACACTGTGGTCACGGGTAAGTCCCGGGTCATCACCATTCACACAAAACCGGATTTGCAAGTTAACTTATGTACACGTTCTGTTTTTTCCTGCTAATACAGCTAGTTTAGTAGCTAGCAGACTAGCGGATACAATGTAGTTTACACTGGCTTAACCCGCTGTTAACACCTGAATCGATAGCCAAGGGATGTGCTCAAAATCTTGCAAATGCTTTTATGTAAAAATGGCCACAAAATGTTCTAAGTAACGTTATTTGGTATTTGCTACATAGCCTATTTACCTGTGACAAATGCAATTGTGTGTGATGTCTTGCAATGTCTTGTGTGACTCTAGCAGTTAATCTATAGTGTAAACGAATATAATTCTAGAGTCGTTCGATTCTAATATAGGCTGTATACATTCACATGAATAGCCTACAGTTTCCATCACTTATACAAAAGTTTTGGAACATTGTTTCTGCACAAGTTAAAGACGTGACAATGTCGAGGGTTGGTCAGATAACTGTGCTGCATAGAGTAACCCGTGTTACCCCTTGGGTAAGCAGGATTGCGGACCCGGGTTGGTTAACCCAGGTAGACCCTTACACACCAAAGGCAAACACGGGTTTTACCCAGGGCATTGCTTCGGTGTGAAAGGGGTATTAGTGGACATCATTATTAACACCATCATCATCATCATCCACCCTTATTTTATTTCTGGGCTGGGTAATTATCTATGCAGATAGAGGATATGTATGTTCATGAAGACCATGTTCATTTACATTCTCTTGCTTACTAAACAACAAGCTGAGGATGTTTTTGCACAGTTTGTAAATATACTTCAAATTAGGGATGCACCGATACCGGTATCTGGTATCGGGTCCGGTATTCTGCTCATGCACTCCACTCATACTCATAAAAATACTCTGATATCCAGACCCTCATACCGGCAATGTCACATAGCGTTAAGTTGAAGCTAGAAATTAGGGAGCGAAAAATCTGTGGTTTACAAGCCTAATAAAGGAAGATAATTAAAGCGTGGCAGACTGCAGGAATTCATCCCTGCTTATAAACCAGACATCCCCGACATAGACTTCGTCATCATCGCTGCGCTTGAGTGAACATCACACACCATTCTGCCCGTGTCTTAAAACAAATGCATGTTTTTCTGAGGCGGGGACGTTTGGTTTGTGAGGTGACTGATAGTCTGTCAATCTCGCGAGTTGCTGGCAGAGACAACGAGGAGAAGGTAGAAGAGCTAGTTGTTTAGGCTACATCCTACTGTAAATTACATTTATGAACAAAATTCACAAAGTGATTGAAGCTTTGCTAAATGTTTGCTAAATGTCTTCGCATTGACAAATATTATTTAGTTTTCCTAAAATAAGTAAATACTACTGAAGTGGCAGCAGTTTAGTATAATGGTTAAGGAACTCGACTTGTAACCGAAAGGTTGCAGGTTCGATTCCCAGGTAGGACACTGCCGTTGTACCCTTGAGCAAGGTACTTAACCTGAATTGCTTCAGTATATATCCAGCTGAATGGATAAATGTAATAAGAAGCTGTGTACGTCGCTCTGGATAAGAGCGTCTGCTAAATGCCTGCAATGTAATGTAATGTCAATCTAGCTAGGTAATCTTGCATAGCTCAAAATTATATTGGGTATTTGGGTTGTGAGACAAACTATTTTTGATTGAGGTTGTTTCACGCGCCATGTGTGAAATCGGGACAGAAATGTCTCGCTTGCTCCATTGTAGACGCCATTACTCCTCCTTCCCCTGTAAAAATCTTGTCCAAATAGGGCTTAACACCAAAATCTTCACTGGGCAATCATACTTGTATCGTATCAGTGTTAAATTGTGCTTGGGTCTCACATTAGGCAAAGCTATTAACGCCCACCGCTGCTGAAAAAAATCTTAGGGGAAACACTGGTGTGTGTGTGTGTGTGTGTGTGTGTGCGTGTGTGGCTTTTTTAGCTAATAAGTTTTTGATGGAAAAAAACCATGGGGAAACAAAATGAAATACCAAGTTGGCCTCGGCAACATTTTATTGAAAATTGACAGTTTAATAATCTATTCTACAGAAACTTGGTCACAGCTTCATAGACTGTTTTACTGAAACTTGGTTACATGTTATGTTTAATTGGAACTCAGTGGCAGTTCCATGTTATGTTTTATTGAAACTCTGTGTGAGTTTTGCGTTCTCGTTGATAAAATAATATGAAAAATAATAAACACTCCAGAGTCTTCAATGCAAGCAGTCTCACTTTTGTGGTAACAGAAAAATGCAATATTATTAAAAGCACTCGTTATTGGCAAGTACTCGGTACACGGTATCGGCAAGTACCCATACCTGAGTACTCAACACTCATACTAGGTTGGAAAATTGTTTTTCTGCATCCTTACTTCAAATGAAAGAATAGTAGACCTCAAGGCTAAAAAAAAAAACATTCAAAAAAACTAATACATTATGGTACCACACTGTAAAACAAATTAACTGTGGTTTTGTCTTGAAACTTTGTTTTTGGTGTCGTTTTGAAATTTCCTTCTTGACCAGATCTCAATGCAAACAATTTAAAATGTGCAGAAAATTGTAAATGCACCTCACATAATTACAACATTCAATGTTTTTGTTCTGCTAATTATTACATGAGCAGAGCAGAAGCCACTTATGAGATTAAATGTTTTCCATTCATTTACTGTTATATGAAGTCTGGCAGAGGAATGATGGTCTACCATCCACTTGCAAATGTGCAACCAGTGGAAGCCTCATGTCAGAAGCACTGCTCTATAGTCCTGATTGCTGCAGTGCCCTAAGGTGTTGAATTTGAATAGGATTGGGCCCATTATTTCTCCATCTGATTGCAATCATTTACAGATATGTGAGCATGCATGTGAAATACAGGATGTCTCATTAGGGGTTATGTATATAATTTATGTAAAGAATGACAGCAAAATGTGAGTGAGTGTGTGTGTGTGTGGAGGGGGTGGGGTGTTTGGGTTTTAAATGGACTAAAATACAATAAAATTTGCTAGAGATCATCCACTAGTAAATTTCTGATTGTTATTTGTTTCAGATAATTATTTGCTTTTGGAAAGCCACTGAAACTTGATTCCTTCCCATTATATTTCTTAATTTTTAGATTTCTCAGACTGATCTTGTTGCTGTGTATGGAAAGGCAACACGATTCAGGATGATGTTTCCCTCTTCCTGAGAAAGCCATGGTTCTGAATGCATACAATTATTCACTGGTGGTAACAGCAATGAGCAAAGTAGGCCTTACTTACTTCCTGTAAAACTGGACAAATTGTACCCTCTATGTAAATGTTTTCTAATGTTTCATGACAATCATTAATGTACTATTTAAATGTATCATTCTAATCTAGATTTAGAATAAAAATTTTAATATTGCACTTGACTATAACTCTCTTTGTACACAAGATATATGGCTGCTAGGTGGCTAATTTAGTTCCACAGTTTGAATAACCCAGGCTATGATCTGGAATCAAACTGCTTACATTAACAGCAATGCACCGCTGATGGGTGGACTTCTAGTGTGCTTGGCTCATATCACTAGCTAGCTAAGTAGCAACGACTTAGGTTTGCCATTTGGCTAGACATGGACAGGGACGAAAGCTAGCGTGAGCTGTGAGTTTGGAGACCACACTTTCTATTATGACAGTTGTACCACGTGTAATACTGTTCAAAAGCAGACTCGCATAAACAGGCAACTTTTATATTGATGGTACAGTTATAGTACATGACAGAGTATTCTCAGAAATTGTCAAATTACACTCACTTAAACTCTGCAGAGGGGTTCTTTGCCTCTGCTATTATATAGTGCATGGGATATTAAGTGATAACATCAGAAATATGGCCATGAAGGATGCAAACCAAGCTTACCGTGCATGGCACACACTCTGCGACTGGTAGTGACTGCGTGTCGTGTGATACAGTGGCTATAGGAAGACGCATCGTAGGTCGCATTCTGCTCTCGCATAGCCTACTCTCGGCTCTAGGACATACAGAAACAACTTGGCCAGCCTCTCAGAAGGTTACAGCAGGACGTGGACACCCAGTGGAACTACGAGTTGCCTGCCACCTTCACTCACAGCCAGTGGAAATTGATGGAGAATATAGTTTCCCTCCTGGCACCTTTTGAGGAGCTAACGAAAGAGATCAGCTCAGTCACCGCCGCCACCGCTGATGTCATACCATCTATCAGGGCACTGACACGTGTCCTCGGGAAGAGTGTTGAAACAGACCACGGCGTAAAAACCTCAAAGGAAACGCTCATGGAGGTTGTCCAGAGAAGATTCTGTGGCATCGAATCTGAGCCACGGTACGTTTAGGACACAATACTTTATCCGAGGTAAGAACACCAATGTGCAGACAATTATTTAGTTGAAAAAAGCAGCAAGCCTGAAATTAGACACTTTGGGGTCGATTTACTAAGATCCCAAAAAGGGGTGTTTTTTTTGCAGGCGCAGCCAAAGTATTTGCACGCCTTATCATTTCACACTTTGCGGGTGATCAACTAAGAATCATTATGCAAATTATTCCAGCCGCAAACAGCCATATTTAAATGAGAGATTTTGCATGTTTGGAATGGTAATACCTCAAGAAAATGGCGAAAAGACTGGCAGCAATGCTGCCGTTTTTATGGTATTTTTTTTAGTGTAGGCTATAGGCTACTGTAATGAACATTCTAACGAGTGCGGTGGAGTGGTAATAGGAAGATTGCTCACGCCTGGCGTCCTCGCATGGACTAATTAAGGATGATTCGCAACTCCCCGGGATTGCTTAAAAGGGGGAGAGAGGAGGGGGATTGGGTTGAATAAAATTGGGTGTGTGCACAGAAAGGTTGTGCTTCCAGGGGGAAATGGTGGGGTAAGCTAAGTGCCGCTGTAGACTATTAGAGTCTGCCTGGTGGCGAAGATAGGTAGACATGGGAAAATATTTAGATTGTCTGTCTCCTGATTAGTGTACGCCTTGTGCAGGCCCTACCTCGACTGCACAATCTGAACAAAATGAAAAGAAACACAACCTCACGAACACCGAACGCAATTTTCCAGGAAGTGTATAGCTAGTATTTAAATATTGCGCGGGGGAATGAACTGCAATCTGATCACAGGAGGTCGCATTGAACTGTCAAGTATGGACGCGACTCAATTTGACCTGGTGTGATCGAATGTTGGAATTCCGATTCCAGAAGTCGCATGAAGTGACTAGTGTAACCATAGCCTATTATGTATAGCCTGGCCCCGTCTACTCAATTTCGGCACTGTAAAAAATTTCCTTGAATTTTATGGGTAAAGTCTGTAAAATAACAAAGATACAAAATAGCTGAAAAACAGCTGAAATGTAAACAATTGTATTATTTACGGTGAAACACTGTAGTATAGCCTAATAGACATACAGCCTGCTACCATGTGCATAACATATTGTTACCATTATTTATACAGTAAAATTCTTGCCAGTATTTTACTGTAAAATGGGCTTTTTTTAACAGTGTAGTTCTAAACCGCACAAAAGCAAGTTAATATGTATGTGACTGTCATTAAACTATTTAGTTTCTGAATTGTGGCATTTTGTTATCGGTACAAGGACAAGTATTTTTTGCCACTGAACAGAAGTCAAAAGCCAGGGACATGCTCTAGTGGCACCCAGCCACTGGCTTTCTGGCAGGGCAATGAAGGCTGTTTCTCCACCCTACCTGTCCTGTCAGCTCTTTGCACTTAGTTTCGATGGTGAAAGACTGTTTAGCACAGCAGCAGACATCTTGGATGAGAAGAGAAATAGGCTACCCTTTATAAATTCAAAGATGCTCATCTTTATTAAGAAGAATTTACCTTGGATGCTCAACAAGAAATTAGCTAGTTACCGTAGCATGGAACATCCAGAGACATTTTTTGTTCACTTTCTTGTGTTAAAAGCTTTTAATGTTCTCGAGCTTTGTTGTTACTATTAGCTCAAATACAAAAATCTTGTTGGATTGTTCATTTAGAGTGGATTGCTCAATAAATGATTATAATCTTTAAATCTTCTCCTTGTATTTTGTGAAGAATAATAATAAAATGAATCGGGTATCGGTATTGGCCGGTCTTAAAATAGTAATAATAAAAAAAGATTGGTGATCGGTAGGCCCTAAAAATCCTGATCTGAGCATCCCTAATTAAAACACATATTTTATTAGATCTTTTGTGTTAGTGTCTCATTTCATTTACGGTTATCATGACCACTGATTGGGTTTTTTAAGTGATGCAACAATATTTACATACTTTTTTATTTTTTTTATTTAAATTTATTTACTTTTATATATTTGGAAATTTCCTTTGGAGTCGGAATGACTGCCTGAAGTCTGCGACCCATAGACATCACCAGAAGCTGAGTATCTTCCCTGCCATGCTCTGCCAGGCCTGTACTGCAGCCATCTTCAGAAGTTACCCATAAAAAAGCATTAAATAGCCCTACACAAATAAATAAGATTGAGACAAGAAAAATCAGTGGGGAAAAGATTTAATTTCAAAAGAAACTTTCTACGAGATGTTGACATGCCTCAAAACCGGCTATGTATTGGGCCTCTCTTGGGTTCGCATCTCCCAATCTATCACCCTCCTCCTCCCGTAATGGGGCCCTTGCCCGGACTGCGATGTTGTGCAGCATAGCAGTCACCATGATGACTGCACAACATTTTGATTGCTACCGCCAGACTTGCGCATGCACCTGAAGCGCATTTTATACCTTCTGCGCTGGTGAAGGCAGCTTCGCGATTGGTTGTTGGCTACTAAAGTTCGTCTTTATAAGAAAATTGTGTGAAAGGAACGGAGGCCTTATTTAGGATTGTTAATTGGTTGACAAAGTGAAAACATCTGCATCAATTACTAACACCACGCATATTCAGGAAGTATCTAAGTGCTGAAAAAACACTTTTTTTCTTTTGTGAAAGAACGTCTGCCTCCATGAAATTGCACAGGGCCAGATTCAGAGTTGAGATAAGCACGCGCAAATGGGACTTACTCCCGAAATTCCGCATAGCTTAAGTTATTTGTGATTCAGACATTTGACTTATCTGCTGTTTTAAGTGTCTCGCCAGTACATACGTGCCATTACGTGCGCGGGGTGGAGATTTGATGAAAAGGAGGTGCGTCTGCAAGATATGCGTATTCAAAGTTTAAACTTAATCGCTTTTTTCCGCGCAACTTTGTTTGGAAAAAAAGGTAGTTTCGAGCCGCCAATAGATGATTATGAAAAATGGATATTAGAATGAGTGCATGTTTTTTGAAAAAAGTATTGGTTTTATTTTCCTTTGCCTATAGCCTACTTACAAAAATATGTAAAAGTAGGCTATGATTGACTGTGGTATATAATACCAAACCAATATAAGATGGATTCATTGATAGACTGTGTTTGGATCACAATCGCTTTGACAGTGACGATTTTGTAGCCTACTTGTGTGAGCACAGCTGCTCCAAAATTATTAGGAAGCCAAAAGTAACTCCCCGCAGTGTAGATCTACCAGTGCTCCAGGTTAAAATCTCCCCAACAAGTAAATCCAACAATTTATTTGTTTACTTAGCAATATTGCATGCAACTACTGTCCAGCGATTATTTTTTTGATTGTGTGATGGGTATATCCCAGTCATCAATAGAAGCTATGATCATTTTATCAATGTAATGTATTAATACGCTCACTGCATGCCTATATCCCGTCACGCAAGTGTAATATTCAATTCAATACAATTTTATTTGCATAGCACTTTTTACAAAGAACTGTAGACGCTCCACAGAGAAACAGAAGTAAAATTGAGCGAAAAAGCAGGCCTTAACCACTAACCAGCAAAACTAGGTAAAAAACTCCCCGGTGGGAAGAAAAAACACTGAACAGTGGCGAGAAAAAAACTCCCCAATAGGAAGAAATCTCGGAAGGAACTAGGCTAGAGAGGGAGAGCCCATCCTTCACTGGCCGGCCCGGTTTAAATTAAAGGTGGAATGGATTGTAATAGACAGTAATGAGGGGGCTAATAAAACCAGCTGGTATGTGGTTCTTCTCGATGGCTACATATGTACGTTAGTTTTCCCACTCGATCACTGTCTTGTCTAGTAGGTTATATTAGATATGGTTATTTTCGCATTTTGAGTGCATTTCACATTCCTCATGTTTTATGTTTGATGTACCGACTTTTATTGAAGCTAGAACATTTGGCAGCATTTTCCTGTTGGTGGAATATTATTTTATTAATAATTATTTTATTGTAATGTTATCGTACATAATATAGGCTTTAGGCTTCGTATCTTCATGAGCTATACTGTTATGAGAACTGATCGGAACCACTTGCAGACACCAAGAGTAATGGGAATCAGGCTTTATTCAGAGTCGACAGAACAGCAATCAGTGATTCATAGGCAAGGCAAGATTCATAGTCAGTTCCAGGCAGGGGTCAGAGTCCAGCAATCAGGGCAATGCAGAGTAAGAAAAAGCGAAGTCCAGGACAGGCAGGGGTCAGAACCATAAAATCCGTCAGAGCTGGGGAACAGGAGGGCGAAGGGCAGGACTAGGACAGGGAAAGCAGGCGGGCAGGAGAACTGAAGCAGGGCTAGACACGAACAGGCAGGGCAGGCAGGAGAACAGGAACTGGACGAGTAACACAGAACTGGAAACAGGAACGAGGAGCAGGCAGGGAGCAGGTAGGAATAAATGCTGGAAAGTATTTTTTTTTATTTTTTTTATTATTATTCAAATTCATGCAAACAGAACAAAGCAAACAACAACATACAATGCATCCAACACATTTAAATCAATCAAGTACCACACAAATTCCCATTAAAGAAAGCCCCACCTGCCTACCCACCAGTGTCACTCTATCTTCCCACAACACCCATTTCCTGTACCCCAAAATGTCCCACAGCAAACCTGAACCCACAGACCCAGAAGTCCCCACATTTTTCCTATACATTCTTCATATACAGGTGCAGCTCAAAAAATTTGAATATCGTGAAAAAGTTCAATATTTTTTGTCACTCATTTCAGAAAGTGAAACTCATATATTATATAGAGTGAAATATTTCAAGCCTTTATTTCTTGTAATTTTGATGATTATGGCTTACAGCTCATGAAAACCCAAATTCAGTGTCTCAGAAAATTAGAATATTGTGAAAAAGTTCAATATTGGAAACTCATGATGTCACACTAATCAGCTAATTAACTCTAAGCACCTGCAAAGGTTTCCTGAGCCTTTAAATGGTCTGTCAGTCTGGTTCAGTAGGCTACACAATCATGGGGAAGACTGCTGACTTGACAGATGTCCAGAAGACAGTCATTGACACCCTCCACAAGGAGGGTAAGCCACAAAAGGTCATTGCTAAAGAAGCTGGTTGTTCACAGAGTGCTGTATCCAAGCATATTCATAGAAAGTTGAGTGGAAGGAAAAAGTGTGGTAGGAAAAGGTGCACAAGCAACAGGGATAACCACAGCCTTGAGAGGATTGTCAAGCAAAATCCATTCAAGAATTTGGGGGAGCTTCACAAGGAGTGGACTGAGGCTGGAGTCATTGCATCAAGAGCCACCACGCACAGACAAATCCAGGACATGGGCTACAAATGTCGCATTCCTCGTGTCAAGTCACTCCTGAACCAGAGACAACGTCAGAAGCGTCTTACCTGGGCTAAGGAGAAAAAGAACTGGACTGTTGCTCAGTGGTCCTCTTTTCAGATGAAAGTAAATTTAGCATTTCATTTGGAAATCAAGGTCCCAGAGTCTGGAGGAAGAGTGGAGAGGCACAGAATCCACGTTGCTTGAAGTCCAGTGTGAAGTTTCCACAGTCAGTGATGATTTGGGGTGTCATGTCATCTGCTGGTGTTGGTCCATTGTGTTTTCTGAAGTCCACAGTCAACACAGCCATCTACAAGGAAATTTTAGAGCACTTCATGCTTCCTTCTGCTGACAAGCTTTATGGAGATGCTGATTTCATTTTCCAGCAAGAATTGGCACCTGCCCACACTGCCAAAAGTACCAAAAGCTGGTTCAATGACTATGGTATTACTGTGCTTGATTGGCTATCAAACTCGCCTGACCTGAACCCCATAGAGAATCTATGGGGTATTGTCAAGAGGAAGATGAGAGACACCAGACCCAACAATGCAGACGACCTGAAGGCCGCTATCAAAGCAACCTGGGCTTCCATTACACCTCAGCAGTGCCACAGGATGATCGCCTCCATGCCACGCCGCATTGATGCAGTAATTAATGCAAAAGGAGCCCCAACCAAGTATTGATTGCATAGAAATGAACATACTTTTCAGAAGGCTGACATTTCTGTTTAAAATATCCTTTTTTATTGATCTTATGTAATATTCTAATTTTCTGAGATACTGAATTTGGGTTTTCATTAGCTGTAAGCCATAATCATCAAAATTACAAGAAATAAAGGCTTGAAATATTTCACTCTATGTGTAATGAATCTATATAATATATGAGTTTCACTTTCTGACATGAGTGACAAAAAATATTGAACTTTTTCACAATATTCTAATTTTTTGAGGGGTTTTTGCAAAGGGTTCTATGTCCAAAACATACAGCAATTGTGACAGTGGGCATTCCTGCCGTAAACCACCAGCCTGCGCCACAGCCCCACTTGAAACCCCATTAACCCGTATGCAGCTATAGGCGCCATTGTGCGCAGCCACCCCAAAAACCGGGGACCAAGCCCCATTCGCCCCAACACCCCCATTTGCCCCCCCCTGAAATTACCTCCTGAAAGGCTTTAGCAGAATAATCCATAATTCCTGAGACCAACCCCTGACCCCTATTCCCAGCAACCCTATCCAGAAATATATTAAAATCCCCCCCCCCTAATATGACTGTCCTGGTGGTAGTAAGACACCCTAAACTTAAAAAACTGAAAACTAAAATCAACAAATATCACCCTCCCCACAACCACCCCCACCACCTCCTCAATAACCAAAGAATGTCCCTTAAATAAAATCCCAACACCATCTGCGTGCACATTCTCTTTTTTTAAAAAAAAATTTGTTTCTGATTTTTCCCTTTTTCTCCCAATTTACTAGCCAATTGAACCCCTATTCTAATTCAATTCCCCCCGTGTAGCAACCGCTAGAGAACCACCGCTGCACACCCCGTCAATCGGTACTTTAGGGAGGGCGCTACGTCCTCTACAGGGCGCAGCTCCTGACCGTGACACGCCCTGGGTCCTATCGTGCGCAGCGGTTCTCTCCGAGCCCCTCCCCCCACCCGGAAGCGACTGCCAATTGTCGCTTCCACAGGGCACCGGCCACGCTCGGCTATGGCAGGACCGGGGCGCGAACCCCGATCCTCGGAGTACAACTCTTTACCGCTGTACCACCGTGGCGGCCCTGCGTGCACATTCTCTACCGACCATCCAGAAGGACCCCACACCTATTCTTGTGAAAACCCTGCAGCATCGTCCTCATCCTGAAGATGGACCTCCTGCAAAACGAACACATGACATGTCATGCTATAAAGGGATGCAAACACTGCAGCTCTCTTTACTGGAGCTAAAGGGAAATGTCAGAGCTCCATGAAATATACAAAAGAAACCCAACACTCATTTTTTCCCACCCTCCCCCAAAATTTGATCCCTGTTTTTATGCCCTGGAGGCAAGCCCATTACCGCCTCCAACTGGTCTGCGTCCCAATCCAGGAGTTCCCATGGAGAAACCACGTCCATCTCGAAATCGAAAAAGCCCTGTTCCGAAGCACCCACCAGCACCTCGTAGCAATTCGCCAGAGGGATCTCCACTGCTGACTTGAGAACTTTAGGGCTGACTCCGCCCCCAGATGCAGCACGCTTCCGAACCAAAGCTTTAGCCCACTCTGCTACAGGACCCCCTTCCGAGTCCGGACTGTCCCCCCATGCAGTTGGAGTCTCCATGTCCACTGCGGTCAGAAGTTCTGCCCCCTCCGCTGAAGACCCCAAATCCCCAGACAGAACCCCCCCTCCAATCGGGGAAGAGCTTTAGTGATTGAAGCTCCGCTGACCCAGGTTCCACGACCAAACTGTCTTTCGTCCCAGAAACCGATCCTCCCTCTGCAACCCCAGCCGAAGTCAACCCGGAAATAGTAAGAGGAGATGCACCAGACCAAAAGACCTGGACAAAGCCCGGCCCCATGTAAATACCAGAATGAACCACCCCCCTCACACAAAGCCCAGGAGTGGGAAACAATACCCAAGCTGACACACCAACACACATCCGAAACCAGAAATCAACTCCAGCTCAGGAGTTGCATCAGGAACCGGAGATTGAGCAGGGCCTGGAACTGTAGCCGGAGCTAAACCAGAGCCAGTCACAGGACCCGGAACTGGAGCAGACGCCTTCGCACCCAGACCCCGCAGCACAGGTAGGACAGCACCCCCTAAAGTGGAAGCCCGTCCCGACCCACCAGAAAGCGGCCCCTCCCCCTCATTCCTTATGGACCCACCCAGATCATTATGCTCCATCTGGATCAAACCTGCACACAATATTTTCCTCTCAGGGCAGCCTCGAAACAAGTGCTCAGTTCTGCCGCACAAATTACAGGACTTTAGTGCAGCACAATCCTTCATTTCACGGTCTGCAGACAGACAATGTCTGCACCTGTTTTTAGTGCAAACATTTTTCATATATCCAAATGAGCCACATCAGCACCAATAAACTGGCTGCCCTGGGTACCGCAAAAAACCCTGATCGGGTCCAGTTTCTAAATCCCCAGGGTGGTGGAGAAACCCTCCAGTATTTATGGAGTCCTGGCGAAATTTTACCATATAATGTCTTTTTCCATTCCGGAACCCAAATCGGTCCTCAAGCTTTACCCCATCCCGTACTTGGAAACACTATTTTGGGGGTTGTACATGTAGCCCTCCCAACCACCTTGCTCTATTACATAAACTGGAATGAAATCTACTGAATAGCATGGGAGGAGCTAGGATGGGATGTACCAAGTTATGTTCGTTGTCTAGGTTCTCACTTGTGCCACTAGGAGGCCTCGGGTAGCCACAGGGATACCAAACTGTAGCTATACTGCAATTAACACAATCTCCCATGCAACAATTTCAAATTCAAATTAAATTGCTCGAGCCCCCACTCTGAATACTCAACATTCAGAGAAAAAAAAAACATCAACAGGAAGAATTACACTAATAATGAACAGACTATGTATATATTTTAACTACATCTCAGTAGTGCGTATTTATTGAACACACAAATCACACAAACCTCTCACAGACCAACTCAAATAACAAGAAAACAAAATAACATAAAAAACACCCGGGGTTTTTAAAGTTCAGACAGTTTATGGTACCATTATGTTGGCGCTTGTTGGAGCTCATATGAATCCAATTCCTCAGACAAATGATTCGCTACTTACAGTCTCCGTCTGTAGTGATGCAAAGAATAATTCACGAGGCAAACCGTTTTCGGTTCCGACAAAGAGCAGGCAATCCCACGTCGTCCTCTCCACAACGTGCGCGTCCACTTTTCCCTCGTCGTGCAGCAAGCAGGAGCAATCCAGTTTCCACTCGCAGAGAACGGAGGCAAGCGCCACTTGCACTCACTAATGACTAGACTTTGAAGCTAAGAAAACAATAAATCTCCGTTTTTTTAAGTCAGCAGGCACTAAACTTTCCTTTTTAAGTGTCCTAACGTGCTGACACACAGTAGCAGTAGCTAGCTTAACACGTAGCTAACTTAGATACCCGTAGATAACCTGAGCCAAGCTAGTTGCTGGTTCACTCCAATACAAGTCCAAACGATGTCCACTTTCTTTTCCCCGTAACCGGATAACAATTACCTCACTAATTAACATTGAACCCAATCTCTAATTTATCTAGCTAAACAGTTCCACTGTTCTCCCTTTCTTGGTTTCCCCGACTGTCTCCTTTGAATCTCCGTCTCTCTCACTTGTTCGTTTTGCGCCCCTAGCCCCACCCCTACACACAGGTGATTGGACCAAAAGCATTGCACCTGCCTGCTAATAGGCGAAAACCCTGTACATCTGCTGTACACGAACATAATCACGTGAACATCATGAACTACATGGCACACATCTGCTGTACACGAACATAATCACGTGAACATCATGAACTTCATGGCACACATCTGCTGTACACGAACATAATCACGTGAACATCATGAACTACATGGCACACCATCTTCATTCAACTGAACAATATACACAAGCATTGTATATAGCTCTACCTCAAGTTGACAATACACAAAAATGAACTAGTGCAAATGAAATGATATTTTCAGCTTCAGGGGCACTACATACATATAGAGGGTGCGAGGTCTTAGAGCCTTTGAATACAAAAGGTCCACCCTCACACCCTCTTGCAGCTGCGAGTCCTTACAATTCACATATGTAGAATGTAAATTAAAACAAGCCGCTTCTGAGTAAAAGGTTACATTAAAAAAACACTATTAGAAAAATTCTGCAGGCAGAAAATAGTGTCTGGATCTACTTTCAACAATTCCTTAAAAATTTTATTGACAAAAAAATCCAAATCAAAAGACTTCCGACGCTTCACTGCAGTAAACCGAACCAAATTCTTAAGCCGTGCCCGATAGGCCGGCACAAGATGATCTGGCACAGAACAAAAAAACAGGGGAAAGAAACTTTTGGCAGAACTTCTGACCGCAGTGGACATGGAGACTCCAACTGCATGGGGGGTGCATCTCCTCTTACTATTTCCGGGTTGACTTCGGCTGGGGTTGCAGAGGGAGGATCAGTTTCTGGGACGAAAGGCAGTTTGGTCGTGGAAGCTGGGTCAGCGGAGCTTCAATCACTAGAGCTCTTCCCCCGATTGGAGGGGGGGGGGTTCTGTCTGGGGATTTGGGGTCTTCAGCAGAGGGGGCAGAACTTCTGACCGCAGTGGACATGGAGACTCCAACTGCATGGGGGGACAGTCCGGACTCGGAAGGGGGTCCTGTAGCAGAGTGGGCTAAGGCTTTGGTTCGGAAGCCTGCTGCATCTGACTAACGAAGAGACAACGAGGAACAGGTGAGACATTACATTACATTATACATTATAAGCATTTAGCAGACGCTCTTATCCAGAGCGACTTACACAACTTCTTATTACATGTATCCATTCATACAGCTGGATATATACTGAAGCAATTCAGGTTAAGTACCTTGCTCAAGGGTACAACGGCAGTGTCCTACCTGGGAATCGAACCTGCAACCTT
Source organism: Ilyophis sp. 1 JC-2022 (assembly GCA_022702515.1). Classification (NCBI taxonomy): domain Eukaryota; kingdom Metazoa; phylum Chordata; class Actinopteri; order Anguilliformes; family Synaphobranchidae; genus Ilyophis; species Ilyophis sp. 1 JC-2022. The sequence continues at coordinate 78,541,226 of CM040397.1, read as the reverse complement.
TTGGTTACAAGTCCAGCTCCTTAACCATTATACTACACTGCCGCTCCTCAAAACATAATGAGGAAACACATATCAGGTGCGGGAAGCAAAGACACGAAATTCTGTCAGGACAACTCACGTATTTAAATGACATGTTTAATGAATGAATGTGCTGCATAATTATTTTAGTTTGGCAGTGAATGGATTTGCTTTAGTACTGCTCCTGAGACCGGGCATCTCCCCCCGCTAAACCTGAGATGACCAGAACCCCCCCATATTAAAGCAGATCCAAACAACAGGTAGAAGTTGGGGTGGTGGAGGGTGACAGCAAATTTCTTTTAGCACAAGCCGTAAGCAACAAAGAGCAGTGCATCAGCATTCAAGCAGTACAGAGAGAGCTAATTATTGGCTTAAAAAGGGTGCTCCATTAGGTGTGTGCATGTGATTGGTTGAGTATATGACGCGTGATTGCTAGCTGACCATGGTTGGCTACAGCGAGAGGTTCTCCGCCAGAATTTACTCTGCGAACTTGTTCGCGACGTTCATTGGAGAACACGGAACAAACTACAAATACTGAAAATACATACAGTATAAACGGAAAAACCAGGAACAGACTAAGACGTAGAGGCACGAGACCTGACACTAAAAACATGGAAAATACTAATTCCAATTTACTGTGTGTTGATATGTGCTAGATGAATGTTACAATTTTTCTTGGAGTCATTCTGAATGGGAAAATTTAAAAAGGAAAACGACAGAAAAATGCGATCCCAGCCACGGCAAAAAAATACATACCTGTAGAGTACAGGGAAAAAGTGATGTTTTATTGAAGTACAAGAGTGAATGATTAGGCTACATATTTAGGTGTCTGTAACAGTGTGATATCAACATTTTCATCTTAAACATCAGAAGGGGCAAATGTATATGCTTTATAATGAACAAAACAAATTTTATTTATTTTGTGACATGTATTGGATAGGGCTTTGGACCCATAGATATCAACCTCCTATACTGATGAAAATATAGTAATCCCCACTTGAAAATGATGCAAACGTGAGGTTTTTTGATCCAAAAAAGTTGATTTGTAGTTACATTTATCATTAAACAGGCAATGAAGGCGCACCTGAAGTATGATGACTTTGGTTGTTATTGTTACATTTATACAATGCTTCCATTTCAACCTAATACATTTCCATTATAATCAGAAAGTGAATGTTGATTCCACCATTGAAAATTGGTTGATGACCGATACTGATGCTTATAACACAATATCAATGTTGATTCAATAATTCCTTGCTATCTGGGAAGCTATCCCTTGAGTGCATTTTCACTCTAATGACTCTGCAGCGCCCCTGTTTGTTTCTCTGCACACTGAAAAAGAAAATGACTGTGTGGGCATTTGTACCTGTATCACTATTTTCTCTCTTGATAACAATGTGGTTTTGTCCCAGGAAAGTTCTGAATTAATTTTTCTGTTTTTTTCACAATCATTGCAGTGCAATGGTGAAGTTATGGGAAACAAGCCAAAACTTGTATTTAAACTGAACATGACTACTTTGAACGTTTAACTACATTGTTACTGATTTGCAAATATTACACATCTTTGTCCACAATCAGATGTGTCCCTTTTTTTGCATGCATGTTTTTGCTGTGGTGGATTTGTTAAGTGGAGCAATTGTTGGGGGATCTCTGTGTCAGAGACACAGAGGGAATATTGGAAGTCCAGATGCGATAGCTGAGCAAACTGAAAATGTTCGAAAGAACACCACCGACGGACAATAATCCGTAGTGGAATAGAGGAAAATAACTAAACACAAATAACCTCGCGATAAGAACGAGGAACTCGATCTCCGAGCGAAAACAAAGAAATAAGCTATACGCTTATCTAACTCCTGTTAGTGGAGCGAAACAAAAAGGAAAACACAGAGAGCTCAACAGAACCCCAAACGTTTTGGGTAAGAGCACTCTTAGATAAGAAAGGAAAACCAAAAGAAACGAAAAGCCTCTGCTCTGAACTGAGAGCGAGAAAAGAGAACTTACTTTCTAAACTTCCTAACCTTTCTTTTTAAACTAGCTTTTTCTAACTAACCTCCTATACCTCTTGTACCGGCTCGAATGTTACGTGGAATAACATGGAAGCAACGAGAGAGGCAGGAAGCGGAGTATAAATAGTCAACGGAAATTAATCACAGGTGAACTTACTAATGACGAGGCGAAAGCAAAACCCCGTCGCAGAACAAAGGAAAATCCGATAGATTACCGGTAACGACAAAAAAGAATAAAGAGGACGCGGAGATAAGAGAAGGAAGGCAAGATCCATGACAGCAATCTTCTGTTTTCTTCTTTATTTTCCAAAAATCATAGTGAATCAAGTAGAATGGACATAAAAAGATTATATTGTAGCTATATAACTAAATGGTGTGAGATTTACTTAGATTAGGTTGACTGAACATGAAAACATTGCATTGAATTTTCAAGAAGAAATCATGTTGGTTTAATAAATATGAATTGACAAAATTTAAATGGATCATTCACGTTGAGAAAACGCGATTTCATTATGTGGAACCGATGTCCACAAATTTTTCATGCAAATCCAACATATTTTTTTCAGTGAATTTAAACAAGCATTAAAACATTTTATTATTTGTTTAGGAAAGGCATATCAGAAGGAGGTTTTACTGTCCACAAGACCACAGATGTACAAACTAGGACTGCTCCATTCCCTCCAATGGAAAGTTGCTGCCTTCACAAAACAACCTGCTATTAACAGTCAGTTAGCACAGCACTTTAGCTTTAATTGCATCTTAATTAGGACTTACAGTTCTATTGATCTTAACGATTTAAACTAGAGTACTTTGCTTCAAAAGATACAAGCTACCATTTCATGGTCCAGAAACTCAGCTATTGCATGTTACTCAAGACCTTTTAAAAAATCTCCTGGATGAAAAGTCCAAGATAGAACCATTTGTATTTAAAACATACCTTGATATATGGGGCATTCTGTGTCTGCACACCTCAAATAATAGGCAATTAAACGATCAAAAATAAGTTCTTTGCGATATACAAAGAAGAAGAAGAAAAAAAAAACCCTAGGGCTGTTTAAACTTTAAAGCTTATTCTTCAAAACTATAAAACAAATAATCTGATGAGAATCCTAACCCTGAGAGGCTTTGCTGACTGGCTGATAATTGTCTGCTTTCATGGCACCATCCATCCAGAAAATTACTCCTCTGTTCTCAAGCCTGTTAGGCAATATCACAGGCGTTACACAAACAAGGAGAGGATTCACAAAGCCTTCCCTCCATAGGGATCTCTCCAACCACGCTATTATCTGGCCTTAGGGATCTATTCCCTCCACAAACAATTTCAGAAAGAACTGGGGCTTGTAGAAAACGGTGCATTTTCACCGTGTTTTTCTCTCAATTTCTTTCCCCTCTTCCCCACACTATGATACCGGTTTGCTAGTACTTGCTGATATTTTTGATATGTGTGTCAAAATATGCAGAAGCTCTTAGTATAGCACCCTACCCCCTCACCAATGCTATAAAGGCCGGATTCAGAGATGGCCAACTTAAGTCATGCACTGAAGTGCGTGGATTTAACACAGGATGAGATACGCCGTATCTAACCTGTTTGTGAACACCAGATTTAACATTATCTGTTTTACACAGAGACTGAGACATGCTTTAAAAATACATTTGTCAATGAGCCATAGCATCAGGCATGGTAGAAAATGGCATTACAAGTGATGAATATTCTACTTAACAAGTACAACTCAATTCCCAAACAGCCTAATATTTTGACTTATTTGGTCCTGCCCATGCTATTCAAATTACTATTGAATTCATTTTTCACTGTATAATCTAATACAGACGTTTGTGTAGTAAAATCATCCTTCAATGTGTTTATCAATATAGAATATGCAGCCTGGGGGGACAGACTGTAAAATAAATCAACAGGGAAGATGGTTTTTCATAACCTTGTAGCAGATTATGTAGTGATGACATTTATGAGCTTTACATGAGGTTTCTGTAAGGGATGAGTCAGTAAGCATACACACAAACTCATTTTCACTATCTACACAGTGCGAAAATTGAAAGAAAGAAAAACACTTCTAAGAGGCTGGTTTTATTATGCACTTTGAGCACTTAGCGCTGATTGCTGTAGGTTTAGCTCTAATGCTGTGTTGTTCAACTCAGGTTCCAATCTACCACGTTTCATAATTCGTCTTAAACTCCCACCACTCAGAACTGGGGAAGAATACTAAACTAGTTCAATCAAGGAGATTATAAGGTGAATCAGCTGGTTAATTATTATTCTGTCAGTAGAATAAATGAGATAGGTGAATTCCACTGGGCTATGAGGAAGTATGCTTTTTACACACAGAAAGTTGTCAATGCATGGAACAGACTGCCAGGTCATGTAGTAGAGGCAGGGACTAGGAGTATTCCATTCTAGGGCTGTGTCTGAATCAGCACCCTTCCATACTATTGAGTATTCTCATTGAGTAGACAGGATGCGAAAGTAGTTAAGCAAAACTTTCTCTAAATGCAGTATACTTAAAACCCCCGGATGATGTACTTACTTCTGGGGTTTCGCTGAGTTTATTCAGGAGTATATTTTTTCAAGAAGTACGCAAAGATTTTGGTTGCATAAATTTTGCACAGCTTTGTTTTAATGAGGCACAGCTTCACTGACGTTTTCCTTCAATAACAACCGAAACAACACGACACTTCCACAGTATGGTTGGAATGTACAGTACACAGTACAGTGTAGTATGGAGGATATAGCATACTGCACATCGCGTCATAAAGAGTACACAGTAAACAGTACACAGCTGCACACAGTACACAGGAGAGAATATGCAGTAGATAGGGCTCTGATTCAGACACAGCTCAGGTTTGATGCAGGGCTGGATACTCTCTAGTCCAGTATGCTCGAGGCCAGTAGAACTGCTGGTTTTCTTTTCTTTTCTCTCTCTCTTGATCAATTAATGTCACTGACTGGCCAAAGATTTAACTAACCTGGGGTGGGTTTCCCGAAAGGTGTTGTAGCACAAGAAATATCTTTAGGTATCTCTCGAAGAGCATTTTGAGTTTCATGAGGGTTTCCGGAAAGTCTGTTAAATGTCTCGTGAACATCTTCCAACATGTTGTGGCGCACTCTCTGGGGTATGGAGTGTCCACGAGACTGAAAATAACAATTGCAATGTCCACACTGAAGGAATTGAATTTCAAAAGCTTTAATATAGTTAGCTTTTGAAAATAGGTCACTGTCTCTTTAAATCCTGTCCACTCCGCAATCCAATAGCGTCGTCGATATCCAGAAGCAGGGGTCGGTACACAGAGACGGATTCTCAGACGGTCCGGGATTGGGCGAGGCGGGGGAAAGTCAGGCAGGCGAAGGTCATACACAAGGCGGGTTTTCAGACGGTCCAGGGCGATGGCACACAGCACGTTCCTCCTACGAATATTAGTCACACACAGTTAGTTAATAATTCTCCAGCTACTCTCTCTCTCGCTACGACTTACTTCCTCCAGTGATTTCCCTTGCGGTACTCTCCCGAATGAAGTATTCCTCCCCTTTTTAAAGGGCGCCTAATTGTTTGATTTCGCGCAGCTGAGACATGACGCGTTCTCAGTGCTAACTTGAGCGAGGGCAGAGCCGGAGATCCTAATATGGGCTTCCGCGGTACAACAGGGAAAAGCACATATCGGTCATTTATTACTATTCCTCTCAGGTTCTTCTGTCGGCTGCCACACACCTCCTCCCTCAGCTCCGACCGGGAGGGAGGGGCGGTCCAGCCTCCCAATGCGTCTCTCCTGGACATGGCATCCGCATTCCCATGTGCGGCCCCGGACCTGTGGACAACGGAGAAAGCAAAGGGTTGAAGGGAAAGGAACCAGCGGGTGACCCTGGCATTGGTTTCTTTGTTACGGGACATCCAGACGAGTGGGGCGTGGTCCGTAACAAGGGTGAAGTGCCGTCCTAACAAATAATATTTCAGTTCCTCCAGGGCCCATTTTATCGCCAGGCATTCCTTCTCAATAGTAGAATATTTTTTCTCTCGGGGTAGTAGTTTTCTACTGTTGTAGGTGATGGGATGTTCCTCGCTTTGTTGCAGCTGAGACAGGACGGCACCTACCCCTGTTTCCGAAGCGTCAGTTTGGACCACTAGTGTTTTTGTGAAGTCGGGGGTCACCAACACTGGTCCTGAACACCAGTCCCTGGAATGCCTTCTCCGTTTCTTCCGTCCACACGATCCGGTCGGGCAGCCGGCTCTTGGTCAGGTCCGTTAACGGCGCTGCAAGGGTGGAGAAATGGGGGACAAAGCGACGGTAGTAGCTGGCAAGCCCTATGAATGTGCGTACCTGTTTCTTGGTTTGGGGCCGGGGCCATTCTCGGATCGCCTCGACCTTCCCTACCTGGGGCTTGACGCATCCTCGGCAAATGGTGTACCCCAGGTAGTCTGCGTCCAGGAGGCCTAGGCGACACTTCTTGGGGTTAGCGGTCAGCCCTGCCCCCCGTAAGGCTCTCAGCACAGCTGTGACCTGTTGGAGATGGGTCCCCCATTCCTCCCCATGAATCACTATGTCGTCTAAATATGTGGCGGCATACTCCCGGTGGGGCCTGAGGACCTGGTCCATCAGTCTCTGGAATGTGGGCGGGGCTCCATGTAGGCCGAACGGGAGCATTTTGTAGTGGAACAGCCCGTCAGGGGTAGCGAAGGCCGTTTTCTCTCTTGCTTGAGGTGCTAGGGGTACTTGCCAGTAACCTTTAGTCAGGTCCAGGGTGGAGATGTAGCGGGCTCTTCCCAGTCGTTCGATGAGTTCGTCTACTCGGGGCATGGGGTATGCGTCAAACTTAGAAATGGCGTTCAATTGTCGGAAGTCGTTACAAAAACGTATTGACCCATCGGGTTTGGGAACCAAAACAATAGGGCTACACCATTCACTACGCGATTCCTCAATTACTCCACTCTTCAACATGGTTCTCACCTCTTGTCGGACTGCTTCTCTTCGGGCCTCCGGTATCCGGTATGGTCGCAGCTTTACCTTTTTTTCGGGCTCTGTGATAATGTGGTGTTGGATGAGATCCGTGCGGCCAGCCTCGGTAGAGAACACATCCCTATGGCGTTCCACAAGTTCCATCATGTCCTGGCGTTGGCTCTTCGAAAGCTGTTCGCCGATTAGCACCTCCACTGGCTCCGTCTTAGCAGGGCTCTGGGGTGGGGGAAAAGAACACAACACATCCCGGGCAACCCATTTCTTTAGGAGGTTCACATGGTAGACCTTCTCCGGCGGTCTTCGTCCCGGCTGTCGGATGCGGTAGTTGACCTCCCCCACCTTTTCCATGACCTCGTAGGGCCCATGCCATTTGGCCAGAAACTTGCACTCTGAGGTGGGCACCAGCACTAACACACGGTCTCCCGGGGCGAATTCCCGGGGTTGTGCCCTCCTATTGTAGACGCGGGCTTGGGCAGCCTGGGCGGCCACCATGTGTTCTCTTACCAGGGGCCAAAGGGTGGCCATGCGCTCCTGTACTTCTTCCACATGTTCTACCAGGGTCCGATGTGGAGAGGGCTGTTGCTCCTAGGCCTCCTTGGCGAGGTCCAATAGTCCCCTGGGTTGTCTTCCATATAGTAGCTCAAACGGGGAGAATCCAGTGGAGGCCTGGGGCACTTCATGGTTGGAAAACATCAGGTATGGCAACAGCTGGTCCCAGTTCCTCCCATCGGCCTCCATTACCTTTTTCAGCATCTGCTTCAGCGTTTGGTTGAAGCGTTCGACTAGGCCATCCGTCTGTGGGTGATATACTGAAGTTCGCAATTGGGTTATATTCATTAATTTACACAAATCTTTCATTATGCGTGACATGAATGGTGTACCCTGATCCGTGAGGATCTCCTCAGGGATCCCTACCCGGGAAAACAGCATCACTGTCAAGACTTTTAGGTCACTTGGTAAAAAGATTAGAACTATCTGTAATTTCTTTAAGTTTCTTTAAATGTCTGCACATCTTCTATCTACTTTTATCTATCTAGTTCTACGTAATAACGTTTATCCTATGGTTAAATATTTGACAAACTCTTGTGAGCATGCGCGGCTGCCACGGGTAATCTTTGTCTACAGTAACGTCAGCAACCTATTCTATCTAGACTTCGACAGGAGCACACAGCCCGTTGGTATGTAGCAACTGCTAGCTGCTAATATGGCCTGTTAACGATGTTTAAATCGTTAATATAATGTTTGTGTGTGTGTGTAAACATTTAGTCAAAGTCGAATTTAGTCTGTTTAGTCAAATGACAACTTGTGGTTTAGAGGCGCTCGCTATGTATGTTAGTCATCACTCTCGGCTAGCAATGTTAGCTGTGGCATGACGTTAGCTGTTGAATACTCGGCCAACTAACGTTAACGTTAGTATAGATAACGGTGACTTTTGTTCTCCTTAAATCCTTTGTAGAACGTTGAGCTGGTTTACATGTCTTAGGTGCGATACGTTAGTCAGTGTTCGCAGGCTCTGTTTCATAGCGGCTTCGCAACGGTGACAAGTGAACTGCTTTGCGTATGGTCCCAGAGCGCTAAGCATTCTGGTCAATGTAGTCATTGGTTGTTTCGAGTCTGCTGTGTTTATGAAAGACAACATTATTTGCTTCTTTTTGCTTCACATATTTGAAAGAATATATTGTAATCATCCTGTGGTCATTTAAAATAAAACAAATAAAAGACAAACACGAGTCATTACATTGTGTGCTTCCCGTCAAGCCTATTCGGAGGGCTAAAAGTTGAAAGATCCGAACAGTCATAAACCAAGGTCCCGGATCCGAAGAAAAGTAGGCCGGATAACCTTGAAGCAAGGACAGAGCCCGAAGACCAGAATAATCATCAAAAGGCTGTTTAACCAATCTGACTGTGACACAACAGCCCGTCCTTAAAGCCGTCTGCTCATCTGCTAACCTGCTAGCCGAGGAAAACTAGCCAAAGCCAGGAAGAGGGAACAGAGTCTACAAACCCAGTAGAGGTAAAGGACTATTTGAGCCCAGGTGGCGTTAAAAGCTTGTACGTTCGGTCAACGCAAGAAAAGTTAGCAAGATGGCAACAACAGAGGAGGAGCTGGAAAGGCTAAAGCAGAAGCGTTCGGCAGCCCAGACCGCGTTCACCAAAAGAGCCAACCATCTCATCTCCAGGGCTAACGCACTGGGAGAAAGCGAAATGATGGGTGAGTGGAGGAACTTTAAAATGGAGCACTCCAGAGTTAGAGATGCAGGGTTTGTGTATTCCACAGCCCTGAGAGAAGCGGGCAGTGAAAACGCCGAAGAGAAGGCGGAGCGCATCGACGAGAAAACAGCGGAGTGCGACCGTAAGTTTGATGAAACTGAACAGATCGTCCTAACGAGCTTCTGGACCAGGTTCACTGAGGAGGCAATTACCACCCTCGCCGAAGAGGCTGAATCAGCCTTGGACGAGGCTGAGGCAACCGACCACCAGCAGATGACCAGGAGGCAGCGCAAACTGATGAATAGAAGCCTGGAACGGGAGGTCTCCGAGCTTGACAAAGAAGTGAATGAGTGGATGAACTTGATTCCTAGATCCAAGGTAATGGAGTCAAGAGACCGTACTAGGAAGCTGAAGAAACGACGTGAGAAACTGTGGGATGAGTGGGCGTGGCGAGGCAGTACTCAAGGTTGGAACGGGTCCGGCGATGAAGAGGATGAGCCAGATGTTGCGGTAGAGCAAAACCAAGACGGAAAGCCCGGTGAGCAAGCAGCGGCTGGTAGTGCTCAACCTGACCCTGACCAGTTCTACCCCGTAGACTCGCAACCCCCTGTAGGTGGCGTCCAGCCTAGCTTGCCCAGTGCGCCCCCCAATCTCAGCTATGGTGTATTTCCGAATGCCGCGAGCACGCCACGTGGGACTCTCAACGCACAGCAAGGTGGTTCCGGCATCTACTCCGGGACTTTCAACGTCAGGCCCTTGATCAGTCTTGAGCGAGCACGCCTGCCCACGTTTTTCGGTAACATGAGGGATTACTACCATTGGAAAGCTGAATGGGAGGACCTGCAGCAGCTGGGAAACCCACACAGACTGGAGAATGTGAGGAAATTCCACCTTCTAGGCAGCCTAGACGAGAAAGTCAAGAGGGACCTTGTGTTGTCCAGCTGCGGATCTGCCGACGACGTTTTCAGGCTCCTGGACAATAAGTACGGAAACAAGCCAAAGATAGTACTGCTGATCTCGAAAGAAGTGCAAGGACTTCCCTCCATCAAGGGAAACCAGCCTAGAAAGACAATCGAACTGATTCAAGCTGTGGAGAGAGCACTTCGTGACCTCCAAGTCCTGGGGGAGGAAGATGCAGTGAAAAATCGGGTGGTTGCGCAGTCAATTGAGAGTAAGCTTCCTGACTCCCTAAAAGAGAAGTGGCTAACGCACAAGAGTGACCCTGCAAGTGGCTTTTCATCGCGCAACCACTTCGATTGTCTACTGCAGTACCTGAAAAGGCAGGAGGACATTCTCGAGCAGTTAGACCAGCTGCAGCCCTGCCCAGCGGACAATCCTGAGAGAGACAAGACAAAGGAAAGATACAAGGCATTCACCAAAGCCACATTGAGAAACACTCAAAAGGACTCTCAACTGAATTCATGCATCGCGTGTGGAGACGACGAGCACGCGGGCAGACTGTTTGCCTGTAAAGTCTTCAAGAAGCTCAACCTGTCGAGTAAGAAGGCTCAGCTGAAGAAGGCAGGAGCATGCTTCAAGTGCTTGCGCCTCCATGGCGAAGATGGCAGTTGCACCCAAAAGTATCTCTGCTCAACGGACGACTGTCGGAAAGGGGGGTCCTCAGACCACAACTACTTGCTCTGTCCGAAGCCACAAATCAAGAAGGATAAAAAGAGCGGAGAGCAGAGCGATGCAAAAGTGGAGAAAAGAGGACTTGGACTGACCGACAAACAGGAGGAGCTCCTTGCCAAACTCTCTCCAGAGCTGAAAGCAGAGTTCAAAGAAGCTTTCTCAAACAAAGTTTCAACAACAGTATGCACCAGCACTGGTAGTGAGCCGAAAGAGTATCCAGTCGTAATGATGCTACTAGAAGTGACGACAAACTCGGGCCAGCTAGTCGGTACTTTGATTGACCTCGCTTCAGATACGAATTACATCTCAAATGAAGCCGCCGAGCGTCTCCGGCTGAATGGTGAGAACATCAAGCTGATTGTTCAAGGAGTTGGAGGGATGGAGAAGACAGTTGCTACGAGAAGGTATACCCTGAGGCTGAGAGTAAAAACCCCTAAGGGTACAGTAGCGGAGCACAAACTCCTCTGTTACGGCCTGGAAAACATCGCAAAGGTGAACCAGGCAGTCACACCGCAGCAACTACAGAAGTTCTTCCCTGACGTTGCTACCAAGGATTTGGTCCGCCCCGAGAGGATTGACCTGCTAATTAGTCACCGGGAGGGTCGCCTGGTCCCACAGCCAACCAAAGTGGAGGGAGACCTCGTCCTCTGGGACGGTCCCCTGGGTAAGACCGTCGGCGGAACTCATCCTGACCTCTTCGAAGTGGTAGACCTAGCAGTGCATAGGTCTGAAACTCACTTCGCGAGGTCGCTGAGAACAGCTTCAAGGGCGTACAGAGAGATCCTTGTGGACCCAGCAGGACCTAGCAAAGCCCAGGTGGAAAATGGAGAAACAATTCTCCGGAGTACTGCGACTACCAGCAAAGAAGTCTTCGAGTGGTTCAAGTGGGCCAGCGTCGGCGCGGCCTGTGATCCTCAATGTGGTGGCTGCAAATGCGGTAGGTGTCCCCCTGGAGGCAAAGAAATGACCCTAGGAGAGGAAAGAGACCTGGAAAAAATTAAAGAATGTCTCACCTACATGCAAGCAGACAAGCACAGCGAGTCCCCTCACTGGGACGCAGCTTATCCATGGAAAGGAGACCCTGCGACACTGCCAGACAACCGACGTGCAGTGGAGGCGACCTTCCGGAACACGGAGAAACGTCTCGAGAGGGAGCCGGAGTGGAAGGCTGCGTACAGAGAGCAAATCCACGAGATGGTCTCGAGGGGAGCTGCTGCTAAACTCACCAACGAGGAAATCGACAGCTGGAAGGGACCAAAGTGGTACATCAGTCATCTAGTTGCACCTAATCCTCACTCAACCACTACCCCTGTGAGAATCGTTTGGAATAGTAGCCAAGAGTTCCGGGGGGCAAGTTTGAATGACCTCCTGCATAAGGGTCCAGACGTCCTCAATCCGATAAGAGGAGTCCTTCTGAGGTTCAGGAGCGGGTTGTACGCCGCTCTAGGCGACGTGAAAAAAAAGTACAACTCCGTGTGGCTTAAAGACAAGGAAGTCCAGCTTCATCGCTTCCTTTGGAGAGACAATCCAGAGGATGAAATCGAGGACTTCGTCGTCGTCAGAGTCAACATCGGCGATAAGCCTGCTGGCTGCATCGCCCAGGTCGCCATGAGAGAAACGGCAAACCTTCCCCAGTTCGCTGCCATGGTTGAAGAGCGCCGGGTTCTGGTAGAAGACAGCTACGTAGACGACATCTTGACATCCCACGACGACCCCAAGACACTGGAGAAGATCACCAAAGAAGTGGAAAAGATCTTGAAAGCTGGGGGCTTCTCCCTTAAACCGTGGGTCTTGTCTGGCCAAAGTGGGAGGTCTGGAGCCGCAGTCGACTCCAGTAACAGTGGAACAACCGTGTCTGCGCCCAAAACTCTGGTGTTACCCAACCAAATGCTGGACGAAGAGAACAAAGCACTGGGAGTCGGCTACGAACCAGAGACTGACAAACTTCGCGTGATGACGTCCATCAACTTCTCAAAGAAGCGAGGCAAAATGAGGACGGGACTTGATTTGTGCGAAGATGACATCAGAAGTAACACTCCAAACCCTTTAACCCGTCGAGTGCTGCTAAGCCAGATTGCTGGATTCTATGACCCCATTGGTCTAGCCACACCTGCTAAGCAGAAAGGGGTGATGCTCGTGAGGGAGTCCTACCAAGAAGCGGGGAAAGACAACCCGACTAAGGATACTTGGGATGACCCACTCTCACCAAAACTCCGGGAGGCTTCCATAAGGCTCTTCGAGGAGTATGTGAGACTTGGCCAGGTCAGGTTCGAGAGAAGCCTCACACCACCAGGAGTCTTAGGCCGCCCATTGGGAGTCACATTTTCAGATGGGAGTGAGGCTTCCTACGGCGCCGTGCTCTACCTCCGTTGGGAGACGCAGGACGGGGTCGTCGTGAGGTTGGTTGAGTCAAAAGGCAAACTTACTCCTCTCGACCAGAAAGGGGACGTGATTAAGGCAGAGTTATGCGGCGCTGTCTTCGCAACCCGTCTGAAAAGGTACTTTGAGAAGCACTGCCGCATCGAGGTCGCACACTGGGTCCATTTCGTGGATAGCCAAACAATCCTAGGAGCAATCCAGAAGGATAGTTACGGCTACCAGACCTTCTTTGCTAACCGCATCGGAGAAATCCAGAAGGCTGGACCAGTGGAGGACTGGAGGTGGGTTGAGGGCAACCTCAACATATCAGACATCATCACAAGAGGAGCATCTCCTGAGGAGCTCGATGAAGAGTCGGAGTGGCAAAGAGGCCCTGAGTTCCTAGGATGGCCGGAAGCTGAGTGGCCTGTGAAGATGGCCAGCGAGATAGTGACCACCGTTGCTGATGACGTGAAAAGGCTCCGGAGAAAAGCATTCTCAGCTGCGGTCACCAGGGCTCAGTTGCAGAAGATATCTGGCCCCAGCAACACTGACGACGGTGTGGACTTGGGAGACTCCAAGGACGAAGATGGTCATCCCGCGCTGCAGCCGCCGCCGCCGCCGAAAGGCCAGGGTCTAACTCCAGAAGCAGAGAGGCCAATGAGAAAACCCTGGGGTGTGGATCTCGTGCGCCTTGTCGAGCCCAAGCGATTCAGTACCTTGTCTAAACTATGTGGAACCGTCGCCTGGACTCGACGAGCTGCGGAATCCTGGCTGAGTAGGAAACCCCAAGCCTCGAGTCCAGCAAAGTGGGAGGTAAAGGGCTTTGTGCTGTCTGCGGAAGAGAGAACAGCAGCCTTCCTAGACCTGGTCCTTGCGGCCCAGGACGGCGCCGAATTTCACAACACAACCCTGAACCGCTTGGTTGTGACCAAGGATGATAACGCAGGACTCGTACTGTGTGGCGGCAGAGTCCAATCTTGGAATGAAGATGGAACGGCTGTACCGTTAGTCCCTTTCCAGTCGTGGCTGGGGACTTTGCTGGCAAGAGAAGCTCACAAGGCTAATCATGAAGGCGTTGCTGCCACACTGCTGCGCACAAGAAGAAAGGCCTGGGTGGTGCAAGGTCGGAGGACTGTCAAGAAGGTGGTCAACGAATGCATCACTTGCAGGAAGCAAAGAGCCAGGCTGTGCCAGCAAGTGATGAGCGACCTTCCTCAGGAACGTACCAGTAGAGCAAACCCATTTGAGTATACCACACTGGACCTCTTCGGCCCCTTCGAGGTAAGGGACGCTGTGAAGAAAAGGGCCAAGAAAAAGGTCTGGGGAATCGTGTATTGCTGCATGGCTTCCAGGGCCGTCCACGCTGACCTCGTCGACGACCAGTCTTCTGAGAGCTTTCTTCAGGCCTACTCGCGATTCACTGCTCTGAGGGGGCATCCCAGGAAGTTATGGTCGGACAGAGGCTCAAACTTCGTGGGCGCCAGGCCTGCGCTCAGAGAGCTACACAGACACCTGGCCTGTTTGCAGAAGGCGTCTGTTGAGAACGTGGCTGCCAGGAATGGTACTGAGTGGCAGTGGGACTTCCATCCTGCGGACTCGCCCCACAGGAATGGAGCAGCGGAGGCAGCTGTCAAACTCATTAAAAGAGCTCTCAACAACCTTGGCGGATCTACCGGCTGCTACACCTGGGGGGAGTTTCAGACCCTGCTCTACTTGGCAGCCAACTTGACCAACGAGCGACCCATCGACGCCAAGGCACAGGAACAGGAAGACGCTGTGGAGTACTTGACTCCTAACTCCCTTATCCTAGGGCGCACCGGACAGGGAGGAGACATGAATGGGATCGTCGTGGAAACCCACCCTTGGCGCAGGCTGAGGGCTGTCCAGGCTGGAGTGGACAAGTTCTGGTCAAAGTGGAGCGAGCTTGCGGGCCCGAACTTGTTCATCCGGCACAAGTGGCACCGAGCAGAGAGGAGCGTCAAGGTTGGAGATGTGGTCTGGATTGCAGACCAGAACGCTCTAAGGGGACAGTTCCGGCTCGGCCGGGTCATCACTACGTATCCTGATAAGAAGGGGGTGGTCCGGGACGTGGACGTGACGACCTGCGTGGGTCTTCCTGCCCCCCTTGTGTCCAGGACCTGGAGGAAAAGCTTTAATTTTCCTACGACCATCGTCCTTCGCAGGGATGTGCGGAGGCTGGTTGTTTTGATTCCAGTTGAGGACCAGCAGGAAGTAAGACAAGTCTGAGTGAATTCTGATTGCTTTAGTTAGCAGGCAAACCTACACTCGGTAGGAGGAAAGGTGGTGGAGCCTACCTCCTTAGTTAGCCTTTGTGCTCATATTGTTCTAGGAAGCGTTTGGACCTTTGAAGAACACTTTAACCTTGAAGACACTTTCGTTTCGAAAGGCACTTTAGTTTCCATTTGGATGCCTATGAAGGATGGACTTTAAGTTTACCCATTGAGAGACTGTTGTGTTTATTGTGGCCTCCTTGGATCATCTGATCAGTCGGCCAAGTGGGAGGTGTCAAGACTTTTAGGTCACTTGGTAAAAAGATTAGAACTATCTGTAATTTCTTTAAGTTTCTTTAAATGTCTGCACATCTTCTATCTACTTTTATCTATCTAGTTCTACGTAATAACGTTTATCCTATGGTTAAATATTTGACAAACTCTTGTGAGCATGCGCGGCTGCCACGGGTAATCTTTGTCTACAGTAACGTCAGCAACCTATTCTATCTAGACTTCGACAGGAGCACACAGCCCGTTGGTATGTAGCAACTGCTAGCTGCTAATATGGCCTGTTAACGATGTTTAAATCGTTAATATAATGTTTGTGTGTGTGTGTAAACATTTAGTCAAAGTCGAATTTAGTCTGTTTAGTCAAATGACAACTTGTGGTTTAGAGGCGCTCGCTATGTATGTTAGTCATCACTCTCGGCTAGCAATGTTAGCTGTGGCATGACGTTAGCTGTTGAATACTCGGCCAACTAACGTTAACGTTAGTATAGATAACGGTGACTTTTGTTCTCCTTAAATCCTTTGTAGAACGTTGAGCTGGTTTACATGTCTTAGGTGCGATACGTTAGTCAGTGTTCGCAGGCTCTGTTTCATAGCGGCTTCGCAACGGTGACAAGTGAACTGCTTTGCGTATGGTCCCAGAGCGCTAAGCATTCTGGTCAATGTAGTCATTGGTTGTTTCGAGTCTGCTGTGTTTATGAAAGACAACATTATTTGCTTCTTTTTGCTTCACATATTTGAAAGAATATATTGTAATCATTTTTTCTTCTACATTTTGAAGGTTTATGACCTGTGGTCATTTAAAATAAAACAAATAAAAGACAAACACGAGTCATTACATTGTGTGCTTCCCGTCAAGCCTATTCGGAGGGCTAAAAGTTGAAAGATCCGAACAATCACTAACTCTCGAGCGATCCCTTTTGATGCCATGGTGCGTAAGGGGATAGCCTCTGGATATCTAGTAGCGTAATCAAGGATCACTAGAATGTATTGGTATCCCCGGGCGCTTTTCGGGAGGGGACCGACCAGATCCATGCCAATCCTGCTGAAAGGGATGGAGATAATTGGTAATGGTATTAGTGGGCTGCGGAGATGGGGCCTTGGGGCCACCTGCTGGCACTCTGGGCAACTGCGACAGAAGTCCTCCACCGTCTTTTTGACTCCAGGCCAGTAAAACCTTGCCTTAATTCGCTCTAGTGTTTTCTCTACCCCTAGATGAGCGCCGAGCTGGTGAGAGTGAGCTAACTGGAGCACAGAGGGGATAAATGGATGCGGCACCAACAGTAACTCTTGTATTACCCCCGCTTTTTGTATAACTTAATAAAGCAGGGATCTCTTTATGGCAAAATGGGGATAAATTATTTGTCTTACCCCGTCGATGAGCCGGCCATCCACCACAGACACCTGCTGGAGTGCGCTGGTTAGGTTAGCATCTTCCAACTGGGCGGTTCCGAATCTCCCGGCCAACGGTTCCGTCATGGGGGTCACATCGGCTTCAAAGTCCATGGGGAACATGCCTCCAAGGTCCAGGTCCTCCTCGCCTGGTGGGGCTTCTCCTTCTTCACCTTGGAGGGTCTCCACCGCTTCCTCTGCCGTTACCCACCCAGCTTCCTCTTCTGCCACCCGTACCACTTCGCTAGACTCCCCTTCTGACAGCGGGTTGGTGGAGGCCTGTGGGTCAACCTCTTGGAAACCACAAAGGCGGGGTGGTGGGGGCCGCGGCCGGGGGTGTGGAGGCGAGGTAGGTTCTCGGGGAGATCGTCGGCCCCCTCGCCATGGATGCAGGTAACGCCAACGGTGCCCTCTAGGTGGGGTTGTTGAGCGAATTCCGGTCTCACTAATGTTACCATGCTGCCTGTGTCCAAGAGGGCCGTGGTGTCTTTGCCGTTGGCAGTGGCAGGGGTGGTAGGAGAGGTGTCACCTCTGGTTCCTCTGTCTTCTGCCCAGCAGGCCGTCAGCAGCCCGCAGGGTCGTCCGGTGGGTGTTTCACTGGATGCGGTGGGCATGGGCACGTCCCCTAGCCGAGGGCAGCTCCAGGAGAGATGACCCGTCTCACCACATTTGTAACACCTCCGGCGGTCTGGGTTAATGATGGGGTGGCGACCCGGCGGGTCAGTGGAGGGCCTCATTTTCTCTGTGTTCTGGTGATGAGTGGGTTCCTTGGGGCGGGTGGTGACCTCTGTTTTCACTGGCCGTCCACTGCGTAGCATTCCCTGGGTGGCCTGGTATCCCTCCATGACTTCCACAAGTTGATCAGCGCTTTGGGGGTTTTTCTGGCAGGCCAGTTTCTTCGCTTCGTAGGGGAGGGCACGCAGGTATCGATCCATTACCACTCTCTCGATGGGACCCAGGGACCGTGGGTCAGAGACCAGCCAGGCATTAGTCAACCTGATGAGGTCGTGCATTTGGGCTCGGGTTGAGGTGTTCGGATCAAAGGCCCATTCGTGATAACGCTGCGCCCTATTTATCAGCGTGTATCCATGTCGTTTGAGTATTTCGTCCTTTAAGCTGGTATAGCTGACCGTTTTGTTAGTAGC
This sequence comes from Ilyophis sp. 1 JC-2022, assembly GCA_022702515.1. Lineage (NCBI taxonomy): Eukaryota > Metazoa > Chordata > Actinopteri > Anguilliformes > Synaphobranchidae > Ilyophis > Ilyophis sp. 1 JC-2022. The sequence goes on along the minus strand of CM040397.1, from coordinate 78,522,980 downwards.
CATGTCTTGGTAGGTTGTTTGGGCTATACCAGACAAGAACGGAGCGATCAGGCTCACCCACTGGTCTTCGGGCCACTCTTCTCTCTCGGCGGTCCTCTCAAATGCCAGGAGGTACGTTTCTATATCGTCAGTGGGAGTCTGTTTCACCAGAAATCTTGCGGGGTTGGCCCGGTGCACACGTTGTGCGAGAGCATGCTCCTCCTTTTCATTAAGCAGCTCTTTAAATTCCGCCTGCATGAGTTCCGTGGTTTTGAGCTGTATTTGCATAGCTTGCTCATGCTGCAGTCGTTGGGTTTCCGCGTTTTGGAGCTGAATTTGCATCGCTTGGTCATGACGGGCTTGCTGCTGTTGACTACTGGTAATGAGTTGTGCAATCAGGCTCTTGAAATTTGTTGACTCCATTATTATGCTTAGTCCCCTGTAGTAGCTGGTTGTGAAAATTGTATTATTTTCAGTCAGATCAGGCTGCCCGCATTCTCCACCATATGTGGCGCACTCTCTGGGGTATGGAGTGTCCACGAGACTGAAAATAACAATTGCAATGTCCACACTGAAGGAATAGAATTTCAAAAGCTTTAATATAGTTAGCTTTTGAAAATAGGTCACTGTCTCTTTAAATCCTGTCCACTCCGCAATCCAATAGCGTCGTCGATATCCGGAAGCAGGGGTCGGTACACAGAGACGGATTCTCAGACGGTCCGGGATTGGGCGAGGCGGGGGAAAGTCAGGCAGGCGAAGGTCATACACAAGGCGGGTTTTCAGACGGTCCAGGGCGATGGCACACAGCACGTTCCTCCTACGAATATTAGTCACACACAGTTAGTTAATAATTCTCCAGCTACTCTCTCTCTCGCTACGACTTACTTCCTCCAGTGATTTCCCTTGCGGTACTCTCCCGAATGAAGTATTCCTCCCCTTTTTAAAGGGCGCCTAATTGTTTGATTTCGCGCAGCTGAGACATGACGCGTTCTCAGTGCTAACTTGTGCGAGGGCAGAGCCGGAGATCCTAATATGGGCTTCCGCGGTACAACAGGGAAAAGCACATATCGGTCATTTATTACTATTCCTCTCGGGTTCTTCTGTCGGCTGCCACAATGTCTTGAGACTGGAAGAAATTCTTGAATGTGATAGTGCCGACAGTCAAAGAGTATGGTTAACACAGTATCCAAGTTTGTAAGGACAGAAAATCTACAAAAAAAAATGCATGCATGTCTGCATGCTTGTTTAGTTTAACAGTAGCCTGTACCTACACTGTAAAATAAATACCATAAAAAACAGCAGCAACGTTTCCACTGAAAACCATTTAATGAAGGGGGGAGACTATATGAATCCTGTTATTTCGCTGTATAAAGCCCATTTTATAAATGTTAAATAATGAGTTACTGCTGTTATTCTACATGTTAACGGTGTTTTGAAGAAGAAAAAAAACAGTGCAGTCCTGTCACAGTTGTTGTTACAGAGTATTGTTTAAAAAAAAAAAACTGTTTAAAGTTAGTGATATGCTCCGAGAAGAACCCAAATGCAGACCACAGGTAGCAGGCAAAAACAGTTTATTCACAGTCCAAGATCAGTAGCCAGGTAATCAGAGTTGAGACGGTACAAAATCTAAATCCAAAAGAGCAGTAAAAATAAACGTAGCAAGAGTCAAAAACCAGAAATACACAGCAAACAGAAGGAGAAGGCAGGCTCAAAGTAGTACAGAAGGGTTGTCTCAAGAATGTCAAATAACACAGGCTTACGAAAAATCGGCACAGCGAATTGATCAACGTTCTGACAGAAATTACAAGTGGAAGGCAGACTATATACACCAGGGAAGTAATGACACGAACAGGAATCAAGTGTGGGTGGGAGGAGTAAGGAACTATACACAGGTGAACACAATAGTAAACAATAATTCAATAATGAGGGGGAACAGAAGACACGGACTGGAATGCACACAAACACATAGATAACACACGACCTGGGATTACCAGGTAAACGAGTGCACAGCACGAGGGTTAGATTCTGAAGGTGGATACAGCTGAAGAGAGTTTAAGAAATAACAACAAATAGAGCAGAGATAGAAAAGCTAAGGGAGAATGACAGCTGCAGTGCGGAGCAAGAGAGTGATTAGTAATTAAGTGACGTTAGTACAAAATTCTAAATCTCCTACGTTAGTAATATATACACATTAATCTATTAGTTATCGTTAGTATATAAATATAAACACACAGTATTGTTAGTTGGATATAATAATATAATAATAAATAGTTAAGAAGAAAGGAAAATGAGACTTGAAATACAGGGGAAAACCCACATGTACCGAAATTTGCAAACACGAATACAGGAAGTGGATTCTAGGATAACATGGAAACGTAGACAGACAAGTGAACTGAAGTGGGGTGTCAAATGGGAACGTAACCAGTAATACTAATGAACACAAACAAACACATGTAAGGAAAATAATAAAGTAACAGAAAATAAACAGAACACAATACACAAACAAACAGAACCATAACATAAATGTTTGTATAAATTTTTCATAACACATGTAAAATGTCAAAGTCATGTAGAATAATCACAATAACTCATTATTTAATGGTCATTCCCTAGAATAACAGGATTTATTATTTATTTGAGCTCTTTAAAGGGTTTTTTGGAAATGCAACCAACGACAGAGGGACAGACATATTGGCAGGTACGTATGCAGATATTGATTAACAGTCAGAGATCATAAAATGGCTGGGAAATGGAGAATTGGGCATGTAAGCTTGGTAAGACACATACCCTGAGGCACTTTATAGACTTGTAAACAGTCATTCCCAAGAAATTTTGAAAATGAGATCCCTGAGAAATGTAATGGAATATCAGCCAAGAAGGGTTCATGTAAACTGGGCCAAAGTGAACTATCCTGTTGCCTGAAGATACAACAGCATTTTTTTTTCCTGCTGAAGGCCAGGGCCTATTTCCCAAACAGAAACTACTTGATGGAGCATTTCTGTCTCCTGAGCTTCAGTGGTGTGAGTGCATTATCTGTTGAAGATGATGTGCATCCCATTTCTCTTGTATCAGGTTCAGATCCTGCTCACCGGTTTACTGTATCTACAGACATTAAATGATTGCATGTCTATTATAAATGGACCTCTATGGTCCCTGTCTCAATTATTGTCCAATGGTGCTGTGAGATTAAACACTTTTATGATTATATAAGAATCATCAATTTTCATGATGGAATTATTTCATTATCATATTTCACTTTCTTGAAATTCCTCATATTGGTATTGATCCCCTAGTATTCATTGATTAAAAGAATAAAAAACAAATAGTATGTTAAGGTTGTGCCTTTTTCCATGAAACGTAATGTTCTTCACAGTTGAAAGAAGCTTTAATGAATGTTAATTAATCTGCTGTGAGATCCACCTGGCATAATGTTACATTAAGTCTCCTTGGGAAACATCTACTCTACGTTTTGACAACCCATTGTCATTGTGCTTCAATGTTTTTATTCAGAAAGGCTACAAATCCTTAAAGTTTCAAAAAATATTTACTGCATCTTTTAAATGAACGCCAGACTGTATGCATAAACAGTTTGACCATAACCATAATACCTGTAATGAGAGTAATTTGTGATTTTTTAAGGTTATTGATCAAAACATAAGCAAAAAAAAAACAGCATTTTGTGCCTTCCAGGGTATAACAATGGAAAACTCGCCTTTAAAATTAGAAAATCTTTATCAACTAGCTCTAGGCTAGTTGTGATTAATTAGTTACATATCTTATTGGTTTATTGCATGTGTGGAATTTGTGTCCTTTATTATATTCCACGTGATCGTTATGTATAGGGAGCAATTAAGATTGGAACAAATTCTTATGAACAATTTTACCTTTGCTTGATTTAATGCATCACATTATGCTTCATTTTGTTTTGACCTTTGAATGATTTTTAAAGCCCAGTGGCCATTTAGTTCAAAGGGCTTCAAAATAAAGGTCAACTGAGCAGGTGATAACTTTATTCATTTCGCCCATGAATCATTTCAATTTTATGTTGACCCAAAACATTAAATTCAGACTGAAAAGCTTACAAAGATTATAGATTGAAATGCTCTCTAAAATAGACACAAAATAACCCAATTGTTTGCCTTGAAAGAATGTGTGAAGAATCTGGAAATTGAATCTGAATAAAAATACATTTCCAATTTTGAAATAGAATTCAGACTTGGAAATCTGGTAACTTAACTGAAGACTATAGCAAAATGTATAGCCAAAATTTAAAAAATGATTTAATAATACTGCTTTCATTGGACATAAGCTTTCTAATTTAGGTATTTACAGGTATTTACCTTATTATTTGTGATGCTGGTCACCATAGTCAGTTTTCCCTTTGGAAAAATGGACAGCGAAATTCTCAGGCAACTGTCATAACTGGCCATGTTTCATGTACATTATGTTATGGGGTTATAGGTGGCCATTGGAAAATTTTATTAATTTACATTCGTGTAGCTGTCTCTGGCCTATGGAATGTGGGTTTACTTTATAACCAACTGGAATGCATTTGAAAATAAAATTTAAGAACTTACAGTTACCTCATGAAGCATGCTCATCTTGTTTATAGTTTATTTAATAAATTCATGTTATTTTAATTGCAGTAAATGCAAAAAGAGAACATAAGTCAGTAGCATTTCAATGTAAAGGCAGCTGACCTTTATATCTAATAGTGACAGACAGCTAAGTTTTTTTTTCTAACATGACTTTGCCAACAAAATTGCATTGGTGGGCTGCTTGCTTTTTCATTCTCATTTATTCTCCATTTGATTGTCCTTAATTTATGCGATGTATGAGGGCTCAGTAGTCCTGTTAAAGAGTATAAACTGGGAATCATTCATGTCCCCTGTGGAGCCTGCCTGTAGGGACTAACGGCAGGGGAGAGGTTAATTGTTTGATCTGGTATGTACATGCCTTGTTGCACTTTAATCACTGCAAATATATTTTCTGTTTTCTCAGTTAAAGACCATCTTTCATTAATATGTAATGAAATTGTTTTATGATATTTGTTGTCCAGTCTTATAACAAATGGCTGGTATGGGTGCATGTTTTAGCCCAGCACTAAAAGACCTGATTTTACTTATCAAGGTCTTGATTGAAGACCATGATTAGTTAATTAGTTGAATCAGCTGTCAGATTGCTGGAATAAAACAAAACCTGCACCTACACCGGCCCTTTTCAGATTAAGATTGGACACCCCTGGTTTAAAGAAGGGGGAAACACACAGTGGGTATAATATAATAACATTTACTTTTTTACTTTCTAAAATAATTTGTTTCTTATTTATTATTTTCTAAACTTTTAAAATGAAAAATACCATATATTTATGATTTTTTCAATATCAGAAATACCTTAGCAAGATTTGAAGTTCCCCCATATTTTGCCCAATCAGAGCAGAAAAAATATTACTGTCAGTGAGTATGTTTGACTTGAATCAGTATCATTCCAATTTCAGTTTGCTTCACCTTTTTATTTGCATGCAAATATAGCACTTCATAAAAATGTAATCCACTTTAAATGAGCATCACCTCTCTGTACAAAATAGTAGATAACTGCCTGTACATGTATAACCTCATGTGACAAATAACACATAGCAGATTTTACCTTGTCATTATTTATTAAACCAAAGTTAAGCCTACAAGCCAAAAGCCTCCTGTGAAAAGTAAATTAATCCCATGAGTAGCTTGTGGAACCTCCTTTAGCAGCAGTAATCTGAAGTAATTGATTTCTATATGAGTTAATCGGTCTCTTACATCACGTTGGTGGACTTCTGGTCCATTCCTCCTCACAAAACTGCTCGTTGATGGGCATTCATTTATGCACAGCTCTCGTAAGGTTCCACCACAACATCTCAATGGCTTTAAGATCTGGACTTTGACTTGACCATTCAAAAAACCTGATTATTTTTCTTTTTTTACTGGTGTGTTTAGGATCATTGTTTTGTTGTATGATTCACTTTAGCTGTTAATGTGTTTTGTGACATGTTGTGTTTTTGGGGTTGTTATTTTGTTTTGTGAAATGTTGTTTTTTGTGTTGTAAATGTGTTTTGTGAAACTATATTGCGGTTTCAGATTTATTTTGACTAGTGAAATGTTGTCATGTTTCTACTTTGTCGTAGTGTTTTCTGAGCTGTTAATTCATTTTATGAATTGTTTTTGTGTTTTCTCATTTGTCTTGCCCTTCACGGCCACCGTACATTTTGTCTTTACAGTAAATTGATATTAAGAAATATATTTACTTTTTTTAGATAACAAAATAATCAACTTTTTCCTGTGGGCAGCTCACTTCAGGGTCATAACCCTAAGGGTGTGACCTACCAAGTGCTTCCTGATCGCAATGTGAGTTCCGTAAAAGTTTATAAGTTCAACTACTCTGCTCTCTGTTTTTAAGCTGCTCTCAGTGCACTTCACGCCAGTCAAAGTCTATGTTTGTGTAGGTCAGAGAGTGTTATACAGTACTTGCCTGTGTTAAATTGTACAACTGTACAACGTGGCCTAGGATTTTCCTTTACAGTTATATAAACAGATTTTACTGGCACCAAAGGAATGGGGTCATTACAAAAACATAGTTTTTTTTGGCTTTATTTTAAAAAAAATTCCAGTTCACTGAATAAACGTTGCATCGTCTCTGTTCCTCTGGCCTTCTGGCTTGTTGATGGTTTTGGGGCATGAGCTCTGTAATTAAGGAAAAGCAAACATGAGGTTAAGCTGTATTTCTTACTATGATATTGTGTGTCATATGATATGATAAAACTATAGGGGCCAAAATCAAAGGTTTTTCAATAACATACCTATATCTCCAACAATATTGCATACTGTGTCCATATTTTTTAAATATATAATTACTTTCATTAAAATCTGTTTTAGTTTTATTTCTATTGTTCTCCTTTATGGAGCATTGTTTGACTCTAGAAACCATGACTGTATCACAAAAAGTGTTGCATTTTTAGGAGTGGATATTACAATTTTTTGTTTCGATTCTTGCACGTTGTTGATCTCGCCATCTATTGGAAACTGAAATAGCTCACAGGGTCTGCCACTGAGTGTTCAGACTGCAATGGAAGATCGCTGTATGAAATCCAGTTTACAGCATCTCACTGGCAGTTCATAGAGCCACACAAAAAAATCCCTTATTAACTGCTGTTTTTCTTGATTAAGCCTCACTCATAAATGTGTGGTAATTGTAGGGCTGCAACAAGGAACATAATGCTGTTATTAAACAATCCATCTCTCTAATTGACCTCTGCTTGGTATTCTGTTTAAAAGACAGAAAAGGACTGGGGGCTGTCATATATCAGAAATGGTTGGCTAGCCTGGGCAAAGCACATTTCAGTCCATTTAAACACCACACATTACAAATCCACTGTAGTTTACATTGTCAGCTCCTAATGCATTCGAGTGCAAACTAAGCTCACAAGTACCTATTAGCATAACCAATAGCATATGGGTGACGTGGATCATTTAGAATGAAGGCTGTTCCAGTGCCTTTTCAAACATGTTCAACAACGCACACACAACTCATCGATAACACAGCTATGACAATTTTCCTCTTTGGTATGTGGTTCCAATTTAACCTTCATATGTTTTATGATGCCTTTTATGTTTGAACTGACACAAAACTATTGTAATAGAAAGATTTTGACACTTTAACAATTGGCTAGCCTTTTATCTGTAAATATTAAAAATCTGTGAAAGATCTCCTGATGTAAGTTAAAGTTTGTGAAAAAGATGTATATTTTCTTACATTTTACACAGCTAACCCACAAATGACCCCACACAACACCTTTGTATTGTACATAGTTGGTACAGGACTTTTGAAAACATAGCATTATTATTACAAATTAGGAAAGGTCATATATGATATTATTTACACCATGGTATAATTAGATATACAGCCTGCTGTATATATACATAACTTATTGTTTTATGCAAAACATCATGTCCAGAAACGGATATAGAAGTCAGAAACGAGGGTCCTTTTCAGGACCGGCATTGACAGTTATTTCTGCAAATGTTGAAGGGTTTTCATCTTCAAAGCATCATGGCTTAGCTTTGCAGTAAGATGCATTGTGACATCATCTGCTTGCAGGAGACACACAGAGGGAGAGAGAACAACCGCCCCAGTTTATCTGGCATGATCTTGGCAGCCGGGCGACCCCATTGTCAGTATGGCAGTGCTATCTTTATCGAAGCCACTCAAAATCAGAAGAACGTAAAATCGAAGTTCTTACTGTTGAGTGTGTTGTGATAACATCAGTTTACAAACCATCAGTTTAAGACTTCAGTTTCCCAGATCCTGTCCCACAAGTTAACAACAAACCACAGATCATGACCAAGACCTCAATAGCCATAGTACCCAATGGGGGTACATGGAGACCGACAAGGATGGAGAAGTGGTAGAAGAGTGGATGAACGTCAACCAACTTAGTCTCATTTATGATGCCAACCTACCTCCTTTGTTCCATAGTGCCCATTGGAGACGTGGATACAATCCAGACTTAGCTGCTGTTACCAATGATATTGTAGTCTGTGTAAGAAGATTGTGATGGACCTGTACCACAGACTCAACACCTTGAACTGGAACAGAAAATCAAAAACATCAAACCAGCACCAAGAAACTACATACTACTTTTACTAGAAAAAACAGCACAATGGCACATTCCCGAGGCTGCAGGGTGGAGTACATACCTGGTCTTTCTAAAGAGATAGCTTCTCTCTATGATGAGTATGTCACCATGTTTGAAACTGATTCCTTCTCAGAGGAAAACTACATCAACTGGTGAGAAGGGGATGGAAAGTATCTCCAAAGAGTGCCAAAAAACCTGGAACACACTGGTTGAGTCTACAGACTCAAAGCAGCAAGAAGGCTCTAATCTGCAAGCTTTGTGGTGACCCTAAAGTTGCTCCTCCACAGGTAAAGGTCACTGTGAATTAAGTTGCCCACCAATTGCTCTTGAATGGTAAAAGTGGAAAGAGGCTAAAGAAAACCAGGCTAGTACAGCGAAGACCCAGGCCTTACAAGCCCATTTACCATGGAACAGCTGGAAACTGCCATTTCAAGTTTGAAACCAAAAAGGGCAATTAGCTTGGATAACATTGCAACTGAGCAGATCAAATACATCGGACCTAATAGTTGGTTATTACAGCTATACAATCACTGCCTGGCAAACCACAAGCTGCCCAAGATCTGGAAGAAAGCACATGTGATATCACTGTTAACACCAGGAAAGCCAGGTAGATGAATGCCTCAGCCCTGATTCCGCTCTGGAAAGTCAACAACAAGCCAAGTTCTCAACCTCACACAACACATGGATTTAAGAAAGGGATGGTGACAGGCGTAGTCTTTGTTGACCTATCTGCAGCATATGACACAGTGAACCACAGATGTTTGCTTAGCAAGATCTTGGATTTGACAAAGTACATTCAGTTCACAGAGCTGATTGAAAGTATGTTGTGAGCATCCGGTTTACCTTAGTTTTACCCTTGACCAATGTTTTACCTTCAAGACCCATTGTGAGGGTTTGGGAGCAGAATACTAGATGCGACCGTGAGGGAATCAGAAAGCCACCCATAAACCGTGCGATGACTACTAGAAAAGGAAGGAAAAAAAGATCCACAAACAGACAGGAAAAGGGAACAATACAAGTGTAAGCCAAAACAAAACAACCCAAAAAAGAGGGTGAAGAGTCGAGCAGACTCAAGCAGATAAGGGACAAAAGAGGGACAAAATTCCCGGCATAAAACCAAAATAACACGACCCAGAAAAGTGGGCGAAAAGCTTGCAGACTCGAGCAGTAAAGGAAAAAGGAAAATAAATGCCTCTAGCTTCACAAACTAAGGATGAGCAGAATAAAGAGGCGAGAAAGAGAACAGGTAACAAAGGAAACTACCTCAGGGAGGCAGAAAGAAAAAACCAAAGCAAGGAATAGAAAGTGCAAAAAAGAAAACAAAATCCTAAAAAGGAATCTCTAATAGCAACTAAAGAAAGATAACACAAAAGTGCCGGAAAAGGAAAACGCAGCGCTTAAGTAGTCGGAAATACACCTGAACAGGTGCAAACAATAATTGCCGGGCAGCGTAAAAACATGGCAAGGATGCCGACCAGCGGCTCTGAGAAGGAACCTCCGCAGGAAGAGACGGCGAACAACCAAACCATAACGCCCATATTGAGAAGACAAATGCAAAAGTGAACGCATGCAACAATGCTGTTACTAAGCTCACCGACACAAGATGGGGTGCTAGCCCACAGCCTTAGCCCTCTGCTATTCTATTGCTGAGTATGCATGCCCAGTATGGGAAATATCCACCTATGCCAAGAAGCTGGACCCAGCCCTCAATGCTTTCTGCAGACTTATCACAGGTTGTCTCAAGCTAACAAATACTGACAGTCTCTACCTTGTGGCAGGCATAGCCCCACCAAACATCAGAAGAGCAGAAAGGAGTGCCAGCAACAGATAACAGATGAACGACATCCAATGTTTGGCCAGACGCCATCTCAGAGCCGTTTAAAGTTGAGAAAAAGTTTTTTTAACTGTGTGACTCCTCTTGAGGCTGGTATTAGAACAAGTGAAGCATGAGTCTCCATATGGGGTAATATAATATCCAGTCTATCTCCCTCAACTACCATGGGACTAACATTACATTACATTACATTGCAGTTATTTGGCAGACTCTTTTATCCAAAGCGACATACAGTAAGTGCATATTGAAGGTCATTGACACAACTACAAAGCAAATCCGACAAAACACAACCTTCTCACGACGTAGGAGCTATCCCTAGTAATGAACATAGAATACAGTCGGCTATACATTCTTAACTATAAAATAGCAAAAAACACAAATAGAAAATAAAAAATAAACAGGAAGTACGTACTATATAATTGGCCCTATATAGGTAGTTTGGCCCTATATGGCCCTATACTAATGGCAAGTGAGCAACTCCCTCCTGGTGCAGACGCAAATTGGGCCTGATGGAAATACCTCAATCGATTGAGAACTGGTGTTGGCAGAGCCAAGGTGTCTCAAAAGAAGTGGGAATATAAGTCCAACAATGCTACCTGCGAATATGGTACTGACCCACAAACAATGGAACACCTGCTGAAATGCCCTCAACTGGAAAACCAATGCACAGCTACCGATCTCGCTGCCTACAATCAAGATGCCATGAAGTGTGTTCAGCTCTGGATGAACAATATCTAATCTTGTGACGTGGACTCGATAAGAAGAAGACTTATCGTTACCGTTAATTATTACTGTAAAAAAAATTTAATCTTACAGAACAATACTGGCAACTGGTTTTCCAGAACTTTACAGTATAAATAACAGTAACAATATGTTAAGCATATGGTAGCAGGTCGTAGATGTAATTATATAACGGTGTTTCACAGTAAACAATACAATTATTTTCATTTCGGCTGTTTACAATATAGTATCTTCACTATTTTGTGACTTTTACTGTAAAATTGACTAACACTTTTTACAGCGTACGTAAAATTTCTGGCAGCCCAGTTGCAGATATTATTTTACAGTGCAGGTTTATAAATTAATGCTCTCACACTTATTGTATTATAATGTATTATATTAGAGCAGATTCATCACTGGATATTTTTTCAATGACTAAACCTTCGATTTTTTTCCAACAATATTGCAAATAATATGCAGAAATTTTACTTTACATATATTTTACATGCAATCATTGTTCATGCCAGTATGCTGTTGTCCTTTTGTTTTCAAAAGCACATGGCAGCCATTATCACAACTAATGTTGTTTTACAACATCAAGTTGCCTCACTGCATTTGGGGGAATTGATGTCATAGATGGACAGTACTACATTCCCCTTTATTCTAGGTAGGAGATTGACATGTGAGCCTCTCTGAACTGTCTAAATCCCAGATCCCAGCTGGAGAGAATGAGGCAGCATTACTGATTTGAACACGCAGGTCAAGTGAGGTGCACTCGCAGCCTGTCCTGACCTCTGGTTCTGTTTGTCTTTGGATCACTCGTCGTGATGCAGCTGAGCGGTCATGTTTACGTATGCTCTGTAAAATAAGGAAGCATGAAAAGAAATGTTTTAGGGGGGGGGGGGGGGGGGCGGGGGGGGGTTCGTGTGTAATTTAATTACTCTGATCATTTTAAATAATCTTGACATTATTCTGTCTGAAGGCCATGTAAATGGCATGGTTATGGATTAAGTCAAAGGAAAATGTTCTGAAGATATTTTTGTATTTTCCCACTGAATTCAAATATGCTTAATTCTTATCCCATACTGCCAGATTGCCAGTGAAAAGATCTATTATATTAATTATATAAAGTTCAGATTATATAAAAGTATTATAACATTCCTTACTTTGAAAATAATTTCTCTAGACAATGGAAAGACAACCATTTAATGTTGTTGACATATATGAGCAATTTGGAATGATGAGGCAACACAGTTAATACTTTCGATTTTCTGAAAATTGAAAACATACGCCAAATAACTGAGGGTTCATTGTGTGCTTCATCTCTCATTCTGTTTATTTTTATACATTTTTTATATCTGAAATGTATCTGTTATTTTTTATGCATAAGCCATGAGCATATTTTCATCCTTTGGGATGAAAAATATTTTCATAGCACTAGCATATTAGCTTTAATATATGTGTGCCACGGTGAACTCCTGGTACAGTCACTGAGATTAGCAAACAAAGCAAATTCAGGCTAAACCAAAATATACTCTGATGGAAGACAGCTTTTGATCTGTTGGGGTGGATACAGTGAAAAAGCTACTTTGGCATTTAAGGCCTCCTTTGTACTCAAGTCTCAGCTGGAGGCAGTCAGCTCACACTTTATTTAAAGCACCTGTTTGTACTGCTGTAAACTTGTTTAAGGATGTACTGTTACTTTATAACTCAACCTTCAAACATTTACAAATATGGATTTAAATTTACGTATCTATACTGAACAGATAATATACATATCTAGGCTACTGAACAGGGGTGGCTTTCCAGATTCTGATGTGTCTTCAGAATTCACATCACACTTCACAATCTTTTTTAAGACATGTCTTGAAATTTTTATGACGCTTTCCCAAAGGATATCGTGGAGTGAATATAAGACACACTTTCACGGCAAACTTTGAGGAACACAGACCCAATAAGCCGATTCACACAACAGCAAGCATTACACATCATTTACAGCCCCTTTGCCTAAAACATCGTTGAGTTATGATCATCTTAGAGTATTTCGTTTTCTTTGCTTTTCGTTTTTAAATCTAATCAAACCACTGACATTAAATAAGACTGACACAAAGAGAACAGCAAGAAAGAAAAATATATATATAGGATGGGATAATGGATTAGCCTACACCTGCTCTGGACTAAGTACCTACTACTATGACTACTACTACATACTACTATGATTATTATTGTTGTTGTCATTATCTATCTATCTATCTATCACATAGATTAGCGGCCTCTGTCTGCAGAGGTGGGACTTGCATGTAGCAGCGCATCTCAAGACAAAGTTGAGATTTCACGACTAGTCCAGTGTTGTCTTGAACTCACAACACATTTCACAATCTCTTTGAGCACTTTCAGGAAAGTGAATGGCAAGTATATCTTCACGACACGTTTTACAACATAGGCATACTTATCGCTACATGCTTTGGGAAAGCCACCCCAGATAGGTAGGTATAGTATCCTGGTAATTAACTTGTTTTTTAGTGCATTAGTTTGGTACTTTTTTTTAGCTTGATGTGTGTTTTGTGTTACGTCCAATGAATGTTATGTTGCAAAACATCTTTATAAACATGAAGCACTTTATTACCTGTTTACTACATGTTTATTATCAATCTATTAATTGTTGCAGGAAGAATGGTAAATTGGCTGCGGCGTAATAATTCAGGGATTTTATTTTTGTATGTATAACTCAAAGTAGAATAAAATCTTGTGGTTAGAAAGGAACTTTCTGATTCTTTTTTTGCAGAATAACCTGAAGTGTTAAATGTTTCGCGGAGTGTGTAAGATCCAAAATTGCCAAAAAACTGGAAAGAATTCTACTGACTGTTGACAGCTACTCACATCAGGCAAGATCAAGGTTGGGTTTGTGAGGTGGTATCGTGATACTCTTTCATTCTTTCCCCTTAACATGTTGTTTTTAACACAAAAAGCCATATTTTCACTGGCGATGGCCTTGAGTCATGGTGGGTGTGAGCTCCTTCGTGTCTCGGTAATTGCACATCAATCCCAAGCAGGAATTTTTGAGGCGTGCAGTGTTGCTACAGTGCAGTGTTACATTGAGACAATCATGAAAGTTACATTTGATTAAAAACACTTTTTTTTAACTTTGCCAATGTGTACTTGACCCACTGTCGGGCATAAGCTGCAGCTGTAGCCTATTCTCTGTGCCAAGATTATTGCTCTGAGAGAAAAAGGTCACGCATCCCACAAATAAAGTTCAAAAATCATATTACTTACGTTGCACTTTGTATTTGCTAGGCACTCAATATTTTGAATCAAGCGTCTTTCAGCTACAAAGTCCTCATGTGCATGTGCACAAATTAATGCTTAAGGTTGGACGTGCTATCTCTTTATAGAGCTCTTTATGGTTTTGTGTATTCCTCTCTGTAAAATTTTAATTAGATTTAATTCATACAAATTTTATTAATTCTCTCATCTGATGTTTTGTTTGTGTGTGTGTGTGTGTGTGTGTGTGTGTGTGTGTGTGTGTGTGTGTGTGTGTGTGTGTGTGTGTGTGTGTGTTTATCATACCTAGCTGCATTCAAATATTATTTTATAATGTAAGAATCTTTATTTATTGCTTTGTTTTGTAAGTTATATATGTTCTTTGCTTTGGTCCATTATAGATTAAATTTGAATAGTGAAAGAATAAGTCAGGTCTGACGTGAATTCATGTAGAAAGTAAAATTATACTTTGTGTTTTTTAGTTTTTTTGGGGGATTTCTGAAGTACCAACATTTTGTGCTACCACAGTGGCTACTCCCAGTAAAAACAATGAACGTTTTACTGTACCTATAAATCTCTATAAATATTCTGAGATTTAAATGGTAAGACATTAAAACATAATTTGTTTACACCGGTTTGTCAAAATAGATTGCACCAAAATGAACTAAAAACCACTGTTTAAAAAAAGATGGTTGGTAAGCTAAAAATAAGGAAACTGCTGTCTTAAAAAGTGGTTCATGTTGTTTAGGAGGGAAACGGTATACCCTGGATAGCCAAGAGAGAGAAAAGACCACACTGAGTTTAGATTCCTTTCAGATATTTTTGTTCATATACTGGCTATTAAAAATTGTGGCTATGCTGAAGAAAAAAATAATAATTCCAATAACATTATGCATAGCTTGGCAGTATTTGTGTGCGTGCAGTTCTTTTGAAACGCATGGTTTAAAGTCAAGTTCAGCCACTCCCACTTTACTTTTACTTGTTACTTATGCCCCGCTTTGTGCATACGTGTTGAAAAACCAGCCATGGGTAACTTTGAGTTGATTGATTGCTAATGTATTACAAATCATTGGCATAAATAAAATGAGGCTTGGAATTTTGGTCTGAACCAATAGGCCCCAGAACTAAAGGTCAGAAGGTAAGTGTGAAGCTATCAGACTGAGCCTATCTCTCAGTATTGATGTATGACTGTAGAGGTACAAATTAAACATCTACTGGCCTATATGGGGAGCTACCTAAACATGCATGCTGTTTTCGTTTGATTTCTGTAGGTGATTTGGACAAAAGGGCATTGTGCGTGAAGTGGTAATTACTTCAAGTACGCACATCTGGAATCAAATTCCAAGAGAAATTTATATAAATTAAAAATAGTAATAATGACAATAATAAACATCATCATCATGATCACAGTGGTTTGTACTGTGTAAAATAACCCAGCGATGCAAGCCATTTTTAAATGTGTCGAACACTATTAAATTGTGTGACCTGAAAGAAACCCACAGATACTGGTGAATCAGACGTCCTCATTTGAACCTTCAATTATTTTCAGACCTCAAAGAATTATTTTCATCACATTTGTTTGGACCCACCCTTCCTTGTGTCATCACCGGCTCTTATGAGTATGCAGTACTCATAAGTGTTTTTTGTATCCCAGTTTATTTTTGAGTGGTTAAATGACCAGTTCTGCCTGACAAAATGGGTCAGGATAATATACCGGCACAATTTTCATCACTGGCCTCAGATAAATTGGATCCGTTTAACTCTGATGGCTGACGTGGATATTGTATGAATGTCCAGTATATTTCCGATGTTCCTTGAAAGTGTTGAGTGGCTGTGCACTATACAGCCTGCATGAAACATAGGTGTTATTGCGGATCTACTGGCGCAGCATGCACCATCGTGGTTTGAGGAAATGCGTGGAATGTTAATGCATTTAGCCGCTCATTAGGAGGAGAACTGGCATATCAACTGCATGCCAAATATGTTTTTTGTATACCCATATTACGCCAGTCGAACATGAACCCTAGTATGGATACCAAGAGGTGCAAGTGGGTAGCAATCTGCCAGCTGCTCGTCAAGATGAGCCACATATTATAACATGACAACTTATGGTCATATACTTTTATAGAACTGCTTTACAAATATTATTAACTTTATTCATATAGTACTTGTACAAGGTGTACATTCATATTGTGTGAATCAACAGAGCCACATTGTAACAGAACTTTATGGCAAGTGATGTATAAGCATGCTTGCATATGTCACAAAACTTAAGATATGATGGTAACGCTGACAATAATGGGTAGAATTTCCATCGAACTTAAAAAAATTTTTATATGTGTTTCCATATTTTTACCATCCCTGAAATGTTTGTAAACCCCAGACACACTACACTTAATGCAATGTACAACAGTCACTCTTTCCATTCAAACAATTGCAAAAGTAAAGTAAAAAAGACATTTTTTAATGCAAAGCCACATAAAATTTAACATCCATAATTATAGCTCATCAAATTTCAAACTAAATAATAAATAAAAGCAGTGGTAAATTGAGTCGATAATTAATAGTAGAGCCACTGTTGAACAACCGCAAAAATGGTCTCTGACAAACATCACAAATAATAACATAGTTGTTAGAGGTAGACCTTACTAGGATCATTATTGACTTCAAAGGCAAATGACAAAAATTAAAGTCCTTCTCATTTTCAGATGGAAAAAGGACATGACCAAAATCATTAGAATTGAATTTCCAAATGTTATTCTTGTTTATATCTGCCTGTGTGTGTGTGTGTGTGTGTGTGTGTGTGTGTGTGTGTGTGCATGCGTGTGTGAGAGAGAGAGAGAGAGAGAGAGAGAGAGAGAGAGAGAGAGAGAGAGAGAGAGAGAGAGAGAGAGAGAGAGAGAGAGAGAGAGAGAGAGAGAGAGAGAGAGAGAGAATATAATACATATTGTGGGAAATAAGATGTATGATTCATTATGGCTTCATGGTGTTTTGTGATACAGTAGCAAGAAATATTTGTTGTGCTCTCGTCATTTTAATATCAGTAAGCATTGTCCTCCTATTCAATAAAGGACTAGTAATCATCATTCTTATATATTCTCACAGTTTTCATTTAATTATTTTTTTCAATAGTTGATTATGGAGCTTATATGTTGTGCAAGCAATAAAACAAGGAACATTTGCTCAAATTTAGTACTTATGTTTGTTAAGGACAAACTGATCACAGGGACATGCTTTTATATTTTTTTACATTAATCAAGTCAATTGGTGTGTGTACCAGATGCATTTATTAAGATGTATCCTGTACGACAATAGTAGATGTTTGGAGGTGCTTTTCTGCATCTGTACTTTGCATCAGATGAAGAGGAGTCTCAGATCCTATAGTCTCCTTCTGCCATTGCTAGACAAAATGAAGCTGGTCTACCCCAACAAGTTATCATTGTTTCTGTATGTGTCCGAAACCGTGTTTGACTATAGTCAAATTCCAGGATATTTTGGCACATGACTGCTAATGAATCGCCACTTACAACTCTTACAAAAAAACAAAAAACAAATGTGTCGGTTTGACAAAGAAATTCAGTACACTGATATCAGAGCCAGAAGAAACCCTGAACACCATTATTATTATTATTATTATTATTATTATTATCAACTGACTGCTTGGACAATTTATTTTATTCGTATTTACAGTATTGCACTTAACTGCACAAAATTGCATTTCAGTTTAACTGAAACTTCATTAAAATCTTAAATGACATAAAAGCAGTTACCCTTTGTCCTTTCTATGCCTTTTGGTGTTCTCAACCCTCTCTCTGCGTGTGGGTTGCCCCCAATATTAAAAGTAGTATCTGCGCTTTAGCTTGGATTGTAAACAACTTGATACAAGACCTGAAGTGCAAAAGCTATTTTTTTTTTCCTTTCTTTTTTTTGCCATGGCGTGGCACAATTAGAGCACAAAGGGCAGGACATGACAATAAAAGTATCAACCCTGCAAGACACATGCCTGGCAGAAATACAGCAACACAAAATGTCCTCCAGAACAGAAAATAAGTATCAAGTACGCTGAAAACAAAGCTTTTATCTCCTCAGTGCCGCTCTCCTGCATGCCCACAGCTTCGGTAAATCAAAATCGAGTGAAAATCTTTGCAGAACATGAAGAATATTGACTATTGTTCATGGCAGTGATTAACACGTTGAGAAAGGAATCAGATGCAGACGGAGGTCAGGCCCACAGAGTCCTCCCTTCAGCCAAACGCATGCACCGACCGGGCAGAGGCAGGAGCACAGTGGTCAGAGACAAACACGGCCTCCTTTGCAAGGCTGAGCACTCAAAGACCCCGTGTATTTCCGTCCATGCTGGGCATCACCCAATGTCAGTGACGTTCTAGTTTCGTTCTGATGCCTGCGCTTTGTTTGCCCGGTTTTTTTTAGAAAGTCTTCTCATCTTTAAAAATAAAAAATAAAGGCGGGTTCTTAGACAGACATCCAGACATTTTTGTATGGTCCTGGGGCAGTGATGTCTGACTGGAAAGGGCTCAGCCACCGGCCTCCAAGAAGTCCTGCCTGTTGGGCAAAAAGTAAGAGGTGATTTCACTGGTATTTAATTACCTTTTTTTTTCTTACAAGTGGTTGTTTTGGCAGCTGGTTTTTGTGACAATTTTCCTTTTCTCAGTGTTTTTTTTTTTGCTTTTTTTTTTTTTTTTGCTTTGTTTTAACTGTGAGTGTCCTGGCCTTTTCACAGGCACAGTCCTGTATGAAAAGCAATTATCTGAGAGGTCAGAGCAGCGGAGGTGCCCAGGGGGAGGGGTCATAGGCCCAGCGCCTCTGCGTGTTTTCTTGCCTTGAGTCTGAGGTCAGCGATGCTCGAGTTCTTGCTGTTGCTCTTGGCAGCGGCAGCCACGGCGGCCGCCGCGGAGGCCGAGTCAGCCAGCGACGCGATTGGTAGTCCAAAGGGAGGAGGCGGGAACATCAGGTAGGGAGCGTGAGCGCCCAGGTGTGGGTGGAGATGGGGGTGCGAGTGGGCTATTCCTTCCAACTGCAGTTGAGCCTGTACCTGAGGAGAAAGTCAAACAGACTGCAGTTACCTTACACTTTGTTACCTCTTCAATTTTACCAAAATGGGAGTTTGCTCCAGTTTTTCAAACCAACGTTTTCTTTGCAAATTCATATAAAACATGTATTTCCTGCAAATAATTGTCAGTCTTAGCTTTTCTTTATGTAAACATTTTTTATAACGCGCTCATACGCAAGTTCAATTCAATTTAATCATACTCAAAATATTCATGTTATACTTCAATAAATCATCTACAGATTAATTTAATCCTTACTGGATGTTTGGCGTTGCCAAATTCCACTCGGAAATCCCTGTGTTTTGTCCAACAAATAATATCACAATTGCGTAAAATTGAGATATTGATATATCGGTATTTATTATTATACCCATACTAAGCTTTATATGATGACAAATAATAAGTCGGATGGCACTTTTAGCAATAGTAGATGTGGGTATGAAAGGCACGTATGGTGAATATGTTAAAGACATGTCTGTACCGTGTTTCGCATAATACATGTGATTAAAATAAAGAAAAGTAGACCACAGAAATTATGAAAAAATTATGGAATGGGGAAAATTAGTAGGCAGTTAATATCACAAAATTAACTTTTTATTTTATGAGAACTGAAGTTATTTTAACAACCTGAACTAAAATAGGCGTATAGCATGTGTAGTTATAGCTTTCTGAACACCGGTCAGCTCTGTTCAAAATTAAATATCGGAAATTTCCTTTTTCGCGTTCATCATAAACTGCCTCCGATACCCGAGAACATCGCAAACATAATTGTTTCCAGCGGAATTATTCAAAATTTTTACAAAGCAAGAGAGGGACTTCCTTGATGTTTGTTCGTGTTCGAAAAGTGTGACGCGGAGGAGAGAGTAAAGGCGCCGTGCGAAGGAGCACGATCCTAGTCTGGAGAGAAGTCAGGTGGCGGGCATTCGCGAGACACGGAGCTCGGTTTGGCTCCGCGTAGCTCAGTTTACAGCCCTAATGTCTCAGTACTACGACGGCTGCTCAACGCCAACAACTGTCATTACATTATTTCTCCATTTCATAATCTCTTTCATCTCCCGGTGCTAGCCTTCTCTGTTGACTTAATTAGAGACGCTTTCCTCAAAGGCGATGCAGTGAGTTCATCACTGGTCTCTTTAAAATATTCTCCAGATCAAATGTCTCTTGGGCTCTCTAATCTCGCTGGTTACCAAATGAGCCCCGGAGGTGAAAGGTAAACTAGGGTTGAACGTCTTTTACCTTTAACATAGGCTTGCCCCAATATTTAATTATCACTCCTTGGAACACAGTGGAGCGACAATTGTGTATGTATCGTAATAAATTGTAGGCGTAGATTCCTCTGTTTCTCTAAATATTCCATATATGTATCACAACTTGTCTTGGTATTAGCTCAAGATTAGCCTATATACTTCATTCTTTTTCAAGCTCTGACTTCAAACGGCTTTATACAGTAGTGTTTATGGTTTGTAATCCAATATGTGTTTCTAGCTTTACGGCCCGAGAACTGCAACACAACCACAAGCAGCATATTCCATATCCAGCTATGAGGGATGCCTAATATTAAATTAGGAACATTGTGTCAGTACATAACATTTTCTATATCTGTGCTAGCTCTGTAATATGCTCTCTTACTGTGCAGTGTAGCCTAATGTCCATAGCCTACTGAGCACACGATGATCAAGCAAAGAAAAAAGCACCATTCAGTACAAATATGAAACAATAACTAACTTGTATGTCAACTGGTTAAATATATCATTCTTGGCTTTATTTCAATTTAGACAACATGCAAATATGTACAATTGTATTTAATTTGTTATTATTGCCATATTAAATTGTTCCACATATATTTAAACCTATATTAATGAAACATATTAATTCTGGATAGTACTATACACAATACTATATACACCAATAAAAGGTTCTGTGTTAACTCAGGGAAAGTAGCCTACATGTTAATTCTGTTGGACATAGACTCTATCAGAGCTCATAATAATTGAACACTTATCTATGCAAAATGTAAAGTAATTGGAAGACATACCTGTTGAAAAGGCATTCTAAGAGTGCCCATGTTCACGTAAGGAGCAACTCTGCATGCATCCAAGTGGCTTGCAGTACCTAAAATAACACCTAGAAAGAAAAACACACAGTGGTAGTCAGCTGACATACCCTAAGCATGACATTTCTCCTGTCCTACACCCAATGTGTTGGTCTAATACCATATTGATTAGACTGAAATTAATAGTTAAAATATATGTTTTGTTTTTGATTAATAAAAACGTACCGAATACTCTTTAGAATCAATGCCTCCTCTTTTCAGTTTATGAATACATCTGAATTAAAACTTGTTTACCTTTATGCATTTGGTTTTCTTGTTTCCGGCACTTTGCTCTTCTGTTTTGAAACCAAACCTGGAAAAATATAAAGGCCGTGTGAGTACGTTCGAGTGCCAGCGATATAAACGGCGTGCACGAATCACACGAGCAATGCAGTCTTATAAATAGATTTTTTAAATAGTATTATTAATAAACTACTTTACTAGTATAATTAATAAACTACTTTAAATATTGTGGCAAATTATAAATGCAACGTCATCTGACCTTAAGTATTTCTCATTATTACATTACAGTCATTTAGCAAGTATACATTATCTGTATAGTGTATGCCTACTGTTAGCTACATGCAACACAAATAATACTACGAAGAAAAAGAAGAGGAAAATGCAAGCATGCAAGCAAAAGTGCTCTTTGCTACTCCAACAAGTTATTATTGTTTCTATAGGCTATGTGTACAAAAGCATGTTTGAAACATTTAAGAGCTGTATTGAGGCATACCCCTCGTCAGTATCTGCCTTAGATGTTAAGATTCAATATGTGGGAAGATGGTACCATCGCATGACACTCTATTACTCGACAAAGAACCATAGGCTTAATTAATCGAGTTAAACTATCATTAGACGAGCAACTTTTCCCCGACACATTTTACGGCAGTCATTTGCAAGAGCTTAAATTGTGGTTAAGGGGATTCAAATGACATTGTTTAATGACAGAACTTGCCGGAGCTATTTTAAATATCATGAATTGCGTGTAATGTATGGTCCATAGGCGGGCAACACAAGCACTGACCGTTGAAATAGCCCGTTATTACGCTCGGTATCTAGTTTCCTAACTGTCGATTGCTTGTATATATACACTGACCACATAAATACCAAAAAACAAATACATACGCATGTGGTCCGCTGAATGGATATTGCAGATCAAATTACAAGGAAAAGCATTGTGGTAAACTATTCCAAACCTATGTGCTTTTGAATCGTCACTGTAAATTGACAGGGCAATGTCTTATTGCCGTTGGAACAGGTTTCCTGACTCACTTCCAGTGTTTAAACAGTGTTGATAATAATAATAATAATAATAATCATAATAATAATAATAATAGATTAATCATCTTCATTATCACCATAATCATCTTCTTGATTTTAACGACACTCCGATGTTGTTTTAAACATATAGGGAAGTTCCAGCTAACTCAAGTAAATCAAACGTTTTTCAGCTATGGATCAATTCCAATTATCCCTGACTGTCCTAAGTAAAGTGGACTACACTGGTTTAGACAGTTATTTCTTCATTAAGGACCACTCAATGATGCACTTCACAAATACTATAATATGATTTCCTTTTGATTTTTATTACAGACAGTGAATAATGACATTTAATTTAGGTCTGCACCAGAAACCAAAAGATATTAGTAGTAATCGAATTGCCGCCTGCTCCTCACCAAGGTCTCATAACTTTCAATTATGTGCTTGACAAGTGGACGGTGCGGGGTTTCGATACAACACTAAAATATAGGCTAATATCAGCTATCTACCACCAGTCTTACAATTCAATTACAATAGATTTTCGGTAGAAATTGAAAATGTGTCCCTTATCGACTGATGTGCAATGCCGCAGTGGTTTATGACTATTAGACTATTTTAAGTGAGCGGGGCAAACCATTTCAGCTTTTTACAAATGCAAAGTGAGTTATTTTCGATTGCATTGATATTTCTTCTCTATACTCGGTGTTTTAAAATTATAACAGCTCTCTCTCTCTCTCTCTCTCTCTCTCTCTCTCTCTCTCTCTCTCTCTCTCTCCCTCTATCTCTGTCTTTTTTGTCGTTTTGTTATTCCATATTGCCTTTATTCAGTTTTACCTCTGACTGAAACTACAATTTTTTAAAAATTGTGCTTGCAAGCTGTCACATAGACTTCCAATATTGCTTATTCTTCCCATTAACTTGCGGAACATGAGATATCCCACTGAAAGAGTTACGGCACAATTAAATTATCTCTAATACATTTTTATGGGAACAGTATATCAAGCCATTGGCAGATATTACAAAGCCAACGCTGGAGAAAATGAGATGAGTGACATAAGATGTCCCCTGCAGCAGCGGTTCAATCTCTTCATTAATTTTAATGATGTGGTTATATCTATCTGTTGTACATGATAACCTTTTCTTGTGAATTTAGCTGGGCTAAAGACAGAACTAACTTCTAAAAATGAATAGTAACTTCCCATATGCTACCATGCTTTGCACTGCTAAAATAATATTACGAATCAGATTCTAGCGAAAGTTAACTACATAATGAAGATATTTACTGCAATAGCAATATACGTTCGCTTTTATTATAAACAAATACATCGAAAATGTAACCGTATATCCAAAAGATGATATATCCCATTAAAACGGTTTTTATTGTAGGCTACTTTACGCGTTTTTATTAGGCTATAACAAACTGATATCACTGCACAGAACTGTAGCTACATTAGCCTGTTTGCATTCCAAAATTTGCATTCCAAAATATATTTATAAAATATGAAATAAGTAGGCTAATAGCCTATATTTTATTTTTGAAAATGAAAACGTACACAGTAAAATGTCCAGTGTTAATTCAACTCTAACATAGTACATATGAGCCTAATCTGGGTGTTTAGGCTCCTTTGTACTCTGGTTGAGTATAATTAACACTGGACATTGCACTGTGTAGTATAGGATAGCACACGAGGCCGAAGAAAGATGGTAAAACTTAGGATATATTTTAATATCATGACATGATATTTGTTGAGCATGTCTTGTTCATTCCAAAATAAGACCCTATAAAATGCAACATAATGCCATATCCACCTTCGTCCACTTCACTGCCAGTTCATTATATGGTACTTTTTAAAAAGCCGCTCTGACATTATTTATATCTTCATCGTCAATGTCCACGCTGTACTGATGTAAATAGCTTATAAATGCACGTTACATTTTTTTATTTAATTGTTTTCTGTAATAACTGTATAGGCCTACTGTATCTACCCGTTTCATATGCCTTTTCATTGTGTTGGCCTTTTTTGGCTTGTCATAGTGTTTATTTGTATACACACAGCAGACCTGCCTAGTCCGTAAGCGAAATATACCAGTACTGATCTTTCAGTAAAATGTTCAATCAGTTACAAAAGCATCATTAAATATAACTATGACAGGCATATCCCACTTGTTTTCCAAATAACCTTAAAGATGTACATGCTCTATTAAACTAATCTCGGCGTTGTCTGTTTTGTGAGAATGTGCACTTGCCTAACAAAATGTTTCTCAACTTTACTGCGTTCTTGTAATAAGCATTCGGACGCACGAGTTTAGACTGATAAGCCACTGTGAATACGTAGGAGCTGGCTACATTTAACCTCTAGATATGGGAAATCTGTATTATTGGTAGGGGGCTTACCTGGACCCTGGCTTCTGATAACCCTAGCCTTTGACTCAGTTCCTCTCTCATGAAGGCGTCTGGATAATGTGTTTCGTCAAAGAGTCTTTCCAGTTCATTTAGTTGTTCCAAAGTAAAATTTGTCCGACTACGTCTCTGTTTGAGTTTCCCTTGTGCATCTTCGTCTTCGGACTTCACTTCCTCCTTCTTCTCTTTGCATTCATATATCCCTGCGTGAACAGACCATATTTAATAGAGCTTTAAGTGCAAGCAGGCCCTTTGCAAAAAAAAAAATAGCCTTCTGTCTACAAAGAAAACACTAATGGTAGCCTCCTTACCAGACTGATAAATTATTACGAGGATGCATCAGTCAAGCAACAAACAGGTATTTGGGGAGCCAAATAACATGCTAAGCTACGTCTTCGCATAAAGACAAGACGCATGGCTAGGCCTACAGGTCTTTACTACATAATTTAGTTGGTTGGTGTCTTCAAATCGTAGTCCTTTCATAATGTATACATACAAATAGGCCCGAAATTGTCAAAGCCAGCGATTTATCCCTGCATTGGCTGAGAGTCAAAAAATAAGAAACAAATCTCTGTCGGTTATAAAGTGATGCAATAAATTAAAGTATAGCTACTTTTTCGAATACATTGCTCAATTTAATGGGAATAATTATTACCCTTATATATTAAATATTATTATTATTAATATTATTAATAATAATAGGTTATTATAATTAATAATAATAATAATAATAATAATAATAATAATAATAATAATAATAATAGAAGTAGTAGTATGTTCAAACTGTTGTGGTTAGTTGGTTTATATCATATGAATAGGCTATATCATTGAGCTATTTGCAAATTTTGTTTAAAATTAGTAGCCTAATTACCTGAAACGTCGCCATTTCTCGGGTCCTAAATTAATAGTCAATTATTTTCTTGTTATTTGAATGTGGAAACAAAGACTTCTTTCAAAATATTGTCTGTGGAAGTATATTGGCAGCCGATTATGTTATAGTGGAAACAATATCAAATGTTTGAAAATGTTGACGACAAAAAGTATTTTTTAAAGTGTGAAAATGCTCGCCCTAAGGAGTGAGGCCTATTTCGAATCGGCTTTAATAAGACATAACACGTTCATATGCTGCCATCGATATGCGTTTTAATATTATTTCATTTTGCCTTGCTTCGTTTGGCTACACCAAATACATCAATGCTGCAGATGGTTAGATGCTATTATAGTGGAAATTGTGCAACATAGACCACTTTAACACAAATGATAAACCGTGTGATTTTTCGCCTAAAAAAAAAACACTTTTGTTTATGCCGTATTGTGCTGTATAGTAAATATGGCAACAAACCTACTGTTTAAATCGATGCTGGATCATCCAAAAAAAATTCACCGAAGGCTCGGCAGATATCTGGAGCATTTCAAGTGCACCTCACGTGCAAAACACTCATAGCGCGCGCACAAACACACACACACACACACACACACACACAAAAGCCGCTTCTGGAAATAAACGGAAATAAACTTACCTTCAGAAGCCCTTGTAACACCGAATTCCTTTAGTTTTTCTTTTTCCAGCTCTATCTGTTCTTTGTATAGGTGCACAGGACAATGGTTACTCGTTTCTGTGATGTCCTGAAGGTTCGTGTCCGAGTTGCTCAGCTCCCTTGCTCGCGCTAAGCCACTCTCCAAAACTTCCCTGTACGTGATGCTCTCTTTGCTGCTTTCCTTGGTTTTCTGGTCGAACGATTTAGACACAAAAGCCGTAAGTTCTTCCATGGCTGTTCAGTGGTCCTGATAACAGAAATCCACTTTAAATTTGCAAATGGTATTGGCCGATCCGCTGCTTCTGCTGGGAAACCGGTCTAATGTCGGGTGTGGGAGGTTAGATCAGTCCTGCTGTTATGTCTGTGTTTTTCAGATCACACTAGCCTATTTATACACGGCTTACGCAGTCCAGCCCCCTTCTCAATGTCTTGAGCAATTACAGGCGGCTCTATTCAGAATTCAACTTTCAGCGGCTTTTGCTGAAATCAATGCGGCAATGGATCCGGCTAATTTAATTACAGTGCATTAAAGCAGAATACCTATAGTGGCTTATGGCGAATTTTAAAATTGCACTTACTACAATCCAGGGGCCTTAATTGGTTTCGGTGCTAATTCCATCACCACACATATAAAACGTGTATAGCCTATAGTCTAGCCTATATTATGGAGGAAGCGGACGTATATGCTACATGACCTATATAGGCTACTTGTTGTAGTTTAGATATAGATTGTCTTAAAACTGTGCGCACAAGAAAGTGAAAAGCAGTGATATGATTTTTAAACACAATGGCACATATGCTCAATATAAAATAAATACTTTATTGGCTTACTTTTAATCGCCCAATTATTTTCAGTTATAAACTACATAGGCTATATGTTTACCTTTGTGCAGTTGATTTCCTTTGATTGGTTTGAGAAGTAGCATGCGCATTTCTATATTGGCTACAGTCATTGAAATTAGTAAATTAATTTTAACAATGAAAACTTTTACTGTGTACTGTGTGTTGTATTAAAATATTAGCAATTATTCATTGACTATAGCCTATTAATTTAATTATTTGGTTTTTATGTTTGCCGTAGACGTATTTTCAAGACGTGCGAGTAGGCTTACGGCCAAAAAGTTTTGTATTATCTTGCTGATTAAATATCCTACATGTCTGCTGTCACTTTTGTCATATTCGCCCAAATTACAGGTTGAATATATAATATGGTTATATATAATATCATTTTACAACTCACATTGGAAGATTCCACATAGGAAATTGTGAATGTGCAAAAATGGTGTGCTGTTGAACTTGTATCCTATATAAGAGATCATTTTAAGACACACAATATATAAATACCTCTTCCGATTTCTGTGCATTGTACCATTTAAGTTCAATATTTGTGCACAACCGGCTTCAATATTTGTGCACAATCAGTTTCACAACTGATACAAAAATACAATTCATGTTTACCCAGTGCACTGTTGTGCGGGTTTCTGTGGTGCGACGTTTCATTGGATGTGGAGGACTATCGTCAAGAAACCCCAGAGGGCCAATACATATGCATCTTTGAATTTAGATAAAAACACTAAAGAAAGTGTGTACGGTAACACATGCCTTTCAAGTCATAATGAGGTTATGCCATTTGTTTACACGCAATTAAGCTTACATAAAACCACGTGTTCTTACTCCAAGATATGTCCTGGATAGATCAGCTCACAATGCACAACCGTCATTACTTTTTAAATTGACCTCAATGATATACCTGTACCAACAGCATTGCCCAGTAGAGCCCATTTATATACCGTAGGTTTGCAGAGAAATTCGGGCTCTAACAACAACGGCTGTTTTAGATTTCGTTCCCCAGAAATTATATTTCCTATAGCCTACATTTAGCCTATTGCCTTTCCGTGAAACATAGCCTACACCATCATTCTGACATCAAACATTTTTTTTCTACATGTGCAGTTTATGAGTAATCGTATATTCATTCTTCCTAACAGATCGCATTTATTATGCCTAATATTATCCTCCGATACCCAAGGATGCACGAGAAGAAAACGCCACAAGGTAACACAAGCGCATTACATGCACGCGTCAATGCAGGTGTATGATGGCGTACGGATTAATCGGCACTGCTCATGTTAGTAAAATATGAAATAATCAGATTCACATTGAACACCGCTTTTCATCTAAACAATTGCATTGACTAATGTATCTATATGTCCCTCGACAACATGTCATGTGTAGGCTAATTCATATTTAGGGTTAGACTGTATGGTCGGTTTATAAGTAGCCTGTTGTATATTAGCTGTGTAAACACTTCTAGGCAAGAAAGCTCTTTCTGAAGCACCAATGTTTAGCATAATGTACATAAAAGATAGGTTGCATATTGCACCGCTATGCGGTTTACCACATTTTCTTTGTGTGTGTGTGTGTGTGTGTGTGTGTCTTACATTTCTACACTTCAAATTCGTTCTAGTTTTATTACGATTTTAACATTACTGAAAGCAGGTCAGAAATCCTAATTGTGTATTAGGCTACTTTTTAATCTTTAAAACGGAACTAAAAAATGCGCTCTGATGCAATGCCTAGACTAGCTCCTTAGGATTGAGGCCTATTTTGAACATCGGCTTCAGTGAAATATGAAGCGTCCGTACACTAGTATAAATGTGAACTATAGGTCTAGCTATGCACTAATATAGGCCTACAGCATATACACGCATGATTGTCAGGATGGCCAAATAGTAATTGCTCAATGTGCAATACAGACCATTAAAAAACACACAACATGCATACCTAAAAATAAACGGGTTCTCTATGAATCGTTTACGTCCGTCTTGTTTTGCACAATGATTTGGACGATTCACCCATTGAAGGTCGATTGAAGCGCAGTAGATTATCTACATGTGGTTTTCCATCTAACAACACCCTCGAGAGTATAGGACAACTGCCGCACAAATCGACCACCAGTAACTACAGCTCATACACTACTCTGTTCAAATTGAAGTAGCATAGCACCAAATCACCTACAAATAGGCATGAAGCATATTTGAAATTCTTCAGCGCATTCAAGAATGTCCCTTTTTTGTAGACCCATATTTTATCTCAGGATCGTTGCCTGGTGGTATTGAAACCACAAAAGTCACAAGGTTATACGGAGGTATTTTCTTATAGTGTAATTCAGTGACAAGTTATTTCATCAAACGATCATTTTTGCGCATTAAGCCACAAAAACGCAGGAAATTTTTTACTGGCGGACAATTGATTAAGCTCAGACTATATGGCACACCATAGTATTGTATTTTCAGAAGACGTCTTTAATTATTTTTTATTTGGACCCATTAGATGTTTGTTTATTTATTTATTTGAATGAACGTAAGCCTATGCATTTGCTTAGTAGCTGACTTATCAATGCCTACTAAGCCTACGTTTTGTAAACTCTAAACACAATTATTCATAATCGTACATTGCTTAAAGGCAAATAATTAGAGCATTAATTAATAACAATGTTTGGTGTATTTTAATTTGACTGCTTTCCAGTTGTGTAACATAAACTGTATTCGTGAATGGAAGTGGCTAACAGCTGCAGCATTGCATATGCTGTACTGTATTCTTTACCACTTCCAACAGTTTGAGATGCATGGAATAGTATCAGTGCTGGCAAATCATTATTATCACAGTTCCCCCGAGAAAATAAAACCACGCTGCATACATTCAGACACGTGCACAGTAAAATCTTCAACGTTAATAAAACTCTAACAGAGTTCATATGAGTGCAATTCATAGACGGCATAAGGGTGCAAATGGATAGAATGTAGACCAACAGCATAAAATACACTCTATCAATGTTTATTTAAAACAGTTACTCTGCTATTTATTCCACCTACTCATCTATTGCGATAGTATTGTTGATAGAGGTTTTTTTCAATTCAAGTTAAATTTATGTGTTTGCATTGTAAATATGCACAACGAAATGCTTTCCTGCGTAGCCTATATTATTATGCTCGTTGTAATTGTACGTCCGAATGATGCAACTGCATCATACATGCATACATCCTCCATTGACTAAGATAGTAGCCTATGATTGACATGTCATTGACAAGTTTAGTATATATCTAGACATTGTAAATTATACTCACGGGTTATTGTAATTAAAACGGTCATCTTACTACTAAGGGGCCGAAATCAGTTTTGTTTGGAGTCGTCTTTGCGTTGTGTTGAATTGTATCTGTGAACGACAGTGATAATTCTAATTACGCACCGCGTCACTCCGAAAACATTTGTATGGTTACACTTTTGCTACGTCAGATAAGAGATAACTAAAGGAACGTGGAGTTTAAAGTACATTTTAACTGTCTGACAATGGGCTGCTGCAAATAACGTTAGAGATATTTCATTGAAGCGTTAGAAATCGTCTCACATAATTATTTCTGTTCGCATTATCCTAACTATTACAAGAAAGTTGGATGCCACTCAGAAATGGGTCTGAAGAATAATTGAATCAACTTTGATCAATCTGTGATCTTTTGCAAAGCAATTTAATGGTACCCAGATTAGCACTGCGAATTGATTTCCACTTAAAAGATGTATCTCAAAGCAAGGCGTGTAAATATTAAACCATTTCACAGTCAATCTCTGTTTTTATCCTGGGGAGGATTTGTGGTATAAAGGTACTAGACAAAACTAGATATGTAAAGATCCACTGTCTTTACATCCAAAAACATATGGCCAGGTGGGAGATACAGATTCTGTAATGAACATGTATAATTATGATCCAGAATTAGCCCAACCGTATGGTTCTGTGTTTATTTAACTGTCCTCTTTTTTGTTATGCATCTTTAGTGCATTTAAATACAGAAATGTGTGCCAATTGAGTGATCCCACTGAAGGAAATGATTGGCCTTGATTAGAGTGTTTCCTTTTATGTAGGCAATGGGCATGAATACCTGGTCCTAGTATCTGGTCCTAGTTAAACAAAATGTTGATTCTGTATAATTATAAAATTGTATGCAGTATCTGGTCCGCAATTCCTATACCTCTGATTAGCTCTGGGTGCATTTTTGGCTAAGCTGTAGTTTAAATATTTTATTCTGCACTGTCCACTTTATATTTGTAAAATCGTACACAATAAAACAATGTATGGTGTTAAATCAACTCGGAGAGAATGCGATTAACTATAAAAAAAGAGGAAGTGGTCCCCAGTGGACTCATTTCACCCCTTGAGTTGAAATTACACTGACTGTTTTATTTCAATTTACACTCATTGTCTTATTGGTCATTTTAAAACCCGTCTTATTCTTTGAGCGTAGAGAATGTCAGCCAGACATTTCACCTTTTGGCTGGAAAGCCATTGATTTATTGGCCCCTGCAGTGTAGGATTACAGCATTGCGGCTTCAAGCGCTACTCATTTCTACAGAGAGAGAGAATTGCTTGCTAATAAAGTGGCGGAAAAGTCAAGACCTTTCTGCTGGAATCCCAGGCAAAGAGCCACAACAGCGTTTGAACTTGTTCACTCACACAGATTAATCCCTTGTTTGCAACAGATGAATGCTTCTCAATTCATATAGAAAAATTCTTGATATTTTCCATATGGAGTTCAAATACATTATATCACAAACACTGTTCTGGGCAATTCTAAAGTTGCTTAGATTGGTGTGTCAAAATACGTTATGACTACGTACGGAGTGAACTGTTAATTCAAAATAAAGGTAAATAGAATGATTTTCAGTGAGATGGTTAATTGAATTTTTTTAAAGAAAATAGTTGAGATATATGGAACTCCTCACGCATACAATATCCCCGAAGGATACTCCACACATGTTAAACCATAAAGGAATATTTGCATATTCTTATATTATTTGCTGAGTGCTGAGATCACTTTAACAATTTGTCCCTGTCTAATATGGATAGACACATATAATCCCTGGAATCCAGAAGTTTATGATTGCTACTCTGAGTGGTATTTATCAATTGAAAACATAATACATAATCATTAGAACCGGCCATTCAGCCCATTTAACCTCACTATTTACTAACAGCTAGATAGTGTCCAGTTCTGTGTCAACTCCTAGCGTAAAAGAATACTTCCTCATATATATGTGCAGAATTTACATGTAGTTCATTTATACCTATGCTCCCTTGATCTAGTGACAGAACTCAACTTGAAAAACCTTTTGTAGTTATTTTTGTTCAAAATCCTTTTAATGAATTTATCCATGAGATATTCTAGCATACAAAGAGATCATCCTATGAAATTTCTTATGCTCATATTTTTCAGTGATAAAAATAGACAGTGATTTTCTTTGGTTAAAGAACAGACCCTTGTGTGTTTTTTCATGAAACATTGTGTGCATATACGTGCATTGGTAAGAGGAGTATCCTAAACAAATTTCAACCATTTTCATTGAGTCAGAAGTTATTCCAAATGGTAAAAAATTAGTTCAATTCAATTAAGTGGTCTCTTCAAGTGTATTTAAAAGAGATGCATCAATACGCGTCAACCAAGCTGCCAAGCTGCCAAACAAGACAAGCAGGTGCTCTCTGATATGAAGATGTGGTCCGATTTAAAGTACATTACTGGGGGAAACGTCAAACAGATCAACCCTTAGCCAGACTCAGAGCCAGACTCCATATAATCGTTTCCTCCATCCTTGTATCTGATTCTTGTATCCATTCCTCGCGTCCTCCACTGGGCGGAGCTCAGGAGCGAGGAAAGGACGCGAGGAAAGGAAACAAGGAGTAAAAATAAGCGATTGGAATGAACCCCTAGTCTGTTCCCTGTTCCAAGTGACCAAGTGGTTGACTATGGGTGCGTCCGAATACTCGAAAAATGCACCCTCCATTCCATGCCACAAACAAAAAAAAATCCTGAAGACCTCCAGAAAAAACTTGTTGATGCTTATCAGTCTGAAAAGGGTTACAAAGCCATTTCAAAGGCTCTGGGGCCCCACCAAACTACAGTCAGAGCCATATTGTCAAAATGGAGAAAGTGTGGGACAGTAGTGTATCTTCCCAGGAGTGGCCATCCTGCCAAAATCTCCAAGAGCAAGGCGTAAAATCATCCAGAAAGTCACAAAGAAACCTAGAACAACCTCCAAAGATCTGCAGGCCTCTCTTTCCTTGGCGAAGATCAGTGTTCATGATTCCAATATTAGAAAGACGCTGAGCAAAAATGGGATCCATGGCAAAGTAGCAAGGCGGAAACCATTGCTCACTAAGAAGAGAATGAATGCTCATCTCAAGTTTGCCAAGAAGCACCTGGATGATCCTCAAGAGTTCTGGAGCAATGTTCTATGGACAGATGAGTCCAAAGTGGAACATTTTGGCTGAAATGGGCCCTTTATGTCTGGCAAAAACCAAACACTGATTCTCATACCAACCTCAGAACCACAAAACCTCATACCAACGGTCAAGCATGATGGTGGTAGAGTGATGGTTTGGGGATGCTTTGCTGGATCAGGACCTGGACGCCTTTCCATCATTGAAGGAACAATGAATTCAGCAGCAAGACAATGATCTGAAACACAGTTTAAGTTTTGGAATGGCCTAGTCAATGTCCAGACCTAAACCCCATTGAGATGTTGTGGCAGGACCTGAAATGCACAGCTCTTGCTCGAAAACCTACAAATATCACTGAGCTGAAGCAGTTCTGCAAGGAGGAGTGGGCAAAAATTCCTCCACGGCGTTGTGTGACACTAATTAATAACTACAAGCACTTGGTTACATTTATTGCTGCTAAAGATGGCCTAACCAGTTATTGAGTCTAAGGGGGCGATTACTTTTTCACACAGGGGCATTGGGTGTTGCGTACTTTTTAAAAATAAATATATGAAATGTGTATCACATTGTTTGTTCTTCATTCACTCAGGGTCCCTTTTATGCATTATTAGGATTGAGTTGAAGATCTG
This sequence comes from Ilyophis sp. 1 JC-2022, assembly GCA_022702515.1. Taxonomy (NCBI): domain Eukaryota; kingdom Metazoa; phylum Chordata; class Actinopteri; order Anguilliformes; family Synaphobranchidae; genus Ilyophis; species Ilyophis sp. 1 JC-2022. The sequence continues at coordinate 78,488,256 of CM040397.1, read as the reverse complement.
ATAACATTTAGTGTAAGAAATGTGCAAAAATGCAGAAAGTCAGACAGGGGGCAAATACTTTTTCACGGCACTGTATATGGATTGCATTGATAGGAAAATAGTAACTGTACAGACAGAAGACTCAGCAAGCTCACAGGCAACATTTCTTCTGGCAGATTATCAGTACAGCCATGCACATTGCTGTCAATATGTTCCAGTCAGATGTCCACAATGCAGATCACACAGACCCAAGCACTCTTCTGTCCCCATTTCTCTGAAGCTCCTCGATAGTAAATGAATAGCAGTGAGGTAGCCATGAATATTGACTGTTTAAGAAACATTCAATAACACTTGCACTCTGCTTTGCATGCTTGACATGTGTACTCTATGTGCACAGCAAAATCGTTAGCGACAAATTAACTCTGATGGAGTACGTTATACTCTGATAGAATACATTTCCATCACTTGTGGACACATACAGTAAGAACACTGCTTGTGTTGAATTAACAAACTTTTCAGTGTGCCAGGGCTAGGCTATATGCCATGTAATGATCTTGTATATTTTTGAGTCAGCAATTGTGTTTCATTCATAAGGAAGTTGTTTTTAGTTATCTATTTTATGTATTGTCTTGTATGCTTGAATGTCCACACAGTACATAAACGTAAAAATGTATATTTATATTTATAAAAAAATAAGGATTGCCCTATTTTAGTGTCACTGTCTCTTCTGTTTTGACAGTGTTCATATAGATATTTGCCAAAAACTTTTTTTTCTGAAACAGATGGGAGAGAATCCTACTGCAGCTACTGTAAGCTGAATATCATTTTAACCGCTCTAGGACCTTCCCTATTGCCTGGTTTCTGTTATGACTTTCAAGAGAAAGTTTGTAAAATACCTTTAAAACATTGACTCAAAGTTACGTGAACTGACCCACCACTCTGTTTGAGTGACCTCCCTTTCCTCAGTTCTGATTCTCCTTGAACTCTCTGCTCCACTTGACATTGTTGACCACTGTATTCTTCTGTCTTCTCTGTCTGCAATGGGGCCCTGTGGCACAGCCCTTGTCTGAATTGTTTCCTACCTCGCTGGACATTATTTGAAAGGTTGCTTGCAATGGCACAGTATCATCACCCCATAGCCTTTCTAAAGTTGTTCACCAGGACTCTCTCCTCTACCATAATGTAATTAATGCCCATTAGGGTAGCTTTGGTATTGTGTGCATAACTTATTTTAATGCTCAATAGAGTAGTTGACATGTTGTCAATCAAGTCTGCACTTGCACTCGTTGTCTCTCTATTGGGAATATACTTTGCCTTTTTTTTTATTTATTTTTTTTTTTTTTTTTTTTAAATTTGTTTCTGATTTTTCCCTTTTTCTCCCAATTTAGTAGCCAATTGAACCCCTATTCTAATTCAATTCCCCCCGTGTAGCAACCGCTAGAGAACCACCGCTGCACACCCCGTCAATCGGTACTTTAGGGAGGGCGCTACGTCCTCTACAGGGCGCAGCTCCTGACCGTGACACGCCCTGGGTCCTATCGTGCGCAGCGGTTCTCTCCGAGCCCCTCCCCCCACCCGGAAGCGACTGCCAATTGTCGCTTCCACAGGGCACCGGCCACGCTCGGCTATGGCAGGACCGGGGCGCGAACCCCGATCCTCGGAGTACAACTGCGCTGACTGAAAGTCAGCGCTCTTTACCGCTGTACCACCGCGGCGGCCTATACTTTGCCTTTTGAGGGAATTAACGCACTTCGATCCCTGATCTTCACACTGGTGTTTGCATTAAGTCGGTCTGGATAAGAGTGTCTGCTAAATGGCACAGACCTAAAGTGATAATTCATCGAGATAAATTATGTGATAATTCATCCTTTTTTCTCCATATTTGGAAGGTTTTCAAGGAGGTAGATGGAAGTAGAATTTGACGGCAATATGGCGATAACATGTTTATGTTTACTATCTTGCCAACATCGCGGGACGTGTTTTAATGAACCCGAAGACTCTGATGTTTACCAGAGCAAAAATAAAGACTTTGAGCATAAGGTAGCACAACACATCAAGGGGCCCTCATGGTATCGCTTGCTCGTTTGCCAGCAGTTTACCGACGCTTTGTTCGCCAGTTTAGAGACATTGTGAATAAATTGATCACGTGTGTGCCCCCGAAAAGCAGTTCGTCTTCATCCTAAATGCATTTTTTAAACTAACTAGTGGAACATCAAATCCATGGACAATCACATCACTTTGACAAGTCTTTTTTGACAGATCTACCTCTGGTGAGTGCAGCCAAGCTAAAAAAAAAAGTTCAGTAAAATCGTACATGATAAGGGAACAAATTCAACGCAATCTCAGCTCACACAAATACCTGGAGGCCTTAAACAATAGTGATAATGAGAAATAATTTGTGTTTTATTTTATTCTCGAGGTAAGTCATTTTCCCTGCTGTGAACCTACAGGGCATGTAGGCATCCTATTCAAAGGAGGTATGAAATTGATTTCATATCCTGAAATGCAGGGGAGCTCTCAAAGGATAATATAATAATCCATTAACAATTTTAAAAATGGACTCTCAGGTGTGCGTGTATGAGGATGTTGGTATGTACACAGCCAACTGTTTAGATGTTCAATGAAAAGACACAAAAGTGCATCCTGGTCATCTTTCAAGTCTTGCAGCACCACTACTTCAATATGTTCCCCTGCCAGTGTTCCTCTGGGGCTAGGAGGCATTGCGTTTAGAATGTAACTTAGCAAATCCCTTGATTATTGCCTTGCTCTGGTGAGCCGTGGCTCTAAAAACAGTCCTAGTGAGACGCTGTGTTACGATCGGTGGAGAATAGGGACCCAATAGCAGGCAGGGGTACAAAAAACCGATGTTTAATGTCAGTACGGTACAAAATCAGGATCCAAAAGAGTAGTGCACAGGCAGGGGTCAAAAACAGAAGGGCTTGGCAGAGGTACAATAACGGCAGGCAGAGAAGGGTAGCGAGAACACAGACCGAGGTCGAAAACACGGAATCCAGACTAGAAAAACAAAACACTGACAATCAAAACAAATAACTAAATAAACTAGAAAACAACAAGAAACAAAACTCAGAAACAAACAGGTCCTAAGACAAACGAACGCAAAACTAAACCAGGGAAAAACAAACGCAAAAACACTTACTCGGAAAGGCACTAGGGAACTCGGAAACTGGAAACAGGGAACAGGTAGATAGCAGCGAAGGAAGGGAACAACAAATGACGATCTCGCACAGAGCAACTAGAACACTGGGCTTAAATGTGATGTAGACAGGTGCAAACAATTAGCTCGATTAGAAGTAGGAAATGGAAAACATCTTGACACGTAACAAGGCAATTAGTAAATCGTTAGTAATATCCTATCCTAGCCCTGACGTTAGTAAATTAGTAAAAACGACAAATGACAAGAAACGTAAGGAAACATTAAACAGCTGTGGAAACGTGATGGGAATTAACTTGTTAGTTTGTGTTAGTAATAATTCTATTAAGCCCTAACGTTAGTAGATTAGTTAATCACACCCGTGTTTAGTCAGTTAGTAATATTCACAAGTCCTATATAATCGTTAGTAGTGCCGGGTATTACAAACGAAGCGTACAGGAACGAAAGTAAACTCCGTGAACGGAGGCGAGAGAAAACAGCGCAGAATTGCCAGGCGGCGGAACACATGAAAAAGTGTATGTATAGAACCACAAATCAGAACAATACACAGAAGGGTACGTAACAAAACCCACACGACTAGAACATAACATAACCCCCCCCCAAGGGACGGCTTCCAGACGTCCCCAACATCTAACACAAGGCAGGGTGGGAGGTGGGGGACCGGAGGAGGGATACGGGGAACAGAATTAGATGCCACAGTTCAGGGGGGTGAAAATGTTCGAAAATGTCCCGATTGAAGAGCAGGGTGGGTGGAGGGGGACCGGAGGAGGGCAACAAGGACCAGAATAATGCAACAGTTCAGGGGATGAAATGTTCGACATGTCCCAATTGATGAGCAGGGTGGGTGGAGGGGGACCGGAGGAGGGCAACAAGGACCAGAATAATGCAACAGTTCAGGGGGTGAAATGTTCGACATGTCCCGAATGATGAGCAGGGTGGGTGGAGGGGGACCGGAGGAGGGCAACAAGGACAGACACAGCGTCGCCCAAGCGACCGCTCAGGTGGACTGCGGCGGCTGCACGGCTCAGGAGGACGGCGGCGGCGAAGGCTGCACCGCTCAGGAGGACGGCGGCGATGGTGATGGCTGCACCGCTCAGGAGGGCGGAGGCGGCAACGGTGATGGCTGCACCGCTCAGGAGGACGGCGGCGGCTGCACCGCTCAGGAGGACGGCGAAGGCGAAGGCTGCACCGACCAGGAGGACGGCGGCGGCGAAGGTTGCACCGCTCAGGAGGATGGGGGCGGTGTGGAAGGCTGCACCGCTCAGGAGGAAGGCGGCGACGGCTGCATCGCTCAGGAGGCCGGCGGCGAAGGTTGCACCGCTCAGGAGGATGGCGGCGGTGTGGAAGGCTGCACCGCTCAGGAGGAAGGCGGCGGCGTTGAAGGCTGCACCGCTCGGAAGGACGGCGGTGGCGAAGGCTGCACCGCTCAGGAGGACGGCAGCGGTGTGGAAGGATGCACCGCTCAGGATGACGGCGGCGGCGAAGGCTGCACCGCTCAGGAGGACGGCGGCGGCGAAGGTTGCACCGCTCAGGAGGATGGCGGCGGTGTGGAAGGCTGCACCGCTCAGGAGGAAAGCGGCGACGGCTGCATCGCTCAGGAGGCCAGCGGCGACGGCTGCATCGCTCAGGAGGCCGGCGGCGACGGCTGCATCGCTCAGGAGGCCGGCGGCGATGGCTGCATCGCTCAGGAGGCCGGCGGCGACGGCTGCATCGCTCAGGAGGCCGGCGGCGACGGCTGCATCGCTCAGGAGGCCGGCGGCGACGGCTGCATCGCTCAGGAGGCCGGCGGCGACGACTGCATCGCTCAGGAGAGGAGACTAGCGGACTGGGCCGCTCAGGAGAGAAGACTAGCGGACTGGGCCGCTCAGGCGAGGAGACTAGCGGACTGGGCCACTCTGGAGAGGAGACTAGCGGACTGGGCCGCTCAGGAGAGGAGACTAGCGGACTGGGCCGCTCAGGCGAGGAGACTAGCGGACTGGGCCGCTCAGGCGAGGAGACTAGCGGACTGGGCCGCTCAGGCGAGGAGACTAGCGGACTGGGCCGCTCAGGCGAGGAGACTAGCGGACTGGGCCGCTCAGGCGAGGAGACTAGCGGACTGGGCCGCTCAGGCGAGGAGACTAGCGGACTGGGCCGCTCAGGAGAGGAGACTAGCGGACTGGGCCGCTCAGGCGAGGAGACTAGCGGACTGGGCCGCTCAGGCGAGGAGACTAGCGGACTGGGCCGCTCAGGCGAGGAGACTAGCGGACTGGGCCGCTCAGGCGAGGAGACTAGCGGACTGGGCCGCTCAGGAGAGGAGACTAGCGGACTGGGCCGCTCAGGCGAGGAGACTAGCGGACTGGGCCGCTCAGGCGAGGAGACTAGCGGACTGGGCCGCTCAGGAGAGGAGACTAGCGGACTGGGCCGCTCAGGCGAGGAGACTAGCGGACTGGGCCGCTCAGGAGAGGAGACTAGCTGGCTCGGCAACTTGAGAGGAGGCAGGGAGCAGGACGGGACTGTTGGCGTGGAACGAAACGGGCCCGGAGGCCCGGGACCGGACGGGGCCATAGGCATGGACCGGGGAGTGACAGGAGGCATGGACCGGGGAGTGACAGGAGGCATGGACCGGGGAGTGACAGGAGGCATGGACCGGGGAGGGACAGGAGGCATGGACCGGGGAGGGACAGGAGGCATGGACCGGGGAGGGACAGGAGGCATGGACCGGGGAGGGACAGGAGGCATGGACCGGGGAGGGACAGGAGGCATGGACCGGGGAGGAACAGGAGGCATGGACCGGGGAGGGACAGGAGGCATGGACCGGGGAGTGACAGTAGGCATGGACCGGGGAGTGACAGGAGGCATGGACCGGGGAGTGACAGGAGGCATGGACCGGGGAGTGACAGGAGGCATGGACCGGGGAGTGACAGGAGGCATGGACCGGGGAGTGACAGGAGGCATGGACAGGGGAGTGACAGGAGGCATGGACCGGGGAGTGACAGGAGGCATGGACCGGGGAGGGACAGGAGGCATGGACCGGGAAGGGACAGGAGGCATGGACCGGGAAGGGACAGGAGGCATGGACCGGGAAGGGACAGGAGGCATGGACCGGGGAGGGACAAGAGGCATGGACCGGGGAGGGACAGGAGGCATGGACCGGGGAGGAACAGGAGGCATGGACCGGGGCGGAACCAGAGAGCTGGAACGGAACTGGAAAGGAGAGCTGTGACGGAACGGAACAGGAGAGTTGGAACGGGACGGAACAGGAGATCTGGGACGGGACGGGACAGGGGAGCTGGGACGGCACGGGACAGGGGAGCTGGGACAGAACGGGACAGGGGAGCTGGGACAGAACGGGACAGGGGAGCTGGGACAGAACGGGACAGGGGAGCTGGGATAGACCGGAACAGGGGAGCTAGGACGGAACGGAACAGGGGGGCTGGGACAGAACGAAACAGGGGGGCTGGGACGGAACGGAACCGGAGTTCTGGGACAGACCGGGACAGGGGAGCTGGGACTGAACGGGACAGGGGAGCTGGGACGGAACGGGACAGGGGAGCTGGGACGGAACGGGACAGGGGAGCTGGGACGGAACGGGACAGGGGAGCTGGGACGGAACAGGACAGGGGAGCTGGGACGGAACGGGACAGGGGAGCTGGGACGGAACGGGACAGGGGAGCTGGGACGGGACGGAACAGGAGATCTGGGACGGGACGGGACAGGGGAGCTGGGACGGGACGGGACAGGGGAGCTGGGACGGGACGGAACAGGAGATCTGGGACGGGACGGGACAGGAGAGCTTGGACGGAACGGAACAGGGGAGCAGGGAAAGGACGGAACAGGAGAGCTGGGACGGGACGATGAGATGATGGATCCTCCGTCAATGGATGGCCGAGCCCGTTGACGGAGCCGGGAACCATGACCCCACTGCTTACTCCTGGGGCCATAGCCCCGTGGGCAGCGGGCAAGGCGGGTACCATCAAAGGTAGCAGGTGGTGGGTTGTAGCTAGGCTCGGAGTCGTGCTGATCGAGGGAAATAACTCCGAGCCTAATGGAGTGGGAGCTGGGTAGAGGAGTCCGGGGTGATGGGTAGTGGTCGGCATGTCGGCGGGCGAACTCAGGGTTTTGGCCCCAGATCCCCATGAGGTATTCCTCATAGGAATCTGAGCCGAAGGGGTCAATCTCCATGGGGAAGGGGAGGCCTGCTGGGTCCCAGATGGCGAGATCGTACTGTTACGATCGGTGGAGAATAGGGACCCAATAGCAGGCAGGGGTACAAAAAACCGATGTTTAATGTCAGTACGGTACAAAATCAGGATCCAAAAGAGTAGTGCACAGGCAGGGGTCAAAAACAGAAGGGCTTGGCAGAGGTACAATAACGGCAGGCAGAGAAGGGTAGCGAGAACACAGACCGAGGTCGAAAACACGGAATCCAGACTAGAAAAACAAAACACTGACAATCAAAACAAATAACTAAATAAACTAGAAAACAACAAGAAACAAAACTCAGAAACAAACAGGTCCTAAGACAAACGAACGCAAAACTAAACCAGGGAAAAACAAACGCAAAAACACTTACTCGGAAAGGCACTAGGGAACTCGGAAACTGGAAACAGGGAACAGGTAGATAGCAGCGAAGGAAGGGAACAACAAATGACGATCTCGCACAGAGCAACTAGAACACTGGGCTTAAATGTGATGTAGACAGGTGCAAACAATTAGCTCGATTAGAAGTAGGAAATGGAAAACATCTTGACACGTAACAAGGCAATTAGTAAATCGTTAGTAATATCCTATCCTAGCCCTGACGTTAGTAAATTAGTAAAAACGACAAATGACAAGAAACGTAAGGAAACATTAAACAGCTGTGGAAACGTGATGGGAATTAACTTGTTAGTTTGTGTTAGTAATAATTCTATTAAGCCCTAACGTTAGTAGATTAGTTAATCACACCCGTGTTTAGTCAGTTAGTAATATTCACAAGTCCTATATAATCGTTAGTAGTGCCGGGTATTACAAACGAAGCGTACAGGAACGAAAGTAAACTCCGTGAACGGAGGCGAGAGAAAACAGCGCAGAATTGCCAGGCGGCGGAACACATGAAAAAGTGTATGTATAGAACCACAAATCAGAACAATACACAGAAGGGTACGTAACAAAACCCACACGACTAGAACATAACACGCTGTGGATGAACAGATTGTTGGTGCTTTGGTGTAATTATTGTTTTGTCGGCTGGGAGAAAGTCCTACGCTGCACAGTACACAATGTTTGCAGTTTGCGTGTCCCAAAATGTTTAATCTATTTCTATTAATCTTTTCCCATTAAAATGAAGGAAGTGGATTTACCACTCGTTTCTATGTTAATATGTTTTCATGGGTACTATTTGTTTTTCCACATGCAATTAAAATATTATAAATGTACAGAGAATGAGACTGTACAAATGGAATGTTTGGCAAACATCCATAAGCAAATAGTTATATTCAGTGCAGTATTCACAGAAATTGATAATGGTTTTTGTGAGACTGAGTAATAGGCCCTTCATGTTTACCATCCAGCTTATTGTTCAACAATGAAATATGAAATATTAATAATGTTTATTTCACAATAATGCATAGACAAGAATAACCCTTTAGTTTTACATTTCCTTACACACAGTCGTCCACTTTGTGGGAAAATTGTGTTGTTTGGTTTTCCAACCATTGTTCATATTACCATGCAGTGCTCATAGGGTGGATTCCAATTGCTTATTTTATCCGTCCTCTTCTCCTCGGTCCTCGCCTGACCCGGAAATCGATCGAGGTTCGCCATCTTTAAAGACCTTCCAAATCGCTAAATGCTCCTCGGAGGAGCGAGGAGTGGGAAACGAGAAGTTTCCCAGAAGGTGCTTCAGTGAGGAAACACAAGTGTAGCCTTTGCGGAAGCCTTTTCTTGGAACCTGTGACGTGTATAAATCATCCACCACTCTTCACACCTGCCATGTCGCAGGCAAACCCCATACACAAATGCAATTTTACCGTTCTTTTCCATTTATTATAAAGCGCTAATCCATAATGACACTCATTGTTTATAACTAACAAAAGCACCATTTATTCATAAAGAAATAAGCTAAAACGCGCATTATAGTTAAGCACGTGAGCATAATATGATGCTGACGCTTGATTAAGCAAGGACATTCCATTAGCCTAATGCATGTTGCCTCGTTTCCTCCATCCTTGTATCTGATTCTTGCATCCATTCCTCGCGTCCTCCACTGGGCGGAGCTAAGGAGCGAAGAAAGGACGCGAGGAAAGGAAACAAGGAGTAAAAATAAGCGATTGGAATGAACCCCTAGTTTGTTCCCTGTTCCAAGTGACCAAGTTGTTGACTATGGGTGCGTCCGAAAAATGCACCCTCCATTCCTTCACTACCACCTCCTCTCCTCTGTGCCACGGAAATGGATCTTTGTGTTTTAATCTAATGTTGCTGATTACATTTTAATTACCTATTAATGGTTACATATTCATTAATGTCTCGACGCAAACCGCAATTTCAGGTACATTGTATACTGTACATGCAAATACATGCAAGTACTCGAAACATTCAGGCAGTTTTACATACTTCCGGTAGGAGAGGAGTGGTAGTGGGGGAGTGGAGGAAAGGAGGTGGGGACTGAAGAATATTGGGACCCACCCTATGATATGGTTCACATGTGAATGAACAAATCAAGTGTCATAGTCCACCCCATTGTTAAGCCCATTGTACAGAGGTTATTGTTTTTGTCACATTTGTCACAAATTTTCCCCCTTGTGTTTACACGCTTCTCCTAAGATGGAACCTTATACAGAGTTTCCCAGAAGATGATATCTGCAGGATTAATGAGAAAATACTGCAGACATAAATATGTATCTTCAATTTTGGCCTAAAACATAAATGTATACAAGAAATATGGTAGAGGTTGCACAATGAAAACACGCTGGCTACAAGGCAGTTCTATAGATACTGGGCACTATATAATAGCACATGGATTGCCTTCACGGAATATTACATAGCATGAGTATGTCAATTACTAATATGACTGAAATAAATCAATTATCTTAATAAAAAAAATGTGTACAAAACAAATATTCAATCTATAATCCCAAGGTGCCACTCCTGACTGAAAATGAATAGCATTAATGGAGGTGTTGGATGAATTTCAGTGCAGCATTTCTAAGACGACACATTTTGTCAGTAGAACTAGCGTATTTGTGAATACAGCCCAATGTGAATACGTAGTGTCTGGCAAGAGTCGGCTTCTTTCCTCTTCCTTAACCTCAAGTCATATATGCCTTGAATAAGCACTAATAACAGCAAGAGACGACAGCAATATTTGCACAATAGAACAGCCAGTGTTAATTGAACTAATTACAGATAACCCGAGGCAAAGATGGATCAAATGTACTCAAAATAAAATGTACTTTGTTGATTGAACATTGATTGAACAAACATTTTGCTGCATGCTAGATAAATTCTGAAAAGATAAGAGTTCTGGTTATTTCTTGATAATAGTTTTGCTCATTGTGATTAATGAAGATGTTTATATAGCTGTGTGGCTAACTATGAGGCTATTTGGTTTTACAAGGCAACCAGATTATCAGGCCTTTCATTAATTCTTGACAGGGGGCATTGGGGTGGGGGCACTCCAATCATCCCAGTTGTCCAATTTTCACCCTGTGCCCTGACCCTCTGGCTTAATCTTTTGGTGAGCAGACTGGATATTTACAACGGAAGTATAAGAGCTCTGGACTCTGTACTGCCAAGCAATGAGAACTCGGACAGTTCCTGACACATTTAAATTGATTGATAGAGAATGCGACATATAAGCAATTTATAGCAAATAACTTGGTATGAGACTATATTATATGATGTCTGAGATAATGAAAAAGATAAGTTTTCTTCATTCTAACAAATGCAGTTAACACTTTGTGTATATTTAGATAGCTTCCTAATAGCAAGTTAAATCATACGGACATCATATGGACATACTTTTGTACTGCAGAAACCAACATATTTAAAAAATATATTTTCATGACATTACTATAACTACAAGACACCTAGCTATTTATTCATCCGAATCAACAAAATACAATCATTCCCTCATTGGCCTTCAAACAGGGACATTAAAATAAGTTTTTAATGGTTATTACCCCTTTCACTTTAAAAGAAACATTTTTATTTTTAAAATCTGTGAATCAAATAAAAATTCCACTATAAATTTTACTCATGGAAACACACTATGCTGGGAAGGAAGTCTCACAACTGTTGTCAATGTTTCACTCAGGTTTTTTTGTCCCGGTAATCAGAGCAAATTCAGCTTTTTATATTATGGAGGTTCTTTGGTCTTTATCCCTCTCATCTAAAACATTTTAGTTAACTAATAAAGAATTAAACCTTTTTGATAAATGTCAAGAGTGAGTAGCACTTAAATTTCATTAGTTAATTATAAATACATCTGGCCCATTGTTCTCATCATCATCATCATCAAGCTCTTCTCAATCAAATATGTTCAGATTCCACATTCCACATGTAAAACTGAGCAAAACAACCAGAGATATTATTACAAACCAACACATGGCAGAAAACCATCCTAAAATCAGAAGAAAAAAAATACAAAAAGCAATCTGTTCTACTGGAGCCTCGGAGCTATGTTTCGTTCCAAAGTTGTTTTCCTGAAAATTACTCGAATGACAAATGGCGTAAATGCTGTTAATTAGCAATGTTGAAGCCCGGGCTTCTTTTTATGCTGGTAACTAATAAGAAATCAATTAGCTAATGAATTGGTCATTAAGTGAAAAGCTAATCTTGGCCAGGGTATTTTTTAATGATTTTTGCCTGTGATCCCACCTAATTGTCGCTGTCATACAGAGTTCTCAGCTTTTGGCTGGCTTAATGAAGCTTCATTAGATCATAACTGGCACTCTTGGAAGATTCGGAGGCAAACCTGCTTCCCAATTATTTTTAATTGCCAGACATTCACACAAACGAGTGCTGCACCTTGCGGAACAGGACTGTCTGGCACCAGCCATGTCTCCCGCATTAGCCTGTTTGAAACGATTAGAGCACGGCGCAGGGTTACACTTGTGTTGTCGGGTATTTTTCTCTCTCGGAATCTAGAAAGCACATAATTTGAAATCAACCTGTGGGTTAGCGTGCTCTCTGTGGCTTTGATTTGTGACAGGGAGAATGCTGTTTCAGGTACAGGCTCTATTGTTTACTGTACAGTATGTGAACTCACGCTCACAAAAAAAACCCAAACGAAAACAAAGGATAAAACACATTTCTCCAACTTATGAATAATTAAGAAAAGACAAGGATGGTGCCTTTTTCATGGCACATGCTCTCATTTGCCAGTTCTTCACTCATAAGATGAGTGAACATTTCTCCTCTGGAACTTATTTTCGGCATGTTTTCAAATTAACTTGATAAAAATATATGAAAGCCGCCCAACGTAAAATGTATTGTGAAGAGAGGACTGTCAAATATATATAATTTCCTCTTTTCCATTTTAATGTTGATCTTGTATTTTTTAATCTATGTTCTTTTTTCCCTTTTCTTAGCTTTAATCAGCCACTAAAAGGTTTATGAATGCAATCCAGAAGTTTATAATTGGCTAAATGAGTCTTAAAACCATAACTAAACAAATGCACTCTGGTATTATTTTCTACCTAAACCTCAAATAGTTTCTTCTCATTTCAGCCAATGATCGTTTCCCATGCAAATCATCTTTTAAAAACAGACCAGTGTAGTCAATTAATTTCTCTGTGTGCAGACAAAACAGTCTCCCTGTTGTTTTGTTCCAGAAGTTATCCATCCCAAAATTATATATACACCGTTCTGTATACTCAATATTAACAAATGCACTGAGCAAGCACACGTTCTTCCTGGACTAGCATTATTGCGAAACGGTCTCTGAATATCCCGCCAAAATAGGATACCTTTGACGCAGTTGTTCCTGGAAAACAACAGTGAAAATACACTGTGGCCAGAGTGCTTGATTTATGATGAAGCCAATCGCTGGAGCCCACTGTGGTGGAGGACACTGAGAGGAAAGCTGGATTGACTTCACTGAGCACCTCATTTTTGATGAGGGAAAACTGGCACTCCAGATGTCTATCAATATTTAGCAGCAAGCATCGTAAACACATGTCAAAACGTGATGGCAGATGAGAAGCCTGAGAAGTGAGAGCCGGGTACCCACACAGGAAATTTCTCAGTGTTAAATAAACAACAAGCGTTTACACAAGCCCAAAAGGGACCAAATGTACTCTATTAGAGTTAAAAGTATTCCATAACTGCTGATTGTACACCAAACATTTTATTGTGCCACAAATGTTTGCGGTGAAATTTGTTTTCAAATACAAAACATAGCCACACTATTTTAGCTTATTTGGAATGTTCTAGCATTACAGTTTTGCAACTAGTGGATTGTGTGGCACAGTAATGAGAGAGTACTTTCTGAAGCTGTCTACAAGTTAAATACAACTGCCAAGGTTCAATTTGTCATGTTGTCCTTTGTCTGATGATCCGTGGCTAGGCAATGTGTCCAAGTTTAAGGGCAGGAGAGGCTCTTTCCTGTACTGCTCCGCCAAGCTGGATCTTCAGGGTGATGTGGGGAGATGTGGGGTGACTTAACAGTCTTATATACATAAAAGGAGACGGACACAAACTTGGGGCGCGGCTTGACAATAGCCACTTTTAATTGGAGCTCGATCACTATGTGCTACACCAAGTTGTCAACCATTCCTCTTTTGAATTAATGCATTACAAACCATTTCCTGTTATAATTTCCTGTTTATATTATATTTTATTTGGGGGTGATATTTTTCTTGGCTTGGTACAGATTATAATTATGTTTTTTTGATATCACATTCTGTTCATGTCTGATCTCACAATTGAGGCATTTAGCTGTTTGTAATGGTTCTTTTAATGTGTCGAAGATTCAAACGCGAAGGTGAGGGAATCAGAACAAGTCAACTCACACCAGTGAGGACCAATAAAGAGGGAAAAAATAATAAAAGAAAAGAAAGAAAAAACAGGAAACTAATTTCCTAAGGCTAAACAGTCAAAAACAAAAATCAACCCACTAAAATGGGCGAACTAGAGAACGAAAGAGAGTGAAATACCAACTAAATCTCCCAAACTCACTTAAGGAGCTAGAACGGGAACATAGGCACACGGAGGCACTCGCACATACAATTCTTTCCTTGCAAATATGGCATTTCATTTGATTGTGTGGAGACGGAGGCACGCTCCAGAAAGAATCTTCTTTGTGATCGCTTCCACCATTTAGATGACTACGGAGATTAGTTGTTAGAAAGATATCACTTACAAAAGCATAGTAGCCTACATAAAAGTACATTTTTTAAAAATATTCTTAAATACATCAAGTTTATTTTAAAGTAGATTATATTTTACGTAGACAACTTTATAAAACTAAATAGGCCTATGTATTTAAAGTATTTCCAGTATTTATGTATTTCCTGGAACTAAACGTTAAGTATAGGCTACTACCATTTAAACTACTTCTAAACTTGTAGGCTACTTGAAACCGTGATCTGAATTTACTTCTGCAAATTAAAATGAAAGTAGGCACTTTAAGTAGCCTACACTATCTGGGATTTAGTTCAGTAAAAGTGTAAAGATACGCCTAAACTTATTATTTGTAAAGGATGGAATATTACGCTTATGCGACCTTCTTAGGCCATACATGTAACAGAGCATGGCCCTACCTGTCTCGCTTCAAATAGTGACAGCTCTGCGCTTCCTGGCACCCGGCAGCTTTTTCTGGGTTGTCGGACATCGGACAATGTTATGGAATAAGCAACGAAAAGTCCAATTCATCCGTAAAGTGACGACAGCACTACGCTTCGTAAATATCCAACTGATTTCATTCAGCCCGCAACACAGACGTCAAGTGAACGGAGACGTTTACGCACTGAGTGGTCTCCCAAAACTCCTCGGTGCAATTGATGGGTCGCAAATTCCCACCAGGGCATCAACTGAGAACGAACACACTTTTGTGTGAAGAAAAGTAGCCTAACACTCGATAAATACAGCCCACAAGTTGTATGTAATGCCCTGGGACTAAATGGGAGCACACACGACAACTACATTTGGAGCAACTGTGTGAGCAACTTGTATTACTGATGGATGGCTTCTAGGTGACAATGGGTAGGTTTAATTTGAATATAACAAATAGCAATACATATAACATTACTATAAAGCAGGGCTGCCCAACCCTCTTCCTGGAGATCTACCGTCCTGTAAGTTTTTACTCCAACCCTAACAAAGCACACTTCATTCAACAGCTAGAGAGCTTGTTGAGCTGCTCATTAGTAGAATCAGGTGTGCCAAATTAGGGTTGACATGAAAACCGACAGGATGGTAGATCTCCAGGAACAGAGTTGGGCAGTCCTGCTATAAAATGTAGGCTATATTAGGCCTACTGCGGAGACCTAATAGTAAAAAGAAATGTATATTTCAATTTACATATATATATATTAAATTAAATATTAGCCTACACGTGTAATTCCAATTTAATCTGACCGCAAGGTGAATTTTTCAACCCACCCCGCCATCCTCCCCCAGATACCACTTGCAACCTTAGCTACTACACCCGTGGCCAGCCCACACAGAATGAAGGGCGATACAATCTTGCTATGTATCCTTAATGGTCAGCATTCAGCAGATGCTGAAATTTTCCTGAAGGGCAAATGTGAATTCTGCTTTGGCCATTAACATAGTTTTAACATGATATTTTTATATTATAACGTTGGATTAAAGTCAGACACAATAAATTGTAACAATTTCGGTTATTAAAAGTATTTTGAATATTTTACAGACAGTAAAGTACCCTGTAATCCATAGCACCACCTTTAGTTTGCGTTTTGGGATAATAGATAGTTTGATACAAAAAACAGGGCAGGGGGATGAGAACGATTGCAGATTTACAGATTGCCTACATGAACGTTCGTGGCTTGCAATTGCGATTTCTATATGAAACTTTTCTACTCAAAAAATCGCAGATCGCAGCTCACATGTGAAACGAGCCCCTGAAGCCTAACCCAGCAGACTTGGGTGAAAGGCAGGAATACACCCTGGACAGCTCACCAATGAATTGCAGGGCCCACACACCATTCACTCACACATTCATACCCCAAGGACAATTTAGACTCTCCAGTTAACCTAACCTATATGTCTCTGGCTTACCCAGGGGAAATCCATATGGATGCAGGGGGAACATGCAAACTCTACACAAAAAGGCCCTTGGCCAGGATTCAAACTACTTAGTACCTTCTTGCCCTGTGCCACTGTGCCACCCCCAGTTGTTTCTTGTAGGCTGTGAATAATCTCAGCTAGAAACACTGAATCACTGTAGCAGCACTCCACACACTTGACTTAATGCCATAAGGCTGTCGAGTCTTCTTTTACTCTTAAGGTGGAGTTTGGTTAAACAGATGTAATTCATTACCCACCAGGGTCATTTCTCATTTTAATAATGATATAATAATAATAATACTAATAATAATAATAATATAATAATAATAATAATAATAATAATAATAAGCGGCATCATGAGAAAATATATATACAGCACATTTACAGCCCAAAGTTCATTTATTATTTTTAATCAATTCAAAATAGTAAGACAATACAATTTTAAATGACACTCAAATGTACATATAGGACAGCAGTAAAATAAAGACTTGAAGAAAAAATATATTTTTATGATATATTTATATGAAGAAAATAAGTTCATACAATTAGTTCACACTGCACGTAATATAGTTTATATGACTATAAATAGGTAGGGATCCTATGTACTCTGTCAGAGCAAAATGTACTGAAATAATTTATTTAACACTGAAAATGTCATTGTGCGGTCAACCTAGCTTCTTCTCTAGCTGTGCAGGTGAGCGAGCATGCTGGAATACATGTGGGCACTACGAGGGATGAGGGACAAGGTACGGCCCGTTCGCAGGGAGTGTGTGACGTTTGGCACCAGAAAGGCGCTCGGCAAACATTATGCAAATGCAACGAGCTAATTCGGTGCCCCCAATTCAGCAAAACCTGCCACGGCTTCGGGAACACCTGCCACCACTTCCAGGCCGCGGATGCAGACCCGCGCTGACACAGCCTTCATTAGATAAACAAACCAGGGTCCCCGCAAACAGCATTTGGTGGAAAGCACCATTAATTCTCATACATTTAGATCACCACTATTGAAAATGACAAAGAGGTGTGTTATTCCGCTGGCTCCTGACAGGCAGTGGGTGAGGACGGGGTGTGTGTATGTGTGTGTGTGTCCCTCCTCCTTTTCGGCTCCTCGGCCAAGCAGTCAGCTTGCTGATGCATTTTTCAGCCATGCTCCCACAATCAAAGTGAGTTTCTCTGGCCTTTTCACGCATTATATAAATTTCATAAGGATTCTACCAACGAGAGACTTCCACGGCTACCGCGCCACTGGAAAGCACGATGTCTATTTGCCTTTCGCTTTGACGTGCATCCTTTTTGTCTGTCTATCTCATTTCTCTTCCAGTTATTCTCTCCTCCTGCGATCAAGGCAGTTCATGGTATGGCACAGCACAACGGCAAACGCTGGAGGGTAACAGTCACTTCACAGAACGCTTCTGACGCACTGGAGTGAGTACGAGGTGCAAACATCAAGTTCGGTTGTGATGGACTGTGTCTTTATGCCGTGAATTTCAAACACAGAGCCTTTTTGAGTATCTTTGGCGTGCACATGGGGCCAAGCGATGTAAAACTTCAGCTTTGAAACAGAGAAATCGCACGATTTAAAGCTGTGGAAAGTTTACATTATTCTAAAGGGAACTTTGCACTTTTTGGGCCTGATTTTTTAAGACCTTTGCATGTGCAAAACCAATAACACGACCAATTATTGATTGTGTTATAAAATTTTCATGTGCAAAAGGTTTTGCATGGGCTAAAGGTATAATAATGAAGAGGAAGTTAGTATTATTGTACAACATTTTAGAAATGAGGGAAAATCATTTTTGGGAAATATCAAAGTGGTAGAATTAGAGGATTAGTAGAGTAGAGGAATGCAAGAACCTTGGATCTCTGTGCATAGAGATCTCATGCTGCCAAATAATGTCTACAATCTTAATTTAACTTTAACAGAATTTATGAATTTATGAACTGAAGGATCAAATTCAAATTTGAAAGTGTATAATCTCACCACAATGTAGTTTCTCTTTAGCTAATAGCATGTATAATCTAGAATCTTTTCATTGTTTGTTAAATATGAGCTAGTCTGCCTACGGCCTTGCCTAGACATCTCAGGTTTGAGTCCACTGCAACGGAACACTATTTATTGCCTCCTACCAGAGGTAGGTTAGGTTTTCACTGACCAATGATTGCATTGCTCCTACATTAGCTCCACCCATAGGCCAACATCTGTCATCTGGGAGAGGAGTGGGCGGCAGTGTAGTATAATGGTTAAGGAACTGGCCTTGTAACTGAAAGGTTGCAGGTTCGATTCCCAGGTAGGACACTGCCATTGTACCCTTGAGGAAGGTACTTAACCTGAATCCCTTCAGTATATATCCAGCTGTATAAATGGATAATATATGTATAAGAAATGCTAAAAAGTTGTGTAAGTCGCTCTGGATAAGAGCGTCTGCTAAATGCCTGTAATGTAATGTAATGAGTGTCCCTTGAGATTGAAACTCACTCTTATGGTTCCGTGTGGGCAGTAGTGTGTAATGTATGTTGTATGTAAAAGTTTCTGGTTCACAGGAAAGCACATTGATGAAACACTTACTCTTCATTGCCAGCGCTCCTTCTGCGGATGTGCACGACACTACAACATTTCTACAGGCAGAATCAGCCATTTAAAACATGGGGGTTTGATAAATGTTCAGCAGTCCTTACATATTTTTTAATTAATGGATATAAATAGCACTATTTTGAATCCAGGTCTATGTTTATTACTGTTTATTGTACCGGCATTTCAAAGTTGCATTTAAAACCCTTGTATTTAAAGATGCAGAAGTGACTCCTGTTATGTAAACTGTTCAAAACCTGTGCAAAATTTATGTTATGGATGTCAATTAATGTAATGTTATTTCCAATCAGTATTTATGGCCTCATACTTATTTTTGCCTCTCCACATACATTCATACTGAATATACACTTTGAAGTTCTGAAAACTAAAACAGTTTTTTTGCAATTAAATGATAATTTCATCAATTAAGCTAACCAAATCTCTCTTGTCACTGATATGCTTCCTCTATTCCCGATTGGTCTTCCATAGAGTCTGGATGTTGTGTGATTTTAAATCAACATAATTTTCAAAACATTTGTTGATACCTAAATAACCATTTTTCTCAATATTGGCTCAGTGTGTTCTGGTCATTTTGATGGTATGATGTAAAACGATTGTACCATATTTACTTAATACCGTCAAGTATAAAGATTCTTTGACAAGTAATGCAATTGAGGTCAAATGACTTGAGATGTGGATGTGCTCGGCTTTAATTTAGCTCATGTGCTTCGAATTGTTCTGTTCCTGTGAACCCCTGCTACCTTCTTTAGCATTTGGCCATTTCCATAAGTGCTTCTGGCTGTCTCACTGTCACTGTTTTAAATGCACCTGGGTTAAATGGCCTGTCACATCATTTGCGTTCCCTTCAAATTATTCTGCCTTTTCCTAAAGGTCTTATTCTAAAACAAATGCCCATTACGATGAAGTCTACCTCAGTGCACAAAACTTTATGTCTGTGGCTGAGATCATTGACAGCTTGATGTGAAAAAGGTCAATTGAAATAACAGGCTTGCACTATACAGTATTATAAACGTAGGGTTTATAACTGGGTTTCTCCTTGGAAGAGGGAACCAGGAAAGTTGCAGGCAGCAACCACCCACATAATGAGTGGTAAGTTTCCTTCTGTCTGAATCTGTACTTATAATTAGCCTCTCACTAAATTCCCTCTGCTGATCAGTGCGGACAATTGCAGAGGGCAAATATGAGTGAATCTCTTAACCTAAAAGATGTTGATGATATATACTGAAATCAAGATCCCACGCCGTATGAATGGATGGGTTCAGAATGACTGGCATAACTCAACCACCTGGGCTTGGTAGCGAGCGCTGAGTGCAATGGACTTATGAAAATTGCTTGAAAAGTGTTGAATATATTGATATGTGCTTTTGTGAGCTGTGTGAAGCCACTATTTTTTCCAGTGACAAAATGGCTTTGTCAATCAGTTTTCTGATTGCAGAATACAAAATACCTGGACACAGGTGATTGGTCGGTGATAAATCCTACATCTGAAACAATGTACCACAGCGACTACATAAGATAATTTTGAGCAGAATTTTGATTAACTGTTTTTCTTGTCTTTGTGTAAATAATCATTGGTTCATTGTGATAGCTTGGAGAGTTCTTGTGCTTTTAAATCCTTTGGCTTTCTCTGCAAAAAGGTAAGAAGGTGAGACTGAGTGGTATTGACAGATATTTAGTGCCATCTTTTTCTTCATTATAGCACACCTATCTGCCACAGACTTAGATAAAGGCTCCAGCGCTACTTATCAAACTTTCTACAAAGTCAAAACTGGTCTTTATCGGTCCAAGAGGGCTACAGTCACGATTGCTCCCGAAAGACTTACTGTCACAATATATGATATGTCTGCACATTGTGCAGCAAACTCCTTTGCACAGCTATGGCAAAATATCTGTCCTTTTTTTTTTTTTACCATAATACCACTATAGGCAAGAGATAAAAACAGCTCCTAATTGGAATATCAAATGTAACGAACGCTATACGCTAATTCCGAATTTGATGCCAGCAACACATTCCAAAAAGGTTGGGATGGAGCAAAAACAAAAAGACTGTGAAGTTCAAAAAACACGTGTTTGGAACATTCCACAGGTAAACAGGTAATGCTATCATGAGTGGGTATAAAATTATTTTTAAAAAACTCTTGATATCTTATTTTCAGGTATTCTTACAAGCGATATTATAACCTCTCTGCATTTGAATGGATCTCTATGGGAATTGGGGGGGCGGGACTAGATTAAGCTGTAAATTACACGGGAATAGTATGGAACCTATAGTTGGCTAAATGGCTATAAGTCATCAAAGGTCTGAGGTATGGTATCAAACGAGCCTCAAACCATCACTCTGCTGCCAGATATGCAGCAGATATGGATGAATCACTTTAAGGGTTGTTTCTCCCCACCTCAAATCCCCTGGCACGGACACATGAACACATAAAGTTACACATTCTGTCTGATAATCTCCTGTGTCACTCAGCCTATACCTTTAAAAAGGTTACACACTTCGATACATCAGTCAGAGGTGTCCCTGAAGCAGGCCTCCCCATAGCCACAAAGCGCCTGATGAGCCAAATGTCAGAGCAGCTATGAAGACACAAAGAGGAACGTGTGGCAAAGCTGCCTCTATCCACCACTTTGATCTGACTGTGCTCCTGGTGCTTTATGATGCATGAAGCTGTCAGATGGAGTTGGGGGGAATTGTGGAGAGTTTTAGGAAAAAACCCACAGTGGCTGTTGAGGTTAATAGCCCATGTGACGGATTACAGGCAAAGCGGGGCGTTTGTCTTGCGAAAGTGAATTTTCCTACAACTTCTCTGGACTGTCGTGGGATTGGCTGACTTTTGTATCTTAAAAAGGGATGGAATGAGTGTTGGGAAAGTGTGCAACCTTGAAATGCTTCCCCGTCTGTGCGCCCAAACCTCACAGCGCTGGCCTCGGAGAGCTCGCCACAGCTGGGATTATTAGCGAAACACACAGAAAACTGGGCCAGAATGAAGGGCTATAACTTATGATACCTCTCACACGCCTTTTAAATTAGCTGAGACTGATCGTCTTCACAGTTCCTTACATTCATATAATTTACAGTTAAAGTCAATCAACACACACTTATTTGATCAGAAATGGAAAACACTGTCTTAGGTTTAAGTCCAATATTTCCGATACCTGCTGGACTGCCAAAACATATGGATAATATCAGCATCGAGCTCCTCAAACCATTGGGCAACTACTCATGCTCTGTGAATGCAGACATTTTGACTTTGAAAACAGATGATCTCAAAGTACCATTACATGCCCTTCAAAGGGTACGAGAGCACCAAACCATGTAAAGAAAATGGCCCCCACACCATTTCAGAACCGGCAGAATACTTCAACATAATAATCATTTGGTTCACTAGCTGTGTATGGTCCTGTTCCACTTCACGAATACATCAGACAATGGCAGGTGCTGTGAGATAGCCATCATACTGCCCAGGATAGAACTCCTTCGCACAGCCATATAATGACGAAACCTCCTATAGCACACAAGACCAACCACTAACCAGAATCTCTAACTCCAAATCCAGGGCAACAGCATCTTTATGGTTATGTTTCAAGCCACAGCTAATTTAGGCCTTGGAAAAAACGTATGTGGACTGTAGCCAATTAGTGACTTAATTTAACTCAAGTGCTCAAGCACACCAAAACCAAGAGACTCTGCAGTCCTCCAGGATCAGAGTGTGAGATCCCTGCCCCAGCAGGATGCAACAACACATGTGAGCCATCAAGGATAACCACTTTCAGAATTCAAATCACGACAATTAAAGCAATACATTTCTCTGGTCTGTTCAACTGTGTGGAGTGGTGAATTATGAAAAGCTTTCATTAGATGTGCAGCCCCCTCTCTCACTCCTGCACCAGGTGAAACATCTGTTATTTAAATAAAGGTTCCCAAAGAAACAAGCGGGGAAATTGTTATCCCACGTTGTTTCAACTGCTGACAGACACTGCACTTTTTTTCCCCCGTCCCTGAACTGAATACAAATGACAAGAGCAGATAATGAGATCTTTTGATGTGATGTGTTAGAGGGAAAGGGAAAGAGAGGGAGAAGTAACAAAGACGGCGAACTGTACCGCACCGTTACCGCAGCGTTAACGGGCCAGTTTACGGTATGCTTCACAGCTTGCTTTCCGCTGTAAGAGCTCCAATTATATTCACCAGCGCTAACATCATCAACACGGGATAACCTGTGGACGTCAAGGAGTCATTTCAGGATGTAAGAATATGAAACAAAGGTCTGTAATGTAACGAATAAAAAAAAGTCTAATTAATATTAGGTAAAATGTATTATAATTTTTACATGTTTTTTTTTATATTGATATAATTAGTGTCGTGATCCTATAAGAATATACCAAAGAGTGGACCTCCACGCCTGTGGTCCACAGGTTTCCACAGTATGTTGTTGGAGATTGTAAGCAGTGTTAACACTCAGTGCCGCCCCAGAGAATTGTCTGACAGATTTAAGATAACATGGGGGGGATTTGGTTATTCTAACTGATGGAGAGATCATAGTGAAACATGCCAAGCGTTGTCACTGAGCGCAGCGTCACATGAAGGGAGGCTTCCCAGCATTGATGCCGCAGTCCTGTGGCAGCAACATTGTTCTGAAGCAAGCTGGGAAGACAAACACTCACAGGGGACAGCAGAGACTACAGTGAGGGAGATTCGGAAGAGCGAACAGGAGATTCATTCTTGCAGTGGCTACAATGGGGAGAGGAGTCCTCGTATAATTAATAATAATCGCCCTGCCATGGATTGGCTACCTGTCCATGGTGTATTCCTGCCTCTCGCCCAATGCATGCTAGGATAGGCTCCAGCCCCCCGCGATCCTGACCAGGTATAAGCAGCTCTTTTTCAAACGTTGTTTTTTTATGCCCCAAAAATGTGGCATAAAAGGGAGGAAACATCGGTACAATTTTAAAACGTATTATGTGTTTGTAAATATTTTAGAGCTGTTTTACTTGAAAAAACTAAAATAAATAAAAGGATGTGTCAAAAAACTATTCATTAACAATTAAGCCTTGACAGGACTGAAACCTTAAGGATGTTCATGATAAAAGTTTAAATAAGGTCAGGATTACTTTTAAAAAAGTATGCCTCTTACTCTCAGTGTGAGAACATAAGCATATTTAATGCAGAGAACAGACTGGTCTGCTATTGGTCAGTGAAGCCACATTCTCTTCCCTTCTTCAGCTCCCTTTGCTTCAGTAGCTTTTGGCAATGGCAGTCTGCTGATTGACATCGGAGGGGTCTGGTATCTCTCTCGGGAGACTTGGGAGATTTTATGACTGGATTTAGCTTGAACAGTCTAATAGGGGTCACATTCTGTCAAGATACAATTAATAAGAATCGATACATTTTCCGTTAGTGGTGCGGAAGATGGCAGCAGGCCCTGCGACATTGTAATGAATAGAGGACCAAGGAGAGCCAGATATGTGTTCTTAATTACAAAAGCATGTGTGCCACATCACTAGAATATGAGTTGCTCATCATAAGATGCACCCCATCTCAATCATTTCACTTCATCTTTTTAGCAAATTGCCACACACTAGATGGCCTAATGCTGAAAAATATTTCCCAATTGTAAGATATCACAAGATACGAGCATACAAAGCATGTTATGTCAAAAAGATAACTAACGCTTATACCTTATACCAAACCCTATATACCTTCAGGCTGACATGATGCAGTCATAAGCTATAACCTGCTATAACCTGTTATGTGATGTATGCGGCTGGTATTTTCAATCAACTATTTTGAATCAATCAAATATTTAGAATTTGTTTTGTACATCGAGACAGTGTTTTGTACATAATGAAATTAGTCATGAGCTGTAACAAGCTACCATGACTGGTTATGACAGGTGCTATGTCATGCTTATAACCATATTATACAGGCTTTATATTGGTCTTTCCTGAGCACATGTTTAAAGAACATAAGCATATTTAATTTGTATTCATCAGTATTTTGTACCTATTTTTGTAACAGTTTGTGTAAGCAACTTGAATATTGTTGCAGTAATCTAATCAAGTGTTCATCAAGTTTATGAATTCTTCGAGGATTCTGCAGCATGTTGTTCTCTGCCTTCTTGATCATTTGCCTTGAGGACTATTCTGGTGTAGCCAAGGTGGGGGATGGGCAGAGAGTCATGCCGTCCTACAGGGCTCGCAGTACTTTGGTTCAGGAGCTGGCCTCAAAGCAACCAAACGGCTTTTGTTATGGAGCTCTAGGGAAACCCATGTACAGCCATGTAGAGTTCTTTGCTTGATGGGCATCTGTTAATTCAGGGTTAGGGTGGAACAGAGGAAAATAAACCAGGACCAGCTGATGTATGTTTTCTCCCTGGTTCCCCAGGGACCTAGTGTAATTGAGCATGTCTAGTGTACACCATATAAATCCCCTTTTACGGAGCGATAAAAAACCATAAACGCGACCATGCTTGAGCCAGTCCCACAAGCTCTGTGGTGTGTGAAGAAGTGCTGTTCAAGTGTTATTAAGAGAGAAAAACTTCTAACATGTCATAAAAGTAAAAAAATAAGATCAATATGCATTTTACTTGAAGCAAGAAGAAAAGTAAACCCAAGTAGTAAAAACAAGGGCCAGAGAATCAGAAAGCAATTGACAGAAGTGTGGCTCTATTGTAACTGTTGCTGTTATGAGGGGTCGTGGTTTGTGTGTGGTTTGTGAACATTTAGCACGCGTGCAGTGTGGAGCCATGCAGTGGGAAATGCTAACATTTTAGCCAGAGCATGCTCTGATGTGAAGCATATGACATTACTTAGGTAGGCATGAGAGTGATCTGTTTCAATATCAGATACTTTGCTGTGTGGAATGCAGAGGTCACCAGAGGTGAAGCACAGGCCGGTGGGAGAAAACAGAGACTATAAAATATTTGCCAGCTATGCCAATTTATCATTCTGCCCCATTAAATATTGTAGTAGATTACTGAAAAAGCCCCATAAAATGGTTGTGAAACTCAAGTGTGTGTATAATGTACTCCTAGTGACACGCGGAAAAAAACACACTTTAAAGAAAGACAGATGGGCCAGTCTGCTCTGTGTATAATAGTCCACCTGTCGGTCATAACCACCAGGGAATATAGCCTGAAATTGTGGCATTGTAAAGACACAAATGAATAATGATTACATTAATAATAATGATTATAAGACTTTCAGTTATAAAATACCAAATGCCAATTATAAAATGATAATTCTTACTTGAAAAAGCAGATGCAAGTAAAATAAAATGTGTACATGATGTATATGTACAAGTAATTTTATATTTTAATATATATTTTGTAATATGGATTTTTTTGACATCCAGTTGGTAAGTCAGATCTGTGTTAATTTCAATTTGAAAAGGACAATTTTGTGAGAAGAGGAATTACACAGCAATTAAATTAATATTCTTTAGAAGTGTTGCTCTGTTGTGCTGTGCCGTAATGATGTAATAAAAATTCATGATGTGAGCATGTTAACCACATTACTGAGTCTCTCGAGTTTTGTGACATGAATAAAAAAAACTATTTTGATGCCTAATTATTTCTGCTCTTGACAGCCTGATAGCATTGTAGCGGGCAGTGTATTGTTGGGCATGCTAGTTTCCTGTTTGCTGCAAAGATGCACAGCCGAAACCCCCCCAATTATCAACAGTAATGAGAACATCACTTAAACATGTTCACCCTCAGAACCTTGAGTGTAACACTTTACATGCTTTAGCATGGAACTTACTCTAATGTGAGACCTATTTCCCTCATAAACCTTGTAGACTAGTTAAGTGTTTTCATTATTATTTTGTTATTATGTATTTTTATATGCAACGTCCCATTTGTAAAACACAACTCATATTATGCTCACCTCAAAAAGCACCAATGTGCTTATGCAATATGCAATATGCACATCAACCGTCAGCTGAGGTGGAGAGGGAGGGAATTATTACTGAGTTCTACAGGTCTCTGCCACCCAGAAGAACGCCCCAGATTCACTGAACTTTAAGGTTTGACCCAATTCATGCTCTGTGCCTGTCTTGGATCCTTCCAAACAACAGGAATATCAGTGGGCCAGTGCATGTCCTGTGAACATAGAACGAATTAAGCAGGACACATCAGTAATGACTACAAAGTCATAACATTATTAAACTTTTTTTTATAAAGAAACTTTAACTCATGATGTTCGAAGCACTTTCCAAAATAAAAAAACAAAGCAACAATAAGAAATTATATTATAGGAAAAATGAATAAAATGTATATAGATCTATAAAAATGTTAGGTAGTTAAAATAAAATCTTAAAATACAAAATAATAAATGTGTATGAATCAAATACAGGTCAGAACACCTCCAAAATACACATGGTAACATATTCTTAATTTGTTTTTGGATGATCATTAGGTGACCATTAAGGAATGCCAAATGGAAGTATGACATAGCATCTAGCGCTCTGAAGATTAGCCCCACTGCTATGGGAGAACTTTATATGGATCTCAGATAGCAAAGTCCTAAGCCTCCATTCATCCACACATTTAAAGAAGGCCTCAATAGATTAACAATTAACCCTTAGAGCCTCAGCCATGTACAACCATTTGCATGCATGGATTCAGTGGAGCATCTCAGAACTAAAAATAGTTAACCCTCCATCTACTCACATAGATATTAAAGGGGCCCCTGATCCCAAATTATCTCCAACTCTTCACACCGGGTGCATGAGGACAGGGGAGCTTCAGGTGCTGATGAAACTCCAGGGTGCGGCTAAAAGCCAGGCTACGGCACCTGCAGGGTGGCGAACGGGTGTCGAGTGTTCCCTTGCATTTTTCCTCCGTAACAAGCAACAGGATTGCGTTCCGCTCGGACTCGCTGTAGGGTTGCCTCACCTCCGCCAGGATTAAGCCTGGGCCATGTCAGCAGAGCCCTCTGGGAAATCAGCCATCTCCAGACAGGTCACTGTGCGCTGGCCCATGCATATATTCATGGCCTGAATATTTCACATCATTTTCCGCTGTTGGAATAAAATTAATTTCATTTACACCCTCCCCCCGTTTGCTGCATCGATGCAGGGGGGGGTGCACTCGTATGTCTGACGTGGTTCGGGATCCGTGCATAAACTAAAATGTATATGGTATGTAGAGAACTGTGAACTGTTTCCACGTCTGTGTTCAAGCAGTGGCCTCCCTGGGAGTATAATACAGATTACATATTAACAGGCTTGACAGATAATGCTCTGTGTATATGAATGCAGGTAAGATTTAAAAATTCTTATATAGCATCTGTACAGCAGTCATTTTGCTTTTAGTCCTCTCAGAGAGTTACATTACATTACATTATAGGCATTTAGCAGACGCTCTTATCCAGAGCGACTTACACAGCATTTTTTTTTTTTTTTTTTTTATATAGTATCCATGAATACAGCTGATATATATAGCAAAGCAATGAGGTAAGTACTTGCTCAAGGGTACAACGGGGCGGCAGTGTCCGGGGAATCGAACCTGCAACCTTTCGGTTACAAACCCAGTTCCTTAACCATTATACCACACTGCCGCCCGAGTTCACCTCAGCCATAGGAAACCAGGGCCCTGAATTATTAAAGCATCTCTGCGTAAGAGTGCTGACCTAGGATCAGTTTCGTTTTTAGCTCACAATGGATATTTTTAGGATATGGACAGGAAAAACTAATCCCAGATCAGTACTTCTACTCTAAGAGACTTTATTAATATGGTTCCAGGAGTCAATCAAGGTCTAGTACCAGATCTCTATAGGCAATAGGGCAGAACTGATCTCTTCTTCATTTGGACATCAACAAGACTGAAATGAGCCTTGAAGAGATCCCAATGGAAATTAGCATTTTCATGACATCTTTACAGAAAATCGGTCTGAAAAAAAGCTAGATTGGTGCCTGCTTTGCCTGACCATCTCTGTAGTACTGTTTTATACCTCTTTCATGCATATTCACCAGTTAAGAGACTCAGGACTGCTGCCAAAGGCCTACGCAGCAGCGGTTTTAATTCCTATTCAGAAAAAGAGAGGAAATCTGTTGGAAAGTGTTTCAGTAGGATCTGCGCGCAGCGGCTAAGGAACACGCGCCTCCAGCCAAACCCATCTGCATCTGGCAGAGGGTCTGAGAGCCACCTGCTCCGACCGGCCCCCCGAGTCCCCAGCCCGCCTCCCCACCCCCTCCCCCGAACATACCACCATGCAAATTGCCTGACAAATTATTCCGTCAGGGATCTGAGTGTGCTATGTGATGTCGCCGATACCAGAAACGACCCATCTCTGTTCCCATATTAAGCAGTAATGATACCCTGCTACCACAGCTACCGCCTGGGCCTGTCAGTGCTGATGGTCCGCCACCCCGCCCCCACCCCCACCCCCCCCCCACCCTCATCTACCTTCATCCAGAGGGACAGAGCCTCAGATGTAGACCCCCTCTATTAGTGCAGTCACCGGATCCTCTCAGCGATTATCACTCCCCTGTCGTCGGCCTACAGGTGGACGCCTGCATTAAGTGAATGAATTCATTGGCCCACGGGGTTGTGTCCCCCTGACCCGTTGCCACACCCTGAAAAGAAACAAATCACATGATAAGAGGCTGGGTAGGGATCTGAATCGAACCTCCAGCCTTTTTTTTTTTTGGGGGGGGGGAGTGAGCATTGGTTCCTGAATGACCACACCCACATTCAAGGGCTTGTTGATCCGCTGAATGACCACACCCACATTCAAGGGCTTGTTGATCCAGTTTCCACACATTGCACACATATTTTCCCCCCCTTCACTGACACAATACATTCAATACATTCATGATGCATTTTATTCAACAACTTTTAAAAAAAATGAAAGTATTACATTTCTAATTTAAAAAAGCACTCTCAGTCCCCCTCCCCCGACCAGTCAGTACTTTGTAAACAGGCCTTTGGCAGCACTTACAGACGTGAGTTTTCTCAGGTATGTGCATGAGTTTGGCACATTTAATTTTTGCCAATTCCTTCATGCAAATCCGACTCTGTTCTGCTCCAACTCTGCCAAGTTAGAGAGTAAACTTAAATTTTCAGGTCATACCATGAATTTTCAATGGGAATTAAGTCTGGGCTTTGGCTGGGCTTCTTGTTTTTAAGCAATTCCTTTGTAGATTTTGCTACGTGCTTTCAGTCATTGTACGGTTGAAACATTAATCTTCACCCTAAACACAGATCTTTTGCAGACTCAAACAGGTTCTCCTCAATGATTCGCCTGTATTTGGCTACATCCATCTTGTCCTTGATAGCTTATAAGTCCCTCCTGCTGACAAGCAACCCCATACCATGATGTTATACCACCAACCTGCTTGATGATAGAGATGGTGTTACCTAGGCTGTGATAGTGCTTCAGGCTAAAGAGCTCTAATTTAGTCCACAGAGGGTCTATCACATGGCTTCTGGCAAACTCACAGGCGTGACTTAATGCCGGCCTTTCTCAGAAGTGGCTTTTGTCTAGCCACTCTCCCAAAGAGGCCAAATCTGTGAGGTGCTGAAGAGTGTTGATCTCTGGACGGTTTCTCCCATTTTAGCCAATGAGCTCTGCAACTCAGTTAGTGTTGTAACTGGCCTCTTGTTCGCTTCTCTGACAATTGCCCTTTTTCATCTGGTTGCTCAGTTTGGTAGGATGGCCTGATCTTAGTGGTGTGTGGGATGTGCCATATTTTAAAATTTTGTTACAATGGACTCAACAGTGCTTCTAGGAAGGATCAAGGCTTTGTCAATGTTTTCATAACCTTCTCAAGCCCTTTGCCTCCTAGCGACTTAATCTCAAAGTTCCATGGTGCGGAACGATCTGATCTGCCATTTCAATTGTGAGGCCTCACAACATTAGTGATTGTCAATCAAGTAATCAAATAATTGTATTATGAATACATCTCAGTACTTCATGTTATTTTGATCTTACAGAGAGTTGCTTATATAGGAGTTGGGAATTCCCATTTGAATGTATTTTAATTTGACTTTGCGACACAGTAAAACAAGAAATAATGGGGTGCAAAAACTTTCTGAAGGCACTGAATGCACCTGTTTCAGTTTCTATAACGTCGTGTTAAACACGCTGCTTTCTCTACCCTTTTGGGCTTGTGCGTGCTTTTTTATTTAGCATTTTACTGTTGCTTTTATTTTCATTATTTGTTTTGTTTAAACTGATCCCCCCCACCCCCTCCCCCCTCACCTCCCACAAAAACACTTTACTCTGTCAGAAATCTTTTTTGAGCTCTCCTTAAGCTTCTGTCAGGGTTTACAGCAGGGCTGGTGGGTTCGTGGGAGATTCCTCTGTGCCCAGAGCGTTTTAGAGATGGCAGGAACTGGCACAAAGGCTGTCAACACAAGCACTGCCGGCACGCGTTCAGCTGCGCTTCAAGTGAAACTCATCCAAGATCTGTTGCTCCTCTTTTTCATCCGCGTGTTTGTTTCATGTGCAGAAAACACGCAGAAAAGGAAAGCTGAATACGGATCAAAGTGAGGTTAAACTTGTAAGCTGCTCAGGTAGAAGCTGAGGCACACCAGTGGCATTGCCAGCATGTCTGGAGAGAGAAAGCATCGCAAGATTTAATGAGCAATTAAGCTGACGAAGGCTGGGATTAGACAAAAACTTTTAATGTCTTCCGTTAATGGAGTTAGTCTCTCTGCTCAAGGTCAAATCCGTGCTTGACTTTAGGTCACATATTCTTTCTTTTTTAAGCATTTAGTTTGGTCGTTCAGCACCAGCAGGCCAATGCAGATCTTTCTGAAGCCACTCGTTAAGCAATCAACTTGTTGCAATACCATAATCGTAATTAATTAATCATTCAGTTACCACAGGGTTGTACAGTGTTATCTGAGGAGGGCCAATGTGTGCTCGGGCCTTTGTACTAATCCCGCACTGTGACACCCGATATAAATACTGAACTAATCATTGTCTTCACATAATATCTTAATTATTTGAAGCAGATATTATTTATATTCTGCTGGGCTAGAACAAAAACCTACACCCTCGCCAACCCTTTTCATAAAAGATTGGATGCCTGTTGTCTAGAGAATTGTATCTTTGTGCCATTAAAGTTTTATGCTGCTCCTTAATTGTGTAATTTGACACATATTTTTGTTAAGAGCTCAATACCATTAATTGGCTCTGGAATTCAGAAGACAGAATATAGGTGCACTGCATTTTTATGTACATGGAAGCCTCCTTGGGGTTTGTGCTGAAATCAAGTGGAACCAGAACTATTTTCAATGTGACTTTCTCATTTAACTCTACTTTTTAGCTGCCTGGAAATGGAGAATGAGAAATTTAGTTTAGCAATAAAGAGGATGTTGTAGTGAATGCAAAAAAATAAAGAAGAGAACAGAGAAGAGAGGAATTCCTACCCTGTCAAAAAACAGGGATGCTGATGGTTTTCTTTACAGTATCATTATAGTATGTCCGTGCACAGCCAATAATGTGTATGTTTAAGCTTCAGCTTACCTTAAGTATAATACAGTTGTGGCTAGTGCCAAGCATGGTTGGGGTCATTTGAGTTTAGATTGAAATCCACGGTACAGTATAATACCAAATCAAATCTTATAAAGTTGGGAATCGATCAGTTGCAATTCATATTCGTAACTATTGTTGTAATTCCAATGAACAAATTAGAATTCTGACCTTTTGAATTGTATTTCTGAATTTTATGTTTCAGTTTTTGGAATTGGAAATGAATTGGAATTTTACATTGGAATTGTCAATTGCTCATATATAAGAATGGTAATTGAGATTTTTCAGTTCAACAAAGAATTTTCAGTTTGGAAAATGCAAGGTCTTAAGGGGTATACTGTACCTATAGAGAATAATTTGTTTAGTTGTTATTGGTTTGTTCTACCTTTATATTTTTTAAGTCAATAAGTATTGTAGTACAAACTGTCAACCACAGCCCTGAAATTGGAACTGGTTCCAAAATCCTGCTAAAGAACTAAATAAATGTAAATAAAGATACCTCTGAATTAAGGTGAATAAATGCATGAATGGATTAAATTCCTATTTTTAATTTAGTCAATTGAAGTAATAAATTTAAATGTGTCTGTTTTCTATGAGCAAATAAATTGACTGAATTGAAATGGAACTGACCACAACTCAAATCAATTTGTTGATTGAAGGATGTCTCATAATAGAGCTTACTGAGTGAGTCACGAAGCGCAATACAGGTCCGGCATTTCCATTCTATGACTAATTTAGAGGAAGCATGGTTTATTTTGAAATAAGCAGAATATAACAGTGCATTAAAAGTTAAAATAAAACTGGAAACTATATTGAAAATGAAAATCACATAAATTGAATTTCCCTTAAGTGTATTATCAAGTGATGAATTTGCTCCCTGTTGGTTTAACTCTTTGTAAGGATTCAAACCTGTCTTACCAAGATCTTCAGATCCTGTTTTAATGAAGTAAAAAAGGAAGTTTGACAGGAGTGCTCTGCTATGATTATGTCACCACAAGAGAATTAATTTGAATAACGCTGGTTGGATTAGCCCCAGTCTAAGCCAGCGCACAGCCTGCCTGGTAGAGAAACTTTCGTCTCTCAATTGTCAGAGGATGAACATAAGGCACATTTGCATAAAAGTCAGACCGCACGTATATTTATTTCACCTTTCCCATTTGATTTCATTTTTAATGATTACGTCCAAAAATTGGAACTCGGCATAAACACAGAAATTGCGTGTCCAGAACAGTGATGCAAAAATCTTTTTTATTTGGTTTTGTGACTGTTCACATGACCGTTCACACTCTTCTTTTCCTTTTCCCATTGTTTTTACCGAATGACACAGTTGCTCACGCGTAGCATTTGAATCCTAAGGACCTCGGGGAGCCGATTTCTTTCGCAAACCCCCCTTTCAAACGGGGATTAAGAGGATTAAAAACCATAAAATGACCAACCACAAGGTCCCCCGAGCCGCCCCAGCTTCCCCAGCTCCGCACACCCGGGGACAGTCTAAAGACCGGTTTACAAAGTTCCCTTGAAAAGCTACTGCTTAACATGACAAAGGGCCGCACAATTTGCTGATCCACCAGAACAGCAGACAATGAACTGGCTGCAGCCTAGCCACCTCATTTTCATCCGAACAAATGGCATTACACTTGGCAATGATATTGTTCTAAACTCGAACATGGAGCTCCTCTTTCTGAGCCGAGCTCAAGGTGTCATATTAATTATTTAAATCTGCAGAAAATTTCAGCTCTATCCCTCCAAGGCCTTCTTCAGAGCCAGAAGGTCTGGAATCTGCATTAGTTTTGTTAATTAGAGCTGAGACAAGGCTTTGATCTCGCGGAACATAGGGAGAGAAAGGGAACTTCCTGAATGCATTATTTTCCTTCTAACCTATTTTCTTAAAGGAGTTTTTTTTTTTTTTTACGTGTGTTTTAACACTGAAGTGCTCGATTTTAATTTAGGCTGCGCATATTGTGGCCGTACAGAGTTCAGGTGCTCTCTGGTTAACAAATCCACTCAGGGTCAGTAACAAAGGCCATTTCTGTGCGCCATTAATCCTGAAAGATGACAGAACCGTTTGCTGACGTTGTTGCAGTATGAGATGTGCGGCTGGAAGCAGACGCAAACATCTGAGGTGCATGCGGTCTGCTCTTGATCAATTTACGCTGTAATTTAAAGCCTTCACAAGTCACAATGAGAATCTCAGACAAACAGGGGTTTAGCATTGCAACTGTGATGTTATACGCACTTTACATCCAATCTGCAGTTGAGAGGCGGAAGAAGAAAGTCATGAGAAATGTAGATGTTCTTCTGGGACTCGTTTCATGAAAGCAATATGTGACTACTTTCACACGCAGATTGCTTTTTTTACGTGCTTCACAAAGTCTTGCCGCTTGCATGTCACAAAAAAATCTGCTACAATTTCAGGGTTACCACAAACCTGCCTTTCCCTCACAAGTATGATGTTTGTGTTGCTTGTACAAAGAAAGTGAAGAAGGCCAACACACTTGTCAACTCAATTCCTTTTCAGATGTTGAATTCATTTTTGTAATACAGACACAACAGCAAAAATGGTGGTGTATATTAACACCCTAGTCCATTGGCTCATATAAACACCCTTAGGGTGTTAAATGTACACCGGCAGTCTTAAATTTACACTGGCATTTTTTCTGTCCATGAGCAGAATTTTTTTTATTGTGTGGCATGCTTGAAGCCAAACTCAACATTGATACAAGATATTGCAAAAACCTGTGTTGGGCATTGTTCTTTTTCTTTATTTGTATTTATGTGTCCTTACAATTGTGTACATTTCAAATTTGGGAGTATATGGATATGCGATTATTGGCAATTACATTGTTTTGTTTATAGTGAAAAATAGCTATGTTCACCAATAAGGACCTATTCTCTATGATCAAATGTTTAAGTATTCACAACCACATGGGTTGCCATTGATAAAATGTAAGGCTGAGAAAAGTCAATGATTTCAGAGTGCCTGAAGCTCCAAGCACAAGCTCTGCCAGATGCATTCATGAAACGAAATAGCCATAGTTTTGTCAGTTGGAAAATGGCGGCATATCACAGATATTAGCTTTTAATGCATTTGCGAGCTATTTTAGATCACATTAGTCCATGTTCATCGAGCTCTGCTTTTCAAAAACTGATGGCCAGGTTCAAGGAAGACCACATCAAAGAGTAGAAGAGCAGCTGAATACAAAATGGTTCCTTTCCAGAGTTTCTGCTGATGTATTGTTCTGGGGAATAAAAAACAAAATCAAATCACGTGTATCAATAACACTGCTCCTTGAAAATCAGTGTAAAACATTGATTTTAACCTAAGAACCATCTTTATTTTAACCTATTAACTATGTTTGCCCTCCTGGTTTGTTGCTCACCTTGCCTGACAGACTTGCTTAACTATCAACTGCTGTTTTAGTTGCTACAGCGATACAATGGTTTTTAAACCGTCCTGTTCCTGTTAACAATTATGGCATTAATCACATGAATATTCAAAGCAGTAGCTGTCACCAAACTACGATAACATTAGAGGTATATTCCGTCATCGCCCGTGATACAAAATGTGACAGCTTCCTCTGCTGGATTCCATGTATCCCCTCTTTGAACAGCGAAATTGACGAGTTTATGCATAATTGAAGGCTGATTTTAAGAAAAAGGGAATGAAGTGCTCAATTTCCCCCATCGAGGGGGAAGAGACTGCATTACGGGACCCATCTCCCGACGCACTGCAGGATCAAGCATCAGGGAGACAGAGAGACAGAGATGGACGGACGTTTGACGTTTGAAGTGCCGGAGCTGAAGACCGCCTCTCCCTCTCGCTTGGGTCCAGAGTGTGTCATACACACACTATATGATTACGGTCTCTGATGATCTAATGAGTGCCAGGCATTTCGAAACAGATTAAAGCCTGTACTGTACACACAAAATTAATAAGATCCCTTCACTCATGTGTCAAGCTGACACTGCATGTTGCTGCAGTCACCAAAGATTGCATAGTTCTACACTGAAGCCTTGACATCCACGGGCAAGAGGGACGTAGAGAGATGGAAGCGTTAGCGCTGAGGTTCGAGCATGGTGATGACGATCTGGATCTTGATTGAAAGTGGCAGGGATTCCATTCCATCAGTTTTCAATGGAGACCTGCCCCATAGGATGCTCTGTAATACTTCTGACAAAACCAGAAATTCAATAAATTCTTACAAAAACCTTGACCAGTTGAAGTGGTTTGAATTTCATGGAGGGAGGGGGAACCGGAGAGCTTGTCACAAGCTGAGCAAGGTTTAAAAACAGTTCAGATGTTTTTGTTTGGCCCATTTTTAAATTTAATTTACTCCTTTCAGAAATGGAAAATACTGAACATACAGTATACTGAAAATATATTATTAAGACATAATACACTGCTCAAAGAAATTAAGGGAACACTTAATCAACACAGTATAACACCAAGTCCATTAAACTTCTGGGATATCGATCTGTCCAGTTAGGAAATGTAAACGATTGTGAATCAATTTCACCTGCTTTGGTGCAAATGAAAGTGACAACAGATGGACAGGAGAGGCAACAGCAAGACAGCTCCCAAAAAGTAAATGGTTTTGCAGGTGGTGGCCACAGACCATTTCTCTCTCCTTATCCTTCCTTACTGATTTTTCTCTAATTTGGTAGCATGAGGCGGTACCTGCAGCTCATTCAGGTTGCACAGGTAGTCCAGCTCCTCCAGGATGGCACATCCATACGTGCCGTCGCAAGATGGTTTGCTGTGTCTCCCAGCACAGTCCCAAGAGCGTGGAGGAGATACCGGGAGACGGACCATTACACAAGGAGAGCTGGACAGGGCCGTAGAAGGGCAACAACCCAGCGGCAGGACCGGTATCTGCTCCTTTGTGCGAGGACGAACAGGAGGAGCACTGCCAGAGCCCTACAAAATGACCTCCAGCGGGCTACTCGTGTGCATGTTTCTGACCAAACTTATAAAATTACACAGCATTTTGCATTTATACATAGTATCCATTGATACAGCTGGATATATACTGAAGCGATGCAGGTTAAATATCTTGCTCAAGGGTACAACAGCAGTGTCCGACCTGGGAATCGAACCTGCAACATTTCGGTTATACTACACTGCCACTGCATGAGGGTGGCATGAGGGCCCAACGTCCTGTAGTGTGACCTGTGCTCACAGCCCAACACCGTGCAGCTTGATTGGCATTTGCCAGAGAACACCAGAATTGGCAGGTTCGCCATTGGCGCCCCGTTCACACTGAGCACATGTGACAGACGTGAAAGAGTCTGGAGACGCCGTGGCGAATGTTATGCTGCCTGCAACATCATCCAGCAAGACCGGTTTGGTTTAATTGACTTGGTGTTTTACTGTGATGATTAAGTGTTCCCTTAATTATTTTCAGCAGTGTATATGGGTAGCAGTGTATAATATACAAATTATTGCATTGTTTCACATATTGCACGATATATTTTCAAAATAGACTGCTGCGAAATATATTTATCATCATGTAAAAAAGAAATCCTATACACACTACAGGCCGGCTATATAAAAAAAGACTACTTAGGTGCTCAACAACCAGGACCAGCCCTCCTAAATTTCAGGTTAGTCCCAGTGACGTGGTCCGGGTAAGGAATTTCTCATATTTATCATCATATTTGTTACACATAAAAATTCGACATATTTGCACTATACTGCAGTATATATCATTTCCAGGGTTT
Source organism: Ilyophis sp. 1 JC-2022 (assembly GCA_022702515.1). NCBI lineage: Eukaryota > Metazoa > Chordata > Actinopteri > Anguilliformes > Synaphobranchidae > Ilyophis > Ilyophis sp. 1 JC-2022. The sequence continues at coordinate 78,450,097 of CM040397.1, read as the reverse complement.
TTTAGAACTGAGAAAAGGAAAAAAAAATAAACAACCTATTGAATATGTGGCAATATATTATAGAAGTACACTTTTTGGAAAATATAATCGAATTTCTCATACCTGTTCAACATATTGCATTATCTTAAAGTAGCAATAATTTGTATATTTGACAATTTATCATGAAGTGTTATGTATTGAAAAATATTTTTTTAAATATATTTTTAATATATTCCATTTTCGTGAGGGAACATTCAACATAAACCCTCAACCCCTTTTATTAATACCACCCCTCCCAAGCCGCATTAGTGAATGAAAGGATAATTGCACAGGAGCCCAACTAGCCTGTGGTACTGAGGTTTTATGTTGACCCTCATTGGCCTCCATATCTCCCCACTCCTCAGGCCCATAAGACCAGGCCTCAATACATACAAAGGATTGTGGGGGATTAGCCCATAAGACATTTGGCGTGCATTGTTCTCTTTGCGTAAATGAGGATTGCCTGTCGCATGCAGGGAGGACTCTTGATCCAAGACACCTCCGTGAGGAAATCTTATAATTACCTCTTCCTCTGAAAAAATGACAGCTTTGGCCTGTGGATCTCAAATCTTGGACATTAGCAATTGAATAGAAAGCCTTCATACTGTATGTCATTTTAATCTTTCATGTTTAGTTCCACCAGATGGCTTGTTATTGCGGGGTTTTGGGGGGTGAGGGTGTAGGGGGATGGAGACAAATGGCTCCTGTCTTTTTTTAGAGAGTGATCCTGAAAAAAATGAATTCACATAGGGTGTGCTCTGGATAACTGTATAGCTGCCTGTTGAACCATGTTTTTATGTATGTTAACTGTTTAAACATACGTGTTCTTTTTGTGTTTTAACCCTAAATAAAAGCAGAGGAGTGAAATATACGCAACATGTATGGCCACAGAGTCAGACTGTTCTGCAAAATCGTGAGTCTTTTGCATATCAATAGCGTGCTATCTGTGCTTAACTTGGGTTAATGACCTTGAACTGGACTGATTCAACTTGATTTTAATCAGTGCAGTTCAAGGTCATCAACCAAAGTGGTCCACAAATATGAAAACAAAATGCATGTAAAATACAGTATATCTACTTTTCTTTGTAATTAACAAGCTATTCAGATTTTCTTTACCAACGGCTTTACATTTCCCTAATGAACATAGTAAAGAAACTATCCATCATCCTACCTTTTTAATATATATATATATATAAACTCCTCAAAAAAAGTTTGGAAACGTTATTTCGGTCGATTATTCCTCCCCTTTAATAATACCAATTGGTATTGTATTTTATATCGTTGGAAAGCCTGATTAGTCACCTTTACAACGAGGTACAACTTGTAAGGATCATGCATTCGTGGAATGAGCAACACAGCTAACCGTGTGGGTAGCGGCCCAAAAAAATGTGCCAAAATCCCCTGCAATATTCTTCTGTTGGTATTCACTCTCGTTTTGAGCTTCAAGTGCTGGCAGGTGTATGCCATTGGGATGGAATGGGATGCCATCCCACAGCAGTGTGTGACCAGGCTGGTGACCAGCATGAGGAGGAGGTGCCAAGCTGTTGTGGCTGCGTATGGATCTTCCACACGCTACTGAGGTCCCTGACAGTGTAAAATGAATAAAGTGTAAAAATGGCCAATATGTGTTGTTTTTTCCTTATTACTGTGGGAGAGTGCAATCATCCAGTCCACCAAGCAACTCAAAACGAGAGTGAATACCAACAGAAGAATATTGCAGGGGATTTTGGCACATTTTTTTGGGCCGCTACCCACACGGTTAGCTGTGTTGCTCAAGTTGTACCTCGTTGTAAAGGTGACTAATCAGGCTTTCCAATGATATAAAATACAATACCAATTGGTATTATTAAAGGGGAGGAATAATCGACCGAAATAACGTTTCCGAACTTTTTTTGAGGAGTGTATATATATACTGTATATTGCATTTTGTTGTTTTTTTCATGTGAAGATGGATGGAGAGATCACACCTAACACCCCTTGGTTTCCTTCAGGATAGTCCCAAATATGAGATGCGTGTGTTATTTAATATTGACTGGAGTTACTTCCTCAATGCAAATCATCTCAAAAGTTAACTTTAAGAAAGCAATAATCCAAACCTTGGCTGGGTTTTGTATTTGTGTACAATAGATAGGGGGGGGGGTTCTTTCCCTGCCCTTATGTTTTATTTCATTTCGGAGCTCTTTGCATTCCCAGCTCCCTCCTCTCCGTGTCGGCTTCCCAAAAAGAAACAATAAGGTTTAATCTCCAACCGCTGACAATGATGCATGGGCAGCGCTGAAAGCACTTATCAGGTATTGTCATTAAAAAACCATTTTTCCATACCACGTGTGACGGAAACACAAAGAAACCTCCAAAGTGTAATGGTTTAATATCTCCAAAGCTTTTCATTGGCATCTCCAGCCATTGCAAGCTGCTGGGATTGTCTTCTCCTTTTCGAATTGATCCTTTCAGCCTAGTTCAAAATGAAAAGTGTCACATAGATGCAGTTCTTAGGCCTTTTTTTTTGCTCAAGGACACCAGGTTTCTCTCTTTTTTTCTTTCCTAGCTATTTGGGAAATGGCCCAAATTCAATCGAAGCACAATGCGGTTTGTCCTTCACAAAGTTTTTATCAAATATAAGCAATTATTTTGTGAATTTCACCAGCAGTTTTATGTATGTCGGGGTCTAATCAGACTTCAGATACTTGTGTACAAAATCAGCCTAATTCCAGAATTGTGCAATCGGCAATTTAAGTGAATCTGGAGATGGGTGCTTGCAGTGCATGGTGCCCTAGTGAAGGGGAGCTAGATGAGGCAGAGTTTCAGGGTGTGTCCTGAGACCAAGATTCAAGACTTTGCTTTTTTTCAACACACAGTTTTACATACAAAAATGGTGGATATTTTTATTTCACATAAAATGCTTAATGATTACTAATTATAGATTAACATTGTCTTTATATTGTCATTGTTCAATTCCAGAATTATTTCCATCAGCTGTTAATGCCTTTAAAAGTGAACTATTCTTCTGTAAACCTTGTTGTTCTGTAAAAATCATATCTGTTTCACCAAGGACTGAACACGTGTTCTTTCAATCATTGATCAATGAATTTCTCCAAAAAAATACTACATTCACCCAGCTCCTCACTTAAATTAGGCTTGTGTTTTTTAGCCTTCGCCATCTCTTTCACTTTGTACAGTTGAACTGGTATCTACTGTTGGTGCAGGTATTGAAGCAAAGGACCTGTTAACCCTGACATCTCTTTGACCAGTTAACCTTATTTTTTCATCTTGACACTATATTATTTTATTTTATTTTTTGGGATTAAATAGTATACACACAATAAACATAATCCTATATTTATAAAGGTCCTGTACCAACTTTGTATACAAAGGTGTTGTGTGGAGTCATTTGTGGAGTAGCTGTATAAAATGTGGGAAAAAATAAGTTTTTTCTAACTCTTAACTAATTTTTGGGGGTGATTCCAGTGGCACTTTCCCATATAGGTTTTAAACTTCACTACCTTTCACTTCCCTCTGAAATTAGATTTTCATCACAGATTTTTTATATTTATGGATAAATGGATAGTCAATTGAGAGACACAAAATGTGACACAGAAAGTGTCAAAATGTTTCTATTACAATAGTTTTGTGTGTCAGTTGACCTTTGGGGTCAAACATAAAAATGCATCATAAAATCTGAACACAATACGAGGGTTAAATTATTGGATTACATTTTTTGATTTAAAAATAATTAAAGTTCGTCTGACAATAATTTGCAGCCTATTTCACTCATTGTGCATTCAAAATGTAAAATGGAGGGGAGAGCCAGAAGAATGCACTCTAATCAAGAAATCAAAATATGGGCTATAAATCAATACAAACACTACTTCTTGTTTATTAGCCTTAATCTTGCATTAAATTACTCTCATCAAAATACTATTTGCTAATAAATGTGTAAATTATTTCAGTCTCAGAGAAAAATTGTTTTCCTCCTTATGTCTATAATATTGAGATGAAACTGAAAATGTACTAGAGTTCACGTAAAGACCTCTAATGCAGCGACAGCAACATACTAACTATGTTCATATGCATCCACACAGTCATCAGTAAAATGCAAAGACTGAGATCCAAGTGACAGGGACTGTCCTCCAGATGGTAAGTGTGAGAGCAGGGAAACTTTATTCAGCTCACTGCAATGTGCAGCGTGCTTCGCTAATGAAATCCCCGGGCACTAATGACTGCTGGCCTTCCTTTGACTCGTGATCATCGCCTTTCTGTGCGCCGCTACTGTGGAGCTAGCCGCTGCGGAGCGCTCGGGATGGTGTAACGCCCCTGACCCCCTGTACAAGGTCAGGATCCGGGATCTGAAGCCCTGAGTGGCGTAGGCCAGCCTTCTGCGCAAGTGGCAACGTCACGCTGCCTGTGCGGAGCAGTCAATCAGCTCCTCTCGCGTTCTTCAAGTGCCGCAGCATAATCATACACCTGCTGAAGTGCTCCTTGATACTGCTATTTTGAGAAGAAAAATAATGACAGGCCGGCTGGTGTTTACTCACCATGCCATCGCCGTGGAAACCGTGTCAGGGGCCCCATCTAATCGGGCTGGGGGGGGCGCGGCCTCTGCGTGTTCACGGTGTCCGAATAGTAGAAAAAAGTTTGTGGTCACAAACATCGAAAGCTGTTTCCCCTCTTATCGTGCCCAAAAAGACGTAAATAAATGACATCACCGTCCAAATTGCGAAATCCGACCTTAACATCGTTCGAGCAGCTGCTGGAGTAATTATAGTTAAATCAACTGACAACTGTTGCCTTCAAAAGCGCGCGTGCTGACAAGTGAAAGGCCTGGTCTCCGTGGGATTTCTCCCGTCGTACTCAGAAGCAGCGAGCACTCTGCAGCCGTCAATTGTTTGTGGCGTCACGTACCCCGAAGATCACAGAGAACCCTCGCCTAAATAAAAGACAACTGTCGGTCCCAACAGACACAAAGATGTGGCAATGGCACAAAAAGGCGAGCACTGTGCCTAACTCAGATCTCCCGTGAATTGTAACTCCTCCATTATTTAACGGTTTCAGGGTCCCTCTTCCTCCAAAATGACAGTTGTAATGTTAAGTTCGCTTGAACAGTGAACAGCGACAAATCAAAGAACAGCGCCACATCATCACTCTTGATACTGCCACAGATGGAGACTCCTAATTCGGTCCAGGGTCTAAGTTAGCCTCTTGTGCAGACAGGTGAAACGGCTCCTATAGGACTTTCAGGATTTAGCAGTGAGGCAGTGTTTGATTGGCAGTCTCACCAGCAGGTCATTGTTGATTATAAACCCTTCACCCACAAGCTATGAAACCAGGACTTAATGCCACAATAATTTAAGCTGTAAAAAGTTACCATCATGCCTGCTTTGTAATGTAGCAATTATACTTATATTTATTTATTTATTTATTTATTTTTGGTTGTTTTTCAAGATGGCCGGCTAAACATTGATTTATTTCAGGTACTGTCATTTCAAAAATCATCTAATAAGGTTTTTCTTTTTAACTGATTTTTTCAGTAGGCAAGAACAAGACTGAAGGTGTTAAACCTCTGATCATTTGGTAGACGGATGTCCATGCCTTACAGCTGGGTGTCTTTTACTGCAGCTAATCTCTTTAACATCGGTTTTAGCTTCAATGTTTTTTATCTGCCTGACTCCAGGTGTATACACTGAATTGTTCGCGATTGCAATTAACCAAAGCACACAGACTCTGAAGGACACCTCTTTCCGATAAGACAGTTATTTCACACTTCACATGTTTTGTTGGCTTAGAAAGACGCTATGGTTATTCTGTGCGCCCAATGGCTGTTTCTGTCAGGCAAGTAACGTTGAATTGTACAAATGGAAGCATAGCAAAAGTGAGAGAGTCCTGGGGGCAAGTTTCGGACTGTGTTTCCAAGAGTTATCTTGCGGTGCGTCGCTAAAACTGATTAAAAACAAATCATATCAAAGAGATAAATAAGGAATGAACCAGCAGATGGAACAGCTGCACGAGCCTACCAGCTGTGCCACAGGTACTGAAGAGAACAGGCTCCACCCCCATCCAACCGCCCACCCCAGTGCCCTGCAACCCATCCTCCACTAGACCCTGCAGCTAATGCCTTTAACACCCCTCCTTGACAGCCACAAACTCACTATCTTTTAACTAGCTGGGTTTAGTCGAGGGATGTAAAGCTCCACTCCTACAGGGCCATTCCATATGCTGGTTTTTGTTCCAATCGATTTCTATATGACAATGCCGTTTCACACTTACAGCATATTGGAAAAAAGTTCCACCGGTCTGCAGCTGTAGCTGATAATTGAAAGATCACTTTATAGTATTAGATCACTTTAATAATAATTAAACTCAAAAGTTGGCACAAAATGGCACATCAACTTTCATCGTGCATCCTGGTGTAGTCGCTGCTGTCTGCTTAAGGTGGATTCTTACCAAATCCGGCAACGACGCATGGAGACGTTCCGGACCCCCAAACTGTGTAGTTGATGGGCAGTGCTATGTAAATAATTTAGACGGGTTCAGTAGCCTACCAGGGAACACTAATGGCACCTGATTGGTTAGATGTACTGCGGTCCTTGGTTTCGCCTTCGATTTCAAACCGGAGCAACATGGCGGCCTGTTCATGAACTTTCTTTTATTCCACCTAAACAGTCTACTAAAATATGTTTTTTAAAACATTTGAGGCGAGTAATAGGCTATGCAGTGTAATGGATTTTAGTAGCGGATAATCAAAAAAGGTAGGGGGCTCAGAACAAGTCACGCCAGTGAGGACCAATAAAGAGAGTACTACTATAAATGCAAAGAAAAAAAAGACAGGAAATGTATTCATTGTAGCTTAAGCACCCAAATAAAAATCAACCCATGAAAATAGGGCGAACTCGAATGTACGAGTGAATGAAACAAATGAAATCTCCCGAGCTCAATACTGGAGCTAAACCGGGAAAATAAAAAAAGAAAAGAACACCTTTGGCACGTAAGCTAAGACAGCCGGAGAATGCAAAACCACAAAAAAAAACTGTCTCAGTGAGAACTGCAAAGGAAAAAATAAATAGTGCAGAAAACGCTAACAGGAGGAACAAAACCTATACCTGAAAATAACGCTTAATAGCAAGTCCCTCGTGAACATAAACAACATTTAATATCACAAGGTCGCTAGTACCTGGCTATACCTGGCTCAATGTAATGTCGAATGACAAAGAAGCACCGGGGAAGTGGAAGTGAGGCACTTAATTACCCGACAGGTAGAAACACAGGTGAAAAGAATAACGAGTAAGGGAAAGCAAAACCCCGGAACGGAATGTGAAAAACATCCAATAGATTCTCAATTGGGAAACCAGGACGAGAACCGCAACGGAAAAGAAAACAATAACCCACGAACCATAACATGCAGTTGCTCATTCTTGATTCATATTTGATCTAAAACGCCTACTTTGACCATTTGATCCGAGTTTCGCATTTATTTCCATAAAGTTTTGGTGGAGAATATCTTATGTAAATTCAAAACCGGCGAACGTACCACACTCGCCGGGCCGCATCCGTCATGCACCACAAGATCGCATGGCCTCCTCTCCATATAAAATAAATAGAATGCGTCGAACTGAGGGACCTCGCCGGATTTGGTCCAAATTAAATGTATTGTATAATATATTAATTAATTATTATATTATATTATATTATATTATATTATATTATATTATATTATATTAATTATGGGTCCAAGAAACCCAATTGTTTTTGTTTTAATTATTTTTTCTTTCCCTTTCACCTCAAATAACTGTGAGCTGGTATGGCCTAGAACAGGGGTGGGCAATTCCAGGCCTCGCAGGCCGGTGTGTATGCATGTTTTTACTGCCACCAGTTACCACGGCTCAATCAGCTAATTAGTCATACACACAATCACCGATTCACTCGTAAATTACAGAACGATAAAACGCTACAATACACGCATACCGGCACAAGAACATTCATCAGCTGCTGTTCATATCGCGGATATGTAGATTAAAATATCAGATCATGTAAACGATTGGGCTAATTCAATAATTGTTAACTGGCGGCAGCAAAAACCTGCATACACACCGGCCCGCGAGGCCTGGAGTTGCCCACCCCTGGCCTAGAATCACCAAATGTGATTGGGTTGTTTTGATGGCTGAACACTTGGATTCTTTAAATTATGATGCAGATTGAACACTTGGTGGCCCTGTAGTGTATGTGACAAAATATTGATATTCATACACCCTGCCTTGATGCCCCATTTGACCTAGAGTCACAAAATTCTCTCCTCTCCTCATGAGAAACAAATTTGCCTCACTCAAGGACCCAAAAGGTCCACCATATTGGATTTTCCACTAATTAGCATTGTTTGTAAAACACTTAAAAAGCTACTCCTCCTACAAAATGTGACCAATTTGCACAATGTTTTGTATGCCTTCATACAGACATTACTTGTCTAAGGCCTATGTCAAAAAATGCCAAATGATGATCCAATTAATTTTTTTATTTCAAAAATGCTAATACTTCCAAAATGTATTAAACTTGCTATGTGCATTAACAGTCACACCAATACTTGAGCCAGACAGTCTTAGCCCAATCAAACCACATGGTGGCGCTATAGAGATCAAACTATAATTTTTTTTATTCACTAAAAATCACTGTTCCTATGCAGAGATTTCAAACTTGCTTCTGTGACAAAAACCTTAATTAGGAACATAGATATGTACTATGTGGGTCAGTGCCATCTTGAATTGACCACCATTGTGTTTTATATTTACTCATCTATTATTTTTCTAAGTTCTTTCTCAACCACTTGGCTGATTGTTATGAAAATTGCTATATTGTTAGAGGGTGTTATCCAACAAGTAATTACCAGATTTGGTCACAATAGTCCGTTGAAATTACAATAATTAAACAATCATAGCTCCTGCACTGTTGAAGGGTTTCTTCTCCTAACTTATTTTTCCATAAAGTTCAATAGAAAAATTTGTCAGGAGAAACAACCCGTAAAGTGATCCATCCATATCTACTGCATATCTGGCAGCAGAGTGATGGTTTGAGGCTTGGTTAATACCTCAGACCCTTGACAACCATTTCGCCAACCATGTATTCAATATTGTTCCAGCATAATTTACAGCTAAATGTAGTCCCACCCCCCAATTCCCATAGCGATCCATTCAAATGCAGAGAAGTTATAGTATTGCTTGTAAGAGTACCAAAAAATAAGATATCAAGAGTATTTTGATGTTGTTGGGTCACAGACATCAGGAAGTCATGGCATGTAAAGGATATTCGACCAAATATTAAACTGTTTAAATATTTTTTTTTAAATATATGCCCGAAAATGGGGGGACTATGTACAAAAGATCATATAATTTCTAAACGGTTCATCCAATATGGATGAAAATACCCTCAAATTAAAGCTGACATTGTATCCTTTCAAAGTGCTAGAGGACAGAACCAAAATAACAAAAAATGTGTCACTGTCCAATGAATTGTGGTGCTCTCTGTATGTTTGCTTTATGGGTCAGCTCTGTCTTTAATTGTCCACAATTTTGTATTATAATACTCATCTATTACTTACTTTTTGAGTTAAAAATTTACTAAAGATGCATCAGGGAAGTTGACGGCCTCAGTTAGAACAAAGTTGTGATCCGCCATCATAGTCTCTGTATTTGGAACTTGTTTCTTATGCGGCTTGGACCCCGGGAATCACTGCTCACAGCTATATTTTTCATTGTATTTGTTTGGTAATGCAATATACAGTACAATACATGTTACAGACAAAAACGAAGTATCTTTGATCATGAGGCTTCATGTATATTGTACAAAAATAGTACATTTCTGGAAGGGAAAAATGCCCACTCCATTGTTTTTGGGCAGTGAGAGATTCAGACTGAGTGTAAAACAACCAGACATGATTCTCCCTGATCATCACTCATCTAGTCCTTTTCAGTTTGATGTGGCCATTTCCCCATCATTCTAATGTTCATTTTGAATTATTTAGTTGCGTACATGTTTTGAGTGACTAAATACAGCATATTCAAATAATGAGAAAAATACTGTTTTAATACACGTTGTCATGTTCAGATAACTTGGATAAAGATACTGATGGAACTACTCCATAAATTAAAACTCTGCTTCAATCACAGTCATGTCAAGACAGAATCTTAATATACGTATGTGTAACCATTTATTGATGTGTTTACCTTTCCTATATGATAATGAGAAGTGGAACAGTGTTTTGCCTTGTCTTCCTACCTTTCAAAGTGAGATTTTACACGAGGCACTGTTTAGTCTTTTAGAGGTGCGGTACTCACTTCACTTTCATGACTTTCAGTGGATAATTTATTGGCTTTTTTTCAATATCAAGGAAGGAAGAGCATATTAATTATTCAATAAGAAATAGTCAAATCCAAGAATCAATGTTGGGAGTGTGGAAAAGGAAGAGGGGCTCCCAACAGAGAGGGAACAGAGCTAATGAAAAAGGAATAAAGAATTACCCAACATCGTCCCCGGCTGTCAAAAACAACCACAGCCACGGCGTTTCATCTTGGACTCAATTTCCTCCCCAAACTCGTTAGGTCTTTGTACCTCATTAGATCAGGGATTTTTTTCCCCTCTCTCTTCCTTTCCCCCACTTTAGTTTGATTTCCTTCGAAGTCATCATTATGGCTCTTACACCCCCACGCTTGCGGTTTGAAGTTTTTAAATTGAGATCTGTGATCACTCGCAATTATCTGCTGGGTTAAATCTTTCCCTGGGAATTCATCATTTGCATTCAATTAAACAAATTGATCAATCGGCCCTATGCAGTTCAGCTGAAAGGGGAAAAAAAGCATGTGACAGCAGGGCTCCAACGCAAACCTACCAAGACTAATCATCTGCGGTCAGCTGAGCTAAAAGTTTTTCTCTTGGGAGCTGTACAGTAAGGAGAACTTTACCAGGAAATGAAGTCATCTGTTGAGCTTAATATAGATGCACTTATCAGTTGGGCCTTAAACCTGATTGGTCCATACAGGATATGTGCATTATTCACAAGACTTGTTTTGCTTACAGAAACGATCGTGTAAAGGGTGACAGGATTGGAGGATTGAATGTAAGCAGACATTCTGCTTGACCAGAAAAATATGACAATTGACATAATAGCATATGATGTAGAATACTGAGCGGATTACATCAAAATAAAAAGAAATGTGTTATTCTTGTAATACACCACCAAAGGTAGAGTTGCATTCTGTCAGTAGAACAAAGGAGCATAGGTAGAAATGAGCTAAAGTATAATTCCACGTGGTTATCAGGGTGAGTTTTGTTTTCCACTGACCACAGAGAGTTGTCAATGTGTGGAACTGCTTGCCAGATCGTGTTGTAGACGTAGAGAACCTTCTGGTGTCCAGGCTTGACACAGTGCTGGATACTCTCCAGACTGGAGATAAATGCTGAATATAGCTGCACTGAATGGCCTGTTCTCATCATTATGAATTCGTACGTTCTAAAAAAGTGACATCATGGCCAGACTTCATAAAAGTGTAAGATGAGAAAAGAAGGGCAGGATCAAACGGAGTGCTGGATTCGGTCAGTAACACTTTAAAATGCAGACTTTCCATTCTAAAGGAGTCTGAAAGTAATCTTTCTGGTTGCAGATGTGAGGTGGTTCAGAAATACCCATTATAAATATAAAAGGGGCCTGTGAACAAATAGCTACCTTTAAAACGTGTAAAGCATATATCAAAGTCTGTGGTGACCATTGGCGTTATAGTGACTTATACTGACAGTTAAAGACAATTGAACTTTGAAAAAGGAAGAAGTGAAAGTAGCACTCCATTCAAAAAAGGCTCCTGCAGACATTTTTTGTACGTTGCAAAGTTTTAATTTATATTTGAAGATCGTGTTAGAGATTGCTTTGGTTTAACACTGGGAGTGTTGCTTTAGTTCAGTCTTTGGTTTCTGTATAGATCGGTTCTTGCAGTACTACAGTGTGTGGGGCCTGACATTCATTCAGACCCACCTATCCCATAATTATTTGTATGTCAATATAACATTTTCCTTTTACTTTTAAGTACTTTTAACTCTTCAGTTTTTTTTTCCATAGGCTTCGGTAACAACAGTGTGTGCTTCTGACACAAATAAAGCACATGTGGAGAGAGAGCGAGAGGGAGAGAGAGAGGGAGGGGGGGGCGAGGGACAGAGAGAGAGGGGACAGAGTGAGACAGACAGAGAGGTAAAAAGGGAGAGAGAGAGCGAGAGAGAGAGAGAGAGAGAGAGAGAGAGCGAAAGCCTTATTAATTAACCTCCAGGGTTGCATGCTGTAGCCTCTGCCATGTCTACTGTTTTGTGATGAGAGAGATGAGAAGAAGTCAGGTGGGGCCACGGACTCCACCTGACAGGGGTTGTGGCCTGAGTAGAGACTGCCTCCCACCCCAACACACACACACGCACAAACACACCGAGGATCACCCCAAACATGACACTGTGGGTCCTCGCCATGCATTTTAAACTACTCCCTTAAACTGTCAACAGTCATGCATAAATTATCATCTCCAGGCTGCACTGTATTTATCCATATAATGACCTCCCAGGAGTCTCCTGTGAGTGAATTCAGCAGCACACCATGTTCACCACACGCGGGCTTGTTCGCCCCTCTGATATTTCAATATTCTGAATCTGCAAAGTAAGTAAAGTGATAATGGTACATGCACACGTAGGCTTTTCCTTCCTTACTTCACAAAGTGACATGACAGGCTGCGGTTATGTGTGTGTGCGTGTGTGTGTGTGTGTGTGTGTGTGTGTGTATGTGTGTGTACCTACATACTTATATAATTTGTGCTGGACCGAACAAAAATGTCACCTCTGGAATTTTAGTTGCCTCTCTCTGGGACCTCATCGTGATGTAAATACTTTAATATGTATAATATGTACAAAGTCTACAAATTAAATTAGATAATCGATTTTAAAAAGTATTCAATATATTGGCGTGTCCACACAATTTCATACTAATTTGTGAAGTTCATTGTGTTATTTGCAGCTGAGGTTTTAAAAAGTGTGTTAAGTTGAATGAGGCGCGTTATGTGTATACACAATACCTTTAAAAAGTGTGTTAAGTTGAATGAGGCACGTTATGTGTATACACAATACCTTTGTATCTGGTACATTTGTCTAAACTTGCATACCCCATTCCTCCCATTGACTTTGAGCTCAGGCACCATGAGATTTATAAATTAAACACTGTATTCACTGTATGTGTGTACCATTCTACATCTGTGGTTTTGGATGGTGTTAGCATTAACTGAATGTTGGATATAATGTAGTGATGTGTGAGTTTGAACGAATCGTTCGAAACGAACAACTCTTTTTACTGACTCGCCCCTCCTACCTGCTACTTGCTAATGCGAACTGCGAAGACAAGGCGAGACAACGTGTTACTCGCACTATTGTGCAACTCTTATATGATCTGTATTTGTGGAAATGCATCTAGTAAATCACTGTATTAACCTAGCCTTGTGAGAAAGCAACCACTTTGGCGCTTGTTTCAACTCCGTACTCGCTCTCCCTGCCTTGAGCTGAAGGTCTGGCTGCATGAATCACTCACTCACTTGGTCACCCAGTACTCGCTCTCCCAGCCCCGGAACCCGCCACACGCCTGAGCTCGCTAACTCGTGAGTGAGAGTATTGAGCAAGCCCCCAGAACAGCGTCGGGCTTTGAAGCTAATTTAATTTAGTGGTCAAACCGTGTAATTACAACTTGGTCCGAAAAGCCGTTTTCTCGCTTGGTGGTTCTTACACACGCATTATGCTATGTAGGGTAGCACGAATGCTTAAAACTCATAGCCTATGTGCTTCATCAGCTAACTTAGCCAGGTCTGCACAGTGCACACTCTGGGAGTAAAGTTAATGTGCAGAACAGTTCTGTGGGTTAACATTAGCTGAGCAAGCACGATACGTTTCTAAGTGCAAAATATTTCAAACAAAACCTTCATTATAGCTAAGTAGAATTTTTGACAGATTAGTTATCAAATGAGAAAAATTTTGATTTAACTACAAAATATCTGTTGTTGTTTGTCATGATTCAATCTGTTTTATTTCCAATGTGCTATGAAATTTGTAATGTTATGTTATTGTGTTATGGATTATATTATGATATTTAATGTTATCTGGACTTATTCTGGTCTATTGAGGTGTTCTCGAGGCACCTTGATTGAACTTTCTAGCGGTAGCTATACATTTTCTAATGATTGTGTAATCTTCAGTTATGTTTATTCAATGTTCAAGTGGATGTGTAACAATAGTTATGATGATACAATTTTTTAAAGAAATTGACACCTACCGGAGAAAAAACCCTGGGAATTAATAACAAAAAAACTATGTTTTAAATGTTAAGTTTAGCTTGGTCAAAAGCCGCAAAAGACAGGAAATTCAAACTTTAGATCTCTAAAATATCAGGGATTCCCAGTACTCCCAGTTTTTTAAATATCTGACTGCTATACAGTTCTGTAGCTACGTTGGTCTACTGTATTTCAAACAACATGTACTCATCACTGGGCAGATTGCTTCAAACCTTCTCTCAAAGAGCCTTAAAACATAGTTTTTTGTTATTATAGACATATTGATTGCCTTTGGCTTTATTTTCTCCTTCAACTTGTCTATTGAAGAGTGCATGACAAACTGAATTGCTCCAAAGTCATAGAATATGGGTACATTTATTTTAAAGCAGCGTTAGGAACGGAGAGATTTAGAATGACAGGTGCAACAAAACAGTTACTCACGTTGCAAATTTTTTAAATTTGAATTATTATTGCTTTATTTTTTTTTAGTTAAGATCAATCCTGTTTTAACATGACAGCATTTTAAGAAAACACGGAATCATTAACCTACTTTCTTCCTTGATGTCCATAAAATTCCATCAAAGAAAATATTCTTGTTCTGAAACAATAAAAACCACTATGGAATTCCCCAGTTCCTGGAAATAATTATGACAAGATGAAAGTAGTTAATCTCTGCCTTCCTGTACTGTATATCTGAGGTGAAAAAAAGATGAGGTTTTAACATAGCTGCCACCATCCGTTTCTACCTTCTAACTCTTTTTCACACTTCTGAAAGATGGTGAACCACTACTGAGAAAAAGTACTGCCTGAAATTGTGAAATTGGTAATGTGGAGTAAGGTCACATCCCTGAATGTCTGCTTATATATTTTGTATATTTTTTCATTTCATGAACCACTTCTTTCTTGGATGTATAACGCAGGTACTGTAGTTCAGCCTAAAATTTAAATTCCCCTGGAACTATCACAGAACATCGCTTTTTAATTGAAATCTCCCGGAAGATTTGGTGGTTGGCACAGTATAATGCATTGTCTCACTTTTGTCAGTTGTCAAATTTGCCATATCTATAAAATAAGAAACACATGGCGGCGCCCATTTTTAGTGCTTTGCATCATAGAGTTTAACAAAAACCTCCCTAGCCTAAATTTAAAACACTGACAGCCATGTTTGCACCCATATACTCCAAAGTGACATCACTCCACACATCTGCATGTATTTAATCAGATTAATTCCAGTATATTATAACAAACAATCCAGTAACAGACTACTCAGCCAGAGCTGCAGGCTGGGAGGTGGGGGCAAGGATGGGAAAGAAAAACTAAATAATACCAACAAATCAGAGTAGTCTACAGCAACCGGCAGCCCTACAGGGCAACACACAACTGGTTCAGAGGTTGGCCGAGATGTCAGCATCTCACCGCGCACCAGCAACCCCCACTGTTCAATCGGGTGCCTTCAAGTTCACCTGTTTAGCTGCATATGGATTAGTCCTCCTTCAGCTCATGTTTGTGCAAACCTGACTTGTGAACTGTAGCGTGACAAGAAGTGGCTGTTGACAGTCCATGCTTTGGAGAACAGCACCTTCTCGTCTGCGTTGTCCTGAGCCAATAGCGGAGGTTTCGACAGTGAGCGCCAATAAATACAATTGGCCATTCCAAATTGGGGGAGAAGCATTTTTTTAAAGTAATAGGGAGGAGAACACAGTAAAGTGTTCAGTGTTAAATCAACTTTAATAGAGTAGTCAGTATGTCCTTAGCCTTCTAATTAAACACATTAATTGTTCTATATATTGGTGCTGACCATTTATAAATGATTCTAATGATTCTAAACTAAATAAAACTATTCTTGGCTAAATAATTGTTCTAAAGATATAAGTTCTCTGGTAGCTGTTATACACAAAAATTCAGCCATAATCCATAACTTTTTTACAAATGTTATCGCAATAATTGTTACCAAGCACATGAAATTCTGGAACTAGTTCTGGAATTTCAACTTTTACTCTTTTATCTGAAAAACATGTTTTGGATTTATTCCATAAATATTTAGAATTCATCATTAAAAAATTTTTTTTTTTGTGGCCATAATTATTTTCCATACTTAATTAATTGTACTAATTAATACAACTGGAAAGTGACAAAAATTATTATTATATTTTTATTATTAAATTGTGGTTTACAATCAAACTTCAGGCTGAAAGGGGCATATTATCAGCCAAGGTATACTATAAATCTCTCCTAACAGAAACCTGAGTCCAATGCAGTGTATATTGAATTCTAATACTTGGCTAAAAAATCTTGACAGCGGAACTTGATGTGGGCATTAAATCGTTGCCCCAAGGAATCTTCATCCCGGTTCTCCTGACAGTAACACTGTCATCTCTTCCTATGCCTCACCCATCGCTCCTGACACTGGGTCAGAATTAGTCCCCACATTGGATGTAAATTACCCCTGTCCAAGAATGATAGTGAGAGGTGGGACTCTTTTTTTTTTACTGTTTATACATTTATATTTATTGTTTAGTATGACTGCTTCGCGTGCGAGGCTGTTGGGAACCAAAGCGGACAGGCCACGCGGTTTTACATGGAGTTTACATTTCCTCTGTTTGACTGGCGAGGACATCTACCATGACATTCCTTGGCATTAATTCTTACACACAGCAGTAGATATTATGTCAATATGTAGGTCCGCACCACAGATGGTAACCTATGTTTTGAGTCAACATTGCCATGGTAACAATAATCCAAATGGGGCATTCCATTTCTGGCCAATAACTGTTCCTCGGCCTGAAAAATAAAGATGTAATCATCAATAAATTCACAAGGGTGCCTTCTGAATGACGAGAGTGACACTGGCAGAATAGAATGCAGCATAGGTCTGCAGTGAATTATATTGCTGGTAACAAAAACAAGTAGAAATGCACTGTCTAATTTGCACAGTGCACATCATGCAATGTAGGAGGCCTCTAGATGAGAATCAGATACTGCCATAGATAATCTTCCTCATCTTGATGATGCTGAGCATGCCAAAGATACTATTTCAGCATAACTATAAGCATGAACAGATGATTGTTAACTACATATACAACATCATTACTGGGTATAATAGTAAACTAGTAAATTGCTGGACTTTGTGGACGTCAAAATACATCATGTCAGTGATGAGTTAAATTGCTGGGTTTCATTAACACTGTTTTCTGTCTAATTTAACCTAGTTATTTTTATTAAGTTCTGAAAATTAAGTTACTGTACATAAACTGTAAAAGCATATTCAGTGTCTAATGAGTCTGTTTGCTATTGATATTTCCACTCTCTTTCTATTAAGGCAAAGGCGCTTGATTCTTACAGCACTATAAATGAACATACATTCTCCTCCAAATTTAAAACTAAATAATGTTTAAAAAAATACTTTTTTAATTAAGTTGGCATGGATCTCCAAACTAAAAATGAAAAAAACCAACACGGGCAGAACTGAAAACTAAGCTGAATTGGAAATAAAATTTTTAAACTTGGCACTTAGCAGACACTATTATCCGACCTGCAAACTCCGAGTGCAAAAAAATAGTCACAAAATGCTCCACAGTGCCCTGTGGACATTTATTTTATATCAGTGACATTAAAATCCATCCATCCATCCAGTATCTAATCCGCTTATTCCTGGTCAGGGTCATTAAAATTCATAGTGCATTTAATTTAATTAAAATTTTGGGACAAAATTCTATTAAAAATCTATTTTTGGTTGTGAATTGACCTGTCTGCTGATAATATGGTGAAATAATTGTAACAATTTTAACATACTAATCTTTTTGACATCCATCTCCCATCTTGAAAAAAATCGAATTTTTACCAGAGAAGCTACACTCTTTATCTAACGGCAATGCATAGCTGAGCTAAATAGTTATGTTTCCAATGCAGGACATGGCAAGTAAGATATGTTAGACAAATTTGGTTTTTAACCTCCAAACAGTGATGGCATGAATAAAATACGAAAGCACTGAACTCTGATGAAGTTCCCTAGACCGTTGACGGACTGATGAGGGATTTACGGACATCATCCCCACACCGCAAAAAGGGGAGGGACTCTGTCTCTCAGTAAATTCTCTAATTGAGAGCATTTAAAAAGCGTCAGTTTAAGGTAAAGGAGGGGAAGCATAAGCCAGAGGCTCTGCAGAACAATTAGCATGTATTCCCAGTGGTGAATGTTAGAACAAATTGAGATGTTTTTTTCTTAAAATATTTCTTTTTCAAAGAGAATATGGCCTAATAATGCTCCAGTAGTTAAGAAGACACATGTGAATCGTGGTTTTGGAGGTGTGAGGTTTACGCCAAAACAAACAGTCAAACAAAACATCTTGCCTTCTTTCTCAATGTGGAACACTGTTGTGTGATTGATATGTCTCAGAGTTTTAACATGACAGTAATCAGTCCAATATACTGCAATAGGCTGTTATTGGAGGCGTAAATCAAGAGCAAGTGACGGAGATGAAGGATTTTAGCAGGATCTCGATGAATGTGATTGTGTAATTCACGAATCATTGATTGAATGTAGTTATTCATTAAATAGATATTAGGTCAAATGTACAGAAGAACATCATTATTTAATTCCAAACTCATGAACATCCGATGGAAATAATTGTGGAATTGAACAATGACAATATAATTTCACTTCATCTCCACTAATTTTACTGAACTCACTTGCAGTTATTAAACATTCCCTGATGGCAGTGCACTAGATAATCTTTTAGAGAAAAAAATAACTTTTTTGAGAGTATAATGGATATTGGAAAATTTTTGCTGAAGTCAGAGTCTGAATGCACTTAACTCAGTCTTCATAAGACACACCCATAAACTCCACCACACACACATCTAGCTATTCATCTCTTAACACATCCGTAAGGCACCCAACTCTGAGTTTGCTTAAACAGTTGAGCTGTGAAACCATGGTATTAAGTTAAATTTTAAAAGATAATCAAAAGCATATGGGCCATATTATGTCTACCAAAGAGACAATGGGCCTCATTCCTGAAACTATGCGCATACATTTCCATACAAAACAAGTTAGTACGAAAAATCTATGCTGGATTCATCAAACCATGCGGAAACGGCAGATTTGACAAACACGTTCATCTTATTTTGCGATTAGCATAAATCCACGCTCATGAATGGCCTTATATGGAAGTTGTCACTTCCTTTTAAAGGTGCATCCAAAGTCAAAATGGCCAATAAAAAGCTAAATAAAGAAATATTCCGACGCTGAAATCGAAGTTTTATTAGCAACCTACAGTAACCTACATCATAAAGTAAAAAGAACTGGCAGGATATAAGATGCAGGAAATGCAGAATCTCCCGTCACACAAACTGTTAAAGTTCAAGCCATTCAAGCATCAGACAAGCTCATTGTCTTCATCTGCCAAGCACTACGGTCTTTCTCACAGCCTAGAAATAAATAAAATAATTAATTTATTAATTTCATCATTTTGTTGGTGTTCTGTGCGTGGTTTGAAATCTCCGATCCCCTAGTTACATTACATTACATTATAGACATTTAGCAGACGCTCTTATCCAGAGCGACGTACATAGTGCATTTCCAAACTAGGAACAAGTGCGTTAAAACAACCCTAAAAAGGTAAATACGTATCTAAGTACTAGGCGCAGTCAGTATGATTGGGGTTTTTTATTTTTTTATTTTTTTTGGGGGGGGGGGGGTGTAACCACACAATATTGATAACAATAGTCACAAGGAGGTAGGGAGGGGTGGAGAGAGGTGCAGCTTGAAGAGGTGAGTCTTCAATCTGCGCTTGAAGGCAGTCAGACTTTCTGCTGTTCTGCTGCCCTATGGAAAGAGGTAGGGAGGAATCTACACTCTGACGCAGGAAACAGCAATATAACGTATGCCAATAAGCCAGCCGTCTCTCACCGCAGCGTTCTGCAAACGAGTGCCCCGCAGAATGAAGCTGTTGTGGGTCCCACCAGGCAACTGGGCCAGGACATTGAGCAATGCATTTCGCATGACATATGAGCTGCACAGATGTGATAGCTCTTTCTATTCATATATGCAAACGTATCTTTGGATGGAGCCTTGAGGCTATGTGTGTGCAGTAGCCTACAGTTATGGCACCAATAACATTGGCCAGGTAGGCAATTTCATAAAAACCTGAAAACGACTAACCAGCCATACATCACTCTCAGCCAACAAATAGCCTATGCGCAATTCGATGCATTCTCTCCTAAGGAGCCAACTCCTCCAACAGCACAAGATCAATTGCAATGCTGGCTATACAGACCTGTACGTCATTTTATAGCAAATTTCGTTCAATGTTTAAACGGTTTTAATTAGAATATTTAACGTCATATAACATTTTAATTTAATCAGTTCAGAAATATAGTAGCATACTGGGCGCCTTAATCTAAAGTGCTCGCTTTTTACAGTCGTAATTATTGCGCATGCATTGTGCACTTCAAAGGCTAGATTTAGTCTCGTGAATTTAATTGAAAATAAAAATTATTGACATTCAGAAGCTACATTTAGCGGCATTTTGAATTCGCGATACGTGGTCTTGAGCAGGTGTAAATTTTGAGATATGAAAACTTTGATGAATGCTAAAATACGAAATACGAATGATTTACGCGCAATTCCGTTCTGCTCACGTTTCATGAATGAGGCCCCGTGTGTCTATGACAGTGATCCTTATACAGATCCTGGAGTGCCTCAGACTCTGCTCGTTTCTGTTTTCACCTTACGATCAGCAACCGATTTAGAACCAAGAAACCAGGTGCCCTGAGTTAGCTGTGTAATCAACTGCTTTAACTGATCAATTGCTATGCTTCACAAGTGATGAGTAACAACAAAAAGCCAGCATAACCTGGGCCTCTGCAGGACTAGGATTGAGGTCTATGACATCACAACCCCAGAGAAACTATAGCCCCGTTCAGGCCCCTTTCAGGCATGAAACCCACAACATTTCTGGGGTCAATTGTCCAGGTTAGGTAGTGGTAGTTTCCCATTCACACATAGGTTTCCTATACACAAAAATTCCACATCGAGTCATGAGCCATGACCATTCCAAATAGATTAGGCAGGGCAGGATGTTACATATAATGCACGCTTTCTCAGTATACCATATTTGTGTAGGATTCCCGGTATCTTATCACAGAGCACAGCATCTCTAACAGTGACTGTTAATAATTTCATCCTCTGCGTGGATAGAGAAAGGTTGCCTTCTCTCAGAGTCGGTCCAATTTACAGACATTTTGACAGAAATGCTTTCTTAGTTGTTTCCTACTTCTGTTTGGTTAATAGGTTTACAATCAAATCTGCCACTACAAACAAATGCACGCCATAATCAAGTCGCAAAATGTAATGCCTCACCTGCTGAGTCTCTTGCGATTGGCTCACTCCCTCCACATAAAAGGGTCATACGTAAGAACATTGTAACTTTTTTGTGCCTTACCAGGAAATATTTCTGCTTTTGTTCACACTCGAGCCGTGGCAGAAGATTTCTATAAATCTTCCTAGGTCCTGACCCAGAAAATTGGAGAAATGGCTCCCGTTCACACGCCGACACAGAAGATTTCCGGAACATTTATGGGCTAAGATGCATGTGTGTAAGGGGCTAATGTGTCTATGACATCACTACCCAGAGAGACAATGTGTTTATAACATCACTACCCCCGGAGATAGAATGTGTCCACGACAGTCCCTTCAATTCGTACTCATACTCCACTACAAAATATGTGAAGGTTTCACAAAGACTGGGTAGTGACAACAGCCCGGACTCAGAGATGGAGGGAGGCAGGTGTACTTTATGCATTCAGCAGGGACCGTGCCGTAGTCTCTGAGGGCTCTCCAGCAGTGTGCCGGGGGCATGGAGCGCCGTCCCGATGAAATGACAACTGAACTGCCCAACGTGGGGAGCGGAGGACGCGTGGGCAGGACATGAAAGCCCTAGAGGAGGAAGAGGAGCGCAGTCCGCTTGAAACGAAGCGGGGCTCTTTCAACCGGGGACTCGGACTAGGGATGAGTCTCTGCCAGTCCTGCAGACAGAGGTGGCAGTAGATCGGAGGCGCTGATAGGGGGTGAATTTGGCGCTCCATGTAAGCTCTGGTGGTTTAATGAGTGTACAGTTTCCACTGTGCAGCAAGCGCCAAATAAAAGAAGAAAGGAAAGGGGGGATTTGAAAGTGAATTTTTGATTTTTTTTACCGTCCTGCAGCTCCCCACTGTAATGGGCGTTCTGAAATCAGTGGTGATAACAAGGCCCCCCCCCCTCACCCCCATCTCCATCCATCAACCCCCCACCCACCCACACCTGATCAACTCACACTTGGCATCGATGATCAAAAGAGTCAGGAGGCAGCAGGCTATTATGCCAATGACACTTTGAGTAAGAGTCCGAAAGAACAAAAAAATGACATGACAGCCATTTGAGTTTTAAAGTGACGACTTTAAAAGGAGTCCTGAAGGACGAGTGTCAGGAGAGAATCAAAGAGGAAGAACAAGTTAAATCTTCATAACGCGACACGGCGCGCCGCTCCGTACAAGATCCGTTTTGCCGCAAACTAGCTCTAAGATTGGAGTCCAAAAAAAAAAAAAACATTAAAACGTATGTGGAGGCAGAGAACAAAGAAGTCCGGGGAGTTTTGTTTGAACTTTTCAGAGCGAAAGCTAATGAGCGCTCCGTGTTCGTAGGTATCCTTAGAAGAAGTGACTGGTTTTCCAGAAAAAAGTAAGAAATGAAGTACTTTACCGCCATGTCGTCAAGTTGAAAATGAAGTGGCATACGTGAAGTTTTTGAGATGAGTCCCACAATTAATAAGAAGGAGCCACTGGCTTTAACCAAAGGAGAGCAGTCAGAGATGCCTGTGTTTTCAGAACAGGCCTTTCACAGGACTGAGGTCAAAATCAAACAAGAAGTATAAATGGAACATCGCATAAAGAAGCCCAGATCCATCTTCAGTAATTCTATACCATCCGCTCAACTTCATTATTGAAAAAATGATTAGGCGCATTATAATGAACCGAACACATCCCTGGCTGACTCAAATTTACTGGCTCACTGGCCACTGCTCTCCAGTTGGAGTTTTCCCTCCACCAAAGCACAAGTTTAACAAATTTTTTTTAAATGTAGAAATGGAATATATTGTGTTGGAATATATGTATTGTTGTGGACTTCTGTGGTAATGATTTTTTATATTTACCCATATACTGTGAAGTGTTGCAATATCTATATAATATATTTTTTCAGTATTTTCCAGTATATTCAATATTGATAAGGGAGGCTTACTGGCCACAAATCCCCAGTTCTATGCCATCCGCCCTCAAACAAAATACGTATTTAAAGTCACATAATTGATTTGAAAAGCAAAATTCTTTGATCTGTGAGAACATTTTCTGACGGAAGGACTCCCCTACCCATGAACTCCCTGTGAATCCATCGGATCTTTCCCCAACTAATTAATTATTTAAGTCAAACAAACGTGTTTACATGCTGATTAGTTCCCCCCCCCCCAACTGGAGGCCCGTCTCATCCTGACAGCGCCCCCTGCAGGATGGCTCTTTCCCATCGCACAGCCCCAACACCGCATGCCGCTCCTGGGTCCCAGCTGTCGTGTTTTGAAGGAAGCTCTGATCCAGCTGTATCCCAGCTAACGGGGAGGGGGGTCTCCCGGGGGAGCCCTCATCTGGCACAGCTGGGCTAGGAGACAGGCCCGGAGAGAGCACGCTAACGCTAACCTGCTCCTTCCCACACCTCTCCCTCATGTATCTTTTATTCATTTGATCCCCAGGCTCTGATTCACTGCGGTTAGTTAATATGCAGCTCAGGGCACCAGCGCTGAAACGCAGTGGTCCTCTTCTACCCAGCGCCAGAAGCCCCGATTACACAAAGCTTCCCAGTCAATAAGGGATGAATGTAAGGTAGCTGGAGATGCTAACCACAATAGGGAACATGTTCAGGCTCGGACATTGTCTTTTTATGTCATTTTATTTTGCCTTGGTGAAATCACGCAATCCATGTTAAGCGTGATGTAACTTTTTAATTATACAAAATACAATTCTGAGCGAACAGGCAAAATCCTGTCTTGTTATCTTCGAGGGATGGCGCCTGCTTGGCAGTTGCTGTCCAACATTGCAAGAAACACCTCACAGGAAAAAGACCTGTGTGTATGCACGTCTCTGTGTGCAGTGTTTGTATAATCTTTCTTCTCGTTCTGCACTTCTCATTGTAATTCAGAACAAACGTCTCTTGAGTTCACACAGAATTTAATTGGGATTCAGCTGAGCTGTCAAGTTATATTCTCCCCTCGTAAAATAACATTTTAAAAACAAATAAATAAAGCCACGCGCATCTTTAATGAAAATTATGATACAGCTGTTATGATACTTTGTATCAATCGGCGTTGCATTTTAACACATTTTAACGTCACACATTTTATTCCAGGTTTTAGAGTACAATTAAATACTTTTGTGAAGGTTGCGATGATGCTGTTGCTGACTGACATTTCAGTGTTCCTGGAGATGTGTACTCTGGGTGTGAACAAATAGTCTTTGAAATATTCACATGTGGAATACGCAGAGACAGACTACCCCTCTTCATGGTGGACATCACATATGCAGCACACATGAACGCCGATGCTAGGGAACGCTCACAGGAATTTCTAACCAATCAGGCCTGTTAGTGTTGCATTTCTGAATTACAACGTATGAACCGTTAAATGTTTATTCAAATCTCAAGTGTCTCATGTGAACTGCATTCCCGCTAAATGCTAACTGATGCCGATCGATTTGTATTCATAAGGTATGAATAAAAAACGGTTTTAAAATGTCTGTTGCTTATTATGAATATGCACAATTGTGCACACGCTGAGGACGCCAAAAGCTGAATCGCATCTAACAATGAGACTAGTTTAACAAAAAATTTGACAATTTTTTGCCATTTATTTCTTTTTGCCATTTCTTTCCATTTTCTTTTCAAATGATGCAAGATACTTGAGGTCTCTGTTGAGCGCATCCAGCACATCAGAGTAGGCTACATGGTACAGAATGATCTCATCAGCATGTGGGCATGCTCAGTTCCCCATTACCATAAACAGACTCATGGATGCGATGTTCAACTACTTTTACTACATTCCACCAAATCTCATCGCTCACAATTCGCAAAAACCACGACAACTTCAGGGTTACCGCAAATCCACCTCACCCTTTCCAAGTATGGCATTCATGTTGCTTGTCCAGAGAAGGAGAAGACCAATAAACTTTGAACCAGAGAGAGTATTTTGTGATCACCCTCATTCACTTGATTCCCTTTCACGTATTGAATTGATTTTGAAATGTAGATTTCCTCAAGCAGAAATTATTATGTCGCATGACGCATTCGATGCCAAACTTAGTCCCAACGCTCACATAATCAAGTCAACACCCAACATCTATAAAAGTGCTCACAGCTCTGCAGGTCCCGCCAGCTTTCATGAAGGTGCTGGTCAATGTCACGGAATTAGTCTAAAGTGTCCACAGCAAGGTGAGTCTATAGAGTTACATGGAAAATACATTCATGCTTACAAACCTTGTTTCCCCCCCCCCCGGTTGCTTGCACAGGCAGCAGGAGAAAGTAGAACTCAATGTCCAGAGCGGTCCCAAAAAAGGTTTGCTGCTGCTTTGATGGGCTTCGATCGCGACGTGACCCACCTGATGAAAATATATATAATATATACTGTGTGCCGAAAGGGCTAACGCTCAATCAGCATTCAAGCGGTGTTTGATGTTTGCAAAAAAGCCATCGATGCTGCGCTCAAATATTTATGGAAAGGATACGACACTTACATCAATTTTTTCTTTTTTTTTTTTTTTTTTTTTTTTTTTTTTTTTTTTTGTTTTTTTTTTTGGTGTCATTAAATGGTGGTATGGGTATGACACAGTGGGAAAACAATAATATATTAACAGATATGGAGCTACATGGCATAGCACTGTACAATAATTATAATAATAATTACATGCTTCAGTTTACACCGTTTCTTCTCAGATATTACATTACATTACATTATAGGCATTTAGCAGACGCTCTTATCCAGAGCGACTTACACAGCATTTTAGCATTTTTTTTATACATAGTATCCATTTACAGCTGGATATATACTGAAGCAATTCAGGTGAAGTACCTTGCTCAGGGGTACAACGGCAGTGTCCTACGTGGGACTCGAACCTGCGACCTTTCGGTTACAAACCCAGTTCCTTAACCACTGTACTACACTGCCGCCCTACAACCATTGGCCATTGACTCATGTGCTGAATCCGTGGACTTTATACAACACATAAACTCAGAAGGTCTATGGTGGAAGGAAGGGAGACACTGAAGTCTAGGTCCTGATGCCTCAACAAGACCAGTGGCTGTCTACTGCACAGCCCAGAGTGCTGTGTTAATATAATGCCATTATGTCTGGTGCTGCTCAACATGTGCGGACAGGACAATCTGGCTGCCAGAGAGGAGGTAAGAAGAGAAGAGGGAGGGGGATGAAGAAGATGAGGGAGAAGAGGACTTGCCAAAGAACAGCATGGCAGGGCCAGGGGCCATTATTGGACAGCTAGTAATTGAACAAATCTGCGGATGAAACGTAACTTCAGGACTAAAATTATATTTTTCATTTGATTTGTATTTCTCAAACTTTACTTTTTGTGACCAAATGTTTTAAGTTACAATTTATGCCGTTGCGGAGTTTATGTCAGAATATAATTATGATTTTTACCATGTTTTCCCATCGTGATGAATTCTCAGACTTTACTCAATTCTGGTAAACTAAAGACAAGAAAGGTTTTTTCAAAGAAAATAAATCATTGATTAAACATCGCTCACTTAGATGCAGAATTGCCCCGCCTTTGTTCATTCCAAACATACTTTGGGACTTGTAGTTTTGTGCATTATCAGGTGTGTGTCACATGAGGAGATTGGACCAGGGGGCTGCCGGTTAAGTCATGAATGTTGGATCGGCACACTCCTGTCAACAAAAGTTTGAATTGTATCCCTATGTAAATGCTATGCGCTTCAATTATTAATATTTGGCAACTTTGAACGAGCGCGTTTTTTGTTAATGTTCTGCACTCATTTTTGTGATCCGAGTACATGTTGTTTTAGCAATTGTTTTAATAATTATGACCAACTTTATTAGGCTATCTTACCTAATGAAAGATAATTAAAAAAAAATATGTGTACATGTCTAAAGATAATAATGGATTATTATTTGTTCGTAGCAAAGAATGAGCAAAGTTCTCCAGTCGGGACCTATCATCTTCACAAGAACACACATTGACACAATAAGAGACAGGGGCATGGCAGTGATTTCCGGGCAGATGATATTTCTAGCGAGTTCAAAGCACAAGCTTTGTGAGATGGGTTTGTGAAACAAAATTGCAATTTCTTTTGTGACACGCTCTGAAAAACAGAGATGGAATATAGTTGTATCTTGCAGATTTTGGCTTACTTAAGCTTTGATGCTTAGGAGGCCCACTACCATTGTACACTTGAGCAAGGTACAGTAGCCTACTTAACTTCAGTTAACATCCAGCTGTATAAATGATTGTATTTTTAAAAATGTATAAATGTAAGTTGTTTAAGTCACGCTGATTCTGAGTGTCTGCTAAATGCCTAAACATAGGCGGACCTGTTCATGAGTATTAAGGTGGAGCCACACAATGGACAATGACGACAATAGAAATATCAGACTCCAGTCCTGGTGGGCTGCAGCCTCGGCAGACTTGAGTAGCCAGTCAGTATGATGCACATCACTGATTGGCTACAGGGTCCACACTTAATTAGCTGGTTGGCTAAAGATTTGACACTTGATTAGTTGCTGACTTTGCCACTCTCTGGGGCTGGAGTTTGGGTTACCTGCACTTGGGGAAAGGGTCATGCAGATGGGGGCTATTGTGAAGTCAGTTATCACAGAGAGCACGGCACTGGGACTAAGGAACAGTCGAAGGCTCTCTCCGAATGAATCTCAGCAATTATTAACAGGGGCATAATGGGAGTGGCTGGCTGTCTGTTCAGTCGAAACAGATCCCCTGGCCCCCTTTCGAAGGGAAGCTTTTTCAAACCTGCCCCCTCTGATGCATCACCATCCTTGCATTCTGGTGTCCCCCCCTCCCCCATCCGCCAGGGCCCCCGCTCCCCCGAGGAGTCCTAGGTACCGATACGATTTTGCGATCGAGCGTCGCCCTGTTTGCCGTCTTTCCCCCCCCCCCTTACTGAGGTCTTTTCTTATCTTGTTCCACACTCTTCAGGCTTTAGTGGTTAAATTATGTATTAAGGTCAATGTCAAAGTATGGAAGACGTGTAATCTGCAGGGAGTTTCCCTTTTTATTCGTTATTACAGTGAAGGCTCGAGCGCGGCTGTCAGGGAGCAGAAGACGCGCACAGCGTGCGAGCTCGCAGCGCGGCGGGGGCTCCACAGAGCCCCCTTTGCCTCCCCTTTCTCCCAGGAAGGACCCCTTGATAGATATACCCACCTAACATGTCTCACTTAAAAAAAAAATGTTTTTAAAAGTCCTTTTTTCTCTACTCCAATCTGAAAGCTGTCAAGTGCACCTACATAGAAGATTCATAGATAGAAAGTAAAATGTATGCACAGGAGACACGTTGGTTGTCATGTATTCACTTATAGTTTGGGATCCTCTGAGTGGAAACCATGTGGGAGAACAAGAGGCCAATGAATAGAGAGGCTTCTCCCACCACAAAACAATCGCACTGTTTCTTGTTCATTTCATTGTAATTAAAGATAAAGAACGGCTTGGCACCAGTAATGCAACAGGACTTTTTTTTGACATATTTTTGTTCTTGTGCGCGGTTGTCCATGTTTTCCTCACAGGTCCACCTAAAGACAACAGCCCGCAACCTTCCGTTTCTCCAGCACCTGTCAGTTAATGTCAGCTGTATGTTGCCCCTTAAGATATGAACAAAACGCTTGCGCAAACCCGCTTGTAATGTAGAAATTGCCTGGAACGTAACCGTAACACGTTTGTGAATCCTTTTCGCCTGTTACTCCTTGGCTGCATAGCCATTTGATAAATTTGAACCGGTCCCTCTCGGAGGCAACTGTAATTATTTTCTGATTAGATTAATTGAGTTACACTTCACTACTTTGCCCGGCCTTTGGCGTGCCCGGGAGAGCTTCACTCGATCATGCTAACAATTACACAATTAGCTGTTCTTACTGATCAGAGTGGCCTGCTTCACATTCTACTGTAGGGGAGGTATGTTTATCTACGCAAAGAGGGTGGGAGCAAGGGAGGTGTGTGTGTTTGGGGGGGGTACCAGTACCAGCCTCTTCCTGGTACTTAACTGCATCCCTGCAGCCAGCAGTCACACACTCCTTCTTAAAAGCTTTCTCCTGTTATTGAAATAAACACTTCTATAACAGAAATGAAGATGTGTGCAGCCATGTGCCACAATGATGAACAATTTGCACAAAGGGAGATTTGTCTGTACAAAGGTGACCAAGGTTAAATCTGATTTGATGCACTTTTGTTTTCATATTTTTACAAAAAGTATAATGCGTATGATGCTCAACATTGTTCTGCATGAAAGAAATACATTCATACTATTTAAAATGACTACTCAAGTTTATATTGTCAGTTGTCTCCAGCCCACTATGGTTACTTTTTGCTGAGCATAATATTTATCTTATTGAAAAACTTCATTAAGTCGTCATTTTATGCAAATTACTATTGTCAGCCACCTCATAAGTCAAACTGGTACAGTAATATTAATAATAAGCTTGAGAAAATGTTCTAGTTAAAAAGATATTGAACCTTTCTATCAGACCTAAACTTTTGTTGGAACACTTTCCAACTCAAAGGCTGTGTGAAGGCAAGACAAATTTATCGCGTTATTTCTGGTTTTCAGCTCACAGAAACAGATACAGCTCCGTCAGGCTCGATTACATTTTGCGAAGCCCACAAAATTCATCAGTTTCCTCTTGTTAGCGTAGGAGGTTGATGGGTTCTGTGATACAATAGAATGGACATTAACAGCAGAGGGAGAGTTTCTCTGTGGACAAGCCAAATTCTCGGTAATTGATGGAGGACGCGAAAGAAGATAATGAGGCATTGTTCCAAAACTTCTGAAGGATAACTGATTTCAGTGGATATGCCCTGAACACAAAGAATCATCTTCGTCCACATCAGACCGCAGATAGCGTCATATTTCAAATTAAGACAGATAAAAGGAGCGCAATGTCTGCGGGTGCGTAAATTGGACGCAGAATTGAATGAGGAGGAAGAACGTTTGTTTCTGGTGCAGAATGTAAACTTTGTCGGCTGAGGGCACGGCGGACCCTCCTGATGTTGTTTCCCCCCCCCCCCCCGAAGCATATTCCTCCATCGTTCTTCAGAGCGGTAGCAGCGTCGTGCCCTTAACCTCATGTTTAGATGCTGGAAATTAACTTCTGACAAGTCAGCCAAATGAAGGCCCACAACCCACCTACCCCAACCTGCGTCTCCAGCACTCGTCAGGAGTCTAACGCTGTTGCTGATTCAGACATGAGCTACACGTCGGGCAAGACCCAGAATTAATGAATGCGAATGAATAATAATTACAGGTTCTCTGGCACTAATACACATGGCTCCCATGGACCTTGAAAAAGAAAATGATACGGCCTTGATAGTTTTTGAAAATGGACCTGGTCTTTGAACGTGCTTGACTGCACAGTTGTCTATTTTGTGCAGAAATATACATTTAAGTTATTGCCGTGTGGTTCAATTGTATAGCTTGTTCTGGATATGTTAGACCAGTGTAACACAAGTTGATATGACCACGCAAATGCACCAGTAGCTAGTAACTAATGTTACATTTCAGCGGCACGACCACCACTGTTTAGCCAGCTACCTTGCAAATGGGGAAGCCATGTGACCCCAAAACATCTCATGTTGAGTCCTTGAATTTGAGGGAATTTGGCCTTAAACGTAATTTAAAAGTCCTTGAATTAGACATTAAAGGTGTGTGTGTGTGTTTGTGTGGTTTTTAATCCTGCTGTTTATTATTTTCATCTATGTGCACATTAGTTGAAGTGCTTAGAATTTAAATCTCATTGTCTCGTTGACAGTTGCACATTTAATAATATTCAACTTTCAAATCACTATGGAATGTTAAATACATTTTCTATTTTTTAATTAATATGTATCCACTGATTTCCATCTTCAAATAATTTTTAACACATATACACTGTGAGCCAATGAATCACTCTAGAGCTTCAAAACCAAATCACTTCAAAAACAGAACTGATTTTAGATGTCAAGAGACATTTTATCTTGCTTAATATGCTACATAAGTTACATGAAATATGCACACAGACACACAAACAGAGAGAGAGACAGAAAGAGAGAGAGAGAGAGAGAGAGAGAGAGAGAGAGAGAGATTATGTTTTACAAAAATAATAAATCCCTAATGCAATATTGCTCAAATGTATATACCCTACTCCCTGTTGTTGCCTCCTTTTTATATGTGAAAGTATAAAGACATAGAGTCGATAAAGAGTTTTAGTCAGTGGGATTAAATGCGTGGCTAAATATAACATGAAATGAAAGTATTTTAATTTTAAAAAATGTAAAAAAGCATTGCGTGTTGTGCTATGAATCTGTTAACATTTGGTCTTGTTTGGACATGTGTCACCGGAAAATAACCTATGGAGTTTCCAACTGTTTTAAAAAACAGTCTGCTGTTCAAATGCATTGGGTTAATGCATGGTCACAGTTTCTAATATGTCTAGCTGCTATTTTCAGTCTGTAAAAATGAGTGTTCCCCATCTGTTCTCACTAGCCTCAGGACCTCTCTTGTGTCACACTTAATTCCTTCCCCCAAACAGTTTCATGGAATCTATTCAAATCCATGTTCTCACCAGCTGTTTTTTTCTATACCAGTTGATCAACTATGCACACTTTCTTAATACTAGCCATGGGCTCCTCTAAGTCACATTTTGAATAATATTCAGAGAATCAAACTCATTGGAAATGGCAGATTATGTTTTATGTGATATTGTGGTGCAGCATTTCCCCAATTTTCAAGATTCTACATCAGTATTTACATATTTTCTATCACTTCAGGTTTCATTCCCCAATAAAACTATATTTAATATTCGGTGGTTTCTGACATATATGCTAAGCATCCCTTGTATGTTATATCTATTTGTGTAAATGCATTCCATTATATTTATCAATTGTCCAGAATGCAGATAGATGTGGAGATTTTGTCAGAAACAGGAAGCAAGAAATAGGATGAGAAAATAATAATAATAACATTCATGTACCGTGAAGAAAACAAGAATTTATTGTATTTTGAAAAGATGGGATTTGCATCTGGCGGCATGGTAATTAACACTGGGATATCTTTAATTAAATTTGTAAATGTTGACACTTTGGAAGCGGGGAAGGGGTGGTAAGGGACAGAGGTCTCCAAGGTCTGAATTATTCTTAGCGTAGACCGATTAATGCCATGTATCTTCTTTTTATGTTAACTTCAATTAAGGCTCTTTACAATTAATAAATTTTTTCTTTATGGATTGAGAATGTCAGAAACGCAGATCAAAGCAGAATGCTGAGGTCCAGGCACCATAGGTAACAATGTTTTGCATAAGAATCTGCATATTGCAAAGTACATTTTCATTTCAATTTTACATGAATTAAAAGGCAGGAGAAATGCAATGCTATGAAGTCCCGGTTGAAATATCCTAGGGGGGTACATGACACCTTATAAGCTCAGACTGATATAGATATGTTGGTGATACCACTTGTGTATAATAGGGCGTAGGTGGAGTTTTTCTAGCCTGGTCCAGATGTAGAATTCAGTTTCTATACACTTTGTTTTGTGGTGTTTTCATTTCAGTTTTCAAATAAATGCTTTCCAGCACAGAATAGGGAATATGCTAAATTAGATCTGGGAATTTAAAAAGATGTTTCCTTCAGGCTGTCATTAGCTGTAGTGGTTGTTAATAGAATTAAAGACCACATACGGCCTTACATTCAGCTAATAACAACTCCAGAAATATGCATTTATTTATTTGTTCCAAAGGCCCGCGAAGGCTTTGTTTGTTTTATACGTCTGCGACTTTAAATTGAGCTTTTAAACCCTTCTAAGTGATGACCCTCTTCTCTTTTTCCCCGTGTTATGTTTCGTACACGCTTTTGTGTTTTTCATTCTTTATAGATTCAAATCTGCGTATAGCTCATGGCAAGAACAGGCAATGCCCCTGCTGTCTGGAGTTTCAGAACAAACGCTTCCTCTCAGATGTGCCTCCCTTGTTTGCGCCACAAGAATTGTAGGCCCACATTCTGAGACGCAGGGGGTTTGGTTAAAATCGTACCAGGCTGAGAAATGAGTGCGCTTCCCTGACTTTTCCTCCAGTCACTAAGGCTCACGGCCTCCCGTTTTCAGCTTCGAATTAAGCAGTTCTAATTATTCTGCGGAATACTCGCCATTTCATTTGCTTTTCAGGATTTATACCTGTGTTCACCGTAAACATGCGTTTTTGCGCCTCTTGATGTTTTCAATGTAACAGCCTACAAAAAAATATTGGGAACATGAAGTATCATTGTTTTACATCACACCTTAAGAATGTGCCAGGAGTGTTTTTTTTTATTTACATTTTCTTAATTATATGATTAGTAATCATCTTATATTAGCAGCCTTATTAAAATGATATGGCCACTCAATCCCCTCGACCATATCAAATCAATATTTATTTATATAGCGCATTTCACAACTAGTTGTCACAATACGCTTCACAGAAAAACCCAGCCTAAACCCCCACAAGATCAAGCCAAAGGCAACAGTGGCAAGGGAAAACTCCATGGTGTTTTCTGAACAAACCAAGGTCTATAAGGTTGATTGCAGAGTGAGTCGTTTGAGGCCATACACAGGTGTATTGACCCCAAGATTCAGCATTGGATTGATGCTAATAGAAGTGCAGAGTTAAAAAAAAAAAAACTCAAACTAACATGTCGTGTGTTTGGACTAATTGCTGCGATTTAATTGCTTCGGATGACAAGACATCAATAAATCAATGCCGATATTAACTGGTCAACTGTTAGGGAATCACCAGTGCAAGTTTGCCTGTCCACCGTTTCATTGACTTTCCACTAATGCTCATCCTCGGGATATCGAATACATTTAAGTGTTGACATCACAACAAAAGCCATTGATGAACAGCCTCTGCTTTGCAGTACCCCTTGGCTCTTTCCACATGGGGAGGTTCAGTATATAAACACACTGCTACCAAGAATTCACACACTATCCACTCAAAACACAGCCAAACTCCTTGGGGACCACTTACCTCTTGTACACACTCAGTATGTCACAAACCAGTCCTCTAATTTGTTCATATTTGTTTGCATCACCTCAGTGTATGAAAGAATGGATAAAACTGTGTTTTGAATGAATATAATTTAATACACTCTGCTTTATTAAGGCTGTGAAAATTAATGCCAAATAATGAACACTGTTGAATACTCTAGTGTACCGTATGCTGTAACACAGTGTACTTTTACAGAATTGCTTAATTCTGCCTGCTTTTCTATTGTTTCCTGTATTTTTATTATGGAAAGAACATATTACGATTAATTTGCTAACATAATAACATTAGCAAAATTCTTTCACCCTGTCTTTTTCTGCAAGTGCCCGTGCACACAGAGCACAAGTAGTCCCAGGCTCACCATACACAGGATGTACTGCCATCTAGTGGCCAGATAGTATATTTACAACCACTAAATGTATGAGCATGTACGGACAGTTGAGCATGTGATGTTGTTCATTTCATTGAGCTGCCTAAGCTATGTATGACCTCTCTGGTATCTGCCCCTATAATACACACATTAAGCAGAATATTCAGTGTGTTACATTCTAAAGCAGTCAAAGGCTGTAACGTTGTAACCATACTCACTGTAATTGAGATTTCTGTTAACAAAGAAGCCATCTTTAATCAGTTCAATTTAATACTGTCATTGTACTTATATGGCCCATACTAACCCATATATAGATGTGTTTGGATATGTGTGAATTTCCACAGAAAAATCCATCTTTAAAACAAACGTAGGAAATAAATTGACCTACTTGCTATGCTACCGTTGCACTTTTGCAATCATATTCTATGTTTAATGTACATGGACAGTATTTAGATCCAAGATCTTGATCAGGACAGAACAAAAGTCTTTTGTCTTCTTTTTATGCAACTAAAAAGTCTCAGTGGACTGTAGGATTGGCTTATTTCCTTTTAGTACACACTCTTTAGTACACACTCTCTGGTTCTGCTCTTGCACTTTAGTTGGGATGTACACACTGTACATATATGTGACTGCGTATTTTATAAGAAGGCATCTTAGCCCTTTTTTTTGCAGCCGTGATAAGAAATTTATATGGAAGGGGTTGTACAAGGTCTTCTGAAAAGACAGCTAAAGCATTTCAATTTGTGACAAAGAGCACGTGTTTTTTACGTTTGAAATACAACTTTGATTAATGCAAGCAACCGGAAGGAACATTTATCTTAGTTCTATGCATTGTTTCTGTTAATTTGATAAAAAAGTGTAAGACAAGGCCTGTTTTAAAAGTACACAAAAAACAAACACGTCAATAAATACTTGCGCGCATAAATATTTATTAATCAGGTCTATATACCGCACGCAGGCACAGAAGAACTGACAACATGACTGCTTGCTCCCTGCTGTGGAAACCTTGCTCTGTTTAATACAAAGAATATAATAACAACAGAAAAAATATCTACATGCCCACCATGCACATGCCCACACACAGAGAGACATCGTCTGGTTCCTCCCAAGTTTTCTTCAAACGTGGCTCCCGGGGAGTTTTTCGTTGCCACTGTCACATTTGGTTTGCTTTGTGGGGGCATAGGCCAGGGTATTCTGTGAAGTGTATCGTGACAAATTCTGAGCAAAATGTGCTATATATCATTTCAGAGGGAGAGGGAGAGAGATACACAAACAATCCTTATGAGTCTGACAATCAGCCATGACAGTGCATTACATGTTATGACCAAATTTACAATAGATTAAAAAATAACGTCAAGATCATCACCGCAACAGACATGTATGCTGCCACGGCTGGTTGTGGTCAATGTTATGTTATGCTTATGACAGGTTTTATGTAGGTTTTATAGTGTATGGTTGAAGGAAACATATTTTGTGGTGTAAATATTAAAGAATGTGAAGTTACTCACAAAGAGCACTGTGGGTAGAGTCAATCAGGGCAAAAATGTTTTGGCTTTGCAGCCACGAGCAGGTCCAGCAGTAGTGCCAGCACTGAGAGAACTGCAGGTAGATCTGTTTTCAGCTAGCCAGCCCTCCCTGTTAACTGCAGGTATCCATGCTGCCCGCTCACAGCGCTGCTAATGCAATGGCTGATTGAATTGATTCTATCCTGTTAGGTGGC
The DNA here is from genome assembly GCA_022702515.1 of Ilyophis sp. 1 JC-2022. Classification (NCBI taxonomy): domain Eukaryota; kingdom Metazoa; phylum Chordata; class Actinopteri; order Anguilliformes; family Synaphobranchidae; genus Ilyophis; species Ilyophis sp. 1 JC-2022. The sequence continues at coordinate 78,413,350 of CM040397.1, read as the reverse complement.
TAGGTCTTGTTTTCCTCCAGCAACCTCTTCCAGGGTCTCCTCCTCCCTCAATGTGAAAAGTTAAAGTACGTTACCTTTCAACACTTATAAAATGGTACACTTTCATTTATTTTTTTTATATAAGAGGAGGTTGAAATTGTTCTGAATGGTGCTGGCACAGGAATTTCTTAAGGCTGGGAGTTTTGCTTTTTAGTTGTCTTGTTGCATTGTTGTTACGAGCTTAAACTGGCTCTAGTTTAGGACACAACTAAAACTTGGAAATGCATACACTATGAGTGCTTCAGTGCATCTGTGCGACATTCATGACTAACGCAGCAGACAAAGTTAAGTTGATGTAGACGTGAGCCTTTGTCATTGAGGTACAGGATGCCACCGAAACATCATGTGATATAATGTCTGGGCACTGCAGGACTAGAGTTCAAGACCCCTGTTCTATCTTTTCAAGTGTTCGGCTGACAAAGAATTGCTGGACTATCCTCTGCAAAATGAGCTCTACGCCCTCTAATCTAGTTCTGCTTTGTTCTGAATAATTCAGATGTTTTTTTTTTTGAGCAATGGTTCCGATTCAGCACTGAGCAAAGCATGATGGGAAAATGCCTTTAAATATTGCAATGAAAAATGAGTGATGATGAAATTCATGGACCTGGAATGAAAGAAGGTTGTAATGTGTGTTCAAAGGTGAGGCCTTTGGTAATAATGAATCCTTGTCCTTTTGCAGAAGTAGAGGAGAAAAAAAACTACAAAAACCTTGGCATAATTAGCTAATCCTGACCGAGTCATTTCCATATTCTCACTGTTAATATGTGATGAGGGGGAAATAAGACTACAGTAGCTATATCCTCCAAACACCTGCCATTTTGGAAGAAGATAACACATGATAGCTCTTGCTTCCTTGGCAAGATACAGCAATTCAATCTGTAAAATAATGTTGGTGTCTATTCCCTTGCAGAGTAATCATTCACCAACAGTACAATCCTGTGTCAAGAAAGCTCTTGATCGTTCTGATGGAATTATAGTTCTGAATAAATTATAATAGGCGTAAATATCCAGCAAGTCAGGGCTGTTGGTCATCCTGGTAAGGCACTGTTCTATTGTGTGGATGGGCCCCGCATACTGATATAGAATCCAGACTGTGCCATTGCTGACCCTGGTGCTATGCTTGCACAGAGATATGTGAGGGTTTCTCTCGGTCAGGATGACAGCATCTCATTGCACTCTAGTGACCCCCACTGGTCAGCTGGGTGCCTGTAGCCCACCTTTTGAGCTGCACATGAAGCACCTTCCTTATAGCAAACCAACTTCATGGATCTTGAAAAGTCAAATTTCCACTGTTTTCAAATTAGCATGAGGAGGAGGTCTGTCCAGGAGACAACATTTTTCTAAACCATATAAATGTTGCTCACATTATAGACAAACAAATTACAGGCAAACATTAGAGAAAGGGTGACATTTACCGATGGAAGGAAAAGATGTCCCAGAATAATACGTCCACCAGTAACTGTTGCTTTCTGCAACTTCTTTATGGTAGGTTGAAGAAGCAAGATTAGTGGGTATTGACAAATGCCAATGCTAAGTGCAGTATTTAAATTTGTGTTTTGGGCTCAGCTTCCAGAAGCCTCTGGCTCTTTAAGCGTAGATGAGTGTAGACCAGGAATCTAGTTCTGGAGGTTAGCAACGTCTGCTGTTTTTTTGGTGTGGTATCAAGCTTAAATTCTCAATATAACTCATTATGCGACTAAAGAGTTAACATACCTTTTCAAGGCCTAAATTGGCTGTGGATTGAAAGCAAACCTGCATGCACTGTGGCCCTCCAGGAGTTTGAAATCTCTGCTGTATAGATGAAAGCAAACTCTGCCTCACAGGGAAATGAATAAGTACTTAAGAATAGAACACAGAGATTGAAAATATATTAAAAATGTAATTTGGAGTTCAGTGATTCTTATTATGTTCTCACAGATACCTATAGAATATTTAAAATAAGAAAAACATGCATTGTAGTGTATTTATCATTCAAATTAGTAAATGTTTCAATTGAATTAAAATTCATCCTGAGGATGAATTTTCATTATTTTGTTATTAAAAATGGTTGTAAATATAATTTTGGTGTCCATTTTTTGCTTTGTTGTTGCTTTATTATTTGTGGAGTATTTTAATAAGACAACATTGCAGTAGATTGTGCAAAAAAACCTTCTGTGATTTATCATTGTAATATGCATTATTATTTAAAGATGAAAAGAACAGACTGTAAAAGGACTTGAATTTGTATTATGTAGATTGGGCATATCTTGTGCATATCTTGTGCATATGGAGAAATTGTGGGTTGGGGGTGGAGTTTTCCCTGTTCCCACCTTTACCGAATTGGTTGTTGACCTTTTCATTTCCTCTGGTTGGATCTTATAAGGTTACAATTGGAGGGCTGACAACTTGAGATTCTTATGATCAAATTTTCTCTCTTGTCTTTGAAGACCTTTGGTTCAATTGCCTTTCCCTTGAGGTATACTGTATGTTATTGAACTGAATAAAATTATTTATTTATAGGAAACCCCCCAATATCTTTGTTTTTTTTTACCCAAGATCAGCATGATGGATGGTGTACGGAAACGTCTTTATGCATGAAATGAAATGGAATTGTAGCTTCCTTGGAAAGACAATGAGCTGATTCAACAGCTTAATAATCTTGGTATTGGAATCTTGCATTATTTAACATCAAGACATAACCTTCTAGGTGGCGAGTTTTCACCTTTTCCCTCAGCAACTTCATCCACGGTCTTTTCCGCCCTCAATTTTCTTTCCGTTTTAGCAAAAAGAGGTAGCGTAGAGATAGAAAAGATTTCTTAAGAGATGTTCTGAACAAAAATTGTTCTCATACCTTTCTTGCGAATGTATTACAAACAGATTTAAGCTTGACATTATGATATCAAAAGGAAATAACGGTTTTTAAGGCTAACTTCTGTCTAGTGGCGACTGTGGCCAGCAGCCCTGCAGGGGAGGCACGCAATTGGCTTTGCGTCGCCCAAGGAATATATGGGAGGGATTCATTCAGCGGGCAAAGCAGTGTTCATTCCGAGAGGGACCCCTGTTGGCTGACCGGAACATCTGTGGCCTGCTCTCTGCGCACATGTATGATTGGGTCTCCTCCACCCCCTGTTCTGTGCGTTCACGGCTTGTGCCTCCAGTTTGGATAGAATAGCTGGCTGACACTGCGTGTTTTGGAGGAGACCCGCAAGTTGTCTTCATCCTCCCGAGCCGTCAGCAGGGGGCATATATGAGTACGCTTGTACGTAGATTGTGAATTGGACATTCCAAATTTGGGTGGGACTGGAGATGCCAAATTTTATTTATTTTTAAAAACGTACTTCTGTAAACACAACAGCTTAAAAAACATTTGCCGTTGCTATTGGTAGCCTGCAATGCCTTGTCTCACAAAAATCCTAAAGGCCTATAGAATGTGGTGCATTGAGATGATTAACCAATTTTATAAAAAAGTGTTTAGTCAGTTTCCTAATTGTGTTATAAGGATGATTATTGTCACTGAAGCTAAAACAGTGAGGATTTAAGATATATTCCTGGAGCATTTTTGTTCAAACCTGCACAAGTAGCTTTCGTTGGTTTATAAGTGTGCCATTTAGGTGTGCCATCTTAACTGTGAGTGTTTAAGGTGAGCCACACTCACCAAAAATAATTTAATCCAACTATCCACTCACAAGTGCCTGAAAGAACAAACAAATGAAAAGTAATGGGACCGAAACTGAAAGGAAAAGAGTTTCCACTTTCTGTTTGCCATCTGAAGGCATTTGCTTCAGTAGTCTGTATCCTGTGATTCAGCCTGGCTTTACCCTAATGGAGGCTGCAGCCGATCCCCTGCTCACACCGCATGGCCCCATACCTGCAGAAATGAAATAAAGTCCTCTTGTTCCAATTGCGGTAATCACAGCCAGATGTGGCCAAAAGGTGAACAAATGTGGACGTGTCATTGTGACAGGCTTGTAGCGCTGTAAAATGCAGGACCAGATGGTTTTAAGGACTCTTGTAACCAAGGCACTCCCCTTACGAAAATGAAATTCAAAAATATCTTTGACGACATTTTTATTTATGATTAGGAATTTCTAATTCCAACCCAGTCCTTTTCAACATTCACCTTTGGAGGGTCGAATCAATAAAACAACAGGTCCCTGCAGCATCACCACTTTAAAATGACAATTCTCAAATGTCCCTTAACTACTTTTCTCTAAAACATTTACATAATAACAGTTATATTCACAGTTACAACAGCAAAATATGAAAAATATCATCTTTTGATTAACGGCACATGATTTGTTTGTGTGTGTGTGTGATTTTAAGTGGCAGGCAGTTTGTTTATGAGTACTTAAACATGGCTGTCTGTACATTGCAGTGAACTTGTGAACAGACACAGTGGGACTTATCGGTAGAGAAGTCACCCACAGGCACTGGAAGAGATCAAGCACTACGGCAAATACAAAAGTTTGCCTTCTCTTCTGGGAAACTACAGAGATGAGCAGGAGGTCTGATTCCTCTTTATTGAGAACAATGTTCTTTGATTTTCTTGAAAATGGAAAAAAATGAAGCCAAGAAAAAAAGTATTAAATCTTTATTTTATTCAGTATTTAACATCTCTGATAATATAACATAAGTAGAAATGAGACCAGCTGGTGTGAGAAAGGTATGCCCATGGTAACCTTAACCCCTTCGCGCTGACACCCTAGTGGCCATGCTGCCAGTGCCATGGGATTACTAAACTGAAACATTCATTGCCCCTGCAACCAAACTATGAGTGGAAACAACAAACTCTATGTTCTATTTTTATTAGTATACGACTTGTGACAACTATACCGAATATGGAGTTTCTAAGTACCACTATTCTTCGCATAGCTAGTCCATTTAACAAGCAACCCCACACCCAGTCTCACCTGCAACTATAATGACCCATGCATGACACAGTGGACAATAATGTCTATCTGTGAGTTCATAAAAATATTTTCTCACCACCAAAAATTTGTATTCCATCATAGTAACAAGATAAAGCCAACAATAGCCCAAACGTATGCCAATTCAGCCGTGAAAAGCCCTGCTCACTCAATAGCAAAATAAACAAGTGAAATTCTTGTGTAATTATACCACATCATTCTACTATCAATAGCTGCTACTAAATATGAAAAAATATATATAATACTACCATTGGTTTTTACACATTCAGATTCAGTGGTCATCTATTGTCTTGGACAATCTGTTTGAGAAATGCACACCCCTTTATAACGGTAGTACATAGTTCTGAAAACCCCACAGCTCCTATGTATTCCAGTTAATTCTGGATTGACAACTCTTTTATCCAACAGAGGACATTATAGCCTTTGCAATGGTGTTTGCAATGCCTTATTGGATGTTTTTAACAATAAATTGCAGCCAGTCATAACAGCATTGTTAGTTTTATTAGTTCAGTTTTAGTTTGTGTACATTCACTCATCATGGCGTAATTGTTGTCTTCCTGCTAATTTAGCAAGATTTTACTCATTTGGCCAACTTGTCAGCATGGCTAGAGAAAATCCTCACCTTGCTTACATAGATTTTGGGAGTGGGTCAGAAGAAGATACCATAGTATTGATTCTATCAGAGAATAAGCCCTTGAACATGACAGATATTTTACTCCTCGATATGTAAGTATTACTGCTTGTAATATTCAAAATATGTTATGATATTGTTATTTTCGCATTTTGAGTGCATTTAACATACTGTAGTGTAAACGTTCATAGGTGGCTCAGTCATGTTTTATGTTTGATTTGCTTTGAAGCTAGAACCTTTTCCTGCTTTTTGATGATGGTGGAATATTATATCATACATAATAATATAGACTATGGCATATTAGTATCTCCCTGGGTTGTACTTGTCCCTTAGGGCAGGAGAAATACTAATTCCAATTTACTGTATGCTGATATGTGCTAGAATTGTGCTTGGAGTGATTATGAATGGCAAAAGTTTTGAATAAAACAAAGAAAACTGTCATCCCAGGGCATGCAGCAATATATTACATACTGTAGAATACAGAAAAAAGTGATGTTTTACTGAGGTACAAGAGTGAATGATTAGTTTTCATCTTAAACCATCATAATGGGCAAATATATATGCTTTATAATTGAAAAAAATATTTGATTCATTTTATGACATGTTTTTACAGAAGCCCTGAAATGTAAGGTAAAAAAAATAATTATGATTAAAAAAACGTACGTACATAATAAGTCATACGTAGGAGATAACATGGTTATTTAGTCTTCAAATGCCCATTTTGTAATCATATAACCTCAAGATCACGCTTGGATTTTTTTCTTGGAAATTATGAAAATAAACAAATCTAAGTTATAAATGGGACAACTGTCTTGCTGCATTTAAGCCATTTTCCAAGTTTCTGTGATAACACCTGGATTTATAATGCTTCAAATAGAACAGCCCCTAAATAGCTGAAAATTGGCCAAATTTGGCATCTGAGTGAAGGGGTTAATAAAGCACTTGTTTGAGAAAAAACTGAGATTGATTGGTGCAATCAGTCCACCTTTGAAATAATCTTAGGAAACATAAAAGGTTACTATATTTGTACAACTTCATTTCATTCAAGCCATGTCATGTAGCGATGAATCAGGGATTTTAGCTTGCAAACCACATACTTAATTATAAAATCTGCCTGGTGAACCTGTCAATGAGGTTAATACTGCTAATTCCAGTTTTCTATTTTGCTTTATGATGACAGGATTAGTCTTCAAAGCCAACTTGTTAGTAAAAAGAAATAGTGTGAAATGTTGCAGACCTAGTAATTCCAGCGCGAAAAAAAAGTAGTTGTTTTAGAATTGTTCGTGTAGAGAAATTGTATTTAAATTTGGCTGATTTCCACCACTGTTTAAAAGAAGTAAAAAACTGGAGCAGTGTAAAGCATTGTGGAAGGTTTGCTTTGGTTGCGAGAGAAGCGAGTGTATGACAGAAGCAGCAGTTGTGTCTGTAAGTGGTATGTTTTGCACTGATAATGGGGTTTTCACACATGGGTTCCCCTGGGATCTCACACAGCTGCTAAATTTCTGTTGACCTCGACTCCCTCTGAATCTCCAGCAACATACATTGGGATTTCTATCGATGAAAGAAAAATCCTCAGACTTGTAAACAATTTCCACCTTGAGTTAATAACACTAATGAAACCTAATTGCTGGGTGGTTTCACATTACAAATCACACTTACCTTGCAAACCTTCCTCCGGCCGTATCCTAAATAGTCACCCTTTTATAGCAGGATTGTGAAAATATTTTCACAGTCTGGGAAATGAGAGTGTCAATGTTGAAGCTGGCTTTGGGCCTTCCTCCAGGGGGGAAATAGAACTTTGGAATGCGTTCACTTTATCGCTGGTGTAATGGGCTCCTCTTTCTTGACCCGAGCTTGCCAAAATAGACAGAAATAAACAGCCTTAGGCACCGGCTCATCCAGTTCACATTTCTCTCCTAAATTTAAAAAAGAGTTACATTCTAACATTCTACAAATTACATTTCAATTGACCCGTAACTGTAATAGCTAACAATTAAAATGTGCAGTGTGACTCGGGCTATATGAGTGAAAAGAACTACTAAAATCATTCAGGCAGACGTTAAACCCAATAATTATTTAACTTCTCAGAACCCCATTTCACACACAGCAGGGATTATTGAAATTACTTCCTTCAATATAAATTTTCTATCACTATAGTATTCTCCTTGGCACATATCTATAAGCAGTTATGTACAAAACGTAGAGCTAATGTACCCCTAAAAGTGGTTATTTGAGTCCAATAGCGATCTATGTAGTTTATCAGAGTAGAATGTACTCTGTCAGAGTTGATTTAACACTGCTGTGTAGCAGGATAAATTATGTAAAAATCAGTGAAGTAAAGGTTGGGGGAAAACAGTGAATTTAATCATTGCTTATAATAAACATACACATATAATCCAGGATATGAAAACAAATGTGCATATGATATGCAAATTAACATATTTTAAACCGTAGGTAAAGGTAAACATACCAACAAAGGTTTTTCTTTGGAAATGGAAACACGATCAAACCTTAGTATTTAAAAAAAGAAACAATTTGTCACAGAACTTGTTGGTCATGTACGCTTTCAGCTTCTTTGTAGAAAGATACACTGGAATGTGTGAATGCATGTGTGCTTCTGCATGCCTGTATACAAGCGTTTGCGTGTTTGCATATGCATGTGTATGTCCCCGCACTTCTGATTATGTGGTTGTGTGTGTGTGTGTGTGTGCATTTGTGTGCCCCCCTGACCAGGTAGAAAAGTGTGGTAGCTAATGGTGCTAGTGGTGGGGGGAGACTCATCTTCCAAGCTGGAATTGCACAGCCCACATATAGAGGCTTGTAAGGAGCCTGCAAGTTAGCAGATCCAGTTAGCTCTCAAATGTCCAAAAATCTTTCTTGAAATACTTCCCAACTTGACTAATCCTCTTACTACAGTCAACTCAAGCCTCGAGCTATCTTCACCTGACCGAAGTTGCCGACTCCTGGCTAGATACTCCCGCATGCAAGCTTTCCAGAGTGAATCCTTTGTAATGCAGCTTTACATGCATTTTTCTCTACCCTCCACACCCTCTCAAAACAAGTCTACTAGTATAATCATACAGAGTTGTATGCAAGCGAAGTGAATAAATCACGGCTGAAATGCATATTATTATTATTATTATTGAAAATGAGCATTTTCTAGCCATGCCAGAGAAACAAATTAGCTACTCTTTAGTCCTCAAAAACACCAGAGCTTTGACTGACAGCAATTACATCAATTCTCCATAAGTGTCCAGATCCAAAGCAACCATGATGCATATGTATGTGCAATTTGCCTCAGTGTGTGGGAAAGATGGGGAGAGGGGTACTGAAAATACTCATGCTTCACAAACCTTGCCCGCATCTTATGAAGAGAAATGGATCTTGACTCCACCTGAACAGAAAATAGAAGTGACAGAATGCACACTGGCTTTGCCTCACGTGCTGTTCCTTATACAAACCCCAGCCAAGCCCAGCCAGTGTAAATGATGTGTATTTTTAGCCAACAGATCAGTCACAGTATCCTCTCCCTCATTTCAGTTCCCTTTGTCCCTTCAATAACAGAAAATTGTGTGACTACTTGGAAAGGAGACCGCTTGTGTTGGATGCCCGCCCGCACTACCTGCTATTGTGATAAAACAGAACGACAGTGAATAAAGCCGGCTAACAGTGTAGCATCCCTGCTGCTTAAGCCGGAACACAACAGTAAGACATGACTAAGAATTTGAGAAATCTGACACAGGTTAAGTGCTAACGGAATCAATACAAAAACTGTCAATAAAAATGTCATGTGTAGATCTACATCGTAATGCCAAAAGGAATATTTACAGCACTGTTTGGCAAGTGTATATATTGAAGAATTGACAGGGTAGACCTACTCTGAAATGGCTTACCAAGACACAAAAAAACTATTAGATAAAAAAAACTCAACAAGGGCACTAAAATATTTTGTTTGGAGATGCTGCATAAAAATGATTCAGAATTAATAAATGTATACACCTGCGTAAGCTATTTTTGCCTGGACAAAGTTACGTGTGCTTTCTAAGCAGGTATTCAGACTCAATGCTGAAAAATTACAATTACATCTGAATGCAATCATTTGACAATTTCCTTTTCTTTCGTAGCTGCACCAGCAGTAGATAGATAGGTTTACACATGGATGCAAGCATGCAACGTGGGTCTTGGATTGCGGAGGTAGTGAGATCGGTGGGGCAATACAAGCAGGTTATGGACAATTTGAAACATAACTAGAGAGACCTGTGGACTCCCACAACTCATTATCGGAAAGAGTGGCTGGCAGACCTGTACCTACATTACATTATAACATTTGTACTTCTCAAAACTGGTTCCTAATTTTGAGAGGATTTACTATTCATTGTGATAATTCATTAATAATTGACTGAAAGGACACTATTGTAGTCCCTAATTAAACACAGGCCAAATTTAAAAACAAAAATATTACTGATTAATTAACAGTGGTCACCCATTAACCATTATACATGAAACACAAACATTTATGCAACGTTCCCTGATGATAGCGCACATAAAATGCCAATGAAAAAATATGCTTACATCAGAGTCTGAATGCACTTATTTCAATCTTAAATAAGACACAAGCTCAAACTCCACTCTACACACCTATCTAATCCCTGATGATAGTGCACTAGATATTCCATGTTTTTTGTAAAATAAAATTCACATGAAAAAATATGCTTACGTCAGAGTCTGAATGCACTTATTTCTGTCTTAAATAAGACACCAGCTCATACTACACACCTTTCTAGCTTGCGCACCTTTAAACAGCCGACTGAATTTGCTTAAATTACTGAGATGAGTAGTTTTTTACTTGATTTTATGTGCATATTTCAAGTCTGAATAGGCTCCAAACTGACTCATGTGAGCCAAGGATCTTTAACCAAGAAAATCCTTTGCATCTTATGTCAAAACCAGCTGCTCTAACTTCTTTCAGCACTACATTTATGATGCCTTTAAATGAATCATTTCAATGCATTTGAATAATGCATTTGTATTCTTGAATTCTCTTGGCCTTTCTTAAAATACAGCGTTGATTTATGTGCGATCGTAATAATATCAGTATGCAGTGACATATTGCGGACATATGCCGCTTACCTTACTTTAGAATATACAAAATTAATAACAGTTGTTCCATCCGCTGAGCAGTGCCAAGGATCACGGATGTGACCATGAGAGACGGCACTCCTCACATCTGCTAGGCTTAAAGAAACACATTAAACAGAAACTTTAAATCACACCACTTTAATTCAAACAAGCTTATGGTCACCCGCTTGTTTCCAGGAGACTTCATTATTAAAATGAATTGGTTCCAGGTAAGAACAGTTAGAGTTTCATATTGAGTCCTGGCTGATATCTGTGGATGTAAATCAAAAGTAATGTGTTTGAACTCTTTAGCACAAGTTGCATTATATTTTTGTTAAGCCTTTTTTCATACCTGTACAGTGCATGCTCACGGTTGGTAAATTGAGCATGTTTTCATTACCTTTGGCTACACATACTACAAAAACTTAAATGTATAGTATTTCTTCAAACCTTTAGATGCAATTAATGATGACTGTAACCCTTTTTTGTTTTGAGTTTTCATAACATGTTAACACGCTTTCTCTATTCATTTCAGTTTGTCAAGTTGCATTAATAGAACTACAACTCCCATCATATAAATGGTGATATTTTGTGATTTTTAACTATGGAGACAGCCATTAATGAGATGTGTATATGGTTTACTGTGCTTGATTTGCCCTGAAGCGCCTTTCTGTGCTTTGCTTTCTCACTTTCCATAGTTGCTTGTTTGCCTGGTTCAGCAGCAATCGATCAGCGCATGTTGCGTTCAGCAAGGGCTGGTGCATAGCATGTGAACTGAAGTTGGAACATACAGGCTGGCAGAGAAACAGAGAGAGAGAGAGAGAGAGAGAGAGAGAGAGAGATGCATGCTGGGTGGCCAGCTCTTGCAGATCACTCTGTGAAGCACTGCTGAAAATAAGCTAGCACTGCAGCCTGTGGTTTCCTCCTCTGCCTTCACATAAAAAGGACTGTCAATGTGCATCCTGCCATAAAAGAAAGTGGGCTCCCAAAGGTAATATAAAGACTTCATTTCCCAGGGTTCTGGGCAGGAGTAATACAAACATATCATGTGTCATAGCAACGACTGCTGCCCAATTTAATTACTGCACCAGCAGAAATGTATATATAGCAAATGTCATGGCATTATGTGGCTTTGGAGGCCTTTGACGCCCGGGTTGGTACAGACAGAATAAGTGTTGTGTAAATGCACGGGTGGTCCTTACCTTGGCTACTACGTTGTAGTACAGTGAGGGAAAACCAGCCCACTACAAGGAATCATCCAGCAATCTGGTTATGTTTTAAGGAAAGCAAGCAATTGTGAATTCAAAACACTCACAGAAAAGCAGGAATACATAGAAAATGTAGCCCTCCTGTAGAGCTGTCACACATTCAGACAGCCAAGCGTTCAAAGAAAAAGAGGTAAGTCTTACTGTAACGTGAATAAATACACTTTCCAATGCAGTTGCCATCCTAACTATGTTAATTTCAGCTTTAATTTGTAGATGTGTGTGGGGTATTTGTATTAAAAACAAGCTTTACTCATTTTAGCTTTACATATAGATGGGGGGGGGGGGGGTATTTTTCTTCGTTGTTTTTTCTTCTACAATTACAACTAAATCAGTAGAAGGGGTACACGTTTACGTGGGGTTGGCACATTAACAGCGATGCATGGGGACTTTCTACAGATGGCGCATCACCGGCTGCAAAGGGGAAACATCATTTGTATTCAGGACGGACGACTCATAACGGCAGGCCTCCAGTTGCTTTGCAGAGGAGATGCGATCTGGCATCTGCAGTTTAATTTGTATTGTGTGGCTTTGGCAATTGCTGTGACCGTTTTGATGAATGAAATAAGTATTGCAGCAGAGTAGATTTGACTTCCACCCCCCCCCTCCCAAGAATCATAAGAGGGATGATTTATGTGTTTTTTCTCTTATTTAATTTCATGAGAGAAGGAGGTCAAAGAGCACTGCGTTCATCCAAAAATATAAGGCTTTAATTTTATTGCCCTGTTCGCAAGTCACATCAGAATTTCACTTTAGTTCACTTTATAGAATTAAAACGATGGCTTGACTTTCATTACCGGGATATATACAGTGCTTTTAAAATGCTGCACGCCACATGAAAGCCTTCCAGTAATACTTATGCGTGGAAAATAAGACATCAGCAGCAAAACTGCTGTTTTTCAAGTCCTGAAGGGAAGATGCCTGGTCCCTCAGCCTCGTCTTTTGTTCTGGGCTGAAAGATCATCAGCGCCTTTATCATGTAAACTCTCTCCTCTCTGTGCATGTTAACTCTCTGAATTTTCAGACAGCCCCCTATGCAGTCACCTCACCGCACTACAATGGTTTTGCCGACAAGTATATGCAAACGCTAACTCTCCATTGCGTCAGCTGTTTCTGAAATCCCTTCCTCTCCTCATCTCCACCTTCATTCCAAGTTTTGTTTAAATGTGCCTTCTATCCCCTTTCTAATTGACGTCCAAATGGGCAGAGGGGGTCAACAACCTGGTCCAGCTACCAGCAACCCAGCCTCTGGAATCAAAGCCAAAGTTAAAATGCATAGAATGCACAAATGCGATGTAAAGTATGACTTAATCTGAACAAAAATGCCAAGTTACTCACGCATAGCCTACAAAGCACTGTAAGTCATTAATTAAAACTTGCAAAAACCAGGCCTGCCGTTAAAAGTATTGATATCAAAATGAGGCCAAGTTACAACAAACAGTATTGCCTCTTGTAGCTCACACTAATTAAACTAGCTCTATTCCAAAGCAATGCTACCCAATTTCTCCTAAATTATTTAATGTAACTTGGCCCAGTGTTTTTTCATCTTACCATTTGAAGAGAATGTTGTCACTCAAAGTTCAGATGTCAAATAAAAAAAATTGCCAAATGGAAGAATTTAATTTAATTTCAATGATTGTTTTAAACAGTTGAAGAAAAATTTCTCCTGAAAAGATATGTTGGTTATACTTGGTTGTGAAGTAAACTTGTACAGGTTTTAAACTGTTCTATGCAGGTTTTTATAGCAGCATATAACATTTTAATTGACAAACAGACATTTATACAAAGATACATCATTTACAATAGAGAAAGGGAGGATTCATTTAAAAATGTGAAATATGTACACCTAGTAAATGCCCTGAATATTTAATGTAATAAACCTATCCAGATATAGGTTTTGCCCCATGAATGTAGCCTACTGCATGTTTACGGATCAGAGGAAGTCAAATAATAATACTAATTGTTTTAATTGTTTTAAAATGTCAAATAATAACAAATGTTATTTGTTATTAGTGAACACAATTTTGTGAACAAAATAATTGTCCTGGTTTGTGGGTAATTGTTTTCTTTTTCCGCTGCCCTTCTCGTCTATTATCTCCCATTGAGAATCCATCAGATTTTTTCCTCGTTCCATCCTGGGGTTTTGCTTCGCCTCGCTCATTATTCAAATCACCTGTGCTGCTACCTGCGGGGTATTTAAGTTCCTCACTTCCGCTTCTCCGGTGCTTCTTTGTCATTCATTTGTACATTGAGCCAGGTATAGCCAGGTTTAAGCGACCTCATGATACACACCTATAACCTGGTGCGCATGTGTGAGGGCAATGAATGGAAAACCACTTGTAATACTCATAGCGGGCACTATGAGTACCGAGTCATCCCATTCGGGCTCACTAGCTCCCCCTTTGTGTTTCAGGCATTGGGGAACGATGTACTGCAGAAGATTTTGCAGAGATTTTTGTTGTTTTTGTCTACTTAGACAATATAAAAATGTTATCTTCCGACCAGCAAACCCACATCGGTCACATAAAGCAGGTTTTGAAAGCTCTTTTAGAGGCCAAGTTGTTTGTGAAAACAGAGAAGTGCTCATTTTATGCTAGCACTGTTTCATTCTTAGGGTTTATTGTATCGGAAGGCAAAGTCCGTATGGATCCCGAGAAAGTTTCTGCTGTAATAAAGTCCAGCGTTTTCTTGGTTTCGCCAATTTTTATAGGCGATTTATTCGTAATTGTAGTGCGCTCGCCGCACCCATTACCGCCCAGACTAAAAAAACGTCGGCGGCTCAGGTTCAGTGGAATCCTAAGGCTGAGTCCACTTTTGTGGAGCTTAAGAAGAGGTTCAGTTCTGGAGAAAAATGTGGAGGTTCCTTCTGCTGGCTCTTTTGTTTGGAGGTGCCGTGCTGTGTGGAAACGAGTTTGCGCCTCACTTTTGCGAGCTTCGGCATCTCAAAAAGCTTCTGTTGACAGACATCGTTGACAGCCCCCCCCCCTTATTGGATTGGTCAGCGGGTCTGCCTCTGCGGGTTGAATCTCGTAAACTTGCCCGTTCAAAATCATCTGTAAAATCAACCCGGTGACAGTACCCCCTCCATGCGCATTCATCCTATTTTTCACGTTTCGCGATTAAAACCGTTACTTATCAGGCTTTTGTCCTCTACTGAGAGATCCCCTCCTCCTCCTCGGCTTGTGGGTGGAGGGCCGGTTTATACAGTCCGCCGCATTGTAGTAGAGACAGGTAGGTAGGGGTTTTCAGTTTTTAGTGGACTGGGAGAGCTATGGTCTAGAGGAACGGTGTTCGGTCCCATCTAGGAATATTTTGGACCCCGAACTGATCAGAGATTTACATAAAGATCAATCTGAGGGATCGTCTGGGGCCGTCCCTTAGAGGGGGGGTCCTGTCATGGTCCGTGGTTATTTTTTCCCTTTTCGTCGTCTCTCTCTGGTTAGTAATCTATCTGATTTTTCCCCCACGTTCCGTTCCGGGGTTTTGCTACGCCTCGCCTATTATTCGTTTCACCTGTCCTACTACCTGCGAGGTATGTAAGCCCCTCACTTCTGCTTCCCAGCGCTTCTTTGTCTTATCAACTTACATTGAGCCAGGTATAATCAGGTACAAGAGACCTCATAATATTAAAGCCTTGCTTTATGTTTACAAGGGACATGCTTTAGTTGCATTCGTTTTTACGTTGAGGATTATTTCTCGTTTGTGCTAATTCTATTCCTCTTACTTCGTGCTGTTCTCCCTCTCCTTTGTTGTTTCATTTTCTTTTCACCTTCCTACCAGCCGTTTTAGTGTTACGTGCCGAAGGTGTCTCTTTTCTGCTGTCTCCCCGGGTCAGCTTTAGTATTTTAGCTCGGGAGACTTTGTTTTTGTTCTCACTCACTCGTGTTTTCGAGTTCGCCCATTCTTCCTGGGTTGATTATTATTTGGCTGTTTTATTATTTATTCTTTTTTTTTTCTTTTTCTGCCCATTAGCGGTTTAAGTGGTCCTCACCTTTGACTTGTTCTGATCCCCCTTTCCGTCGCATTTGATTTTCCGCTAACTGAAACCATGACACTCATAGCCTACGTGATTTGTTTTAATTCATAGAACTAGGCCTACCAATGTTCTATTCTATTTTTCTAGTTTTTTTTTCTTTTAAAGACATTTATTAACTTTTTCATTTATTTAATTCCAGATAGGCTATGTTTTCTGCATGGCGGAAATTTCTGCCACGTCACTCCACTCACATACTCTGCCGTAGACAGCTAGCAAAAATGGTAATAGCCTATTGACTATTGTCAAATAACATTATAGCTTTGTGTAATGGGTTGAGCTTCCACCAGTAAGTTTGGCCACGCCCCGTAATCACTGCGAGTGAGAACAGGTGACACTTGCATAATCACCGCGAGTGAGAACAGGTGACACTTGTATACTTCCTAGTCTAACAGATCATTTAAAAGGAGTAGTGTGCAGGTAGTGACAGACTCGACCCGCTTTGTCTCGACCCCGTTGTGTGGAGAGTGTTTGTAGTAGGACTGGAGGTAGCGTGAGCCCTCTCCCAGGCATTCGTACAGCCCTACATGAAGAATAGTTTGATCACCGTTACTCGTAGCTCCCAGGTATGCCACTCTTCGTGCCTAGTTAGTTTGTTACATCTTTCAAATGTTGAAATGGTACAGGTTCATCTAGTGGGCGCTTTTATTCAAGCAATATACCGAGTAATATCACAACATATGATAGGTAATATTGTATGCTTCTCATAATAGGAATGAGGACTCTGATGATGGTGACGTCCCACATGACCTAGTTCTGCTGTAGTTGCACAGGTAATGCAGTATGGCTGCCTGGTTGGTTTTCCTGCAGCCAATTGTTGTAATTAATTTAAGTGGTTAATATTGTGTTCTTTGTCCTATCAGGAGGAGCTCTGTGCCACTGCTGTTTTTGTCTGTTAGTTAGTTTTGGGTTACCTTTTCATTAATTGGTTTAGATTATTTTCTGACACAGAAGATCCTTATTTGTTTCTTTTGACCTTTAATTGTTTCTGTTGTAAACCACCTGTGTGGCTAACTAATAAGGGGTTCTGATAGGCTAGCGCTGGGTTTCTTGCCAGTAACAGGACAGTTGGGTGGCTATATTCCTGCAGGTGGAGGCTTCACTTTAGGGTTTCTATTGCATGCTACAATTGCTTTGTTCTATAATCTCGTGTGCCTCTTCTATTTAGTGTGACTGAGTGTGAGTAATTGTTTCTAGTGCATGATATCTGCTTGTAGTCTAACCCGTGTGCTTTTCTTGTTTTGCAGTGTGAGTGCAAACTAATGGTGTATTTCTTATCTAGCCTACTGGTGGTGGTGAAGTGCTTACTCCCTCCCCTTCACTCCCCTCCTCCTGTAGACTTCCCTGGCACCCTCCCCCTGTCCTGGTAATGTGCCCAGTGTAGGAATATCTTTTAAATTGAAAATCTATTTTTATAAGTAAAGCGGATCCATTTTACCTTGTCTCATCTGTGAACCAATAAAGTTATGTACTGTTTGAAACTGGAAACCCACGTCTCTGCTCACTCTCTTTACTAAAGAACTTGTGTAGTAATTGGGTAATCTCTGGGTGAAATTCCCAGAGTGGCGTAGTTGGGTTCTAGCAGTCTGGGGCTCATATGTGCCCCGGTCACAATCTGGCGTAGTCGGCAGGATTATCAAGCAGAGACGTGTCCTTCTAGTACATTTTGCCACAGTTGGATTTATTATTTTGTTTCATTTTTCCTTTCTATACAATATATGCATTTTGATGTTTTGACTTGTCTGTAAAGGTAACCATTTTAGTGTTTTGAAAGGGACAAAAACAGCAGTTGGCCATTGGATTCCACTCAAAGAGACACCTCTTCTGGGGAGAATCTGCATTCCTGCTCAGTGGACTTCTGTTTCCTACTACCGATCCAGTATACTGACTTTTCACCAGAGACATGGAGGGCGAAGTGCAGGACTTGCGGGACCTGGTAATACAGCTCAGGGCCGACAAGGAACACCTCACGCAGGAGCTTGCTGTGTCACGAGTCCCTACTCCTAACCCTGTCCCTGAACCCTCTGGGTCCTCTGGCCCTCCTGGTGTGGCCCCTGAACGCCTCCTCTATGTGCCCAGAGAGAGGAAGTGTCCCATGTTTCGCGGGAATATGGGTATAGGTATAGTGGAGTGGGTTGATGAGGTACGGGCTAGCATGCGGGCCCGACATCTAGCCCTAATAGATCAGGCATACTTCATTTATGATCACTTGGAAGGGCCTGCCAAAGATGAGATCAAGTATAGGCCTAGACAAGATCGTGAGGACCCTGAGAAGGTTTTGCTCATTTTGCAGGAAGTGTATGGATGTTCACTGTCTTATGTTGCCCTGCAGAAGGATTTCTTTTCCAGAAAGCAGCTAGATGGTGAGTCATTACAAGAATACTCCCATGCTTTATTTGAGCTCATGGAAAAGATCATGAGAAATGCCCCTCAGGCTATACCTAACTCGGCTATTCTATTGAGGGATCAGTTTGTTGAATATGTTAATGATCCAGATCTCCGCAGGGCTCTAAAACAGTTTGTCCGGGCCAAGCCAGTAGCTACGCTTCTGGATGTACGAGGTGAGGCGATCAGATGGGAGAGGGAAGGTATACTGCCGGAAGGTAGGCTACGCAGCTTCTCGGTCCCCTCTATTTGTGCCACCCACACATCTAGGGTGCTAGCTGGTGCTAGCAGTATGCCACCTCAAACTGAGATGGCTGAGGTAAAAGACATGCTAAGAAAACAACAAGAACAACTTAATCAACTCTCGGAGTGCCTTCTGCAGTTACAGAACCCTCCCAGATGGTCGCAGCCTCCAAGTAATGGCCCAGTGATCTGCAGACGCTGTCAGCAGCCAGGCCATTTTGCCCGTAATTGTGATAACGAAAGGGTCACTCCTCATGTACAGCGCCCCCAGTCCCGTCCCATACAAAGTTCAGCCTCACAAAATCAGCCGTTGGGAAACTAATGCCTTCTGTTTTACAGAGCCAAAATTCAGAAGGGCGCATTGCAGGCTCAGGTCACCAGGGCCCAGTAGAGGAACAGTCTTTACCTCGAATTGTGAGCTCCTGTCCACATGTCACAGTAGGAATGGGGGGGGTAGAAGTAAAATGCTTACTTCACACCGGGTCCATGGTCTCCACTATCAGGGAGTCCTTCTTCCGCCAGCATTTTAGCAACTCTCCTCATGCATGCCAGTGGTTAGAACTCACAGCAGCTAATGGACTCAGCATTCCATATGTCGGTTATGTGGACCTTGATGTTTCTGTATTGGGTACAGTCATTTCGAAGAGAGGAATTCTAGTTGTAAAAGACCCCCCGGGGTCCCCCCCTGAAACTGATGTCCCTGGGGTACTAGGCATGAATGTGATCCGGGAATGCTATGCTGAGTTGTTTGGGCAATATGCTTCATCCCTTTTTGATATCCCACTGGTGAAAGAGGCTCCAGAAGTATGGAAGAAAGCTCTACAGGAGTGCCATGAAGCCCGGGTCAGCCCTTCAGGCCGTGCCAGTGGAGTTGCTAGGGTGAGGGGGAGATATCCAGCCTATATACCTGGGGGGACAGTTAAGTTGGTAGCAGCAACCTGTACACAGAAATGCTTTTCCTCTTCCCATGCATTGTTTGAACCTTTTGCTAAACATGATGCCCTCCCCTCAGGCCTGCTAGTATCTCCCGCCATGGTTACAGTGCATCGTGGTACTGCATACATCCCAGTGGTGAATGTTGGAACTACTGATACTAAGCTTTACCCCCGTTCTGCCCTAGGGATGCTCCACCAGGCCCAGATAGTGAGTTTACCCACAGGCATCAGCGAGGTCCTCAAGGAGCCTGAGGGGTCGTGTACTGTGGCCACCATAAGTTCTCAGGCAGGGCAGGTGAGCAAAGTTTCACACACTATTGAGTCCCTTGACTTAAACAATGTCCCAGAGGCAGAGCAGGCGAAGGTAAGATCCCTTTTAAGGAAGCATCAGTCTGTCTTCTCAGCCTTTGAAGGGGATCTGGGGTGTACTAACCTTATAGAGCAGGGGTTTTCAAAGTGGGGGCCGCGGCCCAACGGGGGGCCGCCAGGGGGCGCCAATTGGAAGGGAGAGGAAAATGGAAAATGCAAAAAACAAAAAAAACAAAAACAAATTTTCATTTATTGAAAAAATGAATTTCAATTCAATTCATAAGATTACTGTGCCGGTTTAAAATAAGATATAAATTGTTATAAAGCCTTTCATATCGAAATTAGGTCTTTGCCATGCCCTTCTTTCAATCGCAGCCAAAAACTAACCGTCTGCCTGTCAGTCAAAGCGTTACGTTGAGCTGCTTACGGCCCGATTATGGAATCAAAATAGGGTCAAAAGTATTGTGTTGTGTATTAAGAAGCTGTATGTTAGATTTTTTTTTATTTGCCAGTGTAATTTAAAAGTAAAAAAAGAAGCCATTTCGCAATAGGGGGGCCCCAGCCAGAGGCTACGACTATTTGGGGGTCCTTGGCATGGAAAAGTTTGGGAACCCCTGTTATAGAGCATGAAATCCCAGTGCTGGATGATGTGCCGGTGCGACAGAGGTTTAGGAGAATCATCCCCTCAGATTATGATTCTGTAAAGGCCCATATCAACCAGCTCTTAGAGGCCCAGGTGATCCGGGAGAGTTGCAGCCCTTATGCTTCCCCCATAGTCCTTGTCAAGAAAAAGGACGGCAGCCTGCGGATGTGTGTGGATTATCGTCAGCTTAATCACAAGACTCGCAGGGATGCCTTTCCACTGCCCCGGATAGAGGAGTCCCTGGATGCTCTGTCCGGTGCACAGTGGTTTTCCACAATGGATCTGGCAAGCGGCTATAACCAGGTACCGGTGGCTGAGAAAGATAAGGCTAAAACGGCTTTCTGTACCCCGTTCGGACTGTTTGAATTCAACCGTATGCCCTTCAGCCTCTGCAATGCGCCAAGTACATTTCAGAGGCTGATGGAACGGATTTTTGGTGCCCAGCACTTTCAGACCCTGTTACTGTACCTGGATGACGTGATTGTGTTCTCCACCACAGTAGATGAACACCTGGAGCGCCTCGACTCAGTGTTGTCCCGCCTGCAACAGGAGAAGTTAAAAGTAAAGCTGGAGAAATGCTGCTTCTTCCGAACGGAGGTAAACTATCTGGGACATGTGATCTCAAAGGAGGGAGTGGCTACGGACCCAGGGAAGATCTCGGCAGTGGCAGATTGGTCAAGGCCAACCAGTGTGACAGGACTGAGGTCATTCTTGGGCTTTGGTAGTTATTACCGACGATTTGTGGAGGGATTTGCCAAGATTGCAGCCCCTCTCCATCGTCTAGTTACCGAGCTTACAGACCCCCACACAAAAAGACCATCTCGAAAGTTAATTGGCGAACTTTGGACTGACCAATGTGAGGAAAACTTCACTGATCTCAAGTCCAGATTAGTTTGTGCCCCTGTGTTGGCTTATGCTAACTTTTCTCTACCTTTCATTCTAGAAGTGGATGCCAGTCTCAGTGGATTGGGGGCGGTGCTCTCCCAAGAACAGGACGGCAAAGTGAGGCCGGTAGCTTATGTCAGCAGAGCCTTGACCCGGTCCGAAAGAGACATGCCTAACTACAGCTCCATGAAACTTGAGTTTCTGGCCCTAAAATGGGCCATGACTGACAAGTTCCGGGAGTACTTGTTGGGTAAAAAGTGTGTAGTGTGGACAGACAACAATCCGCTCAGTCACCTGAGTACCGCAAAGTTGGGGGCAATAGAACAGCGGTGGGCGTCTGAGCTAGCCGCCTTTGACTTTTCCATCCGGTACCGCTCAGGCCGCTCTAATGCTAATGCCGATTCCCTTTCCCGGCAGCACCCAACTCCCAGCGCACTCCCAGATCTGGGAACAGCCCTCCCCGGAACCGCCCTCCCTGAGTCCCTGAGGTGCCGGCAGACCGAAAGACCATTACAGGTGACCCAAATGTCAACGTCGGCCTTCCTCTCTCATTCCCCTGACCATCTTCTTACCCTCTAGCATGCGGACCCGGTGTTGGGAGCCTTCCTCCAGTTTTGGCGCCGTAACCGTGTCCCCGACAAGAGAGAACGCCAGGCTCTTTCAAACCCAGTGCGGGAACTGGTACGGCAGTGGAATCGAGTGGTGGAGAGGGAGAGGCTCCTGTACCGCCGCATCTTACGTCCAGATGGTGGGGAGGAAGTCTACCAGCTGCTGTTACCTGCCTCCTTGAGAGAGGAGGTCCTTCAACAACTACACCAGGGTCATGGACATCAGGGAGTGGAGAGAACCACTGACCTGGTGAGACAACGGTGTTATTGGCCAGGTCTGTATCAGGATGTAAAGGATTGGTGTAAACGGTGTGACCGATGTGCTCTGGCCAAACCCGTACACCCTACTGTGAGAACACCCATGGGTCACCTGTTGGCCTCCCGACCAAACCAGATTCTGGCCATTGATTTTTCCTTTTTAGAACGTGCTCGTGATGGAAGAGAACAAGTTCTAGTAATGACTGATGTCTTTTCCAAATTTACACAAGCTGTACCTACCCGGGATCAACGAGCGTCCACAGTGGCAGGGGTGCTGGTCCGGGAATGGTTCTACAGGTTCGGAGTGCCAGCCCGAATACATTCGGATCAAGGCCGGAACTTCGAGAGCCAGCTGATCCAGCAGCTTTGCAGTTTCTACGCATACAAAAAAACACACACCACTGTGTATCCCCCCAGGGGAATGGCCAGTGCGAGAGGGTTCATAGGACTGCATGGCCTGGCATGCACCCTTCCCTTCTCCCAAGAAGCTGATTGGCCCAACCAACTACCTCCCCTCACACCACTCCTCTAATACCACCATCCCATCCACCCACCACACCACCACCATACCTACCTTAAATGGTTTGGTCAAGAACCCCCCCCCCCCTCCCCCCCTGGCAGAATCCAGGAACCGACTGGGGGGGGGGTGAATGACTGGCTGCGGGAACATCAAATGCGCCTCCAGACTGCCTTTGATGGTGCCAAGGAGCGGATTCAAGCAGCGGCCCGCCTCAGGAAGGAGCGAAATGACCAACATGTGTCTGGTGGCAGCTTGATGGAAGGTGAAGTGGTCTACCTGCAAGACAATAGTGCTCGAGGTAGAGTGAAGATCCAGGACGCCTGGGGCCCTATGAAATATAAAGTCGTCAAGACCCCCTCTGATGGGGGAGCCGTGTATTCTATTGCACCCCTGGACAATCCGGAGAAGATCAAGCATGTCCATCGAGCTCTGTTGCGACCAGTTCCCCTGACCATTCCTCTTCCCGGTGGGCCAGACCCTGTGGAGCCAGTGGGACCCATCACCAGCGAGGATGGGGAAGAACGGGGTGGTGAGTGGTGGATTGTTCCTCAGCCAACCAGGGAAACAGTAACTACAATTGCTCTTGACCCATCTGCTTCCCCTCCTCAGCTACCCACACCAGCAGGGCCCATCGCCACCGCCCCGTTAAGCATGGAGACCACTGACCCTATGGAAGGCACCAGTGGTACTGGGCAGAGTGCAGTTTCCATCCGTAGAAGTCAGCGGGAGGCCGCAGGGAGGCACACAAACCCTTACCATCTTCCGGTGACAGTGGGGAGAAGTGGGGTGGGGGCGGCAACATCTCGGGTCCCTGGGTCTGGTAATAGGATATCTGCTATTTCTAGGCTTTGGAATTAGCTCCCTTAGGTTCTGTTTTGTTTATCGTCGGGACGCCGATAGAAAGTGGGGGGTAGATTGTAATGGGTTGAGCTTCCACCAGTAAGTTTGGCCACGCCCCGTAATCACTGCGAGTGAGAACAGGTGACACTTGCATAATCACCGCGAGTGAGAACAGGTGACACTTGTATACTTCCTAGTCTAACAGATCATTTAAAAGGAGTAGTGTGCAGGTAGTGACAGACTCGACCCGCTTTGTCTCGACCCCGTTGTGTGGAGAGTGTTTGTAGTAGGACTGGAGGTAGCGTGAGCCCTCTCCCAGGCATTCGTACAGCCCTACATGAAGAATAGTTTGATCACCGTTACTCGTAGCTCCCAGGTATGCCACTCTTCGTGCCTAGTTAGTTTGTTACATCTTTCAAATGTTGAAATGGTACAGGTTCATCTAGTGGGCGCTTTTATTCAAGCAATATACCGAGTAATATCACAACATATGATAGGTAATATTGTATGCTTCTCATAATAGGAATGAGGACTCTGATGATGGTGACGTCCCACATGACCTAGTTCTGCTGTAGTTGCACAGGTAATGCAGTATGGCTGCCTGGTTGGTTTTCCTGCAGCCAATTGTTGTAATTAATTTAAGTGGTTAATATTGTGTTCTTTGTCCTATCAGGAGGAGCTCTGTGCCACTGCTGTTTTTGTCTGTTAGTTAGTTTTGGGTTACCTTTTCATTAATTGGTTTAGATTATTTTCTGACACAGAAGATCCTTATTTGTTTCTTTTGACCTTTAATTGTTTCTGTTGTAAACCAACTGTGTGGCTAACTAATAAGGGGTTCTGATAGGCTAGCGCTGGGTTTCTTGCCAGTAACAGGACAGTTGGGTGGCTATATTCCTGCAGGTGGAGGCTTCACTTTAGGGCTTCTATTGCATGCTACAATTGCTTTGTTCTATAATCTCGTGTGCCTCTTCTATTTAATGTGACTGAGTGTGAGTAATTGTTTCTAGTGCATGATATCTGCTTGTAGTCTAACCCGTGTGCTTTTCTTGTTTTGCAGTGTGAGTGCAAACTAATGGTGTATTTCTTATCTAGCCTACTGGTGGTGGTGAAGTGCTTACTCCCTCCCCTTCACTCCCCTCCTCCTGTAGACTTCCCTGGCACCCTCCCCCTGTCCTGGTAATGTGCCCAGTGTAGGAATATCTTTTAAATTGAAAATCTATTTTTATAAGTAAAGCGGATCCATTTTACCTTGTCTCATCTGTGAACCAATAAAGTTATGTACTGTTTGAAACTGGAAACCCACGTCTCTGCTCACTCTCTTTACTAAAGAACTTGTGTAGTAATTGGGTAATCTCTGGGTGAAATTCCCAGAGTGGCGTAGTTGGGTTCTAGCAGTCTGGGGCTCATATGTGCCCCGGTCACAATCGCATCAAATCAGTGCCATTGCCCGTCTATAGGACTCCATTATATAAGACTCCATAGTTTACTTTTTGGCTCCTTTTGGCACACCTGCGCTTGCTAGCTAGCCCGTTTATTACAGGGCAAAAGATAACGTTAGACAACAGAATTACAAGGTGAAAGCAATGGCTTTAACGTTAGTGAAGTTGACGTTAAATTTGCTAAACAAATTTACCATCAGCTAACTTCGAATTTATTTGTGGCTAATGTTAGCCATCTTTCCCCCACCCACTGACTGAGCATGAGAGACCGCTGCAGCGCAAAATAGCTCCTAAAGATGGCACTTTGTTTACATTGTCATTGTGATAGAAACCTACGATGAATACGGTCGAAGCTGTCTTCATTCAATTGAGTGCCTAACGTTAGTTATATGATGAGATGGGATGGGAGCCAGCATAAATACTTTCTGGACACTTGCTAAATTGAAAAAATAATACACATATTTACACCAAACTGCTTAGCAAGCTCAGTGTTGTTGTAACCAAGATATTCAAAGTTAAACAAGTGTCCTTCATCATCCATTTCAGCTTCTGCAATTACAAGTTGATATATAATATATAATATTCTGCCCCAGCATTGTGTGCACCTCTATTGTGATGTTGCTTAGAAACCAGTCTATTTACCCAACCGATCAGCTGTGCACGATATGAAAAAAGTGGCATCGGTTGTTAGGTAACCGTGCTTACACACAAACACCGCAAGATCAGTATACTACCATAATTTACACTGGCTATTTACGCCACTTCTCACGTGACTTTTTAATCAGTTAGTTAGTTAGCGACTTTCGCTCTTCTAGGCTGGCCTGACGCCTGGCACAAACCAAAAGAAGTGTATTTTGATATAAGCTTGTCACTCAACATCATGGCTAGAGATGTCATTGCCTATTTTTTATTTATTTAGAATAAGTAAATCTCAAGCTATTGGTCTGTTTACCAACTGATTGTACACCCAGGATTTTTTTTATAACAATATAGACATCTCTCAACTCTCAAGCCATACAAGAGTCCACATCAGTGGGAGTTAGATCACCTGCTATGACACACCCTTTATTATCTGTTATCCCCCCTGCTTTGCACTTGTCTGAATGCAAAAATACAAAATATAATATTTTACCCCATTGAAACCCAATACAATGTAGATTTGAATGAACAAATCACGTTTTTATTTTAAATATATTAATATAATAGGCTACATGAATTTGTTTTGACAGCCATCAGACAATATGTTTTGCCTTTCTCTATAAGCCACATGTTGATCATAAATGTTGATCTGAAGTTGGCTTTTTTGAGCTACTGAAATGCATGTGTGTTGGAACAACATAAACAGACTCAACAATTATGGTGCTAGAGAATGTTAACAGGAGAATATAATATAGTTGTTGAATATCTGAATAGTTAATTCCAATGACAAATATAGCCAGGTACCAAGTGCATTCTTCAATATAAACTTCTTCAATAGAACCAGGGAAGCTCATTGCAAGTGGTAAGATTTAAAATGCTCAGTTTCATTATAGGCATATTGATAGTTTACCATCCAAGTTTTGTATGAGTGAATGTGTAAAAGGTCTGGCTAACTTCAAGAATCATATGTGCTCATTTTTGCAGCAACCTCATTTTTGTGTGTGATTGGCTGCTCTCTATGAAATCTCTGGCTGCTATCCTGAAATACTTACCATCTAAAATGAATTAGTCATGGAATGATGAGACTGCATTTCTATATTCAAACATATATTAATGACTGCATGTGGAAACACTGATAATCCCATAGGTGCAACCTGGTAAAATTATCCTCCTGCCTATTTGGTGGGTGTATACAGTAGAGCCAGAATTGGTGTCTTCAGAGAGATTCTTGTCCGTCCGATATGCCCTATTGCTATGTGCTATCAATATCATATCTCCTTGTGTTTCTAAAGGAAACAATTTGAGGGTAGAGCAAATATGTTGATTGCATTTAAAAACAAGTTGGACAACATAATTGCATAACATTGTCAGTTTTTATTATTGCATATAAAAATATACATATTTGCATATACATTTAAAGGACAGGGAAATATAATTTGGTTTCTGTAAAAATGATGACTGTTTCAGGTTTTTCTGTTAAACCCCCCAGGTGCCAGGTTTCCATTCAGGCGTTGGTGACCTTAGACCTTTGTATTTTCCGTTGTTAATTTTCTTGCCATGTCTTGCAAAATTATTTATAGGTATAAGTATAAAACGACATTGGGGTTTGCACTTCTAGGCCACTGTAACAATCTCAAAATAAAAAGCAATCTTTTAAAAATCTCTTTTTCTAAAAAGATGCTGTATATATTTAGGAAAACACTGTTTTTATTTCTCTTTTATTAATAATAACTTAATACAAGGCAATATTTTACTTGCTGTCTTTTAAAAATATGTTTATTTAGGAAATCACTGTTTTATTAAATAATACATCTCTTTTTTAATAAGAGCAATCATTTTAAATAAGCTGCTGTCTTAAAAAAAGATGAGATATTTAGGAAGCCACTGTATTTTTAAATAAAGCATCTCTATTTCAAAATATCTTCTCTATTTCAGAAAACCTCTTCTTTTTAAAGGGGTAAAAGGCTAAAGCTAGCCTTTGCGTAAAGCACTGTGGGTCAATATGTCATCGGATTGCCAATGTAATAGTCTAGCTACGACTAATGCGTTCCCTCAATTTAGTAATCTGTTCACTCACATTTTTATTTGTTCCCTTAATTTAGTGCAAAATATTAACTGTGCTTGCTAGTGTAAGAGAAAGATGAGTTCATGTATTAAGGGGGGGAGGGGGTGGTTTTACTTACGTAGAGTAGATGAACAGGAAGAAGAGTTGTTATTTCTGTTCTTCGGTGGTGCTGTTATTATGTGAACAGAAGATAATGATCCTAAAAAGCGTATCCTTGACCCCGTGAATGTCTACAAAAGCTAGTCTAGTAGAAGAGGAGTGAACAATGCACACGCAAGGAACACGAGCCACACGCAACAGCTAACACAATAAGGGCCGGATTCTGAGATGGCACACTTAAGTGCCTCTCCTGCACAGATTTAACATGGGTTGATTTACACCCAATTCTAACTTGTGTTCCGCAGTTGCATATCTCAAAATGTGGGTGGCACAGGGCATGATATTGTAATGACCTGTTTCTTGCACTTGCCCCCTGGGTTGCCAGCTTTCTACTAAAAAAATGTTTGTGGGAGTATGCATTTTTAACGTGTCAGTGACAGTGCCTTTAATAACCGTATTTGCCTTTGTAAAATCCAGCCTTTGTGCATGGTAGTTGGTCTTGCGTGGTGTGGAAGGCAGTAGGGTTGCCAACTATCAGAAATTGAAATAAGGGACACCTTAGCGGCCCTCGCGGCACAGGCCAATTTTTTAACCTTTTTTTACACCTGCATTACTGCATTATTACTACACTTTAACATATAATATAGGCCTACTTGGTTGTAACAAGTCCTATCCATATACCAGACATGCATCTGTAATAAGCCCATGTACTAAGACACACAAACCTGAATTTGATCAGTTTTGTATTTTTGAGGAATACGTGGGAAACATTATCATTCAATAATTTATTTTGTCAGTGCAAAAATAATGTCGAACTATGTCGAACTTCAATTTAAAGTAAAATGAGGCACAAGGGCCTATCTATCCTAGCAACGCTGACAGCAATTCGAGTCATGACCAATGAGCTGAGTGCATTCTCGCACATAGACAAGATTACCGTAATTTCTCATATAAATCGCTCTGTCATTCATTGAGTCCCCAAAATAAAGTACAAACTGCGTCCCTTATCAGTTCGTTAAGGGACGGGTCTTTTATTTTCCAAATAAGGGACGGTCCCTTATTTCAAGGGACGGTTGGCAACACTAGAAGGCAGTGAACATATTAATCAAAATTGATGAAATGACAAGACGGTGATCGAGTGGAAAAACTAATGTACATATGTAGCCAGCGAGAAGAACCGCATATTACAAGCAGTAGGCTACTACTTTCATATCGAGGATGAAAAACTCCTATCAACGAATGCGTTTTCTGTAGCTGTTTGCATCAGACTACATTCTGTTACACTGTTCTGTTAAAATTCTGTTACGCTGGGCTGTAATTTACTGTTCAAAGCACCCAATAACAAATTGCAAACACCGTTGAGAGGGATATACTGTCATCTATCGGATAAAACAATTGTGAATAAAACCGAAATTGCCATGTTGTGTAATAAAGTTCTAAACTGGTGTGTATTTCTCAAACAGATTGTACAAGACAATAAATGACCACTGAATTTTGTAAAGGAACATCTCTATGTGTAAAACTAATGGTAGGATTGTATACGTATTTAATATGTAGTAGCATATATTGCTAGTAGAATGACATGGTATAATGAGACAATAATTTCACATGTTTATTTGCATTTGAGTGAGCATGGCTTTTTTAGCAAACGATCGGATTGTTGGATTTATCTTGTGGCTATGACGGAGGAATACTAATTTGAGATGATGAAGATATATATTTATGATCTCACACAGATGCTATTGTCCACTATGTCACGCATGGGTAGGTATAGTTGCAGGCGAGACTGGGTGGGCGGTTGCTTGTTAATTGGACTTGCTACAGGAGAATAGTGATACTTAGAAACTCTGAAATGTGCAAAGTGTAAGAACAAAGAAACTGCTACTTTAGAAACAAAAAAATTGTTTTGGAAAACTGAGCGAAAAGCTAAATACTTTTAATTTATAAAGTGAACAGGTCTGATGAGTCTTTATCGACAAATTAAATACACCGTATCTAGAAAAGCACACACAGTAAAACTATTAACCAAAAAGTGTATAATATTAATGTTTGAAAAAACAAAGTGAATTCTACTTTAGAGACAAAAACTGTTTTTTAAAAATAAAAATAGCTAGTGAGTGTGAAGCAAAACACTTATTAGTTCTCAGTTGGACGGATTCTGTATGGCTTTAGTCTGGAGAAAAGGACTGCCGCTGTTGCTCCCTACAGAAGCTGAGATGTTATAGCTTACTATAGCAAGTCTATAGCAAGCCCTTTTGACATTTAACCTATTTGATTTCCATAGCTTGCTACTGTCTTAGTACTAGCTAGCTGGCCATACACCTTGCTAGCAACTGCAATTGCCCTAACTAGCTGCCATTTGGGCCAACGAGCTGGCTGCACCAAAAAGCAATTGGCAATTGGCCAAATAGGTGTCATAAAAGTTCAGTTAGTTAACTCGCTACCCAGATAGAAAGGAAACCTTGAATCAATCTTGAATTAACATAAGATGAAGCATCAATTCAATGATGATCTCCGATGTTGATTCTGCGTCCAGGTGCTCATTGAGTTTACGTTGAATCAATGCATTGAAATAATGTTGAAACAATGTTGATGTTAACAATGGAAATCAATGTAACTGATGTTAACTCAATTTATTATCAATGTAATCTATCATAGCTAATGCTAATATCATTTTATAACTACATTTTACCAATTCTTGCTCAAAGTAGTCAAAATCTACAAAAAACTAATCATCAATTGACATCATTTTAGTGATTTTAAACCTCTGCTTAATGGACGCAATATATATGCAGTAGTAGTAGTTTCATGCTGAAAAACAAAAGTTTAAGTGTTTTAAAAGCTAAACTTCTCTAAAAATAACGTTTGTTTACTGTTCACAATGTGGGTCGCGGTGTGAGCTGCCATGATGATGTGATGTTAAGTTCTTCCTAGTCAGGAGGTCGGGTTGATTTCCCGAAAATAATAGGAATCCCGACATGGAACTCCTAGTTGAAAGGGTGTTCCTTTAGTCAGATATCTGGATTCCTAGTTGGAAATTAATAAACGAATGCAGCATTAGCATCAACCACAAATATGCTTTGCTGTTAAGTCTCATTTTGTTTATTTTCCTACGTCACCCTTGTCGTAGCAACTAGAACTTTGAACTTAACCAATTTAACCAAGAAAAAATAAATTCACTTACCTCGTAACATACGCATACTGTATATACGAGCGTAGCCTGTACAGCAGCAACCGCAGAAACAGGCAATGAATAATGGTTAAACGGTTTGTTTTTTTTTGAAAATGAAAGCGCACCTGAATCTGATTAATCTGATCAGAAATCAATGTTATTAATCAGTATTATGACTTTGGTTGTTATTGTTGCATTGATACAATGTTTCCATTTCAACCTAATACGTCGGTGACCATTACCATCAGAAATTGAATGTTGATTCGACCATTGAAAATTTGTTGATGCCGATACTGATGCTTATAACACAATATCAATGTTGATTCAATACTTCCTTGCTATCTGGGTAGGTCGTAAGCACAGAAAAAGCACAGCTAGTTTACTAGCTATTAGTTAAGGCTGGCTACTTAGCTAGCTCAGTCGTAAAAACAATTTTACAATGTAACTAGCCTACTAGCTGAGGGCAAAGGTTTTTGAAAACCTATGACATAAATGCCACCTAGCTTAAAACATAGCTACACTGGGGTGCAACAAATTTGGGCACCCTTGGTCAAAATGCCTTATACAATTAATATCTAAGTGAACAGAAGCTAACCTGACCTCTAAATGGGACAAAGTTAAACATGACACTTTTCTTTAAATTTGAAAGTTGAAAATTACTTTTTATTTAAAATTTTTACAGTTTCTAAATAAAAAACCCCTGTGCAAAAGTTTGGGAACCCTTTTGGATTATTCTTTGTTACTTTTTGAAAAGATGATCAATAAGGCCCAGGCTCAGGTGATTTACTCGTTAGGGCTTCAATGGGTCATGTGAATATAATAACAGGGCTGAACTATTTATTGTGAAGTAACTCCAAGCCTTCTAAAGCCTCCGAATGCAGTGGCTGTTCTGTCTGGTGTTAACAACCATTGGTTCCTCTAAACAGCTGTCCAAGGATATCAGAATCAAGATAGTTCACTTTCATCATCAACAAGGAGAAGGCTAAAAAAACTCTTTCAACATTTCAAACTACCTATTTCCACTGTCAGAAACATCAGAAAATGGAAGATAAATGGAACAGGTCAAGGCAAGTTCTGAAAGACCAAGAACAATTTCAGATAGAATGGCCCAAGACCTGGTGAGAAATGCTCAGAAGAACCCACACATGACCGCAAAAGAGCTGCAAAAAAGGAGTAGCAGATGCAGGTCGAGTTGCCATAAAGAAGCTTTAAAGGGTCTGAAATATGCAAAAGAAACTCTTGAGAAGCCTGAAGCAGTTTGGAACAATGTGCTTTGGACTGACAAAGCCAAAATTGAACTTTTTGGCCACAACCAAAGAAGGTATGTTTGGAGAGAAAAGGGTGATGCATTTGTATAGAAGAACACCTTGCATGGAAGTGGATCCATTATGCTTTGGGGTTGTGTGGCAGCGTGGGGCACAGGAAATATTGTGCAGGTGGAAGGAAGAATGGATTCCACCAAATATCAAGAAATGCTAGAGGCTAATGTTCGAAGGTCACTCCAGACATTGACGTTGAATAAAGGTTGGGTATTCCAGCAAGACAATGATCCCAAAGCATACCTCGAAATCAACCATAAGTACCTCCAGGAAAGACGGATGAAGGTTTTGGAATGGCCACCACAGTCCCCAGAATATTATTGAAAATCTGCAGAGAGATCTCAAACATTCCATGCATGCAAGAAGGCTGAAGAATATTTCTAAGCTAGAGGTGTTCTGCCAGGAATGGGGAAAACTTCCAAAAGCACAAAAGCAAGAATAGAAAGACTGTTAGCTGGCTACAGGAAGCGTTTTCAAGCTGTTATAGTCGCCCGAGGAGGAGTTACAAAGTAGTAACTGAAAGGGTTCCCAATGACAGTGTTGGTGACAAATGACAGTGTTGGTTTTCTTTTTCTTTTTTTTGAAAATGTAAAAAATTGTAATAAAAAGTAATCTTGCTTTAAAATTTGAAGAAATGTGTAATGTTTAACTTACCATTTAGAGGTCAGGTTAGCTTTCTGTTTACAAAATGTAAAAGCCGTTTTGACCAAGGGTGGCAAATTATTTGCACCCCACTGTAGCTAACAAGCCAGATAACAAGGAAGTATTGAATCAACATTGATATTGTGTTATAAGCATCAGTATCGGTCATCATCACCAATTTTCAATGGTCGAATCAACATTTACTTTCTGATGGTAATGGCACCGATGTATTAGGTTAAAATGGAAACATTATATCAATGTAACAACAATCAAAGGCATCATACTGATGAATAACATCATCATTTTTGATCAGATTAATCAGATTTAGGTGCGCTTTCATTTTCAAATAAAAAAACCGTTAGAATTATTCATTGCCTGTTTCTGCGGTCGCTGCTGTACGCTCATATATGTGTATTTTACGTGGTAAGTGAATTTATTTTTTCTTCGTTAAATTGGTTCAAAGTTGTAGTTGCTACGACAAGGGTGACGTAGGGAAATAAACTAAACGAGACTTAACAGAAAAGAGTGTTTGTGATTGATGCTAATGCTGCATTCGTTTATTCATTTCCAACTAGGAATCCCGATATCCGACTCGGGAAACTGTAAGAAACGCCCTTTCAACTAGGAGTTCCATGTCAGAAATTACGATCGGGATATCAACGCGACCTCCCGACTCGGAAAAACTTGACATCACATCATCATGGCAGCTCACACCGCGACCCACATTGTGAACAGTAAACAAACATTATTTTTAGACGAGTTTAGCTTTTAAAACACTTCAACTTTCGTTTTTAAGCATGAAACTGCCACTATTGCGTGTATTGTGTCCATTAAGCAGCAGTTTAAAATCAATAAAGATGTTTGCATTTTTAAAATTGATGTCAATGTGTTATCTATTTTAGTAGCCTAACTCAAAAGTATTTTGAGTAGTTTTTTTGTAGATTTTGACTACTTTGAGCAAGAATTGGTAAAATGTAGTTATAAAAAGATATTATCATTAGCTATGATAGATTACATTGATAATAAATTGATTTAACATCAGTTACGTTGATTTCCATTGTTAACATCAACATTGTTTCAACATTATTTCAATGCATTGATTCAACGTAAACTCGATGAGCACCTGGACGCAGAATCAACATCAGAGATCAACATTGAATCAATTCTTAATTCATTTTACGTTAATTCAACATTGATTCAATATTTCCTTGCTATCTGGGAAGTAAGTACCAATGTATGGTAGCTAGTAAAGCTGCACGTTGTCTGTGTCTGAGTAGCTAGTTAACTAACTGCACTTTTGTGCCACCTAGTATTGCCAGCTAGTTAGCCCAAATGGCAACTAGCTAAGAAAATCTAGCTATAGCTAGGATGTAAATGGCAAATGGCCAGCTAGCTTGGACTAAGATAGTAGCTAGCTATGGAAGTCGAATAAATGTCAAAACAGCTTGCCATATAAGTCCTTGTTGACATAGGCTAGCAAGGGACCAGCCCACATTCCTTGTCACAGCTCTTCTGCAATAACTCAACAGGAAGCCTGCTTGGCTAATAACAGGCATTTCTGGTGAGACCATTTCAGACTGTAACTTTGACGTTTAGCAAGGCGATGAGAAGCAAGTTTACAGGTTTTCACCATTAAATGCACTCACTTCTTTGTTTAAAGTGGATTAAAAAAGAAAATTATAATAAATGATTACACTTTTGAACCCTTTAAAATTAATACAGCATTTTTTCCTTGATAAGATTTTCAAATAATGGCTAAGAATTGACCCAACCACAATTCAAGCTTGTAAGGCCATATACTTAATCATGAATTACATAAACCTCCAAACACATTCTATTGTTTCTTCTTCAATACATTTTAACCTAATTCCTGATGACAGGGTAGTGATGACTAGAGTACTAGACCATGGCATAAAACTTCACTTAGTGGATGACAACATGGTGAACAGAAAATCAGCAAGGCTGGGGTTTTAAACTAATGGAAAAACTGATAAAAATAGAAATTGACCTGAGCACTGGTCAAGCCTGCAAGGCCATTTGAAACCACCACACACCCACCCTTTAGTTGTGCTAATAGCAGTTAAAGGCCCACTCAGTAATTAATTTTGGTTGCTAATCACCGAAAGTTACGTGCACGGCATCTAAGTACCTCAGTGGATCATGGTTCTCATAGTTTTTTTACAGTAACCAGCCACAATACAATATGACAAAACTGTTTCCAAGGCATGGTTTATTTGGCAAGATGTTAGCCAACTTCTTTTCAATATATTTTCCACGGGCTCAGGGTTTGTAAGGGACAGTGTAACTCCTTCATTTCACAGCCTTAGATTTCTTTGGAAGTGCCATTTCTGAGGACACCAAGACTCGCTCAAAAGAGCATACATTCCAGGTCAGAGTACAAGTCCATGTCTTGGCAGATCCTGAGCCACTGGAGGCAACATCCAGGCCTGACACACCAAACCAGCGTAAGAGGCTTTTAAATACAGGTATGTATGTTTAACGTTAAGTGTAAGCCTATGAATTAAACATGTACATAGATATAAATATATACTGTCGAGATCTAGAGGCACATTCAGTGGATTTGGAAGCTAATGAAGGTCTGAACATCAATGGAAAATAAATCATCCTGCCAGTGTGATTTTAGTTATTTATATAAAGTGACATTCTACAAACGTTTTACACTCTACGCTGTAGTAAATGTGATTAATTTATACAGAAAACCTCACAGTGACCCAAGAACTGACAGTAGAGCCAGAACCTGTATTGGCTAAGGATGGAACGGATGAGTGTTTCAATTACTGGAAATAGTATGAGCCATAATTATGTTTAAAAGGTGTTTATCAACATTAAAGCGCTCCTTGATAGCAGTTGATTAAATAGCAGACACGGATCTGCTAACCATAGACCTGACATCTGTGGTCTGTGGGCTCTATTACCGACTGATTCTGGCAGAGGGGATGTGGGGGTTCAGAATTTTGAATGCTGTGGCTCTGGGGATGTGGTACTGTGTGCTGCTCACTGGTCCTGTTTCTCTACTGATTGGGTGGTGGTGCGTCTTCAATATAAATTTAAGAACTGCCAGGATTACTTATTTTTCTGATACTTAGGCCTGTAGCGGCTTCCATGTCCACTGGCTGCACCACAAGATATAGCCATAAAATATTTAGACCTATCTGTAAATGTTTAAATCATATGCTTACACACAAATGCTAAACATATTGAGAAAGGTAAAAGCCTCTTACGCTGGTTTGGTGAGTTGGGGCTGAATGTTGCCTGCAGCAGCTCAGGGTCTGCCGACACATGGACTTGTGCTTTGAATGTAGCTCTTTTGGTCAAGTCTTCTTATCATTAAGAATGGAAACCTAAGATTGTCAAAGAGATGTTAGATTGTCCCTTAAAATCCCAGAGCCCATCCAAAAAATACACAACCATAAGAAATTTGTTAACATCAGTCTGTGTACCAACCTTCATCCAAGCCCTAGGTAACAGAACATTCTGTAAAAGTAAACATAAATTTGATTAGACCTTTGGTTTAAATGTTAACGATCATAAAATTATAATATTAATAAGAATAATAATTATTATATAGAAAACTAATAAACTTACCTCATGAGCTAAAATAAATAATCCCAGGCTTTCTTAAATTTTTATTGTAGAGATATGTTTCTGTTGCCGTGTTCTGGTGCCATGAAGTGCAGGCCACTTCATACACATACTGAAGTTCAGCGGGCAAGGACAAAACCATCATAGCCTTGCAGGCTTGACTAGTGCTCGGATCAATTCTTATTCATTATCAATTCCTATTTCATTAGTTGAAAAATCTTGGGGGCCTCTGCCCCTGAACAAGAAACAATGGTCTGTGTATCAAGGTTTACATCATGGCCTAGCACTCTAGTAATCATCCTGCACAGTGAAGTGTTCAATGTTAAATAAACTCTTGCCGTGTACATGGTTCCTATTGGACTCACGGGTTAGAGTTGAATTAACACTGGACATTTTGTTGTGTGTGACACTATCATCAGCCTTTTTGGTGAACATTTCTCTGCCTATGAAGAAGAAGCAATAGGCTGTGTACACAGATTTACCAAATGTCTGATTTACCAGACACTCTGCACATGCTTACACACCTGCAGATATGGTCGGATAAATTCTCAGCCATTATTTTTTAAATCTCATCATCGGAGAAAAAAGCTTGCAGAATAATTTTTAAAGGGTACAAAAGTGTAACCATTTATTTGAATCTTTCGGTAGTCTCCTTTTTTGGGGGGGAAAAGTTTAAAATAAAGCTCCACATTGACACCTAACAACCATGTAAATGCTTAGTGAATTTAAAGTTTAGGACTTTTGGGTTTTTCTTTCTTACAAAAAAATATAATACTATCGTCGGTGTTTTTGAAAACGTCTTTCCTTATTTTTTTGAAAGACTGAGTATCTGCTGATAAAACAATAGACCTATATCGATAGCTGCCAGTCTTTTCTCCAAACAAAAGCCATGCCATTCACCCAACTTAGAACTAATAAGTACTGCACATTTCACTCACTCTCTTTCTCAGAAAGTACTTGTCTTTAAAGAAGCATTTGCGTTGTTTTAAACGTTGCGATTACGAGCCACCAGAATAGAACTCTGCCACCCACCTGCCCGGGTGGGGGGTGATAATTGATAACCAACCATCCATTATTTTTACAGAAACCAAGTTATATTTCACTCTTGAAGCACATTTTTTCTGCTATATCATCAGAATAATACTAATCACTTTAATTAGTATTCATGTTAATATTTTAATGTTAATATTTCTGATTCCCTCTACGGGCTCTGAAGGCTGGCTGCCTCTCGTATCGCTGTCTCGAGTCGTGATCCAAAGCCTTTCAATTTGGGATTGGAAATGAAACATTTCACAGATATTTAGCATTGGACCAGGCCCAAAACATTCAAATTCAAACATGACCAACAAACAAACCAAACCCATTCAAGTAAAAATGGTGTTTCAAATTATGAATGCACCAACAATTACAATTCATTATATGAATACATCACAGTGCTATCCATAGTTGAGTTGTGATTAACTCAGAAAACTCACCGGTCTGTTTGAAGTGAACTGAAAATGACTCTGAGCAGCAGCATCTAGAAGTGACAGATCAATCAAATGTTAAATAAATCTTAAGTTATTATAAAAGTAAGCAGGAAAGACTGAGTCTAGTATCAGACTGCACCTGCCTGACGAGTCGCATGCTTGCAATGATACCAGGACTACCCTGCTAACTGAAACCCACCCTGGGTGACATTATGGCCAATGTGGTGCTGCTCTATGGATATCCCCGAACATGGGGAACAACCCCACATTAGAACCCTGCATGTTAGCAGAATAAACTACTTATCAGGGCTCAGGACTCACCGTTTCCACGAGATGGTGTCTGAGTATGTTCAGCCAACTTTTTCTTCAGCTCATCCAGCCTGTAAAACCAATAATCGCACAGCCATTCAGAAAACCTCACTTTACCCTACAAGAACTCCCAGCCATTTGGAAATAATATAAACCTTGTTTGAACCCAAGTCTACTGAATTAATTCTCATCATCTCACCGATGATATCCAGCCTCTAACTGACAGATTTAATAATGTGTCCTTTGCCAGTCTCTCTGCGTTTGTCACTAACCCACCTCCTCTGCAGGTCCGCCGTCTTTCTCCTCTCCTTGGTCAGCCTTTGCTCGGTGTCACGGTAAGCCAGCTGGAGGCAAAGAGAGAAGACTTAACATTCGACTGTGGTCAGATGCATTAAATAGCTAACCTCCTCTTAAAAATGTGACTGTGTCCATCTTACCAAATTATCCTGTGCCCTGTTCTGATGAAGTCTAATCTGCAAAAACAGAAAGAGTTCAAACAGTGAACTAACTGGATTAATTGGAATCAATTTATAGTTCCTGATTAATTCAATGCAAGTCAAAACATAAACCGCAGAAATTAATATGTAATTATGAATTTCTGCACTTGGTTAATGTGGTGGTTATGGCTGGGTGACTGATTGCAGTATATCTACCGTTAATTATCCCTCACAGTGAAACACCAAGGAAATTACACATGCTGTAATTATGAGTAAATGTTACCGACTTTGTATGCTGGATACATACAGTACCCTATGCTCATGAAAATCCCTAATAAGAATGAACTACTTGAAATGATTGAAACCTTTTGAGACAATTGAAAGTGCTACCTTAATAAAGTTACGGGAACTCAAACTGCCATTACACTGGAAAATATTCAATCTTACACTATTATTAGTGCTGGGTAAATTTTCTTACCTCATTCTTCAGATAATCCTGTCGCTCTTTCGTTATTTTCTTTATGCCATCTTTAAATTCCACGAACTTCTCATTTGTTTGGGCTGTTCTGGCCTCCTCTTCAGCCAGTTTCCTGTAACAGTCCAAGAGAATCAGCAAAGCACTACTTCCAACCTTCCATGGTACAACTCATAATTTTCCCCCTAATTCATGTTTCCTTCAAATAGCATTTACATCCTTTGATGAAACATGATACAACACACATGTTTCTTCCACCAAAGCATTGTATTTGGCCTATGTCTCCAAACAGTTGGTGCTGTGTGTAACTACTGTAACAACCAGTGGAGGTTCAACACAGATGCTCAGATGAAGGTCTGGGACTGAAACATCAGCAGCAATAACATCTGAGATGTCTTTAAACTCTGTCAATGCAGCTAAAATGATTAAAACACCAAAACCACAATTTCACATGTCACCACAAACCCATATTTCACATGACATTTTTCCTTGACACTTACTGGTGTAAAGTGGTCTCCTTCTCCTGCATCGCGATGGTCATCATCTGAAGCTTGATGTTGAGGGTGTGAATCTCATCTTCATATATTTTATGCTCCTTTTCGATGTGTTCCTTCAGCCCAAGCATCTCCTTAGCCGAATTTATGGTCCTTGTCTGGAAGGCCTTGCAAGACTCCTTTTTAAATATGAAATTGAAACAGGCATGGCTGAATTGTGAGCACTTTTAGATTTTTTTCTGTCATGACTCACAACAGCATTGGTACAGAATTATTGTCAATATTGGCACATGGGCTAAAAGCCCAAACCAGCTTCTTACCTTTAGCTCTTCTTTTTCTACCTTTGTAGAGTAAAGCAATTGTTCTGTCTTCACCAAATGTTCTAAGAGTTCCTTAATCTAAATTGGACAAACAAAGGGAACACAAAGATTGCAGTTTTTCTCAAAACCTAGAAATTATTAAAAGAAATCCCAAACAATAGAAGTGATTGTTGTAGTGGGAGAAGCACTATAGTAGCATTAGTTGGACTTGGTCACCTCAGCCTTGTGTGAAATTCTCTTCTTTTCCTGCTCCATATTAATATTCTCAAAAGCCAAATTCACAGAGTTTAATTTAGTCTCTGTCTCCTGGCGAAGGATCTTCTCCTGAGCAAGTGTCCTAAGAGATCACAGGAGATGGAGACCATGGGGCGTTAAGATCTTGACTGCACAACTCATTATTTTCAGATTTCAACTCCTGTACTTATATATACCTCGACCATTTTTCATAACTAAATATATCCTCCATGAAGTTTTGAAGAAATTATGAATTTACAGAACAAAAATCCAGTTTCTTAAATGTTTAATGGCTTAATCTAGAATTAACTAATTCATTACCTATTTTATCAGTTATATTTATAAGAACATTGTGTGTCAGTTATTTGAATCAATATTACAACTAAAATTACAACTCCCTACATCCTGGACTTGGTTTTTTTGTCTACCACCTAATTTTTCACATGACAGTTTTACTTGATATTTACTGTTGTAAAGTGGTCTCTCTCTCTTGCGTCAGATGGGTGGTCATCTCCAGCTGGTTCTTGAAGGTGTTGATCTCTTCTTGGTGTGACTTACGCTCCTGTTCAATGCTTATCTTCAGTCCAAACATCTCCTCAGCCAAATCTGTGGTCCTTACCTGGAAAGCCTTGCAAGATTCCTGTTTTAAATTTGAAATTGTGAGAACACAATTGTCTAAATGGTGAACAGAATTATTTAAGCCATGAATTACATGCAAACATCTCAGTTCTAAAGATATTTCTGATCTAAATATTTTGCTCTTGCACAATGTTAGCTGTCATTGGAAATCACAATGTTCACTTTACTTTAAGAAGCTTATTGTCAAGCGTGAGGGAGCGTTTGGTGTTTGTGATCCTCTTTAGATAGTCTCCAAGGTCTTCATTCTAAAATGGACAAGTGCAAGAGAATGTTAGTTAAATGTATTCCCAACACATACAGCAAAGGGGCTTCTGAAACTTACTTTTTTAGTCAGATCTGAGATTTCAATTATGGCAGAATTTCTTTCCGCAGACAGTCCCTAAACAAAATGAAAACCAAGGTTAAATCAAACCGTGTTATACATTGATACATTATACTAATGTGCTCAATAAATTGTTTTAAACTTACATTGGTATATCCTGCGTTTTACCTGGGGACAGACAGGAGAGAAAAAAATAGTCAATACACTTGACAAAAACTTCACTGCATGCAAGAGCACTGGCAAAGAATAGCTCAACAAGTTTTGATCATGCAATCATAGAGAAGGCCTCGTGAGACAATTTGCAGACACCAAACACAGTGAAAGAAGAGCTTACAGTCAGTGCTGTCCTCAACACTATCAACACCCATGCTACTTTTAGCAGAAGTATAGTGTTTTCCTCCAAGTTTGGGCCTGGTCTCCAGCCCTCTGGGAGGTGGGTGATGAGCTGAATAAGATTCACAAAAACAATCTAAGTCAAAGCACTGGAGTTCATCTGTGTCAGTCTTAACACATTTTTTATTACAGCAGCAATTTATCCATCAAACTAAATCAATGTTAATAACTTTACAATGCTTCAACAGGGTACACAATGGGCTCGTCCCCAGCAGTTAAAATACACACTGATACCCTTTATCACTCAGGTTTCTTGAGGAAGAAAACCCTTGGCAACATGGTATTTGGGTCCACACTGACACTAATGGCTTTTTGGTCGTATCAATATTTCACATAATATAAATACATTTGCATGTCGTAATTCATAATAAAACCTTTAAAAATAGTATAAAAGTACCCTGTCAGACATCCGAATAAATTCTTCTTTGGTGAAGGCAGGGATCACCAGGGAATTTTGCACTGGGAAAAGGAAAAAAATATTGATTACAGATAAAGTATTACTGAAATCACAATTCAGAGAACAGATCATTCTTTTTTCCTATAAATACAAGTAAAACAAGGTTCTGTACATTTCCTTTGGGGAAATCTATCTGTAGTTCAGGATATTTCAACCATCTATAGAACATGAAGCTAATTTAACTGGTCTGACTATTTTTGGGCCAGACAGGCTTCTTAAACCAATATGGAGAAATGGTTGGCTATTTAACATACTTAAGTCCATACATAAGTATTCATGTCAGCTATCAGATTAATTAATACATATTGACTTTAATAAGTAGCACCATAGCAAATCATTCAGCATTATACTCTCTGTTCAATGTCACTATCTTTCATGTTGTTCTTTCTGGCTATGTAAGGCATTTGTATTTCAATGAAAATAGCAGGTGAGAAAAACAATCCTAAACACACTATTAAACTACAATACTTTCTATAAGCCAAATTTGTCACACTACACATGCATTCTGATAAATAACCAGGATCACAGGTTTAAAATTCAAATTCAAACAAATTCACTCCTCAACTTACCGAAGCTGGAAAATGTCACAAGTGTGAGGAAAAAGAAACAGAAAAGAGAATAAAGTGAAATAAATGGCCACCAACGTGAAAACACGTTTGGTGGCATGCTTACAGCTAACAGACTTTGCTACATATACTTTTTAACAACAATTCTTGAAAACAAGCACAAGTAAATTAGCAACTTAAACCAACAATGTAACCAATACAATATTTCAAGTATTATTTCAAATGTTATGAATGGCAATGGTGAATAATTGAACCAGAGAGTGGCATATGAAGGGACATCTGTTGTGATGTCATAATACGCACAACTTTTAAAACATAATATTTACCAGCTATTAGCAAGATAGCTAACTTACTGTTTGTGATGTCTAGCCTAATGGTTGCTATAGTTGCAATATATACATAATCACTGTCATTGGTTCATTGGTATGCAAAAAGAAAAGATAATTGTTACCTTTGCGTCTTTTCAGCTTTTCAACAGCATAGGTAGCTTAGCTAAATTGCAAAAGGAATTCTACAGAGCAGAAAGAATTTTTCAAAATAAGCCTACTGATATCTTTGTTGCCAAGACAACAGTGCACACTCAGTATTCCATTAGCCACTTGGAATACTGCACTTGGAATATTAGCAGTGCTTTCCATGGTGCTAAAGTCAAAAGACTGCAACCACACTGATGCAAAATTATATTGTAGGCGCCCAACTTTTTTTTACTGTAGAAATACAGACAGTGGAAAAACAGAATAGAACAGAACTTAATTTGCCCTTACAAAGGGCTTGAGATGGTTAGATGAAAAAAACACAGGGTGAAGTTACCTTGAATAATTTAGGAAAGATTGGGTAGCATTGCTTTGGAATTGAGCTACTTTAATTCATGTGAGCTATCATAGCCAATATTGTTTGTTGTATCTTGGCCTGATTTTGATATCAATACTTTTAATGGCAGGCCTATTCATTTTAATTAATGACACACAGTGCTTTGTAGGCTATGCATGAGTAACTTGGCATTTTTGTAGTCTACGTTGAAAACGGTGTTTGTTTTGATGAGTTTTTGCACTGTGTTTGTTTTGATCGAGTATCTAACTGATGATATATAAATGTATGAATCATAATATAAAGAAATGTAGAGACTTGCACACACAAAAACATGCAAAGACACATGCATTCCATGTGAAAGAAAGACATAGGCATGGATTCTGTCTTTTACCATGAACTACAAATAAATTAATGTGTAATATTATGGCATGTTAGCGAATAACAAAGTCAGCGTGCCTCGCTTATGCAAGACAAGGGGGTTTTACATGTAACAGCATTGTAGTGACTTATTAGAGCTAAACGAGGCAACATTAGGCTACAGCTGGCTACATAATGTTACATCATTGTTGTAGTATAATGTAGAAAGTTATGTAGCCTATATAGGATTTTTTTTGTACAGGATTAGTTTCTTCATAGTCAGTGAAGTAATTTCATAGTAAGTGAAAACATTTACATGGCTAGCCAACTCTGTAATTTCATCCATCGATTCGGGCGGCCTGTGCCATGATGAGCGTGTATTTGTTAAAAGTGTGCTTTACCTGCCCCTCTCTTTGCCAAGAACAGAACAGAAGGCGGCCCATGAGAAAGTCCACAGCAGTTTCCTTGAAAGACATGCGATGTTCTTAAAAAAACATTAAACTTCGGCAACTTACAGTTTTCTGTACTGAGATGGACTTATAAGGCATTTTGATTTGCTTCATAGTAGCTTGTAGTAGCCTCCTCACTAGCTAGCAGCAGATTCTGAC
Organism: Ilyophis sp. 1 JC-2022; assembly: GCA_022702515.1. NCBI lineage: Eukaryota > Metazoa > Chordata > Actinopteri > Anguilliformes > Synaphobranchidae > Ilyophis > Ilyophis sp. 1 JC-2022. Next base: position 78,368,863 of record CM040397.1, on the reverse strand, counting down.
TGACGTTCACATTTCAAAACTAGCTAACAGAAGCTTAAAGGGTAACAAAGCACTAAAACCACTTATTTTAGATGAGAACTGATGCATTTGGTTTTATCTAAGTGTTACTGATTGATCCTGGTCCAAGCAAAACAGCATAAACCCAAAGGATCTGGCTCAAAAGTGTCTCTAGTGGTAAAACGTTAGGTACTGCACGTCCAGTCTGTCATTGGCCAGAAACTTTATCCAGCTGTCATATTCTTCCCAGTGACAAAATTGAAACCTGTATAGCTTCGCCCTGAAGTTTTGGAGCGAGGGAGGGCTACGCCCATACTCTAAGGCTACGCCCCAGGTATAAAAGCAAATCTCAGCGGTTACTCCACAGGACTATTTAATAATCTCACCATTTTCGATTTAGCTCGGTGGTTGATCTGCGTGGACGGAGAAGAAATAGGAGAGAGTGAGCGATATAGCTAGCTAACAGTTTTGCTTTTTTGAATATTCTAGTATCGTTATAGTAACCTATTTTTGGTATATTTTTTATAGTTAGCTTGACAGTTCGGTTTTCAGTCTAGTTTAGCAAGTAGCTTCATTTTAATGAAAATATATACTTCATTAAAAATAAATGTATAAAGCATAGTTGAGCCAGGAGTTGTATTATATGCATGCTACACGTTTACATTTGCAACATCCCCACAACAAACTTTCTCTCTTGGAGAGTTCAGTGCAGTGACCACATGTGCACCCGTTAAAATGGAAACCCATATTGTTGATATCTTGCAGGTAACATTAGTGTGATTGCCTACAACCTGTGTAAAATGAGTAGCCTACATGGCATGGGTAACTATTTGTACAGCGTGTGATTTGTTGTTTGCTGGTCGGATCATTATAAGCCCAAACGAGGCTATGCGTGCCGTCGCCTACCACTTCAAAACATTGCCCATCCTCTCATTCTCTACCATTGCTAGGGCCCTATGAAATCCATTTTATTTTATTTTTTTATCTGTTTTATTTAATCCCAAAATCTGTTGAAATTTTTCTGAATTCTGTGTTTTACGATTTACGTTAATTTTATCATCAGAAAAAGTGTCTAATAACGTCAACAATTTAATAAGATATCACAGTAAATTTGTAATGATGCAACACAACATTGCACAATTTTTCATCAAGGCAAGTGCTTCAATACAGAGTTCTACTAAGTGTTTCATTATAAATGAAAAAAAGTAATGCAACAATGCAGCAAGCAATAGGCAAAACCATAGTTATACTTACGTTAAAAATAAAAACCCATTGCATTCATTCACTCCTGCTTAACTGGCTCATCGAGAACACTTAATCAACACAGTATAACACCAAGTCAATTAAACTTCTGGGATATCGATCTGTCCAGTTAGGAAGCGTAAACAATTGTGAATTAATTTCACCTGCTTTGTTGCAAATGAAAGTGACAACAGATGGACAGGAGTGGCAACAGCAAGACAATTCCCAAAAAGTAAATGGTTTTACAGGTGGTGGCCACAAACCATTTCTCTCTCCTTATCCTTCCTGACTGATTTTTCCCTAGTTTTGCGTTTTGCTAGTGCCCTTGTCACTACTGGTAGCATGAGGTGGTACCTGCAGCCCATTCAGGTTGCACAGGTAGTCCAGCTCCTCCAGGATGGCACGTCATACTTGCCAACCCTCCGGATTTTCCCGGGAGACTCCCGATTTTCACTGTCCTCTGCCGGTAATCACCCGGAGACAACATTCTCCCGCAGTTCTCCCGAATTAGGAGAATATCCGGTTTTTTTTGTTTTTTTTAATCTGACGCTTGTATCTACGTGGCTGGTTAACGGGGATTTACTATCCAATCATAACGCAACGCGATGAGACGGGGATTGTTGTCTGTAGGCTAATCCAATCATAACGCAACTCGATGAGACGCCTGCATGTTGTGATTGGCCATCCGTCAGGCAGCACTCGATCGAGTGTAAATGCTACAGCTACACACTTCAGGAGCGTGAAGAAAATGGAGCCAAAGAAAAAGAAATACTCTTCAAAATTTCAGCATTCCTGGAAAGAAGAATTCATATTTATATCTGAAAGCGCTAAAGGGGTGAGTTACGCCTATTGTAAAACATGTAGGTGTGACTTCTCAGTTTCCCACGGAGGTAAATACGACGTCTCCCACCACCAAGAGACAGACAAACATAAGAAATCCCAGTCAACGAGTCAGGGCCAACAGAACATCTTTGGTCTTCTTGGCAAGGGGAGACCTGACTCGGTGGTCTACGCCGAGACAAAAATGGCAATGCTGATAGCAACAGAGAACATCCCATTTAGCTTCAGTGACACCTTAAATAAATCATTTGTGGATATGTTTCCCGATTCAAACGTGGCGAAGCAGTACAGCTGTGGCAGAACCAAGACAACACAGATAGTGAAAGGTAAGCCTACTCTTTCTTTTATTCATTTAAATTATTGTGATGATTTCCACTAATCATTGAGGAGACGGACGAGAGGAATTCCTTTCCAGTATTTATTTACTCAGAACACCGGCTACTGTCAGGGCAAATTTAGGACCGACTTAAGTTACGTCCAGGCGTACGCCCAGCTGGTGCACTCGGCCCTAGGGCTTTTTCTAAACAGGGTGAGGGTAGTAACAAGGGAGCATGCCCTCTTGTTGTATCCAGGTGCCCTCATTCAACCTGCTGCTTTATAGCAATGATAACCAACTTTAGTCCTACAGTAATGCTTATTTTTCTTTAATGCCATTACCAGAACCCTCTTGCAACACATTTCTAGAAAAAACCCTGTAGCCTAAAAACTTTGTAATTGTTGATTTCTATTTTTTTATAGGTGCCATTGCTCCAGCTCTGGACAAAGAGGTAGAAGCCCTTTGTCAGAAACCCTTTGGTCTCATGTGCGACGAAAGTACAAGTAAAACAACTGAAAAGGAGTTTGTCATGCTGGCTCGGGTTTATGATGAGGAAACTCAGCAGTTGGTTACAAGGTTCTTGGACATGCCAGTCTGCAAAATTGGGACTGCAGAGCACTTGTTTGCTTCCCTCACGACTGTGCTAAGGTAAATTCAAAATCACTACTGTCCAGATTAATGTCAACAATACACATCACTGAAAATTAGCAGTAGCCTACCAAGGTAGTTTTCTGGCATTGAAAAACTACTTTTTGAGAACTATACATTTCTTGTAAAACACTTTAAAACCCCTGTTCTGGCTTTGATTTTTAGCCAGAAAAACATTGATTGGAGAAACCTGGTGGCCTTCAACAGTAACAATTTCAGTGTCATGAAAGGGAGGCACAACTCTGTGGTCACTCGAATAAGGCAGGTTCAGCCATGCCTCATTGACATCGGCTGCATCTGTCATCTCGTCCAGCTGGCAACAGGATGTGGTATCAAGGCTCTACACCAACCAAATGAGGCGGTGTTAAGTGGCATTTATGCTCACTTTGACACCAGGTAAGCTCATATTATTTACCTTGCACATGAGAGTGTCAGCTAGTCTGTGACACAATCTGCCAAGTATACTAATACAACTTTATTGCCATATTTACACACAGGTAATTAGGAATGTCTTTTTTCCATATCTCTCCTAATACACACACACACACACACACACACACAGAAGTCCCTATACATATGTATATGTCAGAGAGGTCAGCACAGGGTCAGCCATAGTGCAGCACCCCTGGAGCAGTTAGGGGTTCAGTGCCTTGCTCAAGGGCACTTCGGCAGTGCCCCAGGAAACGAGCTGGCATCCCTCCGGTTAACAGCCCACATTTTCATTGGTGTTCTTTTGTGGGATTCGAACCTGCAACCCTCCGCTTACCAGCCCAAGTCCCTAACCACTGAGCCACTGCCGCCCCATTTTATGTCTATTTTATGTGTATTTCTGTCCCTGTATGTTTCACATATCAAACCACTTCTCTTTCTCTCTTTTTTTTAACTTCTCAACTGCAGTTCCAAGCGAGCTGAAATTTACAAGGAGTTTGTGGAGTTCACAGATTCTGAGTCTCTGAAGCTCCTTTGAAACTGCAACACGGTGGCTCAGCCTGCTGACCTGCATCAACAGAGTCCTCAATCAGTGGGATGCACTGCTGGCTTACTTTCAAAGCCACGAGGATGTGGAGAAGCCTGGTAAGGTGAAGAACCTGGCTGACTGGTTAGCCAGCAAGCAGACCAAGTTATTTTTCCTTTTCCTTTCCCAGGCCCTGAAACCATTGGCAGACTTCAATGTTGCATTTCAGGTGAGCCATAATATATAATTACGGCATGTCATTGTCTAGGATACATATTTCAGTATATTTTTCCTATCTTCATATATAATGAATCCATCACTAGGCTGAAGGGGTGATGGTTCATCGGCTGCACAAGGAGATGGTCAGCCTGGTGAGACGATTCATGGGAAGATTCGTCCCGCCCCACCTCATTGCTGATGTCCCACTGAAGGACGTCACATTCAAGGACCCAAGCCTTCAGCTGCCCAATGCGGACATCTTCCTTGGAGGGGATACTCAACAGTTCTTGGAGGACAACATGGATGACTTCTCATCTTCACTCCCAAGGATTTTTGAGTAAGCTTTATGTGTAATCCAAACAAAGAAATGTCTAAAATCTCATTAAACAGTGCCTGTGCAACTGTACATCTGGTCTCATTAAACAGTGCCTGTGCAACTGTACATCTGGTCTCATTAAACAGTGCCTGTGCAACTGTACATCTGGTCATGTGTCATAGGGAAGTGAGGGGCTTCTATTCAGCCGTGACCGCCAAGATGATGTCAGCATTCCCCCTGGACGACGTTGTTCTCCAAAATCGGACTGTGTTGGACCCACAGTCACGACATCAGTTTTCCACAAGCTCAGGTATTGTTATCATTTTAAATTTAATTTCATCTTTTTAAGTTTACACAGGTTATTGAATTTATTTAGAGAGACAATATATTGCTCACTTGTGCTGAATTAGTTCATTTATATTTGCAGTGGTAGAGCTAGGGAAAAAGATGCCACAGCTGAAGGTGGATTTGGATAGGCTGAGAGAGGAAGTGGTTGAATACCAGGTCTTGAGCAGGGCAGAACTTCCAGCAGAGGAGAAGATTGACAGGTTTTGGGGTGTTTGTTTTTTTGATGTATACAGTATAGCCTACTGTATGTCAATGTATTTTTGTGGATATATATATTTCTAGTAATAAACTTTTTTTCAAACTGATTTTCTGTCTGCTTCTTATTTTGTAATTCACACCCTTAAAAATTCACTAGAATGCAGGAAATTACGTTTTTTTCTAGGGGAGGAGGACCCCCAGACCCCCCGTGGTGGTTTCGGAAAATCTCCCTATGTCTGGGTTGGCAAGTATGTGGCACGTCCATATGTGCCGTCGCAAGAAGGTTTGCTGTGTCTCCCAGCACAGTCTCAAGAGCGTGGAGGAGATACCGGGAGACGGGCCATTACACGAGGAGAGCTGGACAGGGCCGTAGAAGGGCAACAACCCAGCGGCAGGACCGGTATCTGCTCCTTTGTGCGAGGAGGAACAGGAGGAGCACTGCCAGAGCCCTACAAAATGACCTCCAGCAGGCTACTCGTCAGAAACAGACTCCTTCTGGGTGGCATGAGGGCCCAACGTTCTGTAGTGGGACCTGTGCTCACAGCCCAGCACCGTGCAGCTCGATTGGCATTTGCCAGAGAATGCCAGAATTGGCAGGTTCGCCATTGGCGCCCCGGTCTCTTCACAGATGAGAGCAGGTTCACCTGAGCACATGTGACAGATGTGAAAGAGTCTGGAGACGCCGTGGCGAATGTTATGCTGCCTGAAACATCATCCAGCATGACCAATTTGGTTTAATTGACTTGGTGTTATACTGTAATGATTAAGTGTTCCCTTCATTTTTTTTGAGCAGTGTATTTAGCAAGCTTGTAATATGCTATAATATTGACATTATTTATCTATGTTATATCAGGGGAATGTTGCATGCTTTGTTAATAATTACGAATGCTTTTGTAAAATAAATAATTTGTTTAACAAAACATTTATATCGATGTAACCTGCGAGCTAACCTGACGCAACGATGGTTATTCTCTGTGCTGTGAATTAAGCAGGAATCGCATAATTTTTCAAAAAGGGCTAACGTTATAGCAATGTAACGTTAACTTGCTAAAATATGTTTCCAGAATATGTCAGTAACGTTAGAGTATTTTGAAAAGGTTTAAGAGTTACACCAATTTCAAATTTTATTAACAAATGTAAAATAGGCTACGTTAAAATCTCAGGATTGCATTTAAATTCTTCATGTTATTTTTTGATATACATTAATTAACCAATTAGGCTAACAAATAATTGAATTGAACGAATAATTCTACTTATCATGTAAAACCCCTGGATGCTGAGACTGTAAGTCGTTGAGACAACAAAATGGGCTTACTATTATTATTATTATTAGGCCTATTATTATTACCGTTGAGGGAACATATCAGCTTTGGAACTGTTTGTCTGAGTTTTACCATTTATTTTAATAGCCATTCATTCTTTTTTTTTCAAGTAGTGTGGGTGAGCACATAAATAGGCTACCTAGCTGAATTATGAATAATAATTACTACGAATTCAAAGAAAGGATAAAGAAAACTTAAGAGGAGCTGTCTTTTCCTTTTTAACCTCCCATACTTTGGAAATCTCTGCCAAAGGAAATTAGACGCATGATCTTTAAGCAATTTTAAGAGCAAATCTTGCATATGTCTGCTATGGTTGTTTCAATGTTTTTTGTACAAACAAGGATTGTGTTTCATTCATCATGTTTTGACTTCTGGTTTTAATGTTTTTTATGGTGCTGATGTTGAATTAATTTAGATTGTTCATCAATACTCTGGTTTGAATTTCTAACTTGTTTATCTTATTTCCATTATTCTATTATCATCATCATCATCATCATCATCATCAACAACAACAATAACAATGTTAAACATTTAATAACCCAACTATAATTGATATAACTATTTTTCATGGTTCCATACTGCCTTTGCTGGAGATAATGCCACTATGTAATGGGGGTACTCTGATAACCTCAGAGACTGGACGAAGTGGAACTAGTGTTACTTATATCAATTTTAGGTCGCAGCACCAGCAACACTTGACTGAACCCTGCTACAATTGATGAATATATTGCCATTTTGCCATATAGGGCCAATTTTATGTCACAGGTTGGAATGGAAGATTCTCCCTTCCACAACCCTGACCAGGTTTTTGTTGATCCACCCTTCCTCAAGCAGTACAGACCAAGAAGTAAAAGGTAAAAATACAAACTTTATTAAAGATACAATTAATAAAAGCTCACAGGTGGTGAAGACAGTGGACTTTGCCATGTCTGCACGTTTCTGTCCCCTCCCTCCACTCACACAATTTGCTGGACGAAGCCGGCCCACCCGCAGGCAAGCATGATCAATTTCCCCCACACCACACAGCACACAATTGTCACTCCTCCACGGCATACACTGTCCACTAGAAAATATGCTACTGCTAAGGGCACACACACACACTCATGATCCCACCCTATATTGCCACCTCGGGGGCTGCCGGCCACCCAGCCCTGCTATTACACTCGAGGGGGGGATCCCACGCAGACAGACACGGCAGTTCACATTCACACAAACATTAATAGTGTTTGCAATGCATTGTCTGCAGGAGTAGGCTATGACGTGTTCAGAGGCTATTGTAATTATTTTAAAGCGACTAACCGTGAAATAGATACTACTCCTGCAGACAATGTATTGCAAACACTATTAATCATAATAATATTCATAATAATCATAATAACAATCTGTGGCAGGCTACTTTCTTTGCCAGTGATATTGTCTTTTTTTCTGATAAACTGTGCACAGATTGCTGAGAAATATGCATGTGTATGGTGTTGAACAACTAGCTAACGTTAAGCTTTAGTTTTGAAATTTGAACGTCAGAGTAAATTAAAATGAATTAAATCACAACTATATTTTACTCATTTTCCTATTGATCTCTATGGAAAAATAAGTCAGGAGAAACAACCCTTCAAGTAATCCATCCATATCTGAACTAGCTTCACCTGAGTGAATTAGCCCTGCAAGCAGCTGAATGCAATCGGTAAATTAGCAAATAGTGTAAAAGCGTAAATACGGCAGCCTCGTCGCCAATTTGTATGACTTGTCTGTTTGTCCTTATCTTTCACTACCTAACTTGGCTTATCACCCCCTACCATGTGTCTAACCCCCACTCCTCTGTGCTCTATGCCTCGCTCCAGGAGGCCCAACCATCGCAGGCGCTGCCTGGCTAACCTAGTCTGCCCACCCCAGAAACTCTCAGTGGTGGGTGGACTATGGAACTGCCGGTCAGCTATCCAGAAAGCTGACTTCATCACTGCCTATGCCAAGATGAAGTCCCTCCACTTCCTGGCTCTCACTGAAACCTGGATCTCTCCAGATAACCCAGCCACTCCCGCTGCTCTGTCTGCTGGCTACTCCTTCTCCCACACCCCCAGGGCCTCTTCCACATCCTGGAAATTCTCTATTCCCACGATACACTGCCTGAATTTCTCCTCTTTTGAGTTCCATGCCGTCACTGTAACTCACCCGTCTACACATAACATTGTTGTTCTCTATCGCCCTCCAGGTCCGCTCGGCGCTTTTCTGGATGAACCGGACACTCTCCTGAGCTCCTTCCCTGAGGATGGCACCCCTGTAATCCTACTGGGAGACTTCAACCTCCATCCAGAGAGTTCCCAGCTATCCAGTGTCGCCTCACTCTTCCAGTCCTTCGCCCTCACTCAATCCCCATCGCCTGCCACCCACAAGGCTGGTAACCAACTAGACCTTGTACTGACCAGGAGCTGCACCACGTCTGAACTCACGGTGACCCCGCTCCACGTGTCGGACCATTTCTTTATTTCATTCTCTCTTTCCTGCCCACTCTGCCTCAACCCCACTAACAACCCACCCACCGTTACGTTCAGGAGAAATCTCCGCACCCTCTCGCACTCCTCTCTCACTACTTCCGCTCTCTCTACACTTCCTCTTCCTGCTTCCTTTGCTAATATGCATGTTGATGTTGCCACCTATATGTTTAACTCCTGCCTTTCTCAGTCTTTTAACTCACTATGTCCTCTTGTTTCCAAACCAGCTCGACCATCACCCCCCTCCCCGTGGCTGACAGATTCTCACAGATCCAGCAGAACCATGCTGCGAGCCGCTGAGAGAAAGTGGAGGAAATCCAGATCCCAAGATGACCTGGTCTCCTATCACACTCTGCTGGCAGCCTTCACAGCTGCAACTACATAGCCTAAGACTTTTTCAGTCTAAAATGAATGCATGTGTGTCTAATCCACGTAAACTCTTTTCCACCTTCTCCTCCCTGTTTACCCCCCCTCCACCCCCATCACGCTCCTCCCTCTCTGCAGATGACTTCCTGACCCACTTTGAGGGGAAGGTGGCCATGATCCGGAACTCCTTCACACATCCAATGACACCCCACATCCCCCATACCGAACCCATCGCCACACTGTCGTCCTTCAAGACTCAGATGTGCTCCAACTGGTGACGCACCATCACGTTACCACCTGTCCACTGGACCCCATCCCGTCAGCAGTCCTCCAGTCTATATCCGGTGAGCTCGTTCCATATATGTCCTCTCTTATCAATACCTCCCTAACCTGTGGCCATGTTCCTGCTGTTTTTAAGACTGCCCGTGTAACCCCACTCCTTAAAAAACCTAGCTTAGACCCCTCTGATGTCAGGAACTACCGTCCTTTCTTGCCCTTCCTGTCCAAAACTCTTGAATGAACTATCCATAACTAACTGTCTGTTTTTCTCCATCAGAACAATCTGTTTGACCCCCATCAGTCCGGCTTCAGAACCGGACATTCCACGGAAACTGCTCTCCTGGCCGTGACTGAGGCACTCTCCACTGCTAGAGCCTCATCCCTCTTCTCTGTCCTGATTCTACTTGACCTGCATTCGACACGGTCAACCACAAACTCCTGATTTCCACACTCTCTGAGATGGGCATTTCTGTGACTGCCTTCTCTTGGTTTGTATCGTATCTCACTGATAGATCCTACCAAGTCTCTTGGAAGGGTTCTGTCTCTGCACCCCATCCCCTGTCTACAGGAGTCCCGCAGGGATCTGTACTGGGTACTGTTCTCCATTTATACCAAGTCTCTTGGTTCAGTAATTAATTCACATGGCTTCTCATACCATAGTTATGCTGATGATACTCAACTCTTCCTCTCTTTCCCTCACTCTGCCCAACAGCTGAAGGAGAGGATATCTGCTTGTCTAGCCGACATCTCTGAGTGGATGACTACCCATCACCTGAAGCTCAACCTCAACAAGACAGAGCTCCTCTTCATGCTATAGAAGACCTCCCCACTACATGACCTCTCCATCACTTTGATGGGACCATGGTGGCTGCCTCCCGCTCTGCAAAGAACCTGGGGGTGGTCCTGGGCGACGGCACGGTCCTGCAGGTTCCTCCTGTACAACATCAGGAGGATTCGACCGTACCTAATCACCTACTCCACCCAGCTTCTTGTCCAGACTATGGTCACCTCACGCCTGGACTAATGAAACTCCCTGCTCGCAAGCCTACCAGCCTGCGCCATTCTGCCTCTTCAACTGATCCAGAACGCCGCTGCCCGGCTTGTGTTCAACCACCCGAAATTTTCACGTCACCCCCCTGTTGAGGTCATTCCACTGGCTGCCAGTTGCAGCCAGGATCAGGTTCAAAGTTCTGACCCTGGGCTACACTGCAGCCAATAGAACAGGCCCCGCCTACCTGCAGGACTTGATCCAGAACTATGTTCCTGCTCGACCACTTCGCTCGTCTCCAGCAGGGAGACTCGCACTTCCCCCCCTCCGTGTCAATGGCGCTCGCTCGTCTCGACTGCGGAGCTTTTCCACCGTAGCTCCCCAGTTGTGGAACAAACTTCCCATTCCCCGACGTTCTATGCCAACCCTGCCTGCGTTCCGTTGTGGCCTGAAAACACACCTTTTCAGACTCCACCTGGACTGATACACTTATCTAGGACCTCTCATGGTACTTGTTTCTTGTTTAACTGTGTGTTGAAGTTTATAATATTTAGAATAAAATTGTAGTTGAGCTGATTTACCCAGTTTACTGTGAACTGCATTCAATGTTCATTACTAGGGATAGCTGCTACTTCATGGGAAGGATGTGCTTTGTCTTATCTGTTCTGTAGTTACTTCGATTTTCTGTATGCACTTACTGTATGTCGCTTTGGATAAAAGCGTCTGCTAAATGACTGGAATGTAATGTAATATCTATTGCATATCTGTCAGCAGAGTGATGGTTTGAGGCCTGACTTACAGCCATTTAACCAAACATGGGTTCCATACTATTCCCATGTAATTTACAGCTTAATCCAATCTCACCCCAGTCTTTTTTTTTTGCCCGTGCCAATCTTTTTGGAACGTGTCGCAGGCATCAAATTAGGAATTAGCGTATATTTACAAAACTCAATAAAGTTGATAAGGTGAAACATTGAATATCTTTTCTTTGTACTGTTTTCAATTAAATATATGTAAAAGAGAATTTACAAATCACTGCTTTCTGCTTTTATGTGCTTTTTACATTACCCAACTTTTTTGGAATTGGGGTTTTTATTTGGATTGAATATTCTTGCAGTTTTCTTGCATTGTCTAGCTAACCATGTACAGAGAAAGTTCCTCTGTTTTTCATCGTATCCTTTCAAAGTGAAAGTGCTAGAGTACAGAACCAAAATAACCAAAAATGTGTCACTGTCCAATTAATTATGGTGCTTTCTGTATGTTTGTTGAACTGACATTATGTAAACCCGATCCCGCTTGTATATTATCATAAATTCTTAATTTGTCTAGTACTTAATTTTTATAGTCACATTGTGTTATGAAAAGCATAAATTGAACAGAGCTGAAGTGCACATCCTTTTTGTCATAAATGAATAAAGAAATAACAGAAATCTTGGCCGAGTTTCAATCTCCGCAGTGAGAGTCAGACACACTAACCGCAAGACCACAACATAGATACACATAGACATTTTTTGTTGGCATTTGTGCGAGATTGAAACTAGTGACCGTGTTTGAAATGATTGATGATGGTACAGTTATTTATATATTTTTTTACATGAATGCAACAACGCAATCTTAAACAGACAATATTTTGCATTCGAACTGTAAATGGGATATGTGTTACTGTGCTGCGTAAACGTTACCTGCGGTAAACCTTTTGTTGCTAGCGAATAGACTAGACTACCAGACCATGTCGGGTGACTTTCACTTTTTTTTAAGTACAACTGAAATAGGGAGGCAGTGTAGTATAATGGTGAATGAGCTGGACTTGTAACCAAACGGTTGCCGGTTCGATTCCCAGGTAGGACACTGCCGTTGTACCCTTGAGCAAGGTACTTGCTGAATTGCTTCAGTATATATCCAGCTGTATGAATGGATAAATGTAATAAGAAGTTGTGTAAGTTGCTCTGCATAAGAGCGTCTGCTAAATGCCTGTAATGTAATGTTAATACTGTTCAATTTCTTAGCATTTGCAAGAAAACTACGTTCTTTAATGTGAAAATAACATTATTGTATGAGAAAACCATAATATGTGCACACTGTTTTTGTTGAATATGGAATTTCCCTTTGGTACCTGGCAGGGGATCAAACCCAGATCTCTCACATAGAAATGCTCAATGCTCACCACGACACCAAAGCTTCTTCCCAGATAGCAAGGACACATTGAATCATTGTTGAATTAACATAAGATGAAGCATTGATTCAATGTTGATCTCTGATGTTGATTCTGCGTCGAGGTGCTCATTGTTGAAACAATGTTGATGTTAACAATGGAAATCAACATAATTGATGTTAAATCAATGTATTATCAATGTAATCTATCATAGCTAATGATAGCTACTAAAATAGATAACACCCAGCTAGCCTACCGATCTGGGCCGATTCCGGCTGAGTGTCGGCACCGTCAGCAGTGTCAGCCTCCGCAGCAGCTATCTGGGCCGATTCCGGCTAGCCTTAGGCAGAGTCACCTGATTCAAAGATGCAGCCATGCTTTGGCTAGCCACACTCAGGCCGATGCTGGTTACTACTCGGCATGTTTTGAAAATGGGCAACGATTAAAAATAAATATATGTCCGATTACAAATTTGTGTATGGGATTTTCTATGTTTGATCCATCTCAATCAGCCATCTTAGTTATGTAACCTATTTTTATTTATTTATTTATTTAAGAAATGCAAAGATTTCTTAGCCTTTAGCTAAACGGCCATACTTTTACTCTGTTATTTTCTTCTTTTGGAGCATTGATAAAAATTTCAAAGGGATAGAATATGTGCACTCTCGCATAATGGGTGAATTAATTTCAGGCCAGAGGTGCATCGACAGCACAACTTCAGCAGTCACACTTGGGTCATGATTGAGGTAAACAAATACATAAATTACAGTTATAAACATGTCATTCTGTGACCGATCGCAAGGATAACTGCACGAGAAACAGTATTTCAGTCTCACTTTGACAGAATAAAGCGTACAGCTGGGTGAGTATTGGCTAAGTTTCTTTTATTCAACGTTAAGGAAACACATTTGTAATGTTTATAGTCAATTTAAGATGTAGCTAATGTTACATAGCTAAACAAGTTTATTTTCTACTATCAATAATCGAAAACTTAAGAGGGGTGGGGCAATATTTAGCTGTAAATTATGCTGGAACCGTATGGAATATATGGTTGGCGAAATGGCTGTAAGTTATCAAGGGTCTGAGGTATCAAACGAGCGTCAAACCATCACTCTGCTGCCAGATGTGCAGTAGATATGGATGGATCACTTGAAGGGTTTTTTCTCCTGACTTATTTTTCCATAGAGTTCAATAGGAAAAATTGACCAAAGAAACAACTCTTAAAGTGACCCATCTATATCTACTGCATATCTGGTAGCAGGGTGATGGTTTGAGGCTCGTTTGGTTTAAGACCCTTGATGACTTAGAGCCATTTAGCAAAACATGTATTCCATACTGTTCCAGCATAATTTACAGCTAAATATAGTCCCACCCCCCAATTTCCATAAAGATCCATTCAAATTCAGAGGTTATATTATCGCTTTTAAGTCAATCTGAAAATAAGATATCAAGAGTCTTTTGATATTGTTGGGTCACAGACATCAGGAGGTAAAGGCATGCAAAGGATGTGCAACCAAATATTAACCAAAAATTATTACTTTATTCTACATTATGTCAAACTGTCCAATATTTGTTGATGCCAAAAAATGGGGGGGGGGGAGACTATGTACAAAAGGTTCTATTATTTCTAAACGGTTCATCCGATATGGATGAAAACACCCTCTAATTAAAGCTGACAGTCGTCTGCACTTCAACCTCATTGTCATTGTATCATTTCAAACTCAGTGCTAGAGTACAGAACCAAAATAACAAAAAATGTGTCACTGTCCAATTAATTATGGTGCTCACTGTATGTTGTTTTCAGAGACTTAGACATTACCTAGACAGGCTGTTTTTTTTTCATTCAAGGGGAACCAACAGGAAGTACACATTTTCGAAAGCAGTTGTGCTTGTACCACATTTTAAAACAACAAATATAGATTTTTTTATTATTTAAAATATATATATACACTGTAAAAAAAAAAACGTTGTTTTTACGGTAAAAACTGGCAGCCGTGGTTGCCAGAACTTCACCGTAATAAATACGGTAGAACATTTTCTACTATTACGGTAAAAGGATATCAGTACTGCTGATTTTACGGTTAAGGTTGGAGTTTTATTCCATATTTTACCGTATAAATACATGTTTTTACCATAGAAAGAAACGCTGTTTTGCCATATAATTAACATGAAAATACCATATAAATAAAGTTTTTGCCATGAAATATGACAGTGCTTTACTGTACAATTAGCAGTCTGTAATATAAAATACTACTTTATTCCATATAAATTCCCTTAAAATGCCGTATAAATAAAGGTTGTGCCATGAGATATGACAGTGCTTTACTGTACAATTAGCAGTCTGTAATATAAAATACTTTATTGCATATAAATTACCTTAAAATTCCATATAAAGGTTGTGCCATGAAATATGACAGTGCTTTACTGTACAATTAACAGTCTAATATAAAATATTAATTTATTCTACATAAATTCCCTTAAAATGCCTTATAAAGGTTTTGCCATGAAATATGAGTGTTTTATTGTGAAATTGACAGTCTAATGTAATGATTTCACTTCTAATACGTACGGAAAAAGGTCTTTTTATCTTTTTTTAAGTTCAATTTCTCATTCCATTTGCTCACTTTCTCACTGGAATCCATGCAGAGCAGAGGTGCACAACTCCTGTCATCGGGGACCAACACATTTTCTGGTTTTGTCCTAGATTAATGTGAGAGTCTACTCACTAATTACTAACAAAATATCAGCATTAGATTCATGAATTATTATTATTTAATAATAATATGATTAATGGTCGATTATGATTAATTTAAATACTCATCAAAAAAGCAAGTCATAATCTAAAAGTTACACATGACTTGAGTTACAAAACAGCTTTAGTTTATGGAAAACTGGTGTTCCTAATGGTTTGGCCAGTGAGTGTATATCACTCAAAACACATCTCTTAGTACTAGTTTTGTTAAAACCTCAATGACTTTTGGTTATATAACACGATCTTACTAAAAAAAAGTAGTTTTTTTTTTTTATTATCAAAAAAGATCCTGAAAATTAAAGCATGCTTCTTTAAAAAATGAAATAAAAATACATCAGTGCTCAGTATGATACGGCTCAGCTTGATGGTTAAGAGTAATGAAACCTCATACCAGGTGAGGGTAGATAAGTTAGTGTTCAGTATGATACGGCTCAGCTTGATGGTTAAGAGTAATGAAACTGAACCGGCTCCAGATAGCTCAGCTACACATGAGGGTGGAAGTTTGGGTTAAACAATGTGCTTGAATAGAATTACCAGGGATGCCCTGGCTTCCTCCCACAGTCCATAGGGAGACAGAAGTCCAAGGTTTTGAATAGTCCATTGGCATAAAAGTGGCCTTAAATAGATCCGCAAGCTGTCAATGTTTCCAAGATGTTGCCTTCCTGTAGCTGTTGAGGCGAGGGAGCAGTATATGGCCATCGAGGGTCCCGCCAGGTTGGGTGGAATGAGTTACCACAATGGATCGGGATCCCAGGACCTAACATCAGCATCAGGGAGAGAGCAGAGAACAATCAGGATCAAATGTCGTTTAAATTACACTAAAGTAGTGGTGGGAGATATTGCAAAAAAAAATTATATCACAATATTTTTAGAATTTTGGACTGTAACAATATACAGTATATCACAGTATACTGATTTTTCTGGTAATTCAATTTGAAAATGGTTTCTAAATGAAAGGACACTCTGAAACACCTATTTTTGGCAACATTTTTACTATAGTAAGGCCTGTCGTGGGTTATAATTGCTTGTCCTCAGATACAATGACAGCATTGTGTCCAGTTGAATCAATGGTGAACAGGGGCAATAGGCTATAAAGAGCCATATCTACGAATATCTTGGAACAAATTATAGAATTTTAAGTTTCACTTTAGTTTTCACAATGGAAGGCTCTGCTGGATGGCGTGCAAAGCTACTGGTTCACTGGACTGTGCATCGCAAAATGACAGTTGCACAGTCAGCTGTTCAATGCACAGAAGAACAAGCACAGATCCTGTGAGTGAGTGACCTGAATTTGCCACTTTCTGTCCCTGGCCGCATGGCACATCGTGAGAAAAAAATTTCCACTTGATATATGATTATCACTGCGCTGATGTTAACATCCCTAAAAATATATTAGTTATTGTGACTATTAAAACTGATTGGTGGCCTAGTTCCATTTCGTTTTAACACTCAGCTGCGGTAGAAACCAGTGGCGGCCGGCCTATAGAGGGCGCTGGGGCGCCGCCCCCCCTCCCCCACATACAAATTGTAAAAAAAGTTTTAAAAAAATTATTATTTTTTATTATTATTTAATTTTTTTAGTAGCTTAAAATTATTATTTTTTATTATTATTTTTTATTATTATTTAATTTTTTAGTAGCTTAAACATGTTATATGTTGGCCTTGCGTTGTCTAAAGTTTAATACATTACATATGCATGTTCCGGGGACTGCGGGGCGCCGGTAACGTTATGGTGAATCAGAGCACTCATTCATTTTCAGGCGAGCCCCCTTATACTGCTGCCTGATTCGCGGCCAAAAAAGGAGGTCCCCGGGCGCAGGCCTGTGCGCCCCGGACTATCCTACCCTTTTCTGATTAGTCCTCATGGTTTATGATATTATTGGATTGGATTTAAGGCATGTTTATCACGCCCAGCCGGCATCTAGCAGGATATCACTGCGAGTGCGCAAGGTTAGGTTCAGTCGGCTGCTACTCATTCATTCAAGTAGAGCTAAGCGAGAGAGATAATTCGAAATGGCTTCTTCAAGTGGAACAGAAAGCAAAGAAAATTCGGTTATTTCTTTGCAAAAAGAACCTTTCTCAAGGCGTTCATTGGGAGAAACGGGTCGGGCTCGGTCACGGCGGCCGAACAACTAGCGAACATTTTACTTTTGAACTACAGTAAAACCTTGACATACGAGTGCACTAACTTACGAGTATTCCGAGCAATTTCTTGCTTCGCCTTACGAGCCTAGACCCGAGTTACGAGCCGAGCAAGCGGAGCATTGCGAATGCGAATGCAATTTCGGAAATTGCATTCGCATTTCCGAAAAATTCTGAAGGGAAGGAAGAAACAAACCACCATGGATAGGTTTTTATCGAAACGCCCTGCAGATCAGTCAGAAAAGCGTGACGAAAAAGCCAAAAATCTATGAAAAAGATGCAAACGTCACTGATGAAGATTAAGTGTAAGTGAAGAATAATAATGTAGCAATTAAGTTTAGAACCAGTTTATTTCTTTATATTCTATTTTATTATCTTTGTATTATATTTTGTATTAATTATTTATTATTTATAAATACATTTCTCATTTTTATAACAACGTAACAAAGAAATTAGGGTGTTTTTTGGGGGGCTGGATCGGATTAATGGTATTTAAATTAATTTCAATGGGGAAAAAACTTGTATGTCAAGGTATTACTGTACTAATTGGGATGGGTTAGCTTACTTCACATGGTGCTTCAAGTTGTTTTTGGTGAAAATATAGTGTGAAATAAATAAAAATGATACCGAATATTGTGTGTGTCTGTTATCTACCAATAAAACAATGCCTTTTGACGGTCATTTAGGTGCCCAGACAGAAATATGCGGCCCGATCCGCACTCTAGTTCAGTGATGTCTTACTTGAAAAACTTTTTCTGTTTAAAGTCAAAGTCAGATGTATTTGTTTTTTTTTAGAAATGCTAGCGCCCCAACCTATATTTAGATCACCAGCCGCCACTGGTAGAAACAGTATTACTAAATCTGCACTGGTAGACAAATTTGTGCACAGTATATACCACTACACAAAAGTCAATATTTACAGAAACTGTGTATGATAGAAAACCTGTTGGTAGTTTTTGAGTGGGCCCAATTCAATGCCCTAACACGTGATAAAGAAAAAGTTTTTTTTAATACAATTTAATCATTAACTTTCTCTAGACTTACAGTATATATCTTACCTGGAAAGGTAATAATGTCAAGAAGGATCCAGTTGAGGACCACTCAATTTCGGGACCACTGGACATGTTTGGCTAGACCTATTGGAAGGGAAACAATACTTGAGACTCAGAATGAAAATCTGATGTATATATTTTAAAATAGACAGTTCTGGGAAAAAAATAAGAGACCACTCCATTGGACAGTGACACATTTTTGTTATTTTGGTTCTGTACTCTAGCACTTTGTCATTGTATCCTTTCAAACTCAATGAGGTTGAATTGCAGACTGTTTTGAGGGTGTTTTCATCCATATCGGATGAACCGTTTAGAAATGACAGCACCTTTTGTACAGTCTCTCCCCCCCCCCCCAGTTTAACATAATGTAGAACAAAGTAATCATTTTAAATACTTGGTCGCATATCCTCTGCATGCCATGACTTCCTGATGTCTGTGACCCAACAACATCAATAGACTGGATATCTTATTTTCAGGTTGTCCTACAAGCGATACAAAAACTATTTTCATTTGGATTAGATTCAGCTGTAAATTATGCGGATACAGTATGGAACACATTTGTTGGCTAAATGGCTTTAAGTCATCAGGGGTCCAAGGTAGCAAATGAGCCCCATCCACCGTGCTGCTGCTGCCAGATATGCAATAGATACTACAAGCATTCAATGTAAGTAAGTAAGTAAGTAAACTTTATTTATATAGCACCCTTCTCAACACGAATGTACAGAGTGCTTTACAGAGCAAATACAGAATATAATCAGACAAGCGACAAACAGGAGCGGAAACGAGAAGAGACAAGCAGCCGAAACATAGGCGCGGCCATCTTGACGTTTCCTATAAACTATGCAAACTGCATAGTTACAGCAGAGTGGGGTGGGGTAGGGGTGGGGGTGCAAGAAGGAGGAAAGAAAAGAAAGAAAACAAAAGAAGGGGGGGGAGGGGAGTGGGCAAAAAACACTAATCATATACCAAGTCTCGAAAGAGGCAGGGTATATGGTCTGGGCAAAAACAAAGACCCCATGTGACGAAAGCGGGTGAATGCATGCATGTGTGTGCGAGTGTGTATATCTGTAAGTAGTCCATGTTTGTGTGTGCGTAAGACTGAAGGTTACATTCTGGTACTCAGCAATCCTGATAACTCAAGTCCGTAGAATCTTTTCACGAAACACAGCAAGTTGATATGGAGGCCTTCTCGATGTAAATAGTTCGTAGGTCTTTCAACACAGCAGGTTGCTATGGAGAAATCCTTGGGTCGCTCTGTCCAAAAGTAAACAACAGGAGTCCATAAGATAGGAGCGTGGGAACGCCTCTTTGCATGTGCGTCTTCGGGGGAGGTTTCTGCAGGCGGCCTTGACGGCCGGCCAGCGATGGGGTTCCGGAAAAAAAAAGATTAGATGTTTGGGTTATAGCGAGGAAAACAGCATTCCAATTCGTTATTCCTCTATGCTCACTCGGTCTCTCTCGATTTGACCAATTCTTGACGCAAAGCAGTGCTTTCATTCAAAATGTTATCCATCTTGCGATTTAAATCACATATCTAAGTACTCACTGCTCTGCCCACCTCGTTAATCATCATGGGCAGCCTTTGGCCTTCTTGAATAGCTCCCATCTTTCTAATTTTCCAATAGACCAGGGCAATGCTCAGTCCGAGAAGCAATTGTCCTGCCATCATAAATCCAAATATGAAGACATCCTCCACGTCTTCCACTGAGAGAACCGCCAGGCAAAAAACCCGCCAGTTCTCCCACGCATCCATTGTGTAGCCCGCAGCGAAAGTCCCGTCAGGGCAAACAGGTTCCCCCGAACCCGTACTTCTTGTTGAAATAATTTTGTCAATTGCGTTGAGAGACCAGCTTATCAATTCCATAGTTTTATATTTGTATTTTCAAAGATACCGTGCAAAGAAAAGTTCCGAGCAGGTGGGAGTAGAGGAGAGTAGAGAATATGCGACCGCCTCCGTCAAGAGCTAAGCAGGAATGTATATGTCAGTCCCAACTCATGTATATTCTGAATCTCTTCAACAATGTTCTGAATAGTAGATGCTGGAATAAGATGTTGTCCCTGTAATTGTATGTAAAACATACACACATTTCTGAGATACAAGTCAATGAAATTAGACATGTCCCCAACAGTGTCTTCAGCAACTGGCACACTGGCAGTTTCCTGTATGGTAGTGATGCTATGGTCACCTGTAGAAGGACATTCAGAATTTGTATGACATCTTTGAATGAGCCACAAATCACATTTACTGAACAATGTCTGTGTTTTCTGGACATATGGGAAGTAAATGAAGATTTTACAGTGAACAGTTTTGCATCCTCTCACTGGGCAGTTCACAGGACGTCCCTCTACTATGTGCTCCTTTAAGTGAGCAACCAAATCTTTGAATCCGTCACACTGGCGTTCACACAATGAAACTGCATTTTAATGTTGTTAAAGCCATATTCTGAGCAACCGACGACGTGCTATTATGGTGGCGATAGAAGTGAGACTTTAATGCTGCATATCCAGAAAACACCTGCTTACAACCAATTCCAACACACTTGAAAATACAACGGGGTTCATTGCGATGCAGTTTGCAATGTACGACATACGCCTTTAGAGACTGAACGGATTCTCCACAAATGCAGCAGGAATACATGGTCAGGAATACATGGTCAAACAGGCATGAACAGCAAAACGAACACGTTTCCCAAAGCACTTTTGCAAGAGCCACTAAACAGACAATGTCGTTACAAAGAAAAAAAATGCTATCAATTTACCCCGTCTCCGAAAGTAGTAGCTAATGTTATCTGGAACACAAATGCCTTGATAATCAAAATAATTCCAATCATATTAAAATGTTTACCTTGCTAAAATGTACTTCACCTTACCGCGGTAACTGAAGACGGGCTGTAACGTTAAACCGAAGTCCAGAAAAATCCGACCGAGTAGGCCTACCTGCTGGTGTTCGTTACTTCTACTGAGAGTAGTTCAAACGTTCACAACCGTCGCGGGGCACATGGGAGCCAAATGCAATGCGCTGATTGGACGGCACATCAAAGATGCAAACGTTAATGTTTGAATTCAGGCGCCTTTTCTGTCTACAACCTGTACTCAAATTTGAAATGCATTTAAAATCATTGTGATACATTTTCCTTACAAAAATTGACTTTAACTTATACATGAAGAGGGGCAGTGTAAAAAAAAAAAAATTCTGGAAAGCAGCTGGTATTCTGAATTTCAAGGTTTTCCCCCCCCCCCCAAGACAACTGTTTACAAGCACTTCACAAAATATACAGATTGGACCATCTATAGATGCAAACGTGTTTGAATTCAAGTTTATATTTTAATTTAGCCACTCTTGCTGCCCAAAACCTATTTACTTTATATGAGAGAGATAATTAGGCTAATCAACAGATCTTTGATTCAGTGGTCCGTATATAAAATGAGATGTGATGTTGCCCAAAGTGCAAGAGATTTGTCCTGCTCAATTTCTATGGGCAAAACAAAAAAATAACAATTTCTGTGGTTACTTTTTCAAGACGCGTCATGTATTTTGAGACTTAGAAAAAACATTCTGTTGTTCTGACATGAAAAGCTAACGGCTAAACCATATACATAAGTTATTAGAACACAGAAAAAAGCAAACAGAAAATTCTGATTTATTGTTTTGCTCATAGAAATTGAATATGGTTTTGCACTTGTAGCCTACCACACTTTAGGGCTTTTCACACAACACACGCTTACATAGGGTTATCGTAACCCTGGGCCAGGGTTAAATTAACCCTACATAAGCGTAACCCTGGGCCTTAAGAGGTGATTAATACTCTACGTAAGTACACAAACGCAGGATAGCTACGCAAAATGGCTGCCATGTGTACTTATGTTCAAATATTGTCCGGGTGACGTAATGGGCCATTTAGACAATTTAAACAGCCCCTAGTATGTCTAGCTAAAACGTGGTACTTTTCATTTCTTTTACCGAAAAAAAAAAACCATTATTAATATTAAGCCTCTACAAATAGTTTTATTTACAGTGATAAAGGAATGTCACTGTCCATTACATCACCCGGACAATATTTGGCAAAGAAGCGAACACTCAGGAATGTCCGGAATGCTAGAGTCGGCA
This sequence comes from Ilyophis sp. 1 JC-2022, assembly GCA_022702515.1. Lineage (NCBI taxonomy): Eukaryota > Metazoa > Chordata > Actinopteri > Anguilliformes > Synaphobranchidae > Ilyophis > Ilyophis sp. 1 JC-2022. The sequence continues at coordinate 78,346,137 of CM040397.1, read as the reverse complement.
TAGCAACGGACAACGTGGCGTTCGAAAGACGTTATTACATCACCCGGATACTATTTGGCATGGCAGCAACCTTGCTTAACATCAGACCAAAATGAAATCGTTATGACTAGTAGTATCTCACACAATAATGTTAGTGAATACACCTGTATGTACTCGCTCATTGGGAAAGTGACGTCACTCCTCCAATACAATGGTGCATATCAGGTGAGATGGATGTAACTTGCGCAAGCAGTCCTCCACCATCAGCCTTTGGATTGAAGGTCCTCAAATGTGGACCTTCAATCCAAATCCTGCCCTGGTTTCCTTTCCTCCAAGGTAATTGGAGGTATACTGTAGCCTATATTACGGCATATTTCTGTCATCAACATAATGGTTTGTATTTAACAGTGACATGATGTATTTTTCACAAAAAAGGAATGCAAAAATTACAGTGTTGGCTGTTATATATATTACGGCATATTTTTGTTATCAACACAATGGTTAGTACATGTAACAGTGACAAAATATATTTTTTACAAAAAAGAAATGCAAAAATTACAGTGTTGGCTGTTATATATATTACGGCATATTTCCGTTATAAACACAGTGCAAGAGTATTTAACAGTGGAGTAATGTATTTTTTCAAGAAAAGAGATGCAAAAATTATTGTTTTGGCTGATATATATATTTACGGTGTTTCACTGTTACAGAAACTATATTCAACCTATTTAGAGTTTACGGTCTTTTACTGTCATGGCTTTTCACCGTAAAATCTACAGACATTTTTTACAGTGTACAGTCCTGCTCGAAAGTTTGTGAACCCTTTAGAATTTTCTGTATATCTGCATAATTTCGACATAAAATGTGATCACATTTTCATCTAAGTCCTAAAACTTGAAAAACTGAACCCAGCTCAACAAAAAGCATTATTCTTTAATAATTAATTTATTGAGCAAAATTATCCAACATTAAATGCTTTGTTGGGAAAAGTATGTGAACCCTTGGATCCTACGTATTTTTAAAGTATCACATTTAATATTTGGTCGCATATCCTTTGCATGCTGTTATTTCCTGAAGTCTGAGACCCATCAATATCAAAAGACTCTGAATATCTTATTTTCAGGCACTGTTACAAGCGATACTATAACCTCTCTGCATTTGAATGGATCTCTATGGGAATTGGGGGGTGAGACTAGATTCAGCTGTACATTACACTGGTACAGAATGGAACACATGACTGGCTAAATGGCTGTAAGTCATCAAGGGTCTGAGTCAAAGGTATCAAACGAACCCCAGCACTCTGCGGCCAGATATGGAGTAGATATGGATGGATCACTTGAAGGGTTTCTTCTCTTGACTTTTTCCCCCAGGAAAATTAGTCAGGAGAAATAACCCTTGCAGTGTAGGCTACAACAGAGTTAGCCGGCTAACTACAAAATATTTTCAATAAGATGAAATTCACTTGGACGATATCTTGGAGTTTTTTTCTCCCAAAACATCTATGAAAGAGCCGGTGTTTCAACTCCCCTGCAGATTTAAACCCCTCCCACCCCCGTGAACATGCTTGTCAAGCTACATATGAACAATGAATTGTAGATCTATTGATTGAGGTGGACATAAAATAATTGCAAAAGGTCACGATGTTGAATGTATACCAGGTTCTGTACCTGACATTGCGGTTTGCTTCGAGACATTAATTAATATGTAACAATTCATACGTAATTATGCTGTATCTAATCAGCAACATTAGATTAAAACATGAAGATCTGTTTCCGGGGCAAGAGGAGAGGAGAGGAGGTGGTAGTGGAGGGAGGGAGGGTGCATTTTTTGAGCATTGGGACGCACCCCAGTATTGGGACGCAGCCCTGGAATTTTTAACGTCTGTCACCGTAGTCTACCTTTAAAAGGATGAAACTCTCTACCTGTTTACATTGATTATCAGTCAAGCAATTGATTTAACTACTGAATAACAAATATTAATAAATACAGCAAGTTTTGCGTGCTAGCATATTTCTTTGTCATAAAATTGTGTAGCATTATGTAGGACGGCCTGTGCGCTGGAAAAAGAGTAGGTAGGAAGCATTTTAACCGAACATATTCTCAACCTGTTTCCATTTATTTTGCTTACTTATGTCAATCAAGCAATTAATTCCCCAAATAATCAAGAACAATTATGTAGCATATGATGATTAACAAATGACAATGACAAATGGATAACTAACGTGAGATTGTTTAATAAGGGTGGCAATCATTCTGAATAATTAACTGGCAATTTCTCTCAGAGTTGCACGTTAGCATTGCATTTTCTTCTCATCACGTTAAAGAATGTAGCCTAATTAATTTAAGATGCCACTCGATTTATTCAAAATTATTTAAACATTAGAAAGTATAAATTTAAAGAGGAAAACCTCTTAAATGGCTGGAACCAGCATTGAGTGCAACGCATGCATTCACGTTAAAAAAATTATTTACCCCAAATATGTGCTGTTCATTGATCACTTAGCTAAACTGCAGAATCTTCACATGACATATTAACGCATTTTATGTCATCACAAATGTGGATATAGGAAAATGCTGCGCAAGTTTATTTACCCATTTGTCTTGGTTATTAAGCAAATCAATTTATTGATCGATTGTTAGGCTATCTGGCATATACGAAAAAAATATTTAGAGCAGCCTAATAATCCATTTAAAAGCAAGATTACAGAGAACCTGGTTTACATTCAACATCGTGACCTCTTGAAATTATTCTATGTCCACCTCATTCAATAGATCTACAATTCATGGTTCATAGCTATGCTCATACCACAACCCACAGTAGGCTATTATTGTTTTAATTTTAATTGGAGAAATGAAGCAACAGAAAAGCGCAGGCCGTTCATATGTAGCTTGACAAGCGCGTTCACGGGGGTGGGAGGGGTTTATATCTGCAGGGGAGTCGAAACACCGGCTCTTTCATAGATGTTTTGATGGAAAAAAACTCAGGATATCATCAAAGTGAATTTCATCTTATTGAAAATATTTCATAGTTAGCCAGCTAACTCTGTTGTAGCCTACCCAACAGCTTTGCAAGGTTTTCTTCATTCAAAATTTGCTAATTTGATGGCAACAGCTACGGAGAGCCGTCGATCCACTGCGACAGTTACGCTCGACACACCCCTCGCCACTAACTCGACAGGCTGCGTCAGTTATCCTCGATCCACTGCGCCAGTTAGGCTCAACAGGCTGCGTGCGCCACTAACTCAACAGGCTGCGCCAGTTATCCTCGATCCACTGCGCCAGTTACGCTTGACAGGCTACGCCTATCCTTGACACCCCTCTGCGCTGTACTCGACAGACTTTTGAATGAATTGGCGCCTTATAGACTTAATATTACATTGGTATAAAAGTTTAAAACCCCATCACTGCGGTGATGGAAATTGAATCGTACGGATTTTCACTTAATTTTTTTTTTAAGAACGCACCATTAGTATTGCAGGAAAATAACGTGAGATTGTATATTTTACTGTTTTGGATTTTTGTATAGCCAGCCCTGCAGGCCATTAAAAAATTACTGGGGTTTAAAACCTTTTGACTTCCCACTTATTTAGCATCACTGATGGCTACACATTGTGATGTTTTTGAAGATATTACAAGAGAACTAAATGAGGAGCAGTTTCACATGATCAAATTGTCTAGCCCAGGGGTGGGCAATTCCAGGCCTCGCGGGCCGGTGTGTATGCATGTTTTTACTGCCACCAGTTACCACGGCTCAATCAGCTAATTAGTCATACACACAATCACCGATTCACTCGTAAATTACAGAACGATAAAACGCTACAATACACGCATACCGGCACAAGAACATTCATCAGCTGCTGTTCATATCGCGGATATGTAGATTAAAATATCAGATCATGTAAACGATTGGGCTAATTCAATAATTGTTAACTGGCGGCAGCAAAAACCTGCATACACACCGGCCCGCGAGGCCTGGAGTTGCCCACCCCTGGTCTAGCCTATAGCCTACATGGTAACCTAGGCCTACTTATATTTTATGTCAAAGCATAAAACACTGATTTGTTCGTAGTGAAGTTCAAATTGAAATGGTGACAATCATTTTCATTGATTTAATTACAACACATCAATTTATCTTATAGACCAAGAGAAGAAGGACCGGTCAATGATTGTTAGCCGGCAACTACCGGACTTTGGCCGGTAATGTTTTAAGTCCGCAAATGAAAATAAATGAAAGAAGAAGTCTATTTTATTTATTTATTTTGCTAAATAAATTAAATTATCCTTGTGTCTGTCATTTTTTTATGAAACTACACTGTTGATGAAATGGTTAGAGACAGATGGCCTAAAAGTTATTTATCCCTCTGGCCATCCATCCTGATGGTTTGAGTTTGTGTGCCGGCAACCAGTCCAGCGAGTCATGACTACTATACAGCTACGGATATTTTACGCTAGCAATCTACACATTGCCAAAATGCCTTTTGTCAAGAAGCCTAGCAGCACTAATGCAAATAGTGAAATGCAGGCCAGTAGGCCTATAACTGAAGTCTCGGAGTCTAGCACATAACCAGCCTACATTTTTGTTTGAATAATACTGGAAAGCAAATACTTTGCTATGTTTTATGCAATGGCCCATGTCATTCATTCAGTTTTCGATTGTTGTAAATTCAGATTTTATTGAGATGGGCTATTCATTTAAAATCCAAAACACGGATTATGTTACGATCCGCTCCGCTCCCCGTTCCTTCCTTGATGTTTTCCTCTGTTTTCCCCGAACCTAATTGTGTCATGTCTGCGTTCATTGCCTGATTGTGTCTACATTGCACATTATTACTTGCACCACATCTTAATGACACAACTCACACTTAATTGCCTTCACCGCATTCCTCATGCATTTCCTAATTGTTCAATCAATTCGCTGATCTCGCACGCATTTCCCGCAAGCTGCAGCTTATCAGCTCTAATGACACTAGTTATATAACCGTGCTGTTCCTGTGATTCCTTGTCAAAGTATTACGGTTTGTCAGAGTACACGGTCCTTGTCGCGTTGTACTTGTCTCCCCATATGCTAGCTTGCTGAACCAAGTTGACTACCCCGGTCTGGAATTGCCACACCTGCTTCCCAGTGTGGATCCCAGCTCTACCTCCGCCTAACTCTGCTACTACCCAGGCTACGACCACTCCTGGCCACTTCGCTGGATCTCGATCGCCAGCTCTCTACGGGTTCCACAGCTTATGATTTATTGTTTAAACCTGTTTTCCCGGTGTGGATCCGACCCGGAGTTACGAATAAAAAACCTTCTTTTCAAAAGAACGACTGTCTCGTTGTGCATTTGGGTCCTACCTGCTGGACGTCACAGATTATATGGCAACATGTGACAGTTGGGCCAGTTCTGGCTCAGGTTTGGTCCAAGCATGGCACATTAGTGATGGGCATTCCGAGCTCTCATGTGGCTCTTCGTTCACTAATACTTCCGGGCTTTAAAATAAAAAAATAAAAAATGCGGTTTGATGTGGAGAGGGTATTGCCAATCTTTGCTATAAGTGTCGGACGCATGCGACAGTCAGTGGCGGCTGGTGATCTAAATATAGGTTGGGGCGCTAGCATTTCTAAAAAAAAACAAATACATCTGACTTTGACTTTAAACAGAAAAAACAAGCCACCTTGTGTCTCAGTTGCATAAGACAGTTTAATTGGCAACAGTGGAGGACAGTTTTTCAAGTAAGACATCAGGCAATCTAACATTTCTGTTTTATTTGGTCTTGCTTTATTATAAAAAGGATTCCCACCAACTTTTAGACCTGGCCCACTCATATTTTGATTAATAAAGGGGTTTAAATTTTCGGATATGTTGCTAATGTTACGTGGACAGAATTTACTAAACTTAACAAAACAGTTAAAAATCCTTGACTGTATGTTAAAATAATGGAATGTACAGACATACAGCAAATGATTACATGACCATTTCAACATATTTATGAGTTTTTTTGTGCTTCATCAACATATGGATTGGGTTTCACAGAAAACACGGGCTTTTGCTAATGTTACATGGACAGTGTCTAACGTTAGCACAGGGAATCTCCGGGTTCGCCGAATGTACACAATGTTTACATGCATTTACACACGCATTCAACGGGCATCCCAACTTTTCGTCATTTCAACACACATTTCACCTCAAATAATGTGTAGTTTTCATAATTTCGTTTCTTGAATGAGGTGTGCGTTACATGACGCTATCGTTACTTTAGTGGACAGAATATTTATTCATTAATTTCGAGAAATAAAATGAAATTTCTCTCACCCGCCGCTCCAAAATTCGTGAATCTACGATCTTAGCGCAGGCACACAAATACGATGGGAATCACTTCCGCGTTAAATAAAAGTGGATCTCGCAATGTAATACTCGCGAACGTTACTGATTGGTCACGGACTGAAATAACGTTAGCCTTACAATCGGGTTTCTATAAACCTATACAATTGGATTAGCTAAATTCTTCCCGATCATAACAACAAAGGGTTTAATTGAGTTACTTCCTGTGCATTTTAATAGTTACTAAATCCACCGAATCATGTACAGAGAGGGGTATAGCTAACGTTACTGTGATGGACAGAATGAACAGTAACGTTTGCAACTGGAATTAAGCATTGTTTTGAATGTGTGGGATATTTTTCTGTCCACTTCCGATGTATTTTCTGAAATAAAATCCTTCTAACTTAAAAAGAAAAAATCTGACAACAATGTGATTGCTTATGCAGTTACTTTATTATAATTTCTATCAAACAGAACAATATTTTTTTAGAAAATGCCAGGATTTTTAAAAAAAACCTTTGATTTGTTTGTAGCATACATTATGTGCCCACTTTCTGTAGAGTTTGCCTAATGCCAATTCTGTAGCCTTCATCGAGTTGTTCAGCAATGCTAAGCCTGCCAAAAAAGTTTAGCTTCATACATTTGCAAAGAAATAACCGAATTTTCTTTGCTTTCTGTTCCACTTGAAGAAGCCATTTCGAATTATCTCTCTCGCTTGGTCTAGATCTACTTGAATGAATGCGTAGCAGCCGACTGAACCTAGCCGTAGTACTCGCGCACTCGCAGTGATATCCTGCTAGATGCCGGCTGGGCGTGATAAACATGCCTTAAATCCAATCCAATAATATCATAAACCATGAGGACTAATCAGAAAAGGGTAGGATAGTCCGGGGCGCACAGGGCTGCGCCCGGGGGACTACTTTTTTGGCCGCGAATCAGGCAGCAGAATGAGGGGGCTCGCCTGAAAATGAATGAGTGCTCTGATTCACCATAACGTTACCGGCGCCCCGCAGTCCCCTGAACATGCATATGTAATGTATTAAACTTTAGACAACGCAAGGCCAACATATAACATGTTTAAGCTACTAAAAAATTAAATAATAATAAAAAATAATAATAAAAAATAATAATAAAAAATAATAATAAAAAATAATAATAAAAAATAATAATTTTTTAAAAACTTTTTATTTTATTTGTATGTGGGGGAGGGGGGGGCGGCGCCCCAGCGCCCTCTATAGGCCGGCCGCCACTGGCGACAGTGCTTCTAATGTGTCTACAATATTTCTATCATAGTGCAATGTAGATCTATGTTTATTGTTATAATAATTTATATGATATGAATTACCCACACTTTAATTAAAGATGACAAGATCACTTCATCCTACTACTATGATATACTAATAGGCCATGATCAAAATAGCCTATATGACCGAATGGCTTTTTTTGAATGGTGCTTGTGTGCATAACATAGGCTAGGCTAGCACTCTAGCGAACCGTGGGAAGTAGAACTAGGCCCTCTGCAATTTTACCTTTAAGATTTAAATGGATGATCACTCTCAATCTGTTTCCGTTTACTTTTCCTGATTGTCAACCAAACAATTAGCCTAATTCGCTCAATAACAAAAACCAATAAGTAAATTATTAGACTACCAATTTATTTTCTAGCCTATTGTTCTCTTTGCGTCATAAACTTGTCGCATTTTTCTATATCCACATTTATGATGATGGAGTTATCATGCAAAGATTCTGACGCTCAATGTTTAAATGTTCTGTAGATTTTCGTAAATTTATTTTTCTAGCCTGAATTGGCCTATGCGTTGTGCGCAACGATTCAAGACATTTAAGAGGTCCTCTTTAAGGTTTTGATTTCTAATGTTTAAATGGCTTTGACTAATATGAGCACCGTCTTAAAGTTAATTAGCCTACGTTCTTTAACGCATGCTGCATATTATTGCCACCCAGGTTAAACAATCTCAAGTAGTTATCTCTTTGTTATTATCATTTCTTAATCATTATAGGTTATTTAGGCAATTTTATAAGCGATTATTCAGCAAATTAATTGTTTGATTGTTAGGCTACATAAGGTAAACAAACAGAAACAAATACTAATGCGTTAGCTATACCCAGCTTTTTCCAGCGCACCGTAGCCTAGGCTACACATATTTAGTTTTATGAGACAAAGAAAAATGCTAGCACCGAAAAGTTCGCCCTATTTTCCTGGGTAGATTTAATTTAGCTGTTTAACTGTCAGTAATTAGTTCCTCTTTTTCTTTTCTTCTTTTCGTGTTATATTTCTCTTATTAGTCCTCACCTGTGTGGGTAACTTGTTCTGATCCCCCTTCCCGTCGCATTTGATTCTCCGCTAACGGAAACCATTACAGTACAAAAAAGCCAGTATGGATGAGTCAGCGACTTCTCCCAAGGGAGATCAGCCGAGGGATAGGACTCCTGAGGAGTACTTTAGAGCACTCCAAGCCCAACAGCAGCTACTTACGGGTCAAGTAGGGCAGCTGACGACCCAGTTACGGGTTCAAGAGGGCTGGTTCCGGGAGCTGGTGGAGAGCATGCACCTCTTAACTGTGGCACACTAAGCACCCTTACCTGCCGTGCAGGCTATCACTCCTCCTGTTATTGCAAGAACAAAAGCCACACTCTCAGCCAGTGCCTTAAATTAAAGGTAAAAGGGGGGTCTTGCTAGAGGAACTGGGGCCTGTAGCGAAACATTGTGGCGCTACACCTTGGACATTATTACCAGTAAACATTTCATGGAAGCAGCACTCTGTTCAGGTTGAGGCTTTCATCGACTCCGGGGCTGTAGAGTGTTTTATTGTTTCTCGTGGGCAAGAAAACATCATATACTTATACTATGTCTTGATCAGCCCTAACTAATCACAGCACTCAACGGTCGCCCGTTGGGCACGGGCATCATTAAAGAGACCACTGGTCTCCTCACTATGTACACCTCTCATAATAAGCACACAAAGAGGATTCAGTTTATCTTGATTCTCCTGCTTACCCCCTTGTGCTAGGTCACACAAGGCTGGTCCAGCATAACCCTCATATTAAATGGGGGAGGGATAACTCCATTATTTTTCAGTGGGGTTCCTAATGTAGGTCCCAGGGTCACTTAACTCCTTCCTGTGTGTCGGGCGGATACTAAAAAGACCTTGGCTGCATTCCAATCCCATTTTTTAGCTGTCCTATCTACTTGGTCCTCGTCTGACCCGGAAATCGATCGAGGTCCGCCATCTTTAAGGACATCCCAAACCGCTAAATGCTCCACCGAGGAGCGAGCAGTGGGGAAAGAGGAGGCTCCCGGAGAATTCTTCAGTGAGGAAACACGAGTGCAGCCTTTGCGGAAGTCTTTACTCAGAACGCGTGACGTGTTTCATCACATCTGCCACACTGCCACAGTTGAAAACATGGCGGGACCTCTCGTACACAAATGTAGATAGATAGATAGATAGATAGATAGATAGATTCCTTTATTGTTACATCCAGGTACAAATACAAGGAGTAAAATTCTTTGGTCTTGGCTCCACAACATCCTCACAGCAACATACAAGATAAAATAAAAATAAAATAAAAAATAAAAAATATATACAGACAATATTAAATAATAATAATAATAATAATAATAATAATAATGAGTGCAACAGTGGGTTAGCAGCATGGTTGTGCAAAAGAGCAATTATGTAGGCTTGTGTACTGAGTGTATGTAGTCCAAGTACTGGGAGCACAGCAGTCAGGCAGTGGGCTAGAGACCATTGTTCAGTAGTCTGGTAGCCTGGTGGAAAAAGTTGTCCCTGAGTCTGCTAGTTCGGGCCTTAAGGCTGCGATACCGTTTGCCAGATGGTAGCAGCTGGAACAGGCCGTGGTTGGGGTGGGTGGGGTCTCTGATGATTCTGCGGGCTTTTCTGACACATCGGGTGTTGTACAGCTCCTCGATGGAGGGGAGAGGCACGCCACAGATGTATTGAGCTGACCGTACAACCCGCTGTAGCGCTTTGCGGTTAAGTGCGGAGCAACTCCCGTACCACGCAGTGAAGTTCCCGGTCAGGATGCTCTCAGTCGTCCCCCTGTAGAAAGCCCGCAGGATCTTGGGTCCCATGCCAAACTTCTTCAGTCGTCTGAGGAAGAAAAGACGTTGTTGGGACTTCTTGACCACGTGGTCGGCGTGGACGTTCCAGGTTAGATCCTCGGAGATGTGTGTGCCGAGGAACTTAAAGTCACTGACTCTCTCTACGGTGGACCCACTGATGGTGAGGGGGTCCGGCTCCTCTCTTCTCCTCCTGTAGTCCACGATGAGCTCTTTAGTTTTGGCGATGTTGAGAGAGAGATTGTTCGCCTGGCACCACTGTGTCAGGTTATCAACCTCCCTCCTATAGGCCGTCTCTTCCCCGTCGGTGATCAGTCCTATTACCGTCGTGTCGTCGGCGAACTTGATCACTCTGGTGGAGTTGTGCGTGGCTACGCAGTCGTGGGTATACAGGGAATAGAGGAGAGGGCTAAGGACGCAACCCTGGGGGGCCCCGGTGTTGAGAGTCAGGGGGGCGGAGATGTTGGAGCCCATTCTCACCACCTGGCGTCGGCCTGACAGGAAGTCCAGGATCCAGCTGCACAGGTTGGGGTTGAGCCTCAGATCCCAGAGCTTGGCGTCGAGTCTGGAGGGGACTATGGTGTTGAACGCGGAGCTGTAGTCCACGAACAGCATCCTCACATAGGTGTTACTTTTCTCCAGGTGGGTGAGGACGGTGTGGAGTGTGGTGGAGATGGCGTCGTCTGTAGATCTGTTTTGTCTGTATGCGAATTGATGAGGGTCCAAGGTGGGAGGTAGCATGCCACAGATGTAGTTTTTGACGAGCCTCTCGAAGCATTTGCTCACAATAGGAGTGAGCGCCACGGGGCGCCAGTCATTTAGGCATGTTACCTTGGGTTTCTTAGGCACTGGGACTATTATTGATGATTTGAAGCAGGAAGGGACTATACCAGAGGAGAGGGAGAGATTAAAAATGTCTGTAAACACACCAGCTAACTCCGCCGCGCACACCTTGATGACTCGACCCGGGAGGCCGTCAGGTCCGGCTGCCTTGCGGGGGTTGACACGCATGAACTCCCTCCGTACCTCGGCTTCAGTGAGGGCTAGGACCGAGCTGTCATCAGCGATGGGGGCTCGTACCGGCAGAATGTTGTCCGTCACCTCGAAGCGGGCATAGAATTTGTTCAACTTGTCAGGGTAGGTGGCGTCGGCGATGGCTAGGTGGCTGGGTTTGTTTTTGAAGTCAGAGATGGAGTGCAGTCCTTGCCATAGATTGCGTGGGTTGTTGTCCTTAAATTGGTCCTCAATTTTCTCCCTGTATTTACGTTTGGCTACTCTAATTGTTCTACGGAGATCGTAACGGGCTGTTTTTATCGCCGTGTTGTCTCCGGATACGAAGGCGGTGTCTCTTACCTTGAGAGCGGCTCGAACGGTGTTGTTAATCCAGGGTTTTTCGTTCGGGAACAAACGCACTGTTTTTGTTGGAACAACGTCTTCGAAGCATTTCTGAATGAAACCAGAGACAGCTTCCGTGTATTCGTTGACGTCATCGTTTGATGCATCGCGGAACATACGCCAATCGCCCACGCTCATACTGGCTTGCAGGGCGTTGACTGATTGGTCAGACCAGCAGTGGAATGTCCTTGTAGTGGGGGCAGTTCGTTTTAACTTCTGCCTATAGGCGGGCAGGAGAAGAATGGAGGAATGATCCGATTTGCCGAATGGAGGACGGAGGAGGGGTTTGTAGGCATTCCGGAAGGGAGAGTAGCAATGGTCCAGAATGTTATTTCCGCGTGTATTCATGGTGATGTGTTGATAGTATTTTGGTAATACTGTCTTCAAAGACGCTTGATTAAAATCCCCTGCTACGATGAAAGCAGCGTCGGGGTGCGAGGTCTCGTACTTGCTAATTACCCTGCACAGTTCTTTGAGTGCTGGCTCCTTCTCGGCTTGTGGTGGGATATAAACAGTGGACATGATAACCGCTGTAAACTCCCTGGGTAGCCAGAATGGTCTACAGAGGAGCATGAGGTATTCCAAGTCCGTGCTTATCGTTCCTTTCTATTTAATTTATAAAGCGCTTTCATTTATAATGTCACTCGTTCTTTCGGACAAACGAAAGGCAAGTTTATTCATGAAAAAAGAGACAACAAATATTGTAGTTCAGCGTGTAAGCGTAACATTTAGGACATGTTTCTGTCCCATATAGTTGTTTGTTAGCTAACGTTACTGCATAGGAAACGCAAGCTTCAATTAACCCATGTCCTTTCAAAACTGTATACAATTGTATATTGTACGCTATGCAATAGGCTATGTTACGTTTAGCCTATGTTCACACTGTTGAATGCATCCCGGCAAGTAGGCTAACTGAAATAGGCTCGACAGTCGCTGCTCGATTTCCAGTGTAACAACTGAAACATGAACACGCAGCTGCTTTGCGTTTCAAATATATTTTTCCTCACTCTTGTATGACAGAAATAATGTAATTTCAGTCTATGTTATTGCATTCGCTGTCTTTGACTGATGAAATGCACATTAGGCTAGCTTATTAGGATAGGCTACTATTTTGCATCATGTAGCCTACTTACATATGTCATGTCTGAATTATGGGCTTGTGAAGCCCCTTGACACATGCCGTTGTGATTTAGGGCTATACACAGACATTACTAGCTGGTTTTTACTTGCAGGTCTGTTGTGTCATTTACAGGGACAGATGAGAGCACCCTCAGCCTCATTCGGCTGAGGTGTGAGAATGAGCATCTGTTTACGGGGAAGAGGCATGTAGCAAAGAAAGCTTGGGGGTGAGTCATTAGTGACATTCTATAATGTGTGATGTCACATAGAACTAAAATATGTTACACAGAAACATTGGCAATAAGCCATTTTTTATGTTCTTGCAGGACCATGTCACTGTCCATATTGGTGTTCCTACATGTCATAGATTAATGTTGACGGAATCACTCCTCAGCACCATGATTCATGTCTTGTGTTGAAGTAGTTAATTGTATGCAAATGACAACTTCTGATATCCCTAATGTAAGTGTGATGGCAAGAGGCATGCCTGCCCCTGTAAATGGATAACACATAAACATGTTATGGCATGGCAGTAATTGTTGTAGGGCACTTGGGTATGGTATGGTAACATGTGTTGTTTTCCTCAGTGAAATTCGTCTGCAGATGGGCCTACAGGGCCAGGTGAGCCCCACCCAAATTGCAAAGAAATGGGACAACCTCAAGCAAAAATATAAGGTGAGGTTCAATTTATGATGTTTTTCCTTTGCGAATTTGTAGTTTCTATTGCATACTGAAACAAAATTATGCCTGTGCAATAGGCTCACAGCTCACCTTCACCCTTGCATCTTTCCTTGTAGGCACTCAGATGCCCTGCTACAGAGACGGAACAGACAGGGGAGAGGCCACAGCAGCCACATGGCCATGGTTTAATGCAATGCATGAGGCCATCGGGGGGAGGCCATCTATTGATCCTCCTGTCCTGATGGATTCATGTGTTTCAGAAAACCTGGCACATGTGGCTGATGAGACCTCAGATGGCACTGGCTCATCTCTTCCTGGATTTGTGGCGGTCACTTGTAGCCGGGCGTGTGTGGAGGAGGAGGAAGAGGATGCACAGCCTGGCTAAAGGGCGATTCAAGGCCACACTGGAAAGCTCTAATGAGTTTGAGAAAATTCTTAATAAAATGTAAATAGTTCACAAGTGTTTGTCAATTTGTTTTTTACTTGTGTTTTTACCTTTTAAGATATAGTTTTCATCTGAGTGCCCCCTTCAGCAGCACAAAACTATTTGGGAGAAAAGAAACACACAAATACTAACAATTTTGCTGATCGTGTAAGCTTCAGGAGGGTAATACCTAGGCTATTTCTGGCTTATCGGTCTCTCGCTCTTTACTGGTAACTTCAAGTGAATGTCTTCCTTTTTGTAAATTCTAAGTAGTCAGCCTACATTCATTAATGAATGATTTGCAGTCATTATTCTAATTTACTGTTTTTATTTTACTGTACTCTTAGGTCTGAATTAGACTTTGTTTTGACTTGTTGCTTCCACCAGGTTACTGTCCTATGGACGAATTATGCGATTGAATTGAGGATTGTCATTTATAATAATTATGAAATTATGTTAAATATATTTTTACTGCAGGATAAGTGAGTGGTTCTAGCACGCAATATCGCCTGTGTTCAGTATTCAGAGTGCTGAACATTTAAACAAGGAAGGGCATTGACCGTTGGAAACACTGGATTCAGAAAATAGACATTTTACAGAATCCTCACTTCCCCGACAGGTGGTTGACATACATTGGTGTCAAAGTGGTATGCTTATAGTGTGTTTTGAAATAAATAAAGGTAATGAAAAAGTGGCACAGAAAAGATGTATGAAACTGATATGTTAGTATCCATAAGTGATTTTATTAACACTAACATAACAAATAAAACGTGGATTAACACTGGACAGAAAGAGGGGCTGCAAGGGAGAATATACAAACATAACAAGAAACGGAGACACTAACAAAAAGCTCTCCTGTATAAATAATATTTCAAACAATTGCCAAATTACATATAATCATGTTCATTCAGTGCTACTGGACACATATTTGGAGCAGACGGTTGCCCCGCCAGTCGGTCTCGCCGGCCATGTCCGCTTTTTTCCCCCCTCACTGGACGTGGTGGAGCCACACCAATATCACCAACATCCTCGACAACCTCAAGGATGTCCCCCTTTGTCAGGGAGATGTTATGGAGCATGGCACATGCGGTGATGACCGTGGGTACAAAGGTGTGGTCCACCTCCAGAGCCTTGAAGAGCAGGCACCTCCTGGACCCTTATGTGGTGTGCCCAGCCAACGCTCCCCCATGCGGCAGTAGCATTATCAATGCTTCCATGGAGCCATGGCTCAGACGGTAGTCCTCCATGAGGTCCTGGTCCCCATTAAAGTAAAGCTGGAGCACTGGCACAGTGGCATGTTCTTGGGCATAATGCCCAGCTGTTGGATCGTCGACCTAAAAAAGAATGAAATGAAAAACATGAAGTGTGTACATGCAGCCTACAGTTCACACAAGTTGATTGATTAACACCAAACCACAGTAGCCAAATGTATAGTTTGTAGTCCGACATGCAGGTAAATGTGTGGTATTATAGAACATGCAATTACTATGTGTGCATGACATAACTTTGCTGTATATTTATCCAGGTGAATTCTACTCCACCCACTGTTAAAAGTGCTTCATGCTTATCAATGTCCATGTTTGATCAAGAGCACTGTCTTATGACTACTGTTGAGAATACGTGATTCTTACCTCACTTAGGAACAGGACGGAGCGAAGCAGTCGCGATCCCCTGAACTGGCAACGCCACCGTTCCCGCTGAAGCCGGTGCCATGCGTTTAGGGCGAACGCTAGGTTCATTGCGGAAATGTTGATTGCGTACAGTAGCAGACCAGTATACTAGCCTATTGAAGTTCGCGATCTAAGTTTTGAAATCAGTATCTGTCGCTTATATACCATCAGATCATACATGCTTAATTGTTGATGAATTAATTAAACGGCATCAGCTCGGTTATTGGCTGGAAGTGTCATTTGTAATGTGCTCCAATTTTAACGAACAAACATGCATTCGAGTCCATTGATGAATTGGCCATTGAGCGTGTGGAATATAGGCGTTGCCTACTTACAATTTAAATTATGCTTCGTGCGATCTTTACTCACACAGTGATAAATAGCCGTTTGTTGTGGATGTGTTAATGGGACACTGTACGTCAAACACAAACATCTGTAATTGAGAGACAATATTCTTATTTCACATGTCATTTTCACATCTGTCAAATTGCATGGGAGAAAATCATTGCAAATAATTGTGATAACTTCACAGTGCAATATAGCGTCAAATAATACAATAGTTTATACCATGATGCATGCAAAAACAAGCTCAGAGATAAAAATACGATAGGCTACAGAACAATCCGTTAGCATTAAAGGCCACTGACAGCTGATACGGGTTTTTTTTTTTTTTGACAGGTGATACAGCTGTGCAACACGTCATTAGTAATTGACGTCGCTTCAGCTGACGCTTGACTCAGCAAGGACGTTCCATTTGCTTAATTCATGTTGCCTCGCTGCTGCGTCCTCGTATGTGATCCTTGGATCCTTTCCTTATGGCCTCCACTGGGTGGAGCTAATGAGCGAGGAAAGGACCTAGGAAAAGATGCAAGCAGTAAAAATATGGGATTGGAATGCAGCCCTTGAGTCTAGCTCTGACTCTGATTCAGAGGAGGTTATATCCTTGTCTAATCAGTAGGATTCTATTTTTGAGTCTGAAGCTGGTGGCGAGAGTTTAGAATGGGACTCCCTGGTGATGGGTATTCTATTGGGGAGGAACTCTCTCCTGACAAATTATCGGATTCTGAGATCTGATGATCGCCTCTTCCTGATTCGCCCATGGAAGAGGGAGTGGCTAAAATAACAGGGACACTTGAATGTTCCTTGCCCCCCAATGTCCCAGCCGAATATGCTGAACTGGTTGAGGTGTTTAGCAAGCAGAAAGCTACTACTCTTCCTCCACATCGCCCATATGACTGTGCCATAGAATTATACCCTGGCTCCGCCCCTACCAGAGGGTATCTATATTCTTTATCTTCCCCAGAGAGTGTGGCCATGAAAGAATATATTGAGGAGGCGCTAGTTGATGGGTTCATAAAACCATCTACTTCACCTGCTGGTGCAGGATTCTTTTTTGTGGAAAAAAAAGATGGAGGATTAAGGCCTTGCATTGATTATCGTTCCCTTAATGCCATAACCATTAAAAACCGGTACCCGCTTCCCCTGATGAATTCCGCATTTGAACGTCTTCAGGGGGCTACTATTTTTTCCAACTCAACCTCCGCAACACCTATAACCTGGTGCGGATGTGTGAGGGCAATGAATGGAAAACTGCTTTTAATACTCATAGCGGGCACTATGAGTACCGAGCCATGGCATTCGGGCTCACTAGCTCCCCCTCTGTGTTTCAGGCATTGGCGAACGATGTACTGCGGGAGATGCTGTGGAGAGATTTGTTTTTGTCTACTTAGACAACATATAAATATATCTCAAATAAACAAGTCCAGCGTTTTCTTGGTTTCGCCAATTTTTATAGGCGATTTATTCGTAATTGTAGTGTGCTCGCCGCACCCATTATCGCCCTGACTAAAAAAACGTCCACGAGTGGAGCTGAAGAAGAGGTTCAGGTCTGGAGAAAAATGCGGAGGTTCCTTCTTCTGGCTCTTTTGTTTGGATGTGCCGTGCGGTGTGGAAACTAGTTTGCGCCTCACTTTTGCGAGCTTCGGCATCTCAAAAAGCTTCTGTCAACAGACATCGTCGGTCAGCCCCCCCCTTATTGGATGGGTCAGCGGGTCTGCCTCTGCGGGTTGAATCTTGTAAACTCACCCAGTGACACGTGGGACCGTTCAAAATCAGCTGTAAAATCAACCTGGTGACAGTACGTCTTCAATTGCCGCGCTCCATGTGCATTCATCCTACTTTTCACGTTTCGCGATTAAAACCGTGACTTATCAGTCTTTTGTCCTCCTCTGAGAGATCCCCTCCTACTCCTCGGCTTGTGGGTGGAGGGCCGGTTTATACAGTCCGCCGCATTGTAGTAGAGAGACAGGTAGGTAGGGGTTTTCAGTTTTTAGTAGACTGGGAGAGCTATGGTCCAGAGGAACGGTGTTCGGTCCCCCTAACGGTGTTCAGAATATTTTGGACCCCGAACTGATCAGAGATTTCCATAGAGATCAATCTGAGGGATCGTCTGGGGCCATCCCTTAGAGGGGGGGGTCCTGTCATGGTCCGTGGTTATTTTTTCCTTTTTTGCCCTCTCTCTTTGGTTAGTAATCTATCAGATTTTTTCCCCACGTTCTGTTCCGGGGTTTTGCTTCGCCTCGCCTATTGTTCGTTTCACCTGTCCTACTACCTGCGAGGTATTTAACTCAGTGCCACGGAATTCTGGAACACTGTGCCCCTTGAGTGCCAAGCCAATATGGCCGCTCAACATTCTAAATGCTCAAATTCAGTTTTTGACTCTGCAAACTTACAATAAAACATTTTTAAACACTTCTTATGGTTTCTAACTTCAGATATGAGTATAAATATTTTGTAATCCATAAATGGATGCTATTTTTATATATTGAGCCTTTTATTACAGTTAATTGTATTTTACTACATTGTATAATATTGACTTATTTCATTAGGCCTACATTTATTTTCATTTGTTTATCTTGTATTTCATTTCTATCATGTTGTTTTTTGTTCTTTTATTTTGTAGCCTACAGCACTTTATAACCCAGTGTTTCAAAAAGAGCTATACAAAATAAAGTTATTCTTGTTTTTCATTATTATTACTTGCATTTTTGGTCAACTTTGGAGCTTAACAGCCATATCTTTCCAATAAAGAAGCATTTAGCAAAGAATATGCCAAATATTTCACTTAAGGTTTTCTTTTTGTCTTTAGTCAATGCACAACTAAAGATGCTCCCCTATTTGTGAAATAACTCCTGACTCTGAATCCAATTCCCCAACCTCATGGTTTTGTTAACGTTAACTAATATAACGTGTGCTCTCTCGTTGAGAGACTTGACGCAATGATGTGACAAAGTCGGATTGATAATGATTGGCGACCTAACGTTAGCATTTACCTACACAACTTTTGTCAACTGCCAGAATGTCATCCAGGACAATTAACGTTAGCTAGCTAACTTAGACTTCACACATACGTTTGTTAACTTTTTAAGTTCACTTATGTGTCTGCAATATTGGGCGATTCGCGGCAGCTTGTTCGTTTCACCTCGTAAACTAACTTAACGTTATTCGTTTTTTTTACTTGTGTTGCGCCCGCCCCTTATTCCCTGTCCCCCAGGGTGTTTGTCTGTGTTTCTTTCTCTCTCCTGCTTGTCTCTCTATGATGTAGAGGGGGTGAGGGTGACCCCTGCTGGAGGGGTAGCGTCGGTTCTCTGTCAGGTGAGTGTACAATCACTCACCTTGATTGGGAAACCGACGCCACCTGTGAAGCCTGGATAAAGAGGCTGCTCCTACACACTAAGAGGGCGGCTTCCCTCTCACACATCCAGCAAGGCCCCTCTCGCAAGGCGTTGCGAGACGGGGAGCTTATACCGAACCTTTTTCTATTTTATAAATTATTGTTAAAACGTATGTCCTGTGTGGTCTCCGTTTGTTTATGTCCTGTTTTCCGGTGGGGCATAACAAATGGTGGCAGCGGTGGGATTGTCTGGTGAATACAGCTGGTTTATCGGACAAAACCTATTTGTCGGAATTCGTTGAGTATATTTTGCGTGGAGACATGCAGGAGATAAGATTCGGATGTGTGGAGAGAGGAAGCAAAGACGTCACCCGGATTCTGTTTGTTATCGGGGCGACGTGTGCCGTACCTGTTTTCACGGTAGGTAAGTGAACCATCCTGCACGAGCATCGGTCAATTTTTGAGTATTGCAGTATTCCCTGGTAAGCAAGCGACGGGTTCAGCAGAAGCCCGTTTGGCATTTTATTAATTTTCGTGGTATTAGCGGCTGAAGCTACGTGCTTGGGTACCTGTCGTGGCGGTGTTGACGGGTTATTAAATGGTCTGCTCATATGCCAGCGAGTTTCAGGTTTAAAGTAACCCACGGGCGGGCCTGATAGGTTAGCAGTGCGGGAAAGGGAATTTACTCTTAACATTGGAGGTTGACCGGGTGTTTGTCCATGATCGTATCGCTTCCTACTTGTGTTGTGGTATTCTAAAACGGGGTGCACAAATAGCGGTAGTGCAATACGTGTACTCCTTAGATAGGGCTAGTCTCGACGCAGGAGAAATAAGTTCTGTGTTTTTCTGACGTCTGCTATAAATATTTTATTCGGTAACTAAGCATAGAGGTTTCCAATAAAATTGTTCCGTGGTGGCGTTGACCAATAGGAGGTGGCGCCTGTTTAATAGCTGATGTTGTCAGGGCTTGTTAAGCTTTGGGGGTGTGGCCTGAAGAAAGGCGCACCGTTTGTATTTTGTAGGACATAGTTGAAAAACTGTAGGCTTCATGGTTACATTGTTGTGGAGTAGTATTGATACATTGTTGCACGTTCTTACGCTGTGAGGTGTTCATGCAGAGTAGACGCGGTGGGTTAGTTAGCTTGCACGCCGACCCAAAAGTAAATGAATTCTTGTTGCGTCCCTCCCCTACCAGTTTCCACCTGCTAAATCGGAGTGAGCTGTGCTTGCTTGCGGCTTATTGGGAGGTGTCATTGATAGAATATTTACCTATATCGGCACTTAAAGACTTGTTGTTTGCGCTTGCCGCAACTAGAGGTTTAATAATTAAAAATATGTCTGAAATAGAAGATAGCGTGTCCCTGCAAATCCGGTTGGCGGAGATAGAGCTGGAGAAAGAGAAATTAAAACTGCAGAATGATCTGGAGCGTGACAGTATGAAACAACAACATGAGTTGGAGCTCGCTAAGTTGCAGTTAGAGGAAAATAAATTGTCCCTTGAACGAGATAAACAGCGAGAGTCAGTAAGGTTTCGTGAGTGGCAAGAGACATTGCCGGCTGAGGAACGCACAATGAATGAAAGTTTTTCTGCTGTGTCTAGATCAGAACGAAATTGTGTAGGCCTATCTTCTAACCTTCGTCTAGTTCCAAAATTTAACGAACGTGATCCTGAAACCTTTTTCATTTTGTTTGAACGTTTGGCGAGGAATAGAGAGTGGCCAGATAGTGATCAAATATTAATGTTACAATGTGTGTTAAGCGGAAAGGCTCAAGAAGCGTTTTCCGCCCTGGATACTGAGGTGTCGTCTTATGCGCAAGTGAAAGAGGCTGTGCTGAGGGCTTATGAACGTGTTCCCGAGAGTTATAGACAACGCTTTAGGAAATGGAAGAGAGGTGATAAACAGACACACGTGGAGTTTGTGAGGGATGTAAGACTGAAATTGTGATCCCGGGACACCTGGACACTGGGGGTGGAAGTTTGTGTATTCTAGGATGTAATAAACAAGAACTTCAATGCCGTAAAAGTCGGCTGGGATCATCTGGCGTAAAGTTTATGACGGTCAAAGAATGTCTCCAGACGTCATAAACAAGCACACAAAACAGTGCCATAGCGCCCCCACATGGCGTTATCAGGGCAGGTTAAATCTCTGTCCTTAAACATATTTTCCACACACAACACACCATGGTATAGATTGCTTTTGTCCTCCAAAAGCTTAAAAACATACAAATGTGATTGATACTTTTGCTACATTGTACAGTATACACTGGAACTAGTCTGGGCACTGGAACATACATTATACACTCTTTCCATAGAGATAATTATGTATTGTTCAGTTTTTGAGTGTTACATTAGTAAATACATCAAGTTAATGTACCTACATTAACAGGGACAACTAGGGTGTAAATGTAATATTCTCAACAGGAATTCTGGGACATTTGTGGCATTAATATCAATCACATTTAAAAAACTATATAGAGATGGAGATTTTCATGGCAACACAAACTTAGACCTAATGTTTGATATCATTTTGATGGTCTCGGTGTGAGTGGTGCAATGGTCTACATGTCCTAAATGTGCAACATGGATGGAAGGTATATTTCATAAACACTGGCGTAAGCTGCCGTTGTTAAATTGCCCTTACATAAAACCATTCTGTGAAACCCCCTAGAAAAGTGCTGACCAGTTTTATGGTTTTACGACCGTCTGCAGCTAGATCAAACCCAGAATTTGAACATTTAAGGAAAGGGAACAAAGCCATTGGGGAAGCTGTAACCCAGACTTTCCCACACATCTAACCTCAGGTCACTGTGTGTAGCGATTGCCAGGTATGACTAAGTATTTCTTCTGTACTGTATTTGAATTTGGACTGTTCAATCTGTAACTGTATATTGATAATTTAAGTAAGTAACCTACCTGGTAATAAATTAGTTAAACTTGATTTGTGTGGTTTCTCTGAACATTGACGTAATATCTCTGTGCACAGGTAATGGGTTGATTAATTTCCTCAGTCATGGTTATCCCCTCAGCTGGTCTAGGGAGGTTGACTATTTAAGCTTAATGTATCACGGAGTATTGCACCTGTAGAACTATGTCTTAAAGTAGATCACCTCCGCCTGGCGGTTATACATGTTGAGAACGGTGGTTGCCAATATTCCTTTAGTCGGTCCCTGAGTCTTAACCATAGAGTATACCGCACAAAGTGACTTCTTCCGCAACCTCTGAGATAACCGCAGATATCTAGTCAGCTGTGAGTCGTATGCATTAAGGGCCCAATGTAAAAGCGCGGTGTTAACAGACAGATCCAGCTCAGAGAACCGTCTTTAAAGTATGAGAGTCCTTTAACAAATCAAGTGGAAATTGTACATACTAAATTATAATATTAAATGGAGTCAGATAAACGAGTACAGAATCAGCGTTGGTGGCTGATGATTTACTGTAATATATAGAGGCTGTTCTTTGGATAAACTGGGGTCAAGGTAGACCAGACTAAAAGCGGAAGGTAACGTGGTACGAGTACCTTTGATTCGTGGTCCCTTATTAGCTAATCCCGTGAATCTAAAGAGCAGTCTAACCCGGTTGCAAGAATATTAATATTTCTTTATGAACTTTAATCATTTTCCCTTTTCCCACAGCAATAGCGAAATCAATCATGCTTAAACCTTTGCTCCGAGCTATTCCCTCATTGGTCTAGCAGCGCGGAGTTGGCATCTCACTTTACTCGGTGGTGTAAAGCGTCCCAGGTGGATACGTTCGATGGGTTATGCGAGTTGGTAATTCTCGAGCAGTTAAGGAATTCGGTCACTGATTCGGTCGCAACCTACCTCAGTGAACGGGCTCCTAAAACTGCTGCTATTGCAGCTGTTTTGGCTGATGACTTCGTATTAACCCATAAAAACAGTTTAACTGGCTCCCGCTTTCGGGGTCAAGAGCAGCGGAATTCTCCTAGATTTAATCGGTGTCCGGGTGTAACTGATAGCGCGCCCCAAATAAGATCTGTTCCCGGTACAAATGGCAAATATGATGCTTCCCGTATTTGTCATTTGTGTAAAAACCGAGGTCATTGGAAGGGAGAGTGTCCCGTGCATAAAGACGCGAAGTCTGTTCCTGGTGTAACTCCAGTTACTAAATTTGCTGCTTTTGTAGCACATGCGATTAATACACCCAACCCGGCTGTTGTCCATGTGAAGTCGTCCGGTCGACCCTCTTTTGAGAATAACGTTTTGGTAAAAGAGTACACTCCGTTTGTCACTGATGGCTTTGTCTCTTTGATAGGTAACTCCACTAAATTCCCTGTGCATATTCTCCGGGACACAGGAGCTGCCCAGAGTTTTGTGGTGGGAACTGTTCTGCCCTTTTCTTCGCAGTCGGCTACTGGGGACAGCGTGTTGGTCCGCGGTATCGGGTCGATTCAGCTAAATGTTCCCTTACACTGCGTTAAACTAGAGTCTGATCTCGTTCGGGGCGAGGTAGTGGTTGGAGTTTTGCCTGAGCTGCCCGTGGAAGGTGTTGATGTGATACTGGGAAATGACTTGGCCGGTGCGTTGGTCTGGGGAGAGGCCCCTGTGGTGGTTACCCCGAAGCCCACGTCGTCTGGAGAGCTAGACGACCTGGCTAAATGGTACCCTTCGGTGTTTCCGGCGTGTGCAATCACGCGAGCGATGGCCAAAAAGCACCGAGAATGTGGATCAGATCACAGTAAAGATTTTAGCTTGCCTCCACAAACCTGTGCCCCTGAACCACCACAGGTAAAAGACGAATATTTTCCATTCATTGAGCCATTGCTCTCAATTTCTCGCAAGGAAGTGATCGCTGCTCAACAGAGTGATTCTACGCTCCAACCATTATTGACAATGGTTAGCCCTAAGGCTGGTCGAATGGATGCCCCTTCGGGGTATTATTTGAACGATAGTTTATTGGTCCGTAAATGGGGATTTAAAGTGGGTTCCTACCAAGGAGATGACGTTACACAAATTGTAGTGCCCTTGAACTTCAGAGATGTCGTGTTACGCGCCTCGCATGAGAACATAGCTGGTCATTTGGGTGTAAGAAAGACCTACAATCGAATTCTGCGTCAATTCTTTTGGCCACGTTTAAAGCGGGACGTAGCTGCTTTTTGTAAAGCGTGTCATGCTTGTCAGATCTCGGGTAAGAATAATAAGAAAATTCGTGCTGCTCCGTTGTATCCCATTCCAGTGGTGGAGAAACCTTTTTCCCATCTGCTCATTGACTGTGTTGGGCCATTGCCGCCTTCACGAGCGGGCCATAAATATTTATTAACCATAATGTGTCAAAGCACCCGTTATCCAGCAGCTTTCCCTCTCCGGTCGATCAAGACGAAGCCAGTTTTAAAAGCTCTGACTAGCTTTATGTCGACATTTGGCATTCCCGCAGTGATACAGAGCGACCAGGGCTCCAATTTTATGTCCCGAGTGTTTGCGAGGGTGTTAGCCACTTTAAAAATGACACACAATGTGTCATCCGCGTACCACCCCGAAAGTCAGGGTGCATTGGAACGTTTCCATCAGACTTTAAAGTCAATGTTAAGAACATACTGTGTGGAATTGTCACACGATTGGGAGGAGGGATTGCCGTGGTTGCTGCTGGCCATTAGAGAAGTGGCACAAGAAAGTACCGGTTTCTCTCCAAATGAGCTGGTATTTACGCACTCGGTGCGTGGTCCGCTATCCGTGATCGCTGACAATTGGAAAACTAGTGATCCTCCGCCTAATGTAATTGACTATGTAAATGATTTTTGGTTGCGACTGTACCGAGCCTGTAAAACCGCTAGAGACAATATGGTTGTCTCCCAAGACAAAATGAAACGTCTGTTTGATCGTCGCGCTGAAAGCCGTCACTTTCAGCCTGGGGATAAAGTCCTTGCTCTGTTGCCGGTGATTGGCTCTCCATTTCAAGCCCGGTTCAGTGGACCCTGTACCGTAGAGAAGTGTGTTTCTGAACGAAACTATTTGATTCGGACTCCGGACAGGAGAAAACGTTTGCAATTATGTCATATTAATTTATTGAAGCCATATGTTTCGGCTACCTGCTCGGCAGTGCCTTGTAAATCAGACACATTTGACCCGTCTGTATATTCTGATTCGGCGGACTTGAAGTCTGTACTCTTGGCTGACGTGGTGCGGTTTACGGTGTGTGAGTCGCCTCCCCCTGTAAAACAGGAGGATTTTCCGGTCCCGTCTGATTGTGTATTTCAGGGAAGGCTGAATAATTCTGAAATTCTGCAAGAGCTTGAAGCTCAATTTAGCCACCTGCCTTCTGAATATTCTAAAGATATGGTTCATTTAATTGATAATCACAGAAGTTTATTTCCAGACACACCGTCTCACACCACGCTTATTGAGCATGATATCGACGTCGGGGAAAACCCTCCTATCTCCCAACGTTTTTATCGGGTCTCGAATGAGAAGAGAAAGCATATTACTGCCGAGATCGATTACATGCTTGAGAATGGGATAGCTGAATCAACATCGTCCCCATGGTCCAGCCCATGTTTGCTTGTCGCCAAGCCCGATGGAACTTTTAGATTTTGTACGGATTTTCGAAAGGTAAATTCGGAAACGAAGCCTGATCGATATCCACTTCCTCGTATGGAAGATTGTATAGACCAACTTGGAGGTGCGCTGTACGTGACAAAATTGGGATTTATTAAAAGGCTATTGGCAAGTGCCGCTTACGGCTAGGGCACGGGAGATCTCTGCTTTTATTACACCCGACGGTCTTTTCTCCTATACCATGATGGCTTTCGGTCTGAGGAACGCACCTGCGACCTTCCAGCGCCTGATGAACATCGTAGTGAAAGGTCTGGAGGGCTGCGCGGTGTATTTAGATGACGTGGTCATTTACAGTCAAACTTGGCAGCAGCATGTATTACGCCTCGAAGCTCTCCTCGATCGACTGGTTTCTGCTGGTTTGACTGTCAACCTGGCAAAATGTGAATTTGCCAGGGCGACAGTCTCCTACCTAGGAAAGATAGTTGGTCGGGGAGAAGTGCGTCCGGTTCAGGCTAAGGTGGAAGCGATTCTGAACTACCCCATTCCAGCCGACAAAAAAGAACTTATGCGGTTCTTAGGAATGGGTGGATATTATCGTGCGTTTTGTCGTAACTTTTCCACCGTCGTTGCGCCCCTTACAAACCTGTTAGGGAAGAAAGCCCTGTTTATTTGGTCTCCAGAGTGTGGTCGCGCATTTGAGGCCGTTAAACTTTTATTGAGTAATGCTCCTGTTCTCTCTGCTCCGTGTTTTGATCGTCCCTTTAAGATACAGGTTGATGCCAGTGGTGTGGGGGCTGGCGCTGTATTGCTGCAGGAGGGGGAAGGTGCTATTGAGCGTCCAGTGTCTTTCTTTTCGAGAAAGTTTAATTTATACCAACTTAATTATTCGGTCATAGAGAAAGAGGCATTGGCGTTGATCTGGGCACTTCAACATTTTGAGGTCTATGTCGGTATTGGGACGGAGCCGATTGTAATTTATACAGACCATAATCCTCTGACGTTTTTGCATAATATGCAGAACGCGAATCAGAAGTTAATGCGCTGGAGTTTATTTTTGCAGGGTTACTCGCTCCAGATTCGGCATATACGGGGCCGCGAGAACGTGGTGGCTGACGCGCTCTCCCGGGCGCCTATGCCTTTCATGGCTGATATTTAGTAGGTCAGGTTATTGCTCTTTAGAGTATCAATTAGTATACTGTTTTGTATTCCTTGAGCTATGGTGCTGGGTAAGTTAATGTCCTATATTGTGTATTATTGTGTCCTGACTAGCAGTGTTGTTATAGATAAGTTTATTGTATAGGGTAAGAATGTGAAGCATGGTGGTTCCTTGCCTAAGTATATGGTGCTGCTTTTTGTTACCAAGTTGTGTTCTAGGTGGTGTTGAAGCCGGTCCGGACCGGGTCTCCTTTTTGTTGCTGACTTCTTCTCAGGGCCCGAGATGAGTTGGTGTCGAACAGGGAGCCCGGGACGGGCCGGTGGAGCCATGAGATACCATAGAGTGGGAACTAACATCTAACATTGTAATGGCTGGGAGCGTGCTTCTTGTACTTGGGTGTAATGTATTGGTGTATGGGTGACTAATATGCCCGCCGGGGGGTGGAGCTCTTGAAGCCGTGGAGGCTTCACTTTAAGGGGGGAGGTGTTGCGCCCGCCCCTTATTCCCTGTCCCCCAGGGTGTTTGTCTGTGTTTCTTTCTCTCTCCTGCTTGTCTCTCTATGATGTAAAGGGGGTGAGGCTGACCCCTGCTGGAGGGGTGGCGTCGGTTCTCTGTCAGGTGAGTGTACAATCACTCACCTTGATTGGGAAACCGACGCCACCTGTGAAGCCTGGATAAAGAGGCTGCTCCTACACACTAAGAGGGCGGCTTCCCTCTCACACATCCAGCACGGCCCCTCTCGCAAGGCGTTGCGAGACGGGGAGCTTATACCGAACCTTTTTCTATTTTATAAATTATTGTTAAAACGTATGTCCTGTGTGGTCTCCGTTTGTTTATGTCCTGTTTTCCGGCGGGGCATAACACTTGTCCGTCCGGGCAAGTTAAGCTGTATTATGCTTGTCCGACCACTTTTTTGACAATCAGACAATCGTTAATGCCGAGCACTGCTCATCTTCCTCTCCACTATCGCTATTCCAGTTAAACACAAATACGCTCTCGTCACCGTTCGCCATTCTGATATCGCCTCTCGCTACTTTTTTTGTTGCCAGCTCGTATTTCTAACTGCACAAAAAGACCGCCAATTTTACATAGTAATTGTTTTAACCAATAAGATCGTCCATCTGTTACTGCTGACTAATATTTGCCCAGTAACAACATGTATTTGTTGTATTTAACTTATTTAATTGGCCAAAAAAAACTTAAAATACGAGTTCAGGGCGGCACTCAGGAACGTTCGTAGTTGGGGCGCTTTAAAGCGCCTCTGGCACTGAGTGAGTTAAGCCCCTCACTTCCGCTTCCCAGCGCTTCTTTGTCTTATCAACTTACATTGAGCCAGGTATAATCAGGTACAAGCGACCTCATAATATTAAAGCCTTGCTTTATGTTTACGAGGGACATGCTTTAGTTACATTTGTTTTTACGTTGAGGATTATTCCTTGTTTGTGCTAATTCTGTTCCTCTTACTTTGTGCTGTTCTCCCTCTCCTTTGTTGTTTCATTTTCTTTTCACCTTCCTACCATCCGTTTTAGTGTTACTTGCCGAAAGTGTCTCTTTTCTGTTGTCAGCTTTAGTATTTGAGCTCGGGAAACTTTGTTTTTGTTCTCACTCACTCGTTTTCGAGTTCGCCCATTCTTCCTGGGTTGATTATTATTTGGCTGTTTAGCCAGAAGTATTTATTCCTTTTTTTTTCTTTTTCTGCCCATTAGCGGCTTAAGTGGTCCTCACCTTTGTGGGTGACTTGTTCTGATCCCCCTTTCCGTCGCATTAGATTTTCCGCTAACTGAAACCATTACACTAATAGCCTACGTGATTAGTTTTAATTCATAGAACTAGGCCTACCAATGTTCTATTCTATTTTTCTAGTTTTTTTTTCTTTTAAAGACATTTATTAACTTTTTCATTTATTTAATTCCATGTTTTCTGCATGGTGCAAAGTAGCGGAAATTTCTGCCGCGCCACTCCACTCACATACTCTGCCATAGACAGCTAGCTAAATGGTAATAGCCTATTGACTTTTGTCAAATAACATTATAGCTTTGCATCAAATCAGCGCCATTGCCCATCTATAGGACTCCATTATATAGGACTCCATAGTTTACTTTTTCTTCAGGCTCCTTTTGGCACACCTGCGCTTGCTAGCTAGCCCGTTTATTATAGGGCAAAATATAATGTTAGACAACAGAATTACAACAGAGGTGAAAGCAATGGCTTTAACGTTAGTGAAGTTGACGTTAAATTTGCTAAACAAATTTACCATCAGCTCACTTCAGATTTATTTGTGGCTAATGGGACGGCAGTGTAGGGACGGCAGTGTAGTAGAAAGGTTAAGGAAATGGACTTGTAACCGAAAGGTTGCAGGATTGATTCCCAGGTAGGACACTGCCGTTGTACCCTTGAGCAAGGTACTTAGCCTGAATTGCTTCTGTATATATCCATCTGTATGAATGGATAAATGTAATAAGAAGTTGTGTAAGTCGCTCTGGATAAGAGCGTCTGCTAAATGCCTTTAATGTAATGTAATGTTAGCCATCTCTCCCCCACCCGCTGACTGAGCATGAGAGACCGCTGCAGTGCAAAATAGCTCCTAAAGATGGCACTTTGTTTACATTGTCATTGTGATAGAAACCTACTATGAATACGGTCAAAGCTGTCTTCATTCAATTGAGTGCCTAACGTTAGTTATATGATGAGATGGGATGGGAGCCAGCATAAATACTTGCTGGACACTTGCTAAATTGAAAAAATAACACACATATTTACAACTGCTTAGCTAGCTCATTGCTGTTGTAACCAAGATATTCAAAGTTAAACAAGTGTCCTTCATCATCCATTTCAGCTTCTGCAATTACAAGTTGATGTTGATTTGTTTTTTATATTGAATATTCTGCCCCAGCATTGTGTGCACCTCGATATGAAAAAAGTGGCATCGGTTGTTCGGTAACCGTGCTTACACACAAACACCACAAGATCAGTATACTACCATCATTTATGCTGCCTATTTACGCCACTTCTCACGTGACTTTTCAATCAGTCAGTCAGTTAGTTAGCAACTTTCGCTCTTCTAGGCTGGCCTGACGCCCGGCACAAACCAAAAGAAGTGTATTTTCATATAAGTTTGTCACTCAACATCGTGGTTGTCGGCTAGAGATGTCATTGCCTATTTTTATTTTTATTTAGAATAAGTAAATCTCAAGCTATTGTTCTGTTTACCAACTGATTGTACACCCAGGATATTGTTTTTAAACAATATAGACATCTCAACTCTCAAGCCATACAAGAGTCCACATCAGTGGGAGTTAGATCACCTGCTATGACACACCCTTTATTATCTGTAATCCCCCCTGCTTTGCACTTGTCTGAATGAAGCAAAAATACAAAATATAATATTTGACCCCATTGAAACACAATATAATGTAGATTTGAATGAACAAATCACATTTTTATTTGAAATATATTAATATAATAGGCTACATGAGTCCATTTGTTTTGACAGCCATCAGACAATATGTTGATCTGAAGTTGGCTTTTTTGAGCTACTGAAATGCATGTGTGTTGGAACAACATAAACACTCAACAATTATGGTGCTAGAGAATGTTAACACGAGAATATAATATAGTTGTTGAATATCTGAATAGTTAATTCCAATGACAAATATAACCAGGTACCAAGTTAATTCTTCAATATAAACTTAGAACCAGGGAAGCTCATTGCAAGTGGTAAGATTTAAAATGTTCAGTTTCATTATAGGCATGTTGATAGCTTACCATCCAAGTTTTGCATGAGTGAATGGGGAAAAAGTCTGGCTAACTTCAAGAATCATATGTGCTCATTTTTGCAGCAACCTCATTTTTGTGTGTGATTGGCTGCTCTCTATGAAATCTCTGGCTGCTATCCTGAAATTCTTACCATCTAAAATGAATTAGTCATGGAATGATGAGACTGCATTTCTATATTCAAACATATATTAATGACTGCATGTGGAAACACTGATAATCCCATAGGTGCAACCTGGTAAAATTATCCTCCTGCCTATTTGGTGGGTGTATACAGTAGAGCCAGAATTGGTGTCTTCAGAGAGATTCTTCAGAGAGATTCTTGTCCGTCCGAAATGCCCTATTGCTATGTGCTATCAATATCCTAGCTCCTTGTGTTTCTAAAGGAAACAATTTGAGGGTAGAGCAAATATGTTGATTGCATTTAAAAACAAGTTGGACAACATAATTGCATAACAGTGTCAGTTTTTATTATTGCATATAAAAATACACATATTTACATATACATTTAAAGGACAGGGAAATATAATTTGGTTTCTGTAAAAATGATGAATGTTTCAGGTTGTCTGTTAATCCCCCCAGGTGCCAGGTTTCCATTCAGGTGGTTGGTGACCTTAGACCTTTGTATTTTCCGTTGTTAAGTTTCTTGCCATGTCTTGCAAAATTATTTTTAGGTATAAGTATAAAACGACATTGGGGTTTGCACTTCTAGGCCACTGTAACAATCTCAAAATAAAAAGCAATCTTTTTTAAATCTCTTTTTCTAAAAAGATGCTGTATATATTTAGGAAAACACAGTTTTTATTTCTCTTTTATTAATAATAACTTAATACAAGGCAATATTTTACTTGCTGTCTTTTAAAAATATGTAGGAAATCACTGTTTTATTCAATAATACATCTCTTTTTTAATAAGAAGCAATCATTTTAAATAAGCTGCTGTCTTAAAAAGATGAGATATTTAGGAAGTCACTGTCTTTTTAAATAAAGCATCTCTTTTTCCAAATATCTTCTCTATTTCAGAAAACCTCTTCTTTTTAAAGGGGTAAAAGGCTAAAGCTAGCCTTTGCGTAAAGCACTGTGGGTCAATATGTCATCGGATTGCCAATGTAATAGTCTAGCTACGACTAATGCGTTCCCTCAATTTAGTAATCTGTTCACTCACATTTTTTATTTGTTCCCTTAATTTAGTGCAAAATATTAACTGCTTGCTAGTGTAAGAGAGAGATGAGTTAATGTATTAAGGGGGGTGTGGTTTTACTTACGTAGAGTACATGAACAGGAAGAAGAGTTGTTATTTCTGTTCTTCGGTGGTGCTGTGTTATTATGTGAACAGAAGATAATGATCCTAAAAAGCGTATCCTTGACCCCCGTGAATGTCTACAAAGGCTAGTCTAGTAGAAGAGGAGTGAACAATGCACATGCAAGGAACACTAGCCACACGCAACAGCTAACACAATAAGGGCCAGATTCTGAGATGGCGCACTTAAGTGCCTCTCCTGCACAGATTTAACATGGGTTGATTTACACTCAATTCTAACTTGTGTTCCGCAGTTGCATATCTCAAAATGTGGGTGGCACAGGGCATGATATTGTAATGACCTGTTTCTTGCACCTGCCCCCTAGGTTGCCAGCTTTCTACTTAAAAAATGTTTGTGGGTGTATGCATTTTTAATGTGTCAGTGACAGTGCCTTTAATAACCGCATTTGCCTTTGTAAAATCCAGCCTTTGTGTATGGTAGTTGGTCTTGCATGGTGTGGAAGGCAGTGAACATATTAATCAAAATTTATGAAATGACAAGACGGTGATCGAGTGGAAAAAACGAATGTACATATATAGCCAGCGAGAAGAACCGCATATTACAAGCAGTAGGCTACTACTTCCATATCGAGGATGAAAAACTCCTATCAACGAATGCGTTTTCTGCTGTTTGCATCAGACTACATTCTGTTACACTGTTCTGTTAAAATTCTGTTGCGCTGGGCTGTAATTTACTGTTCAAAGCACCCAATAACAAATTGCAAACACCGTTGAGAGGGATACACTGTCATCTATCGAATAAAACAATTGTGAATAAAACCGAAATTGCCATGTTGTGTAATAAAGTTCTAAACTGGTGTGTATTTCTCAAACAGATTGTCCAAGACAATAAATGACCACTGAATTGTGTAAAGGAACATCTCTATGTGTAAAACTAATGGTAGGATTGTATACGTATTTAATATGTAGTAGCATATATTGCTAGTAGAATGACGTGGTATAATGAGACAATAATTTCACAAGTTATTTGCATTTGAGTGAGCATGGCTTTTTTAGCAAACGATCGGATTGTTGGATTTATCTCCGGCTATGACGGAGGAATACTAATTTGAGATGATGAAGATATATATTTATGATCTCACACAGATGCTATTGTCCACTATGTCACGCATGGGTAGGTATATTTGCTGGCGAAACTGGGTGGGCGGTTGCTTGTTAATTGGACTTGCTACAGGAGAATAGTGATACTTAGAAACTCTGAAATGTGCAAAGTTTAAGAACAAAGCAACTGCTACTTTAGAAACAAAAAAATTGTTTTGGAAAACTGAGCGAAAAGCTAAATACTTTTAATTTATAAAGTAAACAGGTCTGATGAGTCTTTATCGACAAATGAAATACACCGTATCTAGAAAAGCACACACAGTAAAACTATTAACCAAAAAGTGTATAATATTAATGTTTGAAAAAACAAAGTGAATTCTACTTTAGAGACAAAAACTGTTTTTTAAAAATAAAAATAGCTAGTAAGTGTGAAGCAAAACACTTATTAGTTCTCAGTTGGACGGATTCTGTATGGCTTTAGTCTGGAGAAAAGGACTGCCGCTGTTACTCCCTGCAGAAGCTGAGATGTTATAGCTTACTATAGCAAGTCTATAGCAAGCCCTTTTGACATTTAACCTATTTGATTTCCATAGCTTGCTACTGTCTTAGTACTAGCTAGCTGGCCATACACCTTGCTAGCAACTGCAATTGCCCTAACTAGCTGCCATTTGGGCCAATGAGCTGGCTGCACCAAAAAGCAATTGGCAATTGGCCAAATAGGTGTCATAAAAGTTCAGCTAGTTAACTAGCTACCCAGATAGCAAGGAAACATTGAATCAATCTTGAATTAACATAAGATGAAGCATCAATTCAATGTTGATCTCTGATGTTGATTATGTGTCCAGGTGCTCATCGAGTTTACGTTGAATCAATGCATTGAAATAATGTTGAAACAATGTTGATGTTAACAATGGAAATCAACGTAACTGATGTTAACTCAATTTATTATCAATGTAATCTATCATAGCTAATGATAATATCATTTTATAACTACATTTGGCCAATTCTTGCTCAAAGTAGTCAAAATCTACAAAAAACTAATCAAAATACTTTTGAGTTAGGCTCATAAAATAGATAACACATTGACATCAATTTAAAAAATTAAATCGTCTTTATTTATTTTAAACTGCTGCATAATGGACACAATATATATGCAATAGTGGTAGTTTCATGCTGAAAAACGAAAGTTGAAGTGTTTTAAAAGCTAAACTCATGTAAAAATAACGTTTGTTTACTGTTCACAATGTGGATCGCGGTGTGAGCTGCCATGATGATGTGATGTTAAGTTCGTCCTAGTCGGGAGGTCGGGTTGATTTCCCGAACATGGGAAATCATAGAAATCCTGACATGGAATTCCTAGTTGAAAGGGTGTTCCTTTAGTCGGATATCTGGATTCCTAGTTGGAAATTAATAAACGAATGCAGCATTAGCATCAACCACAAATACGCTTTGCTGTTAAGTCTCATTTTGTTTATTTTCCTACGTCACCCTCGTCGTAGCAACTAGAACTTTGAACTTAACCAATTTAACCAAGAAAAAATAAATTCACTTACCTCGTAACATACACATACTGTATATACGAGCGTAGCCTGTACAGCAGCTACCGCAGAAACAGGCAATGAATAATGGTTAAACGGTTTTTTTTTATTTGAAAATGAAAGCGCACCTGAATCTGATTAATCTGATCAGAAATCAATGTTATTAATCAGTATTATGACTTTGGTTGTTATTGTTGCATTGATACAATGTTTCCATTTCAACCTAATACGTCGGTGACCATTACCATCAGAAATTAAATGTTGATTCGACCATTGAAAATTTGTTGATGCCGATACTGATGCTTATAACACAATATCAGTGTTGATTCAATACTTCCTTGCTATCTGGGTAGGTCGTAAGCACAGACAAAGCACAGCTAGTTTACTAGCTATTAGTTAAGGCTGGCTACTTAGCTAGCTTAGTCGTAAAAACTATTTTACAATGTAACTAGCCTTCTAGCTGAGGGCAAAGGTTTTTGAAAACCTATGACATAAATGCCACCTAGCTTAAAACATAGCTACACTGGGGTGCAATAAAATTTGGCACCCTTGGTCAAAATGCCTCATACAATTAATATCTAAGTGAACAGAAGCTAACCTGACCTCTAAATGGTACAAAGTTAAACATTTGAAAGCAAGATTACTTTTTATTTACAATTTTTACAGTTTCTAAATAAAAAGCCCCTGTGCAAACGTTTGGGAACCCTTTTGGATTATTCTTTGTTACTTTTTGAAAAGATGATCAATAAGGCCCAGGCTTAGGTGATTTACTCGTTAGGGCTTCAATGGGTCAGGTGAATATAATGACAGGGCTGAACTATTTATTCTGAAGTAACTCCATGCCTTCAGAATCAAGAAAGTTCACTTCCATCAACAAGGAGAAGGCTAAAAAAAACTCTTTCAACATTTCAAACTACCTATTTCCACTGTCAGAAACATCAGAAAATGGAAGATAAATGGAACAGGTCAAGGCAAGTTCTGGAAGACCAAGAACAATTTCAGATAGAATGGCCCGAGACCTGGTGAGAAATGCTCAGAAGAACCCACACATGACTGCAAAAGAGCTGCAAAAAAAGAGAAGCAGATGCAGGTCGAGTTGCCATAAAGAAGCTTTAAAGCGTCTGAAATACGCAAAAGAAACCCTTGAGAAGCCTGAAGCAGTTTGGAACAATGTGCTTTGGACTGACAAAGCCAAAATTGAACTTTTTGGCCACAACCAAAGAAGGTATGTTTGGAGAAAAAAGGTTGAAGCATTTGTATAGAAGAACACTTTGCATGGAAGTGGATCCATTATGCTTTGGGGTTGTGTGGCAGCATGGGGCACAGGAAATATTGTTCAGGTGGAAGGAAGAATGGATTCCACTAAATATCAAGAAAAGCTAGAGGCTAATGTTCGAAGGTCACTCCAGACATTGACGTTGAATAGAGGTTGGGTATTCCAGCAAGACAATGATCCCAAAGCATACCTCAAAATCAACCATAAGTACCTCCAGGAAAGACGGATGAAGGTTTTGGAATGGCCACCACAGTCCCCAGAATATTATTGAAAATCTGCAGAGAGATCTCAAACATTCCATGCATGCAAGAAGGCTGAAGAATATTTCTAAGCTAGAGGTGTTCTGCCAGGAATGGGGAAAACTTCCAAAAGCAAGAATAGAAAGACTGTTAGCTGGCTACAGGAAGCGTTTTCAAGCTGTTATAGTCGCCCGAGGAGGAGTTACAAAGTAGTAACTGAAAGGGTTCCCAATGACAGTGTTGGTGACAAATGACAGTGTTGGTTTTCTTTTTCTTTTTTTTTGAAAATGTAAAAAATTGTAATAAAAAGTAATCTTGCTTTAAAATTTGAAGAAATGTGTAACGTTTAACTTACCATTTAGAGGTCAGGTTAGCTTTCGGTTTACAAAATGTAAAAGCCATTTTGACCAGGGGTGGCAAATTATTTGCACCCCACTGTAGCTATCAAGCCAGATAACAAGGAAGTATTGAATCAACATTGATATTGTGTTATAAGCATCAGTATCGGTCATCATCACCAATTTTCAATGGTCGAATCAACATTTACTTTCTGATGGTAATGGCACCGATGTATTAGGTTAAAATGGAAACATTATATCGATGTAACAACAACCAAAGGCATCATACTGATGAATAACATCATCATTTTTGATCAGATTAATCAGATTTAGGTGCGCTTTCATTTTCAAATAAAAAAACCGTTAGAATTATTCATTGCCTGTTTCTGCGGTCGCTGCTGTACGCTCATATATGTGTATTCTACGTGGTAAGTGAATTTATTTTTTCTTCGTTAAATTGGTTCAAAGTTGTAGTTGCTACGACAAGGGTGACGTAGGGAAATAAACGAAACGAGACTTAACAGAAAAGAGTATTTGTGATTGATGCTAATGCTGCATTCGTTTATTCATTTCCAACTAGGAATCCCGATATCCGACTCGGGAAACTGGAAGAAACGCCCTTTCAACTAGGAGTTCCATGTCAGAAATTACGATCGGGATATCAACGCCGACCTCCCGACTAGGAAAAACTTGACATCACATCATCATGGCAGCTCACACCGTGACCCACATTGTGAACAGTAAACAAACATTATTTTTAGACGAGTTTAGCTTTTAAAACACTTCAACTTTTGTTTTTAAGCATGAAACTACCACTATTGCGTGTATTGTGTCCATTAAGCAGCAGTTTAAAATCAATAAAGATGTTTGCATTTTTAAAATTGATGTCAATGTGTTATCTATTTTAGTAGCCTAACTCAAAAGTATTTTGAGTAGTTGTTTTGTAGATTTTGACTACTTTGAGCAAGAATTGGTAAAATGTAGTTATAAAAAGATATTATCATTAGCTATGATAGATTACATTGATAATAAATTGATTTAACATCAGTTACGTTGATTTCCATTGTTAACATCAACATTGTTTCAACATTATTTCAATGCATTGATTCAACGTAAACTCGATGAGCACCTGGACGCAGAATCAACATCAGAGATCAACATTGAATCAATTCTTAATTCATCTTATGTTAATTCAACATTGATTCAATATTTCCTTGCTATCTGGGAAGTAAGTACCAATGTATGGTAGCTAGTAAAGCTGCACGTTGTCTGTGTCTGAGTAGCTAGTTAACTAACTGTGCCACCTAGTATTGCCAGCTAGTTAGCCCAAATGGCAACTAGCTAAGAAAATCTAGCTATAGCTAGGATGTAAATGGAAAATGGCCAGCTAGCTTGGACTAAGATAGTAGCTAGCTATGGAACTCGAATACATGTCAAAACAGCTTGCCATATAAGTCCTTGTTGACATAGGCTAGCAAGGGACCAGCCCACATTCCTTGTCACAGCTCTTCTGCAATAACTCAACAGGAAGCCTGCTTGGCTAATAACAGGCATTTCTGGTGAGACCATTTCAGACTGTAACTTTGAAGTTTAGCAAGGAGATGAAAAGCAAGTTTACATGTTTTCACCATTAAATGCACTCACTTCTTTGTGTAAAGTGGATTAAAAGAAAATTCTAATAAATGATTACACTTTTGAACCCTTTAAAATTAATACAGCATTTTTTCCTTGATAAGATTTTCAAATAATGGCTAAGAATTGACCCAACCACAATTCAAGCTTGTAAGGCCATATACTTAATCATGAACTACATAAACCTCCAAACACATTCTATTGTTTCTTCTTCAATACATTTTAACCTAATTCCTGATGACAGGGTAGTGATGACTAGAGTACTAGAATGTACCTGATGACTAGAGTACTAGACCATGGCATAAAACTCCACTTAGTGGATGACAACATGGTGAACAGAAAATCAGCAAGGCTGGGGTTTTAAACTAGTGGAAAAACTGATAAAAATAGAAATTGACCTGAGCACTGGTCAAGCCTGCAAGGCCATTTGAAACCACCACACACCCACCCTTTAGTTGTGCTAATAGCAGTTAAAGGCCCACTCAGTAATTCATTTTGGTTGCTAATCACCGAAAGTTACGTGCACGGCATCTAAGTACCTCAGTGGATCATGGTTCTCATAGTTTTTTTTACAGTAACCAGCCACAATACAATATGACAAAACTGTTTCCAAGGCATGGTTTATTTGGCAAGATGTTAGCCAACTTCTTTTCAATATATTTTCCACAGGCTCAGGGTTTGTAAGGGACAGTGTAACTCCTTCATTTCACAGCCATAGATTTCTTTGGAAGTGCCATTTCTGAGGACACCAAGACTCGCTCAAAAGAGCATACATTCCAGGTCAGAGTACAAGTCCATGTCTTGGCAGATCCTGAGCCACTGGAGGCAACATCCAGGCCTGACACACCAAACCAGCGTAATAGGCTTTTAAATACAGGTATGTATGTTTAACGTTAAGTGTAAGCCTATGAATTAAACATGTACATAGATATAAATATATACTGTCGAGATCTAGAGGCACATTCAGTGGATTTGGAAGCTAATGAAGGTCTGAACATCAATGGAAAATAAATCATCCTGCCAGTGTGATTTTAGTTATTTATATAAAGTGACATTCTACAAACGTTTTACACTCTACGCTGTAGTAAATGTGATTAATTTATACAGAAAACCTCACAGTGACCCAAGAACTGACAGTAGAGCCAGAACCTGTATTGGCTAAGGATGGATCGGGTGAGTGTTTCAATTACTGGAAATAGTATGAGCCATAATTATGTTTAAAAGGTGTTTATCAACATTAAAGCGCTCCTTGATAGCAGTTGATTAAATAGCAGACACGGATCTGCTAACCATAGACCTGACATCTGTGGTCTGTGGGTTCTATTACCGACTGATTCTGGCAGAGGGGATGTGGGGGTTCAGAATTTTGAATGCTGTGGCTCTGGGGATGTGGTACTGTGTGCTGCTCACTGGTCCTGTTTCTCTACTGATTGGGTGGTGGTGCGTCTTCAATATAAATTTAAGAACTGCCAGGATTACTTATTTTTCTGATACTTAGGCCTGTAGCAGCTTCCATGTCCACTGGCTGCACCACAAGATATAGCCATCAAATATTTAGACCTATCTGTAAATGTTTAAATCATATGCTTACACACAAATGCTAAACATATTGAGAAAGGTAAAAGCCTCTTACGCTGGTTTGGTGAGTTGGGGCTGAATGTTGCCTGCAGCAGCTCAGGGTCTGCCGACACATGGACTTGTGCTTTGAATGTAGCTCTTTTGGTCGAGTCTTCTTATCATTAAGAATGGAAACCTAAGATTGTCAAAGAGATGTTAGATTGTCCTTTAAAATCCCAGAGCCCATCCAAAAAATACACAACCATAAAAGATTTGTTAACATCAGTCTGTGTACCAACCTTCATCCAAGCCCTAGGTAACAGAACATTCTGTAAAAGTAAACATAAATTTGATTTGACCTTTGGTTTAAATGTTAACGATCATATGCAGTGAGATAATAAAATTATAATATTAATAAGTATAATTATTATTATATAGAAAACGAATAAACTTACCTCATGAGCTAAGAGAAATAATCCCAGGCTTTCTTTAATTTTTATTGTAGAGATATGTTTCTGTTGCCGTGTTCTGGTGCCGTGAAGTGCAGGCCACTTTATACACACAATGAAGTTCAACAGGCAAGGACAAAACCATCATAGCCTTGCAGGCTTGAATAGTGCTTGGATCAATTATTATTCATTATCAATTCCTATTTCATTAGTTGAAAAATCTTGGGGGCCTCTGCCCCTGAACAAGAAACAATGGTCTGTGTATCAAGGTTTCCATCATGGCCTAGCACTCTAGTAATCATCCTGCACAGTGAAGTGTTCAATGTTAAATAAACTCTTGCAGTGTACATGGTTCCTATTGGACTCACGGGTTAGAGTTGAATTAACACTGGACATTTTGTTGTGTGTGACACTATCATCAGCCTTTTTGGTGAACATTTCTCTGCCTATGAAGAAGAAGCAATAGGCTGTGTACACAGATTTACCAAATGTCTGATTTACCAGACACTCTGCACATGCTTACACACCTGCAGATATGGTCGGATAAATTCTCAGCCATTATTTTTTAAATCTCATCATCGGAGAAAAAAGCCTGCAGAATAATTTTTAAAGGGTACAAAAGTGTAACCATTTATTTGAATCTTTCGGTAGTCACCTTTTTTTTTTTTTTTAAAGTGGGAAAAAAATGTTTAAAATAAAGCTCCACATAGACACCTAACAACCATGTAAATGCTTAGTGAATTTAAAGTTTAGGACTTTTCTTACAAAAAAATATAATACTATCGTCGGTGTTTTTGAAAACGTCTTTCCTTATTTTTTTGAAAGACTGAGTATCTGCTGATAAAACAATAAACCTATATCGATAGCTGCCAGCCTTTTCTCCAGACAAAAGCCATGCCATTCACCCAATTTAGGACTAATAAGTACTGCACATTTCACTCACTCTCTTTCTCAGAAAGTACTTGTCTTTAAAGAAGCATTTGCGTTGTTTTAAACGTTGCGATTACGAGCCACCAGAATAGAACTCTGCCACCCACTTGCCCACCTGATAATTGACAACCAACCATCCATCATTTTTACAGAAACCCAGTTATATTTCACTCTTGAAGCACATTTTTTCTGCTATATCATCAGAATAATACTAATCACTTTAATTAATATTCATGTTAATATTTTGATGTTAATATTTCTGATTCCCTCTACGGGCTCTGAAGGCTGGCTGCCTCTCGTATCGCTGTCTTGAGTCGTGATCCAAAGCCTTTCAATTTCAGGAAAAGGAGGGGGAACTCATGTTAGTTTTTCATCAAATAAATCAATTTGGGATTGGAAATGAAACATTTCACAGATATTTAGCATTGGACCAGGCCCAAAACTTTCAAATTCAAACATGACCAACAAACAAACCAAACCCATTAAAGTAAAAATGGTGTTTCAAATTATGACTACACCAACAATTAGTATTATATAAATACATCACCGTGCTATCCATAGTTGAGTTGTGATAAACTCAGAAAACTCACCGGTCTGTTTGAAGTGAACTGAAAACGACTCTGAGCAGCAGCATCTAGAAGTGACAGATCAATCAAATGTTAAATAAATCTTAAGTTATTATAAAAGTAAGCAGGAAAGACTGAGACTAGTATTAGACTGCACGTGCCTGACGAGTCGCTTGCTTGCAATGATACCAGGACTACCCTGCTAACTGAAACCCACCCTGGGTGACATTATGGCCAATGTGGTGCTGCTCTATGGATATCCCCGAACATGGGGAACAACCCCACATTGGAACCCTGCAAGTTAGCAGGATAAACTACTTAGCAGGGCTCAGGACTCACCGTTTCCACGAGATGGTGTCAGAGTGTGTTCAGCCAACATTTTCTTCAGCTCATCCAGCCTGTAAAACCAATAATCGCACAGCCATT
This sequence comes from Ilyophis sp. 1 JC-2022, assembly GCA_022702515.1. Lineage (NCBI taxonomy): Eukaryota > Metazoa > Chordata > Actinopteri > Anguilliformes > Synaphobranchidae > Ilyophis > Ilyophis sp. 1 JC-2022. Next base: position 78,304,037 of record CM040397.1, on the reverse strand, counting down.
CAGAAAACCTCACTTTACACTACAAGAACTTCCAGCCATTTGGAAATAATAAAAACCTTGTTTGAACCCAAGTCTACTGAATTCACTCTCATCATCTCACCGATGATATCCAGCCTCTAACTGACAGATTTAATAATGTGTCCTTTGCCAGTCTCTCTGCGTTTGTCACTAACCCACCTCCTCTGCAGGTCCGCCGTCTTTCTCCTCTCCTTGGTCAGCCTTTGCTCGGTGTCACGGTAAGCCAGCTGGAGGCAACAACAGAAAGGAGTTAACACTCGGCTGTGGTCAGATGCATTAAATAGCTAACCTCCTCTTAAAAATGTGACTGTGTCCATCTTACCAAATTATCCTGTGCCCTGTTCTGATGAAGTCTAATCTGCAAAGACAGAAAAAGTTCAGTGAGCTAACTGGATTAATTGTAATCAATTTATAGTTCCTGATTGATTCAATGAAAGTCAAAACATAAACCGCAGCGATTAATATGTAATTATACATTTCTGCACTTGGTTCATATGGTGGTTATGGCTGGGTGACTGATTGCAGTATATCTACCGTTAATTAGCCCTCACAGTGAAACACCAAGGAAATTACACATGCTGTAATTATGAGTAAATGTTACCGACTTTGTATACTGGATACATACAGTACCCTATGCTCATGAAAATCCCTAATAAGAATGAACTACTTGAAATGATTGAAACCTTTTGAGACAATTGAAAGTGCTACCTTAATAAAGTTACAGGAACCCAAACTGCCATTACACTGGAAAATATTAAATCTTACACTTTATTAGTGCTGGGTAAATTTTCTAACCTCATTCTTCAGATAAGCCTGTCGCTCTTTCGTTATTTTCTTTATGCCATCTTTATATTCCAGGAACTTCTCATTTGTTTGGGCTGTTCTGGCCTCCTCTTCAGCCAGTTTCCTGTAACAGTCCAAGAAAATCAGCAAAGCACTACTTCCAACCTTCCATGGTACAACTCATCATTTTCCCCCTAATTCATGTTTCCTTCAAATAGCCTTTACATCCTTTGATGAAACATGATACAACACAAATGTTTCTTCCACCAAAGAATTGTATTTGGCCTATGTCTCCAAACAGTTGGTGCTGTGTGTAACTACTGTAACAACCAGTGGAGGTTCAACACAGATGCTCAGATGAAGGTCTGGGACTGAAACATCAGCAGCAATAAAATCTGAGATGTCTTTAAACTCTGTCAATGCAGCTAAAATTATTAAAACACCAAAACCACAATTTCACATGTCACCACAAACCCATATTTCACATGACATTTTACCTTGACACTTACTGGTGTAAAGTGGTCTCCTTCTCCTGCATTGCGATGGTCATCATCTGAAGCTTGTTGTTGAGGGTGTGCATCTTGTCTTCATATAATTTACGCTCCTTTCCCATGTGTTCCTTCAGCCCAAGCATCTCCTCAGTCGAATTCATGGTCCTTGTCTGGAAGGCATTGCAAGACTCCTTTTTAAATATGAAATTGTGTAAACAGGCATGGCTGAATTGTGAGCACTTTTAGATTTTTTTATTGTCAATATTGGCACGTGGGCTAAAAGCCCAAACCAGCTTCTTACCTTTAGCTCTTCTTTTTCTACCTTTGTAGAGTAAAGCAATTTCTCAGTGTTCATCATATGTTCTAAGAGTTCCTTAATCTAAATTGGACAAACAAAGGGAACACAAAGATTGCAGTTTTTCTCAAAACCTAGAAATTATTAAAAGAAATCCCAAACAATAGAAGTGATTGTTGTAGTGGGAGAAGCACTATAGTAGCATTAGTTGGACTTGGTCACCTCAGCCTTGTGTGAAATTCTTTTCTTTTCCCGCTCCATATTAATATTCTCAAAAGCCAAATTCACAGAGTTTAATTTAGTCTCTGTCTCCTGGCGAAGGATCTTCTCCTGAGCAAGTGTCCTAAGAGATCACAGGAGATGGAGACCATGGGGCGTTAAGATCTTGACTGCACAACTCATTACTTTCAGATTTCAACTCCTGTACTTATATATACCTCAACCATTTTTCATAACTAAATATATCCTCCATGACGTTTTGAAGAAATTATGAATTTACAGAACAAAAATCCAGTTTCTTAAATGTTTCATGGCTTAATCTAGAATTAACTAATTAATTGCCTGTTTTATCAGTTATATTTATAGGAACATTGTGTGTCAGTTATTTTAATCAATATTACAACTAAAATTACAACTCCCTTATCCTGGACTTGGTTTTTTTGTGTACCACCTAATTTTTCACATGACAGTTTTACGTGATATTTACTGTTGTAAAGTAGTCTCTCTCTCTTGCGTCAGAAGGTTTATCATCTCTAGCTGGTTCTTGAAGGTGTTGATCTCTTCTTGGTGTGACTTACGCTCCTGTTCAACGCTTATCTTCAGTCCAAACGTCTCCTCAGATAAATCTGTGGTCCTTACCTGGAAAGCCTTGCAAGATTCCTGTTTTAAATTTGAAATTGTGAGAACACAAATTTCTGCACAGCAAACACTTGACTTTCAGCCATGATTCACAAGATCATAACGTTAGCAAAGCATTATTGACAATGTTGGCACGTAGATCACAGGCCCATTTTAGCTTCTCTAAAAAAAAAATTATTATATATAATGTAGAATTATCTATAAATATTCACTATATACAATAAATTCAACAAAATATGTCTAAATGGTGAACACAATTATTTAAGCCATGAATTACATGCAAACATCTCAGTTCTAAAGATATTTCTGATCTAAATATTTTGCACTAGGGCAATGTTAGCTGTCATTGGAAATCACAATGTTCACTTTACTTTAAGAAGCTTATTGTCAAGCGTGAGGGAGCTGTTGGTGTTTGTAATCCTCTTTAGATGGTCTACAAGGTCTTCATTCTAAAAAGGACAAGTGCAAAAGAATGTTAGTTAAATGTATTCCCAACACATACAGCAAAGGGGCTTCTGAAACTTACTTTTTTAGTCAGATCTGAGATTTCAATTATGGCAGAATTTCTTTCCGCAGACAGTCTCTGAACTTTATTTTTAGTCCCTAAACAAAATGAAAACCAAGGTTAAATCAAACCGTGTTATACATTGATACATTATACTAATGTGCTCAATAAATTGTTTTAAACTTACATTGGTATATCCTGCGTTTTACCTGGGGACAGACAGGAGAGAAAAAAATAGTCAATACACTTGACAACAACTTCACTGCATGCAAGAGCACTGGCAAAGAATAGCTCAACAAGTTTTGATCATGCAATCATAGAGAAGGCCTCGTGAGACAATTTGCAGACACCAAACACAGTGAAAGAAGAGCTTACAGTCAGTGCTGTCCTCAACACTATCAACACCCATGCTACTTTTAGCAGAAGTGTAGTGTTTTCCTCCAAGTTTGGGCCTGGTCTCCAGCCCTCTGGGAGGTGGGTGATGAGCTGAATAATATTCATAAAAACAATCTAAGTCAAAGCACTGGAGTTCATCTGTGTCAGTCTTAACACATTTTTTATTACAGCAGCAATTTATCCATCAAACTAAATCTATGTTAATGACTTTACAATGCTTCAACAGGGTACACAATAGGCTCGTCCCCAGCAGTTAAAATACACACTGATACCCTTTATCACTCAGGTTTCTTGAGGAACAAAACCCATGGCAACATGGTATTTGGGTCCACACTGACACTAATGGCTTTTTGGTAGTATCAATATTTCACATAATAAAAATGCATATGCATATCGTAATTAATAATAAAACCTTTAAAAATAGTATAAAAGTACCCTGTCAGACATCCGAAGAAATTCTTCTTTGGAGAAGGCAGGGATCACCAGGGAATTTTGCACTGGGAAAAGGAAAGAAATATTGATTACAGATAAAATATTACTGAAATCACAATTCAGAGAAGAGCACATTCTCTTCACCTATAAATACAAGCAAAACAAGGTCTGTTCATTCCCTTTGGGGAAATCTGTAGTTCAGGATATTTCAACCGTTTGTACAACATAAAGCTAATTTAACTAGTCTGACTATTTTTGGCCAGACATGCTTCTTAAACCAATATGGAGAAACGGTTGGCTATGTAACATACTTAAGTCCATACAAGTATTCATGTCACCTATCAGATGAATTAATACATTCTGTGTCCCAGAATTTTACTTCTGTAATCAATGTGATATTTATCTTGAAAATATTTAAAATTCCATGAACTTCTCATTTGAAAATAATTTTCTCTGAATAGGTGTCTATTATAATAATATATTGACTTTAATAAGTAGCACCATAGAAAATCATTCAGCATTATACTCTCTGTTCAATGTCACTATCTTTCATGTTGTTCTTTCTGGCTATGTAAGGCATTTGTACTTCAATGAAAATAGCTTCCAACAAAAAAATCCTAAACACACTTTTAAACTACAACACGTTTTTAAAGCCATATTTGTCACACTACACAGTATTCAGATAAATAACCAGGATCACAGGTTTCAAATTCAAATAAATTAACTCCTCAACTTACCGAAGCTGGAAAATGTCACAAGTGTGAGGAAAAAGAAACAGAAAAGAGAATAAAGTGAAATAAATGGCCACCAACGTGAAAACACGTTTGGTGGCATGCTTACAGCTTAAAGGCTTTGCTACAAATACTTTTAAACGACAATTCTTGAAAACAAGCACAAGTAAATTAGCAACTTAAACCAACAATGTAACCAATACAATATTTCAAGTATTATTTCAAATGTTATGAATGGCAATGGTGAATAATTGAACCAGAGAGTGGCATATGAAGGGACATCTGTTGTGATGTCATAATACGCACAACTTTTAAAACATAATATTTACCAGCTATTAGCAAGCTAGCTAACTTACTGTTAGTGATGTCTAGCCTAATGGTTGCTATAGCTGCAATATATACATAATCACTGTCATTGGTTCATTGGTATGCAAAAAGAAAAGATAATTGTTACCTTTGCGTCTTTTCAGCTTTTCAACAGCATAGGTAGCTTAGCTAAATTGCAAAAGGAATTCTACAGAGCAGAAAGAATTTTTCAAAATAGGCCTACTGATATCTTTGTTGCCAAGACAACAGTGCACACTCAGTATTCCATTAGCCACTTGGAATACTGCACTTGGAATATTAGCAGTGCTTTCCATGGTGCTAAAGTCAAAAGACTGCAACTATACTGATGCAAAATTATATTGTAGGCATCCAACTTTTTTTTACTGTAGAAATACAGACAGTGGAAAAACAGAATAGAACAGAACTTAATTTGCCCTTACAAAGGGCTTGAGATGGTTAGATGAAAAAAACACGTGCCTCAGCGTGCCTCGCCTATGCAAGACAAGGGGGTTTTACATGTAACAGCATTGTAGTGACTTATTAGAGCTAAACGAGGCAACAACTTTATTTGATGAGAAAAGGCAACGCATTTAATGTAAATGGTTGACAAATATAGGCCCAGTGGGAGAATCAAAATGACAGAAGATAGCCTTTTAGATTTAGATTATATTTTAGTATTAAATAATGTAACGGACCCTACTGCTAATAAGTAGGCAACATAATGATAATGTTACATTATGTAGCCTATATAGGATTTTATTTTGTACAGGATTAGTTTCTTCATAGTAAGTGAAAACATTTACATGGCTAGCCTACTCTGTAATTTCATCCATCGATTCGGGCGGCCTGTGCCATGATGAGCATGTATTTGTTAAAAGTGTGCTTTACCTGCCCCTCTCTTTGCCAAGAACAGAGCAGAAGGCGGCCCATGAGAAAGTCCACAGCAGTTTCCTTGAATATAAAAGGCACTTTGTCTGATTTCTGTCACATTTAAACTAGCTAACAGAAGCTTAAAGGGTAACAAAGCACTAAAACCACTTATTTTAGATGAGAACTGATAGAAATGTTACTGATTGGTCCTGGTCCAAATCAGTGGTACTGGTTTGCAGTCAGTGCAAAACAGCATAAACCCAATGGATCTGGCTCAAAAGCGTCTCTAGTGGTAAAACGTTAGGTACTGCACGTCCAGTCTGTCATTGGCCAGAAACTTTATCCAGCTGACGTATTCTTTCCGGTGACGAAATTGAAACCTGTACAGTATGGAAGGCCAAAGCAATATATATGTCTTTACACGTCATGTGTAAAGACATGATTTTGTGTAAAGACGTCACGTGTAAAGACGTAATTTTGTTTACAGAGGGATTGCAGAAGCATGAATTTTATCAACAGAATCCTCAGCTTCTGTTAAATATCTCAGCGGCCATTCACATGGAAACTTAAGGCGTCTGTTATTTATTAAAAAAAATTTAAAGTGGATATTCACACAAATACACTTCCAAACTGTCGATGCTCATATATCAACTCAGCAGTTTATACATCATTGAGAATTTGTTTACTAATCAATTTCCTAGTTATTCATCATTAAAAAATGTTGGTTAAGATTATGATGAGTTAAGATTTTGAAAAGAGTCGAGTTGTTGATCTGCTGTTTAACAAAGGAGGCTTTGTATATATTTTTTAAAAGGCAGTATTATATTGCAGTTAATTAACTTTAATTAAATAATTTAATCAGATTACAATGTTGTGCTGTTCATTTTAATGCATAAATAAAACTTGCATGCAGTGCAGATAAGCAGATACTCATACATGGCATTATATATTCACATAAGATTATAAAAGCTACTGTGTTGTTATCTGTACAGAAAATCGCGAACCAGAACTACTATTTTCTGCTCCCAAATGCGATACAGAAGAGAGGGCAGCAGCATGTAGCAACTGAAATTATTTGGCAATCACGTAGTGTGTAATTGGTTGACTTGCTGGTGTCATTATTTTCTTGTTAAACACTTCAAATATAAGCCTACTTTTCTGAGTTCTTCATTATATGCTTTTGCCTTTTGGTTTTTATTTATTTATTTATAAATATAAATCAATAGCCTATGGATCAATCAATACAGACATAGGCCAACAAGGTCTCTCGCTGCGGAATGCACTGTGGAAAGGGCGACCGTTCCGCTTACCGCTGCTCGTGGAATTCTACCTTGCATTGTGAAGCTTAAAATAGAGATAGTGGTCTGCCATTTCTCAGAAGCTTCGATAGTCAACTGTAACGTCGGGTGAATTGTTTTGTTGAGCCTATTTGGAATGGAAAAATAGCCTACCACAAAAAGACACAAATAAATACAGAAGAGCCATAGGCCTAAGTAAAAGTATTATTTAAAATGATTCAATTGTATCCGATTATTCATGAAAGGGACATGGGAAGCACCCCTTCAAGCAGAGCAAATTATACTGTATATTAATTGAAATTTAGAACCCTCCTATATGATAACAGATGGTTCTAGGTATAACCAGGTTCTGGAGGGTTCTAGGTAGAATCATCCTCTATTATTATAGAGGATTCTAGATAGAACCTTTCCAGAGGGTTCTCCCACCCGGACAAGGAAAGTACCTTGTACACATATCATATAATGAAATAATAAGTGTTTATAGATAAGTTTATACAGTTTAAAGCATTTTTATCATGAAAAAACCAGGCTCAGACAAATGAACAGCTCCATGGTGGAAACATTGCGATCGGCCAGAAGTGTGTGTGTGTTGTAGCTGAGCATGTCTGGAGGTCAGCACTAGAAATTGTTGACTGTCGTGTGTGTGTGTGTGTGTGCGTTTCATTTGTATATATACAGTGCCTTCGGAAAGTATTCAGACCCCTACACTTTTTCCACATTTTGTTGTGTTGACTTCATTCAAAATTGATTAAATGTATATTTTTTGCCATCAATCTACACACAGTACCCCATAATGACAAAAACACATTTTTAGAATAAACTGAAATATCTCATTTACATAAGTATTCAGACCCTTTTCTGTAAAGCATTAAAATAAGCTCACACTTAAGCTTAAATGGAGTCCACCTCTGTTCAACTGCAGTGATTCTGATTATTTTAGAATAAAATCAGCCGTTCCTGAGTTAGTCAGTCATCATCAATTTAAAAAAAAAAAATGGATTCAGGTCTGGAGATTGAGAACCAGTTGAGAACATTGATTTTGTTGTCAGTAACCATTTCTGTGTTGATTTGGATGTATTTTGTGGATCATTGCCATGCAGGAAGGTCCATTTTCATCCAACCCTAACCTCCTTGGGAGGAGGGTGGGACGATTATATTTTTAAATGTCTTGGTAAAGTACTGCTGTTCATGAAGCCATCATCTATCTTAACTTTGAGGAGTAGGTTTTTTGAGAGTTCTAGTTCCAATTCATATTGTTCTATTCTGGAATATTCCATTTAGCATTGATAACCCTTTATACCCTTCTACTACAGTTCTCTGCTGCTTTTATAAATGCTGATACTCACTTAGGATCCCCCCTTGGTTTTAATACTGAGGAGTTAACCTCACGATTTTATTCCACCTGCCAAAACATCCTGGACACTGTCGCTCCAGTTAAAATCATGCGTTCCAAACCTAGACTTGAACCATGGTTGAATGACACTACTCGTGCCATCAGACAAGAATGCAGGAGAGCTGAAAGCAAGTGGAAAAAAGACAAGCTGTGGTGCCTTTTGACATTTTAAAGGACAGCTGGTGCAGATATAAAAAAATTGTCAAAGCTGAAAAGACAAAATATTTCTCTGATATTATCTCAAATAACTTCCACAAACCTTGTGTTCTTTTTAGCACCATTAACACCGTTCTAAATACCCCCCAATCTGCTTGTCTTGATGTTTACTCAGAAACCTGTGAAAAATTCCTTCACTTTTTTGTTGACAAGATTGCGACTATTAGAGCACACATTTCACTCCCTTCTTGTGACCCATCCATCACTGTCACTTGCTCTGCTGTTTTTAACCAGCCTGTGTCTCTTTCCCTTTTACAGGAAATTATTAGTCATATGAAACCAGCAGCTTGTCTCACAGATGTTGTCCGCCCTTACTTTTTTAAGGAGATTTGTGAGACTATTGGACCAAACATCCAAACAATTATGAACAGCAGTCTTGCTTCAGGTGTTTTGCTAACAAATTTTAAACATGCAGTAGTGCAACCATTGATTAAAAAAAACCAATATGGACACCTCAGTCCTCTCCAATTTTAGACCAATCTCCAAACTCCCATTTCTTTAAAAAATTCTGGAGAAAATTGTACTCATACAACTGCAGTTTTTTTTAGACAGACATGACATTCTTGAGGTGATCCAGTCTGGTTTTAAAGCCCTTCACAGCACTGAATCTGCACTTTTTAAAGTTTTTAACAATCTTTTATTGGCTACTGACTTCTGGGACTCCGCCATTCTTATGCTTTTAGATCTCACAGCGGCATTTGACACAGTAGACTATAATATCCTCATCTCTCGCCTGGAGCACTGGCATTAAAGGCATTGCTCTGGAGTGGTTCAGGTCTCGCATGTGAGACCGTACTCCTCAAAAGGGTTAAAAGGTCCTCCAGGACCTGTAGACACAAAATAAATCCCCACCAAAAAAAGACCAGCAGTCATATGTAAGTTTAGGGATGGGGTCTATTTCAACATCAGCTTCACCCCATTGCTGTGACTGGGGTGAAACTGATAGACCCCATGCGTAGACTGAAATATGGCTGGTGTTTTTTTTGGGGGGAGATTTATTTAGCATGGAATTGCATTAAGTGTTACTTTGTTCCAATTGAAATATGGACTATTTTTCTGACATTTCATTCTTCACTGTGTAAATCTTTTTAGAAGTTCAGACTTAACCAGGGGCTATACTACGAAGCTGGCTTCCTGATTAAGCCTGACTTCAGCACTGAGTAAAACCCAGAACACCTATTTTTACTTGTCCAGATTTTGAGAAGTTCCAGGTGCATTAAGTCAGGCTTACCCAACTAGCCAACTTCATAGTATACCCCCCTGGGAGGTATTTCACAAAACTGGCTGAGTAAGCCAGACTTCTGCGCTGAGTAAAACCTGGAACAGCTCTTTATACTTCAGTCCATGTTCCAGGTTTTACTCAGTGCAGAACTCAAGCTTACTCAGGTAGCCAGCTTTGTGAAATAACCCACTGATTGGTCAGTCGTCAGTATTGTGTACAACTGTACAACACAAATGTTATTAATGTGAGATTAAATAAAATTGAAAAATTAAAGTAATCAGTTATATTTTATTGTGGCAAAGTAATTTATTTGAGTTTCTTAAAAAGGATGGTTCACCCATATCACAATAAAACGTGAAGCATCAGTTTTCAATGTGGAAAGTTAGTTCTCTTTCATCATCTCGTTTCGAGATCCACCTATGGGAATGACATCCGGTCATGACCACCGCAGAAGCATCCAATTGCACCACGTCTGGCCCTGACAGACAGTAGCTTGTCCAATGCGAAGAAGGCTCCCGCCCTCCTTGTACGAGCATATAGGACACTGCAACGCTACTTCTCTTCAGTTAACATTTGCTTCTCGCGAAATTCCGAGTACCCCGCTCACAGCTTCGACCGTGTATCCCACACGAACCTTGGCACTTAACTTTCTGCGGGAGGATATATCTCCGGATCCGCCTCCACCGGGCATGAAAGGTTCGGGAACGTGCGTCAGTGCTGAGTAGCTCCACTCGGTGTTAGCCTGCTACCTCGCTCGCTAGCCCATGTCAGGCTCCCCGCCCCAGATACAATTTTTTTCTGCACCTGCAAACGCGGAACAGGACTGTGCTGTCTCACAATTAGCCACCCACGCTAGCTTGTCTCTTTGCTCTCTAGCCAGCCGCTCTCTAGCCCTGCCTGTTCTCTGCTTAGCTGCCGCTTAGCTCCCCGCTAATGGCTCTTTCTAAGCCCATTCCTCTCGGCCCGTCCGAGGAGCTACTCAAGAACTCGGCCGACTAGGAGAGGGATGTTTATGATGGAGAATTCCTGGGCCCTCCCCCAGGCCCCAGAAAACAGCTTTTCCCAGTTCTCCCCGCCTGCGCTAAACACATGAAACATCACTGGAAGGACCCGCTTGATTTCAAGCACGGTTTCTTCGGCCTGGAGGTTAAGGACATAGCCGCCCACGCCATGGGAGAACCGCCAGCTGATGAGCCCTACATAGCTCGACACCTTAACCCCACGCAGGGAGGTCTCCTGGCGCCGCCCAGGCCTACCCTCCCTAATAAGATGGAACGCTTCACAGCCTCCATCCACCAGGCTTCCTACAGGGCCTCAGCCCTCGCGGTTAGAGCCCTCATTGTTTCCTCCCTCCTCTCAGCTTACCAAGCTGAGCTCACAGAGGAGATGGAGAAACAATTACATAAGGGGAGCCCTTCCCCTATACTGTGGCAAGAGATTGTCACTGGGAATGATCTGGTTCTGCGCAACTCTCGCCAGTGTCTCGCTATGGCTCTCTCCGTAGCCGGCGAGCAGGCGCTCTGGCTTAATCTCTCTGGTCTGCCCGACAGTGAGAAAAGGCGCGTAGCCGGCGCCCCTGTCGAGCCAGGCCAGGCTCTCTTTAGCCCCGAACTTACCCTCATGCAGCAGCGGTGCGACGACAAGGAGGATGAAGCTTTCAAACTCTGCCTCCCCCGCAGAGCGACGCCTCACCTGCCGCCACCCATGTGGCCTCCACAACCCCCAGCGGTGAACCGCCGTGTCCAGCCAGGACAGGGCAGGGGCAAGCTCCAGGGCAGAGCCCCAGGCCAGCAGGGCAACCCCCCTGCTAAGCCTTAGGGGAATATGTTCTTTGCCGCGAAACCCTCTCCCACCCCCGCTGACCACAAACGGAAGCGGCCAGCCTGACACTGCCACTATTGGGGGGCTAAGTCCTTGTTCTGGGGCAGCCAGCCCCTTGGACACAGGTTCATCTCCTCTCTTCCCCCCATGAAGAGAAGGAGACTCCCAGTTCAGGAGGACAGCCCTCCTCTTTTCACTGCGGTCAGGGCACCTGTTGGAGTTCACGTGCCCCCCAGCTTCAGTCTCTGTTCCAGTACACAAGCAGTGTTACCCACATTCAGTGTGCAAAAGAACACCAGGCCATTTATAATAAAGGCTCCTGCCCTGAAAGGCTAAAAAACAAAAAATGTATTGAGAAGAATTCCTTCTTATCACATAAGGCCTCCCCTGGTTTCACCACTAGGCGGAGCGCCAGCCCCATTCAGCACGGCCGCACCCGGCCATTCCCCTCTGCGGTCCTCGGCACCAGCAGGGGCGCTCACGAACCACATACAAGCCTGGCAGGCGACGTTTGCCCCTGACTGGGTACTACGCACAATAGCAAAGGGCTACAGACTCCAGTTTGCAGGGAAACCCCCATGTTTGAACCGAGTCATTTACTCTCAAACTGAGGGGAGTTTGGCCCATGTTTTAGAGGAGGAAATTTCCTCTCTATTACAAAAAGGGGTGATACGTGTAGTTCTCAGAAATCAAGCCCAACACGGCTTTTATTCTTACTATTTCCTGGTCCCAAAGAAGGACGGTTCTCTTCATCCTATCTTGGATCTCAGAGTGTTGAACAAACATTTGAGGCTGTACAACTTCAAAATGCCAACTTATAATACTCTTTCACGTTCAATACGTCAAAGCGATTGGTTCACATCAATCGATCTGAAAGATGCTTTCTTCCACATAGGCATCTATCCTCCCCACACAAAGTTCCTTCGCTTCGCCCACCGCTGCGTTTGCTACGAATACACAGTTCTACCGTTCGGTCTCTCCCTAAGCCCACGGGTGTTCTGTGTCTGTGTGCAGGCGGGTCTAGCTCCGTTAAGACTAACGGGGGTCAAAAAACTGACTTATATGGACGATTGGCTAATCATTGCCAATTCGAGAGTCAGAGTCGTGGGAGACACGCAATAGGCTTGGTGCATTTCGTGGCGCTGCGGAACTTCCGGGTGTATCTGTTTGCATAAGAAGTTCCGGTATAACCGGATGTTTACATCCTACTGAGTCATAAGTTAGCTAGCTAGCTAACTTATGCGTCCGAAATCTTAATTTCAATGAATCAAACAAGGCAAAAACGGGCGTTCAAGTATCAACGCCGTGAATCAGGCTCCACTGAACACTGTTGTGTGCCACACTGTGCAAATTCGGCGCACTATAATAGTCATTTAAGTTTCCATTCGTTCCCTAGTAACTGCGAGGAAAGAGCTAAGTGGCTAGCGAAGATTCGGAGGGATGCATTTACCGTCACCAAGAGTACTAAAGTGTATAGTCGGCATTTTGAACCGGGTGATATCGCTGTGCCAGCTGAAGGTGTGTTAAGGAGGCTCAAGAAAGGAGCTGTCCCCACACACTTTGCGTGGAATGAGTACTCCAAACCAGCACCCATGCTAGGTGTGTGGGAGCGCCGTGAACGTGCTGCTGTCACCCCTCTGCCAGCTCTGGACTCCTCTGATGAGATGGATGTCAGCAGCTGCCTGCAAAAGCAAGATCATGACTATTGCGTGGCTCCTAATCCTGCCGCTTTCGATGATGCCCTGGCCCAAAACGAGTCAATGAGGAATGAAATCGAAGTGCTCCAGAAACAACTAGAGACCGTCCAGCTACAATCCAAATTCAGCCTGAGGCGATTTGCAGGTTCCGATGAGGACATTCGGTTTTACACCAGGTATGTCTGATTTGTATCGTTGCATTTAATCGCCCCTGTCAAATTAACTCACCTGTTCTGTCTCTCCACCCCTACCATGCCTCTCTCTCTCACGCACACCCACACGTAGTAGATTGCAATAAGTACTAGGCTATACTTTAACAAATGTATGTATGCTTGTAGTCTAACAACTGTACATATACAACGTGAAACTAACACGTCATGTATTATGGCTTGTGTCCTAAGGTTTGCTACCTATGAGCATCTCATGTGCTTCTGGCGCTTGATCGAGCCGTCTACCTCCAAAATTGTGAGGGTCACCCGGGCTAAGGTAGCCTCTACCAACCTTGAAGAGCCAATTACCTTAAGGGCAACAGTATGTGTCATCGCTTTGGGTCATCGCTTTGACATTCACCGCACCACAGCCAGTAGGATTGTCATCACATGGGCCAACTTCTTATACAACCTGCTGGGGTCCGTCTGTCTCTGGATGTCACCAGAAGCAGTCAAAGCTCGGCTGCCGCGCGAATTTCAGAAATACCCAGACACCCAGGTCGTGATTGACTGTACTGAGATCCGCTGCCAAACACCGTCCTCCCTCCTTTTTCGAAGTGTTTTCAACGTACAAGTCACACTGCACCTTCAAGAGCATGCTGGGAATGGCACCACATGGAGCCATTACCTTTGTTTCAGCCCTCTATGCAGGCTCAGTGAGTGATAAAGAGATCTTCAAACAATCAAGAATAATACCTCTCCTGACCCCTGACATGGCCATCATGGTTGACAAGGGCTTTATCATCGATGACCTCGTCCCCTGCAGGGTGTACCGGCCGGCCTTCCTGTCTAAGAGGACCCAGATGCTTGAGGAAGACATTCGAGAGACGCAGTCAATCGCACGGTTGTGGGTCCATGTGGAGAGGTGTATCAGGAGGGTGAAGGAGAATAAGCTTTTTGATACCATAATTCCCCTCTCTGTCACTGGGAGCATTAATCAGCTGTTTAGCGTGGCCTGCTTCCTGGTTAATTACCAGAACGGACCTCTGGTGAAAGCATGGGCCATACAGTAATGGAAACATTTCCCAACCTCATCCGCAGTCCCCACTTCCTTTCTGACAAATGTTTTTAACCAATTCGAGGAGAACTTTGTTTGTTCTATTTACAATAAATTATTTTTTTAAACTCACTCATGCCTCCTGTGCCTCTGTACAAGAGAAACTAAAGAAAGTATTTGTCATACTTTTAGCCCGATTTGCCTTCATGAAGGCCAATTAGGCTGAAATATGTATGGTATAAACTACAAGGAGGCATGCATTATCAAAATATATTGCACGGGTAGGGTGGTGATCGGCTATTAACCACACTACCCGTGCAATATATTTTGATTACTCATGCCTCTGAGTGGTTTATACCATGTATACCATGGTCATCATTACACTATATAAAAATGTATATATTTAAACATTTTTACAATACTATAATTTAGTTTTTACAGAAAGGAATCTACCATTTTCATGTATCCACCAGAAGTTAGGCTATCAGCCAATCAGAACCAAGTATTTATATGAACCATGGCATAATGGTTCATATAAATAATAAATAATTTAATACATTGTAAAAAGTAAGAGTGGATCACCACTGCATTTTCAATGATTTGCAGGCAGCAGCCCATTTGAGGGAACTGAAATGCACGGAATGCTGAGATGAGTATATAAATGGTCCATTTACCACTTACCATGAGAGTAGACCAATGGAAATGTTTATTATATTAACAACCAAACACTTAACTCAAATAATTCATAACCAATTAAATTTATTCAACAAATAATTAAATGGATTAAATTTTTCAGAAATCTTGGCATGTAAAAGTAAAAAAATAAATGGTCTGCCCTTTCTCTGATGGTGTTTGCAATGCCACTGTCTTTATAGATCCGTTGGATTAACATGTCCTCTTCAGCAAACACCAGAAAGTTACACCATTCCAGTCCTGTGACAAGCAGCTGTCCTTGTACTTGCCAGAAGTAGGCGTGTTGTTGCTTCAGCTTCAGGTTGCCTCCCTCGAGCTTCAGGTAGGAGCAGTCAACATAGCTTTTTGCGTGGGGACACTTTACTTCAAGCAGGCCAAATGGTGGGCTTTCTGTGGGGTCGTAAATCAATCCATCCGGAGAAGACCCCAGCCAGGGTGCATCAGGGTGGATGACGAACCCACATGGTGAGTAGTTCACAAGCTTGGTCTGACAGTACTCTCGGACAGCACCTGCCTCCATTTCCAGACCCCTCTTCATAGCTGCTGTCTGAGGGGTCCCTCGCAGGATCCTGTCAGCTAGGTGTTCAGCTGAAGTTGGTCCTCTAACATGGCACACCTCCCTGAAGTGGGAGGAGGTGAGGCGCGGCCTTCTCAGCTGATGCCATTCTGAGACCATACTCTGGTCTTTGGTTGCAGCTTCAATTTTGTGAGCCATATCCCACGTGGTCTCCAACGATGTTATAAACAGCCTTTCCTTTTCACTGCACACGAACATGCAGTTTGAAGGGTACAGTCTGTAGTGCTGCAGAGGAAGGGGTGGTGGAGGAGGGGCATCTGGGTGAAATGTTATTTGCCTGCTCGCGCGGTCAGAGGTTGCTGATACGACAGTGGACTTCCTGCCTGGACCTTTCCAAGTGCAGAGTCCACCAATGGGACCTCACTGGAGATGCCCATAGTGGTAATCAGTGGTGCACAGGCCATGTCTTTATACACCTCTGATACTTTCAGAAGAGAGAGGTCCGGTAGTTCTCCTTGATAAGCCTTGTACAGTGTGCTCCTGTGTAAACATAAAAATGTCATTAAGAATATTCTCTAACTTTCTGTAAATAATGTGTTGGATTAACTTTTGATACTTGCTGAATAAATGAAACCGACTTGCTGATTAGTTCTCTCATGTTTACTTGTTTAAAAAGACAAGCATTTCCTCCATTCGACACCCACCTCAGCATTCCTTGTGACTTACAACTCTCCTAAATTGGCTAACTGTTTCATTGTTAAAAAAAAAAAAAAAGGGGGATCCACACACCTATAGCAGGTTGCCCTGACGCTGACCTCTCCTGTACTTTTATCTTTGTTTGATACTGAAAAAGAGACAGATTTACGCTAGTCAAGAATGTAACGTTACTGATTTTGAATGTAGATGTAGCAACATTAGCTGGCTAGCATAGTTATAACTTAATGATGCCGTTACTCACCCTTGTAGTTGTCGATGTAGCTCGAAATATACATCTTAAACCCCTTTTCTTTTTTGCTCGTCTGGGCTACCGAGGAAGCCCTCACGATGCGATTGTGCGATGTACATCATTGACCGTGATTTTAGGGAGGTCCTGCAAACAGCGAGTGTAAAAAACCATCTGAATCTTTCCGTAACAACAAACCAGACCGGAGGTTCTTGTGCAAGTACTCGTACGTTGGAAGTCGAACGACGCCATCTTGCACACCTACGCAATTAGTTCTGACACAACTAGCTGTGCTCGGGTTCAGGGTAAACCTCCCCAAGAGCAATTTCTCTCCTTCTCAGAGTATAACGATCTTGAGGCTAGTGCTAAACTCTGTTTCGATGCTAGTCCGCCTGTCAGCGGACCGCATTGTATCCCTGTGGGACTGTCTCTCTCTGTTCAAACCGGGCTTAAGAGTACAGTACTGCACATGCCTCAGACTGCAAGGGCTGATGGCCTCAGCCTCGCAGGTTTTACCGCTGGGGTTACTGAGGATGAGGGGCTTTATGAGGTGGGTTTCATCACTACACGTCAGCCCCGTACGCAATCTCCATCGCCGTCTCACAGTGACGCACGAGTGCACGGCAGCTCTACGTCATTGGGAGAACACAAACTTTTATACTCAGGGAACCCCTCTCGGGACCGTTCTCATGAGGAAAGTTGTAACGACAGATGCATCCCTCTCTGGGTGGTGAGCCACTCAGGAAGGACGTGTAGTGAATGGGATGTGGCCAATCCAGCTGCGCTCAGCTCACATCAATTATCTGGAGCTCCTGACTATATGGATAGCTCTCAGATATTTTCTACCCCACTTAAGGTGACGGCATGTGCTAGTACGCTGCGACAATACGACTGCTGTAGCATACGTCAATCGCCAGGGGGGCATGCGCTCTCTCCATCTCCACAGTCTAGCCCACAGACTGCTGGTATGGGGCAGCCATCACTTTCTGTCGTTATGTGCGACCCATGTTCCAGGCATTCTGAACACGGGCGCAGATCTGCTGTCAAGGGGAAACCCACTGTACAGGGAATGGCGTCTGCATCCCCAGACTGTGGAAATGCTATGGCAGAGATTTGGCCACGCAGCCGTTGATCTCTCCCCTCGCACGAAAACGCCCATTGTCGTATGTTCTTCTCGCTACGGGACAAGAACGCGCCTCTAGGCGTAGACACACTAGCCCACCCTTGTCCGTTACGTACGGACCTGCTGTCTCAGGCGAACGGGGAAATATACCACCCCTGCCCAGAGCGAATAGCTTTTTGGGCATGAAGGGGGCTCGCCGTTCTCTGCCTGTTGTTAAAAAGCTCATTCCCTCATGGGATTTATCTTTGGCGCTGGAGGCTCTGTCTCAACGGCCATTCAAGCCTATACACGGAATAGAGTTAAAATTACTGTCTCTGAAGACAGCACTGCTGCTCACATTAGCCTCTGCGAACCGGGTCAGTGATCTCCATGCGCTCTCAGTGCATCCCTCGTGTGCAATATTCTCCCCTAATATGGATAAGATTTTCCTTAAACCTTATCCTGCCTTTATGCCTAAAAGCTTCCCAGCTTTCACATGTGAGGTGTTAGAGCTTTCTGCTTTTCACCCACCACCGTTTTCTTCTGAGGAAGAGCAAAGGCTACATATGCTGTGTCCTGTGCATGTTCTCTACACGTATATAACAAGGACTAGGGCTTTCAGAAAGAACAACCAGCTCTTTGTCGCCTGGGCCCCTGCCTGCAAAGGGAAAGCCATCTCTAAACAGGGGCTGTACCATTAGCTTGTGGAAGCTATTGTTATGGCATATGGTTCAAAGTGGGTATCGCCTCCCTCAGGTCTGAAGGCTCATTCTACGAGGGGCGTGGCTGTATCGTGGGCCCTATTTTGTGGGGTCTCCATGCAGGAAATCTGTTCAGCCGCAGGCTGGGCTTCTCCACATACTTTTGTGAGGTTTTACCGTCTGGATGTTACCAGGACACTGGTAGCCCACTCAGTGTTGGGGGTGAGCTCTGTGTGAGCCACACACATCTCACTATGGGTGTAGTACTTCACACTGTTCCCGGACCCCAGTTACTACACTGGACAGTGGACTGTGTTTTGTATTTGCCTACACGGGATGCACTAGGCACCACCCTCCCGTTAGGAGAACTGTGAGCATATGGAAATTCGGGAGTTGTCCAAATCTCCCATAGGTGGATCTCGACACGAGATGATGAAAGAGAACTTTAGGTTACTGTCGTAACCCTGGTTCTCTGAAACATCAAGTGGAGAGATCCACTAACATTGCCCTGCTTGCTGCGCGTGAGAAGCGAATATGTCCACTGAAGAGAAGTAGCGTTGCAGTGTCCTATATGCTCGTAGAAGGAGGGCGAGAGCCTCCTTTGCATTGGACATGCTACTGTCTGTCAGGGCCAGACATGGTGTAATTGGATGCTTCTGCGGTGGTCATGACCAGATGTCATTCCCATAGGTGGATCTCTCCACTCGATGTTTCAGAGAACCGGGGTTACGACAGTAACCTGAAGTTTCAATATCTGTATCGCTTTAAGGATAATGAAGTGCCAAGAATCCAAGAACATCCATTCATTCCGCAATAATAATGGTAGATTTAAACAGAGCGAGTCGAGGCGGTTAGAAAGACGGACTTTTAAAGCTACTTTTCGGTGAGCATTAAAAATATAATTTAAAGAATTGCAAACCATGGTCCGTAGAGTTCATTAATAATCTCTTTCAATACACCGTACCACTGGATATCTAGCTAAAGATAGGACACACTTGCATAAATGGCAATCTCGCTACACTAAAGATTATTATCTATTATTATCAGTTTGCTAGCAAGCCTTGCATTAAAAGTTTGGCTAAGTTAGCCTCTTGCTAGCTACCGTAAATTCCGGACTATTGAGCGCACCTGAATAAAAGCCGCACCAACGAAATTTAGAAGAAAAAAAAAATTTGTACATATATAGGCCGCACTTGTCTATAAGCCGCAGGTGTCCACGTTGTAACATGAGATATTTACGTACACAGAAAGATGATACACAGTAGGGATGTGCGCGTTTAGTCGACTAGACGATTAAATGTTGCTACCCTCGCTAGTCGGCACCAGAAATACTAGTCGGTTAAACTTATTATTTTATTAATGTACACATTTAAATGACATATTGACATAATTTGCACTGAAATGTCATGTTTTCCTGGATAAATGTTGCTTTATAAAAAAACGAGCATCCGTTACTATGTTAACAACGCAGGATTTAAAAAAATAATAACTTTTAAACGAAGAAAAAAAACAAAACGGATTAGCCTGTTCGCCCTGCAAGTTAAACCAGCGAGGTGGAAAAAGTAAGTAGCCCTATCGCGTTGTTGAATAGCCCAATAAAGCGAATCTAATGTCGATCAGTAGGCCTACGTAATTGTTATTTTTTTGTGGGCCTATTATTGGTAGTTTTTCTGATGACCGATTATTATTTTTTACTGTATTTGCTATGCGATCGCGATCGCGTTCACCCAATGCAAATACCGTTGTAATAATCAGGCACGTTTCCTAAAAATGTTTTGCAGCAGCTCTATTTCCTTCTTCGACAGCCAGATCGATTGCCTTTAACTTAAAAGCTGCATCATATGCATTTCTTCGTGTGTTTTCCATGATGAGGGTGTGTGCATGATGCGCAAAACGGCTGTTCAAAACACAATCAAACTAGCGTCTTCCTCGGCGCATTATCTCGAGCATCCGTTACTATGTTAACAACGCAGGATTTAAAAAAATAATAACTTTTAAACGAAGAAAAAAACCAAAACGGATTAGCCTGTTCGCCCTGCAAGTTAAACCAGCGAGGTGGAAAAAGTAAGTAGCCCTATCGCGTTGTTGAATAGCCCAATAAAGCGAATCTAATGTCGATCAGTAGGCCTACGTAATTGTTATTTTTTTGTGGGCCTATTATTGGTAGTTTTTCTGATGACCGATTATTATTTTTTACTGTATTTGCTATGCGATCGCGATCACCCAATGCAAATACCGTTGTAATAATCAGGCACGTTTCCTAAAAATGTTTTGCAGCAGCTCTATTTCCTTCTTCGACAGCCAGATCGATTGCCTTTAACTTAAAAGCTGCATCATATGCATTTCTTCGTGTGTTTTCCATGATGAGGGTGTGTGCATGATGCGCAAAACGGCTGTTCAAAACACAATCAAACTAGCGTCTTCCTCGGCGCATTATCTCTGTCTGTCTCGCTCTTGCGCTTCCTGCTAGAGCGCCCCCCTGGAGGCCGTTAGCTCGTAAAAATCTATAGATTAGCCGCACCGTTGTATTGGCCGCAGGGTTCAAAGTGTGTGAAAAAAGTAGCGGCTTATAGTCCGGAATTTACGGTAATACAAATACAAACTAATTAAAATATGGCATTGTTAAGCCTCTTCATTTACCTTGAAATCACGGACAAAATATGTCCTCTTCCACTACATCTGACGAACATAATCAGAAACAGTCCTGGAAGGCACGTATACAATTACTTCGAAAATTTCTTAAAGCCATTGCGAGAAGAAATCTCAATATTGTCTGTCTTTTTCAAACGCTCTTTCCTTTCTTCTTCTTCTCTGGATTTAAATGATGTACCTACGCATACCGAACCCTGTTATCGGGCGAAAAACAAATGTTTGTGTTCAACATACAATACTGATATTATTCAGGCACATACCATTGGACATATATTTATTAGGTTCACAAAACGATAAGCTAACTTTTAAGCCAATAAACATGTAGATCTGACTGGTAGTTTTTTTTTGTTTGTTGTTTTAGTCTTTTAGATGAGAAAGTACAGCAAAAAAAAAAAGGGGCGCCCATTATCAGGCGTAAAGAAGCTCATGATTTTTGTTGTTTTAAAAATCAAAGAATAGTTTATTTCATCAAGAAAGATAGCTACCATTTGAATAACCAACATGTTGGCAAAATAGCTGGCTAACTGGATTGTTTACCTGGCAGTCCGGAAGTCGTCAATCTCATTGGATTTATTTCTTCACAAAACAATAAACTAACTTTTAAGCCAATAAACATGTAGACGTGACCGGTAGTTTTTTGTTTTAACGTCTTTGTTTTAGATGAGACAGTACTGTCAAAAAAGGGGCACCCTTGGCAAAATAGCTAACTGGATTGTTGACCTGGCAGTCCAGAAGTTGTCAATCTCATTGGATTTATTTCTTCACCTACCACGCCCTCAAGTGAACATATAAAAAATGGCACTTATTGATGTTGGCGCTTGCTAGTTCAGGCTAGTTGAGTTCATCACACACATTTTGATAATATTGTAAATGTGCTATACACATATCAATCTATTAATGGTCAATATATATTTTTACTTTATTATTAATATACCTGTATTGTAAACAAGAATCTTATTATCAAACATACTGTATATCTGAAAGCACAAACACAGAGCACTTGAATTCTATAAAATCATTGGTGGAGGTGGAGGTGACAACTGTGGTGGCAGCAGTTTGGGTTCCTGTGAAAAAAAGGACATCGAGCAGTAGGGTCGTTTTACCGGCCTACGTTGTACAAAAAAAAAAAAAATGATACAAATAATAGAAAGTAACAGGACAGGCGGCAGAGTAATAAAACAAGAATAGGCAACAACTTGTTTATGTATAATGTTATAATGTTAACTACCTCTACAGTTGTTGGGCCACGTGTTATGTGAGAGGGGGTTGGTGTCAGAAGAGACAGGAGGCGATGTGGCTGCGATGTTGATTTGCCCAGGGGGGTGGTGGGGCATTAGAGGAGGCTGGTCCTGTGGCGTTGTCTGACAGGGCAGGCGGTGTAGGCTGCAAGCAGGTGCAGGTGGTTGTGCTGGTGGTCGAGCTGGTGGATGGCTGTGCGGCTGCAGGGGGAGTGGATGTTGTTGTGGAGGAGCTTAGAGAGGTGGTGCTGGTGCCAGGACCCGGTTGCACGTCAGATGGCATCAAGCGTGACTCATCCATTATGGAATGGGTCGAAAGGGAAGATGCCTGTGTTCCTAAAGTCTGCCACCGCAATCATCTTCTCCTTGCAGCTCTTGTATGGGATGTTGAATATTTTTGGGAAACTCAGCTTTTGTCACAATGTATGAATTTTGATATTGGGAACAAAGCCCGGCCTGAATTGAAAAAGTACTCTTGAGTGGCCCAAAATATCCAACATCCAGAGGCTGAAAGAGGTGGGTAGTGTGCGGTGGCAGGCAAAACAGCGTGACACCTTCCCTCACAGCCATCCAACGCACTTCCAGGTCCAGGTGGCTCTTACGTCCATCAAAGATGAGAAAGAGAGGGCGCTCAGGAATGGCGTGGCAGATGAACTGCTGGAACCACCTTCTGAACAGCTCCCCGTCAAAGTGCCCTGCTTTAGATCTTGAGTACAGGGCATTCCTGGGACCTCCCTGTGTGAATGATGGATCTGCTGGGAAGCCCGAATTGAATATGTTTGGGGGGATGTCTCCCCCAGCAGCATTGAAACAGGCCAGCACTGACACATGTTCCCACGGGACTGGCGGTAGACATGTTTAGCGCCTCAACGTGACAGCACTTTCTCCCTACCCCTCTACATTTCAAATCCAGTCTCATCGCAGTTGTAGACTTGACTGGGTTTGTCCTTCAACCTCAGGGCCTCCAGGGTCCCGTCCAGCAGGGTGTAAAACTGGTCTACCACCTCCCACGTAGCACAAGCTGCCCATACCCCGTCCAGCAGGGTGTAAAACTGGACCACCACCACCACCACCACCACCACCACCTCCTGCGAAGCGCAAGCTGCCCGTGCCCTGTCAGGTTGTCAGGGTTGTCTGGCCTCCTCATGCTCAAGACATTAGTGTACTTGGCTCTGAAATTTCTCCACATCTTTCCCAGTTTTGGGGTGCCTCTTCCGACGCATCGGCGTTACAAATACCACCAGGATGTGGTGGGTCAAGGGGAACCCACGGGGCGTGCAGTAGAGGCAATACTGCACCAGAGAATTCTCATCCTCTGGTGACAGCATTGTGGATCCCCCACTACGGCTCCTGTGGAAAACCCAGCCACTTACTCCATCTTGCAGGGTCTGCCTCGGCACCTGATGGATCTGAATATTACAGTAAATAAAACAATATTTTGATTAACATTTATGCTTGTTATTTGCTTATCGTTTAACAAAAAATATTGACCTTGGTTGTCGTTGTTTCTGCTGTTGGTGATGGTTTACTGACGTGTATTCATTCACAAACTAACCCCAGCAGCCTTACAGACAGGCATCACCCTCTCACAGTCCTCCATGGCCGCTGTCATGTCCTCTTCGTTCCACTGCTTCCTCTTCTCAGGCTATAACATATAACTGATTTAGATACTGCATTGTCTTTATTGATAAAGATTATTGATATATAGTGGGGGACACACACGTTCATAGTGGGCATGATGTGATGGTAATAGGCTAATCTCTATATAGAAAAGAGCAATGTATCATTATTGTGCATGCAAGCTCAGTCATACCAGTAAGGTGTGTATACATATACAGCAATGACGATTTGGTCAGGTTTAACAGAGTTAATGGGCAAAATAACAGACATATCGCTCAACGCAGCAGGTGCTTGTAAACATTATCCGAGATGGGTGAAATATCCGATGGGAAACATGAACAACATCGGTTCATATTCGTTGTACAGATTGTCTATAATAATCGTATCTTCATATCAGGGTAATATGACATTCTCTCAACACTTGGAAACATCGCTAGCTATCTAGCTAAAGTTTTAGCGACATTTTATTTCATTAAATCCCCTGAAGTAAACAAGACTATGCGGCGTAGTACACCAGCGTGGAACTAGAATCAGATTTCGGAATTCTTTTCAGATAGGGGGCGTGATAAAAAATGCTCACAAAATGTGTAATTATGGTCAAATATTCATGAAATTGAGCGGATACATACCTTATTTGGTTTGAAGTGGGTGGAAAATAGTAGTTTTCTTTTTTTCCGTTGGCAAATTAGCTTTCGACGAAGTTCAAATATGGTCGAACGCGGCCGTGCCCGATAATGGGCGCCCTGTAGCTACACGAAGTAGCCTTATTGGTCCGAGATTATGGCGTTTATTTAGTTCCATAAATAGCGCTCGCGTGGAATTGGCAAACGAGCGCACAGAACAGTATCCGCGTCCCGCGCCCGTGGAATTGTGAAGTAAGCGCACAGAAGAGTATCCGCGTTTGTGGAGCTATGAAGCGAGCGAGCACAAAGCTCATCTGCGAGTGCGGAGCTGTCAAACGAGCGAGCAAAGAACCATCCGCGCGAGCACAGAGCTGCGAGTGCGCGAACTTGGTTTGCTCTCGCTCACTCACCAAGTTGATTTTTGAGACTTTGGGGGCGGGATGGATATCACAGTGGCTGATGTCTTCACTCCTTTGATTGGTCACTTTACATACCGGCCTTTACTTGTGTGCTTGGCCATTTGATCGCGGTATACTGCAAATAAGAACATGGCTATCATGCAAGATACTCATTTTATTTGCTAAGCATTTGATATGTTATAGAAGCCACCACGAGTTTTCATTAACTAGATGACTAAACTTAACGTTACTAAAAACCTGAAACTGAATGTTACTTGGCCTATTAACCACAAAACTTGCAGTTACTCTGAGGATGTCTACACTTCTTTATATAATGCCTTGATGTGCTTCAGTAGCCTATAGTTGTCGTGGAAATGTGAATTTAGCTAATATTTTCTAGTGCCCATTTATCTGACAGAATGTATTTAAAATGCTTGTCATTTTGGAGTACCGGATGGAATTTAATAGGCCTACATCTGGGAAGAGTAGGCTAATGTAGACTTTCCTTTGATGTAGGTGCATCTTTGATTAATAGGCTAGCTAGATATAGGCCTACGTGATCCATAATTATCATCAATCAATATAAAATAATTATATTCGTAAACCTATATATTCAAGTTTTCCGATTTCAAAAATTACAAACAGGTTGTTAGGCTAGGTTACAATTTCGACACCGGTGTTAGGGGTCAATATGGAAATTTAATTCGAATTAAATTTCCATATTGTTGTTCCATATTCCATATTTCCTAAAGTTGTTATGAAATCGAATGTATTCCAACATCATTTGCATAATAGGCTATTAGCTTATTGTCGGGCGCAATATGTCGGCAATAATAGGTGACGCTCCTTCTAATCTGTTATAGGCGTAAACGGTATGGTCCATAAGGGTACAGTATAACGCAATAGGACATTTCGATTTCAGGTTATTTTGTCGGCTACAATTTGCCATGCGTAGGCTAATTTACGTTGCACGTTAACTGTGGATCCATCGTTGGCTGAATAAAGTTGTAGCCTACTTGTTGCTTTTCGTTAATGTTATTGCCCTATAGCCTTATAAGTAGGCTATCTTAATGTTGTAATCAGATTAACATGATTGATTATCACCGTGTTGCGTTTATTAGTCTAATATAAGGTAAGATGTAGTTTTTAGGCCTTTTAGTCGGTAATATAATAGTGCAGTGCATTCGTCTATTGTAGGCCCGATTTCAAAAGTGACAAACAGGTTGTTAGGCTAGGTTACAATTTTGACACCGGTGTTAGGGGTCAATATGGAAATTTAATTCGAATTTAACCTTCTAAAGTTGTTATAAAATCGAATGTATTCCAACATCATTTGCATAATAGGCTATTAGCTTATTGTCGGGCGCAATATGTCGGCAATAATAGGTGACGCTCCTTCTAATCTGTTATAGGCGCAGGGGCGTCGTCGTGGGGGGACAAGTGGACCTGACCACCCAGGGCCCCATGGTGGGGACGGGCCCCCAGAAGGCCCGTACTAAAGAGTTTGCATTGGGAAGGGGGCCCAGAGAAACTGCCTTTGCACGGGGCCCAGAATGTCATGCTACGCCCCTGTATAGGCATAAACGGTATCGTCCACAAGGGTACAGTATAACGCAATAGGACA
The DNA here is from genome assembly GCA_022702515.1 of Ilyophis sp. 1 JC-2022. Lineage (NCBI taxonomy): Eukaryota > Metazoa > Chordata > Actinopteri > Anguilliformes > Synaphobranchidae > Ilyophis > Ilyophis sp. 1 JC-2022. The sequence continues at coordinate 78,277,367 of CM040397.1, read as the reverse complement.
TTGGCAATGTTTAAAATATGTTTTTTAGTTAGCCTACACATTAATGCAGTAGTAGAAGGTCTAGCCTACACAGTATATATAGCTATGCGCTGCTCATACAATTATCTGAATTATAGCGAAACTGACCAATAGTTTCAACAAATTAACACAACAAATAAAGAACGTTGTCCGCGATGTCATTTGCCATGGCTCGGCATTTAAGTGCAATACACGATGGCACAATAAGTGCATATCAGCATTGATTGATCAGCGGTGAGAACATCAATGCGCAGATAATGATTTAGTTAAAATAATCAGGAAGCCTGGAATTAAACACAAATGAATAAATATGTTGTTTGTTGACAGGACTTCCTTTAGCCTAATAATAGGTTACATTTTGCGCATAATGTCTGGCCCCATCTCATCAATTTTGTGATTGTAGTCTGAAACCGCACAAAAGTTAATATGTAGTCTAGGCTATGTGACTGTTATTAAACTAGTTAGCCTATTAAATTGCAGTATTTTTTACATTTCCTTTCAGCTAATTAAAAGCTGATAAAATGCAGCCACACCCAGAGACTTTTTCAATTTTATTTTTAACAACATTGTCAATGTCCTATTGCGGTTATGTGCACCCTTGTGGACGATAGGCTACTCAGGCTATGTAAGCTACTAGCCTACATACTATCCGACAATATAGGCTGTAGGCAATCATGCAAATGATAGGCTATTAGAATATATTCAAATTCATACCAATTTTAGAAGGTTAAATTCGTGGTTAAAACTCAATTTCATGCCAATACACCCTATTATGCCTATACAAGGCATAGCAACGGTTAGATTATAACAAGCACATTCAAGATACAGTATGTGAAGAGTTGGTAACTAGCCTATTGGCTAGGTGATTTCACGATTTCACATGGATCGGGAAATTGGCTGATGCCATCTCGGCTTGGCTCCATCCCCAACACCAGTGTCAAAATAGTAACCACAAGCCTAGGCCTAATTAACGCTATTCGTCATTTTATTAAATCTGTAGAACAAAACTTGAATATTATGACTACCTAGGTCTATAGACTAGCCCTAGTCATTTTATATTGATTGTTCATAATGGATCAGATATCCATATTTATCAAAGATTAACATAGCCTAGGCTACATCAAAGAATATAGCCTATCACTATTCTCAGATGTAGGCTATCGTGTTAAATTCCATCTGGAAATCCAAAAATTACTAACACATTGATTAGGCTACATTCTGTTTGAGAAATTAGTGCAGTTTAGTAGATATAATCCACATTTCCATGACAACTATACTGCCGCATGTTAAGCCATTAGCATAGCCTATATACAGTGTGGACGACATATCCAGGGTAACTGCAAGTTTTGTTGCTAAGCAGTAGCCTAGCCTAACATTCAGTTTCAGGTTTTTAGTAACGTTAGCCATGACGGAAACCTTAGGCAAACTTTTAGGTGGCCTCTGTAATATATCAAATTGCATATTATTAGAGCAGGCCTACACTGAGTCAATGAACTCAGTATATATAAATCTTCCATGATCAGCATGTTCTTAGTCGCAGTAGTATACCTCTGTAGGCAACAATGCAGAAACAGACATTAAGAATGGGTCTTGTTGAATGGGAATCTGAGATTCCCCGATCAAATGGCCAATCACACAAGTAAAGGCCGGTATGTATGGCAAGCCGTTTTAACATTTATTCATCGAGACTTACTAGTAACTTACTTGTACAATTCTTTCTTATTCTTTAGTTACTAGTAACTATTCCAATAGTTACTAGTATCTATTTCAGTTTTACGAGTAACTATTCATTAGATGCTAGTACTTATTCTTTAGTTACTAGTAACTATTCCAATAGTTACTAGTATCTATTTCAGTTTTACTAGTAACTATTCATTAGATACTAGTACTTATTCTTTAGTTACTAGTAACTATTCCAATAGTTACTAGTATCTATTTCAGTTTTACTAGTAACTTTTCATTAGATACTAGTACTTATTCTTTAGTTACTAGTAACTATTCCAATAGTTACTAGTAACTTTTCATTAGATACTAGTACTTATTCTTTAGTTACTAGTAACTATTCCAATAGTTACTAGTAACTATTCCATTTTTACTAGTAAGAAATTTAGATTTTTTGCAATTGAATTCTATGGGGCTCTGCGGTTCAGATATCAACTATTTGCTTCTGACTAGTAACTATTCCAATAGTGACTAGTATCTATTTCAGTTTTACTAGTAACTATTCATTAGATTCTAGTTCTTATTCTTTAGTGACTAGTAACTATTGCAATAGTTACTAGTATCTATTTCAGTTTTACTAGTAACTATTCATTAGATTCTAGTACTTATTCTTTAGTGACTAGTAACTATTCCAATTGTTACTAGTAATATTTTTATTCTTACTAGTAACTATTTCTGTTTTACTCGTCATCGGTAATGACTAGTCAAAATGACTATTTGATAGTTCAATTAACATTCTTACTAGTAGCAATAAAAATGGACAACATTTGGAATAGTTACTAGTAACTAAAGAATAAGTACTAGTGTCTAATTAATAGTTACTAGTAAAACTGAAATAGATACTAGTAACTATTGGAATAGTTACTAGTAACTAAAGAATAAGTACTAGTATCTAATGAATAGTTACTAGTAAGTCTTGAGGAATAAATGTTAAAACGGCTTGCCATAGGTATGTAAAGTGAGCAATCAAAGGAGTGCAGTTACTAGTAAAACTGAAATAGATACTAGTCACTATTGGAATAGTTACTAGTCAGAAGCAAATAGTTGATATCTTAGATCGGAATAACAACTAGTATCTATTAAATTGGAGATATCCTCAACTCGAATAACAACTAGTAAAAATCTATTTGGAGATATCTTCATTTGGAGATATCTTCATTCAAATGACTGAATGCATAAACATGAGGCAGACATCCAGCATGCTCTCCGGTTTGCCAACCGCCAATAAAATCGCTATACAGAGGATTGGGGGTTCGAGCTGATCAGGGCACAAGTTTATTTTTGACAAAAACAATGCAACTGTTAAATACTTTTGATTTATTACAGTTATTATTTTCACATTAACAAACGTATGTTTATTGCTAAGGCAACGTTTCAAATATTAACTGTTCAATGTTTCACTTGTACTACAGCGAAATGCTGAAAGTCAGACGGACACTGACATCACGTGAAACAATTCAGTCACTGGACACCACGGCAGAATGCAGGCTAGCTAAGATGGCCATTTGTAAAGCAAAGAAAAAAGTTTTAACGCAGAATATCATCTGGTTAACATCGCGTTGTTGCATTAATGTAAAAAAATATTATATAAATAACTGTGCCATTGGCTACGTGTTAATCTCACACAAATTCCGACAAAAAATATTTGTCTGCTTTGCTCTTGCGGTCATGACTCACTGTGGAAACCGAACCCTCAACACTCGCCGGCCAACATTTCTTTATTATGTCTTCATTCATTTCTTCTTGTCAGCTCTGTTCAGTTTATCCTTTTCACACATAACATAATGTCACCATAAAATTAACTACTAGGACAATTAAAAATTTACAATAATACATTAAAAATGAATGATAGCCTACTAGAAGCTGATATAGCTGAAGAGACCTGATTGATAAACCTTTAATTCCCCAAACATAACAGTGTCATGGTTAGTCACTTAAAAAAATTACAATAGCCTCTGAACATGCCTCTAGTCTACACTAATCTGCAGACAATGTAGTTTATGGCAAACACTTTTAATTATAATATTAATACGAAAAATAATCTCTGGTAGGCCAATTTCTTAGTAGTAGGCCATCTATTGTTTTCTTTCTGGCTAAGATTTCTGGGAAATATGCGTTGTCCAATTACAGTTTTTGACTATTGCTAAAACACAATTTCTGAAACTAGAGCCCTCTTTGTCAAAACTCTACACACAACAACCAAAAACTCATACACAAAATACAAAATATCTTACATCTCTTGCAAAAGCAAACACTTAATTCAAAACTATATAAACACTGCCAAAAATGGTATTTTTGCATCACAACTTTACACACAATCACCAAATAAATAGCTCTTTCCACATGCCAACCACACACTGATGTGCTAAGCATAAAACACTATTATCTAGAGTCTTTGGCATTTTCATTTGTAGCATGCTGTAAATATAGACTATGGCACAAATGCAATGGGGAAACAAACAAATGTGTTTATTCTCAATAACAGTATCAGACACAATTATTTTAATTTAAGATTACATGATCATTGTACTGTAAACAGTAATACAGTATATTGAAATTATAGTCCATCCTGTCTTCGATGTGCATCTGGCCACAGCGCCTCATCAACATCGCAAGTGATGTCCTCTTGCCAAACATCGGGGGAAGTACCGTCTTGAGTAGCGTATCCAGCCTTGGCACGCCTCCACATCAATGTCGCCACAGGCCTCTTCCATCGCCTGGAGGAGAGTTGCGCGTTGGTAGGGTCGGCGGTCATACACCTTCCAACGCCACGCCGAAAATAATTCCTCAATCGGGTTCAGGAAAGTAAGGGTGAGTAAGGTGGAAGGGGGAGAACTTGAAATAGTGGGTGATTGTCAAACCAATTATGGACCACAGCAGACCGGTGGAAACTTACGTTGTCCCATATGACAACATATCTGGAGTACCCTGGCACATTCCTCTGGTCATGGGAATGAGGATGTCATGCAGGGAATCAAGGAATGTGATAATATGGGCTGTGTTATATGGGCCAAGAGTGGCATGGTGGTGAAAGACACCATTCTGACCAATTGCAGCACACATTGTGATGTTTACACCACGCTGCCCAGGAACATGGACAATGGCATGGACAATGGATGATGTTTCTTTCCCGGCGTCTGGTTTTGGCTAGATTGAAGCCAACCTCATCAATATATATCTATAAACATGCTGGTGTTCAGCAGCATCTAGCTCCATGACTCTCTGAAACAGTCAGGAAAAATCATATTGAATGACAGAAAGGATACAGATATCAGTCCATATAGTGTAGCACAGTAATACAGTAAACTGGAATACAGTACCAATATTGTAATAGGCTAATATATACAATGTAACTTGTACATATTCATAGCACAGTTGTTTCACTCCTTCTCCTCGTCCTCCTCCTCTTCCTTGTCTAACTTCTCTTTCTTCTCTTCCTAGTCCTCGTCCTCCTCTTACACAAACACCTCTTTCTCTAGCTCTCTCTCCAAAATTGGCCTCCATTGTTGTGCACACCAAAGAGCAAATTTGAATCCTATTTATAGTGTTCAAGCTCTGATTTCTAAGTGATCTCTTTGGTTACAGGTGTTTTCACAAGTGCATTCTGTGTGCAGGTGATTGATAATTGAGTGTGGTATTTCAATGGCAGTGTTTAGCAAACAACACGCACAAGCTTTTAGAATTGAATGATGTGTCTAATGTAGATAACCGTGTGTAGTTATTTGCAAAAAGTGTGTTTTAGAATTTCAAACTTAGTGTAAAGCAGACAATGTGCTTATGGTTTAGCATACCTGGTCAATAGATAGGCTGCATGAGTTAGTGGTTTCAATAATTGTGCCAGAAGTACCCGTTTTTGTGTCTTAGCAATTGCAAAAAAAATGTAAGCTTGTTAGCCAACATTAGGGCCGAAACATAGCCTACCTCAGGCAAATACGCGAACGTGGACGCTTCGAGCTACGCGAAGTTTTTCTTTTTCCAAGACATTTGTGAAAGTCAAACTGGAGTAAAGCACAGATTGAACAAGAAAGTTGTTTAGTGTTGTTGCCTGCTATAGCGTCCCTCGCTGCAACGCTTTGCTTTGTTTTTCACAAATGTCATAGCAAAAGAAAAACTGTTTGTGTATTTCCCTTTTTTTAGGCTGTACTAACTATTTAGGCTGTATGTCCTTCTTTCAGATAGAATGTGTTTGCGTCTAGCCTATTGTGCATGCATGTCTCCACATAGACTTGGTTAATTAATTTACATGCTTCTTCATGATCCATAGTTCAGGTGGTGCTGTTCATTGTATTTCATTAGACATTAAATACAGCTCATCTACAAACTCTTTTAATGTAATTGTGGGCTATTAATAGGAGAAAATATGTTCTCATTCTCGTCAGTAGATGGCGTTATGGTTACGCAAATTAGAGGTCTTCACGGGTCCACCCGAATACCCGAGACCCGAGCGGGCACAGGTCCCAAATTCTGACTTGTCTCATGGGTCCGGGTCGGAACTGATATAATAGCCGCGGGTCTCGGGTAAGCACATGTGAAACTGATTTGCCCGTGAGGACCCGATCACATTTTTTAAATTTATTCTGTAGCCTAATATTATATTCTGTAATAATATTCCATATTATATTCTGTAATATTGTAATATTTAAAAAAAGAAACCATATCGTCTGCTCTCGCATCTTTGATGACATGTAACAAGCGCTGAGCAGCGCGTGCTTATTGTATTTCATACTGTCTCTCGTAGGCTACTGAAGGAGGCCGTTCTCAACAGATCCCACCATGCCAGACGATTGTCTTAGTTTATTAGCTTATTTTTATTAGAACTATGTGTCGTATACTGATGAGGTCATAGTCAAGGGACGTTAGTTGAATGTATATTGCGAGAAGCAGAAAGTTCGGGCATTCAATAATAAAGTTAAGAGTTGATGCAACTGTCGGTCTGAGTGATTAAATCCGTACAATTGAGCGATGGGTGCTAAGGCTCCAACCATATGATTTTAAGATGGTTCATATCCCAGACAAAGACAATATTGCAGATCCCCTATCACGGCTGCTGGGAAAGAGTGCGACAGAGGAGACACATAATCACGAAGCAGAGGAGTACGTGAGGTTCGTTGCCACAAATGCAACTCCAAGAGCACTGACTAAAAGAGAAGTGGAGGAGGCTTCGGCAGCAGATGAGGAGCTCAGAGAACTGAGAAATGCTGTACAAAGCGGCTGCTTTGACAAGTGGCAGGTATATGTGCCCATAGCAGGTGAGCTGTGTGTGATTGGACAGTTAGTGTTGAGGAGGACACGTATCATTTTACCATACGCACGAAGAGCTAGGGCTTTGACACTTGCCCACGAGGGACATTTGGGTGTAGTGGGCACGAAACAGCACCTCAGGAGTAAGGTGTGGTGGCCAGGTATGGATAGGGCTGCAGAAAAACATGTAAAGTCATTCCATGGTTGCCAGATTGTATCCCGTCCCGACGTGCCTGAACCACTCCGACCCACGGCATTACCGGATGGGCCGTGGCAAGATCTTGCCACTGACCTATTGGGCCCACTGCCAACAGGACATTCTATATTGGTAGTTGTAGACTATTTCAGTAGATATTATGAATATAATATCCTGCAGTCAACCACCACAGACAAGGTAATAGACAGCCTGGAGGAGATTTTCAGTCGGCACGGTCTCCCCATCACCATCAGATCGGATTGTGGCCTGCAGTTCATGTCCGACCAGTTCCAAACATTCTGTCAGGACAATGGAATACAACATGTGAAGACGACTCCGAAGTGGGCACAAGCCAACGGGGAAGTGGAGAGACAAAATGCTTCACTGATGAAAAGAATACGGATCGCACACTCTGAGAGACTGGAAGAAGGAGCTGCGTAAATACGTCACAGTCTACAGAGCTATCGACCACTCCACTACTGGAAAGAGCCCGGCGGAGCTGCTCTTCAAAAGGAGAATCAGAGGAAAACTCCCAGACATAATGACACCACAAAGAGAACTGGAGGCAAGAGACACAGATGCGGAACGAAAAGGGAAATCAAAAATCTATGCAGACAACAGGAGCAAGGCTAAGTACTCAGATGTGACAACCGGAGATCAGGTTCTGCTGAAACAAGACAAGACAGACATCTCATCTCAGGATTCTATCATTGATGGCCGCGCCTATGTCGGCAGCTAGTCTCTTGAGCTGGGTTCTCGTCGTGTCTGTCCTGTTTGTATGTCTATCGTGCGGTATACACAGTGTAAACTCGGCGGTTATGTATGATTATCATACCTTACTGAACATCCGTGCTTCAATGGAGTGCTCCTTGTCCCACCTTTCCGATCAATGGACTGCCCATCGGGATCTACGCCTCCGTATCCCTAGGACGATCTGGGCCCCCTCCTGCGCTTGCCCCCGGTCCAGGCGGGCAAGACGACGGGGCAGACGAGCTGGATCCGCGGTGAAGCGTCGTAAGCGAGCTCGTAGCTGCGCCATCTTCCCGGCTACTGACACCGGCGTGGGGCATCCATGCCTCCGGCCCATCCTCCCTGCGTCTTCCCCGCAGCTACCGGCTTCCGTTCCAGTGATCTACCGCCGTTCGCTCACAAGAGTGGCTTCAGTGCCTGCGTGGAAGCGGTCTGACAACCGGCGAGGATCCCTACGATCTCTACCCCGTGCCTCTACTTTCGGCAGAGCTGGATCCGACTTCATCAGGTTTGGACTCATAAATGCCAGATCCATAGCAAACAAATCATTTATCCTGAATGATTTCTTTGTATCCAAAAACCTGGATTGTATGCTTTTATCTGAAACCTGGCAGAAAGCCGATGAATTTGTCTCCCTAAATGAACTGTGCCCGCCAAACTGCGCTTATTCCTGTGCCCCTAGACTCATTGGCCGAGGAGGAGGACTCGCTACGGTCTATCGAGACTGTTTTCTCTCCCGTTCGCTGAGTTCTGGAACTTTCACATCCTTTGAACTCCTCGTGAATAAAATTGGCCGCATCAACCCCTTTTACTGTGTTCTGATCTACCGCCCCCCAGGTAGAAACAGCTCGTTCCTTACCGAGTTTGGTGATTTTTTGGCATCCATCATCCGCTTGGACAGAATCCTCTTGACAGGGGATTTCAATATCCATGTCAATAAGAGCTCGGACAACTTTGCAATCGACTTTCTCAATGTTACGGAATCGTTTAATTTCACCCAACACGTCTCTGGTCCCACTCACAGCAAAGGCAACACACTAGATTTGGTTTTCACTTTCGGGTTAAATGTCAATGATGTGTGTATCGAGGAGTTGCTGGTGACTGATCACAAATGCGTTATGTTTAACCTGTCTTTTGATAATGATTTTGTGCCAGAAAAGCAAACCAAAAGCTCTCGCATTGTTAACAGTTTAGCTGTAGAAAGTTTCACTGCTAGCTTTGATAGCAATGTTTTGTTGTTCAATAATGATGACGTAGATGGTTTGGTTTACGTTTTTAACACGCACTGTGCAGCCATTTTAGATGTCGTAGCTCCCCTAGTAACTCGCTCTGTCCGTCCTGTAAATTCCTCCCCCTGGTTAAACGGTGATATCCGAGGGCTTAGACGTTTATGTCGCAAAACGGAGAGGCTGTGGAAATCCACTAACCTCCAAGTCCATCGTATTCACCTCAAAGAGCTGATTTGTAATTTTAATGATATGGTTAAAAGCGCTAGAGCTGCCTATTTTAACAATATTATTTCATCCAGCAAAAACAATCCCAAAGTGTTATTTAACACCATCAGCACTATTGTCAGCCCCCCTCTTCCCCCTGTTCCAGTGTTCTCAAATGAAGACTGCAATCGTTTTCTTTTGTTTTTTGTAAATAAGGTTGCGAATGTTAGGGCAAGCATCACCCCCTCCCCCTCCTCCTTCCTCCTCTGTCCAGTCATCCAGTCATCACTGTGCAGTTTCTCGCCCATCTCCCTGACGGACCTTTTAGACATAGTTAGCTCTATGAAGACCTCCTCGAGCCCCCTAGATATTCTCCCCACCTCCATGCTTAAGGAAGCTATTAACTCGGTAGGCCCTAGTATAGTCACCATCATTAATAAGTCCCTAGTCTCTGGCTCTGTCCCATCCTTCTTTAAGCAGGCGGTCGTCCAGCCCCTCCTTAAAAAGCCTAATTTGGACCCCTCCACTCTTAAAAATTACAGACCCATCTCCAAGCTGCCTTTTATTTCAAAGGTTTTAGAGAAAGTTGTGGCCAACCAGCTCACTACCCATCTGTCAAACCACAATCTCGCCGATAAATTTCAATCTGGCTTCCGCAAAAAACACTCCACTGAAACTGCCCTCCTCAGAGTCTCAAATGACCTCATGATGTCAGCTGACAAAGGCGAATGTTCCATTCTCGTCCTGTTAGACCTCAGCGCAGCTTTCGATACGGTCGATCACGGCATCTTGTTGGACAGACTCAGAGAGTGGGCAAGGATATCTGGGAGCGCCCTAAACTGGTGTGCCTCCTACCTTAGGGACAGAAGCTTCTCCGTGGCCGTGGGCCCTTTTAAATCTGACCCCTCTGCCCTTTCGTGCGGCGTGCCCCAAGGTTCTGTCCTCGCCCCATCATTCTTCACTCTTTATATGCTCCCCTTGGCTCTCCTCATTGGTAAATTCTCCGGCATTTCCTACCACTGTTACGCTGACGACATCCAGCTGTACTGCTCGTTTAAACCGGACAAGTTGGAGACACTCACAGTCCTACTGGAGTGTCTCTCTGCCATTGAAAATTGGATGAGTTGCAATTTTCTGCAATTAAATTCCGCAAAGTCGGAGGTCCTGATTATTGCCGCCGACCACATAGCAGCTAGGGTGTCCACGCACTTGGGCACTTTTAAGGAAAATGTACGCACCCACCTGAGAAACCTGGGCGTCATTTTTGACCAAGCCATGCACCTGGACAAGCACGTCAAATCCCTCACCCGCACCTGTTTCTTTCACCTCAGAAACATTGCAAAACTCCGGTCCATCATATCTCACTCTGAATTGGAAATGTCCGTTCACGCTTTTATTTCATCAAGACTAGATTACTGCAACTCTCTATTTACCTGCCTCAGTAAATCATCGGTCAACCAACTCCAATTAGTCCAAAATTCTGCCGCTAGACTGCTCACCAGGTCTAAAAAATCATGCCACATCACCCCCATCCTTGCTGCACTGCACTGGCTCCCTGTAAACCTCAGAATTCATTTCAAAATCCTGGTCTTCACCCACAGAGCCCTCCACGGTCACGCCCCCTCCTACTTATCTGACCTCATCCTCCCGTACTCATCCAGCCGGTCACTGCGATCAAACAATCAAGATCTTCTGATGGTCCCCAGGACCAGACTCATTACCAAAGGGGACCGAGCCTTTGGGGTGGCATCCCCAAGGCTCTGGAATGCCCTCCCCCCGGCCCTGCGAGCCGCCCCTTCTGAAAGTTATTTTAAGCAGCAGCTTAAGACTCACCTGTACCGGCAGGCTTTTGGCCATTTATAGTCATCCATTGTGTTTTTCCCTGTCGTATTCGTTGTTTTACTGTGTTTTTATCTTGCTGAGTTTTTTTTTCTTCTTTTTATCCCTTATTTTATTGTATTTTATTACACTGTATTGTATGGCATTTTACTGTTGTAAAGCACTCTGTGCACTCGTGCTGTGAAGGGTGCTATATAAATAAAGCTTTACTTACTTACTTACTTAAGTTCTCCACCACATTCAACAAGACGCCACACAAGGTGATAAGTAAGGACGGAAACAATGTGGTTGTCAAGTCGCCAAGTGGAGCTACATACTCCAGGAACACTACGTTCGTCAAGAAGTACTACGCCGAGGACGTTGATCCACAATCTACCAACAAGACACAAATGACATGGACTGAGTGTGAGGAGAAGCGAAATGGACATGACACAGAGTCCCACACAGAGACTCAATCTGAGGGGTTCATACCCGAGCCTCTCACACCCAGATATGAGAGACCCCGCAGGCAGATTAGACTGCCAGAGAGACTAACAGACTTTGTCATCAAATGAACACTAAAAGAAAATGGCCTTCTAACTGAAAAGGAGAATGGACTGTTAAATGTTAAAATGGTGATTTGTTGGTTCAAATGGAAAAAAGCACGCACTTTTGTTTACTCTGGTTAGATATGTTTGAGTAAAGCTGTAGACATAAATTAAAGCTGATCTTCGGTAAAAACAGGGAAAAGAACAATGTTTGAAACAGTGACCAGGCACAGGGTTATTGTAAGTTCTGGATAATAGAGTTTAGAGTTTAAGTCCAAGTAAGGGGGGGATGTCGTATACTGATGAGGTCATAGTCAAGGGACGTTAGTTGAATGTATATTGCGAGAAGCAGAAAGTTTGGGCATTCAATAATAAAGTTAAGAGTTGATGCAACTGTCGGTCTGAGTGATTAATTAATTAATTATTCGTACAATACCGAGTGAGTATATAACACTATGGAAAAACTATTTTTCACAAATAAAGGCTCATGGTTTTAGTTTCATCGGCTTAGTTTTTAGCCTATTGGTTTTCGATTTCAGGTTATTTTGTCGGCTACAATTTGCCATGCGTAGGCTAATTTACGATCTGTAGCCCATTTATTCTTCATTATTATTATTATTATATTACTAATATTATTGCCCATTTATTTATTTATCCACATTTTTGAAGAATACAAGTGTTATGTTGCACGTTAACTGTGGATCCATCGTTGGCTGAATAAAGTTGTAGCCTACTTGTTGCTTTTCGTTAATGTTATTGCCCTATAGCCTTATAAGTAGGCTATCTTAATGTTGTAATCAGATTAACATGATTGATTATCACCGTGTTGCGTTTATTAGTCTAATATAAGGTAAGATGTAGTTTTTAGGCCTTTTAGTCGGTAATATAATAGTGCAGTGCATTCGTCTATTGTAGGCCCTAGGCTATTTTATAACGGATTTCTTCCGTTCTTTCTCTGGTATGAAAAGCTGTATATTTGTGCAAACATAACTTATGTTTAACTTGCGCAAACATAACTTATGTTTCGTTGTGAAAACAAACATCATTATATTTCCCTGCTAGGATTTCTTCCGATTTTGGACTTTGGAATAGGCTAGGCATACTGTCAAATTTTATTGAATTGCAAGCGAGAAGCCACCCAGTGGTCGACTCGGCACACAGCAGGGTCCGGCAATTGGAATAAATGTTAAAATGGCTTGCCGATTGATGTCTTTAGTGTGGTGTGGTCCTCGTTAATATTTAGCAGCCAATTTCCATGCCACGTACATATCACGTTGTCAATGTTACTAGTACTTACTGGGTTGGGGATATCTTTCTGAATAGTTACTAATAACTAAAATATAAGTACTAGTATCTAAAAACATTGTTCTCGTAAAAATGGAATAGTTACTAGTAACTATTGGAATAGTTACTAGTAACTAAAGAATAAGTACTAGTATCTAATGAAAAGTTACGAGTAAAGGCCGTGACACATCGGGGACGTAACGAATAAGCGAGGCGAAAAATTCGTCGGCGAATATTTCGCGTAAAAACCTGACACACCTGCAACGATGTGAAAAAACGAAAAGCTCGCGTTCTTTTTCGCGGATAAAAATGGATTACTCTTCGTCGAGCGATGACGACATGGTTATCCGTTCGGTCCATCACGGAACGAAAGTGTTGTTTTTTTTTCTCTACCAGAACGTTAAAAACAGAGCATGCTTAAATTACATTGGCAAAATATTGAACCGGGCTTATTATGTGTCCGTTTTTATTCATGTAAAGTTTGTTTTGTCTACAACATGCTCTCCTTCTCTTCCCTCCTTTTACGGACATACGTGTTCCACTGCCTCTTGATCTCTTCCACTGATATAAAGGGTTAACCACAACATAACAATACATTACGTCATTTCAGCAAACATCTTTAAAATAAATTTGTCGTAGTCTATACAGTGTAGCAACTCATGAAGTCTGAAGAGTTCACTCCAAAACGATCGCTACAGGCACACCTCGTCTGTTTTCCTCGTTATTTATATAACTTGGTTATCAGTAATCAGGAAATCCACACAGGAGTCGGAATAAGATTTTTGGGGAACTTTATTTGCCACGCACACAGACAACAGTGTGACAGCAAAAACATTTCATATAGGCTACTCTACCCTGCCCTTCTCCTCCTCCCCCTTTCTCTCCCTCCACCACAGTGGCTGCCCCTGGCCAGACCCGGTAGCTAGACTACGTGTCGTCTTTCTCCTTCGGTTAGCATATAGCCCACAATTACTACGGCAAATATCCACGAAACAATATCACATATAGCGGTTAGCTAGCTTTCATCCTTTGTTTTCACCAAGGCAAACAACCCAGCCGGTGACAGTGTAGCCTACATGAACTCACCTAAAGTAAAAAAATAAATTGGCCTACGTATCGTGTAGCTATGTTTGTGTGTAATCGCCACTGGCTTGTTATCTTCCCTTCATATGAACTGCTATCAACGTTAACGTTAGACCTAAAGGTTAGCTAACGTTAGCTGGCTAAAATAGATGGACAACTTTTAAGTCAATGCTAATAACCTGTGGGAGCTCATAAGATAGCAAGTTGTGCGTATTGCAACCATTTAGCTATAAACCCACCATCTTCATAGCCTATTTGCTCGGCAATGGTTTTCCACAAATTGTCCTTCAAATAGTTTTCTTTGTAACTTTTATGTCTTTTATCAAAGAGTACGCTATACTGGGAAACATATAAAATCAGTTGGTCTGCCATACTGGATGTTGTAGTTTGTTGTGGCAGTGCAGTGACGTCAGTCATGGAAACTTGTTATGATTGGATAGATAAATAGTTTCGCAAACGAAAACTCGCAAAAAACAAACTTGCTGGGAATAAATTACATGCCGCTTTTTCGCAAAGGACATTTCGCGTTTGATGTGCAAGATTTTATGAACAATACAGGAGTTTGTTTTTATTTTTCAACGTGCGATTTATTTGTGCGAGTAAATTGCGGGCAGTGTGTCATGGCCTTAACTGTTGGTTTTAAGGTTAAACAAACATTTGTGACACATAAGTTGCACAGTGTTACGACCTTATTATTTTATTTGAGTAAGAATACTTTGCTTCATATTAGCTGGGCTATATATTTAGCAAGCTTGTAATATGCTGTAATATTGACGTTATCTATCTACGTTATGTCAGGGGAATTTTGCATGCTTTGTTAATAATTACGAATGCTTTCGTAAAAGGAATAATTTGTTTAACAAAACATTTATATCGATGTAACCTGCGTGCTAACCTGACGCAACGATGGTTATATCTATGCTGTGAATTAAGCAGGAATCGTATAATTTTTCAAAAAGGGCTAACGTTATAGCAATGTAATGTTAACTTGGTAAAATATGTTTCCTGAATATGTCAGTAACGTTAGATTATTTTTAAAAGGTTTAAGAGTTACACCAATTTCAAATTTTATTAACAAATGTAAAATAGGGTACGTTAAAATCTCAGGATTTGTATGTATGCTCGATTAACCATTTGAAATTGGATTGAAATTCCATTTACTTCATGTTATTTTTTGATATACGTTAATTAACCAATTAGGCAAACAAATAATTGAATTAAACGAATAATTCTACTTATCATGTAAAACCCCTGGATGCTGAGACTGTAAGTCGTTGAGACAACAAAATGGGCTTACTATTATTATTATTATTATTATTATTATTAGGCCTATTATTATTACCGTTGAGGGAACATATCAGCTTTGGAACTGGTTGTCTGAGTTTTACCATTTATTTGAATAGCCATTCATTCTTTTTTTTCAAGTAGTGTGGGTGAGCACATAGCTGAATTATGAATAATAATTATTACGAATTCAAAGAAAGGATATAGAAAACTTAAGAGGAGCTGTCTTTTCCTTTTTGTCCTCCCGTACTTTGGAATTTTCTGCCAAAGGAAATTAGACGCATCATCTTTAAGCAATTTTATAAGCAAATCCTGCATACGTCTGCTATGGTTGTTTCAATTTGTTATGTACAAACAAGGATTTTGTTTCATTCATCATGTTTTGACTTCTGATTTGATATGTTTTTTATAGTGCTGATGTTGAATTTATTTAGATTTTTCATCATTACTCCGGTTAAAATTTCGAACTTGTTTATCCTATTTTCA
This sequence comes from Ilyophis sp. 1 JC-2022, assembly GCA_022702515.1. NCBI lineage: Eukaryota > Metazoa > Chordata > Actinopteri > Anguilliformes > Synaphobranchidae > Ilyophis > Ilyophis sp. 1 JC-2022. The sequence goes on along the minus strand of CM040397.1, from coordinate 78,261,504 downwards.
TTATTCTATTATTATTATCATCATCATCAACAACAACAATTACAATGCTAAGTCATTTCTTGCTTTTTCATGGTTCCATACTGCCTTTGCTGGAGATAATGCCACTATGTAATGGGGGTATTCTGATAACCTCAGAGACTGGACTAAGTAGATTTATTGTTACTCATAGCAATTTTAGGTCGCAGCACCATCAACACTTGACTGAACCCTGCTACAGTTGATGAATATAGTGCCATTTTGCCATATCCTCGCCTGCTTATTGGTCTGTACTGCCTTTGCACTTTGCAGGAGATAATGCCACTATATAATGGGGGTACTCTGATAACCTCAGGGACTGGACGAAGTGGAACTAGTGTTACTTATATAAATTTTAGGTCGCAGCACCAGCAACACTTGACTGAACCCAGCTACAATTGATGAATATATTGCCATTTTGCCATATAGGGCCAATTTTATGTCACGGGTTAGATTCTCCCTTCCACAACCCTGACCAGGTTTTTGTTGATCCACCCTTCCTCAAGCAGTACAGACCAAGAAGTAAAAGGTAAAAATACAAGCTTTATTAAAGATACAATTAATAAAAGCTCACAGGTGATGAAGACGGTGGACTTTGCCACATCTGCGCGTTTCTGTCCCCTCCACTCCACAATTTGCCGGGCGAGACAGGGTAAGCATGATCAATTTCCCCCACACCACACAGCACACAATTGTCACTCCTCCACATCATACACACTGTGCACTAGAAAGTATGTGACTGCTAAGGGCACACACACACACTCGTGATCCCACCCTATATTGCCACATCGGGCCCGCTATTACACTCAAGGGTGGGGGGGGGGGGGGAATCCCACGCAGACAGATACGGCGGTTCACATTCACACAAACATTAATAGTGTTTGCAATACTATTATAATAATAATAATTGTCTGCAGGAGTAGGCTATGACATGTTCAGAGGCTATTGTTATGGCCGGTGGAATAAGGGGATCCAGCAGGCAGGAGTGCAGAAAACCGAAGTTTAATGTCCAGAATCAAAATCCAAAAGAAGAGTAAAAAAACAGGCAGAGATCAAAAACGGGAAGGCACGGCAGAGGTACAAAATCACAGTCCAGGAAACGGTCGCGAGAACACGGGCAGAAGTAAAAAATTAAAAATTAAAAAAACAGGAAATCAATGATGCACAAAAAAATAAACAAAAAAAGAACAGACAACAAAAACTAACAAACTCAAAAGAAGAACTCAGGAAAAAACTGATACTTAAAACCTAACTAAAACACACAAAAAAGACTCAGAAAAACAGATACTTGAACACTCGAAAAATACAGGCACCAGACAAACGCTATTGAGGAACTCACGAAGAGGGACTAGGACGACTGGGTTAAATACCAGTCGTTTCTGGGACTGCCTTCTCTTGGTTTGTATCGTATCTCACTGATAGATCCTACCAAGTCTCTTGGAAGGGTTCTGTCTCTGCACCCCATCCCCTGTCTACAGAAGTCCCGCAGGGATCTGTACTGGGTCCTCTGCTGTTCTCCATTTATACCAAGTCTCTTGGTTCAGTAATTAATTCACATGGATTCTCATACCATAGTTATGCTGATGATAATCAACTCTTCCTCTCTTTCCCTCCCTCTGCTCAACAGGTGAAGGAAAGGATATCTGCTTGTCTATCCGACATCTGAGTTGATGACTACCCATCACCTGAAGCTCAACCTCGACAAGACAGAGCTCCTCTTCATGCCATACAAGACCTCCCCACTACATAACCTCTCCATCACCGTTGATGGGACCATGGTGGCTGCCTCCCGCTCTGCAAAGAACCTAGGGGTGGTCCTGGATGACCAGCTGGACTTCAAAGACCACATCAGGGCGACGGCACGGTCCTGCAGGTTCCTCCTGTACAACATCAGTAAGATCCGACCGTACCTGACCACCTACTCCACCCAGGTTCTTGTCCAGACTATGGTCACCTCACGCCTGGCCTACTGCAACTCCCTGCTCGTAAGCCTACCAGCCTACCAGTTCAACCTCCCGAAATTTTCACATTTCACCCCCCTGTTGAGGTCACTCCACTGGCTGCAAATTGCAGCCAGGATCAGGTTCAAAGTTCTGACCCTGGCCTACACTGCAGCCAATAGAACAGGCAGGACTTGATCCAGGACTATGTTCCTGCTCGACCACTTCGCTCGTCTACAGCAGGGCGACTCGCACCCCCCCGTCAGACCTTTGCTGAATGTACAAATCACTGCTTTCTGATTTATGTGCATTTTACATTACCCAACTTTTTGGGAATTGGGGTTTGTATTTGGATCGAATATTCTTGCAGTTTTCTTGCATTGTCTAGCTAACCATGTACAGAGAAAGTTCCTCTGATTTTCATCGTATCCTTTAAAACTGAAAGTGCTAGAGTACAGAACCAAAATAACCAAAAATGTGTCACTGTCCAATTAATTATGGTGCTCACTGTATGTTTGTTGAACTGACGGTATATAAACCCGATCCCGCTTGTATATTATCATAAATTCTTAATTTGTCTAGTACTTAATTTTTATAGTCAGATTGTGTTATGAAAAGCATAAATTGAACAGAGCTGAAGTGCACATCCTTTTTGTCATAAATTAATAAAGAAATAAAGAAATCATGGCCGAGGCGAGCCTCAAAGTTTCAATCTCCACAGTGAGAGTCAGACACACTAACCGCAACATAGGTACACATAGACGTTTTTTGTCTGCATTTGTGCGAGATTGAAACTAGTGACCGTGTTTGAAACAAACGTTTGTTGATGGTACAGTTATTTATATATTTTTTTACATTAATGCAACAACGCAGTCTTAAACAGACAATATTTTGCGTTAGAACTGTAAACGGGATATTTGTTCCTGTACTGTGTAAACGTTACCTGTGGTAAACCTTTTGTTGATAGTGAGTAGACTAGGCTACCAGACCATGTCGGGTGACTCACTTTTTTTTAAGTACAAGTGAAATAGTGAACAGTTAATACTGTTCAATTTCTTAGCCTTTGCAATAAAACTATGTTCTGTAATGTTAAAATCACATTATTGTATGAAAAAACCATTCATCAAACCCAGATCTCTCACATAGAAAGGCTCAATGCTCACCACAACACCAAAGCTTCTTCCCAGATAGCAAGACACATTGAATCATTGTTGAATTAACATAAGATGAAGCATTGATTCAATGTTGATCTCTGATGTTGATTCTGCGTCCAGGTGCTCATTGTTGAAACAATGTTGATGTTAACAATGGAAATCAACGTAACTGATGTTAAATCAATGTATTATCAATGTAATCAATCATAGCTAATTATAGCTCCTAAAATAGATAACACCCAGCTAGCCTACCGATCTGGGCCGATTCCGGCTGAGTGTCAGAGTCAGCAGAGTGTCTGCCTTGGCGACAGCTATCTGGGCCGATTCCGGCTAGCCTTAAGCAGAGTCACCTGATTCAAAGATGCGGCCATGCTATGGCTAGCCGCACTCGGGCCGATTCTGGTTACTACTCGGCATGTTTTGAAAACGGGCAACGATTAAAAATAAATATATGTCCGATTACAAATTTGTGTATGGGCTTTTCTATGTTTGATCCATCTCAATCAGCAGCCAAATTATCTTAGTTATGTAAGCTATATTTATTTATTTATTTAAGAAATGCAAAGATTTCTTAGCCTTTAGCTAAACGACCGTACTTTTAATCTGTTATTTTCTTCTTTTGGAGCATTGATAAAAATTTCAAAGGGATTGAATAAAGGGTGAATTCATTTCAGGCCAGAGGTGCATCGACAGCACAACTTCAGCAGTAACACTTGGGTCATGATTGAGGTAAACAAATACATAAATTACAGTAATAAACATGTCATTCTGTGACCGATCGCAAGGATAACTGCATGAGAAACAGTATTTCAGTCGACTTTAGTAGCTCGACTTTGACAGGATAAAGCATACAGATGGGTGAGTATTGGCTAAGTTTCTTTTATTCAACGTTAACGAAACACATTTGTAATGTTAAATTTTATAGTCAATTTAAGATGTAGCTAATGTTACATAGATAAACACGTTTATTTTCTACTATCAATAATCGAAAACTTAAGAGGGGTGGGGCTAGATTTAGCTGTAAATTATGCTGGAACCGTATGGAATACATGACTGGCTAAATGGCTGCAAGTCATCCAGAGTCAAAAGTATCAAACCATCACTCTGCGGCCAGATATGGAATAGATATGGAAGGATCACTAGAAGGGTTTCTTCTCCTGACTTTTCCCCCCAGGAAAATGAGTCAGGAGAAATAACCCTTGCCGTGTAGGCTACAACAGAGTTAGCCGGCTAACTATAAAATATTTTCAATAAGGTGAAATTCACTTGGATGATATCCTGAGTTTTTTCCCCCCAAAACATTTATGAAACAGCCGTTGTTACGACCTGCAAATTTAAACCCCTCCCACCCCCGTGAACACGCTCGTCAAGCTACGTATGAACATTGAATTGTAGATCTATTGATTGAGGTGGACGTAAAATAATTGCAAAAGGTCACTATGTTGAATGTATACCAGGTTCTGTACCAGTCATTGCGGTTTGCATCGAGACATTAATTCATATGTGACAATTCATACGTAATTATGATGCATCTAATCAGCAACATTAGATTAAAACATGAAGATCCGTTTCCGGGCAGGAGGAGAGGACAGGAGATGGTAGTGGAGGAAGGCAGGGTGCATTTTTCGAATATTGGGACACACCCCAGTATTGGGACGCAGCCCTGGAATTTTTAACGTCTGTCACTGTATCCTACCTTTAAACGAATGAAACTCTCTACCTGTTTACATTGATTATCAGTCAAGCAATTGATTTAGCTACTGAATAACAAATATTAATAAATACAGCAAGTTTTGCGTGCTAGCATATTTCTTTGTCATAAAATTGTGTAGTATTATGTAGGACAGGCTGCGCATTGGAAAAAGAGTAGGTAGGCTATGAAGCATTTTAACCGAACATATTCTCAACCTGTTTCTGTTTATTTTGCTTGCTTATGTCAATCAAGCAATTAATTCCCCAAATAATCAAGAACAATCACATAGCATATGATTAACAAATGACAATGACAAATGGATAACTAACGTGAGATTGTTTAATAAGGGTGGCAATCATTCTGAATAATTAACTGGCAATTTCTCTCAGAGTTGCACGTTAGCATTGCATTTTCTTCTCATCAGGTTAAAGAATGTAGCCTAATTAATTTAAGATGCCACTCGATTTAGTCAAAATTATTTAAACATTAGAAAGCATAAATTTAAAGAGGAAACCCTCTTAAATGGCTGGAACCAGCATTGAGTGCAACGCAAAAAAATTATTTACCCCAAATATGTGCTGTTCATTGATCACTTAGCTAAACTGCAGAATCTTCACATGACATATTAACGCATTTTATGTCATCACAAATGTGGAAGTTTATTTACCCATTTGTCTTGGTTATTAAGCAAATCAATTTATTGATCGATAGTTGGGCTATCTGGCATATAAGAAAAAAATATTTAGAGCCGCCTAATAATCAATTTAAAAGCAAGATTACAGAGAACCTGGTTTACATTCAACATCGTGACCTCTTGAAATTATTCTATGTCCACATCATTCAATAGATGTACAATTCATGGTTCATAGCTATGCTCGTACCACAACACACAGTAGGCTATTATTGTTTTAATTTTAATTGGAGAAGTTAAGCAACAGAAAAGCGCAGGCCGTTCATATGTAGCTTGACAAGCGCGTTCACGGGGGTGGGAGGGGTTTATATCTGCAGGGGAGTCGAAACACCGGCTCTTTCATAGATGTTTTGATGGAAAAAAACTCAGGATATCATCCAAGTGAATTTCACCTTATTGAAAATATTTCATAGTTAGCCAGCTAACTCTGTTGTAGCCTACCCAACAGCTTTGCAAGGTTTTCTTCATTCAAAATGTGCTAATAATTTGAGGGCAACAGCTACGGAGAGCCGTCGATCCACTGCGACAGTTACGCTCGACACACCCCTCGCCACTAACTCGACAGGCTGCGCCAGTTATCCTCGATCCACTGCGCCAGTTACACTCGACAGGCTGCGTACGCCACTAACTCAACAGGCTGCGCCAGGTTATCCTTGACACCCCTCTGCGCTGTTCTCGACAGACTTTTGAATGAATTGGCGCCTTATAGACTGCTAGACAATATTACATTGGTATAAAAGTTTAAAACCCCATCACTGCGGTGATGGAAATTTAATCGTACGGATTTTCACTTAATTCTTTTAAAGAACGCACCATTAGTATTGCTGGAAAATAACGTGAGATTGTATATTTTACTGTTTTGGATTTTTGTATAGCCAGCCCTGCAGACCATTAAAAAATTACTGGGGTTTAAAACCTTTTGACTTCCCACTTATTTAGCATCACTGATGGCTACAAATTGTGATGTTTTTGAAGATATTACAAGAGAACTAAATGAGGAGCAGTTTCACATGATCAAATTGTCTAGCCTATAGCCTACATGGTAACCTAGGCCTACTTATATTTTATGTCAAAGCATAAAACACTGATTTGTTCGTAGTGAAGTTCAAATTGAAATGGTGACAATCATTTTCATTGATTTAATTACAACACATTCAACTTATAGACCAAGAGAAGATGGACCGGTCAATGATTGTTAGCTGGCAACTACCGGACTTTGGCCGGTAATGTTTTAAGTCCGCAAATGAAAATAAATGAAGTAAGAAGTCTATTTTATTTATTTATTTTGCTAAATAAATTTAATTATCCTTGTGTCTGTCATTTTTTTATTAAACTACACTGTTGATGAAATGGTTAGAGACAGATGGCCTAAAAGTTATTTATCCCTCTGGCCGTCCATCCTGATGGTTTGAGTTTGTGTTCCGGCAACCAGTCCAGCGAGTCGTGACTACTATACAGCTACGGATATTTTACGGTAGCAATCTACACATTGCCAAAATGCCTTTTGTCAAGAAGCCTAGCAGCACTAATGCAAATAGTGAAATGCAGGCCAGAAAGCCTATAACTGAAGTCTCGGAGTCTAGCACATAACCAGCCTACATTTTTGTTTGAATAATACTGGAAAGCAAATACTTTTCTATGTTTTATGCAATGGCCTATGTCATTCATTCAGTTTTCAATTGTTGTAAATTGAGATTTTATTGAGATGGGCTATTCATTTAAAATCCAAAATTGTATGTGACAGTTGGGCCATGTGACAGTTGGGCCATGTGACAGTTGGGCCAGTTCTGGCTCAGGTTTGGTCCAAGCATGGCACATTAGTGATGGGCATTCCGAGCTCTCATGTGGCTCTTCGTTCACTAATACTTCCGGGCTTTAAAATAAAAAAATAAAAAATGCGGTTTGATGTGGAGAGGGTATTGCCAATCTTTGCTATAAGTGTCGGACGCATGCGACAGTGCTTCTAATGTGTCTACGATATTTCTATCATAGTGCAACGTAGATCTATGTTTATTGTTATATTAATTATAATAATTTATATGATATGAATTACCCACACTTTAATTAAAGATGACAAGATCACTTCATCCTACTACTATGATATACTAATAGGCCATGATCAAAATAGCCTATATGACCGAATGGCTTTTTTTGAACGGTGCTTGTGTGCATAACATAGGCTAGGCTAGCACTCTAGCGAACCGTGGGAAGTAGAACTAGGCCCTCTGCAATTTTACCTTTAAGATATAAATGGATTAGCACTCTCAATCTGTTTCCGTTTACTTTGCCTGATTGTCAACCAAACAATTAGCCTAATTCGCTCAATAACAAAAACCAATAAGTAAATTATTAGACTACCAATTCATTTTCTAGCCTATTGTTCTCTTTGCGTCATAAACTTGTCCCATTTTTCAATATCCACATTTATGATGATGGAGTTATAATGCAAAGATTCTGACGCTCAATGTTGAAATGTTCTGTAGATTTTCGTTAATTTATTTTTCTAGCCTGAATTGGCCTATGCGTTGTGCGCAACGATTCAAGACATTTAAGAGGTTGTCCTCTTTAAGGTTTTGATTTCTAATGTTTAAATGGCTTTGACTAATATGAGCACCGTCTTAAAGTTAATTAGCCTACGTTCTTTAACGCATGCTGCATATTATTGCCACCCAGGTTAAACAATCTCAAGTAGTTATCTCTTTGTCATAATCATTTCTTAATCATTATAGGTTATTTAGGCAATTTTATAAGCGATTATTCAGCAAATTAATTGTTTGATTGTTAGGCTACATAAGGTCAACAAACACTAATGCGTTAGCTACACCCAGCTTTTTCCAGCGCACCTTAGCCTAGGCTACACATATTTAGTTTTATGAGACAAAGAAAAATGCTAGCACCGAAAAGTTAGATTTAATTTAGCTGTTTAACTGTCAGTAATTAGTTCCTGTTTTTCTTTTCTTCTTTTCGTGTTATATTTCTCTTATTAGTCCTCACCTGTGTGGGTGACTTGTTCTGATCCCCCTTCCCGTCGCATTTGATTCTCCGCTAACGGAAACCATTACAGTACAAAAAAGCCAGTATGGATGAGTCAGCGACTTCTCCCAAGGGAGATTAGCCGAGGGATAGGACTCCTGAGGAGTACTTTAGAGCACTCCAAGCCCAACAGCAGCTACCTACTTACGGGTCAAGTAGGGCAGCTGACGACCCAGTTACGGGTTCAAGAGGGCTGGTTCCGGGAGCTGGCGGAGAGCATGCACCTCTTAACTGTGGCACACTAAGCACCCTTACCTGCCGTGCAGGCTATCACTCCTCCTGTTATTGCAAGAACAAAAGCCACACTCTCAGCCAGTGCCTTAAATTAAAGGGAAAAGGGGGGTCTTGCTAGAGGAACTGGGGCCTGTAGCGAAACATTGTGGCGCTACACCTTGGACATTATTACCAGTAAACATTTCATGGAAGCAGCACTCTGTTCAGGTTGAGGCTTTCATCGACTCCGGGGCTGTAGAGTGTTTTATTGTTTCTCGTGGGCAAGAAAACATCATATACTTATACTTTGTCTTGATCAGCCCTAACTAATCACAGCACTCGACGGTCGCCCGTTGGGCACGGGCATCATTAAAGAGACCACTGGTCTCCTCACTATGTACACCTCTCATAATAAGCACACTGAGAGGATTCAGTTTATCTTGGTTGATTCTCCTGCTTACCCCCTTGTGCTAGGTCACACAAGGCTGGTCCAGCATAACCCTCATATTAAATGGGGGAGGGATAACTTATTTTTCAGTGGGGTTCCTAATGTAGGTCCCAGGGTCACTTAACTCCTTCCTGTGTGTCGGGCGGATACTAAAAAGACCTTGAGTCTAGCTCTGACTCTGATTCAGAGGAGGTTATATCCTTGTCTAATCAGTAGGATTCTATTTTTGGGTCTGAAGCTGGTGGCGAGAGTTTAGAATGGGACTCCCTGGTGATGGGTATTCTATTGGGGAGGAACTCTCTCCTGACAAATTATCGGATTCTGAGATCTGATGATCGCCTCTTCCTGATTCGCCCATGGAGGAGGGAGTGGCTAAAATAACAGGGACACTTGAATGTTCCTTGCCCCCCGATGTCCCAGCCGAATATGCTGAACTGGTTGAGCTGTTTAGCAAGCAGAAAACTACTACTCCTCCTCCACATCGCCCATATGACTGTGCCATAGAATTATGCACTGGCTCCGCCCCTACCAGAGGGTATCTATATTCTTTATCTGCCCCAGAGAGTGTGGCCATGAAAGAATATATTGAGGAGGCGCTAGTTAATGGGTTCATAAAACCAACTACTTCACCTGCTGGTGCAGGATTCTTTTTTGTGGAAAAAAAAGATGGAGGATTAAGGCCTTGCATTGATTATCGTTCCCTCAATGCCATAACCATTAAGAACCGGAACTAAAAAAAAACGTCCACGAGTCCACTTTTGTGGAGCTTAAGAAGAGGTTCAGTTCTGGAGAAAAATGTGGAGGTTCCTTCTGCTGGCTCTTTTGTTTGGAAACTAGTTTGCGCCTCACTTTTGCGAGCTTCGGCATCTCAAAAAGCTTCTGTCAACAGACATCGTCGGTCAGCCCCCCCTTATTGGATGGGTCAGCAGGTCTGCCTCTGCAGGTTTAATCTTGTAAACTCACCCAGTGACACGTGGGACCATTCAAAATCATCTGTAAAATCAACCTGGTGACAGTACGTCTTCAATTGCCGCGCTCCATGTGCATTCATCCTACTTTTCACGTTTCGCAATTAAAATCAGTCTTTTGTCCTCTACTGAGAGATCCCCTCCTCCTCCTCGGCTTGTGGGTGGAGGGCCGGTTTATAAAGTCCGCCGCATTGTAGTAGAGAGACAGGTAGGTAGGGGTTTTCAGTTTTTAGTAGACTGGGAGAGCTATGGTCCAGATAAACGGTGTTCGGTCCCCCTAACGGTGTTAGGAATATTTTGGACCCCGAACTGATGAGAGATTTCCATAGAGATCAATCTGAGGGATCGTCTGGGGCCATCCCTTAGAGGGGGGGTCCTGTCATGGTCCGTGGTTATTTTTTCCTTTTTTGCCCTCTCTCTTTGTTAGTAATCTATCAGATTCTTTCCCCACGTTCTGTTCCGGGGTTTTGCTTCGCCTCGCCTATTGTTCGTTTCACCTGTCCTACTACCTGCGAGGTATTTAAGCCCCTCACTTCCGCTTCCCAGCGCTTCTTTGTCTTATCAACTTACATTGAGCCAGGTATAATCAGGTACAAGCGACCTCATAATATTAAAGCCTTGCTTTATGTTTACGAGGGACATGCTTTAGTTACATTTGTTTTTACGTTGAGGATTATTCCTCATTTGTGCTAATTCTGTTCCTCTTACTTCGTGCTGTTCTCCCTCTCCTTTGTTGTTTCATTTTCTTTTCACCTTCCTACCAGCCGTTTTAGTGTTACTTGCCGAAAGTGTCTCTTTTCTGTTGTCAGCTTTAGTATTTGAGCTCGGAAAACTTTGTTTTTGTTCTCACTCACTCGTTTTCGAGTTCGCCCATTCTTCCTGGGTTGATTATTATTTGGCTGTTTAGCCAGAAGTATTTATTCCTTTTTTTTTTTTTCTGCCCATTAGTGGCTTAAGTGGTCCTCACCTTAGTGGGTGACTTGTTCTGATCCCCCTTTCCGTCGCATTTGATTTTCCGCTAACTGAAACCATTACACTAATAGCCTACGTGATTAGTTTTAATTCATAGAACTAGGCCTACCAATGTTCTATTCTATTTTTCTAGTTTTTTTTCTTTTAAAGACATTTATTAACTTTTTCATTTATTTAATTCCAGATAGGCTATGTTTTCTGCATGGTGCAAAGTAGCGGAAATTTCTGCCGCGCCACTCCACTCACATACTCTGCCGTTGACAGCTAGCAAAATGGTAATAGCCTATTGACTTTTGTCAAATAACATTATAGCTTTGCATCAAATCAGCGCCATTGCCCATCTATAGGACTCCATTATATAGGACTCCATAGTTTACTTTTTCTTCAGGCTCCTTTTGGCACACCTGCGCTTGCTAGCTAGCCCGTTTATTATAGGGCAAAAGATAACGTTAGACAACAGAATTACAACAGAGGTGAAAGCAATGGCTTTAACGTTAGTGAAGTTGATGTTAAATTTGCTAAACAAATTTACCATCAGCTAACTTCTGATTTTTTTGTGGCTAATGTTAGCCATCTCTCCCCCACCCACTGACTGAGCATGAGAGACCGCTGCTGCGCAAAATAGCTCCTAAAGATAGCACTTTGTTTACATTGTCATTGTGATAGAAACCTACTATGAATACGGTCAAAGCTGTCTTCATTCAATTGAGTGCCTAACGTTAGTTATATGATGAGATGGGATAGGAGCCTGCATAAATACTTGCTGGACACTTGCTAAATTGAAAAAATAACACACATATTTACACCAAACTGCTTAGCTAGCTCAGTGTTGTTGTAACCAAGATATTCAAAGTTAAACAAGTGTCCTTCATCATCCATTTCAGCTTCTGCAATTACAAGTTGATGTTGATTTTTTTTTAATATTGAATATTCTGCCCCAGCATTGTGTGCACCTCGATATGAAAAAAGTGGCATCGGTTGTTCGGTAACCGTGCTTACACACAAACACCACAAGATCAGTTTACGACCATCATTTATGCTGCCTATTTACGCCACTTCTCACGTGACTTTTCAATCAGTCAGTCAGTGAGTTAGCGACTTTCGCTCTTCTATGCTGGCCTGACGCCCGGCACAAACCAAAAGGAGTGCATTTTCATATAAGCTTGTCACTCAACATCATGGTTGTCGGCTAAAGATGTCATTGCCTATTTTTTATTTAGAATAAGTAAATCTCAAGCTATTGTTCTGTTTACCAACTGATTGTACACCCAGGATATTGTTTTTAAACAATATAGACATCTCTCAACTCTCAAGCCATACAAGAGTCAGTGGGAGTTAGATCACCTGCTATGACACACCCTTTATTATCTGTTATCCCCCTGTTTTTCACTTGTCTGAATGAAGCAAAAATACAAAATATAATATTTTACCCCATTGAAACACAATATAATGTAGATTTGAATTAACAAATCACATTTTTATTTTAAATATATTAATATAATAGGCTTCATGAGTCCATTTGATTTGACAGCCATCAGACAATATGTTTTGCCTTTCTCTATAAGACACATGTTGATCATAAATGTTGATCTGAAGTTGGCATATTTGAGCTACTGAAATGCATGTGTGTTGGAACAACATAAACAGACTCAACAATTATGGTGCACGAGAATATAATATAGTTGTTGAATATCTGAATAGTTAATTCCAATGACAAATATAACCACGTACCAAGTGCATTCTTCAATATAAACTTAGAACCAGGGAAGCTCACTGCAAGTGGTAAGATTTAAAATGTTCAGTTTCATTATAGGCATGTTGATAGCTTACCATCCAAGTTTTCCATGAGTGAATGGGGGAAAAGTCTGGCTAACTTCAAGAATCATATGTGCGCATTTTTGCAGCAACCTCATTTTTGTGTGTGTTTGGCTGCTCTCTATGATATTTCTGGCTGCTATCCTGAAATTCTTACCATCTAAAATGAATTAGTCATGGAATGATGAGACTGCATTTCAATATTAAAACATATATGAATAACTGCATGTGGAAACACTGATAATCCCATAGGTGCAACCTAGTAAAATGATCCTCCTGCCTATTTGGTGGGTGTATACAGTAGAGCCAGAATTGGTGTCTTCAGAGAGATTCTTGTCCGTCCGATATGCCCTATTGCTATGTGCTATCAATATCATATCTACTTGTGTTTCTAAAGGAAACAATTTGAGGGTAGAGCAAATATGTTGATTGCATTTAAAAACAAGTTGGACAACATAATTGCATAACAGTGTCAGTTTTTATTATTGCATATAAAAATATACATATTTACATATACATTTAAAGGACAGGGAAATATAATTTGGTTTCTGTAAAAATGATGAATGTTTCAGGTTGTCTGTTAATCCCCCCAGGTGCCAGGTTTCCATTCAGGTGGTTGGTGACCTTAGACCTTTGTATTTTCCGTTGTTAAGTTTCTTGCCATGTCTTGCAAAATTATTTATAGGTATAAGTATAAAACGACATTGGGGTTTGCACTTCTAGGCCACTGTAACAATCTCAAAATAAAAAGCAATCTTTTTTAAATCTCTTTTTCGAAAAAGATGCTGTATATATTTAGGAAAACAGTTTTTATTTCTCTTTTATTAATAATAACTTAATACAAGGCAATATTTTACTTGCTGTCTTTTAAAAATATGTAGGAAATCACTGTTTTATTCAATAATACATCTTTAATAAGAAGCAATCATTTTAAATAAGCTGCTGTCTTAAAAAAACATGAGATATTTAGGAAGCCACTGTCTTTTTAAATAAAGCATCTCTTTTTCAAAATATCTTCTCTATTTCAGAAAACCTCTTCTTAAAGAGGTAAAAGGCTAAAGCTAGCCTTTGCGTAAAGCACTGTTGGTCAATATGTCATCGGATTGCCAATGTAATAGTCTAGCTACGACTAATGCGTTCCCTCAATTTAGTAATCTGTTCACTCACATTTTGTATTTGTTCCCTTAATTTAGTGCAAAATATTACGCTACCATTAGAAATGAGGCAGCGGCAGCCTTTCCAGGTGTATCCAATGTCTTTGTAAGGCTGTTTTACTTAAAATATGAAAGTGAACAAAACGTCTTTTTCGTCCCGTTCTCTAGCTAGCTATCTACCTAGCGCTTACTTGGGCCGAAAAATGTTAGCCTACGTCACACGCAAGTTCACAAGACCACAGTTACGGACAAGTACACATATTGAGTAACACCCTCAGTCAAAAAAGCATTTAATCCAGATAGCAGTGCATGCCCGAAGCATTTATATGACAGTCTACTTTTAAAAGACTGCCTACGGGGAGTATTTATTTTTCTTAAAGGTGCATTATGTAGGACTTTTACATTGGAAATATTATTAAATAATAATTCTCAGTCATATCTATGATGCACTGGCAATCTCTGTCTTTGCGCACATTTGCTGAACCCGTGCTCTTCTGCCAATATTTATTATTATAAGATGTTTGGGTTTTACCCAAACGCAAATTTATTATTCTAAGATGTTTTCTGTGTGGGGAGGGGTGGGTGTGGCGCCTGTGGGGTGGGATCAGGTTTCAGAGGAGCATTAGCTAGCTACTGTAATGGTGGAGGTGAAGAAGCGCAAGGAGCCTACAGTGAAGCCAAACAACCATCTGACAGGGTGCGTTCAAGAAGCAGAGTCAACCTAGGATTTGCTTTCCCTTAATGGCGACAGCTGAAGTTTAGCAAGGAGATGAAAAGCAAGTTTACAGGTTTTCACCATTAAATGCACACTTCTTTGTTTAAAGTGGATTACAAGAAAATTCGAATAAATGATTACACTTCTGAACCCTTTAAAATGAATACAGCATTTTTTCCTTGATAAGATTTTCAAATAATGGCTAAGAATTGACCCAACCACAATTCAAGCTTGTAAGGCCATATACTTAATCATGAATTACATAAACCTCCAAACACATTATATTGTTTCTTCTTCATAAGCAGAGCCCCCAATACATTTTAACCTAATGCCTGATGACAGGGTCAGCATGAAGACTTACTTGAGTACTAGACCATGGCATAAAACTTAACTTAGTGGATGACAACATGGTGAACAGAAAATCAGCAAGGCTGGGGTTTTCAGCAAGTGGAAAAACTGATAAAAATAGAAATTGACCTGAGCACTGGTCAAGCCTGCAAGGCCATTTGAAACCACCACACACCCACCCTTTAGTTGTGCTAAAAGCGGTTAAAGGCCCACTCAGTAATTCATTTTGGTTGCTAATCACTGAAAGTTACGTGCACGGCATCTAAGTACCTCAGTGGATCATGGTTCTCGTAGTTTTTTTACGGTAACCAGCCACAATACAATATTACAAAACTGTTTCCAAGGCATGGTTTATTTGGCAAGATGTTAGCCAACTTCTTCTAAATATATTTTCCACGGGTTTGTAAGGGACAGTGCAACAGCCTTAGATTTCTTTGGAAGTGCCATTTCTGAGGACACCAAGACTCGCTCAAAAGAGCATACATTCCAGGTCAAAGCACAAGTCCATGTCTTGGCAGATCCTGAGCCACTGTAGGCAACATCCAGGCCTGACACACCAAACCAGCATAAGAGTCTTTTAAATATGTACACATTTGTATGTAAGCCTATGACTTAAACATTTACATATAGATATAAATATATACTGTCGAGATCTAGAGGCACATTCAGTGGATTTGGAAGCTAATGAAGGTCTGAACATCAATGGAAAATAAATCATCCTGCCAGTGTGATTTTAGTTATTTATATAAAGTGACATTCTACAAACGTTTTACACTCTACGCTGTAGTAAATGTGATTAATTTATACAGAAAACCTCACAGTGACCCAAGAACTGACAGTAGAGCCAGAACCTGTCTTGGCTAAGGATGGATCGGGTGAGTGTTTCAATCACTGGAAAGAGTATGAGCCATAATTATGTTTAAAAGGTGTTTATCAACATTAAAGCGTTCCTTGATAGCAGTTGATTAAATAGCAGACACGGATCTGCTAACCATAGACCTGACATCTGTGGTCTGTGGGCTCTATTACCGACTGATTCTGGCAGAGGGGATGTGGGGGTTCCGAATTTTTAATGCTGTGGCTCTGGGGATGTGGTACTGTGTGCTGCTCACTGGTCCTGTTTCTCTACTGATTGGGTGGCGTCTTCAAATGCCTCGGAGCCCAAGATGTCAAGTCTATGGTTAGCAGGTCTGTATCGGATGTGGAATCGCCCTCAAATGTTATCAAAAAGTTTTTGTTTTGTTTCTTTACACATTTTAGGTTTGCAAATGCACTAGAATTATGGGTTTTACTGGTTCCTATAATTGGCACACACCAGATCCATCCTCAGCCAACACAGGTTCTTTATCTACCATTGATTCTTACATCAGTATAATGTTTTCTGAAGGAATGAATAATGTTTATACATACTCTACAGTCTAAAACATTTTTAGCACGTCCCTCTTTAATAAATATAAATTTAAGAACTGCCAGGATTACTTATTTTTCTAATACTTAGGCCTGTAGCAGCTCCCATGTCCACTGGCTGCACCACAAGATATAGCCATCAAATATTTAGACCTATCTGTAAATGTTTAAATCATATGCTTACACACAAATGCTAAACATATTGAGAAAGGTAAAAGCCTCTTACGCTGGTTTGGTGAGTTGGGGCTGAATGTTGCCTGCAGCAGCTCAGGGTCTGCCGACACGTGGACTTGTGCTTTGAATGTAGCTCTTTTGGTCAAGTCTTCTTATCATTAAGAATGGAAACCTAAGATTGTCAAAGAGATGGTAGATTGTCCCTTAAAATCCCACAGCCCATCCAAAGAATACACAACCATAAAAAATGTGTTAACATCCGTCTGTATACCAACCTTCATCCAAGCCCTAGGTAACAGAACATTCTGTAAAAGTAAACATAAATTTGATTAGACCTTTGGTTTAAATGTTAACGATCATATGCAGTGAGATAATAAAATTATAATATTAATAAGAATAATTATTATTATATAGAAAACTAATAAACTTACCCAGGCTTTCTTTAATTTTTATTGTAGATAGGTTTCTGTTGCCGTGTTATGGTGCCGTGAAGTGCAGGCCACTTTATACACATACTGAAGTTCAGCGGGCAAGGACAAAACCATCATATCCTTGCAGGCTTGACTAGTGCTCGGATAAATTCTTATTCATTATCTATTTCGTTAGTTGAAAAATCTTGGGGGCCTCTGCCCCTGAACAAGAAACAATGGTCTGTGTATCAAGGTTTACATCATGGCCTAGCACTCTAGTAATCATCCTGCACAGTGAAGTGTTCAATGTTAAATCAACTCTTGCAGTGTACATGGTTCCTATTGGACTCACGGGTTAGAGTTGAATTAACACTGGATATTTTGTTGTGTGTGACACTATCATCAGCCTTTTTGGTGAACATTTCTCTGCCTATAAAGAAGAAGCAATAGGCTGTGTACACAGATTTACCAAATGTCTGATTTACCAGACACTCTGCACATGCTTACACACCTGCAGATATGGTCGGATCAATTCTCAGCCATTATTTTTTAAATCTCATCATCGGAGAAAAAAGCTTGCAGAATAATTTTTAAAGGGTACAAAAGTGTAACCATTTATTTGAATCTTTCGGTAGTCACCATTTTTAAAAAAGAAAGTGGGAAAAAATGTTTTAAATAAAGCTCCACCTAACAATCATGTAAATGCTTAGTGAATTTAAAGTTTAGGACTTTTGGGTTTTTCTTTCTTACAAAAAAATATTATACTATCGTCGGTGTTTTTGAAAACGTCTTTCCTTATTATTTTGAAAGACTGAGTATCTGCTGATAAAACAATAGACCTATATCGATAGCTGCCAGCCTTTTCTCCAAACAAAAGCCATGCCATTCACCCAACTTAGGACTAATAAGCACTGCTCATTTCACTCACTCTCGTTCTCAGAAAGTACTTGTCTTTAAAGAAGCATTTGCGTTGTTTTAAACGTTGCGATTACGAGCCACCAGAATAGAATTCTGCCACCCACCTGCCCGGGTGGGGGGGGTGATAATTGACAACCAACCATCCATTATTTTTACAGAAACCAAGTTATATTTCACTCTTGAAGCACATTTTTTCTGCTATATCATCAGAATAATACTAATCACTTTAATTAGTATTCATGTTAATATTTTAATGTTAATATTTCTGATTCCCTCTACGGGCTCTGAAGGCTGGCTGCCTCTCGTATCGCTGTCTCGAGTCGTGATCCAAAGCCTTTCAATTTCAGAAAAAGGACGGGGAACTCATGTTAGTTTTTCATCAAATAAATCAATTTGGGATTGGAAATGAAACATTTCACAGATATTAAGCATTGGAACAGGCCCAAAACTTTCAAATTCAAACATGACCAAACCCATTCAAGTAAAAATGGTGTTTCAAATTATGAATGCACCAACAATTATGATTTATTATATGAATACATCACAGTGCTATCCATAGTTGAGTTGTGATTAACTCAGAAAACTCACCGGTCTGTTTGAAGTGAACTGAAAATGACTCTGAGCAGCAGCATCTAGAAGTGACAGATCAATCAAATGTTAAATAAATCTTAAGTTATTATAAAAGTAAGCAGGAAAGACTGAGTCTAGTATCAGACTGCACCTGCCTGACGAGTCGCATGCTTGCAATGATACCAGGACTACCTTGCTAACTGAAACCCACCCTGGGTGACATTATGGCCAATGCGGTGCTGCTCTATGGATATCCCCGAACATGGGGAACAACCCCACATTGGAACCCTGCATGTTAGCAGGATAAACTACTTATCAGGGCTCAGGACTCACCGTTTCCACGAGATGGTGTCTGAGTATGTTCAGCCAACATTTCCTTCAGCTCATCCAGCCTGTAAAACCAATGATCGCACAGCCATTCAGAAAACCTCACTTTACCCTACAAGAACTTCCAGCCATTTGGAAATAATATAAACCTTGTTTGAACCCAAGTCTACTGAATTCATTCTCATCATCTCACCGATGATATCCAGCCTCTAACTGACAGATTTAATAATGTGTCCTTTGCCAGTCTCTCTGCGTTTGTCACTAACCCACCTCCTCTGCAGGTCCGCCGTCTTTCTCCTCTCCTTGGTCAGCCTTTGCTTGGTGTCACGGTAAGCCAGCTGGAGGCAACAACAGAAAGGAGTTAACACTCGGCTGTGGTCAGATGCATTAAATAGCTAACCTCCTCTTAAAAATGTGACTGTGTCCATCTTACCAAATTATCCTGTGCCCTGGTTTGATGAAGTCTAATCTGCAAAGACAGAAAGAGTTCTAACAGTGAACTAACTGGATGAATGGAAATCAATTTATAGTTCCTGATTGATTCAATGAAAGTCAAAACATAAACCGCAGCGATTAATATGTAATTATACATTTCTGCACTTGGTTAATATGGTGGTTATGGCTGGGTTACTGATTGCAGTATATCTACCGTTAATTATCCCTCACAGTGAAACACCAAGGAAATTACACATGCTGTAATTATGAGTAAATGTTACCGACTTTGTATACTGGATACATACAGTACCTTATGCTCATGAAAATCCCTAATAAGAATGAACTACTCGAAATGATTCAAACCTTTTGAGACAATTGAAAGTGCTACCTTAATAAAGTTACAGGAACCCAAACTGCCATTACACTGGAAAATATTAAATCTTACACTATTATTAGTGCTGGGTAAATTTTCTAACCTCATTCTTCAGATAAGCCTGTCGCTCTTTCGTTATTTTCTTTATGCCATCTTTATATTCCAGGAACTTCTCATTTGTTTGGGCTGTTCTGGCCTCCTCTTCAGCCAGTTTCCTGTAACAGTCCAAGAGAATCAGCAAAGCACTACTTCCAACCTTCCATGGTACAACTCATCATTTTCCCCCTAATTCATGTTTCCTTCAAATAGCCTTTACATCCTTTGATGAAACATGATACAACACAAATGTTTCTTCCACCAAAGAATTGTATTTGGCCTATGTCTCCAAACAGTTGGTGCTGTGTGTAACTACTGTAACAACCAGTGGAGGTTCAACACAGATGCTCAGATGAAGGTCTGGGACTGAAACATCAGCAGCAATAAAATCTGAGATGTCTTTAAACTCTGTCAATGCAGCTAAAATTATTAAAACACCAAAACCACAATTTCACATCACCACAAACCCATATTTCACATGACATTTTTCCTTGACACTTACTGGTGTAAAGTGGTCTCCTTCTCCTGAATCGCGATGGTCATCATCTGAAGCTTGTTGTTGAGGGTGTGCATCTTGTCTTCATATAATTTACGCTCCTTTTCGATGTGTTCCTTCAGCCCAAGCATCTCCTCAGTCGAATTCATGGTCCTTGTCTGGAAGGCCTTGCAAGACTCCTTTTTAAATATGAAATTGTGTAAACAGGCATGGCTGAATTGTGAGCGCTTTTAGATTTTTTTATTGTCAATATTGGCATGTGGGCTAAAAGCCCAAACCAGCTTCTTACCTTTAGCTCTTCTGTTTCTACCTTTGTAGAGTAAAGCAATTTTTCAGTGTTCATCATATGTTCTAAGAGTTCCTTAATCTAAATTGGACAAAGGGAACACAAAGATTGCAGTTTGTCTCAAAACCTAGAAATTATTAAAAGAAATCCCAAACAATAGAAGTGATTGTTGTAGTGGGAGAAGCACTATAGTAACATTAGTTTGACTTGGTCACCTCAGCCTTGTGTGAAATTCTTTTCTTTTCCCGCTC
The DNA here is from genome assembly GCA_022702515.1 of Ilyophis sp. 1 JC-2022. Taxonomy (NCBI): domain Eukaryota; kingdom Metazoa; phylum Chordata; class Actinopteri; order Anguilliformes; family Synaphobranchidae; genus Ilyophis; species Ilyophis sp. 1 JC-2022. Next base: position 78,240,602 of record CM040397.1, on the reverse strand, counting down.
CATATTAATATTCTCAAAAGCCAAATTCAAAAAATTTAATTTAGTCTCTGTCTCCTGGCGAAGGATCTTCTCCTGAGCAAGTGTCCTAAGAGATCACAGGAGATGGAGACCATGGGGCATTAAGATCTTGACTGCACAACTCATTACTTTCAGATTTCAACTCCTGTACTTATATATACCTCAACCATTTTTCATAACTAAATATATCCTCCATGAAGTTTTGAAGAAATTATGAATTTACAGAACAAATCAATATTACAACTAAAATTACAACTCCCTTATCCTGGACTTGGTTTTTTTGTGTACCACCTAATTTTTCACGACAGTTTTACGTGATATTTACTGTTGTAAGGTAGTCTCTCTCTCTTGCGTCAGAAGGTTTATCATCTCTAGCTGGTTCTTGAAGGTGTTGATCTCTTCTTGCTCCTGTTCAACGCTAATCTTCAGTCCAAACGTCTCCTCAGATAAATCTGTGGTCCTTACCTGGAAAGCCTTGCAAGATTCCTGTTTTAAATTTGAAATTGTGAGAACACAAATTGCTGCACAGCAAACACTTGACTTTCAGCCATGATTCACAAGATCATAACGTTAGCAAAGCATTATTGACAATGTTGGCACGTAGATCACAGGCCTATTTTAGCTTCTCACCTTCAGCTCCTCATTTTCTAATTTGGTAGAGCAGAGCAATTTCTCCATGTCCGCCAAATGTCCTCTGAGTTCCGTAATCTAAATGGAGAAGCAAAGGAAACATGATTATAACTGTTCCCAAAACGTATACAGTACATACAAAAGCTTAATAACATAGTGATTAAGTGATTCACGTAACAGGAAAAACACTACATTTGAATTAGCAGGACTTATTCACCTCGATCTTGTATGAATTCTCCTTCTTTTCTCTCTCGATGTTCATTTGTTGTATGTCCTGTTCAGAAGCCTTAATCTCAGAATTTAATTTTGACTCTGTCTCCTGGCGAAGGATCTTCTCCTGTGAAAGTTTCCTGAGAGACAGGAGACAGGGACCACTGGGTGTTAAGAGATAACTAAATATATCCCTCACCACAAATTTTGAACAGATTAAGAAATTACGTACAGTACATAGACACAGTTTCTGTCATACTGTATGGCTTAATCCGTTGTGGTATTTTGTGCTATTTTACCAGTTACATTAATAGACCTATTATAAAACCATTACCCTGAACTTGATTGTATCCCCTTTTATCTTCTCTAAGCTTGCAACTTACTGCTGTAGAAGGCCTTCCCGCCATTGGAACAGGTCAGCAGTCATCTTCAGTGAGATTTTGATCATTTCTGCCTCCGTTTCCAGGTCTTTAATCTTCTTCTCTATGAGTCCACTATTCGCCTTAGATGTTATAATTTCATAGGCCTTGCACGACTCCTTTTTGAAAAGGAAATTGTGTAAGTAGTAATGGTCACTATTTCATAGGAATTCAAATGTTTAAAAAAAATAATAATTATATATAATGTAGAATTATCTATAAATATTCACTATATACAATAAATTCAACAAAATATGTCTAAATGGTGAACACAATTATTTAAGCCATGAATTACATGCAAACATCTCAGTTCTAAAGATATTTCTGATCTAAATATTTTTCTCGAGGACAATGTTAGCTGTCATTGGAAATCACAGTGTTTACTTTACTTTAAGAAGCTTATTGTCAAGCGTGAGGGAGCTTTTGGTGTTTGTAATCCTCTTTAGCAAGACAATGTTAGTTAAATGTATTCCCAACACATACAGCAAAGGGGCTTCTGAAACTTACTTTAGTCAGATCTGAGATTTCAATTATGGCAGAATTTCTTTCCGCAGACAGTCTCTGAACTTTATTTTTAGTCCCTAAACAAAATGAAAACCAAGGTTAAATCAAACCGTGTTATACATTGATACATTATACTAATGTGCTCAATAAATTGTTTTAAACTTACATTGGTATATCCTGCGTTTTACCTGGGGACAGACAGGAGAGAAAAAAATAGTCAATACACTTGACAACAACTTCACTGCATGCAAGAGCACTGGCAAAGAATAGCTCAACAAGTTTTGATCATGCAATCATAGAGAAGGCCTCGTGAGACAATTTGCAGACACCAAACACAGTGAAAGAAGAGCTTACAGTCAGTGCTGTCCTCAACACTATCAACACCCATGCTACTTTTAGCAGAAGTGTAGTGTTTTCCTCCAAGTTTGGGCCTGGTCTCCAGCCCTCTGGGAGGTGGGTGATGAGCTGAATAAGATTCACAAAAACAATCTCAAAGCAAAGTCAAAGCACTGGAGTTCATCTGTGTCAGTCTTAACACATTTTTTATTACAGCAGCAATTTATCCATCAAACTAAATCTATGTTAATGACTTTACAATGCTTCAACAGGGTACACAATAGGCTCGTCCCCAGCAGTTAAAATACACACTGATACCCTTTATCACTCAGGTTTCTTGAGGAACAAAACCCATGGCAACATGGTATTTGGGTCCACACTGACACTAATGGCTTTTTGGTAGTATCAATATTTCACATAATAAAAATACATATGCATATCGTAATTAATAATAAAACCTTTAAAAATAGTATAAAAGTACCCTGTCAGACATCCGAAGAAATTCTTCTTTGGAGAAGGCAGGGATCACCAGGGAATTTTGCACTGGGAAAAGGAAAGAAATATTGATTACAGATAAAATATTACTGAAATCACAATTCAGAGAAGAGCACATTCTCTTCACCTATGAATACAAGCAAAACAAGGTCTGTTCATTCCCTTTTTTGGAAATCTGTAGTTCAGGATATTTCAACCGTTTGTACAACATAAAGCTAATTTAACTAGTCTGACTATTTTTGGCCAGACATGCTTCTTAAACCAATATGGAGAAACGGTTGGCTATGTAACATACTTAAGTCCATACAAGTATTCATGTCACCTATCAGATGAATTAATACATTCTGTGTCCCAGAATTTTACTTCTGTAATCAATAAGTGATATTTATCTTGAAACTATTTTAAATTCCATACTTTTCTCTGAATAGGTGTCTATTATAATAATATATTGACTTTAATAAGTAGCACCATAGAAAAATCATTCAGCATTATACTCTCTGTTCAATGTCACTATCTTTCATGTTGTTCTTTCTGGCTATGTAAGGCATTTGTACTTAGCTTCCAACAAAAAAATCCTAAACACACTATTAAACTACAAGACGTTTTTAAAGCCATATTTGTCACACTACACAGTATTCAGATAAATAACCAGGATTACAGGTTTCAAATTCAAATAAATTAACTCCTCAACTTACCGAAGCTGGAAAATGTCACAAGTGTGAGGAAAAAGAAACAGAAAAGAGAATAAAGTGAAATAAATGGCCACCAACGTGAAAACACGTTTGGTGGCATGCTTACAGCTTAAAGGCTTTGCTACAAATACTTTTAAACAACAATTCTTGAAAACAAGCACAAGTAAATTAGCAACTTAAACCAACAATGTAACGAATACAATATTTCAAGTATTATTTCAAATGTTATGAATGGCAATGGTGAATAATTGAACCAGAGAGTGGCATATGAAGGGACATCTGTTGTGATGTCATAATATGCACAACTTTTAAAACATAATATTTACCAGCTATTATCAAGCTAGCTAACTTACTGTTAGTGATGTCTAGCCTAATGGTTGCTATAGCTTCAATATATACATAATCACTGTCATTGGTTCATTGGTATGCAAAAAGAAAAGATAATTGTTACCTTTGCGTCTTTTCAGCTTTTCAACAGCATAGGTAGCTTAGCTAAATTGCAAAATGAATTCTACAGAGCAGAAAGAATTTTTCAAAATAGGCCTACTGATATCTTTGTTGCCAAGACAACAGTGCACACTCAGTATTCCATTAGCCACTTGGAATATTAGCAGTGCTTTCCATGGTGCTAAAGTCAAAAGACTGCAACCACACTGATGCAAAATTATATTGTAGGCGCCCAACTTTTTTTTACTGTAGAAATACAGACAGTGGAAAAACAGAATAGAACAGAACTTAATTTGCCCTTACGAAGGGCTTGAGATGGTTAGATGAAAAAAACACAGGGTGAAGTTACCTTGAATAATTTAGGAAAGATTGGGTAGCATTGCTTTGGAATTTAGCTACTTTAATTCATGTGAGCTATCATAGCCAATATTGTTTGTTGTATCTTGGCCTGATTTTGATATCAATACTTTTAATGGCAGGCCTATTAATTTTAATTAATGACACACAGTGCTTTGTCGGCTATGCATGAGTAACTTGGCATTTTTGTAGTCTACGTTGAAAACGGTGTTTGTTTTGATCGAGTAGCTAACTGATGATATATAAATGTATGAATCATAAAATAAGGAAATGTAGAGAGACCTGCACACACACAAAACATGCAAATACACATGCCTTCCATGTGAAAGAAAGACATAGGCATGGATTCTGTCTTTTAACATGAACTATAAATAAATGAATGTGTAATATTATGGCATGTTAGCGAATAACAAAGTCAGCGTGCCTCGCCTATGCAAGACAAGGGGGTTTTACATGTAACAGCATTGTAGTGACTTATTAGAGCTAAACGAGGCAACAACTTTATTTGATGAGAAAAGGCAACGCATTTAATGTAAATGTGGTTGACAAATACAGGCCCAGTGGGAGAATCAAAATGACAGAAGATAGTAAATATTTTAGTGTTAATTAATGTAACAGACCCTACTGCTAATAAGTAGGCTACAGCTGGCTACATAATGATAATGTTACATCATTGTTATAGTATAATGTAGAAAGTTATGTAGCCTATATAGGATTCTCATTTGTACAGGATTCGTTTCTTCATAGTAAGTGAAGTAACTTCATAGTAAGTGAAAACATTTACATGGCTAGCCTACTCTTTAATTTCATCCATAGATTCGGGCGGCCTGTGCCATGATGAGCATGTATTTGTTAAAAGTGTGCTTTACCTGCCCCTCTCTTTGCCAAGAACAGAGCAGAAGGCAGCCCATGAGAAAGTTTCCTTGAATATAAAAGGCACTTTGACTGCTCAGTCATTTGAAAGACATGCGATGTTCTTAAAAGAGAATTAAACTTCGGCAACTTACAGTTTTCTGTACTGAGATAGACTTATAAGGCATTTTATTCGCTTCATAGTAGCTTGTAGTAGCTTCCTCACTAGCTAGCAGCTGACTCTGACTGACATTCACATTTCAAAACTAGCTAACAAAAGCTTAAAGGGTAACAAAGCACTAAAACCACTTCTTTTAGACGAGAACTGATGCGTTTGGTTTTATCTAAGTGTTACTGATTGATCCTGGTCCAAATCTTGACATTTTACTGCAGTCAATGCAAAACAGCATAAACCCAAAGGATCTGGCTCAAAAGTGTCTCTAGTGGTAAAACGTTAGGTACTGCACGTCCAGTCTGTCATTGGCCAGAAACTTTATCCAGCTGACGTATTCTTCCCGGTGACGAAATTGAAACCTGTACAGCTACGCCCTGAAGTTTTGGAGCAAGGGCGGGCTTGGCCATACAAATCACAGCGGTTGATCCACAAAACTATATAATAATCTCACCATTTTCGATATAGCTCGGTGGTTGATCTGCGTGGACGGAGAAGAGATAGGAGAGAGTGAGCGATATAGCTAGCTTACAGTTTTGCTTTTTTGAATATTCTAGTATATAGTTATGGTAACCTATTTTTGGTATATTTTTTATAGTTAGCTTGATAGTTTGGTTTTCAGTCTAGTTTAGCAAGTAGCTTCATTTTAATTAAAATATATACTTCATTAAAAATAAATGTATAAAGCATAGTTGAGCCAGGAGTTGTATTATATGCATGCTACACGTTTACCTTTGCAACATCCCCACAACAGACCTTCTCTCTTGGAGAGTTCAGTGCAGTGACCACATGTGCACCCGTTGAAATGGAAACCAATATTGTTGATATCTTGCCGGTCACGTTAGTGTGATTGCCTACAGCCTGTGTAAAATGAGTAGCCTACATGGCATGGGTAACTATTTGTACAGCGTGTGATTTGTTGTTTGCTGGTCGGATCATTATAAGCCCAAACGAGGCTATGCGTGCAGTCGCCTACCACTCCAAAACATTGCCCATCCTCTCATTCTCCACCATTGCTAGGGCCCTATGAAATCCGTTTTATTTTATTTTTTCCCAAATTCCGTTTTATTTTTTTCAAAATTCAGTTTTGTTTTACGATTTACGCTAATTTTATCATCAGAAAGAGTGTCTAATAATGTGAATGAATAAAACATCAACAATTTAATAAGATATAACAGTAAATTTGTAATGATGCAATTGTGAGTGGAGGGAGGGGACAAATGCGCAGATGTGGCAAAGGCTATCTTCATTAACGGTAGATATACTGCAATCAGGCACCCAGCCATAACCACCATATTTACCAAGTGCAGAAATGTATAATTACATATTCATCTCTGCGGTTTATGTTTTGACTTTCATTGAATCAATCAGGAACTATAAATTGATTTCCATTCATCCAGTTAGTTCACTGTTAGAACTCTTTCTGTCTTTGCAGATTAGACTTCATCAAACCAGGGCACAGGTAATTTGGTAAGATGGACACAGTCACATTTTTAAGAGGAGGTTAGCTATTTAATGCATCTGACCACAGCCGAGTGTTAACTCCTTTCTGTTGTTGCCTCCAGCTGGCTTACCGTGACACCGAGCAAAGGCTGACCAAGGAGAGGAGAAAGACGGCGGACCTGCAGAGGAGGTGGGTTAGTGACAAACGCAGAGAGACTGGCAAAGGACACATTATTAAATCTGTCAGTTAGAGGCTGGATATCATCGGTGAGATGATGAGAGTGAATTCAGTAGACTTGGGTTCAAACAATGTTTATATTATTTCCAAATGGCTGGAGGTTCTTGTAGTGTAAAGTGAGGTTTTCTGAATGGCTGTGCGATTATTGGTTTTACAGGCTGGATGAGCTGAAGGAAATGTTGGCTGAACATACTCAGACACCATCTCGTGGAAACGGTGAGTCCTGAGCCCTGCTAAGTAGTTTATTCTGCTAACATGCAGGGTTCTAATGTGGGGTTGTTCCCCATGTTCGGGGATATCCATAGAGCAGCACCACATTGGCCATAATGTCACCCAGGGTGGGTTTCAGTTAGCAGGGTAGTCCTGGTATCATTGCAAGCATGTGACTCGTCAGGCAGGTGCAGTCTGATACTAGACTCAGTCTTTCCTGCTTACTTTTATAATAACTTAAGATTTATTTAACATTTGATTGATCTGTCACTTCTAGATGCTGCTGCTCAGAGTCATTTTCAGTTCACTTCAAACAGACCGGTGAGTTTTCTGAGTTAATCACAACTCAACTATGGATAGCACTGTGATGTATTCATATAATGAATTGTAATTGTTGGTGCATTCATAATTTGAAACACCATTTTTACTTGAATGGGTTTGGTTTGTTTGTTGGTCATGTTTGAATTTGAATGTTTTGGGCCTGGTCCAATGCTAAATATCTGTGAAATGTTTCATTTCCAATCCCAAATTGATTTATTTGATGAAAAACTAACATGAGTTCCCCCTCCTTTTCCTGAAATTGAAAGGCTTTGGATCACGACTCGAGACAGCGATACGAGAGGCAGCCAGCCTTCAGAGCCCGTAGAGGGAATCAGAAATATTAACATCAAAATATTAACATGAATATTAATTAAAGTGATTAGTATTATTCTGATGATATAGCAGAAAAAATGTGCTTCAAGAGTGAAATATAACTTGGTTTCTGTAAAAATGATGGATGGTTGGTTGTCAATTAAAAAACAGAAAGATTCAAATAAATGGTTACACTTTTGTACCCTTTAAAAATTATTCTGCAAGCTTTTTTCTCCGATGATGAGATTTAAAAAATAATGGCTGAGAATTGATCCGACCATATCTGCAGGTGTGTAAGCATGTGCAGAGTGTCTGGTAAATCAGACATTTGGTAAATCTGTGTACACAGCCTATTGCTTCTTCTTTATAGGCAGAGAAATGTTCACCAAAAAGCCTGATGATAGTGTCACACACAACAAAATATCCAGTGTTAATTCAACTCTAACCCGTGAGTCCAATAGGAACCATGTACACTGCAAGAGTTGATTTAACATTGAACACTTCACTTCACTGGATGATTACTAGAGTGCTAGGCCATGATGTAAACCTTGATACACAGACCATTGTTTCTTGTTCATGGGCAGAGGCCCCCAAGATTTTTCAACTAACGAAATAGATAATGAATAAGAATTTATCCGAGCACTAGTCAAGCCTGCAAGGATATGATGGTTTTGTCCTTGCCCGCTGAACTTCAGTATGTGTATAGATCTTTGAATTTTTTTCGCATCGTTGCACGTGTGACAGGTTTTTATGCGAAATAACCTGTCCACAGGTGGGGCCAGGCCCCTGAGGGACCGCTGCACCCTGACCTTCTATACCAAGTAGTATACTGCCCAGAGAATATATTTAGGGTGGATCCTGCCGACTACGGCAATTTTATATCACGGGTTATAATGAAAGATTCTCCCTTCCACAACCCTGATCAGGTTTTTGTTGATTCATCCTTCCCCAAGCAGTACAGACTAAGAAATAAAAGGTAAAAATACAAGCTTTATTAAAGATACAATTCATAAAAGCTCACAGGTGATGAAGATAGCCTTTGCCACGTCTGCGCGTTTGTCCCCTCCCTCCACTCACACAATTCGCCGGACAAAGCCGGCCCCACCCACAGGTAAGCGTGATCAATTTTCCCCACACCACACAGCACACAATTGTCACTCCTCCACATCATACACTGTCCACTAGAAAGTACGCTACTGGTAAGGGCACACACACACACACGTGATCCCACCAGAATTACCGTAATAGCTCATGTAGGAGAGAACTTAAGAAAAAGAGTTAAATTATGTGCCCAATTATTTTCTGTCTCCGGAGCTATACTACAATGTATGATATATTTGCAATAGTTTGTGTTATAATCTCAGTGTACTATAAGATTTGTGAAACTTATGATCAGACGCATCGTAATGAAGACCCGCCTGGGAAAGTGTAAACAGTGTTGTGCAGAGAAGTGTGGAAGATCTTAATCAGAGTTTACGGTTGATTAAGTTTATGGTTAGTACTAGGGGTGGGACGATTCAATCTCATAACGATTCGATTCGTTTCCGATTCTTTAGGCAAAGGTTCGATGCATCATAATATCTTACGTTTGACCACGATTCGATTCGATTCGATTCGGTTCGATTAATTTAGATACTTTAAAAAAAGTAATAGGCATGCTAATGTGATTTGATACCGATACATTCAGCAGTAATTAAATATTCAATTAGAACCTTACACCAAGTTCACAGCATTATGTTTATTGTTAAGGCATGCCATACATTTTGCAGCTGTCTGCAGCAAATAATGCAGCAATAAACATGACTAACAGTGTATTTTCTAAAGTTGCCCTATTTAGGTTATTGTTTTTCAAACAGTGTCAGACATGGTACCCTAATACAGTTCCTTTATTTACAAAATGAAAATGGCAAAATGTATAACAATTACTAAACTGGGGCAAGAAAAATGAAATAGCCTATAGGTTAGTGTCATGCATAGTACTTTCCTAAATCTTAGTACGATCTAGAACTTCGGTGGAGCAAGATGCCCATCCATCCGTAGTTAAAGCTACTCTCGTAGCGTTTTGCAAGGACAGTCGAACAGTTTTCTTCACCTCTTCATACAGAGCAGGTATACATTTTTCACTAAAATGTTTTCTGCATGGTATGGTGTATCTAGGTTCCACGACATTCATTAAGTGAATCGGACAGTTAACGTAGTAATAATTAATTAAACGTAAGACATTGGAAATAGTCTTACTATTTTAGTTTGTCTCGAACGTCTACTTGATTTTGAATAGAAAATGGTTTAAATTTAAATATCAGAAAGCACTTTACAATTAACTGTCTGGACACGGTATGTGTATAAAAACTAATAAAAACAATTATACAAAAAAATAGAACTGTTTGGCCATTTCTCCAGGAAACTCAGGGGAAGTGTCAATGACTCCCGAGTTTAGCTTGCTAACGCGCTTGCTGTCCTTCACGTTAATTGTGTATCGTCGGCTCAAATGGTTTATCATGTTTGCGGTGTTGCCTGTGTATCTGATTTCTACTTGGCAGATCTTGCATATTGCAGCGGTTTTGTCAAGTACACCCTCCTTCTTTCTAAACCCGAAATGCTTCCATACCACTGATTTTCTGTTCGGAACATCGCAAGTTCTGTAAGTTTCTGTCTCTTTTGTCGCACTCAGCGAGCACGCAGCTAGCCATTTCGCTCAGATCTGTCCGTCTCATCCGCTACTTTCAACGCACGCTTACGTTGGGGTTGGAGCAGAAACATGGATTGAAGCTGGTCAAAACAGTTTTAAAAGTAGTCGTGTCTTAGAAATATATATTTAAAATAATTTTTGAATAAATGAATACATGTGCACATTCATTTAAAATGCGATATTAATCGATGCTTATCGATTCGAATCTTACAGATCGATGCAGTTGTATTTACACATTCGGATCGATGCACCGCGATGCACCGGTGCATTGTCCCACCCCTAGTTAGTACAGATAGATAAGTGGAAGTTATACGCGAGGGAAACTTGCATAGGATTGTGACAGAAAGCAAGACAACATAGAAGGAAGTGAAAGTGTAATTCAATTTGCGTTATTAGTTAATTTGTTATTACATTACATATATATTATATGATATTATACATATATGCAGTTTATTTTCATGGAAAATTCTGAGCGCACTAATTTGTAATTTTGTCCTTTGACTGGCTTGGAGTTATGTGCTACTCAGTTGTTGAGATGATGTTGTATAAAGGGAACTGTAGTTCGGCATGAGCACCCTGAATCTCGTGAAGAAAAAGGTCTGATTTACCAAATAAATAAATAAGTAAGTAATGCAGGCCAATGTACTGATTTTAAACCTCTGGTTAATGCAGATAATACACGCAGTTATAGTTATAGTTATACAGTTATAGCTTCATGCTAGTGAAGTATAATAAATCGAACAATCCTTTCACCGTCCTGTCGGGAGGGGTCAGGACCATTCCACTACACGTAATTCAAACTTTCTTCCAAAATAGACACAACATTCTAGAGTCTGGTATAACGTAATTTATTATAAAAGGTTTAGCACGAATATACATACCCAGGCTGATCGGCTAAAACATACATATGTTAAAGACACTCAATCACACAGTCCAGTCTGAGTCCGTCAATTTCATGCTCACCCGCAAGACGTAAAAACAAGTCCGTTAATGACAGAAGCAAAACATAACAGCGCACCATGAAGTTCAGCTGACATCTTATGTGTTATTGCGACCCCACCCCCCCCCTTTTTTTTTGGTGTTCCCATTACCTGGGCGATTGCTTTTTCCATGGTCTGCAGCGGTCTCTGCCGGTCCTAATTAAGCATTACATATGACCCTTATTTATATGGTAGTTTTGATGAAATGCTATGATTTAATCATATCAGAAACATCCTAGTCACGGTTTGACAATAGTAGTTCAATACATAGTTTTTACACCAATGTTTGTAAAGATAGACGATAAATGTTTTATTTGGATTTAATAAATTCTATCAGTTCCTCAAACTGCACACACACATACATTTTCAAGGCTAGGGTACTGAATGTTCCTCCCGACAATCAGGCCCCGAGGAATGTGGGGAGTAATTCATGCTTATCTCTTCAGACGGGCTAGGAACATTTAATTGCTTGTGTGTGTGTGTGTGTGTGTGTGTGTGTGTGTGTGTGTGTGTGTGTGTGTGTGTGTGTGAATGAATGCGTCCATTGCCTACTTTTTGAGATAACTAAACCTTGCCATGGGAAATTTTGAGGAGTGTATTTGCAATATGGCTGTTTCCGCTGAGAGCAAGTTTTTCTTCAATTTCCCTGCATGTGGGTGTGTGTATATGTCCTTGATTTACAGGTGTCGAGATGAGCTCATATTGGGTGCCTGGCTTGGGACCATTGTTCATTGAGCACACTCCGATACAAATAATGAGCTCATTTTTCCGGCGTGATTGTCTGCCCTTGAATCTGAGGCCTTGAATATGTGCTGCTGTTGTGCACATATGGGCTTTTTGTGCAATTCATCCTACCACAGAAAAACATATTCATATTAACACTACATTTTCATATAGTTGGTCCTACAGTATGATATATAATTATATATAAATAATGAATAATCTATAATTTGTCACAACAAGGGTTACGGTGTGAGTTGCCATGATAACGTGATGGTAATTTCTTTCTAGCAGGGAGGTCGGGCCGAGCACCGATTTCAATTACAAGGGGCTTTATTACATTTTCCATCGTGAGATATCGGGATTCTTAGGTAGGAAAAAATAACAAATTGATAAACGTTGGCATTAACCACAAACATATGCGGTTAAGTTCATTTTGAATATTTTTATGTACTATTCTTGGAGATATTTTTAATTCATTTAGTTTACGAATAAATTAATTTTCAGTACTATTTAGTTTTGTTTATTCCAGCCTTTTTTGATAGAACATCGTTAAATTTATTTCAGTTTATTTGTTAAACACTAGTTTTACAAGCGTTTTGTTTAGGAAATCCCCTCAGAACAACTATGCAATAAGGCAGGCTGAATGCCTTATCTCTATTATGTATAGAAGCAGATGTGCTATGTAAGATTGGTTATGAGGATCTGATTAAAGAAAAAGTAGGAGAAAATTGTTTAAGCTGGGGGAAGTGGAGGGCAAGGCCACCTTCCCAATGGTTGTGTTTTTTGTTCGGGTGCAGATAAATAATTAGTTTAATTTACATCCTAAGTTGTGTGGTTTTGTTTTGTGTTTAATTGTTTGATTTTGTCTAAAAACCATCAAAGTGAAACCCGGCAATGGGATCTCTCCTAAGGGGTTGTCAGTTTAGGTGCACAACCAAAACAAAGATAAATAAATAAACTGAACAGACAAATAAATCCTACGCTGCCCCGTATGTGAAAATGTACCCTAAGTGAAGGGAAAAGACTAATAAGGAGTTCTTCTCTGTTTCCAGCAGAAACTGGGTGGCGGCTCTCAAGCAGCTCTACTGACAATGAGAGCTGAACTAGGCCCCACTAAATATTGCTAATTTCTCCCCTTTTTTGAATTTATGACAGGAACTCCAATGATAATTCCAGGGACGAATTATCACTGCTGTGAAGAATTACAGGGGATTGGAGATGACAAAGTACTGTGTGACTAACTGAAATTGTCAGGTTTCTCTGCAGATATTGGGCCCAAGAAGACAGACGCACACAACCTCGAGCAACTAAAAACAGATAACACCACAGAAATATAAAAGTGTAAGGATGCGCATGGGCAGGACCATTGCGCAAGGGGGGAAGTGGTGATGTATAATAATTTGGAAAGTATCAGTTTTTCCCCAATAGGGCACATTCGACCATAGGAGGGCCCATGCCGTTTGTATGAGGTCCGTACAATGGACCCCGCTTGAACAGCTCAAGAGGGAACTGGCGAGCTATGTGTAACACTTAACCAGAATGTGCAAGATTATTTTCCAACAGGGGAAAAGGACAGACGACATTTCCTTGGGGCTTAGGTGGTATACGCCCGGGGATTGGGTGTATATTAAAGTAACACTAACACTGAATATACACACACACGAAGAAAGAATTACACAACCAGGAGCTATGTGCTCCCTCATCAATGGCAGATAGAGAGAATACACACACATAGAGGCATTACATAATCTGCCAAAGAAAGACCGTGGCTGAGTGATGTGCTAGTAACCTCTCCTCTGTCCATTGGTCCGACGTTGAGGCTACTTGGACCAAAGAAGAAGAAGCCAACATAATTTTGCGGTAAAAGTATCGTATGTTAGTCGATTAAATGTTTTGTACTACCATTACTGATTGAACCATGTGATGAGCACCCTATGCCTATGCCAACCGTGTGGGAGATATCAGAACCTCCCTACACCCCTAACTGCCCGATTGGAAATCCCCACTGTAAACATGCCCAGGGAGGAGGGTCAGGATGGCGTTGCTGGGAGTGGGCTGCCATCTATCACCCAGAAAAGCCAAATCTCTTATTGGCCCTGAGAGATGATGAGAAATTCAGTAATGCCTATTGGTTTGGAGAGTCAGCGATTGTGCTGTACGAGGAGCTTGAGGCTCGTGGGTATACTCCAGCAGATATTAACTCTGATGGCACTTTGGGACCTGAACACCAAATGATTGTGATGCCACAAATTGTAGAAATCATCACCAATGCGGGACATGCACCAACCCCTGAAGAAGAAACCCCCATGTAACTATATTGTGATAAAATGTTTAGAAAAAGCTGCCAATGCACTGTTGCCAAAATGCTAGGATGTTCTTTCCTCTTGATAGAAGGGTAAAAAGTAAAATGTATTAAAATGAAGGAGTATCGCTTAAGATGGATATCGGACAGAGACATGTCCTCATCAGCAGCAGACTCAGTCTAGAGTTCTGTGGTTTTGCCTATTGGAGGTTTTCCTGGTGATTAAGTAAGAGCTCTGACATCATTGCTTACCGCTGTGCCAGTATTATAACCCTGATAGTTAGAGTAAATAAAATTAAGAAAACTGGGTTTGCAATGTGTACCTGCTTCAGGTATTGAGTGAAGATATCACCCATACAAGCTTGAAATACCGCTGTATAGTGTTGATCCCAAGAAGGGATCAAAGGAGGGAATTGTGGGAATTTGACATTAATTCTATGAAAGTACATGGTGTAATAGAATGTATAAACTTGTCTGTGGTAGTTGAGTTTCGAATGGGTGACCTTGGGCCTGTGTTCTGAGAGTTCTGAGAGGGAGGGCCACAGGAAAATGTCCTGAGAAACATTCTTCAGATAAAGGATTTGCCACAAAAACACTGTCATAAGATGAGTTTCTATCATAAACAACTTAGTGGAAAAGTACTAGGAATATGTAATTCTAAATGCTTGATATGATTGGTTTAAATCATACGCCCAGTGATGTATGAAAATGGAAGGTAGAAGACATACCCCTTTTTAGCACTACAGTATATAAGCACCACAGTAGCAGAGATGGTGCGAGCGTGCGAGCGTGCACGAGGGAGCGTGCGAGCGAGAGCGTGCTTCCGGAGAGCGCGCTTCCAGCGCGCTTCCAGAGGACCACAGATGTACTAACCCATTGTGTTCTTCTGTAAAGACTTCGAGCTGACAAATAAATACAAAGTGTTTTAATCTTTCGAATTGAATTGAAGAGTATCCTTGATCTACCTCCTTGACCACGAAAAGCAATACATTCTAATTGCTAACACCACCCAGGGACCCCCCTCCAGGGAGAGAAACAGAGTCTACCCCTCCCAATCTAGTGACAGTAATAAGACTCTTTGAATGACGGCACGTGATCTTACGATCTTCTCTATCGATCTTCTCTATCATATCTAGATATCAGGTGAGGTCCCGGTGATGGCTCCTCTAGGTTCCAGATACTTATATGGACAAGCGCATCCCTGATAACCTATACAATCCTCCTTCCACATTCTTTATTTCTCCCCCTCCTATACTTTCACATACCACACATTTCAATTAGTATTATCCAGGTTCACCACATTTATCCTATTATCCACAATTACTCATTTACATGCACATACATATGATGCAAGATACATATACAGCTTTGTTTAATATGTTAGCCATTCAGTCCAGAACCTAGGCCGTAGCAGACCTGTGAGCATGCCTGAGTTCCCGGCGTCATTAGGAATGCCGTTTCCTTCTGATGTCCAGTTGTAGGCTCAATCCCAGCTGTAGTTTACAAGGCTATGAGAGGTCAGAGGAAAAAGGTTCTCAGGCCACCTGGTAAATTGTTTTATTGCACCCTCAAGGAAGTTACCACCAGCTCCAAGGGTTTATGACTGATAATCCCTTTTTCAGCCTTACAGCCTCCCCGATCCTCCTCCATCTATCCATTAGCGCTCAGGCGGCGTCAAATGGAGTTATTACATACACATGCTTCCCCCCACTCTATTCATCCAAGGCAACCAATAAGATCTAAACAGTCACACATAATAGCACACCGCTCTCAACTAAGACAACAACCACCCCATGAGAGGCATATAACCAGTGAGAGACCTCTGCACCAGCCCTCCTCAAATTCTGCCCCTCCTTCTGTGCTCATAGTGGGCTCATCGATAGTGACAGTCATGTCACCCTTCATAAAGCCGAAACTCTTTGCTTTCCGGGTGCCCGAGTCCTGGACATAAACTCTAAGATGTCATTGGTGAGTACCTGAGTACCCCTCAGCCTCTGCAGTTGTCGTCCATGTAGGATCAAATGACACCCCACTACAATAATCAGAATGGCTTAAGGATGATTTTAAAACACTTATAGACACTCTCATGGTCCATCTCAGGTCCATTGCCATCCCCCCGCTACAGTGACATGAAATTTAGCCGCATTCGCAAACTACACATCTGGCTAAAGGGCTATTGCAGTTCTTTGGGAATTCCATTCATGGACAATTTTTGTACCTTTAGACGAAGACCCAACCTATTTGGGTGGGACGGCATTCACCACAATAGAGCGGGTTCCCATCTCTACTCCTGAACATGGATCCTGCCCTTCTCTTAGGAAAGACTCTTAGCACTTGACGGAGTGTGAGTCCGATCCATAACCAATCTGAATACACAACTGCCTCTAATATCCCTGTGATAGTGTATAATAGGCGCTCTAGTATTTATGCCAATGTAGCAGTTGGCAGGAACCCTGATAATCTAGTAGAGGTTCGGACTACACACCACACTTGGCCATTCATTCCCATGAACATGTAACTTTTGGTTTACTGAATGTTAGATCTTTATCGAACAAAACATTTATAATTAATGATTTTATCACATCTTTTAACATTGACTTTTTATTGCTTACTGAGACTTAGTTGCGGGTTGATGATCATAGCCAGTTCACCGAGGCATGCCCGCCCGAATACAATTTTATGAATAAGCCTAGAGAAAGTGGCCGGGGCGGGGGTACAGCGGTGATTTACAAAAGCCATTAAAAATGTAACACTGTAACAGTGAATAATTTTTCTTCTTTTGAAGTACTTATGTTTACACTGTATTGTCATGTTCCTGTTCTTTGTGCTGTAATTTATCGTCCTCCTAAACCAAACAAGGACTTCGCAATTCGCAGAATTCCTATCCTCTTTAGTGTTAAATCATGACAAATCGATTATTGCTGGTTATTTAAATTTTCATGTGGACGATGTCTCAGAGTTTTTAAATCTTACTGACTCTTTTAATTTAGTGCAACATGTATCGATTCCAACTCACAACAAGGGACACATGTTAGACTTGGTTTTTACTGTTGGTTTGCAGCTAAATCATTTTGAGATGAAGGACATACAGTCAAGCCGGAAAGTCTGCCCACCCCTTTCACCTTCTCCACGTTTTATTACATTACAGACATATTCTACAATAGATTGAGTTCATTTTTTGTCTCAAAATTCTGCACAAAATAGCCCATAATGACAAAGTGAAAACATGTTTTTAGACATTTTTGCAAATGTATTAAATCGAAAACTGAAATCTTTCATTTACGTAAGTATTCATACCCTTTGCTTTAACATATTTTTAAAGTATCATATTTAATATTTGGTCGAATATCCTTTGCATGCTGTTACTTCCTGAAGTCTGTGACCCATCAACATCAAAAGACTCAATATCTTATTTCCAGGTACTGTTACAAGCAATACTATAAGCACTCTGCATTTGAATGGATCTCTATGGGAATTGGGGGGTGAGACTAGATTCAGCTGTAAATTACACTGGTACAGTATGGAACACATGGCTGGCTAAATGGCTGTAAGTCATCAAGGGTCTGAGCTATCGAACGAGCCTCAAACCATCACTCTGTTGCCAGATATGGAGTAGATGTGGATGGATCACTGCAAGGGTTATTTCTCCTGACTCATTTTCCTATAGAACTCTATGGGGAAAAAAGTCAAGAGAAACAACCCTTCAAGGGATCCATCCATATCTACTGCATATCTGGTAGCAGAGTGATGGTTTGAGGCCTGATTTACAGCCATTTAACCAACTATGGGTTTGATACTATTCCCGTGTAATTAACATCTTAATCTAGTCCCACCCCAGTCTTTTTTTTTTGCCCCTGTCCATGTCATAGTTATTGGCTACCTTGGTTGTTTCTGCAGTCGTCATTCTTATTGACGGCGGTGGGGCGATCTATCTGATTTTTTTCCGCCTCCGTTTCAGTGTTTGAATATCGCCTGGCTATTATTCCTCACACCTGTTTTGAGTTTCCTGCCAGTTATAAATAGCTCAGGACTTCCGTCTTCCTACACTTTGATATTGTTTAAGCTTGTCTTCCGCTTTTGTGGTGTATCTTTCGAGATACACTTTTAGAATCCTAATCGGTTGCATTTGGTTTTCCGAACCTTCCACCAACCCTCACAGTCCCAACTTTTTTGGAACGTGTTGCAGGCATCAAATTAGGAATTAGCGTATATTTACAAAACTCAATAAAGTTGATAAGGTGAAACATTGAATATCTTTTCTTTGTACTGTTTTCAATTAAATATATGTAAAAGAGAATTTACAAATCACTGCTTTCTGATTTTATGTGCATTTTACATACTGTGTTTTGGAATTGGGGTTTGTATTTGGATTGAATATTCTTGCAGTTTCTTTTGCATTATCTAGCTAACCATGTACAGAGAAAGTTCCTCCGTTTTTCATTGTATTTTTTAGAGTGCTAGAGGACAGAACCAAAATCACCAAAAATGTGTCACTGTCTAATGAATTATGCTCACTGTATGTTTGTTGAACTGACAGTATATAAACCCGATCCCGCTTGTATATTATCGTACAGTCTTAATTTGTCTAGTACTTAATTTTTATAGTCACATTGTGTTATGAAAAGCATAAACTGAACAGAGCTGAAGTGCACATCTTTTTTGTCGCAAATTAATTTAAAAATAATAAAGAAATCTTGGCTGAAGCGAGCCTCAAAGTTTAAATCTCCACAGTGAGAGTCAGACACACTAACCGCAAGACCACAACTGTCAGGATTCTGTATGCTACGATACTCTGACTAGTCAGAATGGAATCAAGAAGCCTTGTCATTGGCGGATGAGATGTCCTTATCCAGTGGGGAGAATTATTGTGTGAGGGTATGGATCATTTTGATGACAAATTCAGCAGGAAAAAGAATATTACGAAGAAGAAGAAGAAGGAGAACAAACCGCAAAATAACACAATTCTGGGACTTTATTATGGATGTGTGAAGTTGTATTTGAATTATTTGTGGTTACATGAGGTCAGAACGTACAGAAGTTGATGTTTTTAAGGGCTGAGAGTTTGTGGTCATTGTGGTTATTTCTGTAGGAAACCCTGAAAATGCCAAATTGTCGGTGCTGTATAGGTATGGGGCATGTCGTAACTTGGCGGATGGCATACCTGCCATCCTGAAAAAACCCCCTTCAAATACATAAAGTATCTGTAGATAATAACATTGTACAAATACAGTGGGGTGCAAAAACTTGGGCACCCCTGGTCAAAATGCCTTTTACAATTAATCTAGGTGAACAGAAGCTAACCTGACCTCTAAATGGTACAAAGTTAAACATGAACACATTTCTTCAAATTTTAAAGCAAGATTACTTTTTATAAAAAACTTTCAGTTTCAAAATAATAAAAAAGGAAAAAGGCCCTGTGCAAGTTTGGGAACCCTGTCAGTTAGTACTTTGTAATTCCTCACCCAGCTAAAAGTCTTTTGGAATTCTTGCTTTTGGAATTTTTCCCCATTCTTCCTGGCAGAACACCTCTAGCTCAGAAATATTCTTCGGCCTTCTTGCATGCATGGAATGTTTGAGATCTCTCCACAGATTTTCATTAATATTCAAGTCTGGGGACTGTGGTGACCATTCAAAAATCTTCATCTGTCTTTCCTGGAGGTACTTCATGGTTGATTTCGAGGTATGCTTTGGATCATTGTCTTGCTGGAATACCCAACCTCTCCAACTTCAACGTCTGGATTGACCTTCGTACATTAGCCTCTAGAATGTTTTTATATTTGGTGGAATCCATTCTTCCTTCCACCCGCACAATATTTCCTGTGCCCCCCGCTGCCACACAACCCAAAAGCATAATGGATCCACCTCTATGCTTAACAGTTAGCAAGGTGTTCTCTACAAATGATTCTCCCTTTTTTCTTCAAACATACCTTCTTTGGTTGAGGCTGAAAAGTTCGTTAGTACAAAGTACAAGGTTTTCTTTTGCATACATCAGACGCTTAATTTTGTGTTGAGGTCATAGGAAAGACTTCTTTCTGGGAATTCTGCCATGTAGGTCTTTGTTGTTTAAAGTATGTTGTATTGTTGTTCTGTGAACAACTACACCTATGTCTGCTACTCTTTTTTTGCAGTGATGTGTGGGTTCTTCTGAGCATTACTCACCAGGTATTGGGGCGGCATGGTGGTGCAGTGAATAGCTCTGTCGCCTCACAGCAACAAGGTCCCAGGCTCAAATTCCATATGGGACCTTTCTGTGTGGAGTTTGCATGTTCTCCCTGTGTCTGCGTGGGTTTCCTCCGGGTACTCCGGTTTCCTCCCGCAATTCAAAGACATACAGGTTAGGCTAATTGGGGGGGGCATTAACAGGGTGTTGCTGTAAAAGAGCATGTGTGCTCAGTCAACCTACCCTGTATAAATAAAGGTAAATAAATAGGTCTTGGGCCATTCTATGTGTCTTGGTCTTCCAGACCTTGCTGTGAACAACTTGGGCACCCCTGGTCAAAATGCCTTTTACAATTAATAAAACGGCTAACCTGACCTCTAAATGGTACAAAGTTAAACACGACACATTTCTTCAAATTTTTTCAGTTTCAAAATAATAAAAAAGGAAAAAAAGTTTTTTAGCCTTCTCTTTGTTGGTGGAAGTGAACTATCTTGATTCTGACATCCTTGGACAACTGTTTAGAGGAACCCATGGTTGTTAACACCAGACAGAACAGCCACCACAGTTGGATGCTTTAGAAGGCATAGAGTTACTTCAGAATAAATAGTTAAGCCCTGGAATTATATTCACCTGACCCATTGAAGCCCTAACGAGTAAATCACCTGGGCCTGGGCCTTAGTAATCATCTTTATAAAAAGTAACAAAGAATAATCCTAAAGGGTTTCCAAACTTTTGCAGAGGGCCTTTTTTCCTTTTTTTTATTATTTTGAAAAATATAATAAAATTAATCTTGCTTTAAAATTTGAAGAAATGTGTCCTGTTTAACTTTGTACCATTTAGAGGTCAGGTTAGCTTCTGTTCACTTAGATATTAATTGTAAAAGGCATTTTGACCAGGGGTGCCCATATTTTTGCAACCCACTGTATCCACTGAACATACAGTATATCTGTACTTGAGATTTTCACTCCCACCTCCTATTTCTCCTATGGCATGCAGCATAAATTATTATGCTGTGTCCACCACCAGTTGACTGTGATGTGAAGGGGGGGGGGGGGTCATTGGGTTGTAATATTGTTTTAGAGAGACATATTGAATTCACACACTGGTCTCACATTTCAGTCTCAAAACATTACCACAGTGAGCAAATTATAAGATACAGAATTCTCTGAAAATAGAGGAGAGAAGATTTAAAACAGCTGATGGATAATTTATTACATAAACAGTTCAATGGCATTGCCTTTCAATATGATTTACTGTGAGTTCTGGGAACTTTACACAGAACTTCAATCTTTACAATGGTCAGAGAACTGGCTCGGCAAAATGGGTATTCAAAATTATTATTATAATTTTTTTTAAAGGTACTTCTCTTTATTATCCCAATGAACCACCTATCTGGCCACAGGAATGTTGTCTGAAATCTGACTGTTCTTGCCATTTGTTTCTAATGGCCTGAAATAAAATCCAGTCATTTGTTCCCCTCAACATATGTTCCTGTTTGACATCCTGTGGTGGTTCAATGTCAAAAGTGGAGGAATGGAGATCAATAAAACAATAACTTGTTCTTCTTCTGAAGTCCATTTACTCAAGTTTCCATCACTTTTTGTTTCTTTTATGAAGTTCTCATAGAAGGACATAATGCCTGGTTTCATTATTGCTAATACTTTGTATCTGTAGATATGTTTATATCTGCAAATGTCTAAATCCTAACATAAAATGAAAGGATAATCTCAGGCCCTAGAACTTGCAAAGGAACCACAGCCCCCATCTATATATCTTAATCCACTCTGAAATGGATAATTCCAGATTATCCAATCCACATGGGATTGAGAGGTCCCCAAAGGTAGCAATGATGGAGCCTGTGTGAGAAGGATGGGGGATTGGTTATACTCTCTACATGCCTATCAATGGCACACACACGTAGACGTTTGCAGAATAAACACAAGAAACATTCCAATGTTCAGATGTTTGGTTTAAAAATAAATTATAGCTCTATAAACCGAGAAAGTTGTTATTTTAAAATGGGGACTGATTTGGGGGAACTGACAGATTTAATGCGTTTACCGAGGGGGAAGAAATTAAAGCTCGACAAAGTTTATGGCAGAGGAGGCAGCAAACAATGTATAAGAAGGTATTCAGGGAATTTAGGTACTCTGGAAAATGTTTTCACACAAAAAATGACCGGAAAATGCACGTGTATCATAAAAGTTTACAATAAAAAATGAGGGGAAAAGAGTGTGGAGATGTTATTGCAACTAGCAAACATAAAACATGTAAAGGGTAGCCGGTGGTTTAAAGATTACATTGAGGAAGCAGGACTGAGCATAGCACTACTGGACAGGAGCACACAGGTGACATAAAACTCGGAGTGAAGTTATGCCCACTGGACTCGGCTCCACTCTAGAGATTTCTGAGGGGTATTGAGCTGATGAGCACTGAGACTGACAGGGGAAACCATCAAATTCAGGGCACCATATGGTATAGGTGCTCAGCTTCAGCTCTTAGTGTCTGTCAGAGCCTTTTTGAGCATCTCTCTATCTTTCCTAATACTAGCCTCCTGCAGCTCAGTCTTCTGATTCTGTATAAACTGGTACAGTGCATATTAGCAGGCGAAATTTGTGAATTTCCCATTCATTGTTTAAAACAATCAAAGGTGAATTCAGTTTGAGCAGAAAATCAATCAAGTATCATTTTCTCCACATAATGGGACAGTGCATATTCTACAAATATGCACTGTGTCCTTAGACTCCAAAATGCTCATACAGTAGTTATTGGCAACCCATTGAAAGCATTACCCTCACGAAAGACGGTTCTACTGACCTCGTGCTAAGGGATGACCGCAATGCAGGTGAGAAAACTGCTGTAGAAAAAAACGGGAATCTGAACGATAAGATTCAGTAACCCGATCTAAAAAGGCAAATATTTGCAGTGAGGCAGGTCTGTTAACACACAGAGACACTTCCAGAACAGCGCACACCCTACAGCAATGTGGCTCTGGAATGTGCGAGTTGGAGGATTACTCCTAATGATGCAGCGGAGTCGTGTGAGTGATGGGTAGTGGAGGAGAGCCGCAGAACTGGGGGTTCAAGGTGCAGGATGTAGCTGGAGGCTGTTTGCACTGCACTATGGGAGAAGGGAAACTGACCCAGAGCAGCAGAAGGCGGTGAACAGCGAGAATCATCCTTCTCTGGTATTAATTCATCCCTAAACCAGCACAGCGTTGAATCTGTCTAGTCCCCATTTTAAAGTAACATCAATAGACACCAGTAATTACCCCCCAATAAACCCCAAAAAGTCAACATCTGAATGCTGGTTGTATTCTGTAAATGTCTGCGTGCGTGTGCGTGTGATTGTTATAAAGATGTTATATGTTATAAACGTGTGTACAGAGTATAACTGATCATTCAACCTTATTGCACGTGCTTTGTCACTCCTTTTTTGGGGGACCGCTATTTCTACCCCCTCTTTAGGGACATTATAATTCTCCACTGCCCTTGGGGGCCTCATGTTGCTTGCTTGGGGATGACACTCTGTTTCAAACTGACACCTCCAACTGCAACATAAAAGCAACACAAACAGAATTACAGAGCGCAGGATCAAACCCGCAACCTTTTTCTGCGTCAAGGAAGTTTCCCACTCTACTAAAACTACTTTTTAATGAACTTGTCACACCTGACAAGCCCAATAGAAACAAAGAGGAGTCGCTCAGCTTTGAACCCAAAACCCCCGAGATTAAGAACTGGAGAGCCAGACAAGCGTAAGAACTCGCTCATCATACTTACAGCTTTAAACACAAAGAAAAGCCACCAGAGTGAAATGAACTGGAATCAGGGGTGGAAAATCCAGGTTCAGAAAGTTAAACTCCTCGCCAGTATTTTGTTTCAATCATCTGAATTTGCAAATGAACACGCAGTTCTTCAGCTGGGAGGCAGAACTAACTAGTGAAATCGGCTGACTGAGTTCATGGGTGGAAGAAGCACATGGCAGGCCCGCAAATACATTACCCCTGGACTTTCCACCTCTGACTAGAAGGTCCTTGTGTGCAGCTTCTTGCAGCCAAGACAAAAAGACAAGCCATTGCTCCACTGAGGAACTTTGCAGCCGCTTTTCCCGCCACACTTTTGATCTCATAAAATCAATGCAAATAAAGGGGTCAGGCAACTTAGTACCTTTTAAGACAAAGTCTCAGCACAACACACCATAAAGGATCCTGGCAAACCACCATTTGTGACCCAATAAAAACAAACAACAGTATTTGAACTTACTGTATTTTATCCTCCTGAATTCAGTCATCAGTCTCAGGTTCCACAAGAAATCTACCACTATACTCTCTTCTGCTATAGTAGTGGAGTCCAATCTTTTTGTTTTAGCCCAGCACTATGACACCTGATCCAACTAATTTACTACTCATGGTCTTCAATCAAGACCTTAATAAGTAGAATGAGGTGCTTAGTGCTGGGCTAAAACAATACCCTGCGACCACAACAGGGGCCTGTTCCAGAAGGCAGGATTACATGAGTTCATTGGATAACTGCACTGAATAAAACCTGTAACCCTCCCAAATTTGGAACACGGACTTAAGTAAAAAGAGCTTTTCCGGGTTTTACTTACTGCAGTTATCCAGCTACTCAGAAATCCTGCTTTCTGGAATACGATTGAATACCTTTTGGATACGATTGGACACCCTTATGCTATGTGGACCTGTTTGTAGCATTGTACCCATTTTTACTTTTCAAAAGCTATGAAAAGTTGGGATTTTGTTAATTACATAAGTGTACAAGAATCAAGTATCCCTTAATATTTACAGTGTCATTTTGGTTTTTTTATGCCTTTGAGAATGCAATCTTGTATAACCCCTGCACTGAAAAAATCTTAATTAGATTGTATTTATTGTGAGGTAACTGTATGAGTATCAACAAAACCCTGGGACCAGGGTTGACCACACCAGGGGCCTGCTCCGGAAAGCAGTATTACGGCGTTAGCTGGATAGCTGCACTGAGTAAAACCTGGAACCCTCCAAAATCTGGAACATGGACTGAAGTAAAAAGAGCTGTTCCGGATTTTACTCGCAGTTATCCAGCTAATGCTTTCTGGAACAGGCCCCTGTTTAAAGGCATATCCCAACAGCATAAAAACTAATAATATGTATGAAGTTCCTTTGCTACATTTATGTACGTTATATGTATTTTGCATTTACTGTTCATGCTGAAAGAATTTTGTATTATTGCATAATTATCCTAAGATTAATAGTTTTTATTTATGATAAATTTATTTCAAACAATTTGAAGATAATCAATTGTTGGACATTTTTCATCAGAAACTCCAAAAAATGCAATCAAACATTAAAATGTTTTAATTGAAGCATGATATAAACAATCAGTACTCTCTGTGTACAGTGTTTAAATTTCAGTTTGACATCTGCACAATGATCATATCAAATTGAATTATCACGCCATTTGGCTGATTTCTTTAACACATTTTCCCATTAGACAAAAATGCACCATGATAAAAAGGCTATGTGGACACACACACAAACACATAATACCTTTTCACACCACTAAAATCAGCTGCCATAAGCACAAATGAACCGTAGGTAAGTTTCTTTTTAACAGTCAAGTACAGATGTCCTTGTGGCCCCTGTAAGCTGGGAATACAATTATACGTAAAACCAGAGAAGCTGCTACTGTATCTGTCTTACAAAAAAATCCGTATTACTAATTATCTATAATTACTGTATTCAACCTAAAGGAGTACAATACTCAAGACAAATGTAAAAAAAAATAGAAAATAAAAAAGCCCCTTCCATGGTTAAACTGAGATGATCTATACACTCAGCCCAAATATTAAATACAATTTTAATTATTGCTTCAACTGCAAAATAAAAGAACCCCTTCTCAA
Organism: Ilyophis sp. 1 JC-2022; assembly: GCA_022702515.1. Lineage (NCBI taxonomy): Eukaryota > Metazoa > Chordata > Actinopteri > Anguilliformes > Synaphobranchidae > Ilyophis > Ilyophis sp. 1 JC-2022. The sequence continues at coordinate 78,214,197 of CM040397.1, read as the reverse complement.
CTGTACAAACTGTTTAAGGAATCATTTAAAATGCACCCAGTAACCATGTCCTGAGTTTAAATCCCATTTGAAAGAGGGACACAGTATATCACCAAACTAACTATTTAACAGTTTCCAGAGCTTATGAGCTGCTTTATAAATACAACTGTCGGCCAAATAATAGCCACACATTAACCGTGTGTTATGTGCCCAGCTAGCAAGCATATTGCGGCCCACTGCCGTCGACACAGGTAATTACAGTTATCCACTATTGGGCAACTGGGTCAAGGCAGTCGAGATTCAATTCAGCTGTTAGGAGGGTACACAATACTTGGTGAATGGACGCGCCGCTAGTGGACCGTTCCAGTGCCGTTCTGCAAAATGCTGGTGGGCCAACAGCTGGTATGAACAGCAGTCCAATAGGTGCTTGCTTGCTGGGTGTAGATAGTTAATTGGCATTTACTTACTGCACATTATAATGAATGACCCTTGAATTCAATTATGAATGAAAAAAATGGATTTCATTGATGTATAAAAATGTATGTATAACGTTACTGTACATAAATGTACACAGAAAACTAGCCTCCTTCCCAGATGAACAATATGTTAAAAAAAATGTTTATTTAAGTGCTATTGTCATTCTACTTAAACTCTGACGGGGCGCAGAATGAATGCACTTGCTCTGGGTCACATGTTATTTGAAAGGTTTCCAAAAAGTTGAGAATTACAGTACTGACAATTACCACAGTATTTAGTTCTAACCTACAATACCAACAACATTGTCCAGACTGCAAGGCAGTTAAGTGATTAACCGTGTCTCGCATTAAAGAACTATCTAGAGAGACCTGTGGCGTCTCTTAGCTTACGTCTGGTACGCGCTCAGAGAGCCAAGTCACAATGTCAAATCCTGTGAGAATTCAAGTCTGAGCAGAACACTGTGAGAGAGATACTTACTGTGCAGTACTTTTGTCACCGTAATGCCACCTGTGGCACAGACTCAAAGCAAAGCCATTTTATGCCCCCAGCAGAAATCAACAATCAACAGCCAACCCCTTCACATGGAGGTCTTTGCAGAGTTTGAAATTAACACCCGCCACTGGCCAAATGCTGGTAAAATGTTGTGGCTGGTAAGATTTGTACTCTAGCAGCCAGTTTGGCAGGTAACCAACTAGGTTGTGTTATTGTAAAAGTTAATGTAGCAGTTAAAATGTTTTTAGAATCCACAAGCCACCCTGGCCAGTAGGTTAATTTCATGCCCTGTCTTTGTATACCAGGCATGTCTCCAGATGCAAAGTTAAGCATATCATTTTAAAACATTATAACAACTACCCCATTCATTGGCCGAATCAAAGGCCTTGGAGGGCCACGTTTGGCCAGCTGGCCACAGTTTGGACATTCCTGGTATATTCCATTAGGAAGTGCAGGAGTCAAGACAAGAGTTCAAATATAACACTGGATCCCTGATGTGGTTTCAGCATCCAAACCGAGTATTCTTCTCTAGTGACGCTTACAGGTCAACATCCACCGTGTCCACGTCCACATCGTCGTTGGCGCCGTTCAGCTGCCCCACCGCTGTCACAGCAGAAAACTGCAGCTCTGCCTCCTCCCCCTCTTGGCTGTAAAGAAGGATCACATGCTTTCAGATTCACCGCAAGCAATAGGACTGCTGTGTTCTACACCTCGGCCCCGCCCATATTTCACACCTTGTGCTGGATTTTCCTGCTTTCTTCCCTTTGGCTTCTGCAGACGCTGGCAAGTGGGGGCTCTTCATGTCAGGGCTCCTGAAGGGAAGCCAGGCACCACTCTGCACCTCTCCTGCCAAAAAAAAACATCAACACTGTCACATGACTATCTTTAGCACGGCCACAATCAGTTCAATTGAAATTGCCAGGGATTGGGGTCAATTCCAATTCAATTAAGGAAATTAATTTAAATTCATTGAATTAATTGAAAAAATAAACCACAGTAGGCATTTTACAGTTTATGTATTCATTTCCCGAATGAACTGAATAGACATCACCCTTTTAAAATGCTCTATTGTCCAATTTGGTTTTTAAAAAATGGACATTAGTAAAGTCACTGCTCGCTACTGTGCAAGGCCTATTCAATTATTGGAGATTGTTACTACATAGAGCCTCATCCTGATAACTGCAGGCAAATCCAGGCTTGACACAACTGGATATTCTTTAGGGCGGCAGTGTAATATAACCCAAAGGTTGCAGGTTCGATTCCCAAATAGGACCCTCATCGTACCCTTGAGCAAGGTACTTAACCTCAATTGCTTCAGTATATATCCAGCTGTATAAAATGAATATTATGCATGAAATGCAAACACTGGTAAGTCGCTCTGTATAAGAGTGTCAGCTAAAAAATGCCTGTAATGTTATGTAGACTGGAGATAAATAAGCCTAGATGATGCGTTCTTGTCATTACGTATTCTTATGTTCAGTTTTGTATGTTTCTCGCTGAGCTTGGCACGAGCAACACCATCACGTACCGTCAGAGGGCGGCTGCTTGATTGACGGGGAACGGGAGCGGTTGGTCAAGGAGGGCTGTTTGAAGGTGTCGGAGCTGATGTAGGAGACGGCGTCCTCTCCATCGGCCGTGGCCAGCAGAGACGCCCGGTAGTAGACCAGGGGCAGCCAGGACTCGTCCCTGTTGTTGACCGTGTGCTCTCCGGCGTACCTCTGTAGGTAACTGTACCTGAGGGACAAACCGCAAATGCTCAACCGACGGACGAAGCACGCCCCCGCTTCGCGGCTGATGAAAAATCTCTCGGCTTTGATAATGTGGGGGCACCGGCCAGGATTTCATCAACAATCGTCCTTGCGTTTGACTTAGCAAAAATGCTAATTTAATTTAGTTGCTTTCTTCCCAACAAGCAGTTATGCGAATTTCATTTTTGTGATCACTGAAATGACCAAACCGCGCTCAGGAAGAAAAGTAAAACTGACTCTTGCGTTTAACCATGAATCCAAGTTAAGGGCAAATGTTGACTGAATATGACGAGTATATCTGGCTAGCAAACCTTAGCACTGTAACTAGCATGGCTCTGAGCATGCTCAGGCTGACCACGCACGCTGCAAAGCGGGACAGTGAGTGGGACCGTGACCGGGTCCGGTCGCGGAGCTCGGCACACTTACACGGTCTTCTTGTCAGGCCTCAGCAGCTTGCTGGAGAACTCGCTGAGGATGGTCAGGTATGAGACGTAAGGCGGGGAGTGCCTCTCCGTCTTCTGCACGAATCCCTGAAAGACAAACTCAATACCGTCCCTGAAACCCAGGAACAGAGGACTCAGTGAGACCGCTGCGGTTTTTAATTTTCATTTCACCAGCTCTCTTGAGATTAATAACCTCTTTTGCAAGAGAGGGGAAGACAGCAGCAGAGCAGAGCCAATGACAGTAGGCTGTCGAATACCTCAGACTGTAACCCGCTCAACCCATTTGATTATTTGCTGTGATGGATCCCTCATTACATTTCTGTTACCATCCATTCCACCTTTACTTTAGACCAGGCTAGCTAGCGGAGGATGGGCTCCCCCTTTGTAACCAGGTTCCTCCTGAGATCTCTTCCCATTGGGGAGTTTTTTCTCTCCACCCTTTGAAAGTTTTTACCTCGCTTGCTTTTTGGGCGGGTTAGGCCAGGCCCACTTTTTCTTCTGTTTCTCTATAAAGCATCTGTGACAGTTCTCTGTAAAAGGTGCTATACAAATAAAATTTAACTTGAATTGAATATATCAATTAACAATTTAATTGAAAGGATAAACTGCATTTATCACATCTAAAGCAGATATAGTTGTGCAAGAAACTGGTGTGTGTGTCTTGAATAGTGGAAAACATGGACATTACATGGAAAAATAAATATCTGTTCTGTGGCAAGGTTAAAGTTTGGTAGAGGTGGAAATGGCAAGTTGGATTTGAAGGATTGTATGGGAAAAAGGTGGGGATTGGGACATGTTTGGGGTGGAAACAGCATTCAGCAAAGCACAGCAAAGTGCATTGACTGGTACTTTTCGAGGAACGTGTTACTTCTCTAAGCATGAAACATCAAATCCAGCGGAGGTCGGGGAACTTCTTTAAAGAACACAGTTGTTAATTACACAAAAACTTAATAAAGCATATCAGGGTGATTGGTAGTGCAGTGCACTTTCCGTCATCCCCATGTCAACTAGGGATGTTCCTAACGACTAATTTCCCTGACGTTTAAACGGAAGTTTAAACTTAGACGAGTCGACTAGTCTAAAAGTAAGAAAACACTCAGAAAACAGTCAAAATTGAGCACAATTTAATCTATAAGGTTAAACATTGTCCGAAAAAATATTGCGTATATTATAAGAGCCATTTGAAACCGTTAATCACATTCTTCAATAACCAAATCGTATTTTAAATGCCGCTGAAATGTGTGGCACTTTGCGCCTTGCATTATGAACATTGCACATTATCCTACAAAACATGGCAACAACTCACTAAATAAAAGTTAACAAATAACATTTATTTTTAGGAAACGTGCCTGATTATTACAACGGCATTTGCATTGGGTGAACGCGATCGCATAGCAAATACAGTAAAAAATTATAATCGGTCATCAGAAAAGCTACCAATAATAGGAACACAAAAAAATAACAATTAGGCCGACTGATCGACGTGACATTAGATTAGTTTTATTGGGCTATTCAACAACGCGATAGGCCTACTTACTCTTTCCACCTCGCTGGTTTAACTTGCAGGGCGAACAGGCTAATGCGTCTTGTTTTTTTAAATTATTTTTTTTAATCCGGCGTTGTTAACATTAGTAACGGATTCTTGTTTTTTTATAAAGCAACATTTGACCAGGAAAACATGAAATTTCAGTGCAAATTATGTCAATATGTAATTTAAATGTGTACATTAATAAAATAATAAGTTTAACCGACTAGTATTTCTGGTGCCGACTAGCGAGGGTAGCAACGTTTAATCGGCTAGTCGACTAAACGCGCACATCCCTAATGTCAACCACATGGATATGTCTCCACTGATCTATGACTGGCTCAGACAAGTCACATGACATTGTTTCGAGCAATCACAGAAGAGAGTACTCTGTTTGCACAGGGAGATTTCAGACCTCCACTGGAACACTGATCTATGTTTGGCTCGGACAAGTCACATTGGGTTTACAGACTAATCAGGGAAGAGTGTACTTGGTGTGCAAAGACAAGACCAACATGGCTGCCGTGTGCTGGGGGGAATAGCTGTGTGAGAGACCGGTACCTGTGGATCATGGCCAGGGACTCGCGAGACTTGACCTGGTCCCACCCGAAGGTAAGAGAGAAGCGTCGGGACAGCTCCTTGATGCTGCTGAAGGTCTGCACTGCAGAGCTGCAGGTGTTCCCACTGTCCTGCTCCTGTTTCAACCTGAGGAAGAGCTACCGAAACACAAAAAACAGGAGCGTCAAACCTCCTCCACCTTCTCACGAGCCCAAAAACACCGGAGCTATCCCTCACTTCAGGAGGAAACCACACTAAACTAACTCAGGGCTCCCACTCAAATCTAATTCACTGTTTTACAATCACATTTTAAGGACGTGAATGTCGGATTTTGGATTTGGGAATGTAGGATATCGGTCCAACTTTAGGCAATTGGGATACTTTAGGGAGGTGGACATACATTTGAGGCATATAACCAAGCCATTGGTGCTTTTGAATACACGCTGGTTTAACAAAAGACATAAGCCAGAACGTAAGCTGAAGAAACACAATTCAGAGACAGCAGCACAGTCACAGTTTCCCAAGAAAATATACTGTAACGTTCCACTTGAATGCGGCAGGGGTGTTCCCGTCAGACAATCGACAAGGAGGTGCATTTCAGAGGGGTGTCAGTATTACACAAGTACCCCCCTAACCCCCCACGTACCTGCTGCAGGCACAGGACCAGGGTCCTTGCGCTCTCTATCTTGTCCATCTGCCTGGTCCTGCTCAGGGTCTCTTTGATTATGTCACCAAAGTCGTTATAATACTGCGGTAGAAAATGAGCAAAGCATTAGAACCAGGGTGTGAAATTAGCGCCTGCTACCAGCCAAATGCTGGTAAAATTTAGATTGTGGCTGGTAATATTTTCTACTCTAACAGCCACTTTGGCAGGTAACCAACCAGGTTGTGTTATATTGTGAACGGTAATATGGCAGGTGAAATGTTGAAAATGTTTAGAATCCACAAGCCACTCTGGCCAGTGGGTGAAAAAGTTAATTTCATGCCCTGGTTAGAACTCATCGCACAGTCACAAAAGACTGCAGCTAGGAACTGCCGCACTTGCTGGGCGACGTAATGCTCTCTTATGCTTTCAAAGGCGTGTGGTAGGCTTTTAAGCTTCAAGCGATAGGGCACTCTGCTCTAGGTTTCATTTGTATTCATTTGGAAGAGATCCTGTGGCACTTTCGAAAGAGCACGGGTATTAACCCCAGTATCCTGGTCAAATTCCCACAAAATTGTCTCTCTACATCCGCCCATCTAATGATCCCCTTACATCCGATTGGCTGCGCAATCCCTTACATTCCAAACCCGCTTTGATTCACCAGGTAAGAGAACCGACACACCCGGTTAAGTAAAGGAGCACCTTCATGTACTGCTTGAAGACCTCTGCCGCCATGCTCATCTCCAGAACGCTGTGCACGATCAGCTTGCAGTAGGCGGCCAGCAGGTTTCGGCGCTTGTGGAGATTCTCGAGCTTGTTCGTGGCCGAGTCGCTCTCGCTGGCTGCACCAAAGGGACAGAGGGACGCAAAGCTCCACTTTCACTGAGAGTAACAGACCTTGTAAAAATAGCCCCTCTGTCCTCGACACCCCCAGCATGCCTATTTCACAGCTGATTAAAGATCCTGAGCAATCAAAAACATTCTTTTTTTTATTTGTATTTTTTTTTAAACCTTTGAAGAGTAGGCTTTTTTACAATGTTTTTGCAAAAATTTAAGTCAGTGTTCTAGAACTCCATTGCTTTCAGTTGCCAGTAGTGATTGTTACACCAGCATTAGAATGTTCAGTTAATAACATTATAATCACATATTTGCAATCTTACACCTTAACTTAAAGGGATAATTGTAATATTATATGTAAAGAACCAAACAAAATCTTACGAATGTGAAATCAAACAATATTATTATGACATTAAGCCTATTCATTTGATATTTAAAATGTGTTTTTGTAGCCTAGTGAATGCCCGTACAGACCGGAAACAATGGCAGACCTCCAGCTCTCGTGTTTACAACGGACATACTTTACATCAAAGTAAAGTATTTTTTATTATTTTATTAAGTTCCCCCGTTTGGAAAAAGTAAGCATACGTCTTTATTCTTTGGCTTAATGCACACTTTAAATGTAAGAAGAAAAAGTGACTGCACCGGTTCTTTAATCGGAAACAATCGCGTGCGCGCTAGATCTACGGCCAATCTCGCAAACATTAATGCGTTGGGGAAAAAATGACCTTCCTCAAGGTTTGGCAGGACATCCAACGTGCGGGTGTTTTTTCCCCCTTTATTTACTAGGCGATGTTGTTCTCCAAGCAACAACAAGGTGCGTGAACATTAATACTTTAAACGGCACACGGCTAATGAAATACCTCACTAAACGGAACCGAAGTTAATAATACTTTCTCCTGGAAAGCAATCACTCCAATATCTTATCTTAATGGCTACTCTTTGTCCCTGACTGATTGGATGGCTGGGTTGCCTCCTAAATTAACTATACATCATTATAACCCATCGAAAACATGGAACAAATTACATAACTCTCTGATGGCCGTTTCATTACCGCTCTCAGTCTGGCAACCCCTTATTGCACTTGTGTCCCGAACAGAGTAATTATTGCCTGCTTAGGTATATTCTTAGTGAGGCCCAAAGTCCCAGTAATTTGATTATCTATGTGCCATGTTACCACTTGACTTCTTATAGATCTTTATATTATATATATATATATCTTTGCAGGTGGTATAGTTTGTGTTAAAGGCTACTTCTACTCAAGAAGCCCTATTAGAGATGTATATATATATATATATTATTTTTTATATATATATAGATGGCAGTATTAAAAAATGTTGAATGAATGGGCAGAAAAGAATTACACATTAACTAATGCTGTCATGGGTATCTCATGGTAATCTGGAGAAAAAAGCATATGCGATGACAAAAAATGGGATTAATTCAAAGCAAGTATGAAACGTTTTTATTTTTTAAAAGAAATTCTACTGCGGAGTCATTAAATAAATAAACATGCATGCATTTTATATCTGAGTACTTTTGCATTTATAACTGGAGTGGAGTTCAGAGGGCTTTCATCTCTTGAAAATTATCAAATGTCATATACTGTGAAAGTCTGCCATCTGCTGGAAGACAATAATACTATAAAATGCTTAGAAAGGTAAGAGCAGACCCTGGTATTCTATCACTGCATATGTTATATTGTAGCCTCAAATACGTTCACAGATTTTGTGGTACCACAGAACATATTTAGGCCATAACGTGCTAGGTTAACGTGCTAACGCATTTAGGCCATCCTAGCACTAAATAAAATTAACCTTTTTAAGTTGAGAACAAGTGTTCTGCTTCCACTGGCAATGGAACTTAATGGAGAGCAAATATGAAACAAAAACCAAAAATCACACAGTCCACAACTGAAAAGTATTTTTTCCTTAATAATATGTGGGGATTCATGCTATCTTTTACAGTATAAACTGTCTGCGATAAAGTGCTTCTCGAATTTGCATGTATGCATAAGGAAACAACGGTAAAGCTTCATCTATTGGAAAAAAAATACTTCCAAAAAACATCCAAGGCACTCTAATGTAAACATTTCAAAACAAAAAGCAACAAAAATATTTGTTTTATTAAGCATTTTTCAGAGGTGGAAAGTCCAGGGTTCAGAGAGTAAAAGTCCTGCCATGCGTTTCTTCTACCCATGAACTCAGCCAGCTGATTTCACTAATTAGTTCTCCTGACTGAAGAATTGTGCTAATTAGCAAATCTGGGTGATTGGAACAAAATACTGGGGTCTCTTGGGCCCAGCCGGACACAGTGCGCACACAATGAGACAGGAACGGGCTATACCTTACCCCTGCTCTGGCTGTCGAGCTCCACTCCAGTAAAAACGTGCTCCACGATGAAGGCCAACAGTGCCCTCTGCAGTTTGGGGTCGGGGGTGTAGAGGACGGGTGCGCCGTCTGTGTGGTCCCATACCTGGAGCTGGTAGCTGTGAGCGGTGAGGAGGTCACACAGTGACAGGAAGGCCTGGAGAGAAATCACAGACTGGACTAGTCACGCATTGTCAGTCACTGTCAATAACACAGCACAGCACGACCAAACAATCACACACTCCACAACCAACAATGTAATAACGCCAAACAATCACATACATCTGATTAGATAACAGGATCAGTCAGAACTGGGCTCTGTCCACTTTCAATTCAGGAAATGAATTGAAAGTAAATTCATGAATTGCAAAATGCCCATCATTCAATTCAATTCATGAATTTAATTTCAATCAAAGGCAATAACAACACAGACATAATCATATACCGTATACAAATAATCATAAACTGTATGTGTAGAGGTCTGTTGTGATCAGGAACTAGTGCTGTGGATTCTGATTACACCAGCCTCAGTATAAATATCTATCAGTCTTCAATCATTACAATTCTCATGTGAAGAACACAAAGAGCTGAAATATAACCACACCACATCAGATGTAATTATGAAAAAAAGCAATCTCTGTCTCTCCCGATTGGCTGGATCTGGTTGTGGGTGGGAACAGCCCTGCGACAGGAAATACAATAAAAACAGGAAATGAAACTCTGGTTTTTGATTTGTAATTCTAAATTCTGGTTCCTGTTCCTGGTTGTAGTTCTGTTTGCAGTTTCCGGCAGTGGAAGTGTATGAAAAAGAGAGACGTGCTCCCACCTGTTCCTTCACCGCAGGGTTGCTATTGTAGAGACAGCGGTGGCACTTCTCACAGAAACCTCTGAGCTGGTTCCTCTGGGCGAGGGCTTTCTCCTGAAATCCCACAACAGCCAGAACCGTGAGACGTCAAGGGACGTCCCTTAGCACAGTACAGGGACTGAATCACAAGGCTGTTCTGAACAATGCCATCATCACTGTAGTTATACGCAGAACAATCAAACAATCTCGAATTGTAAGAGGTCTTGGTTGAAATGTGTAACGGAGCCTAATTTGACAGCCCAGACAGGGGGAAGTCAGCAGGCTTGTCTGATGAAAGCGAGTCCTTGTGGCTTCGCTCACTTTACCCTGCGTAACCCGTGCTTCCGTAAGCACAAAAGCCTTCAGCTCCATGAACACGCCACCTTTCCTGTTTCAGGCACTTAGACCATACAGCGATCCAAGTTCAGCGGCGTGATTCCCTTTGATTTGTGTAATTTTTCATTTTCCTGCTGAATTCGAAAATCCAAAATGGCCGAAACTTGGGAGACAAATGCCAGCGGCATTAGAAATGCAAATTGCGGCACGGTCACCGTTGACGACAAACATTCCTGCCCGCACTCTGTCAGTTATTGATTAAAGGGTCTTTGGGAAGGGCAGCAATCAATGGCCCTCTCCCTACAAGAAAATTTTATGTCCCCTTTTTACCTGAAGCGCTTATAACCGCCGTTAACATTTCACATGGGAGGTCAAAGGTCAGGGAATAATGCAAGAAATATGATTACCCAGAAAACGGGAACACCGGGTTTAATAATAAAAAAATACCAAATTAGAGGGAGCGTGCATGAAACAGAAAATGCACAAGGAGCTATTAAAACCAACACAATCCATCACCTGTGTCTACCACACTTAATTACTTTGGATGAATCCCCTTCACTGGCATTTGTTTGCCTTATTAAAAACCACTGGCTGCCATCCTTCATGCTGCTGAAGGATAGGATTCACTGTTACCCCACCTGCATTCCCGATTTGTAATGAAAGAAAAAAAAAAAGATATTTAACTTGTGGTCTATTGCTTGTTTTAAGATAATTTTAACAAAGGCGAAACTGTGTTAACAATTCATTGGACTTAACCAATTTGTAAGAAAAGATTAATACTATAGGGAAGCGTGGTTTGGGGTGGTGTGATGTGGGATGGGTGGATAATGAGGTTGTTATTTGGCTGGGGTGGTGGAAGGGGGGCTAGAGCGGGAGAGTTTTGGGCATGTACTAAGTGGTGGGGGGCAGCAATTTGTGAAAATGAATTTTAAAATCCCCTGATGATAAAGTGTATTTACATACCCTGGAAAGTGAGCCCTCTCCACATGTGCTGAGCTGCCACAGGACTGCGTAGCACATGCACTGCAAGGCCTGCACAGTGGCCTACGGGAGGAAGACACGCCTTGTCAATGAGAGAACTGGTTCCATCAAAGATTCTACAAACGCACCAGATAACCAACTCCACAAGTGGCAAGTGGCACAGGGGTATAAACCAAAAAAAAGAGGTGAGCAATTAGGTGAAACAAGTAGGCCATTTATTATTAGGTGGCCAAACAAAATAGTCATTAGCGCTCAATACAGATGGACAACGAACCAATAAGCAATGCCTACATCTACCTCCATTCAGTGTGGTATGCAATAACTGATTTCAGCCAATCATCTTCTTCAGGGATCAACATATTAGGAGAGATTCAGCCTGCGCCAATATCAATACGGGTTACCACAGGTCCGTTGGTTCAAAAGACATGTAGAAAACTGGCTGTAAAGGGTAGAACTCGCACACTGTTTAAAATTGCAATTTTGCACTTTACACCTTTTTGTATTAATGATTAAATAAAAATAACTTTTTGCTATCTCAGCCTAAAAACTTATTTTTGGGGTGAGTACCTTAGATTTTAAACAGTGTGCGATTTCTACCCTTTAGTGGATGTTCTAACCTTGTGAACGTAATATAGCACTGGAAACTTCCATTACAAATCTAGAAACACCTAGAGCAGAGGGATTCACTCTTGCACTAGGAGAGCAGCAAGGTGGCTCGATTATGTTTTCACCTTCAGTCCGCAACCAATTCAGACCCAAGAAACCAGGCAAGATGAGATAACTGTGTAATCTGTTTTAACAACCTAATCTGCGCACCGCAGCTCTACAACAGTGAATACTATTTACAGAGAGCAGGGGTGCGCAACTAGGGCTGATCCATTTTGTGCCAACCTCTGTTGTGCTAATGTTAGATCAAGGAATGACTGAGTTGCATCAGCTGCTTCTGCAGACTGAATGTATCCCTGGTGAAAATGTTTTACCGTGTTCCAAAACAGGAGTGAACCAGTGCTGAATTGCACAGCAGTTTAGAAAGCCAGAATAATTGGTTGGAACAAAAACCTGCAGGCACACTAGTCCTCCAGGACTAGAGGTTCTGCACCTCTGACCAAGAGCAAGGAAGCACAGGGCAAGGTTGTGGTCCATTCAATTTCAATTCAGTCGATTCAGTAAATACACTGAAATTCTTCTAGTGAACTGGAAAATTCCCGTAATGGACATTCAATGCCGTTCTATGGACATTTTTCAAATTATATTAGAATAAATAAATAATAGAATTGAAATGGAATAGGCCGCAACCCTGGAGCTGACCATCTGGTTACAATAGTAAATCTGTGGTGAAAAGACATAATGATGGTGGTGTATACCTCGGGAGGCAGAGACCCACGCTGGACCTCCACACAGAGCAGCCGAGAGACAGAGTCATAGAGCCCCCACCTGGATAGGTCCTGAGAACTGTGGAATCAAGAAAAGAGGTGAAGCCCTCTCTCTCACACACACACACACACACACACACACACACACACTGTATATGCAAACATACGCACCACAGGTGTATTCGGACCGAGCAAACAGAATACAAGTACAAGTTCTTACTTGTGGAATGTGGTGACCCTCTTCAGGATGGATAAAACCTCTTCGGTTTGCACTTCATCAGCAGTGAATGTACCATCCTGACAGACAGAAAGAAACTTTCTGTCCAGATAAAGGGTAGCAACATGCACGCGCATACAAACGCACATACCGCCATACTGTATAAACACACGTACACACAGAAACACACACTCTCACACGCACACATACAAACACATACGCGCACATATTTACACACCAGTGTTGTGCAAAATTCCAAATTTTAGAATTTGTTCCCATTCAAATTCATGGGTTGGAATTTTAATTGAATTGGCCACATCCCACAGAATTGGAATTTGAAATGGAATGTGGAGTGGAAGTGGAATTGAATTAATTGCAATTTAAAGAAATTCCACATGGTCAGAAATGCTTGAATTTGAATTAATGAGGCATTCGCAATTCAATTCTGAACGACGCACAACCCTGTCACGCACACACCCACGCAATCACACAATTTGTGGATGTGGATAGATAAGGTGGACATTGAGACGTATGAAAAAGTTTGTAATCATCATCAGGTGAGTGGTAATCAGTGCCCACCTCCATCACCGTGTCTCTCAGCAGCGTGTCTAGCCTCTCTATCCAGCGCTGGATCATTTGGTCCCGGGCCGGAGAGGCCAGGCTTTCCCAGGGCGCGTCCCCGGAGCAGAGGGCCTGGTACGTGCGGGCGGCGGCCTCCAACACCCCGGTGTCCGTGTGCATCTCCACTGCAGCGGCCATCTGGTTCAGCAAGGCCTTCAGGTGCTGAAAGACGAGCAGGACGTGCACTGTCAGGCTACAGTCACGATACAAATCATGAACACATCCAGCGAGACGTCAAGCCCCATGAAAAAACACCCCAAATAAATTTGATAGTGCTAGGGGGTGGGGACTGAAGGGGAGAGTCTTTCATTTTAAATGTGTTTGACTCCTGATATTTCCGTCTTAACCCTCATATTAGTTTTGGGGTCAATTTGACCCAATTCAGTGTTTGACGTCTCTTAAAAACCAGTTCACCTTATTTTTTTCCATCTTGACACTATATGACTTTTCCTAATTGTTGGGATAAAAAAGTAAATGTATAAATGCAACAAACATAGTGCTGTTTTCAAAAGTCCTGTACCAACTTTGTATACAAAGGTGTTGTGTGGGGTAATTTGTGGGGTAGCTGTATAAAAATACATATAGCCTTTTTAACGTTGATCTCAGATTTCTTCGTGGGTGATTCTGATAGCACTTTCCCATACAGGTTTCAAACTTCACAAACTTTCACTTACCTCAGGCTCTAAAATGTTTCATTGCAGATTTTTAAGGGATAAAAGGCTAGCCATTTGGGAGACACACAAAAGGTGAAACAGAAAGTGTAAAAAAAAATTCTATTACAACAGTTTTCTGACAGTTTAATATTTTGTGGTCAATTTGACCCCAAACATAAAAGGCGTCATAAAATATTAAGGGTTAAATAGAATTTAAGTAAAATTTCTTCATTGTTTGTTATGCACAGAATTTGTTTTCATAAAACTCGCATATCCATTTGGAAGTCACACCTTAAGAACGTCATAACAAAACACTCGGTGTGTGCTACGGAAAGAGCAAAAACTAATAAGCAGGTGTCTAAGAGGAGGTGCAAAAGGAGATAAAAGTTACCTTTTCAGAACACGCAGCATTACTGACGTCCATTTGGAAATACTGAGCTATTTTTAGGAAGCAGGACACCTTCTCTGCATCACCTGAGTACTGCAAGGAGAAAAACAGCCCGAGACATCATCAGAGGGCTCCCCCTTATGGGAAATAGAACATTCTGTAATGTATCCTAAATATGTGGACTTCCTTGTAAATAAAAAAAATATTATAAAATATTTCACAGTAGTGTATAATCATTTTTTAAATATATACACAACTGATGAGACTTCACATGCAATATCTGAAAGAAGCATTCATTTCTACGTCACGTGGCGCTGTAATGGCAACATGTAGTCCAGTTGTCTCTCGTGCTCGTGTTTGTTAATTTCAATGTGTTTTGTTGTGTCGGGCTTTTGTCTTTGTTTTTTTCATGCGCTGTGTGTCTGTCGTGGGACGGGGAAGCGGGCTGGAGATTTTTCAGGGCACTCCTGCTGTCGTTTTGATAATATAGACTTGTCTCGTCATTATCATTTTGTTTGTGGTCGTCACCATGGAGACGCATTCGCAACATATGCTCGGGAATGTCCGTTGGACTCCAGCAACAAAGTTACCATCGCTCTTCACCAGAGTTGAAGATGTCGGACTCAGGACTGATCCGGGAGTGCAGGCAATCTCCAAAAGGCAACCAGGGAAGGGGAACATAATGCGGGGGAGGAGTGAGGAGACGACTGGGAAGATTGACACAGTTCGGTGCTCCGTGCTCCGCGGTGTAGAGAGACCGCGCCGCTGCGTGTATAGAGTCGTGGAGGCGGAGTTTGTGTGTTAGACTGCTTGGTGACACTGGACATCTCGGGACAACGGAGGCTATTTTTAATCATGGCTGTATTGCACTTTAATTCACTTGATTGATGTAATGATTTTGTTGGATGTCTTTGTTTGGTATGTTTGTGTGTTGTGGGTCTGCCCCACTGTCTATGTCTTTTGTTGTTGCTGGGACTACAACTGAAGTATTGTAATGGATTGAATATATACACTGCTCAAAAAAATTAAGGGAACACTTAATCATCACAGTATAACACCAAGTCAATTAAACCAAACCGGTCATGCTGGGTGATGTTTCAGGCAGCATAACATTCGCCACGGCGTCTCCAGACTCTTTCACGTCTCAATGTGAACCTGCTCTCATCTGTGAAGAGAACGGGGCGCCAATGGCGAACCTGCCAATTCTTGTGTTCTCTGGCAAATGCCAATCGAGCTGCATGGTGCTGGGCTGTGAGCACAGGTCCCACTACAGGATGTCGGGCCCTCATGCCACCCTCATGGAGTCTGTTTCTGACAGTTTGGTCAGAAACATGCACACGAGTAGTCTGCTGGAGGTCATTTTGTAAGGCTCTGGCAGTGCTCCTCTTGTTCCTCCTCGCACAAAGGAGCCGATACCGGTCCTTCCGCTGGGTTGTTGCCCTTCTACGGCCCTGTCCAGCTCTCCTCGTGTAATGGCCCGTCTCCTGGTATCTCATCCACACTCTTGATACTGTGCTGGGAGACACAGCAAACCTTCTTGCGACGGAACGCATGGATGTGCCATCCTGGAGGAGCTAGACTACCTGTGCAACCTGAATGGGCTGCAGGTACCGCCTAATGCTACCAGTAGTGACAAGGGCACTAGCAAAATGCAAAACTAGAGAAAAATCAGTCAGGAAGGATAAGTAGAGAGAAATGTTCTGTGGCCACCACCTGCAAAACCATTTACTTTTTGGGGGTTGTCTTGCTGTTGCCTCTCTTGTCCATCTGTTGTCACATTCATTTTCACCAAAGCAGGTGAAATTGATTCACAATCGTTTACGCTTCCTAACTGGACAAATCGATATCCCAGAAGTTTAATTGACTTGGTGTTATACTGTGTTGATTAAGTGTTCCCTTAATTTCTTTGAGCTGTGTATGTTAGTTCCATTTATGGTGAGAGGTGAAAGTGGTCTATGCCCTACCTTCGCCAGCAAGTCAGGAAGCACCACCAGGAAGTGTTCGGTCAGCTTCGTGCAGTCGTCAGTCTGGACCTTCCTCTCTCTAGCGCTGATCACCTGTCACACACACACACACACAGACACACACACATAGGGTTCATTCAAAACGCTTATTTTCACTCCTTGCATCTCTTCCTCGCGTCCTTTCCTCGCTCCTTAGTTCCACCCAACGGAGGACGCGATGAAGAGATTCAAGGATCAGATACGAGGATGGAGGAATAGAGGCAACATGCACACATAGGCAAATGGAACATCCTTGCTCAGTCGAGCGTAAGTTTGAGGCGACATCAACTACTAATGACGTGTTGCACACATATGCTAACGCTTAACAATGTTTTTTTTAGCCTCTTTTAAATGAATAAACGTGGATTGTGTTAGCCCTAAAGAATGAGTGTCATTATAGATTAAAGCGCTTTATAATAAATGGAAAGACACGGTAAGACTAAATTTGCATAACGAAAAAAGACTTCCACAAAATAAAAACCTCTGATGAGTAAGATATGAAGCTTCTCAGACAGAAAGGCAGTCACACAGTCTGACCTTCTTGCTCGTGCCTCTCCCTGCCTGTGGCGGACCCTCGGCGGCCTGCCGTACCGATGCCAGCAGGATTTCAATCACGAGGCTTTCACGGGCACTGCTCAGACCTACGGATGTACACACGCACAATACACGAATAAACACAAATACAAACACACACACACAAAATGTGACACACATACAGACACAACACGACACACACATACAAAACGCATAAATGAATGAACACACAACACACTAATACACATGTAAATAAATAGACACACAACTACACATATGCACACACTCACACACCACTTTAAAAAGCATGCGTATAAAACGCATAAACACACACACGTAATTAAAGACACAGATAAACACACAAACAGACAGCAGTCAGAACATCTTAGGCAAGCGCAAAGCAGGTCTGTGTGTAGCATTGAGGTTGAAGCAACAACAAAAAACAGACATTGCTGCAAACTGCATTCAGGCAGGAAGCTGTGGTGATTAAGGGGGT
Source organism: Ilyophis sp. 1 JC-2022 (assembly GCA_022702515.1). Taxonomy (NCBI): domain Eukaryota; kingdom Metazoa; phylum Chordata; class Actinopteri; order Anguilliformes; family Synaphobranchidae; genus Ilyophis; species Ilyophis sp. 1 JC-2022. Next base: position 78,196,680 of record CM040397.1, on the reverse strand, counting down.
GTGGTAATGTATGGAAAGCAGGGCAGGAGAGCTCTACCCTGGGAGCTGTGGTGATTAAGGGGGTGTGGTACTGGACAGAAGGCAGGAAAGGAGAGGTCTAACCTGGCTCTGAGGAGGAGGAGTCCTGGAGCAGAAGTGAGGTTAGAGAAGGCCAGTCCTTGAGCAGAGCCCCTGCTGAGTCCCACAGGCTGTCCACCAGGTACACAACATGCTGATGGAGCTGCAGGAAGAGAGAACAGGGCATCAGTCCTCTATAACACAAATACATACTGTATGTACATGGGAAATGCACTCACACACATACACACAGAAAATATACTCTCTCTCTCTCCCTCTCACTCTCTCACTCACACACAAAGACACGCAGAACATGCACTCACACATGCACATACAGGTGCAGCTCAAAAAATTTGAATATCGTGAAAAAGTTCTATATTTTTTGTCACTCATGTCAGAAAGTGAAACTCATATATTATATAGATTCATTACACATAGAGTGAAATATTTCAAGCCTTTATTTCTTGTAGTTTTGATGATTATGGCTTACAGCTAATGAAAACCCAAATTCAGTGTCTCAGAAAATATTACATAAGATAAATAAAAAAGGATATTTTAAACAGAAATGTCAGCCTTCTGAAAAGTACGTTCATTTTCCTCTTGACAATACCCCATAGAGTCTCTATGGGGTTCAGGTCAGGCGAGTTTGCTGGCCAATTAAGCACAGTAATACCATGGTCATTGAACCAGCTTTTGGTAGTTTTGGCAGTGTGGGCAGGTGCCAAGTCCTGCTGGAAAATGAAATCAGCATCTCCATAAAGCTTGTCAGCAGAAGGTAGCATGAAGTGCTCTAAAAGTTCCTGGTAGATGGCTGCGTTGACTGTGGACTTCAGAAAACACAGTGGACCAACACCAGCAGATGACATGGCACCCCAAATCATCACTGACTGTGGAAACTTCACACTGGACTTCAAGCAACATGGATTCTGTGCCTCTCCACTCTTCCTCCAGACTCTGGGACCTTGATTTCCAAATGAAATGCAAAATTTACTTTAATCTGAAAAGAGGACTTTGGACCACTGAGCAACAGTCCAGTTATTTTTCTCCTTAGCCCAGGTAAGCCGCTTCTGACGTTGTCTCTGGTTCAGAAGTGGCTTGACAAGAGGAATGCGACATTTGTGGCCCATGTCCTGGATTCGTCTGTGCGTGGTGGCTCGTGATGCACTGACTCCAGCCTCAGTCCACTTCTTGTGAAGCTCCCCCAAATTCTTGAATGGATTTTGCTTGACAATTCTCTCAAGGCTGCGGTTATCCCTGTTGCTTGTGCACCTTTTCCTACCGCACTTTTTCCTTCCACTCAACTTTCTATGAATATGCTTGGATGCAGCACTCAGTGAACAACCAGCTTCTTTAGCAATGACCTTTTGTGGCTTACCCTCAAAATGGGTGTCAATGACTGTCTTCTGGACATCTGTCAAGTCAGCAGTCTTCCCCATGATTGTGTAGCCTACTGAACCAGACTGAGAGACCATTTAAAGGCTCAGGAAACCTTTGCAGGTGTTTTGAGTTAATTAGCTGATTAGAGTGTGACACCATGAGTTTCCAATATTTAACTTTTTCACAATATTCTAATTTTCTGAGACACTGAATTTTGGGTTTCATTAGCTGTAAGCCATAATCATCAAAATTACAAGAAATAAAGACTTGAAATATTTCACTCTGTGTAATGAATCTATATAATATATGAGTTTCACTTTCTGAAATGAGTGACAAAAAATATTGAACTTTTTTCCGATATTCAAATTTTTTGAGCTGCACCTGTATACCTAGAACATATACTCTCACACACAGACACACACACACACAGAATATTCCCGAACACACACACACACACACACACACACACACACACACACACACACAATGCAGCGCGCTCTCCCACCTTACTCTCCCTGTAGAACTGCAGTAGGGCCCGGACCCTGGCATCCGCCAGGTCTCTGCGGCGGTCCAGTTCTGATACCCCGTCTCTGGGCTCAGCGGCGCTGGGAGCGCTGAGCAGCCTGGAATAGGGGGAAGGAGGAAGGAGTCCCTGTGAGACAGCATGGGGGACATTATGCACAGCAGAGCCCCAGTGAGACAGCATGGGGACATTATGCACAGCAGAGCCCCAGTGAGACAGCATGGGGACATTATGCACAGCAGAGTCCCAGTGAGACAGCATGGGGACATTATGCACAGCAGAGTCCCTGTGAGACAGCATGGGGACATTATGCACAGCAGAGTCCCTGTGAGACAGCATGGGGACATTATGCACAGCAGAGTCCCTGTGAGACAGCATGGGGACATTATGCACAGCAGAGTCCCTGTGAGACAGCATGGGGACATTATGCACAGCAGAGTCCCTGTGAGACAGCATGGGGACATTATGCACAGCAGAGTCCCTGTGAGACAGCATGGGGACATTATGCACAGCAGAGTCTCTGTGAGACAGCATGGGGACATTATGCACAGCAAAGCACCTGTGAGACAGCATGGGGACATTATGCACAGCAAAGCACCTGTGAGACAGCATGGGGACATTATGCACAGCAAAGCACCTGTGAGACAGCATGGGGACATTATGCACAGCAGAGTACCTGTGAGACAGCATGGGGACATTATGCACAGCAGAGCACCTGTGAGACAGCATGGGGACATTATGCACAGCAGAGCACCTGTGAGACAGCATGGGGACATTATGCACAGCAGAGTCCCTGTGAGACAGCATGGGGACATTATGCACAGCAGAGTCCCTGTGAGACAGCATGGGGACATTATGCACAGCAGAGTCCCTGTGAGACAGCATGGGGACATTATGCACAGCAGAGTCCCTGTGAGACAGCATGGGGACATTATGCACAGCAGAGCCCCTGTGAGACAGCATGGGGACATTATGCACAGCAGAGTCCCTGTGAGACAGCATGGGGACATTATGCACAGCAGAGCACCTGTGAGACAGCATGGGGACATTATGCACAGCAGAGCACCTGTGAGACAGCATGGGGACATTATGCACAGCAGAGCCCCTGTGAGACAGCATGGGGACATTATGCACAGCAGAGTCCCTGTGAGACAGAATGGGGACATTATGCACAGCAGAGTCCCTGTGAGACAGCATGGGGACATTATGCACAGCAGAGTCCCTGTGAGACAGAATGGGGACATTATGCACAGCAGAGTCCCTGTGAGACAGAATGGGGACATTATGCACAGCAGAGCCCCAGTGAGACAGAATGGGGACATTATGCACAGCAGAGTACCTGTGAGACAGCATGGGGACATTATGCACAGCAGAGCCCCTGTGAGACAGCATGGGGACATTATGCACAGCAGAGCCCCAGTGAGACAGAATGGGGACATTATGCACAGCAGAGTACCTGTGAGACAGCATGGGGACATTATGCACAGCAGAGTACCTGTGAGACAGCATGGGGACATTATGCACAGCAGAGCCCCTGTGAGACAGAATGGGGACATTATGCACAGCAGAGCACCTGTGAGGCAGAATGGGGACATTATGCACAGCAGAGTCCCTGTGAGACAGAATGGGGAAACTGTGCAAAGCAGATCCCCTGTGAGACAGAATGGGGAGACTGTGCACAGCAGAGTACCTGTGAGACAGAATGGGGAGACTGTGCACAGCAGAGTACCTGTGAGACAGAATGGGGAGACTGTGCACAGCAGAGTACCTGTGAGACAGAATGGGGAGACTGTGCACAGCAGAGTACCTGTGAGACAGAATGGGGAAACTGTGCAAAGCAGAGTCCCTGTGAGACAGAATGGGGAAACTGTGCAAAGCAGATCCCCTGTGAGACAGAATGGGGAGACTGTGCACAGCAGAGTACCTGTGAGACAGAATGGGGAGACTGTGCACAGCAGAGTCCCTGTGAGACAGAATGGGGACACTGTGCAAAGCAGATCCCCTGTGAGACAGAATGGGGAGACTGTGCACAGCAGAGTACCTGTGAGACAGAATGGGGAAACTGTGCAAAGCAGAGTCCCTGTGAGACAGCATGGGGACATTATGCACAGCAGAGTCCCTGTGAGACAGAATGGGGAGACTGTGCACAGCAGATCCCCTGTGAGACAGAATGGGGAGACTGTGCACAGCAGAGTCCCTGTGAGACAGAATGGGGAGACTGTGCACAGCAGAGTCCCTGTGAGACAGCATGGGGACATTATGCACAGCAGAGCCCCTGTGAGACAGAATGTGGAGACTGTACACAGCAGAATCCCTGTGAGACAGCATGGGGACATTATGCACAGCAGAGTCCCTGTGAGACAGCATGGGGACATTATGCACAGCAGAGTCCCTGTGAGACAGAATGGGGAAACTGTGCACAGCAGAGTCCCTATGAGACAGAATGGGGAGACTGTGCACAGCAGAGTCCATGTGAGACAGAATGGGGAAACTGTGCACACCAGAGTCCCTGTGAGACAGAATGGGGACATTATACACAGCAGAGTACCTGTGAGGTTGCTCTTACAGACTCACTTTGTGTACAGGAACTCTCCAGCTGTGGCAGCCAGTGGCCTGTGGGAGGAGTAGACAAACTGGTACATGTGCTTACAGTCCTCCGTGCTCAGGATGTCATCACAGGACCTGCAGGGCGGGAGAGAGGGAGAGCGAAAATGGTCAAAGCCTCACCGCTAACACGAGTGCGTGCACCAGAGCTGGGGGTCAGTTCAGTCCGTTCTGGAAAGAAACTGAAACTCAATTCATTGGAAAAAACCCTCATAGACCATTTTAGTAACTTTTCAGTTCATTAACTGAATTTCAGAGACAATTCACATTTCTATTCAGTTGTGAATTCATAAGATACATTGAAATTAATTTAATTGAGTCATAAATCCTCATGGAACATTTGTGGGCATTTTTCAATTCATGTAAGGAGGACAATCCTTGAATTTATTTTAAATTTATGTCTTGAATTCAGGCAATACATTGAAATTCAGTTTATTACTTGAAATATAATCAGATAATATTACTTGTATAAAATACTGAATATTTACATGTATTTTTGCAATAAATTTATTGAATTTACTGACTGAATTGAAATGGTATGGACCCCAACTGTGGTGGGCACAGCTCAGATAAGACTTGGCATGAGGTGGGACTCACTGAGAGATGACCATCAGGAGCCTCATAGCCTGTACTGCCACTTCATGATCCTTATCCAGAGTCATGGACATCATCCTCTCCTGCAGGCATATATATTAATTTCCATTAGATAAATGTAACATTAAATGTAAATGTAACTGTAACATTTAGGATGCTGTACCTAGTATGTTTATGCAGCAAATTTTCATCTGCAATCCCTTGACAAGTGAAGATGCAAAGAAACATTGATAAAGCATACAATGAGAGCAAACGACAAATCATACGGGGGTCCACAGAGGTGAGATCGTGGAAATGTTGGGAATTCCATTAAATCCATTGGTCACCTGTGACACTATGTATTGATTATATTTGAATATGTATCACCTGTAAACTATATTACCTGTGACAATATGTATTGATTATATTTGAATGTGTATCTGTGAATGTATTAAGAGCAATATACAGAATGTATAAATGTATTAAGAGCACAGAGCACAGAAACACATTCTCTGTCTCTCTGACTAGAAGGAGCTGAAAGCTGCAGTTGTTGTGGCTTTGCGAGTGCTTTCCAGAGAGTCTGATAAGATGTTCCTAAACAATGGTTGCTTTGGGTGCTTTCCAAGGCATTCCTAGGCAACAGTTACTAAGTTGGTTGGATGAAAAGTTGGATCTCCAGACACCTGGTGTCTGACCCACTATGGTCTCTGACCCTGGTTTCAGCACTGTATGAGCACAGAAACACATAGTGATATATTAATTAAAATGCACTTTCACAGAATCCCATAAAGTTAATAAATAGAATGGTCACAGTGAGATATAGACATTTCTGTGAATATGAACGCTGAGTCTGACTATAAAAGTTGAAGCCACAGTTATTTTTTACACACAGTTAGCCGTCCAGAGAGTTTGAGAAGAACTTTGGTATTGTCCAAACACCTGGTGTCTGATCACCATGGTTACTCAGTTCTCAATGCACAATGCAAAATTGTGCTGTCCCATGGGAGGGGGCCTACGGGGGAGAGTTTTTGAGAAACTCTCCTCACGGGGCGGAGCTGGAGATGGGTGACTGGGAATCTGCGGGGAGGAGTTTGAGAACTCTCCTCACGGGGCGGAGCCGGGAGCTAGGGAAACCAAGGTAGCCTTGATACCATCCAATAGAAGGAGCCTACAGATGAAAACTTGATAAGTTCTCAGCACGAGATGACGCCATCGATAAAACAAGGCGGAGATGGAGATGGCCTGTGTCTGGGAGATCAATGGGGCCTGAGGAGACACCTGATGGGCGAAGGATGGGCGGAGAATGGGATGGACAATCTGATAAGAAACTGTATAAAGATGGACTGTAAACAAAGAATAATTGAGCGTCTCTACAGAGGGGCGCTACGCTAGACTTTTATTGTGCGGTGTATGGAATAAAGTCTAGCTACGCTATGACTTTGATTGTGCGGTGTATGGAATAAAGTCTAGCATTCTCTGAGATTTCTGCCTCATCCTCTTTATTTCAACACTTAGAGGAATTTGAGAGCGAAAGCTGAGAACTCAGAATTTTCTTGAGAACTCTGAAATTCTTGTCACTTGGAAACCACGACAGAAACAGCTCACGGGAGAAGGTATATAGAATTAGGATACTATACGATAAAATTTCATCAACTCTTTTGCAGAATTTTGTTACTGACATTAAATAGCGCTTCAGCAAAATATCATAATTATCACCTTCACACTGTAAATGGTCTGCAGAGATAAGTAGCGACCCGAATAATAATGGATCAGTGAAAGGATCCGCACAAGTATCGACGGATTCGGCGAATTACAACGAGAAAAACTAGCACAGCTAATCTCCATCAGTTGCCACCTGACCATTACATTAAGTAGCTTCAGACACAGAGACGCTCGCTGGCACTGCGTTCGAGGCTTATCGATTCATCTTTCTCATATCATCAGTTCATCCTATCTTTTAAGAGTCGCCCGTAGTTTCCACCCGGTTGTTCCAGGCAAGCTGAAGCAACCTCTTGCATACGCTTCTGGAGTTAGCGCGTGGTTCTGGAGTAATGACATGCCGGGGTCACGCCGCCGGGGTGGCTAATGACCCAGCTGACGGGCTACACTGCCTGGGGGGGACCTGGGGGGCCTCCCAAGCTGTCAATCACTAAAGTTCCGCTAATGGGTGAACTTTCCCCCCTAACCTGCCACAGACACAGGCCCCCGTGCCACAGGAAGAAGACTCTCAGACTTGCATGACTTCTCATCGGCTCCATTCTCTTGTGGCTTTTCAACCAGAATCATAACCAAAACATTTTTGTTTTATATTTGTTTAATATTAAAATATACAATCCCAAACCGTAAAAAAAAAAAACAAGCACCAAACTTCAGTCTCTGAAAATAACAAACCTACCTTAAAACGGCTTGTGAAAAGGTCCAGTTTGGAGTTTAGAAGTGTATCGCCGTAAAGTCCCTGGAGTCCCAACACGCACTTTAAACGGACGTCAGGTTGCTGGAATAAAAAAAGGACGTTGAGGCTCATTTCGCACATGCACAGGGAGCTGCCTTAAAATATAAGGGTGGAGAAAAAAAGATGAAGCGTTTGCTTGGCCATACCACGCATCACCATATTAAAGGCGTGTATTTGGAACAATCAAATATGTCATATGTTAATGAATATTGATAACATAACTATCATGCTGAATCTCAATGGTCCAAAATGAGTGTGCCGTTGGTGCTAATGGTGGTGCTAATTTCCAGTTGCTCCTGAAGTCCATCATTGTTGTGAGGTTGCTATACAACAAAACAACTTAATGCAATAGCAAAGACTACTCAAGTATAGTCACGGTGAATGCATACATTACAAATATAGAAGAAAATAAAATGAGAATGAAATGTGCACCAGCATTTCAAACCACGATAAGCGCTCTTTCCTGACATTTTGGTAGATAAAAGGGTAGACAAAATCTCTATGCTTAAGTATTTCATGAATAGTTCGCTGACAGAAATACCCAACCACTGACAGCAGCTAAACTATCCATTATTTCTGACGGAATGACACATCACGGAGGGAGCGTAGTCTCTGGCTCGGACAGTGTCACTCAGAGCACACAAGAACCCAAGCAAAGGATTTCCGCCACAAGGAACTCAGCCACACTAATTGAACCCAGTGGTAGAGTGCTTAAAATTTGTTTGACAAAACAATGACTCAGGAGTCGTATGCCATCCCGGACCTCCTGATGTTTTGCTTCCACTGCAACATATAGCAGACTTCCCTTAGTCCACACACCTTGTCGTGCAGCATCCATCCCAAGTATTTCAGGTAGCTGTCGTTCAGGAACACGGGACTGTACAGCCTCATCCAGATCCCCAGCTCTTCCATGCAAATGGCTCGAATCTCCGGAATCACGTCCCTGGGGTCAAAAGCCACATTTGCTGAAGAAGGACCTCAAAATCTACAAGCATTAGGGATCGCCAGCTTTGACAGGACAGAAAAAGGGGATTTAAAACAGTCATCTTACCGATATCTTTTCAGAAAGACCCCTTTGAAAATTGCATCCATCATGTTTTCTATTTCGCACTTCTTATCTTGCAGCTGGGAAATCAAAGAAAACATTGTAAATATGGCTCCCCATTAGGTCCAGCTACAACAAGGGCGTCAGGCTCCAATCCTGAAGGGCCACAGGGCTAAATTATGACTATGTGATAAGTAAGTCACTGATTGGCTAAAGAGTCCACACACCTAACTTGGCTGCTGAAAGTAAAGCACAAAAGCCTGCAGACACCATGACCCTCCCAGGACTTGAGTTTGACACCTATGATCTACAATATGCTTGTCAGATCTCAGATGCGTCTAATACAGGGGTGGGCAATTCCAGGCCTCGCGGGCCGGTGTGTATGCATGTTTTTACTGCCACCACTTAACACGGCTCAAACAGCTAATTAGTCATACACACAATCACCGATCACACGTAATTTACAGAACGATAAAAACGCTACAATACACGCACATACCGGCACAAGAACAATCAATCAGCTGTTTCTCATATCGCGATATTAAGTAAAAAATCATCAAATCATATAAAAAATTGCTAATTCAATAATTGTATAATGGCGGCAAAAAAACACTGCATACACACCGCACCGGCCCGCTGCCGCCTGCACTTGTCTAATACAATATAATGGAATAAGACAAGAAGCAAGGACACAAATTAAAGAATTCATTAATTATAATTAAAATGGCATTTGCTAAAAGAATACCAAACAAGTCTTTCCAATGAGGCAATGTTATTTCTGACTAGCACAGTGCACCCTTACAGAAATTACATATACTGCAATATATTGTAAGTATATGGACTTTTTAGAAAGATAAAAATACTTCCCAGCAGTGTATTTTAAAAAATGTAATGTGCAATATCTGAAAGTGGCAATAACTTGTATTGGGATATACACACACTGGCTGTTTCCGAACCAGAGCCCTAGCTACTGCGTCCTGTGTCCAGTGTACAAGCTGCTGTATACTGTTTACTGTATGCTTTTTTGTATGTGACGTGCAGTGTGCAAAAAACATCCTCCATACTATTTGCCCTTGCGTGGTCATGTCACGTGTTGTTTCTGTTGTTGAAGAAAAACATCCGCAAAGCTGTGCCTCGTTTTTAAAGCAAAGCTGCGCGTCATATTTATGTAACCAAAATGTTTTCTTACTTCTTTGAAAAGAACCCTCCCGCATATACTCAGCGAAACCCCGGAAGTAAGTATATCATCCGGGGGTTTTAAGCATACTGCATTTAAAAACATTTTCACCTACTTAACTACTTTCTCATCCAGTGTACTCAAAAAGTATACTCAATAGTATGTAAGGGTGCTGATTCGGACACAGCCATAGTGAAGTAAATGAACTTTCGGCGATCTGTCTCACCTCTGTGATCTTAGCCAGGATTTTTTCGAGCCGGACCCCTGCTCGTTTAGAAGGGGCCTTCCCCTTCTCTACCTCATAAAGCCTTTGACTGTTGTCCACACTAACACTGAGGTTCAGGACCACGCCCACCAGGCTACTGAGGAGCTTTGTGGCTGTGGGGAAGAGACACGGCAGGATGGGGGCAGAGGTTAGAGAGAAAACGGTCTTTAAGGCCACCTCAGATCAAAAAGCCTTCAGCCATTTTGACGAGTTTTACAATTTTTAAGAAGACGTTTTGTCTGCTGAGAACGACTGAGTTCAAGAGCGTCAGCTTCACAACAGCAGCAGTATTCTCTGCGATTCAACATTTAAAATTTTCGGTCCAAAGCTTGAAAAGGGGATGGAGAGCTCAGTCAACTCGTAACTCATTGTTATGGAAATATCAATTTAACTTGTTAAACGTCATTTTCATGTGGACTGTGTAGTCTTTGCTTTACTGTGTAGTAACCTTCCAGGTTTGTTTTTTGTTTTTTTTTAAACTCACCTGCCTATTTTTACGAGTCAAATCTGGTCTCTCAATTTTGATCTGAACTGGACTTTACTAGAGACTTTAACTAAACCAAACTCAGTGAACACACAAAACGATTAAAATGGGTCAGGTGGGCACATGGATGTTACCTGCCAGTGTGCAGGTGTGTCTGAAGGCCCGCACCCTGGAGTCAGACAGCTCGGTAAGCAGTGAGATCAGCGTGTCCATCAGGTGGCTGTCGAAGATGACGCTGTATTGGCACTGGGACACCAACACTGACACAAACTCGCAGAAGTTGCTGCGGAACCTCTTCCAGTAGAGGCCTGGCATGGTGAGGGGGTACTCCCCGCTGTCCTGAAAAACGTTGTAGGAAACATGAGGACCCCTTCTGCCCATACAATTCCCCCTGCCACATTACCTGGGGGGTATTCTACACAACAAGATTATCAAGTTATCCAGATAACTGTTACGTTTCTGTCATGTTTATGCCACGTTTCATGTTTAGTGTTTGTCACAGTTTATTTTCTGTTCATGTCTTGCTTGTGTTCTGTTTATGTTACGATGCAGTTCATTGTTAGCATACACATTTCAGTGTTTTTCCGCAGCCTTGCGTTCATGCTGTTTCTTTCTCTTGCTGTCACTCACGCTTCCTAATTGTTTTCATCTCTCGTGGTCTATTTATAATATACTAACATTAGATCAGGGATGGGTAATACTAACTCTCTAAACCATGTGTTGTTTGTTTACCTTTTCGTTTCTGTGCATGTCATTTACTAATTTACTAACGCTAGGGATAGGTTAACTACTAACTAACGAACTACTAACTCGCCTCGTTGTCTCATTTTCAAGTTGTTCATTTTTTCATTCTGTTCATTCAGCTCTGCTCTGCACCTGTCTAACCTGTGCACATATCTAACAGTGTCATAGTCATGTCTGTGATTGTTGTTGCTGTTAGCTGCTGTTAGTCACTGTTGAGCGTTTTCTGTCTTTTTTGATCTTTGTTTGATCCTGTGATGTTGTTGTTTTATGTTACCTGTTGTTGTTGACCCTTGTACTGCCCCTTTTTTTGACCAGTTTTTTTTTTTGCTTTTTTTGTACCTTGCCCCCGTTTTTTACTCCCTGGCCCCTGCTGCACTCCCGACTGACAAAACTCTGCAACCCCCCCCCCTGAACTCTCTGCTCGCTGACAGCCTGCTTGGTTTCTGCTGCTTTTTTGACCTTTACTGATTGATTTTGCATGGATACTGGATCTGCTTTCTGTGCTTCTTTCTTGGCTGGTACTTTTGGTTTTTGGCTTTTCTTGGTGTTTTTTTGATTTTTATTTTTTTTTATTCCCTTTTTTTATTTCTTTATTTTTATTTTTTTTGTATATTATTTTTTTATTTTGTTTTTTATTACCTTTTAACGACCACAACGTGCATAACTCAACAAAATAAACCTAAATAACTGAGAACTATAAAAATTTAAATTTCAGTAAATCAATAAAATTTAAGAAATTGATTTTTTTTATTTTTATTTAGTTTATTTTATTTGCTTTATTTGTTTCTTTATTTTAATTTTTAATTTTTTTTTTTTTATATTTTTTTATTTTATTTTTAACTTTTTCTTTATACAATCAGAATCTCAAAGAAAATTTATACATATATTATACAGAATAAAAAAAATAAAATAAAAAAAAATTCAATATAAAAATAAAAATTATTATTTTTTTCAAATTTTTTTTTCAAATTTTTTATAAATTATATTATATAATATTTATTATTTATTTTATTTTTTTTTTTAATTTTTTTTTATTTTTATAATTTTAAAATGAAAATTTTAAAAAGATAAAGCAAATAAAATTAAAATTAGAATATAAAAAAGATAAAAAAAAAAGAATATTTAAAATAAAAAAAAAAAAAAAATTAAAAGTATTTTTATTTTTATGATTACTGCATCAATGCGGCGTGGCATGGAGGCGATGAGCCTGTGGCACTGCTGAGGTGTAATGGAAGCCCAGGTTGCTTTGATAGCGGCCTTCAGGTCGTCTGCATTGTTGGGTCTGGTGTCTCATCTTCCTCTTGACAAGTTCAGGTCAGGCGAGTTTTCTGGCCAATCAAGCACAGTAATACCATGGTCATTGAACCAGCTTTTGGTACTTTTGGCAGTGTGGGCAGGTGCCAAGTCCTGCTGGAAAATGAAATCAGCATCTCCATGAAGCTTGTCAGCAGAAGGAAGCATGAAGTGCTCTAAAATGTCCTGGTAGATGGCTGCGTTGACTGTGGACTTCAGAAAACACAGTGGACCAACACCAGCAGATGACATGGCACCCCAAATCATCACTGACTGTGGAAACTTCACACTGGACAAGCAACGTGGATTCTGTGCCTCTCCACTCTTCCTCCAGACTCTGGGACCTTGATTTCCAAATTAAATGCAAAATGTATTTTCATCTGAAAAGAGGACTTTGGACCACTGAGCAACAGTCCAGTTCGTTTTCTCCTTTGCCCAGGTAAGACGCTTCTGACGTTGTCTCTGGTTCAGGAGTGGCTTGACACGAGGAATGCGACATTTGTAGCCCATGTCCTGGATTCGTCTGTGTGTGGTGGCTCTTGACTCCAGCCTCAGTCCACTCCTTGTGAAGCTCCCCCAAAAACTTGAATGGATTTTGCTTGACAATCCTCTCAAGGCTGCGGTTATCCCTGTTGCTTGTGCACCTTTTCCTACCACACTTTTTCCTTCCACTCAACTTTCTATGAATATGCTTGGATCCAGCACTCTGTGAACAACCAGCTTCTTTAGCAATGACCTTTTGTGGCTTACCCTCCTTGTGGAGGGTGTCAATGACTAACTTCTGGACATCTGTCAAGTCAGCAGTCTTCCCCATGATTGTGTAGCCTACTGAACCAGACTGAGACCATTTAAAGGCTCAGGAAACCTTTGCAGGTGTTTTGAGTTAATTAGCTGATTAGAGTGTGACACCATGAGTTTCCAATATTGAACTTTTTCACAACATTCTAATTTTCTGAGACACTGAATTTGGGTTTTCATTAGCTGTAAGCCATAATCATCAAAATTACAAGAAATAAAGGCTTGAAATATTTCACTCTGTGTAATGAATCTATATAATATATGAGTTTCACTTTCTGAAATGAGTGACAAAAAATATTGAACTTTTTCACGATATTCAAATTTTTTGAGCTGCACCTGTATATATAGTTGCACTCAACATTATTCAACCCCCTTCACTTTTTGCACACTTTATTGTGTTGTAGATTTAATTTAAATTGATAAAAATTAAAATTTTTGCCCATCAATCTACACTCAATAACCCATAATGACAAAGTGAAAACATGTTTTTAGAAATTTTATTAAATATATTTATATATAATATATTTATTAAAAATCTAAAACTGAAATCTCTCGTGCATAAGTATTCAAACTTTGCTTTAATGTATTTTGCACATGAGAAATTTCTGTTTTAGATTTTTAATACATTTGCAAAAATTTCTAAAAACATGTTTTCACTTTGTCATTATGGGTTATTGAGTGTAAATTGATGGGCAAAAATGGCAATTTTATCAATTTAAAATTAAATCTACAACAGTGTGTAAAAAGTGAAGGGGGTTGAATAATTTTGAGTGCAACTGTATATATATTATAATATTATATATTTAATATAATAGATTTTTCTATGTATGATTACATTTAAAAAAGTAATTTCTATGATTTATAAAAAGATTGTCAAATAAATGTTTTTGAAGATTATTTTGGAGCACGTCACGTGTTCTTGAATCAATTATTTATCTGATGTATGGACAAGCACTCAATTATACACACAGTTTTTGTATTGGTTTTCAGTAAACTACTTTCATGCTAATGCTAAGCTAGATAAACTATAACCTTACCATGTCCAAAGGCCACGTGACTGTAAGAATCCAAGGAAAAGCCAGGAACTTTTTATACTGTAAGCCAGACCCCTATAACAGATTGGAAATTCAATATCGTCACTTTGGATAAAAGCGTCTGCCAAATGATTGTAATGTAATGATGTCATGTAATATGCACGCTTCTCACTTAACTTAACCCGGCTAACTTAAAAATAGAATGTTGACCCAATATTCACTCATGCTGTAAAGGGTTAACTTGATCTGGCTAACTTAATCTGGCTAACCTGGCCAACTTAATCCGGCCAATTTAATCCGGCCGACTAAACTCGGGCTAACGAACCCCGGGCTAACTAACTAAACCCAGGCTAACTAACTAAACCCGGGCTAACTAACTAAACCCGGGCTAACTAACTTAATCCGGCTAACTTAATCAAGTTAGCCAGGTTAGCCAGATTAAGTTAACCAGATCAAGTTAACCATTTTCAGCCTGAGCGAATATTGGGTAAACATTCTATTCTTAAGTTAACCAGATCAAGTTAACCAGACTTAACCCGGGCTTACTTAACCAGGCTAACCCGGCCTAACTATACCCGGCCTAACTAAACCCGGCCAACCTGGCTAACTAAATCTGGCTAACTAAATCCGAAATTTATCCAAATAGAATGTTGACCCAATATTCGCTCAGGCTGGAATGGGTTAACTTGATCTGATTAACTTGATCTGGTTAACTTAAAAATAGAATGTTTTCCCAATATTCGCTCAGGCTGGAAAGGGTTGACTTGATCTGGTTAACTTAAGAATAGAATGTTGACCCAATATTCGCTCAGGCTGAAAAGGGTTAACTTGATCTGGCTAACTTAATCTGGCTAACCTGGCTAACTTAATCTGGCTAATTTAACCATAGAATGTTGTTGACCCAATATTCAATCATGCTGGAAAGGGTTAACTTGATCTGGCTAACTTAACCCGGCTAACTTAAAAATAGAATGTTGACCCAATATTCACTCATGCTGTAAAGGGTTAACTTGATCTGGCTAACTTAATCTGGCTAACTTGGCCAACCTAATCTGGCCAATTTAATCCAGTTAACTTAAAAATTGAATGTTGACCCAATATTCGCTCAGGCTGGAAAGAGTTAACCAGATTAAGTTAACCAGATCAATTTAACCCTTTCCAGCCTGAGCAAATATTGGGTCAACATTCTATTCTTAAATTAACCAGATCAAGTTAACCCTTTCCAGCCTGAGCGAATATTGGGTCAACATTCTATTCTTAAATTAACCAGATCAAATTAGCCAGATTAAGTTAACCAGATCAAGTTAACCGTTTTCAGCCTGAGCGAATATTGGGCCAACATTCTATTCTTAAGTTAACCAGATCAAGTTAACCCTTTCCAGCCTGAGCGAATATTGGGCCAACATTCTATTCTTAAGTTAACCAGATCAAGTTAGCCAGGTTAACCAGATCAAGTTAACCATATCAAGTTAACCCATTCCAGCCTGAGCGAATATTGGGTCAACATTCTATTTTTAAGTTAACCATATCAAGTTAACCATTTCCAGCCTGAGCGAAAATTGGGTCAACATTCTATTCGGATTGAGTTAACCGGATTGAGTTAAGACATTCCAAAATTGAACACAGCAATGACACAGGCTGTGTAGACACAGAGAAACTCCCACCTCATCAAGTTCTTCCACCATTTTACTCATCACCTCGGTGTCTTGTTTGTTCTGGAACATCTCGGCCGTGACCACACCTGCCACAGAAGGAACAGGCGTTAATCTGGCTTTCATCAACCAATGCATGGGTTACACTGGGTTCCTGGAACCAACAAGCTGTTCCTGCTGCTAACTGACACAACCAAATAAGACAACTAAAAGCTATTCAAATGTTATGCCACAGGCACAAAGACAGTACAAACACAAGAAAAAAAATCTAAATATTTACTTTATCTGTGTTGCAACACAAGTCCTGTTTAAAGGAAAATTCCTCCATAAAATGAGTTTTTGATGGTACATTTATTTGTACACTGATAATATGGTGGGAAAAAACTGAGTGACATGTTTCACATCGCCATCACAGCCACACCCACTCCATGTACTAGAATGACATATCTGGCGTGTTTTCGATACAGAACATGTCAAATAAGATATCGAGACACAACCACAACTTTTAAAAAACATTATTTTTAACCCCCCAAAAGAGGAGGGATCAGTAAAAAAATAATAACACTGAATTGGGGTGGTTCCCCTTTAATATGTTCCTATTGGAATCATTTCTCCAATGACAAGCAAGGAAACATTACCTTTGCATCCAGAGCACTGTATGAAAAAGCTGATGAGGTCCAACAGGGCAGTGTCTCTGTCTGTATGATAGGCCTCAATCCAGTCATCCACCACTGCCTTCATAAAAGAGATGTGGGAAATTTTATGTTATATTATATATTTCATTATTCAAGAGCCTTACAGAAATTTGGCCTGGGAATGATAAAAAACAGGGGTCTCTGATGATATAATATTCAATAAAAAACTTTTATTTTTTACAGACAATTGTGATTGTGGGTCTACCTGAATGGCACTCCTCCCCATGGTGACCACCTCAAACAGGGTGACCGCCTCAATGCCCCCATTTTTAAGGTGGTGGCGCTCCGCCCTGCCTGGGCTGCCACCACTGGGCTCCGAGAACCTGCGCTTGGCATTTTCTGACACCTCCCGTGCCCTCCTCTTCCCTCTCTATACACAAAATGTATACACACAGTTCTAGATATGTAGCAACCCGGGTATACAGTAAAAAGTCAAGTAGACCTATATAATTTTGCCACAATTTGAGGGATTATTGTGGCAAATATAAAAAAATGTTGTATAATATACCCTAATCATTCTCTCTTCATTGACAAATTATACTCCAGAAATCTCAGGAATAGGAGATAACACCTACCACAGTCTTTTGTCTGTTTTCATTGCCATTGTGATTGGTGGAACCAGAGGAAGTGACATCAATGACTGAGTTCTCTCTGAAATTCAGAGAAATAACACTGCAGAAAGTACCTCTTGTGATAAACAGCCAAACTGCATGCTTATACATTGGGGTACAAAAATATGGGCACTCCTGGTCAAAATGCCTTTTACAATTAATATCTAAGTAAACAGAAGCGAACCTGACCTCTAAATGGTACATAGTTAAACATGGCGCAAGCTTACCAGCCTGCGCCATACTCCCTCTTCAACTGATCCAGAACGCAGCTGCCCGGCTTGTGTTTAACCTCCCGAAATTTTCACGTCACCCCCCCCCTGAGGTCACTCCCACTGCTGCCAGCCAGCTAGAGGGAGGTTCAAGTTCTTTCCCTGGCCCACACTGCAGCTATAGGGACAGGCCCCCCCGACCCCCTGCAGGACCTGAAGAGACCCTGTTCCTGCTCGACCACTTCGCTCACACTAGCAGGCAGGCGCTCGCACCCCCCCCCCTCCCCTCCCCCCGGCGCTCCTCCCCTCCCCTGCGGAGCTTTTCCCCCCTCTCCCCCCTGGGTGGTGGAACCTCCCCCCCCATCCCCCCCATCCACCCCCCCCCTCCCCCTTTCCGTCGTTGGCTGAAAACACACCTTTTTTTTCACCACACCTAAATACTTATTATATACCTAACCTCATGGTATTTCTTATTGTGTACTGTAGTAACTCATGTTTATAGATTTAGTTATAGTAGAATAGTAGAGAGTTGAGTAGAGTAAACTTGTGTGTGTTTGATTGTGTTCATGGTTGTGTGTATGGGAGGATGGTGTTACTTACTGTTGTTGCTTCTTATCTGTTCTGTAGTACTTTTTCATATTATTCATGTAGTACTTTGCTGTGTAAACTGCTAAATGACTGTAATGTAATGTAATGACACATTTATTCAAATTTTAAAGCAAGATTACTTTTTATTTTAATCTTTTACATTTTCAAAATAATTTTAAAAAAGGAAAACGGCCCTGTGCATATGTTCGGGAACCCTGTCAGTTAGTACTTGTAACTCCTCCAGGAACCCAGGCATACTTCAGATGCTTTAAGGCTTCTTTCTGGCAACTTTCTGGTCTTCTAGATCTTGCCTTGTTTTTGGAATTATATTCACCTGACCCATTGAAGCCCTAATGAGTAAATGAGCTTGGCCTGGGCCTTATTAATCATCTTATTAAAAAGTAACAAAGAATAATCCAAAAGGGTTCCCAAACTTTTTCACAGGGCCTTTTTCCTTTTTTAAATTATTTTGAAACTGTAAAAATTTTTAATAAAAAGTAATATCGCTTTAAAAATTTAAAGAAATGTGTCATGTTTAACTTAGTACCATTTAGAGGTCAGGTTAGGTTCTGTTCACTTAGATATTAATTGTAAAAGGCATTTTGACCAGTGGTGCCAAAATCTTTGCATCGCACCGTAACTGATTGTTGTTGTTGTTGTAGTTGTTAGATTTGAGATTTATAATACTGTAACATTTGGTAGCAGACTAAGACTGCCAGCCTAAGAACTTACATTTCCTGGGACAAAAGTCAATATATTTTTGAAGATGAGGAATATACAAATGGCACATGCAACCCAAATTAATTGTAATTCCCCTCAACTTTATTTCCCCATAAAACACCAAATGTTCCTTTTAAAAGTAGAAAGGTCTTGAAGATATTTGATATAATTTTGATCAGCATGCGTCTTACTTTTGTATTGAGGATCTGGAGGCTATTGGTTCAGCTATCATCTCTTTTCAGGTCATGGTCATACTTGGGCAGTGAATGTTCAATGGTGCATTCAGAACTGCTGTCCAACAAAGGGTCAAACACTAGAGAAGGAGAGAAATTACCAGCCTGAAATCACAACATTGCATTTACATATAGGCAGAAAGCCGTTTGAAGGTTTCAACACAACATACTAAATCTGAATTTTATTTCAATATATGTATTCTGATTTTTATGCATTATTAATACAGGACTTTGAGTCTTTATCCTGTCATCATTGTGTCTCAATGGACCGCTCAGTTCGACAGATACCATGTTACCATGCCAGCAGGACTCTCTCGAGTAAAGCTATATAATTGCCATGACTTCAGCACCCAAGAGGATGGTATTCAGGTACGAGACAACGAGCAAATCTGCCACAACACGCACACAGAGCCACCCGCTGTGAAACAAAGAGGAAGCCACCGTGCGAAAATGGATTATAATTTCTTGAGAGGTAAGTTCATTTAAAAAATACAAAAACACATGGACAGGGGCGGAACTGGACAGAGTAGCGTTATAGCGTGAATATAACTATAGTTGGAAAGTTTACTAGCCTACAGTCTCTGAGGCTGACGGGAATTAATTAACGTTAAAAAGCCTAAAGGAACATGCGCATCACGTTAATTTAACACGAATTCATGTTACGTCGCAACATTCATGTTTGCTTTAAGTTAAAGATGTGATTGTAGAGTGTCCATACACACACAGTAAGTGAAGTTAGCAAAGGATCAAAGCTGGGAGTAATGTTAGCCGAATTAATTTTAAAAAGGAAGCTAATTTATGGACTAGCTTAGTTATAAATTAGATAGATAGGCTATAATTACCACAACTTGTATAGCATGTGTATTTTTAAATACAGGTTAGCAGTGGTAAGCTAACGTCTAGCCATAACTTTGAAGTTGGTGTTGGGACATAGCTAGACTAACGTTACCAGCCAAGATAGCTATACCTAATCAATGTTTGCGACCTGTTATCTTGGTGAAAGAAAGCGGCTCATCTGGTTGCAGAGATTTTCTGTCTGACACTCAGCTAGCATGGCTAGCTTTCTGGTCCGCTACATAGGCGGTGGCCGGCAAATAGTGAACCAGACAAGGAAATGCCGTCTGCCGCTTAGAACAAGGTTGCACACGACGTGAAAGACACCGAGTAGCTAGTTCCCCAGCGAACATCTACAAATACGTGTCTGTTTATACAATTGTAACAATATATTAATATTTAAGTAAACGAACCAGTGTTTGTGATAGCACGACCTACAGCTAACGTATGGTCAATTTTATATAAAACTAACCAGTCTACTGAAAACACAGCTTAGGTTAGCTAGCCTGCTAAATTCTCCAGTGGAAAAAGCTGCTGGTTGCGATCATTCATTGGCCACAATCACGTACATGAACCTCAGACGGAGAATATGATTGGATACGGAAGGTGTCACTCTGGATTCCTTGAAATTTGTTCCTCCGGCTTCTGTACCCATCCCCCACAGCTCTATTATGAAACACACAAAACTTGAATTCTGCTGCAGTGGTTATGTCGTTGTGTTTACATAGCCTACTTTAACTATTTAGTAACACTGACGTCTGGATGACTACGTTTAAGCTCCTAACTGTACACTTTAAAAACCTGTGCCAGTAAGTAAAAGTGATCATAATATTACCTCGCTAAAGTTAATGACAGCAATTTCAGTTATGGCATTTCTGTCATATAGCTAGCTGGCTAGCCATACAGTATCGTGCCATCTCACAATCCTTTGAGACAGCTGGGTTGCATTCGCCATTATTTTACACTTTGAGCAATTAAATAAAGCATGATCATTTCTGCGTGTAAAAACGTAGATTTCCCTTACCTACCGATTGAAAGCATGTAGATTTGGGTGAGAAAACAATCCTTGGACAGTAGTTAGCAACCAAGATCTAAATCTCAAGTACGCCATCCTGTGGTATTCTCTTGCAATAACAAAGCAACAATGACAAGGAACAACG
Organism: Ilyophis sp. 1 JC-2022; assembly: GCA_022702515.1. NCBI lineage: Eukaryota > Metazoa > Chordata > Actinopteri > Anguilliformes > Synaphobranchidae > Ilyophis > Ilyophis sp. 1 JC-2022. The sequence continues at coordinate 78,175,552 of CM040397.1, read as the reverse complement.
GAGGGAGGAGCGTTACAATATACAATCTTCTCACGGCCACAATTAATCTCAGTGAACACTCTGAATAACCTGATATTTAAAAACAAAATGTGGTTCTCCGATAAAGTTAACTTCAACATTGACCTCTTTCTGATGTGTCGTTTTTTTATCACCGTGAATCCAGACTGAAACGTCAAAGGTTTTTGTTTTTTTACTTTAGGGACAATCGCAAAACTACAAACCTATCTCTATACCATGCTCAGGCAGAGTATTATATGCGATAATATGAAAAACAGAGGAACTTTCTCTATACATTGTTAGCTAGACAGCTGAAGTTGAAACCTGCAAGAATATTAAATACAAACCCCAATTCCAAAAAAGTTGGGACATTATGTAAAATACACATAAAAGCAGTGATTTGTAAAAAAATGTTTTTACATTTAATTTAAAACAGCACAAAGAAAATATATTTAATGTTGTACCTTATCAACTTTATTGATTTTTGTAAATATACGCTAATTCCTAATTTGATGCCTGCAATACGTTCCAAAAAAGTTGGGACGGGCAAAAACAACCCTGAAAGTGATCCATCCATATCTACTGCATATCTGGCAGCAGTGATGGTTTGAGGCTCGTTTTATATCTCAGACCCTTGATTTACAGCCATGGGTTCCATACTATTTCCGTGTAATTTACAGCTTAATCTAGTCTCACCCCACAATTCCCAGATACCCATTCAAATGCAGAGGTTATAGTATCGCTTGTATGAGTACCTGAAAATAAGATATCGCGTCTTTTGATATTCTTGTATACCCAATCATGATAGCATCACCTGTGTAATGTTCCAAACAGGTGTTTTTTGAACTTTCCAGTCTTTTTTTCCCGTCCCGACTTTTTTGGAACGTGTTGCAGGCATCAAATTCGGAATTAGCGTATATTTACAGAAATCTATAAAGATTAAATATATTTTATTCATACCGTTTTCAATTAAATATATGTAAAAGAAAATTTACAAATCATTGCTTTTATTTGCATTTTACATACTGTCACAAATTTTTTGGAATTGGGGTTTGTACATTATACGCAACTCCAGCCATCTTTTCATACCTGTAATAGACCAACTTTCTCATCAGTGATGCCCACCAAACTGTCCAGACATTTACTAACTGAAATCTGAATGTTGCTGTACCATAACACGCCTGCAGTAAAATATAGTTGTGACATAATTCATTTAAATTTATTTTTGCATGCATTAGCTACATTGTGATATTGATACAATGATACAATTGAGGGTGCTCAATTTGACACTAGAATGCGGCTTCCCTAAAGGTGATGAAATCACTTTGTCATATTATGTTCCGGGTTAAACCAGTTAACCTTCATTTTTTCATCTCGACACTATGATTTTTCCTCATTTGTTGGAATTAAATGGTCAATTTGACCTCAAACATGAAAGGCGTCAAAAAATGAGAGCATAATATGAGGGTTAAGAAGTTTTATGCTAGCAGAATCATATTCTAAACTGATTAAAAGATAGTATGTGCAGCTTCCCAGTAGCTATGTTTTCCCATTTTTGTGGGTTGTTGGGTGCCTCTTTAGCCCAACTATGAGAACTGATAGTCAGGGGTATAACGCATTAATATCAAGTGTCTTTAGAGTCAGTTTAATTATCTCCAAGGGATCAGTCCAATATACGCGACCACGGTACTATATTTGCATATAGTAAGTATTCATAAAACAAAATTAAATAATGATCTGAAATGACAGTTTAATATGTTGGGGGCAAGGCAAATACGGGCTTTGTTTCACCATGTGAAAGACCAAGTCAAACAGTAGGACCATATTCCTATAAATGTCAGTACATTTTTGCAGGAGTGAAGTTTGCAGAACAGTAGGAGTGTAGCCCACACACTTATGGTCTATATCATAACCATAGTATATATATATATAGTTTTTAAGGGAATTGGTCATGGCTTGTGAAATTGTCAGAAACCAATAAGCACAGCTTAACATGTTAAAAACACCATATTTTTAGTTTATCCGTTTATTAAATAGTGCTTCAAGACAGACAAGCAGTCTTAGATTCTTGGTTTAGCCCTCATAGGCAGTCATAATAAAACAATGCTTATAAAGGTAGCTTTACAGTAATAAAATTGACAGCCTTAACTGAAAAAAGTGTTTGATTTCTGTCATGACATCAGGAAGAAAGGATATTTACAGACAGCATTAAGAAAGAAAACAGCTCCAATTCCTCAATAGTATTGGTATAAAAATGAATCTGAATAAAGTTTCTTGCAAAACATCATCTGTATTCTTTTTAAAACACTGTAATATACAAATGTACAGCTGCAGGTAAACAAACCTCAAACTCACTGTACACTTTTTTTCCCCCCCAATGAAAGAAGTGAGTCTGAAATATATAATTCTCATTTGCTTCTTCAAAGATATTTACCGCTTGCAAATTCAAGAGGACCTTGATTGCCCCTTCATATATTACAAAATGTATTTATCTAGAAAAACAAAAGGTTTGATAGCTGATCACAGTCCACTCCCTTTCGGTTTGTTGAGAATGGTGTACACCTGGGATAAGCAAATCCAATAGCTGCAGTTGAGAGGTTTCTTTACTTGACTGTCTGGTTGGTAGCCTGTGCATACAATGTCCAGATTGGTTTAGGAGAAATAGAAGTTAATCTATGGGCGTCCACCAGGGGGCAGTGTGAGGTTGGCCATGAGATCATGAACAGAAGCAAAGATTGTGCATTCACCTGAAGAGGAAAAGGAAGGAGAAATTTAATTAAAGCAAATTATGACAGAAGGAACCAATACAATTAGAATGGACATACATTTAAATCCATAAATAAACGTCTTAAAACAGTATTTTAGCACCGCATTTAGGCCTCTTCCAAACAAGACTTGACTCCCAAGATTTCACTGGTTTATAAACTCATAAATATTTGTATACATCCTTTTCTTTCCTTCATTAGATGTCCTTCTGCTTAAAAGGTAAGTTTTTGCTTATTGTATAATATATAATATGTTACACTTAAATAGAATAACTTTTACCAAGAAAACATTCTGTTGTACACAACCTTCTTGCGCATGCACACACACACCAGCAAGCACAGACAGACAGACAGGCAAATACATGAAAGCAGGTTCATTGAGTGAACGCAGGCTCTCACCCTGGCGGGGCGGGTGCATGTCGTTGAACCTCCTGAGGATGGTGCTGACCAGGAGAGCGGCAGCTCCAGAGGAGCTGTGCTGGCGCGGGATGTCTGCCTGCTGGGTCAGCCCGGTGGCCATATCGTACACGATGGGCACTATGATGCTCACCGGCTCCTGGGGTGCTACCAGCCGCTGGGTTAGCTGGAGCTGGGGGAGGAGTGGGGGCGGGGCACACAGTGCACTTAAAGCCAGATTTACTAAAGGATTTGGCATGTGTAAAAGTATTAGCTCCGTAAAAAAGCTATATTTATACCGGTTTCCTTTATCAAGATAATGGATGGCATGCATAAACACATTTTGCTTTATTAAATCTGACCTTTAGAAACTCACACTCAACATATGCAGCAAACCCAAATTCTGTAAATCAAGTCACACGGCTCTTAATCTTAATCTCTGAGCCATATTCTGACCCAAAACTGTAGTATCGTCAGTTATTGTTTTCAAATAAGCTCCCTTAGCTGCTCCTTAGCCTGCACAGGGTGCTGAGGGCCGAGTGTTCACCGAAATGGCTGCCGGGACCAGAGGTAGAACCATGGTGCCCTTCCCTGGGTAGCTCAGTCCCTCTCAGTATAAGAGAGCGGGGTGTACTCACAAAGAACAGCATCTTGGATTTGAGCACGACAGCTATGGTCCCCGGGGGCGCAATGGGTGGGGCGCTGGGGGGAATGGTCAAACAGAACTGCACGTTCCACTTGAGCTGTGCCGCCTGGTCTGGGAACTGAAACGCATCAGAGAGCCTCTGTCATGGACCTGGACACCAGCCGTGTGTCCGTGTCCCCACACACAGTCAAACAGCACAGACAAACTTTCCTCACAGATTCTATACATAAACCTGATGACCAGCTCGGCATTCTTAACTTTGAAAGTTCTGCCTCCTGACCACCGAAGATGAAACATTCCAGTTTTATGCATATTTTGAATGTTCGTGAAGGGGTTTGGCCAAAGGGAAAATACGAGTGACAATGGATGTTCTGTTATTGAGCACGCCTCTGCATGAATATTCATCAAGAGTAATGCAGCAGTGGAAGCTCCCGTTAGTAACCAGAACCTCCAGGAACTAAGAAATAGGTAGGTCAAGGAAAAGTAGGAGCGGCCCATCTGGTGACTATACAGCATTTGTGGTATCACACACCCAGACATTATGTCCATCAGAGTTGGAATTCAGTCCACTCAAGAAAACAAATCGGTAAACTGTGGGACATTTCAATACATTTTCTGAACTGAATTGGACACTGATGTATACCTCCCCACAGGCAGCGATGCACAGCAGACTCACCAGCTCCAGCTTCATGATGCGGACACAGTCTCTGAGAATGTTGGTGGGCGCGCCCAGCAGTTTAGTGAAGGCATTTAGCGTGTTGTACTTGAATGGAGGGCCAGCCACCTGATGGGAGAGATTGAGAGGACTAGAGCGTGAGAATGACTCCACATACCATATGCTCATCTTGACCTGCAAAGACCCACTGATTATTATGTTGAGGACACCCCCAAAGCGCCGGACGAGCCCCCTCCCCAAAGATCATTCAAAGATGTCGTAGATGCCTTTGACCGAAGTATCTTACAGAAGGGGCACTCAAAATGTCTAGAAAACCACAGCCAGACCTAAAGATGAGCGACAATCTGCAATCAAATTGGTACCATCGCAGTGATTCAAGCCACGAGAACTGCATAACAAATAACTGCATGGTGCACGTCCTCTCTGCTCTCACCCTGCTCTCGCACACAATGACATGGTAAGGACCCGTAAAGGACACGGCAAGATCGCATGACACCACTCACTACCGAATGCTCGAATGCCCCAAGTCACAGCAGTCGACAAGATTCAGGACAAGCTTGACGTCAGAGTTCTGGCCCTCAAATATGAATATGCGGCCCAGGGCGAGCGAGCGGGCAGGGAGAGAGCCTCCTTTCAGCTGTCTGGGAAGTGGGTCACACAGGAAATTAGCCGTGAACGCCCACCACACGTCCAAGCAACAGAGGAAGGCTTCAGAAACCCTCATCTTGAGGAGGAAGTAGGGGTTTCACACATTAGCCTGTTCTGTTCTGTCTCTCTTTAGCGCCGGCCCTGCAGCGGTTAGCTTAAGTCTGCATTACTTGCACGTGCACACAATGCAGCTTTAGCATTTTCATTTCATACTGATATCATCTTGTTTGTATTGATTTCTTAATTTCGGGAGGAAATGCGTGCGTGTGGGCGCGCGCATGTGCGTGTGCGTGTGGCCTCACCCTGGTCTCAAAGAACTTTTCCAGCACCTGCAACTCCTCCTGGGACCACGGGCCCACATTTTCAGGGGTCACCTTCAACTGCAAGGTCTGGTAAGTCTTGGGATTCAGCGCAACCCTGCACTTCAGCACGTCCGTCTTGAAATTGATGACGCCAGGCTCATTGGAGGTAAGGATGTTGAGCTGCAAACAGAACACAGCTACCATAAACCAAACATACTATCCATAAGCACAGGATGAATCAGCTCTACAGTGTCAGCAGTTGGTGTATACAAGCTGTGAGCTAGCTGGCTTCTGTTATGTACATTTAAAAATAAAAAAAATCGTGTTTTTTAAACTACACGTTTAAATGGAGAAACTGCAAACAAGCATATTATTTCAAATGCGGAAGGTGTTCATCAGGATGGGGTGGAGGGGGATGGTTTTACATCCTTCCCAAAGAATTATGAAAAGTAACATATCAAATACAAAGACCTTTAATCAATACATTGTCAATCAATAAAATAACCGCATACCAGCCCTACAAGATTTAACACAAAGTTTAAGTGAGCCAATGAACATGGAGTCATTAGCATTCACTTCCAGACCTTCTCATACACCCAAACCTCTGAAAGGCATGGGGCCTCTGGTTCACCACCTGTCTATCACACCACCACCCACTTCCATTTCACCACATGGTTAAAGCAACAGCTACAGCTGATGCAGTGACCTGTCCTGGTAATTGGGATCCTGCATTCTGTGTGCATCTTCGGAGAGCAGAGGTGGACAGGCCTGAGTTTTCCCAGCCTGCCGAGGGGCCTGCTTAGAATAATTTAAATTCCGGGGCAACCAAACACGACCAATTACGAAAAACCAACTGAACCCGCAGATTAAATGTGAGTATGGAGGACTGCTAATGAGAGAATCAAACACAATCAAACATTTTTAGCTGACATTTAAATTTGAACGTGCAGACATATCATTAGAAAAGACTCTGAAAGAGAGAGATATGAAGAAGTGAAGACAATGGCTTATAAGAAAGAAAAGACAGGGACGGAGAATGATAAATAATCAGACAGAAAGTAGGTCAAGTAGACGCATGCACAGAGAGGGATGGAGAAGAATGTACAGAGAGGGACAAACGGAAAAGGATATATATGGACATAGACTGAGAATGACGAACACAGACAGAGAAAAACGTGTACAGACATGAAAAGTATGGAGATGGAGAAAGATGTTGGAAAAAAAAAGAAGTGAAAAAAAACAAAAACACAGAGGACATAAAAGTTGTTTTCACTAATGTCATAATTTTGCATAAAAGGTTCCAGTGCCATTTTCCTTCCCTCTGGCTTTCCTGTTCACCATGACAGTAATGTTAATTTACCAAAGCCAACCGAGCTGAATGGTTTTTAAAAATTAAATTTGTGCGAAAGTTGGTTGTTAGAAAAGACATACCATTGACAAAGATGTGAGATTTTATAAAACTCCACAAATCATTTGAAAGAAAAAAACAAAATAAAGAAATAAGGAAAGGCTAAGCTTGTTGAAGGCTGCAGTCCACTGGTCCAATCTTTCCAAAGACCAGTGAGACGGACCCGTTTGCAGCAAACGTTTTGGTCTAGGCAAGTTCAATGAAATAGCATGCTAATATTTCTGTCATATACTTTGCAGACTAACAGGCATAGCCAGCTAGCTAACAATCAAACTGTTGAGGTGAAATAATCCGTTAAGCTGTAGTTGGCTCGCTAGCTATGCGCCAGACAGGAGAAGGATGAGCATGTGGAGGACATATACAGACATTCAGTTGGAGAAGGACATGTTCAGACTAAGGGAAGGATGGAGAGAGAACAGACAGACAGACGGACGTGAAGGCTCACGTTGGGCTCCTGCTGGATGATCCTCTGCAGGTGTCTCCTCATGATGACAGAGCCGAGGAACCGCTCCAGGGGAGAGCAGAGGTAGCTGGCAGCCAGCCCAGGCACCAGGCAAGGCGTGGGCGACGGCAGCAGTAGCCCGTGCAAGGCACTGTGGGTAAGCACGGTGGGGATGGAGGCTGCCCACGAGCGCTGAGGTAGCCTACGGTGGGGTGCCATGTTGGATGACATCACTTGGGAGCCTGTTGACACAGCGAATGAAGTTGAATATAAACAAGCACGGCACCGTGAACACCGTACGGTCCGTCTCTGGTCTATGTACCACTAGTATCCGATGTAGACTTGAGCCTCTCTGTATTAACTAGATAGCTTACAGGGCACAAGAAAAACAAAACTTTGCCGAAAGGGATCAAGTCAACCGTTATAAGAGTGCGTGAACAGAGCAAATTGTTGTGATGAAAAAATGGTGAAATTAAATTATCACATTATCATTTGAGCAAGTCAAGTGTACAAGTGTTTAATGTTTAATCACATAAAATTACACTTTGACCCTTTTATAAAGACCTTGGATTCCGCGACTTACTAGTCCCAGTGCGTGGCGAGTGGGAGACATCCGGAATGGGGGAGTGGAGGGAGGGGTTCCCTGGTGACATCCCGTGGATACGTGCCCCGGGGGAGGGGCCAGGCACCTGCGGCGACCCAGGCCAGGTGCCGGGGCGCTGGCTGGGCGAAACCATGGCGTATGGAGAGCTGGGGTCCAGAGCTCCTGAAACACATACACAGCGTATCAGCTGTATGCCCAATGAATACTTAACCATTATCACTATCATCATCATCACAATAAGGTTGCTGTATTATTGCCGGGCCTGTGTATGTCTACTCATTTATGCTGCTCTCTTTAGCCAGGTCCCCTTTGAATAAGAGATATTGCAATGTGTTTTTTTTGCTAGATAAAGAATAATTAAGTAAGGAAAAAGGGGCTGTATGGCTCTCTGGAACGAAACCAGGGCAGGGTGGCGTGATGTGGTCCTGAGGTAAAGCCCAGAGGTTTAAAGCCAGGAAGTGGTTCACTTCCATATAGATGCACAGCCCAGAGTGGTTTACTCATTGTTACTAAATCATGGAATGTTTACACTGATATAAGCTATACTTCAATTCCAAAAACAGGACTCAAGCAACTTCCACAATGGCATGCGCTGGAAAGCGTTACCATAACTACTGTTCAGGGTCAGTGGTGAAATGAGAACATTTCACTTTTACATTTAGAGCCACAGAGAGGAAGGAAAGAGTCAAAGTGTCTAGTCTCACCTTCATCAGTTCCTGAAGGTTAAATTGAGACAGTGCAAAGCAGATATGCCCATTAGAAAAAATGGCTGCAGCAGGAATTCTCATCTTATAAATATCATATGCACACATGACATGGGACTAGAGTTATAAAGTGGCAATTCAATGAATACATTAGATAGCACCAGTTGTGCATGCTGTAAAATTCATATTTGGTGTTCCATCATTCATTTACCCGCCCCTGGTCATTACATTTCAAAACAAATCAGTAAAAATTATTCAGTAACAGAAAGCCCTTTTGACCAGAGACCATGTGATTTTGGTGCAGCAAGAGAAACTGATGTACAAAGTGCCCTTCTGGAAAAAATAGTAATTTCCAAGTTTGTAGACTTGATCCTATCAGCATTGACCTGCAACAGGATATTAGAGGCCTATTATGAGATCATAATAATAATAATAAAGAACATTTTATACAACACTCAACTCATGATTTCAAAGTGGTTAACGCCTCAACCGCCACCACTGTGTAGCCCCGACCGAAGCACATAATCAACCAATCGGTGGGCTCTGTCAGTACGCAATCGTCCAATTAGTTGGCTCCGCCAGAAACCGGCGTCACAGTTGCCACACACACACATGCAGAAACAGGACAGTGGAAATTCCCCCAACATCTCTGGCTGGATGGGTGAGGGGGGCACAGGCCCAAACCCATGCTTCTGCTGTCTGTCTGATCTGCTGCAGGCACATCTGTCTAGCACTCACTGTGTGTAGATGCTGGTAAAGCTAGTGTAAACACGCTCATAGACGCAAGCACTGAGAGGCAAAACATTTACGCAGACACACACCAACAGCGTAAACTTCCTTCAGGATTATTCTTCCCTCAGGCTTATTACAAATTTAGTCCCTCACACATCATTGCACCTTAAAGAAATTAGGCTGGTCATCCTTAGACACCCGTAGACAGCGCCATTGATACGTTTTTATAAAGTTGTTCAGTTTTTTTCAGTTAGTGTTGTTACTTATTGGTTGCAATATTAATCGCAAATATATGAAAGTAGCAACTGTGAACAGCTGGTGTCATCGTTGATTCAGAGACGAAATACGAATTACAAAGACAGCGTCACTTCTGGGGGGGGGAAAAACAAAAAACGAACCAACCTGACGCACTGACGTACGTTCGGTTCTAAACCTCGCCACCTGCGATTAGACTAGGTGAATCGCCTGCAAGCGCCGACATGGGACGTTTTGAGACGAGGTACTAGGTCTGCAATTCCTCTCTGCAACATTCAAAAACGGTTTAGTTGCATCACAAATCTTTGGTCTGAACTGGCCTTTTACGTAATGTTACATTGCGCGGATTATCTGTTAAATTGAAGTTACCGATCAAATGATAACGTTGGTATTTTGAGTTAGCTAACGCTATCAGGTAAACTACGTTAGAGCTAATGTTATCTGTTAAATTGAGCATGCGTTTCCATGTTACTTTTAACTAGCTAGTATTAAATACGGCCGGTATTTTTGAGTTGCCTGATATATAGCTAAACTAACATTAGCTAACCTTAGCTAACCTTAAGGGCCGAAACATACCTCATGGAAATACGCAAACGTAGACATTTCGAGCTACGCAAACAGTTTTTCTTTTGCAATGATATTTGTGAAAGACAAAGCTTTGCAGCGAGAGATGCAATAGCAGGCAACAACAGTAAACAACTTTCTTGTTCGGTCTGCGCTTTCCTCTGGTTTTCTTTCACAAATGTCATTGGAAAAGAAAAACTTTGCGTAGCTCAAAGCGTCCAAGTTCGCGTATTTGCGTGAGGCATGTTTCGGCCCTAAGTATTAGCAAGCGTTCCCATTCGCCCATGTAACGTTAGCTAGCTAGCTGCTAAAGTTACTGGGTGGTGGAGCAAACGTTAAGGTTGTAAATGGTTAAACCGATTATTTTTATGTTTACTTTTGGTACTTACATTTTAAATCAGATACTTTTGTACTTTTACTCAACTGGTGTTTGTATGGGGGACTTTCTACTCTTACTGGAGTCCTTTTTAGCTGTGACCAGCTAAAGAAGTCACTGTTGGTAATTAGGTCGGTCTGTTTGACATTTCTGCAATACCTGCACATACAGATACTTTGCCATATGGTCACAGCTAATCACGTGCCAACGTGCTTGTTACAAATGCTCTTACAATTCACACTCTTAAGTGGTTTATTTTCCTACAGCAATCACCATACTAGGGAAAACAGCATTTTCTTGGACCACTAAGACTTGGAATAACATCCAAAACTCTTCTAAATGAGAAATGCCTATACATTTGAATTAATTAATTACCCTTGGGCATATTACTTTTTGTGAAGATTGTAATTGTGTTAACCAAGTCTCTGCAAACTGTGTGATTTATGCATTGTATTTTACTCATCATAAATTGACTGGTTAAATAAAAAGATTAAATAAATGCAACTTCGCCACAGACACACTCACACAGCTCAAATGACACTGGTTTGAGGGCAATGGGAAGAACAGTTTGAGGCCATACCTGTGCATTTTTGCCCTCTCATTGGCAACCAAACGCAGGTGACACGAAAAACTAGCATTGCCGTAAAGACACCAGACTTCTTACCTGGAGACTGCGTGGGCATCATGGTCGGCGAGGGTGCCACATTGGCATGGTATGGGCCAGGCGGGGAGGTGAGGGGAGGGTAGACTCCGCCCCCCGCTTGCTGCTTCACAAACTGAAATGACAGGAGAGAGGAGAGCTCAGAGAACATATTCACTCAAAACCCAATGAGGACCTGCACAATTAATTTCTATAATTTTTAATTTATTTACATAAATTTAATTTTTTCACACCAAGGTGTCCAGGGATGCGGAGCAGTTAAAAACTATCAACAAAATACAGGCAAAACAGAAGCAGCAGTGTGCAGCTACTCATTGGCCTGTATGATGAGGCCCCTCCCACCTGCTGGGGCTGCAGTTGGGACATGAAGTCCATGGAGTCACCGCCCACTGGAGAGGGTGGGTTGTCATCCTCAGTAATGGAGCGTCGCCGTGCATCCTGGTTGCTGTCCACAAACATGTTCAGGAACGTCTGCAGGGCGACGGGTGAAAGGAGATACCCAAACATCACATCCCCCAGCACATTCACACTTCATCTCATCAGAAATAACATTCCCTCATCATTGCTCTTGGACTTAGTTCATTTAATAACAACAACAACAAATAATAATAATAATATTAGCAATAACAACAACACAAATTATATGACCAATAATACATGTATTACTATTATTCCTTTCGAACACCATTATTAAAGACATTGTAAACCATAGAATAATAATAATAAGTAACTTTTCAAGGTACACATGAAAAGTTCCTGACATTTTAAAAAGCACCGAAACCTAATTCAGGATCAGTAAATTTTGGTCTGTGTAGTGAACGGGGTGTACCTTGAGGCCAGGTGCTGGGTAGAACCCTTCCACGATCTTGGTGTTGTCGAAAAGGCTGTAGGCGCCGTCGCGGATGGCCACCACGCCCCTACTGCGGCAGTAGATGTCAATGCAGTACATGTTGCGGAAGGCCAGGCGGATGTGGGTGGGGGACTGAGGCAGGATGGAGAAGCACTGGTAGGCTGTGTTGGTCCTCTGGGTCAGGCCCAGCATGGGCACCGTGGGCAGCTTGTTGATGGCATTGAGGGGGGCCTGGGTGTCCGACAGCACCTGTAGGAAGGAGGAAACAAATTATTGGCAATTCCCACTTAAATCAGCAAATCCAAAAACATTCTCATTAAAACCTTCTGTGTTCAAAGAAAGAACATTATCCAATCCCTCAAAAAGATAAACGGGCTGGGGTTGATCACAATAAATTGCATATGCAATTACATTTAGCAAATGATCTTCTCCATACCAACTTACACAGAAATGCAAACACAAAAGTTTAGAGGAGTCTGTTGAATTTCTAGAATTAGAGGGTTATAGCAGTCAGGAACTACAGCCCAATGTCCCTTCTCTTTTTTGATTCTAAAATCTTCAGCCTCCAAAGCAAACAACCACTCCCCACACTGGGGCAGTTCATAGGAGCATCTCATAGGTTCCCATACCACTGTGACTAAACTCAAATCTTCCTGAAGATCACAGAGCTCTGCAAGAATACTTAATCATATTATTCAGTTAATAATACATACTTTTTTTAGGCTGGAGGTAGTAACATAAGACAAGTAGATTGATCGTATTGTTCTTTGGAAATTTGTATTAACTGTTGAAAATACCTCCATGTTTCCTTAACGGTCATTGTGTGCAAAATATACTCCATTTAAACAACTTGCATTCAACACTAATTTCTAATCTTGCCAATCACCCTGGATAAGACAAATAAATGAGGAAACAGATGGCATCAGTTCCATTTCCTGAGTTATAGTCAGCCTATGCGACATTGCATAATAGCAGCAGCTCCTTCAGCTCAGAGTCAATATCATAATGTTGCAGACCGAGGCAGACGGGGATACCTGCAACAGCTGCACCACCGTGGGAGTCTTGTTGAACATTTCTTGCAGCTGGTGCAGGATGATGTTGTGGCAGTTGCTGCAGCCGGAATTGGGCCCCACCGTACCCAGAGAGATGTGGAATCTCTGAGTGGCAGAGTTCCACTGAATAGTGACCTGGAGGAACAGCGGAGAGATTAGACAGGTGAGTCTCGCCAAACCTGCAAAAACTGTTCCTAATCAGGCAGGGGGACATTGGCAGTACACTAAACTACATGCGACAGCGCACAAGATGAGATTTTTCATTTTGAAAATCTTCAAATGTAAAGGCTACATTGCCAGCAACAAATCGATGGCTAACAAATTCAATTTGTGTTTTTTTTTATGACTAACCAGGAGTTGGCTAAAAAGATCCATCTCACCATTTAACTCTGGACTCAAGACTTGACATGTTGGATCCTTGCGAACGTGTCAACTATCCACAGACATTCAAATCTAACAGCACCTCAGTCATTCTTAACATGCTGAGCGAACATCAAGTTGGTGCTACTAACATTAATACTGAATTGTAACTACAATTCAGTGCGGTGCAGGCAAACAAACTGCGGTAAGATCTCAAAGGCGGTGGTGGTGGTGCTAAACTAAGATTTGTGGAGAGGAAGACGAGACAGAGCAGTCTTTGTGAGGGCACTCGTGCCCAACCAGTCACAATAAGTCTTCTGTGCCGGCCGACGGAATTTTCTGGGAAATGAGCAAGAATTTAGACCCTCTGACCATAACTCAAGGGCAGCCGTTATCACAAATATCACCGGCGAGGGACAAAACGGCATGCTCAGGGCAGTTACTGTGGTGTTGCATTGCCAGCTCATATACAAAAAATAATATAAGGCCTCATTTAACTCTCACTGTAACATCATTCCTACAGCGATGGCTTTACAGCTCACTGGTTAGATTTGATATTCATACCAGAATTCACAACGAAAAAGTATATATTAATACTACTCAGCGTCCTCTCAGCCTGATAAAGGTTGCTTTGGTGTTTTTGTTTCCTGTTCGTCCATTTTACCGTTTCTGTGGATAAGGCTTTTAATATATCCAGTTCCCCCTCCTTCATCAAGAGTGCCTTGAAGCTTTGGAAAAGTCCAATTTTGACATCTTAATTTTGGCTACATTTTCTTTCTTCACTAATGAAAAGTACCCTTTGATTCAAAGTGTAGCTTGCTGCCTAGATTTTGAGTTACGGTAGACAAGTTGTGAATATATAGAGCACTCTGACATTTTTCCCTTTAACTGTGAGTATGAGGGTTTGTTCACCGTTTACGGTTACGTTCCATACGTATTCAAAATAGACCTGTGCAGGTGGAGAGTAACTGTTCAGTGGGTGAGCTACACCCTGCGAGTAATTCACATCTGAATTCCTCCTGGCGGGAGAAGAGGTCTCTGCACCCACACTTTGCTTCCATTTGAAGGAGATTTCCCGGCTGCCACTCACCGAACTCCCCCTGGAGCTGCCGTAGCACAGGACCAGCTTGCGGTAATTAAACAGCCAGATCTCCGCAAAGAGGCTGAGATAGGAAGGGATGTCTGTAGGGGGGGTGGAAAAGGAGACAGGAAGTACAAGGGCCTTGAGACATCATGAATAAACATGCGGGAAATCGCAAAGCTCTGGCACTGTCACAAACGCGGTTCCCAGCTGGCCTGGCTTTTGCCCGCCACCAGTGAGTCACTTTCAAACACTCACGAGGAAACGCCGTCCACACATCCCATCAAATTAGTCTTTAGCTGAGGCAATAGATTATTCTAAAACCACACCAGTCTTTTGCCGTTTATGCAATGGAACACACTGAAAATACACTGAAATAAAATGTCCGATCAAGATACTGCAATGGTTCAAAATACATGGTAAACCTAGACAATTCCACGGAAAAGTGGTCCTGATGACCAAATTGTAAAAAAAATTGTTCCATCAAAATGACTGTTGAATGGAAGCTAAAGTCCTATAGTCTCAGAATATTAAGTCATGTAAACCATTTACTATCACTTAAAAATGAGGATGCGGTAGGCTCTATTGAATTTGCCCCAAAAATTAAAATGGGTCTGAGGAGAAATGCGCCAGCAATGGAACTTAATGACTAAACATACATGTATCGTCATTCTTTGCCAAGTAGACCCAGGAGAATTCATAGTGTGTCACATTTTGTTTTTTTAGAAACTGCATAGCCTCAAAAATCCCTTTAAAAAAAATTCAGTACTCTTTGGTTCTGTCTTAAATATGAAGAGTGTCTCCGTCATTCTACTGCCATCATTCAGCAATCATTGTATGCATATATTTGAATAGTAATGAAGAGTGAGTGTGTGTGTGTGTGTGTGTGTGTGTGTGTGTGTGTGTGTGTGAATAATATACATTAAAAATGCCATGAAATATAGTTACTATATTCAGGACCATGTGGTGCTCACCTGGTAAGGAGTGCGAAAACTCCAGCACGCACTGGTAGAGCCGACTGATGCTGTCCCAGTCATTCAGGAACATCTCCACCACTTTGCGCCCGCCCACTGGCTCTGACAGAGGATTCTCATAGGTCAGGTACAGGCGGCGGGTGGAAGCTGTGGACACACAACTTGCTTAGTAACATGCGCGCACGCACACACACACACACACAAGTATGAGCCCTATTCACTTCTTGCACAGAAATCCATCTGTAATAACGTCAGATCTTCTCCATTTTATATTCTTGTCCCTCGAGCTATTCGGTTCCGGCTCATTAATATTCCCTCGCTGCACGCAAGACGCACTTAAAAGGCCCAGAAATGAGCTCCATTACACCCTCACTTCAGCCAGTCACCCACTTATCATTAATTCAGACCAGATTCAGTTGCCTTCCTTCGTCATGTTGAAAACATAACATCTGTCTTCTTGGTGCATAGCAGAGACGAAGACAAGAAACAATGTACAACATTAAACCACAGAGGACTGCACCAAAAAGGACCCGAAACATAACATACACATATGACCATGTACAATTACCATAACAACACATGGTTCGACAATCCAGATATTCCCTACTTATTTCTTAAATGATTATTAAAGAGTTTTATAATTAAGAGAGCATGTCTGGGATAGGATGGGTGAGGGCAGTGCCCAGACTGATGGGCCAGAGAGCCAACGTTCCATTTGAAAGCCGTTGGGAGAAGAGCAGGGTAACCACAAAACAGTTCTGTGAGAGTAACCCATTCAACAGGAGTCATTGAGGCCGAGTATGCGAGGCGTAGTCAAAAAGGACGATATGATAGGGTCCGCTTATGGAGGGGACATCCGGGTCCCTTTTGGGAGGGGGGGTATCACAGATCACAGGACGTAAAGTAGGAAGGGAAGACCTTCATGCCACCCACCCAGACCTAACAAACCACCGACTAATCCCGTCTCCCAGGGCAACAGAAAACCTGTGGCGGAATCCGGTTTGACGCCCCCGCAAAGATGTGCTTCTGATTGGCACTGTGCGCAGAGGAGACAGACTCAGGTCTGTGCTGCTCGGACACAAACCACCTGTCAGGCCTTTGCTTTGAGGCCCAGTGTACACAGCGCCTCCATCGCCTAGGTCAAAATCAGCAGTCTAAGGCGCCCAAGACACCGCATCAGAAGAACGTAATCATCTTAAATCTTAAGAAGTCAAGTTAGAATAGTAAGAAGTCTTAACGCAAGTCTCTCTATGCATTTTGTATGCACTGTTGTACTGTTGCACGCACAATTATTGGCTTTAAAATGATGCACTGCTGCCATCCTGGGCAGGTTTCTCTTGAAAATGTATCTTCTTTTTTTCCCTTGAGAATAAAAAGTGAAGACCTTCTTATTTCCCCAAAAAATTAATTTTATTCGGAGAATCAATAAGAACTAATGTTCAATGCAAAACACAAAAACAACATTTTTTTTAAATCATAAAAGCAATATAATACTTTTACACTTTAAAAAAGACAAAGACGTCAAAGCTTTTTCATCACCTGAGAGCAGTTACTGAAAGCAACATTTTTACCCATTTGCATGAAGCTCCTTGGGGAACCTGCACATAATTTAACAGCTTCTACAGTGTGACCATGCAGATGGGATTATTGCAGAGAAAAGCCCAGTCTTGCACATCTGCCCATAAAGTATGCCGATACAGGATCAGTTTTGCCTTTTAACTCATAATGGATAAGGTTCACGACACGTATAGGGAAAGCTAATCCTAGAACATCTCTTACACCAAGTCAGTTTATGGATGTAAGCCCTGATATAGAATCAGTCTTGCCTTTTTGTTTCCCCTGTCCATATCCTTTGTATAATACGGGCCCAAAATACTGACCCTGATCTAAGATCAGTTTTGCCTTGTAGCTCATAATGGACAAGGTTACGATATGAACAGGCCAAACCTGATCCAAGATCACTTGAATGAATGTTAGCCCTGGTGCAGGTGCAGCGGCACTGACCTTGCTCCTTGTTACAGGTGCTGGTGAGGGGGCAGCTAGAGAACACCAGCTCCGCCACCCAGGTACGGTTGTTCCGGCCCTGCAGACGGAAGGTGCAGTCCAGCAGGGAGCGCTCTAGAGCCTTCTGGGTCTCCACACCGACTCCTTTACTGGGTGGGATCCTGACAGAGACAGAGAGCTGAGCATCTCCTCAACAGTAACATACACATGGCCTAATGATAGATAGTTATGAAACATGGGTCTTTTTAATTTGTATTGCGAGCATGGATATGCCTGGGCCTCCCCTTATGGAAATGGAATATGCTACAATATCTTGTAAATCCGATCAATATATTCACAGCAGTGTGATATATTGCAACATCGGAGTGGAGCAATAACTAGTTTTAATGCATTCATACTGTAAAATGTTTTATGTTTAAATCGTAATAAATTTTATTTTGATAAATAATTTAAATTAATATTTTATTTCTAGCATGGCTAGCTTCTTGCAGTAAGTTTATGAATGCTTCTAAAGTCATCTGTTAATTCTGTAAAGTTGTATGGATATATGTGTGAGGTGCTAAACCAAAAAACTAAAACGACTATCCATGCGAGTAGATGATAAAGTCTGCATCTGTCAGACAAAGGCCAAAGCCCAGAGCAACAATGCTACCATAACATACTGCATAACTATCAAAAGCTACATACAGAGCAACTTAATCAGTGTTAAACATTAGACACGTATGGTATGTTTTCACATCTTCACATGTTCCCCAAGTGGCTTGCGTATCTGGACATGCATCCAGAGTGTATACAACAAACAGAGACCATATCAAGCAATCAGTGTCACAACAGCTAGCTGTAGCCAACACATAAACCTACAACATAACCATCGTCAGTGCAAGAGGGAGATTTAGGATGTAGTGCTTAAACCAACAAATGTGTTCTATAGTGTTACATGTTAGCTGACAACACAGTTACAAAATCATTTCACTATGGAGAGTGAAACAGAAAATATGCCCACACCACAGTGCAAGCTCAACCAGACTGAGGAAACCGCAAAGGGTTCTGGGGTAGGCTGGTCCTTCATAGGTGCGGCGTTCCCTCTCTTACCGGAGAATGCGGATGGCGTGACTGCAGCAGTCCCCCTCCACCTGAACGCCCTGGTGAGGGACCTCCATGTTGGACAGCTGTGAGGAAAAGAACACAACTCGCAAACCTGTCTTCGAGCAACAATCAAGCACGAAGAGAGCACCTCCAGCAGCGGCCCCCACACTTTTAGCCACTTAATGAAGGGATACATTCAATTCAATTTGGAGAGTGCTTTTTACAGAAACACTGCCACAAAGATGCTTTACAGTGGAAAATTGGGGGGGGGGAAAACAGGCCTGAACCCCAAAAAGCAAGCAATTGTGGTGTGACATCACTGTGACAGCATGCCTTACTCAAATGTAGCCTGACATTTGCAATCATGGAAGTTCACTAACTTAAGTTCACTTCAGAAAATTTATTATGATGAGGCTAAAGTTGAACATTTCGTCATTTTGCCTTCATCAGTAAAATGGTCTTGGGTGCCGATTTGCCAAAATATTTTTATCTTTTGGCCACATTTGAACTAAATACATTGAGTGTTCTATTCTAAATGTGGTTGGTGAACTGATTAATGCACCTGTTTTAACTCAATGGGCTGAAGTAAGAGCGCAATCCATTTCAATTTAAACAAATTATACTTTATACTTGCATGTACACTGCAACAAGTGCTCCATTGAATTAGATAGTTGTGAATGTCAGTGAAAACTGTATACTGAGAAGTTATTGTCACGGGAATGTCGTTGCCACCTCAGCCCCTCCCTGACCCACAGAGTAGGACCCCTTACCTCGCAGCGCAGGCCAATGAAGGGCATGTTGGTGTCACACATGGCCACCAGGTGGGCGAGCACCTTGTTGAAGGCGCACATCTCCCCCGAACGTTTGGGCTTCTTGGGTTCGACGGCACCCTGGTCCCCCGACAGCTTTCAGAAAAGACGCGGGACGCGCGGTTAATACTCTGCCAGGTTTCGAGCAGCCAGATGACTCAGACCGCATCCGCCACTAAGATATACGGCCTTTATTAAACCGGGGAGACACGCGTCATCTGTGCGCCAGTAATATCACGTTCCAGAGAATTCTCATATTCCTTTCTCTAAGCTGATGTTGTCAAGGTCTGATATGGGCAGCTGAGTCAGGGCGCAGACGCAAGGCACGGAATGGCTACCCAACAGGGCTGCTGTATATTTATACACACAATTCAGATATAATATATAGCTGTAAGAATTAGCACACGCAAACATACATAGGCACACACACAGACACACAAACACAAACATTCATGATCAGGAGCTGCTGTCAGTCAATGACATACACACAATCTAGCTCAGAATGTAATATAAATCAGCATACACAGACACACTCCCTTTTTCTCATAAATACATATTAAAGTATCAGTAATTTCCCTTTCTGCCAGGAACAAATAAACAACATCATACACAACATGTCCATATTCCTCATAAATGGCAGGGTCAGAGGGAGGGCACAGAGACATCAGTCACATAACAAACCCCTCTGACTGACTCATCCTGTAATCCCAACAATGCTCTGGCGACCATCTTGTGTCTTCAACCTTCAGCGTTTCGCCGTACACTCTGGTAGTCACAGCATGAAGGCAAACTATCTGTAGAGGTGCCGTCACCACACACACACACCTCTTCCAGCAGCACAGTAATTCAGATGCGTGTAAGGGCCTGGTTATTTTTCCACGCAAGTAGATCAAACTTCTCGAAAGGGGTGCCGTCTGCGGCCTACCTTCCTCTTCGTCCCCGGCCAGGCAGCCTTGCCTGAAGAGGCGTCCAACACCAGCTCCTCCAGGTTGGGCTTGAACTGCTGGAAGAGCTGGGCGCTTGGTGGGCCCTCTTCGCCCTCCACCTGGGTCACCGACAGGAAGTAGTACCTGTACCCCAGCTCAGTGGGGCTGCCGGGCACATCCAACATCTCCACCACCTGCGGGACGCCGGAACAGAGAGAGCAGTGCGGTCACCCTCACGCAACACGTGACGCATGTCACCGGTCTGAGCGCCCGACATCACCCACATGACACAGGATCTTAGGAGGCATATTCGGTGTACCAAAGCCCCCTTTTACACCATTCCTCCTTAGGATTTGCTCCTCTGAAAGGAGCGTGCATCTCGGAAACACTAGTTACATTCCGTACATCCCAGGAGAGCTGAGGAACAGTTAAAGAGCTAGACAGACTCCGGGAGAGACTACGAGAGAGACTTGAATAAGACTTGGAGAGAGAGGAAGGGAAGGGGCCTTACAACGTAGTACTGCGGGAGGCGGGTGAGCTTGATGAAGAGGCGGTGCTTGGACAGGCCCCCGGCAGGGTGGGAGGAGGCGTTGGAGAGGTGCAGGGTGTCGCTGCACAGGGTAGGGAGGTGCTTCACCGACTGCTTGCACCGCTGGTCCCCCAGCCAAAATCTACAGTCAACGATTAGTCACCATCGTCATCATTACGATCATAAATCAGCACTGCAGCCTTTACCACCAGAGACACCATCACATTCAGTATCAATTACAGCAAGTGCAGAAACATGACATTCAAATCTATTAATGAACGCAGTAAAAAAGAAAATAACGGTTAGCAAACAACAACCTGGAGCTCAAAAATAACAAAAAAAACAAGACCCTCGCGCTTGGGCTCAGTTTTAACCTGAGCTCTGTCACTCAACCTCTGAATGTTTTAGTTCACCGATCCATCAGTCACTTCCTCAAATAAGATCAGAAAAGGCAAGTTGATGCAAATAAAGCAAAGTTATTTATTTATAATTCTCTCTTAAACTACCACATATTCACGACCCCACTCAACAGTGCGTTTGTATGATGCACACAAGCTAGTGTAATGGAATGTATTGTGGCAATAATGTCCCATCGGTGTTAAAGCACAACTGCACTTTGGTAGAACGTTGGGTTGTGTGGTTACCTGGCCATGTTAGGGTAGTCATAAGTGTCATTTTGAGACCGTTTAAACGGCCCTATAGAAGTGAATGGAGAGCGACAAATACCCTATTCTGGATTATCACCCCAGGGGAGCACAAAGCAAGTAAACATATTTCGCCACCATTTGGACTCGTATCATGGCCAGGTAACTACACAACCCAACGTTCTACCAAAGTGCAGTTGTGCTTTCACAGAAGCTTTGTCTAAATAAATTGAAGCCTCATTAACTTGGTAAATAAGGCTATGGAAGTACAGTAACTCCTCTGAACCATGTTGAGGGGTGAGGGCAGTAAAGACAGGATCTTACTTGAGCTGTTGCAGCCAAGAACCGATGCGCTTTGAGTCTTCGTTGATGGACTTTTCGATGTCATCCAACACCGACTGATCTACAGCAAGACAGAAAAGAAAGGAAGCAAATAAGCATCAGCATCCTCTCATCGGACACGGATATATGTATTTACAATTCGCTTGTGAAAGTGCCTAAATAACGCGATTTGATCCCACGTCCATCTTTCAACCAAAAACATGTTCCAAAGAATCTTTCCACCCACCAGAGTTGGGGTCAGTTTCATTTCAATCCAGTCAATTCAAGATATGAATCTCTGTTCTATTCTGAAAAAAACTAGAGTATTGTAGTCATTATTTTTTATTCTTTATTTATTTATTTTTTAACTCCTCAATTCCTGAAGTTACGTCATTGAAAAGGAATTGACATCAACCCCTGACCTCGACAAACAGGCACAGGAAACCATTTTATTCAGTTATGAAAGTTGTTTATTTTCCCCCCACGTCCGCAGCCTTTACAACAGTTCTGTCCTGGACAGTCTTCATTATTGATGCTTACCAACTCCGTAAAACATGGGCTGGAACATTCCAGAATGCAGATCCACAAATATGTGCAGGCACTCCGAGCGGCCGCACGGCTCCAGGACGGGAATGACCAGGGTCGGGAGAGCGGTCTCTATGAAGGCTGATGAGGGAGAACAGAGATTCACCACACACTTCACCTCTCCGCTACCTAACAGCAGTTTTATTTTTTCATTTTCATTTATCCTTTATTTTATCAGGTTAAAAATTAAATCTCTTTTTCAAAGATGACCCCTACGATACCTAATTTGCAATAGGTACAATACAAATAAAAAAATAAGAGAAAACGGAGCACATTCACACGCATGTTAAAAAATACAGCCAATCATTCATGATGCTCAGCGCAATTCAAAACAGATGTACTCTTTTGTACAGGTGTTTCTGCTCCATGGATTCTACTCCGTTCTGAGTCTTGTCCACTTGTCCAAATAGTGCCATTATAATTATGTTATCCCAAAACAATGCTTAGATTAATTATATCTCAACTTCATTATCACCATATCATTTTACTGGACAAGCTCATTAGGGTTAGCTTTGACCGGTTTGCATGTAACAGAATCCAGGAATAATGTTTCCTTGAGTCTCTAGCACTCTAGTAAGTCGCTTTGGCTAAAAGCATCTGCTAAATGGCTAAGTTGGGAATTGTAAATGGAGAGCTCTCTACAGAGGTGTAGAAAGGGGTCAGAAAGTAAAAGTCCTGCCATGTGCTTCATCCCCCCATAAACTCAGCTGATTTCACCAATTAGTTCTACCTCCTGGTTGAGTAATTGTGCTAAATAGCAATCCCTGGGGATTGAAACAAAATACTTTTTCAACCTGGATTTTCCACGTCTGTATACTACTGTATACTATACTACATACTACAGTGCAAAAGTAGGTCTCGTTTGGCAATGCATATACAGGCACATCGTTGTCTGACCGTCAGCGAAACTCACAGTTCTCGCTGGGGTTGTGGCTCTTCACTATGGCTTTCAGCTCCTGCAGCTTCTGATTGGAGCGGGCATGGACGCTGTCAATCAGGAGCTTCTCCACTGACAGATGGTCGATCTGCAGGAAAGAGTGATAACAAACACAGCACAGGGCCATAACTGTGGACACCGTCCTGTTTATGAGCGAGAATGCATATGGGATTCTCAACGGCTTGGGTAAATCAGTCTTCAAAACAACGGCTGAACGTCACCATGCCAACCGGCTTATTCTCTGTGGACAAACAATCTGTACACACTGTCACTATTTACACAGTGTGACCGAGTACAAATGGTCCCAAGAAACAGCCAGGCACCAGATGTATGTAGAGATTTAAAAAGCTCCAGATAAATTGTAGATGGATTACTTTACATTTGTATTACTAAAATGGCCCTAGCTCACCTTCATGGCTCTCTCCATTAGTTTTGAGTCACAAGCAGGAAGTGGAGGATCATGGGATATTTGCAGTGGTTTGGAGCCATCAGCTTCATCAATCTTGATATTGACCTTGTGCACAGAAGCAGTGCCGGTCTTTCTGCCTAAAACCTGTTGGCTGGGGGGTAAGACAGGGAATTTTGAGATAGTGCGGGTTTATCTCCCTTCAAAATCTCCTTTCTTTGCTTTTAATCTTTTTTTAATATGTATTTTATTTCAATTATTTTTTAATCTGGAAATGTGTGGTAAGGTTAAACCCCTTGATGTCTTGTTTTCATGGGGGTCCTGGAGAATTTACATATAGTACAGCGGAAACAGTGATAAAAATGTAGCTACAGGGGGAAACCTACAGGGTTAAAACTACAGGGGTAATTGTAACCAACTTAGGAGTACTTCCTCACATTTAAATCTCTAGACCACAAACCTACAGGAGAACTGGAACAGTTACAACTAATCTGTGAAGTACAGACCAGTTGTCAAGTCTGTCATCTAGAGGTTTAAACCTGAGGTTGGTTGCAATTGCCCCAGTAAGACAAATCTACCGTCTACTACAGGATGTTGTTACTATAGGGCATAAAAAAAATTATACAAGCATAACAAGTGTACTGTTGGCAAACATGAGTGAGCTGAATGCATAAATAAATAAAATGATAACAATTTACTAAATAAAAATAGATAAGAATAGATACAATGGTAGATCAGATTGGGAAACAGTATGGCCAGGCACTGATTCAGTTGAGATCAAGGTTGTAACACATCAAAGCAAGACAACATAGTTTAAGAACATAATTAGTTTTTATGAGGCAAAGTTTGAGACAATCTGACAAGGCATTCCAGCTGTCTGGAGCCTTGAAACTAAAAGCATTATTTCTGGATTCTAGGAACATAAAAAAAAATTTCTTCTATGATGGGAGGAGCAGATAAATTATTTCACTTTATTCTTCTCTCTAGTTTATATTCAATTTACCATACTTTCTTATCCAGAGCAACTATGTATATAATCAATTTTACACAGCTGTATATTTTCGTCAAGTACATTGGCACAATGAAAGTGCCACACCTGGGAACGAAACATCTAATCGGAAAAGGTCTCTAACCATTAAACAACACTTCTGCTCAAGCTTATTTAAAGCTAAAGGAAAAGCAGGGGCAAAAATGGCTTACTTCCAAACGGAGAGGGTGAGGCACTTGGCGGGCAGGTAGCGTTCCACCTGGACGAGGTCACCCCAGCGTTCCCGGAACAGAGTGAGCGTCTGAGAGTGTAGCACCTCCAGCTGCAGCGACAGGCAGAAGGAGTCTGGGAAGTCCCGGTCAAGGATGAGCAACGACAGCACAACCAAACCATAACCCCACCCAGAGTCCAAGGGGAACACCAAAATCTAACGGAAATCTAACAAATTGGTTTTCATGAACCTGGATGGAGACACAATGAGCTGCCAATCAGTGACTCATTTGAAGCAATCAAATCATCTCGCTCTCTACAGCAGAACAAAATGATCGGTTGAAATCAGTGATTCACTGATGGCATCTGATGGCCCCGCTCACTTTTGGTTTTAACGAAACCTCATTTTCCCTTCAGTTCTAAAATCACCTCTCACCCACAACGGACACCTCAACATAGACAACAAGACCTGCACTTCACCTTACTGACAGCTTTCCTGGCAGTCTGACTTTCTGGGCAGCCATGCAAAGCCAGACAGAGGCTGCGCCATTTGCAAACGGAGCCAAGTGAACAGAACGTTGGCCAATTTCAGGTGCAGGATACCTTAATGAAAACACAGTGCCAAAAGCAGCAGGTTGAATTTTGTCAAATAAATTAAGGAGTAACAAGACTCATCTTAAATTTGAAAGTTTATCCTCCATTGATCTTCACCTCATCAACAACTGAACAATCTCCTCTTTGCACAAAGCCCAATTGCAGGTATTAAATTAGTTTCATTGTTCAAGAAAGTCAAGCAGCATTGGCCACGTGCCAACATGGTACTGTGTTGTCCTGACTCACTGGGAATTGATAACTGTGAAAATGTTTAAAACCCCTTCAAGTACAGCTGATTTGACTCTAACCTACAACTACCCATGTAAAAATAATAATTAAACGATGACAAGGAAAGCATAATGGCTAGAAAACACAGAAGGCACCACTTGTATTAATATTAGGGCTGAACATGTGTAATATAAAAATATAGTGAGCCATCAAGCCAAAAAACAGAGATACATGCCACAAGATCAGCAAGCTATGTAAATGAATGCAATGTAATAGATTGCAAATAAGCATTCTGAAAAATATAATGACAATATTGCAGCATATTCCATTTCTCTAAGGGATGTCAGGACAAGATTTAAACACAAAAGAGATTACCAAATGGCAACAGAAAGAAATAGCCACACCATAGTTCATGAAAGAAACACTGTGCTGAACACCACATTTGCATACATCCAACATCGGTCACCAGGTTCTCTTTGTTGAGGTCTCACCAAAACTAGAGTAAAACATAACATTTCTTCCCCCGCTAACAAGGAGTCAAACAAAGATGTGGAAAGCAAGGCTGTCCCGTGCATTTCATGACACAACAAAAAATTTAGAATTTAGAAACAAATCCTAAAAAAGCAAGCAACAAACTAATTCAGATAAGGTGTTGGTGATATTTTACTTGCAACAGGTTTTTTCTCGATTGTAAGTGTGCAGTATCCTGCGGCCCCTCGATGCAAAGTCAAAAAAGCAAGAGTGGCTCATTAGCGATCCCGAACAATGCTAAGCGGCACTTCAAAGAACTTCAATAGGCCATCAAGAGAGGCTCATCGCGCTAATCAGCTCATTATGCGTCGTGTCTCCTGCAGCTAATGCTAACACGCAGTTCTGGCTCCTGAGAGAAGATGTATTTTTTTTTTTTTTTTTATCCCTCCACAAATGTGTCCGAACCAGGGTGGGACTCCACAGCAACATCAATGCTGCACTGCTGCAGTAGTTTTCCCAACGCTCCCGGTATCTTCCGACCAAGAAACACGGAAATTTTAAACGTTTAATGGCCATAATTTCTGTACACAGTGAAGCCTTATTAATTATTAATGTTAACGGAGCCCTGGTTTCCAGACATATGGTGCTGTAAAAAGGAAAAAAAAAAAACTGTAGAACAAAGGGTTGTGCTTTGCAGGCGCAAGAACAACACTGGCGTTTCAAGATTGGGTTTCAGTCTGCTTCTTTCCAGCATGTTCCTTCGGATTATAACGGCACGCTTTCCGGACAGGGCCACTCCGCACAAGTCTGTCATGACACATGACAAAGTGATGGAGTTGCAAACGCTTCTGTTGCGTGGAAACCAAAAGGTAGCTTCCAGAAAAGATGAACTGACGGGGTTAAAAAAATGAAATTAAAAAAACATAGCATTACCAGTGGCACAGAGACTACACAAGATCCAATGCCCCTCTGCATTAAAGGGCTACAAACAAAAAGACAACATGGCAGCAATCGCACGAAAACTCTCATAATAGGATTTTTTCTGTTAATTTCCGTTTGGTTTGCTGTTGAGAATGCACGTCTTGCGAGACAACGTGGATAAGATCACGGACACTTGATAAGCTGCCGGCTGAGGAGCGGTCTATGTGTCCACTTCTTGCGTGGTCGCTCAAAACAGAACTTTCCAGAACATCCTCTGCGCTCTGGTCCTTACGACTTTAGCACAGTCAGGGTGAGTCACACTGAAACTCCACTCCCATGATTCTTGGGGCACATTCACACAAGGTGGGACGAAATTCACCTTTATTAGGACCCCTGCAGGCACACCACCCAAATTACAGTACTACATCAAACAAATTAAGCATCCCTAGAGGAGGGACTTCTAACTCCAGACGTGAAGGTTGCAGTGTCTGCTGGTTTTTGGTGCATTTCTGCAACAACTGTTTAAGTCAGTGACTGGTTAAAGAGTCCACACGACTTATTTGCAAGGCCTAATTTGGCTAGATAATGAACAGGAAACCATAAAAACCTGCAGACAATGCCTTCCAGTTTGAGCTCCATGCCTTAGAGCAGGGGTGTCCAATCATATCCAAAAAGGGCCGGTGTGGGTGAAGGCGTTTGGTTTAACCCAGAACGATGACACCTGATTTAACAAATTAACTACTCATTGTCTTCAATCAAGACCTTGATGAGCAGAATCAGGTGTCTTAGTGCCAAAACAAAACCCTGCACCTATACCCGCCCATTTCGGATAAGTCAGCATTTCATCAATAGGGGGTAGTGCTGATGTGTTGGGGGGGGGGGGGGGGGAGAGGGAACCAGGTACAGGAAAAGACCTGATGAGTGCCTAAAGCAGTTCCTCTAGCCTGCAGCCGATGGGAAAGGATACGCAGGCAGTTGTACATGTCTTGCAGTGGTTTCTCATCAGCAAAGAGGCGGGACTGCACCAGCTCATGGATGAAGTTCACCTGCATGCTGTGGACCAGGGCTCGGCCATCTGGGGGTGGGTGGCAAGTTGGCAGAAGGTTGGCAGGAGGGTGGGTAGGGGATTAGGTTTTGGAGACAGGCGAAAAATAATTTATCTTTTATATTTACATGATTACGTTTCTCTGTCAAGTTATAATTGAAACCGTAGATCACTGATCTTCATCGAAAAGGTTCTGTGAGGTACATCAAGAAGGCATAAGAATTTTACTTAGATGGGGTGAATCTTTCCTTTAACACCACAAACTGGAACAGGCAGCGAATCAAATCATCACTAGCCATTTTGTGTTTATATAGGTTAACATCTCGGCAATGACTTGGCATGAGCAATGAGCCACTGCTTCAGCGCTATCTTGCACACACACAACATCCATGCCAATCTAGATCAATTTAGACTTTATCCAATACAAACAGTTAATGGAATTCTGGACTTCATTAAGACTTGGTGACATCACAGACCCAGAGCCAGACTGGGGAATGCCAGACAGAAAGCCAGACAGGCCTTGAAAGACCTAAGGTTAGTAGGGCTGTGCACCTGAAAGCCAACAACAGGAAAGTCCCACAGTAACTGAAGTCCCACTATAACACATTGGCCTGGCAGGCGACTCCATGACACCACAGGCAGGTCGCTTTATGTTGTGTGCTTATCCCAGAATCCCCGGCTCTCCGGCCACAGCCTCACCTCCCGTCTCTTTGTCTTCCACCAGGATCTCCAGTTTGAGTAACCTCCAGGGAATGTCCGGGTCATCCCCCATCACGGTAAGTGTAGCCTCGAACTCGCCCTCCACCCGAAACTTCACCCGCCCATTAGCTTAAAATTTTTTCAAATAAAGACACACACACATTCCAATTCAAAATTAACCATGCATGGTTTTTCCTGCATTGTAAAATCTTGGGCGGTCCTCCTAAACGCAATTTCGAACTGCCTAACGAAAGATTAGACAATTTTATGTAATTCTGCTTGAAAATTGCATTTAAATAAAAGCCTATTTTAGATGGGTACAAGAGTAGATTGTGTCACTATCAGTCGTGACAGGACACACGGGACCTGGCAGAGCAGTCGGCATGGCAACGGACACCAAACCCGCCAAAACAACTGCTTAAGAGTGCTGGACAGCAGTTTTAAAACACTGGACAACTGTTTCGCAGCTGTTACAGTTTTGTTGTGACAGATGTTTGGAAGGAGAAGAACGCCAACGTATACAAGTACGGGCAACAAGCGCAGGTTGACTGCTAATAAAAAATTGAATGTTGGTATTGGAAGTTACTTCATGATAATTTGTAAAAGTTACTTGGGTACATAAGAGTGTAATCCTGCTTTGTGATATACCCCTCTGCAGCGTCCGGAGTCATACCATCTCTTATCCTAACTCAAGCAATGTTAGTGGCATTGAAGTATAATAATGCACAAACTACAACCAGAGGCATCATGGGTTATAATTATCTTCCCCTCCCATCCCCTCCCCTCCCCACCCCATTTGCCTCAATATTTTGGCTGTGTACCATGGCCTTAATGATTGTGAAGGCAATGGCAATCATCTTTAATGGGATTAAAGTAAGATCCCAAACACTCATCAAGATCCCTGTTGGGGACGAATAAAGTGTTGAATTAATACTGACAAACTCCTGTACTTGCTCTGGCCCTCTCAGCCTTGGAAAAATTACTGCTGACTACAGAAGTGTCGTCCATGTTACCGGGGGACACACAAAACATATCTTTAGTATAATTAACAATTAACCATTTCTCAGCACCCTTCAGTTTGTTGAATTGCATTTCATTGGGCTTTCCTTAACAGCTGACCCCAAAGTGCTTATACCCCTACAGATTCACAGTCCCTGTCCACACACTGTGTTGGTGACACCCATAACCTCAGCCAATTTACCACATAGGCTCTATGCACAGGCCAAAGGCCCAAACATCAATGTAGCCCCAAACAATTATGGGTGAAAAAAGTACAGATTAAGATAAATGAGTTTACACTGAGATGCAGAATACATATAATCCGGCCCTGATCATGTGGAAGGTTGGACACACAACTAAACAGTATTAAGTGAAAACTCGCTCCAGTGGTGACTACATGAATATGTAGAGCACAGTCCTTACCCACGGTAAGGTTGGCCAGTTGCGGGGGCAGGTCTGTGGTGACCAGGCGATGGCGTAAGATCTGGCTGAGCTGGTTCAGTGTGGTCTGCTTCTCCCCTCTGGTGATGGGGTCCGGGGGAATGATTTTATCCTGCAAGGATACCGCAGACAACTGTCACATTTTGAGCATGTAGCTGTATTTAAAGAGGTAATTTCACAACGTGGGCACCAATGGGTCAGAGTGTGATGCTGATTAAGTTGGTTCTCTAAAAGGCTTTAGCCAAAACACAGTTTTCCTACTACAATAAATCAAGACTACAAATCAAATCAGTATTTATTTATATAGCGCATTTCATAACTAGTTGTCACAATACGCTTCACAGAAAAACCCAGCCTAACCCAACCATTTCAGGAATGTTGCTTTGAAGATTTTTAGGTCTTTTTAATATTCCATCGAGTCAAGTTATGACTGGCGGCATACAGCGTTTGGTAGAGAAGGTAAGAGGAGATGACAAGATGTAGTCAGAGCAATATCCACTTAACCATAATGCATCATTAGGCAACAGGGGAATGAAATTGGCTAAACGACCAATAAAAGTAAACTAGATCAGAAAAAGAAGTCAGGAGTGATACAAAAGCACCACGCTGACGCACTGCCTCAGTAATTAGCGTGAATTTTGGCAAGTTGGGCAAGCAGCGCACCCCCACACCAGTCAATCAGTGTGCCTCCACACTGGAGGTCTGCTATGAAGAGTATGCATTTGCATTCCTGTTACAAATCTCCAGGGTTGTCCTTATTCCATCATTACTTTACACACTGCTTGGTTCCTTTAAACCAGAGTTCTCACACTACTGGATGGCGGGCCAATTTGCACTTTGAAAGCAATGTAGATGCAGACTCTTTAGCCAAAACATTACATTAAGCACTTGAGACAACCTGCACTGTAAGACACTGTGGCCCTCCAGGACTCGAGATCAAGATCCCTAAACTTAGGCCGGCTCATAAAGCAGGTGATACGGTGCCCCGCCACGTCAGGTTGCTTACTCTGATGCAGGTGGGCAGACGTGGGTAGGACCCCGTGGTCAGCACGTCTATGGCAAAGGGGATGGCAAAGCTGGGCAGGCGGGCGTGAACCAGGGCATCCCTTGCCAGCGATGCCAGCCGGTCGGCTGTGTCCACAAACAGGAAGGCCTGCTGGTCCAGGAAGCTCGAGATCATCTGTTCATAAAGACACCAAAGTCAGACCGGCATATTCCACATTCTTCACAACATACTGAATAGTATGACCAAGACTGGACAGCCACCTGTGCAGCAATATGGATTGTGGCTAACCAGAACCGGACAACATTGGTGCATGCTAAACCAAGGGGTGGTCTTTCTGGGTTTGCTTTTAATGGACACAATTTACCATTTAGAAAGCAGGATGAAAAGCACTTGGAAGAAATAATACACTGCATTTATAATTATTTGTAGTCACAGAAATGGCAATAATAGTAACATAAAACAAGGCTATAATTCAACATGGCACAAGCAAGGGATTTTGCCTATCCGACACAGAAACTGAGCCTGTTGACTTGCGATTCCGAGACATGCGTATCGATGACAAAAGCAAGATGGCGTACCGCACACTTCTCAACCTTCCCGGCGTTGCTGGCCCACTTCACCAATGCCAGGAGGCGCACAAACATTTGCCGAGTGCGGCTCGCAAATTGCACAATCTCAATTTTCCTGCGAGAGACAGAAAACATAACATGCCAGCGTACTGAAAAAAGGAGTTATAGTAGAACAAATAACGGTACTCCACTAGGTTACCAAGAGTTAGCTAAATATATGAGAGAGTCAATGATAGAGTTTCAGGTGTTCCTTCAGAACATCATGCCAAGGATGTAGTAACATTGTAGTAACATTGTCCGTACCCTCGACGCGGTTGCATTAAACTGTGCCATGTCAACAGTGTGGCCCTGAGTCTCACTAAGGGATAGCCTAATCTTTTTAAAGTTTGCACGGTAAGGCGCAGAGGATCACCTCTCTTGATTAACTCACCTTTCCATGTCCGTCTTCCTGGGGAGCCTGTAAAAGAGCACGGATGTCTTTAATAACGTGAAACCAGAAAAAAAAATTCAACTGTCAATAAAATCCAAACTGTCATCCTTTAACACAGTCGCTGCTACATCACAAAAGAAAGTAAGCAAATATACAGAAAACAGCCCAATAACTACACAAGCAGATACACCAATCTGTCATAGAAAATAACCTCCATTTCACAAAATGAGCAGTCATAAAAGTATGTGTTAAATAATTCAAGCCAATTAACGTAGAGTGGAGAAAGTGATAGCCGGAAGCAGTGCTTTTCTTTAAAGTATTGCACAGTGTATTGCTATCACTCAGATATATTAGCTCCAATTACTTTTTACCATCAAAATGAGACTCAACACAGCATATCAATAAAACAAGAGAAAGTTCAAACCAGCCACCAAATTAAAAGTGCACTTCAAAAGAGGTTCAAAGACAGCATGGACTTTTGTCAATCCTGAGTTGGTCAGTGATGAGACGATACTTATCAGGCCAGTAAGTGAAGACATAACCTAACTATAACTATAACACAGATTAACAAGCTCAAACAAGAAATGTACCAATGTGAAAATGTATATACTAATATTTTTCACAAAGAATCCATTGATCACTTAACAGCTACTTTAGAAAAGACTTAACTACACTTAGAAAAAGAAATATGGAAACTCTTGGGTCATAACCGTAATTTAGTCAAAGAAAAACCAGTGTTGTCATTATAAATGCGACTCTCATATTGCTTTTAAATAGTGCTCTGCAGCGTGCCATTACTGCAAAAAGACTAAAGTTAATTGTCCCAAATAATAATTTGCATTTAGATCAATGTGGGCTCATATCTAATAGACAATTAGCAGCCATCACTGGTCACATCTTCGTCTGTTCTGTATCATTCTATAACGTGCCTCCATATTCAATGAAATGTTAACAACCGTTTCATTCTGAAAGCCATAATCGTTTCATGTTGTTGCATAATCCAGAGAGGTGTGTCTGGCAGTGACGATCCCTTTGTGAAGGACACTTGAAACGAGTGAAATTTTACCGACTTATTTTTCGCCAGACGAGAATACAGGCCTACCAGAAATAGCCTCAATTATTTATGTTGAAACTGTCGTAACAAACAGAAAGCAAACCCCACTGGGCTGAAAATGACATATATCCAGAGATCCCACTGCTTCCACCCCAAAGGCACTCCATTACATTAATATAATTTCAGCCAGCCCGGTTTCAGCTCAGCAAGCGTACTTCCAGAACACAATGTTCCATTTCATTAAGGTACACCAGATGGACAGTCACCTAGAACCCAGTGTTTCCCTGCATGGTCACAGTCAGTCACAAAAACCCTGTTATAGTCCAGTTATCTCTGTTCTCAGCTCCAATGGCATTCTAACATTTTTCCTTCATCTTTCTTATTTCTTTTTGTTATGCAATTCACCTTGAATTTGGCATAATGATAAAAATACTTCAGCCACAAACAATCGTTCACTAATTTACCAGGGTAAAAATGTATTTGATGCATTTTAATTACTTTTGAATACTCTTGGAAACATGCATTTGCATCAAAATAATGTTTTATATAATAATCACTTTGTATGGTTCCTTATAGAGAAAAGTATGCGAATATTTTAAATGTAATCCAAAATAAAAATTCAGGACGGCACTCTGCCTTTAGGATCTTTTATTGAATCAAACAAAGACTGACGCGTTTCGGAGTCAAGCTCCTTCGTCAGAGTGATTCAATAAAAGATCGTAAAAGCAGAGTGCCGTCCCGAACCTTCATTTTGGATTATATGTATTCCTTGGACTGAGCACCCCTACAGTCAACTTTAAAAACTTTTACAAGATCTGTGGGAGAAGCGCCAGCACTCTTTATATTAACAATATTTCAAATGTATTCATACAAAAAACTTAAAGATTGAAATGGTATTTTAGGGAAGTGCTTGAAAATATTTCAAATACATTAGGATAGTGAATTGGATTTTTTTCCCTAATTGCGTAACTAAAATAGAAGTAATTTTTTGGGGTGTTTTATTTGAAAATATTGAAATAGACAGAAAACAGAATTTTGAAATGCATATACTTCATTTTTAATTTGACCCAGGTCTGTTCCATATGGTTGAAATCAAGCTAGGCCTAATATCTACAAGGCCACTTATGTGTGTAGAATTAAAGGCAGTCGATGAGGAGCTTCAGCCGGGCTGCATGGCTGGGGCAGGTTCTCAACATGCACACTGTAGGGTGTAACTGCTGTAGACCAGTCAGCTCAGCACCACTACAGCCAAATGCTCTAGAAGAGGGAAGAGGGAAAGGATGGAAACAGGTTTGCGTAGTGATTTTTCCCCATTGTGGCCCACTAATAGGGTATGAAATTAACTTTTTTACCCACTGGCCAGAGTGGCTCGTGGATTCTTAAAAATCACCAGCTGTTTTCATAATTTTACTGGCCACATCACCTTTTTACAATCTTTATTTATCATTATATATTATTTATTATTCATGGAATTTTGTCATTTTTAATGTATGGTCAGTACAAAACATCCCTCTGTCCTGTCCCAAATTGAGTTGGTGCTCAGGAGGGGACTGTACAGAAAATGTTTTCCCAACCGTAGATCTGTTCCCCTCTAATTGACCAGTGTCCCAATCAGAATTTGTGTTCACGGCCTCCTGTTGTTGTTGCAACGCGATAAACCAATGACCGTGGTAATTAACACTAAGGCATGTGCCAAGTGTCCTTGCATCTGATATGCACAACAATGTATAGGAAATACATGTGGTGCCACAATAAATCACAAAAATGTTGGTATATAGAGACTGCAATACAGTATATTTTCCATGACATAACACAATCACCTAAATGTATGAATGAAAAATGTTGCATGATCCCCAAGGTGTGCTCATACTATAAAGAGACAGAGGACAAATATCTACCCCTGAGCACCTGTGTGTGACCACAATACTCCACTCGTGACAATATAGTTGTGAGGCTACATAAACAGGTTGAAATAGATATGGCTCGCACATTGCTGCACCATAAGCTATGTGGACTTACTCCAATAATATTTTTAACAAAACTATCTTGATTGGTTTGCGCGATAATGACGTTTTATAAAGTTTTAATTTCACACATTACATGATAATACCAAATAGAAATTCTCGAGAAGTACAGGCGATTCACTTTGCAACACTGTGACCTGTCAAGTAAACTATGAAGTGTTGAAACGTCCCATTGTTTCTTCTACCATGAAACGTTAACCTAGTCAAAGAAACAGCAACAATGCTTGTGTTAACATTGTGTGAGCGGTAGACAGCTGTGACTAATAAACCAAGGGAATAAAAAATGACCAGGATGAAAGGTATGCCAACCACCAAATTACGCTTTGGAGAATAATCCCATATCTGTATAACAGTTTTTTTTAAAACGTTTCATTGGATGTACACCCACATAGCTGTGCGCTAACATTAGATATCCTTAAGACAATAACGTTTCTGTGAAATATGTTGATATTACGAATTTGGTACCAACATAACTGCACACCGGTGGTTTCATACTCACAGTTCAGCCAGCAAAGTAATTTCGTGATAGGTTCTCTGCAGAAGGAATTCTATTAGCAGGCTGAGTCGGACCCCATGCGTCGCCGGGACACCCGGTTGAGCAGCCATAGGCGCCGACGTTGGACCCCCGATCGGGACCAGCTGGCCTTCTGAAGCAATTTGCACTGGAGCCATTTTAACGAAGAGATTGGAGAGATATAGCTAACTTGGCTAGCAGGGTATCTTGCTTACCAGCCTAGGAATCTAACGTTAGCTATCTTGATAGATGGACAAACGGTAGAACAAAAAGAACGATTACAAATACAGAAGTCTTAGTTTATATTAGATTACTTAAGGAAAAAATCGACCCTATAGTTAACACGATGTCCTGTTCGTTTCGATCAGGCCCTTGCGACTTCGCCCCATGGAAAAGCCGGTATTCGCCGCTGTTAGCTATATGTTATATTGTAAAGACTGCAACTCTTCAGCCCCGCCATCATTTCGCTTTCACAGGAAGTGATTACAAATAAAATAAAACCAAAGACCCGGATGCGGAACTGATGACCAGTAGAAACAAAAATAGCCAATCATAATCTTTGTAACAAAATAAGGGACCTTTGCCAAATAGCGTCACCATTTTAAGCATGACAGTCTGGTACATGGCGTACTTCTTCGAGACTGTATAATAAAAACGTGCAAATTTTCATATTAGCGAATTATATGCAGATACATCTGATAAAATCTTAAAAAACGTTTTTTTTGTATTATAAAATAATAGCATTTGCAAACCTAAAAACGGTTTTTAAGTGCATTTTAACATTACAATTTATCATTAACATTAGGCTAGGCCTACTTAAAGTAAACTCTTTAAAACATTAAACCTGCCTATAAGTATTACTTATCATAATATAATCATTATTACCAGTGATTTAGTTGGCCATGACACCTGAAAACCCTTTAAAAATATTTTCCCCCATACCATTTATAAACGTTCTTTAAATGTAAAACCAGGAGGGTTTATTAATTAGCCTATTCGCTTCCTTGTAAAGCTCGAGTGCCACATTTTGGGAATACAGTGAGTATTCTTAATATCATTATTACAGAACATTATATTTTGAGCCAAAGCCACGGTATTAACCATGCAAGTGCAAGTCATTGGGCTGAAGAATGGCTTTTCTTCTGGCTTGTGCTTCTGATTCTTATTGAGGTCTTATCATATTATAACTCAGGCACATTCTTTCATAATTAGGCAAAATACAGCATACTGCACCATGGATTATTTAGTCAGGCTTGGCAGTTGATATATTGTTGTATTCTTTAATTCCCTTAAATAAATGAAATGTGGATACTTCTTTTGGCCATTCTCTCCTCTTCCATTCTCACCTTTTTTTGTTTTTGAATGGACAAAACACATGATTAGTTTTCTACCGACTATTTATACTTCCATTTTACATTGCATCAGGAATAAAGGAGGTTGGGACATTTGAAAGCTGTAAATTGAAAGCGCTCATAATTATGGATTACAGGACTAAATCTCTTAAAAAGAAAACAGTATGTAACAGCAAAAAAAAACTTTTGCCCAGATAATAAAAGATAATGAGTGCTTGCCTTTTCAAGGAAAAGCACAGAATCCTATTGGATATATGTCCAATGTTTTATCTGTTTATAGTTATGCTGTGTTCCTTCTCATGTGCATTGACATCGCACTTACACAATGATTCATTTATTTGGGCATAGTTATACAATCTGTCCATTTGTGTCAAGTCAAAAGATCTCTTGTGCTTTGTTTAAAGCTCATCTCACTGGAAAAGAGTGTTACTGTTGTGATTAGTAAATGGAAAACAAAGTGTAAAATGCAGATTCACCAGGATTGTTCTGCCACCAGCAAGTCTTAAGAACACCTGTATACATCTCTCATTGTAAATTGCTGGTTGAGCAACAAAAAAAAGAAGAAAAAAAGCCCTTTGAAACACAATATAAGACGGGACAAAAGGAAAGTGCTAGAGGATTTGTCAATTGTCAGTGCTGTGTGTGTGTGTATGTGTGTAAAACAGTGCACACACAGCAGCCCAGGAAGGGGCCTGTGTGGCAGAGGCTAATCCCGCCCTGGCCGCTAGCTTCTCTGTGGCTGTGAGTCAGCAGTTGTGTTTCTCTCACTGGATCCAGTCCTCACAGCTGCAGCAGCATGTCTGACCGCTCCCGCTGCATCAGTGCCCACACAGTTCTGTAAGGGCCCATCAGATCAGACCACATGGCCAATCCGTGATGCTGGGTTGAGGTAGGCGTTTCACACCTCATTATTATGACCTGGGATGAATTGATAGCCTAAGGTTTTTCACCTTTATGGGGTGACTGTAGCCCTTTTGAGTAGAGTGCCGAGTATCTTCACCTGCTAACTCCATCATGTGAAGTGATGGACAGAGCATTACAGAGGCAGCCAGCTGATGCCATGCACTAGTCAACACTACTGCTGGGTTAAGAGAAACCACAAACGAATGCTCACAATGTCTGTTTGAGCAGTCAGAACACTTTACATCCAAACTTTACTTATTGTGAAGCAGTAAGAGTAAAACGATGGAACACCTATGCAGCTTTGCTTTTCTCTACATTAATTATTGATCTCTGCTGTTGAAAATATTACTAAATGAAACCTATTTACATTATCTTTTTAATTTGCTTTCTTGGTCATAAAATTCAAAAACACACATGATGTTAATATCCATGAATGCCCATTTAATAACTACTGACTGTTAATGGCTCCGTTACAGATCTAATTCATGGTCTAACCAGAAATTGTGTTTATTCGGGTCATAAACAACAAATTGTTATATCAGGCTATCAGGACACCTTCAGTCTTCACTGGCCTGTCTTCTTTTAACTCTGTTTCTTACTTTAACTGAATGCAGAGCATTAACCAGCCAGGTAGTCTTTTAGTCACCCACTATACCAGGTACACAGTTGTCCCCTAGCAGAAGGAGGTCGAGGTTGTGATGAAAACACACTTGGCTGTGGAACTTTATATAAAAGGTAACCACTGAACTATTTAAAAAAATAATAATTCTTGTCCACAATCACAGTTAGATGCTGCATGATGTGTAGAAGGCACTTACATGCACAATTTAGCATTCCAAACTGCATGCAGAAAGCCGAAACCAACCCTCCTCCTGTTGTTGATTACAAGCCAGCCATACCACCAGCCAGAGCTTTTAACATATCTGAAATGGAGACATTAAACCATGTTTATATATATATATATACTGCTCAAAAAAATGAAGGGAACACTTAATCATCACAGTACACCAAGTCAATTAAACCAAACCAGTCATGCTGGATGATGTTGCAGGCAGCATAACATTCGCCATGGTGTCTCCAGACTCTTTCATGTCTGTCGCATATGCTCAATGTGAACCTGCTCTCATTTGTGAAGAGACCGGGGAGCCAATGGCGAACCTGCCAATTATGGTATTCTCTGGCAAATGCCAATCGAGCTGCACGGTGCTGGGCTGTGAGCACAGGTCCCACTACAGGACATCGGGCCCTCATGCCACCCTCATGTAGTCTGTTTCTGACAGTTTGGTCAGAAACATGCACACGAGTAGCCCGCTGAAGGTCATTTTGTAGGGCTCTGGCAGTGCTCATCCTGTTCCTCCTCGCACAAAGGAGCAGATACCGGTCCTGGGTTGTTGCCCTTCTACGGCCCTGTCCAGCTCTCCTCGTGTAATGGCCCGTCTCCCGGTATCTCCTCCACGCTCTTGAGACTGTGCTGGGAGACACAGCAAACCTTCTTGCGACGGCACGTATGGATGTGCCATCCTGGAGGAGCTGGACTACCTATGCAACCTGAATGGGCTGCAGGTACCGCCTCATGCTACCAGTAGTGACAAGGGCACTAGCAAAATGCTAAACTAGAGAAAAATCAGTCAGGAAGGATAAGGAGAGAGAAATGGTCTGTGGCCACCACCTGCAAAACCATTTACTTTTTGGGGGTTGTCTTGCTGTTGCCTCTCCTGTCCATCTGTTGTCACTTTCATTTGCACCAAAGCAGGTGAAATTGATTCACAATCATTTACGCTTCCTAACTGGACAGATCGATATCCCAGAAGTTTAATTGACTCTGTGTTATACTGTGTTGATTAAGTGTCCCCTTAATTTCTTTGAGCAGTGTATATACAGTGCCCTCCACTATTATTGGCACCCCTGGTAAAGATGAGTAAAAAGGGTTATAAAAAATGCATCGTTTGGTGAATTAGCTTAATCTCACACTGAAAAAAATTAAAAAATCCAACCTTTCATTAAAGTAAATTTATTATGAGAAAAAAAAATACCTCATCAAGAAAGAATTATTTTTAATAAAACCATGTGTGCCACAATTATTGGCACCCCTGCATTTATATATAGAATAAATTAATAATTTTTTATATTTGGTCGTATATCCTTATCCATCCATATCTATTCAAACGCAGAGAAGTTATAGTGTCACTTGTAAGAGTACCAGAAAATAAGATATCAGGTCACAGACATCAGGAAGTCATGGCATGCAAAGGATATCACTGTCCAATATTTTTTTATGCCTAAAAATGGGGAGGACTATGTACAAAAGGTTATATAATTTCTAAACAGTTAATCCGATATGGATAAAAATACCCTCAAAGCTGAGAGTCTGCACTTCAACCTCATTGTCATTGTATCGGTTTAAACTCAAAGTGATGGAGTACAGAACCAAAATAACAAAAAATGTGTCTGTCCAATTAATTATGGCGCTCACTGTATATACATTGTTTTCCTGCTCTTCTTCAATCTCTTTAAGCTATTATCGTCACGCATTTTTAGAAAAACTCATAAACAATGTGCCTCATGAACATAACTTTACTATTTACAAACTACAAGAAAAGCTAAAACAAAAATTAACTTCAGAGAGAGATAATGTGCTATTGTGTGCCTGGTCACATTCAGGTGAACTTTGTGCCTGAATTTATGCATGTACCCCCTGATCTTAAATCAATTCTTCAAGTGTCAAAGGTCTACTTTCCCCCGACCTGACCCTGCTTGCTTGTTCACAAACAGCATGATAGAGTAGTGCTTGTGGATTTCAGTCTTATGCCTACATATTATTTGCAGTTATCCCAATGGAGGTTGTACCCCTGGCCCCATGTCAGAGGAAGATGACCAGGGTCCTGGAGTGGCAGCGATGTTTTTCGGTATTTGTTCCATCTGAGCTTGATTGCATTGTCACCTATGTTCATCAGCCACATGATTAATCCACTGTAGTCAATTACCAACCACTGGACGATGCACATACTATGAAGAGGGGGGACTTCCCAGAAAACAAGCCCCCAACACAATGTTAGGACGATAGTGTGAGGACCACATGAAAATCAGATGGGTTTTTGGGATTCATCATCTTTGTCTGGTCGTAACAGTGATGACGACATGAGCAACCGCCTGTGGCTTCAGGCATGTGCAGCGAACTCTAAACATCAGGCAACATTTCCACCGTGCAGTCACAAGTCTTATACCTTGCGCACACCAGCAGAATAGCCTTACCAGTGGCTAGGTGTACTGTGAATAGCATTTTCGCTCTCGAAACGTTCAGTGTCAAATTGATCCTTTCGGTTCGCGCAAAGAGACAAAATGTCATCTGTTTCAAAACCTTGCATACGCGGAACAGACTCGTGACAGCAGGAGGCAGAGCACACAGGGTTTACTGGAAGCACATCAGCACCGTTTTTGCAGGAACTGTGAATCGCGACAAAAGCTGGGGAACATCAGCGGCGACCTGATCAAGACTGGAATTACATATATGTTGTATAAATTCTCTAGCGCCCAAAGCAAACTCCGATCACACCTATTATTCGCCAGGAAGAATTTATCAGAGCCGCGGTCGGTTTCTGAAAAGTCATCTTGCAGTTTGCATGCACTGTGTTAAAGCGGTGGTGGGTCAGAGACTGCGCTGCCGCCATATTGAGATGAGGAAAAGCACTTGACTGACTGGCTGGAGCTGAACTGACAAGAGACCGGAGCTTGCTAGTGAGTTGGGGGGGCTGCTGCTGCTGGTGACGCAGGAAAAACACCCAAGAGCAGACAAAAAAAAAAAAAAAAAAAAATCAAAAGGAAGCGAGATCATCTTTACAAGCATTTTACAAGCGAAGACACTCCATACTCATCCTAATGACATTTTTTACAACGATTTTATTAAATCAAAGTCTCTGGAATAGTTGGTGAATAGAAGAAAGTCCATATCTAATTCCTGGTAAGTAGCTAACATTAGCAAGCTAGCTAACGTTAGCCAGCTGGTGAGTTGCTGTGGCTAGCTGCAATGCTTTGTTATATTTTTGTATTTTAAATGTGACAAGATTTCACATCATTGGAGAACTCTGTTCGCAAGATAAAGCGCTCAAAAGGTCAGATCATAGCTGAAGATGACAGGGTCTTGTGTGGTGCATGGATGTGTAGAAGCCGGTTGTTGCTGTAATTTTGACTGTGTAGCAAAGTAGGAAAATGGCTGACGGGTCCCAGTCTATACAGCCCGCTCTAAATATGTGTTAATGGTGAAAGTCCGTCGTGTAAACCCATTTCAAGGTGAAATGAAAAGCCTTCTTCTGCATTTAACATAAACGAGATGGTCAGATGATAACGTTACCAGTCTATTCAAGCGAGCAAAACGCTCAATGGAATGGATGTTGCTTGTGCTGTGGCCGGCGGTTTAACTAGCTAGTGCCGCTCTTGGAGCGGAACGCCATTACTGAGGTGGAGCGATGCCGATGGTGGAAAAGTAGGGGCTAGTTAGCTAGCTAGCGATAGCAGGCCTAGATTGAGTACTAACGTTACGCTGGAAAATGTGGCCTTGTTGATTTTGATTGGGAATGTGTTAACGCTAGCTGGCGGTAAAGTATGATATGGTGGCAACATTAGTTAATATTATGAAGCAAAACGTTAGCCAACCCAAATAAAAACTAAACTGCTACACACCGGAAACGCCCATATGTATGCTAGCTAGCCAGCTTGATGTTAGCTGACAAGATAGCTGGCTTTTCTATTTCCGAAACGAGCGAGCAAGTTAGCTAGCTACCTAGCAACCAAATACGTTTGTGCCATAAATTCCCAAAACCAGACAAAATACGCCCAAGACATTGAGCTCATTTGAATGAAACATTACTACTTATAGAAAACATGCAGGCAAGTAATCTCACTTTTGTGTTTTTCGATTTGCAGATTATAGTTAGTTACGATAGCTCTCGTTTCTAAAATGGACAAAAGCATTAATGTAATCTAACGTTATGTGATCGGTGTTCAGTGGCTAGCTAACGTTGCTAGCTAACTAAGTTAGCTATTCCTGTCCTTGTCTCAAGAAAGGAACTCCGTCGAGATGAGGGGCGTATCGCGACACAGCTTAATAGACTGGCAAACTATTTCCCTCGTCTGTCCAGCTGTTAGCTTGTCTCAACGCCTGGGTCTCTAGGTTGGTAGGTAGCTAGCTAACTATATTTTCAGTATGGTATATCCGAGGGCCTCTGGTCTGCCAGAACTAGCGAAGTAGCTACCTAGCTAGATTGGTCATAACTACCTGGCTAGCTAACGTTATAGATAGCTAAGTTACTTGGCCGTGTCATTCAAGGAGATTGATAACTATATTGTTTTATCCTATCCTTTAGCCGTATTCCTTGGACTGTTAGCCTTAAGCTATCAGCTGGGAACTCAGTAGCAGGCCGCGCACGTTTAAATGGTAAAAATTTTGGCAAGCTACCAGCTACCAGCTACCTGTCAATAACATCAAGCTAACGTAGCTATTGGCTATCATGGCTTTGGACGGAGGAAAATTAGCTAACCGTTTGCTGCCAATGAAAGACGGACAGCTAGCTGACTGGAAATACTTAGCTCGCTAGGTAACGTTACTTTGCGAAATAACCTTAGTGC
Organism: Ilyophis sp. 1 JC-2022; assembly: GCA_022702515.1. Lineage (NCBI taxonomy): Eukaryota > Metazoa > Chordata > Actinopteri > Anguilliformes > Synaphobranchidae > Ilyophis > Ilyophis sp. 1 JC-2022. The sequence continues at coordinate 78,131,742 of CM040397.1, read as the reverse complement.
CGTTTTTAACTTGGTACTTTAACATCCAGCTGATCAGATGTCGAATATCGATGGATATTGCCGTTTTGTCTAGTGTTCACGGTTACCTTGTTACAAGGCTTGTATGCAATTGTTTAGGCAAGATGAAGTGTGGTTATCATCAGGATGTCTGATGACAGGGTGGACCGACTTTTCTCTTCATTTGAACGAAAAGGTAGCTAAGGTATGTAAAACTCTCTGGTTCGCTCTCAGTTAACGCATATAAATACAGTTCATCCTAATGCATTAACTTAGTCTAGTTGCCCTTGTTGATCTACGACCGTTTTATAAAATGGTACATTAGGCAATCACTTGGCACAGCCCATATGCAGGACTTAATACGTAATCTTGTTTTCAAACTGGTTTCTTATCTTGTATAAGTTTCGTTATGTAGACAACTCGAAAACGCAGAAAGTGCACTATCGTATCACTATTAATCACGTTCAAACCCTGAATTGATATGCTCAGAAGAATTATTTACACATGATGCTTGGTCAGATCGAAGACTTGGACGAGTTCTTGTATTTCTCTGTTCAGGTATTTATCTGAGCGTCAGGTCATAGGTTTATATGACTGCTTAGGAATGCTTATTCCTGACTGTAACTAACCGTAAATGCGTCATAAAATATCAGATTTAAACTCGACCGTTGTTCTTTGTTAAACCAGCTTCCTGAAAAAGTGTTCCTGTGGGAATTGCAGCATAGCTCATTGCTCTCGTTCTAGCCCATCTCAAAATCCTTACTCGTCATGTATTTAACATGAAAAATACAGTATTTGAAAATGATAATCCAGTTTTGTTAATATTTTTGGCATGGGTAGAGCAGTTTATTAATGTGAGTTGATTTTGGCAGCAAGCACTATGAACAGATTCTGGATACTTAGGCAACAGCTGAGAAATTCTCAGTAGCCTCTCTTCTACTGTCTGACCTTGGGGGAACTCAACTTTGAGTATTAACTTGAGCTTTTGGCTGTCTTACTCTTTTGACTTCTCCCATTTTAGTACTTACTTAGTAGGCCTTTAAGCTTTGCTTTTGCTTCTTGACCAAGAGGGGACAACTTAGTAAATATTGAACCATGAAATAGCCACTACTCTGGTTTTATAATTTTCTAACAGAATCACAATTTTATATTCAACTGGTATCAAATTGGCCAATTTAGCTCATTTGTTAGCCATTGAGCATATCGCAAAAGCGAACATGTAGGTACTAGGCTAAACGCCTAACTCATTTTAGAAATAACCTACTGATTGCAACAAGTTTTGCAGTGCCTCTTTATAGTGATTGGCCACACACATTGTAGTTTGTTAGCTAGCCCAGTAAAATTGTCATCTATAATGACACTTACATTTCATTGGCTTATTTTATATTTTGAAAAGGGGAACATGGAAGGCAGTTTCACTTATCATTCTCTAGGTATTGTCATCCATTTTTTAATATGTGCACTCTTTCTTGCAAGAATGATTGTCAGTTTTTATTGACTAGCTAGCTAGACCAATGGTACTGTGTAATCATTAGAAATGTTTTTTTTTATTAGATTCTTGTAATCTTCCCATCGCAAGTTGTATACCAGGGCAGTCATAAATATTCTTGTTTAGCGAGCTAGTTGTTTGTGGTCTGTAGGCGCTTGAGCACAGGGGAATTTGTAACGCTCCAGTGGGGAAATGGAAATATTTCTACCTCTGTCTCGTTTCAAAAGTGATGCGCTTTGTGTTTTACAATGTAACTGTTTCAGCTTGGTAATGTTATCACTACAGTGCTACCATATTTCACATCATCTTGGGTGGGTTCTAGTCTGACGTCAAAGGGCAGAGCTCTCATTCCTGAATACAGAAAAAGACTGGGGCTTTCATTGCGCGTGCTTAAATTGTTGGCTAGAGTTCCTGGGTTTCAGTTTCCTATGATTTCCGGGCCTGTAGCCCCAAGTGGAAACGTGGCTAATGCTCATCAGTCTGTACCTCTTGGCTTTTGTTGTCTGTGGCTCCCAAGATGGCCTTGTTGTAGGATTGTCTAATTTCGGAGCAGATAGGCAGTTTTGGTCAGGATAAGATCAATGACAAAGCGCAGTGTTTCACCACACCATATTTTTGCTTCAGAATATTAAATGTAGACTGATTATTTCATGTATGTATCGTATAAATATCTGGTGGTGAGGATGGTGTGAAAAGGGCCTGTTCTCACTGAAGATACATATTTGAATGCAAGTTCTTAATTAATTCTTAAAGTCATAGTATGGCCCAAAAGCGAAACTGGAAATGGGGGGTGGGTTGAGTAGCTCATTTTTGATTCCTCAGCAAATCCAAGCAAAGGACTTTGGATTTCAACTCCTCAGATCTGGATATGAGATCATTCGCTGCACTGGAATGGTGTCTGTTCCTTTTTAAAATCTCCCATTGCTTTGAAGTCAAGATTTGGTTCTTTTAAAATTTTATTTATTTATTTATATTTGATCAGTCAAAGTTGTCCTACTTTGTGCACATCTTTGACAATATCTGTGAAATCTGGACTTTTTTTTTGGTATATTAAACCTATAAGATTCTGAGTAGTAAAGTTTTGTAAAAGGAAAAAAAAATGAACTAAATGAAATTGAATATGGTTTGGAGGGGCTGTTGTTTTTCAGGCTCAGGCACTTTTTGGCGCATAGGAAATATTTCCCACACTTCAGTATTCTTAGCAGTGCCAGGACGTATACTTTCCCTGTTCTGTTGCATATTGTTTTGCATTTTTGCACCTCATGAATATAACCTGTGGTGTTATCACCGAAATCCCAAGCCACGACTCTTATAAGTGAGGGGAAAAACTGGAAATGCCTCAATTACAGAAGATTTATCATTTTAAAGTGCTGCATGGCATCAGGAGGACTTGTGGAGGTATGCGAATGCCATACATACGTGGGTGTAATGTCTGTAGTTAGATTTAAGTCAACCTTCACAGAGTTTTCTCATTCTGTTTTTTCATCAGTTATTGTAGAAAACTTATTACAGTTACAAATAAATGTTTGAAACTTTTTGATGATGTTTGTTTTATGCTGGCTGAAACATTTTTAGCTGTAGGCTTCCGGGTTTACGTTCAACAGATGACGGTTATGAGAAGTGTAGCCTATGTCTGAAGTTTTTATCCTCAGTGCATCTGACAGAGCTTAACATATTGGATTGTAGCCTGGTGTCGCACTGTTCTAAAATACACATGTACAAGTGTGCTTTGATTTCTGTTCCATCGCAGTAACCCTGGGTAATGGCAATTAAAATCCATCAGCAAACTTGGGGTATGGGAGCTGGCCTACATAAGGTGAACAGGAGTGATGGTGTACCATGGTTTACTTTGGTAACTTCTCAAGTCTGTGATTGCAGTGCTGTTATTAAGGGATGGCAAATATTCTTCACTGGCACAGCAGTTAGCAGGCCTGCAAAAAGGCTCATTCATGTCCTTGGGATTTGGACATTGGACTTTAAGGTGAACTACTAAAGATCTTTCAGGTTGAGTTAAAGAAGTGGGCATATTGTAGGTGGAAATTAGCTTAATGTAAATTCAGCACTGATATCTGGAAGTGTTTTTTTATGTGAAGTCAGTGTGTGGTTGCGAGGTCATTTAGTAGAGGCAGAGACCCTCAGGTGCTCAAATCCAGGCTTGATTAGAACACGGCATGCCCAACTCGCAACTCCAGAAACAGAAATGTACAATCCGGAAATCGAAAGCCAGCAATCGAGATATATTTTCTATTTTATTGGCAGTATGCACAATTAGTCTGGATGTTTTGGCTATGCAGCCTTCATCAGCATTTAACAAGCAATGCTTCCAGGTGCCATCATATAGTTTTAATGGCAGGTAGTCATGTGAATTAATTGGTTCCAGCTTTTTCTCATCAACACAAGTAAACAAATGGCTAAAGAATAACGGTAATGAATAAGAACATAAATCCAGGCTTAACAGTGCGGGAGATTCTTTAGTTTATGGGTAAAGAGCCTTGATTGTCTGAATGGCCTGTTCTTTTACTTATGTATTCCTATGTTCGCCCTAAATCTTTTAGCAAATTTGGCTCATTAGTACAGTATCCCTTCACGTCTTTTTATTTGCAGTTGTGTCTTAGATCTGTGGTCTGCCTAACCATCCTTCTGGATCTCAACCTGCTATACCTACCCCAAAATCGCTGGGGAAACGGCGCAACCAATCGTGATTGTGCTGACTTAGACTTACCATATCACGGCTCATATCTTATGTGTCCGGTTCAGGTGTGTATCGCTTTTCTCACTTCTGGTCAGGTTGTGAAGCATTCTTTTCATATCCATGGCTCCTATGACATGTTGTGAAACGGTGCTTGTGAAAAATTTATGTATATTGGCAGAGGTGCTTGCAGCATTGCAGTGTTACTACTGTACAACAAAGTAAGAAAACAACATTGGCAACTTTCCAATCAATAAAAGTGGTGGTTCTTCATCCATCATAACTGGCTAGCTAGTCTTGCAGAAAGTGGGGAAGAAAAGGAAGTGGTGATGCATGACAAAGTGTCTGAAATGTGAGTAGTTCAAATTACTCAAGCAAGGCTTGGAATCTAGTCAGTGTCCAGCTGTCATTTTTGGCTCTGTAGAGAGGTAGAAAACTGCTTAGCAAAATTAGGACAAATGACTTGAATAGAATCTTGGAAATATGTAGCAATTTTCTGAAAACATTTAAATGGGCCTATTGCCAGGAAATGTCACAGTAGCATTTTAAATTGTACATTGGCAAAAAAATTATTAAATTGCCTTCAACGACTCACCTAGTTCTATATGAGTGCAAATGCAGAGTTGGTACACAGTACTATTCATTTTGAGAAGCGGTATGTTTGGTACTCATTTACCATTTAGCTGTAACAAGAACTTTCTGAACGGTTTCAAATTTCCCCAAAAATTTTTTTTGGTTCTAGCTGCTCTGTGGATCCAGTATGGCGGCGGATAGCGCACGCACAGTGTTATGCATGGGTGTCGGGGTTCAGTCAGCAGTTTGTCCCTGTCTCGCTGCACACAGGCACCTCCTCTGATCGGCTGGGTATGATATCTATCTCAGCTGCACAATGGCTGAGCCGGTCAGCTGGGTGAGCCACACGCCAAAGCACAATGGGCATGGACCCTATGACATGAATCCAATATGGCCAATACATAGGCCTACTGTCTGTATAGATTCATTTAATTACAAAAAAACTAAGTTTGTTTTTAAGTCTGTTTTTAAGTTAGTTCTTAAGTTCCAGCAATAGTTGTGTGTAATATTTCTGTCAAATGTTGATGAGAAGTGAACATAATATAATGCCTGTAGCCTACCACCTTTAATTAAGCTGAAAAAGTTAAGGAGTGCTTGGGGTTGAGTGTTGAAAAGAAAATGGCAAGCTAGACCCTGACCCTGTGTTACCGCTCATGGGATTGTCTCTCAAAAGAATATTTTTTTGTGCCACAATTCTGTGTAGCCAACATGCTAGCTTTGCTTTATGGTAAGGTAGAAGCTTCAATCAGAGAGATCTTTTCTTTTTCCATTTATCCCTGTACTAGAAGTGGAATCATAGCATACATTAGGTCTGACATCTGACAATGGTGATTTCATTTAATTTTGGTTGAGTACATGCATGCCTATCCATCCAATTTGTTTCTCTACCATTCAGAACACATCCCAGTGATGTTTTAGATGCACACAGGCAATACATTCTGATACATTTGATTGTATTTCTGTAGAGTAGGGGAGCAGTATTAAAACCAGACATGCAAGAGTTTCTTTAAAAAAAAAAAAAACTATTCAAAGATAATATCACAGTGTGTTCATTTCCTTAAGGTGCTTGCTAACTCTCCCCTCTTTCTCCATTGACCTATTATTAAAATACCCCGAATAGAGGGAGGCAATTGTTTATTTTCCAATGGATAGCTTTTTCAATTTAACGGAGCCATCCATTCGTGTCAGCCTACGACGTGTCCGCCAATGTTGTTTTCCTGAGTCTGTCATAGTCAGCTGCCCACAAAGGACAGCTTAATATCCCAAACTCATATCGAAAGACCCGGAATCGCATCACGGTCACACGTCTGTTGCAGAGTGGCAGAACCGATATCTCTGTCAGAACCGACGGTAGTTATTTGAGTGAGAAAAAAAAAAAGGCTTTTGGACTAAAATGTGATTTTATTATTCAATGACAGTCATTGAGTGTCTGTACATAATGGTGTATGAAACGCTGGCACATGTTTTAGGAGTGGATAGTCTAAACATAGCAATTTGCACAGGATTTGGCCTGTCTGGTACTCTCCAGCTTGCAGTTTGGAACATAAGGGAGGTTAAGGTGTCAAACACGCTCATCCGGTTAATAAGACTGGCTGGAGTGGGACATGGCAGGAAATATAAGCCACTAGTCGGCATAATGGGCCAGCAGGTTTGTGTGAGTCCACCTTGTTCCATTGGCAAACGGGCTCTTTATCTAGCCCTGGAGGGCCTCGTGTCTGCAGGTATTTGCGGTTTCCTTTCAATCAGCACCAAATTAAGGCCCCAAGAACAAGGTATGCGGATTTTTAACAAATCAACTACTTGAATGACTCACTGGTGCTGAAATGCACTGAAATCCAACAGAGACTGCGGCCCGCCAGGATTGGATTCTGACGCCCGTGATCTAGCCGTCGGAAATGAGATAGTGTTTCAGCACTTAATGGCATGGTTAACTTTCTGGGTTTTTATTATATTGGCTCAGTTTTCATATTTGGTTTTGATGTCTCCAGGCAGATTTTATGTGTAAAAAAAAAAAAAATTCTGTGAAACCGATGGATTTAAAAAGGCTTCTATAGGAGCATTCGGGCAGCTTGTACGGCAACGTTTTCATTTAGTAGTCATACTATGCTAATCATGGCCGATGTGTCAGCTTTGTGGTGAATTATGGCAGAGATTGGCTCAGAAGAAGCCCCAGGAGGGTATAATTGCGAGAATAATGCTTGATAGAAGAAAAAGTAGTGCCAACTGTTTTTTACATTGTGGCGATGCATCCAACCCACTCTTATACTGATTATTTTTTATTTTTTGAAGATGTGAACAAATTAAATACGGTGCATGAGGTCGTTGACAGAGGCTTGAACATAGCTGCCGAAATTCCTGCTTCTGCTATGCCGTTTTCATTGGTTTTTCACCACGACATTGTTCATCCTGCAGGAAGGCCTCTTTGCTTTGTGGGGAAAGTTTATGGTGGTCTTTTCAAGAGGTGCTATTCTGACTCTGGGGGCGTGAGATGTGAGTTTAATAAATTTGTGAGCAGAAAATTTATTTTGATATGAAATTAAATTTTTAAACACGAGAAGTGGAGGTCTGAGTCTGACACGGCTTGTACATTCTTGGGCCAGTTGCGTAACCATAGCCTGAGGTTTATCACTTACAGTAAATCAGATCTGTAATGGGATAGACAGTACAATATATGACGTATAGAGACTCGGGCCTGAGAACAAACTGCCTTATTAAAGTGTTAGATCCAGTGTTTACAATCAAAGAAGTTTCCTCCTCTATCCTCAACTCCGCCCACTCAAAGTAGCCTACATTGATAGCTAGAAGTAACTCTATTTACAGGTCCAATAGAAAACACGCCAACTCGCTTTTCATCCCCATGCTAAACATCAGCTGTAGCTATCGAGGAAAAACAAATCCGAGATTGACTGCTTCTTGAACGCGCCCTGTCGGCTTATTGTTTGGCTTCGCTGTAGGCTGCTTGTGCTTCTTCACCTCCGCCATTGCAGTAGCTAGCTAACGCTCTGCTAAAACCTGATCCCACCCTGCAGGCTCTGTAGCCACACCCACCCCTTCCCACACAGGAAAGAGCGTCACACCCAGAAACGTTTTATAATATTTCCAAGGTAAAAATCCTGACTAATGCACATTTAAGACGGAAGTCAAGACAAGTGTCTAACTTCAGACAGTTAGCCAGCGGGTGAGGAGGCTCGTTTTCATCTTTTATTCAGTCAGTCTTGAAGAGAGAGTTCACTTTCTGGAGTTTAGAAAAAAAAAAGAAATAATAATCATTTCAGTTTTAGTTTCAGTTTTATGTTCTTTCAGTTTTCAACTTACTCAACAGTTTTATGTGTAATGCAGGGTATTTTCGGTAAGTTTCTTACAACCTGCTGGCTTTAAAGGCATACTGAACTTTGTTAGAACATAAGGTTGTATAGCTACCTGGCCCCGATATGAGTCGTAATATTCAAGCTCACCTTCATGACTTCCTCCAGTGGTCAGCGACTGGCTGACGAGGAATGACATTTCTCTCTCCATTCACTCCCATTGCATGGCGAAACAGGTCTCAAAAGCACACGTTTAGCACATAAACGAATGCAAACAATGCGGATTATGCCGATATACAAAATCACATTAAGATATACATTAAGTGCCAAATTTTTATTTGCTTATGGCAATATTCAGGTGGCAATGCAAAATCACATTGTATTATGCTATGCAGGTGGCAGTGAAAAATCACATTCGATTATGCTTTTTGCCTGCCCTTTGGTAGAGAACGGTAGAGGACAAATCTAGATTTTCACTGCAGCTTTTCATTTCACATGTTATCAGATTTTTTGAGAGATTTAGGCCTATATTAGCCTTGCAAATCGCTGTCATAGAAATGTTCCACAGCCTATCACGTATTTTAGCTGTGGTTTGAATATAGCCTACCTCTGAACATACCTGCTCATGGAGGTCTCCGTCCAAGGGAATTTGTTGTGAGTACTTTGGAATTCCGGTAAGCTTTGAGAATGAACCCTTTTCTTGTTTCTTGAAAATTGTACACTTTTTAACTTGGAACATCATGGGAGATTTCAACACTGACATCCTAAAGAAGGACAATGCTGGTCACAGAGCTCTTACGAATTTTTGTAATTTATTTTATTTGCACCAGTTAATCAACAAACCAACCAGAGTGAGTTTTCACTTCCCAAACCATCATTGATTTAATATTAGTGTCTGACAAATCAAGGATAGTAAATTACGGGGTTGTTTGCTACGGCCTCAGTGACCACTTTTGTATATTTTTTACCAGGAAGGTACAGAAAATCCTTTTTGACTGTCACAACACTGTCAAAATCAGATCACTAAAGAACTACTGTATGGTCGGGTTCACTGACATACTAAGAACTATGGATTGGACTCATGCAAGGTAATGTTGTGGACAAAGCATGGGATACTTTAAATTCAATGTTTAAGCATGTTATTGAAAATATAGCACCAATGAAGATGGTCAGATTAAAACAAAGAACTCAGACATGGATTAGTGAGGATATTTTAAAGGCCATAAAATTACAAAAATCATATTTTGCAGAATTCAAGAAGTTAAGGTCAGATCAGGCCTTTTCTGATTATAAGAAACACAGAAATAAGGTAAATAGGATGTTTGAGGGTGCAAAGAAAGGATATTTTAGCGAGAACATATCTGAATACAGAAACAACCCACGAAAACTCTGGGAAACACTAAAGCTGGTAAGGTACAGTAAGAATCTAAAAACTAAATAATTTAACCTTAGCTTAGCTATTGGTGACAGGATTTCTGCAGATAAATTGGAGGTTGCTAACAACTTGAACGACTACTTCACAACCATTGCAAAGACCCTGGTTGGCCAGGACTGATCGTTTTGGGGAGAGTCAAGTTCAGCAGTTTTATAAAAATCAAGGGGTACAGGATGATGCTTTTTCTTTTAAAAAAGTGTCTGAAACAACAGTACTTAAGAAACTCAAGGATCTGCACATCTCCAGGGCTACTGGTCTGGATAACATCCCTGCTAGGTTTTTGAGGGATGCTGCCGGAATCATTTCTCCATGTGTGGCACACATAGTCAACCTATCCATCGAACCAGGGAAATTTCCCAGTGATTTGAAACTGGTGAGAGTTATTCCTTTCTTCAAAAAAGGAAACAAATTGGACCATGGAAATTATAGGCCTGTTTCTATATTGAGTGTAATCTCAAAAGTTATAGAAAAACTTATATACAAGTAAATTGAGAAGTACATTTCGACACAAAACCTTACGTTTCTATTCCAGTCTGGTTTCAGGAGGTCCTACTCCACTGTTTCTGGTCCATGTCTTCTGTTTCTTACAAACTACATCAGAAGAGAGGTAGATAAGGGGAAATTGTGTGGAATGGTCATGCTGGTCCACCAGAAAGCTTTTGATACAGTAGATCACGACATCCTGTCAGTGAAGCTCAAAGCACTAGGGTTCGATGAAGTAGCTTTACAATGGGTCAGCTCATATCTTAATGGTAGACAACAGATGGTGGATGTTAATGGTGTATTGTCCAAACCAAAGACTGTGGACTGCGGTGTCCCGCAGGGGAGTGTACTGGGACCACTCATCTTCTTTCTATACATCAATGACCTAAACTCTGTTAACAAAGCCTGTTCATGCAATGTCTTTTTATATGTGGATGACTCTACTGCTAGTTTCCCACAAAGACAAAAGAGTAATTGAAGAAACACTGAGTGCAGAACTTCAGTAAGTTAGGGACTGGTTAGGGGACAACAATGAATCCCTCCATGTAGGGAAAACAGAGTCAGTCTTATTTGGGACCAAGATTAGACTAAATAAATCACCTGGTTTTAAAGTTATGGTAGGAGATACAGTGATTACAGACAAGAAGTTGGTAAATTATCTTGGATGTATACTTGATAATCACTTATTTGGAGAGAACATTACACATGAATTTCTTACAAAGATTAACAACAGAATTCGATTTTTTGCCCGACTCTTCAGATTCCTTGAACAAGCGGCTATGTTAACACTTATACAGTGCCACTTCGATTATGCTTGTTGCTCTTGGTTTAACAGTGTTCCCACAGTTTTAAAGAAAAAACTGCAAACATTACAAAACAAGCTTGTCAGGATTATTTTAAGGCTCTCAGCACGTACACACCTTGAACCCTCTCACTTCGAAAGAATGAGATGGCTCAAGGTGGAAGACAGAGCTGCACAGATAAAGTTATGCCGAGTTCACAGGATTGTTCATGGTGACGAACCAAGATATCTTAGTGACTATTTTAATTGTGTCAGGGATACTCATACGCACCACACTAGAGGGCGCACTACTGATTTTGTGCCATTCAGGTTCAGAATTAACATGGGCAAGGAGACATTCTTATATTCCGCGGCAGTTCTCTGGAACAGTTTGCCTAGAATTTGGAAAACTACAATAAGACGGAATGTTTAATAAGGGTGTGTATTATAATTATTACTATTATTATTAATTTTATTATGTTTGGGGGTGTCATTGTGGTTGTTTTTGATATGGTGTAATTTTATGCTGCTATTTTGCCCACACATTCCGTTACTCGCTGCCCAGACACACACACACACACACACACAAAAGGACCACAATGGAAATGAGCTTTTAGCTTTCTTGTGTCATCCTGATGGTTTTGTTTTTAACATTGTGTATGTGAAGCCAGCTTCAAATGCATGTGTTTTTTAAAAACTGTCGAAATAAATCAATCAACATAACGTTCTTTGCATTCTTTCATATTCCTTTGCATGCATCTCCTGAAACAACCAGATTCAGGTCAATTGTATGGCTGTGCAGAATAGGATTACCAACGCACGTGCAAGATTATATTTTCCATTTTTAATGCATGCCGTCTCTGTTCCTTTGCATTGAGCATTGCCTCATGTCACTACACGCCCTACTGTAAAATATTTGACCCTCTGCTTCAATTTACATTTCAAGATAAAGGTAATAAGTGGTCATTAAATATGACAACATTTGAACTTTGTAGATCGTTAATAAACAAACGATGAACAAAATGAAAACGACACTGAAACTAGTCCTAAGTGGTTCTGAGCGGTACAAAATGAGAATGATACTGAAACTAGGCCTAAGTGGTTCTGAGCTGTACAAAGTGAGAATGGTACTGAAACTAGGCCTAAGTGGATCTGAGCTGTACAAAGTGAGAATGGTACTGAAACTAGGCCTAAGTGGATCTGAGCTGTACAAAGTGAGAATGATACTAAAACTAGGCCTAAGTGGATCTGAGCTGTACAAAGTGAGAATGATACTGAAACTAGGCCTAAGTGGATCTGAGCTGTACAAAGTGAGAATGGTACTGAAACTAGGCCTAAGTGGGTCTGAGCTGTACAAAGTGAGAATGATACTAAAACTAGGCCTAAGTGGATCTGAGCTGTACAAAGTGAGAATGATAGTAAAACTAGGCCTAAGTGGATCTGAGCTGTACAAAGTGAGAATGATACTGAAACTTGGCCTAAGTGACTCTGAGCTGTACAACGTGAGAATGATACTGAAACTAGGCCTAAGTGGATCTGAGCTGTACAAAGTGAGAATGGTACTGAAACTAGGCCTAAGTGGATCTGAGCTGTACAAAGTGAGAATGATACTGAAACTAGGCCTAAGTGGATCTGAGCTGTACAAAGTGAGAATGATAGTAAAACTAGGCCTAAGTGGATCTGAGCTGTACAAAGTGAGAATGATACTGAAACTAGGCCTAAGTGACTCTGAGCTGTACAAAGTGAGAATGATACTGAAACTAGGCCTAAGTGACTCTGAGCTGTACAAAGTGAGAATGATACTGAAACTAGGCCTAAGTGGTGGTGGGTCATCTAATTTTTTCCCTGTTCTTTTTGTCTTGCAGGTTATGCAATGGTCTCTGCAAATCGCCCGGTGCTTCAGGTGCTGCATTCGTATACAGATGTGTGCCGGCTCTCCGCTATCACCGAGGAGGCAGTGATTTCTTCCCTAGCGACAACGACATAAGCGGACAAGATTGCAAAGATCTGCCCCGTGTCGAGCATGACGGCCACAACCCGTGGCTCTCCCGTGGGAGGGAACGACAGCCAGGGCCAGGCTCCGGACGGGCAGTCCCAGCCCCCGCTCCCTCAGAACCAGGTCAGTACCTCCGCTCCGCCCCCTTCCTCTTTCTCCACCCCTCCAAAGAGTTGGAACTAGGATTGGGAGCGGTTCAATTTCAGATCGAGAAATGAATTTAATTGATTTAAGAGAAATCACCAAAGAACATCGCAGGCATTTTTCAGTTCGCAAATTCAATTTTGGTTCGTTTCTTGAACCGAAGTGGAGCCAACCCTGGCTGGAACGGGGAGCGTTCAAATCAAATTGCGTCAGTTGTGTACAGCGCGTTTCACAAAACTTCTGTGGCAGTATGCTTTCCAGCATATACCATCCCAAAAGCCCCACAAAAGCAAGTCTCGGGCAAACTCGGGATGGAAAAACTCCCTGCTGAGTAACTACCTGTAAATGGTGTATTAATGATGAACTACAGATGCTGAAGTGTTGACTGATCTAACACTTCCTGTGCACTGGGGGGAAGTGATGTAGCGATATAGACGTGTTACCATGTCAGCTTGGCCCTTAAATAGGAAGTTGAATTTTGTGCAAATGGACACACCTATGCAGGTCACCTTGGATGAAGTAGCCTGATGATGGGTATATGAATATGGGTATAACATATGATGTAATGGGGAATAGAAACCTCCTCTACTCAGGGTGGGTGTTCACAGCCTGGAGAAAGGGTATGTGTACGGCTCCTCGGTGCTCATTTTCAGATGTGCGCATCCTCTGAAAAGAACATCTCCAGGTGCTGCTGGTCATCGTAACCTGGTTTGTGTGTTAAGATCGACGAATGGCATGAGAAACTTTGATTTGCTGTTGAGCAGTTTCTCTCCTTGCTGTCAGTCTCCACTGTCATGGAGTATTTGGTCTCCACAGTTGACTTCATTTAGAGATTCAATGCACCTGCAAGTGGTTCTGCATTTGCAGAATTGCCTTGGTGTTTCCCCCCCCCATAGTTTCTAGAGAGATGTGCAGAGAGATGTGTGGTAAATGTGTGAATAGTTTCACTCTGCTTTTTTTGGGCTGTGTGAGGGGGCTTTAGAAACCACTGAGGTCTGGGAAGGTAATCGGTGAAAATATGTTTCTTCCAGGGACACGACGTCTGCCAACTTGAAACCTTTTCAACATTTCTCAAATAGTAATCCACCAATGGCATCAGCAGTCATTAGACTTTTTCTGTCAAAAGAAAAGATTTCCATTCCATGTTGCATGTGAACTACCAAGTTTTGGAACGCATGCCGTCCGCTTGTGTAGTCTCAGAGATTCAATGTGTCAAATTTTTAACCTTAGTTTTTATATCTTGGCGTTTATTCTGTAACATTAAATTTGAAAACTCAACATTTTCCTCTTTTCTGCTGTCCCAGTTTTGTTCGGATCTGGGCTTTAGGCTTCATAAGAGAAGTTTTAATCAAAATCCAATGGATATATAGCAGAATAGGTGTTCAGCTTTAAGTGGTCTAAATGTGTGGATCATGGGCAATGTGGGAAAAATTATAATAAAATGAGGTGAAGGAGTTGCAATTTTCTTTAAATTAATTGGCATTTATTAATAATTTTTTCTTGTACAAATTTGAAAATGTACTTATAAAAATTGTCAAGAAGGTCCCCTCAAGATTGACTCACCGATGGCTGAGTATTACATGTACATTTTCAGTCAAGTAACTGGGTCAATCAAAGGTGATTTAGAGAGCAAAATAACTGGCTTTTCATTGTTCTGCTGCAGCTGTGCGATTCGCAGCTCAGCTCTGCGTCTCCGTGGCGACCAATGAATCGCAGAGATTGTGCGGGGAGGGGAGAAGGCTCGTAAGCTGCACTGATATCATGATATAAAGAACTGTTCACTACGTCTCTATTGGATTCCAGCCTCACTTGGCGCATCGAGTGTTCCACTTCGCTTCGGTTCATGCGAGCCCAGCGCAGAGAGCTCTCCCACCGCGTTTCATTCAATCCATGTAACAAGCCTGGAATTGCTTTTGTGGATGTAGCGCTGCGCCGGAGCGATATTTCAGTCACCCGACTCGTCTGGGCTGTTAATGTGATATTTCTCTTCTTTTGTGCCCTGTCAGCATGCGTTTCAGACAAAGGAGTGGTGGCCAGTGGTGGTAGGGGTGCCTTCTGGGTCAGTTAACCTCTGAAAGCTATAGCCTAGGTTTTTTGAGGTAGTAAAAAAACAAAAGTCTTTTACCAACTTTACCGTTCAGTTTTTTAATTTATTTTAATGCATTTCAAGACCTGTCATTCAACCTATTTGTTTTGGAACATATTTTTGGCATAGGGCCAGCATCAACATGTGAACTATGCCAAGCCTTCTAAGCAAATGGGAACATCAGTTATTCTCCCCCACTTCACCCCAATTTGGAATGACCAATCCTATATCAGTACTTATAACACGACTCTCCACTATCGATTTCAAGGACGTGTTCTCCTCCAAAGCACGCCATGCCAAGCGCCACTTCGTATCACACAGCTGCTTGCAAGTCGGGCGGGCACACGTTTGACTCGCAGGAGGAAGCCTCATGTTAGCTTTAGCAAGCGTACAGCGAGTGCCCCATCGACCAGTGGTGGCGGGGTGTTGATCCCTGCCTGCGGAGCCCTTCCTAACTCCAGGCGACCGCCAATTTTGTGCACCGGCGCGGTCAGAATTTGATCCCGGACCGTGGGGCTCGTCCATGCAACGGAATGAGAACGGTGCCTTAGCCGGATGATCCATCCAGAAGCCCCCGGTCAGTTATTAGGTTTAGCAGGGGTCCTCAATCTTATCCAGTAAGATGCAGGCTTCTGTTGCAAGCAAGCAGTTGCGTTTGATTCTACTAATCAAGATTCTTAGCAGAGACTCTAGTCCAGGGGTGTCAAACTCCGGTCCTGGAGGGCCGCAGTGTCTGCTGGTTTTTGGTGCGTTTCAGCACAAGTGATTAATTTAAGTCACTGATCGGCTAAGAAGTCCACACACCTTGTTCTCAATGCTTTAACTGGGTGCTGATTGAAAGGAAACCACAAATACATGTAGACACTGCGGCCCTCCAGGACTGGAGTTTGACACCCCTGCTCTAGTCCATGATTAGTAGAATCAGGTTGTAACTGCTTGGTTGTAATAAAAGCCTGCACCCTCACCAGCCCTTACTGGAAAGATTGAGGACCCCTGCATTATGGTAACATTTCATTGTCCTGTTTCATCCTGATAAACTTATAAAGATGGCCAATGGGGGACAGTCGCTTGGATACACAAGTCCAATTGTGTGTTGTCGCCGCCGTTGCGCTCGGCTAATTGCTCAGATCAGACTTGAACAAGCACTGTTGTAGATTCCGTCGCTCAGGAGACCATTGAAATTTTTTAATTAGTTTTTCTGCTGCACATGTTCAATAACCATGCACTTCAGGGATCAGATATTTGTGATGTCATTCCAAGAAATGTAGCGTGTCCTTAAATTAAAAAGAAAGGGTGAACTGACATCTTGTTGGCGTGACTCGTTCAAGTTTATCCGAGGGGAGGCTAATTGAAACAAGGCATTAGTTTGGGAAAGCAAAGAGGTATTTTCATACCATGTGCTAAAAAATTTTATGAAGTCCTGGATTTTTCTCCAATATGACCACGACATGAAAACTGCCCCCACCCCCCGTCTGAATAAAGTGGCGGGAACAATACAGGAGAGCAGAAGAAAAGAGAAGAACGCCACTGCTGCCGCTGACCATTTTGGATATTTTTGACTGTAATCCCTCTTGGAAACTTTATTCCCCCCCCCCCCCACGCCCCCATTTTCCATGCAGGAGAGCGTAGATAAGCAGGTGATGTCACCAGCTGCTGCTTTTCACACCGCAGCCCACAAGCCAAGCTTTCACAGATATCAGTCGGAGGAAGACTCTTCATGTGCAGCAGTCGCATGCGGACCGCGGACGCCTGATCGACGTGCTGCGATCGTTAGAGAGCGATGAGACGCGGCTCCAGGCCAACGGAACCGTCCCTAACCCTGGGCTACCGGCCACGGTTGGCACTGACACAGATTCGACTCTCACACCTTGTGCACCTCATACTGGCTGAGAGAAAGCTTAGTATAGGGTTAGGGACCTGGGCTTGTTCAATTCCCAGACGAGGCACTGCTGTTCCACACTTAAAGGGATTTCCAACGTCATCTGGTCTTCTCAGCCAATAGAGAACCATGGTCATATGTCACTGAAGCGTTTCTGTGAATGCCATGCCCCACTTTGGGGGAAATAATTCATACTCGCTCCCATAGAAAACAATGGTGCAGGAAGAAGACAACAAAGATTTGGGGAAAAAAAACCTCTAAAATTTCCAAAAGCTGCTGCAATGTGAACTGCACAGCCAATGCAATTAAAAAAACCTGACATTTTGCACGTTTGCCATGTGCAATCGGAAATCCCAAAAGACGAGCCCTGTGGCTACATGCTATTACGAGAGAACAGGTGAGAGTAAACATGGTGTCCTGCATCTCCACATGTGTTTGTGGAAAGCACTTTTTAACAGGTAAATAAACGTAATTAGAACTACAGGCTTCAACAATAACCGTCGCCCAAAACTTGAGTTCACTGTACCGATTGGGTCAGTGCGCTTAATATGTTCTCATTAGGCTAGATGTAGCTGGAGATATAGCTAGCTAACAAAGAAACATCCTGAGGCCAACGGTAAATTTGACATGTTTACTGATGATAACTGGCATGCAACACAACACCAGCCATTCCTCTCAGTAATCAAACCCAGAAATACAGTTTTGCTGTTCAAGGTAATTAGCGACCGATTAGCTTAATGCTAACAACTACTATGGAAAACCCCATAGACGTGCTAACGAAAACTAGCACTTAAGTGAGACCTATTTTACACTTCTCAAAATTGTTATACAGTGAACACCATAATTAATTGGACAGTGACACATTTTTTTGTTATTTTGGTTCTGTACTCTAGCACTTTGAGTTTGATTACTATGACAAAGATACAATGACAATAGAGTACTCAAGTGACTACGTCACGCTGGTTTCGGAAGTAAATTTCCCATTCATTTAGAGCGTAGACATTAACTAAAGCTTACTTTTAAACCATTTCTACTGATTATGTCTTACCGTCAATTTCCCGGATTGTTAAATATAACGCCCGTTCGCATACTGTCATTTTTCTGGACCAGCTTTGAGTATATTTTATGTATTAGTATTTTTTGTGTGAACATGGCACTGTTTAAAAACTCCACGTCCCATAATTCTTTCTGAACGTGCAACCTTGTCTCCAGACGTTGTCATATAACGTTAGCCAGCAGTAGCACACAGCTCAGTTTTTAAACACTTTTTTCTAACGTTAGCTAGCTAGCTTGAAGGACTAAAAGCTAGAATTGCTTTATGTGGTTAACCGTAGCGCAGTTTCTGACCTTGTCGGGCAGGCTTCTCTACTTAGCAAGCTAACATTAGCTCCTCTTCAGTGGCAGTAGTCTACTCCCATCTGCCACAGTCAGACAGACGAGATGATGGGTCGAGAACCACCCGTGCGTTGCAGTACTGGATATATAGTCTGTTGATATATAGTGCAGACTGTCAGTTTTAATTTGAGGGTATTTTCATCTATATCGGATGAACCATTTAGAAATTATAGAACCTGTTGTACATAGTCCCCCCCCGCCCATTTTCGGGCACCAAAAAATATTGGACTGTTTAACATAATGCAGAATAAAGTAATCTTTTTAAATATTTAGTCGCATATCCTTTGCATGCCATGACTTCCTGATGCCTGTCACCCAACAATATCAAAAGACTCTTGATATCTTATTTTCTGGTACTTCTATAAGTGATACTATAACCTTTCTGCATTTGAATGGGTCTCTATGGGACTAGATTTAGCTGTAAATTACACTGGAACAGTATGGAACGCATGTTTGGCTAAATAGCTCTTTGTCATCAAGGGTCTGACATATCAAACAAGCCTTAAACCATCACTCTGCTGCCAGATATGCAGTACATATGGATGGATAACTTGAAGGGTTTCTTCTCATGACTTATTTTTCCATTGAGTTCAATAGGAAAATTTGTCAGGAGAAATGACCCTTAAAGTGATCCATCCAGATCTACTGCATTCTAAATGATTCATCCGATATAGATGAAAATACCCTCAAATTAAACTGACAGTCTGCACTTCAACCTTATTGTCATTGTATCCTTTCAAACTCAAAGTGCTAGAGTACAGAGCCAAAATAACAAAAAATGTGTCACTGTCCAATGAATTATGGTGCTCACTGTATGTAGCAAATACATATGTAGCTTAAGAAATAACTACTTTGTGGTCTCAGTAACGTTAATGTTACCACACTGAAATGTCAAAGAAAAAGAAAATGGGAAGACTGAAGCCAGAGGCATGTCGCCCGATCAAGTAGAATTTAACATTGTGTGCACGCTCGATGCTGGTTAGTGATGTAATAGAATCGGTTGACATTTTAGTTATATACATTGCAAAACACATTTTTTGTTGTTTGTCTTTTTTTATTTATATAGGGATTTTATTGTTGTGTCTCAGGGCAATCCCATTAAGTTTATACGCACTACGTATGCTACGCTGTACTGGTAATGTTACTATTTGAAAGACGTCTGTCTCTGAGATTAACGTGAGTATTACCGGTATTATGTGAACGATTGGTTATCAAACCGTACAGTTAACAAAAGCAGGATGAAGCATGCATGTCTGCATTGTGTCATGTTCCTATGACACAGGCCGACTATGGAGGTCAGCAGAGAGAGGGCGGAGCCAAATTAACACGCCCCCTCAGTTCCCAGGTTTTGCAGGTCTTCAGCCGTCTTGGCGGCCGTGTCGACAGCAGTCCACGCAAGCCTCAAATAACTGTAAACACAACACCGGAAGCTATGACAGAGCCAAAAGATTCAGTAACGTTAGTGCATTGCTCTGAATGTGGATGTACTGTACATAGGTTTATATGCTTGTTGCTGTGGTCAGGAGTAATTTTTCACCTAGTTTTAAAATGTAATTTATTTTTATCTCCAGTCCCACCAGGATTTGGAACGTCAAATTTGCGAACTATGTACGAAGGCAAGCGTGCTCGTATGCGACCCTTGCTGACGGCTCGCGAGAGCGAAGCCAACTCGCGGTTCTCCTCCGAAACACGCTGTGTCAGCCAGCTGCTTCTTTTCGCACCGCGGCACAAGCACAATCCGCTCATGCCCAGAGCGGGGGCGGAGGAGACCCAATCATACGTGTGTGCAGAGAGCAAGCTGCGCGTGCCCGGAACGGCCAACAGTAGTCGCTCGAGCAGTGAACACGGCTGTCTTTGCCGACTAAATCCCTTCCATAAATACCCACAGGGCTGCCGGCCACAGTCTGCACGCTGGCACGTGTTGGATTCGATCCGAGAACGCGGTGCTCGCTCGAGCACCGCAAGCAGCCCTTTCACCGAGCGAGCTACACGGCAGCCTTATTTATCACTTAGTTTAAAATGCAAAGCTCTCCTGAGGTTGCAGCATGCCACGTACTTTCACAGTACGTCAGACTGCATACCAAGGATTTCAAACTCCAGACCTGAAGGGCCCTGTCGGGTTCTAGCTGTTTCCTTTCGATCAGCAGCCAGTTTAGGCCTTGGGTAATGTCTGCGAACTCTTTAGCCAATCGAGGACTGTGTTCAGTATGTAAGCGCTGAAACGCACCAAAAACCTGCCACTGGTTCTGAGACCGCTGCTGTGTATAATTGTGGAACGGAGGGTGTTGTTGGTCTAGTAGCCAATATGGCTGCGCTCTTCCCCGTATTTTTCAAAAATACTGTAAGGTAGGCCTAATTGGTAGCTTTAAATTGATGAAGTTTTGTGATTGGTTGACTGTGACATTGAGAATCGCACATACTCCTGACAATAACAATTTGAGGATGGTACTGCAATACTACCTAAGCATGTTGATGCTAATTTTGCTAAAATACAGAGCTTGCTGGGGCTCTGTATTTATCTCGGGGGATGGTGCCCTCGCAGGTTTCTGCCCTGTGCAGTTGCACGTACTTGCTCAGCAAACCTCTCCTGCATTGAAACGAGGTTCCTGTGAAAAGTGGCTGCCTGCATCGTGTGCATATGTGTGAGCAAGAGACTGCACGTAAGCTAGAAAGACGAAAGGTGAATTAAGCCTGTGTGAAAACAAAAATCAGATGTATTGGAGACAGCGTCGAAGACTGCTTTTCTATAAGTCAATGTTTTAAAGCAGTTTTTATTTTATTTTTTACTTTTAGCTTTTTCCTTTATAAATTTTGAGTTGTTTACATTCAAAAGAAAAGGTTTCATGATTCGAGGAAAGGCGGCTTCCTAAACCTCAAGATGCCATACTGTATTGTATGGTGCCAAACTGAGATGAGGATCTTGCACAAACAAGAATGCAATTTCCAAAAAGGATCTTTATCCTTAAAGGTACTGTAATATTATACTGCGTAATATGCAGAATATATACGTCTGCATCACTGGAAATGCTTCAGTTCCAATTTACAGTTTTACAGTTTACACACCACCCCACGCCGCATGTACAACCATATGTGTGCATGTTCCCCAACCTCTCTTTATAAATACAGAAGTATTGTGCATGACGGATTAGTGAGTTATGGAAATTACTTCATCATCAAGGCTAGGAATGCCTGGGTGCTGGTCTTTATCTTTCTGCATTTTCCTGTATAACAACTGGATGAGCCTCATTCTCAATGCGAAAAAACGCCTGTGTTCTCTTATGGCTCTCGCACGTACTTTGCGGCTGTGAAAATGATGCATTGATGCCTGCATCTAGATTCTCCATATTGGGGCCCCTATGAATTGTTTTATTGGGTGCAGTTGTCTGGAGTTTATGACCACTCGGTAAAACATACAGTCATTGGAACTGTAAAAGGAAGTGACTGCTAAACCCATTCTTCCCCACACGTAACTGACAATGCTCAAAAGAGTGGTGATGACGGCGAGTTTCTGGCCAAAATTATACTTTATTACTCACAGAAGTAATAGCCTAAATTGTACAGGGAATTGTTCTTTGAATTCTTTAAAAAAAAATGTATTTAGAACCTGCATTCAGTAAGAACCTGCCTTCAGTTTTATTTTTTTGTTTAATAAATAGATATTTTTTAAATTCAAGATTGATTTTTACGAGTGCACTTAATTTGTACTGAGGTTTTCTGAAATGTCGGCCATTTCATTAAAGAAAAGCTACACAATTGCTTATTTGCTAATATCTGTTCAAGCTGCATGCTTTTGGGTTGCTTTTCCTGGGCCTAAGGCTCAGCTGGCCGTGCGTTTGTCTTGCTGTCTGACGAGAGATGATCTGCGTTACAGCGATCGCGTTACTCTTCCTCTCCATCTGCAGGATTGCTTTCAGGTTGTTGTTTTGCATATCAGTTTCCCCTCTAACTGTGTGACCTAACTGGTGACCTCACGTTGCGGTTTGGTTTTGGAATCGCTGCCTGTGCTGTCTCACCTGAGAGAAGTGAGAACATCCATGTTGGATTGATCATTTGAAGCTTTGATGAAAGCTTGTGCCCAGACAGAGATAAAAATTCAGAAATGATGTGATGTGGTTCTGTGTTTTTACAGCAAATAAACTGGCTTTATTTCTTTGCCTTTGAAGAGGCGTGTACATTTGATTGTTTGTGTGGCGTTTTCTTTTTTTAAACCACGACTAGTGTGTTTTTTTGTTTTTTTGTTCAAACGTGTGTAACTGTTTCTTCTGTTCTTCTGCCTGTGTGTGTGTTTATAGTACGTGTGTAACTGTGCTTATTTGTACGTTTCAGACGTCCTCCCCAAGCTCCTCCAATGAGAACTCTCCGGTCAGCCCGCCTGAAAACCAGGGGCAGGGGGACAACCCCCCTCAGCTGGAGGAGGAGGAGCCAGCCTTCCCCCTCACCGACCTGGCCAAGCTGGACGACATGATCAACCGGTGGGTGCACTCCTCTAGCGCAGACGTTTGCAGCGCCCTGAGTATCCACCAGTGCGCTTTCCTGCTCACGCTTGTGTTCACCAGTGCGCGTTTCTGCTCACGCTTGTGTTCACCAGTGCATGTTTCTGCTCACGCTTGTGTTCACCAGTGCACGTTTCTGCTCATGCTTGTGTTCACCAGTGTACGTTTCTGCTCATGCTTGTGTTCACCAGTGTACGTTTCTGCTCACGCTTGTGTTCACCAGTGTACGTTTCTGTTCACGCTTGTGTTCACCAGTGCACGTTTCTGCTCCCAGGTATGTTCACCAGTGTGTGTTTTTCTGCTCACACGTATATGGTCATCAGTGTGTGTTTCTGCTCACACGTATATGGTCATCAGTGTGTGTTTCTGCTCACACGTATGGTCATCAGTGTGTGTTTCTGCTCACACGTATGTTCACCATTGTGTGTTCCTGTGCTCACATGTATGTTCACCAGTGCATGTTTTTCTGCTCACATGTATGTTCACGTGTGTGTTTTTGAGTGCACATATGTTCTCCTGTGTGTGTTCCTGTGCTCACATGTATGTTCACCAGTGTGTGTTTTTCTGCTCACATGTATGTTCACCAGTGTGTGTTTCTGCTCACACGTATGTTCACCAGTGTGTGTTTCTGCTCACACGTATGTTCACCAGTGTGTTTCTGCTCACACGTATGTTCACCAGTGTGTGTTTCTGCTCGCACGTATGTTCACCAGTGTGTTTCTGTGCTCACATGTATGTTCACCAGTGCGTGTTTTTCTGCGCACACGTATGTTCACCAGTGTGTTTTTATGCTCGCACATATGTTCACCAGTGTGTGTTACTGTGCTCACGTATGTTCACCAGTGCGTGTTTTTCTGCTCACACGTATGTTCACCAGTGTGTGTTTCTGCTCGCACGTGTATGTTCACCAGTGTGTGTTTCAGCTCGCCCGTATGTTCACCCATGTGTGTTTCTGCTCGCCCGTATGTTCACCCGTGTGTGTTTCTGCTTGCATGTATGTTCGCCAGTGTGTGTTTCTGCTCGCACGTATGTTCACCTGTGTGTGTTTCTGCTCGCACGTATGTTCATCAGTGTGTGTTTCTGCTCGCACGTATGTTCATCAGTGTGTGTTTCTGCTTGCACGTATGTTCACCAATGTGTGTTTCTTTCTCAGCCCCCGTTGGGTCGTTCCAGTTTTGCCAAAGGGTGAATTAGAAGTTCTTCTTGAAGCTGCTATCGATCTTAGTAAAAAAGGTAAGTCCGCCTGCCTTTGCCTCTGACCCAAGTGCACAAATCAAATCAGTTTCAGGCCGTCTCTATAGCGTATGGGGGGGAGGGTGGACCGCTAAAAGGCGTATCTGCAGTTTAAAGGCCTGAAATGAACATGCAGCTTGTGTCGCTGCACGTAGCAGCTTCACTGATTAAGATTTTGAATTAGCACTGCGCTGTGTGACCAGATGTTAGCACCCATCAGCTCCGATCCCACTGAAAATACATCTCAGACACAGCGCAGATGAACGCTGCGCGTACACTCAGACGCAGTAATGAGTCGGCTCCCACGTGTTTGCATCCACAACTTATTTAGCCATTTTATTTATCACTCGGCAAGCAGCTTTCACTTTCTCTTTCCGAGCCTTATCAGAGCTATGAGGCGGCGGTAGCTTACCGCCGATCACGCTTTGGCTCTGTCGACACAACCTTCTGAGCGTTTCTCTTACCCTTTCTCGCCAGGACTTGATGTCAAGTGCGAGGCCTGCCAGAGGTTTTTCAGAGATGGCTTGACCATTTCCTTTACGAAAATTCTGACCGATGAGGCAGTGAGTGGCTGGAAGTTTGAGATTCATGTGAGTATCGTTTCAGCAATTCACTTAAACATTTGAATATTTTTCTCAAGGATCAGGTGAGAAGAAAAAAAACGCTTTATTTATTTATTTATTTATTTTTGCCAGATTAAAAAGAAATTATAATAAAAATAAATTTATTTTGACAAACAGGAAGTGCAATGTTCTCAATGTCCCCTCTGATTTGTCAGTACCATTACAAAGAGGCACAAATGAACAGGATGTTTAATTTTTAGGAAAGTGTGTGCATTTTCTGTGACCCACCCCTTCTAAAAATGTAAAATATATAAAAATGAAATATGGAATTAAGGGTAAATGTGGCATTCAGATGTTTCAATGTATGTGAACACAACTGCATGTGCTCTTAAGTTGATTGGTAATTAAGAACTATAAGTGGACTTTTGTGAGGTCCTCTTTGTGAATCACCTTTAAGAAAAAAGCCTCACCTGCCTCTCCCCTGTCCCCGCAGAGATGTATAATAAACAACACTCACCGCCTGGTAGAATTGTGTGTGGCCAAGCTATCTCAGGACTGGTTCCCTCTTCTTGAGCTTCTGGCCATGGCCGCCAACCCCCACTGCAAGTTCCACATCTACAACGGGACCCGGCCCTCCGAAACGGTGCCCGCCGGGGTGCAGCTGGCCGAGGATGAGCTCTTCGCCCGCCCCCCCGATCCCCGCTCCCCCAAGGTGAGCCTAGCCCCCCTTCCTTTCGGGTCCCATGACTTTCACAATTGGTGTAGAAGCACCCCCTATTCTGTGGCAAAACTATTTCCAGTTGATTTTGCGAGACGAGATGAATTGGGCTTGTAACTTAGAGGTTGCAAGTTCACTTCCCAAGTGGGGCACTGCCGTTGTACCCTTGAGCAAGGTGCTTAGCCTGAAGTACTTCAGCAGAATATCTGCTCAGTTAAGCTACGTGGGTTGTATGTAATCTCTCCGTCTGCTTGAGAGCCACTGCTAAATGCCTAAATGGAAATATTAAATGGGATTTACAAATGGCATATCTGCGGAGTGCAGTTTGAGTTTTTTTTCCATTGGGGTCTTCACTTGGGTGGCAGTTTGTACAGGAGTATTACATCTGATCTGTAAGAGGGCTGGCTCGTCGTTGGCTACATTTAGCTGCACAATGCCTCTGGGGTTGGAGAACTGGGCTTGTAACCAATGGGTTTTAAACCCAGTCAGGGCTGTGGACACAGCGATTTAATTTTCAGCTGAGTTACGCACATTTTCACCTGTATATCAGGAAGTGCAGTGTGATTTTACACAGTGAGTTGTCAATGTGTGGAACAGCTTGACAGGTCATGTCGTAGAGGCAGAGAATCTGAGTTTTCAAGGGCTGGCTTTATGCAGTGCTGGACACTCACTAGTTTGTAGGGAAATTGTGAGTCTGGATGGGCTTGAATGGCCTGTCCAGGCATTTTCTTACTCTCTAAATGGATGATATGCTAAAAGGTGTCATTCATTAAGCCGATAAAGGCATTGGCTTAATGAACACATGCAAATGAGGAACATGTTTGAACTACACAGATGCCTTTGGTGTTGAATACATTTGAAAAATTTGTAATAACGGGGTGACGTTTGGCGCAGTCCGTAGGGCGGCCGACTCGAGCCATATGCGAATCCCCCACGTGGGCGGGATTTCTATCCCCCGTCACGGCACCTTCTGACCTATCATCCTTTCCTTTCTCTATCTGTTACCCTCTTTTCTTTCCTCCTGCCTGAATAAAACATTTTTACAAAATTAACCCCCCCCCCCCCCCAAGTTCTAAGCATTGTCTGCTTTTATGTTGGTATAAAATGGTAACAGTAACCACGATACTGTGAATAGAAAGTGGTCAACCCCATGTAATGTTTTCTGGGAGTGGGAATACGTGCATGTAGTGACGTGGGTACCCATTGAGGGTAGATGCATCACTAAATTGACCTGAACAAAAGAGAAGGATTTTAGCGAATACTCGTGTGAAACGCAGAAACATCCGCTTCTGACACATCACGCTCACGGAGCTTAAAGGAAAATGAAAACATGCGTGGGGGCGGAGGAAATGACTTGAAGCTCGTCTGAATGAGACGCGGGCAGGTGGGCGAGTCAGGGGAGGTCAGCATACACAGACGGAGAGCACTCGAGGAAACGGTCTACCAAGATAGAATTAAACCCAATATGGATGCGGACCCAGTATTGTTTTTCTTTGTTTGTTTTTTTTGTTTCAAATCTTCATCTTTGCAGAAGGTATTCTCTGCTGTTTTGTGAATTTAAGCCAAGTTTTGTGAACTAAAATGATAGAGCCTCAAATGAGTGTTTATTGACTAATTCCTCTGTCTCTTTTTATCAGGGCTGGCTGGTTGATTTAATAAACAAATTTGGGACGTTAAACGGGTTTCAGATACTGCACGACCGCTTCATGAGCGGACAAGCACTCAATGTTCAGATCATTGCAGCACTCATCAAGTAAGTTCGCTGGCGCACCTGCATATTTAGCGTTTTCAGAACTTGACCTTGACTTTGATTGGTTGCTCATTCACGGTTTAAGCATCTAATGAATTTGTGTTTTTCTTTTTTTTCTTTTTTTTCAGGCCTTTTGGGCAGTGTTACGAGTTTCTAACATTGCACTTGGTAAAGAAGTACTTCCTTCCAGTTATAGAAATGGTTCCCCAGTTTCTAGAAAACCTCACGGACGAGGAGTTGAAAAAGGAGGCCAAGAACGAAGCCAAAAATGACGCTCTGTCAATGATTATAAAGTCGTTGAAGAACCTCGCTTCACGGGTACCCGGGCAAGAAGAAACAGTGAAAAACTTAGAAATTTTTAGGTTAAAAATGATTCTTAGGTAAGATTAATTGAATGCGCATACAACCTCTTTTTATTTGTAATTTTTTCGTGGTAATGGTTGACGTACGTTATTGGTGATTGCTTTTGTTTTATTATTATATATTTTTATTCAACAGGTTATTGCAAATTTCCTCTTTTAATGGAAAAATGAATGCACTAAATGAAGTAAACAAGGTTATATCAAGTGTTTCCTACTACACTCATCGGCATGGAAACCCAGAGGAAGAGGAGTGGCTGACTGCGGAACGGATGGCAGTAAGTTTTGCTGATACCCTCGACTTTAACTGTGGCAGAGAGGAAAGTTCTCGTCATTACCTTCCTTGCAATGCCAAGAGGAAATCTAAAATGGATGTGCAGCTATTGATGGAGCGCAGAGCTACTGTATCTTAACCCCTTCTCAAGCACCACCTCAAGCACCAATAGCCCAAAAATAAAATGGTTACTGTTCTTGAACCCCTTTGACTACAGGCATAATCCTGGTCTCTTTTGTACGGTAACCCTTAGAGTAATTCTGACTCTTGGGAAACAAACCACGAATTAGTATTACTGAAACAAAGTAACAGAAGCTCAAACGCAGTGGAAGTTCTCACCTGATGAATTTTTTTTAATGACATTTTTTCGCCGGGATAAGGATAGCGTCTTTACTGCGATTCGTATCATCTGTGAATTTCCAGAACGCGTAGAGCGCATGTTGTCGTTTTGATCGAGCCTATTTTGAATCGGGTTACAAAATGCGGAACCGTTGCCGCCATAACATTGGGATCAAAAAATTGTTTATAGAGCTTTAACACTTTCAAATGGTATATTCGTTGTGAAAGAATGTCTGAGTTTATTGAAAATGTCACCGTAAAAAAATAGGGAAAAATCGAATAATTTTTTATCCATTTTTCTTGATGCGTATGCCTGTCTTTACGGCGATAAAGGTTCTTTAGACCGTTTACACTCCCGTCCCATCATTTTGACAATCTGTCTGCTATACATGCACCTCAGATAAAATGTCTGGTCACAAAACGAGGCACAAGCGAAGTTATAGTTCTGTGCCCAGGCGTACGTTTGTGCAGTTTTCTCACGGAAACCAATAACACTGCAATTCCCGGAGGTGTCGATAGTGATCGGACCCAGACCAGGCATTGTCTTACTGCTGTTGAATGTAGATCAAGATCCGGAAATCTTCAGGTCACACGGTGCAGGGACAGGAAATTTTGGTTTTAAATGCTGGCAGATATTACATTAAACATGTGATGCAAAAGTGGATATTCACATCATAGGGGGGAAGAAGAGACATTTTATAAACAGGCTGCTATTATCAGACTACCCGTACTCTGTTATTGTGTTGAAAACCTATGGATTGGCCAGCACACTCAGCTGCTTTTGATTTGAGGCTGAGGCTGGGGTTGTGATTGGTTGGTGCTGCTCCCCTTGGGCAGCTTTGAGTGGGTTAAGTACTCATTTTCTCTCTCTCTCTCTCTCTCTCTCTCTCTCTCTCTCTCTCTCTCTCTCTCTCTCTCATTCTCTCTCTCTCATTCTCTCTCTCTCTCTCTCTCTCTCATTCTCTCTCATTCTCTCTCTCTCTCTCTCTCTCTCTGTGTCTCTCTGTCTCTATTTCTCCCCTTCCCACAGGAGTGGATCCAGCAGAACAACATCCTGTCCATCGTGCTGAGGGACAGTCTCCATCAGCCGCAGTACGTGGAGAAGCTAGAGAAGATCCTCCGCTTCGTCATCAAGGAGAAGGCCCTGACGCTCCAGGACCTGGACAATATCTGGGCGGCACAGGTGAGGCCTCTTCCGCCTGCGACTCGCTCAGCTGTGTTTCCCCTACAACTGTACAGGCCGACGAGAACCCCCGGCCAGGCTGACAAAATTCCCCCCTTTTCTTAAATTCCCGAAATAACGCCAAATATCTATTCATTTGGAAATCGATGATCATTTGCGCTTGGGAGCCTTTGCGCCGCGCGGTTCTGAAACGTGAGTCAATCAGTGTTGTTGCCTGGGAAACTTGGGTTGAGTGCCACTGCTGTCAGTGACTTTCTGTAACTGCTGAGCGAGAGTGCAAGCGCATGCAGGTGATGATATAGTGGAGTGGACCGGAGACATGCTGGCTTTCTTTATGCTCATTGATTCTTCTCCAAGGCCTCTCGTAGTGAAAGGACGTTTTTGATGTTTAATATTTTCTCGTGGAACCGCGATGTCACTATGTCTCTTGTGTGCACTGTCAATTGTGCAACATAATTGTTACATATTGTATCGATATGGTTGAACATTTCCTCCGTTATTGTTGCATCAACTCCACTTAATGAATCAACTAGCTCGCTAGCATTACACAGATACCGCCTCTCATAGCTAGTGAGTGAACGTTAGCTATCAGTTTTGTGATTCATCCGTTTGAACGAGTTTGCACGCCCAAGGACGATTTTCCCCCAAACTTACGGCTAGTTACTAGAACCGATAGCTAACATGAGCATGGCACCACCTAAAACAAAAAAAACCTCTAACTTGGACGGACAACCAAATATTTATGTTTTTCTCCTATGTTCTTGGTATGCAGATTTTAGTAATGCCAGGTGTGTCCCGACTTTGTTCTCAAATACCATTGCTTAAGAAATAAATTACCCCAAGACCTCTCAGGCACTTGAATTGAATTGAATCTGATGTAATTCATCTAAGTAATATGATCTAATATATTTTTATTGAATGTCCTAAAAACTTTTCTTTGTCACTGAAGTTTGTAACATTGTTAAAGATGGTCTGTATGCCGTTGTGGAGCCTTAATTATAAACCGGTATAAATTACGCAGATTTTTTTGTGTTTTAAGTGTTCAATATACAGAGCGAACAGAAATTTGAACGCAAATTTCAGGCCACCTGCTGCACCAATCCGACCACGCCGATACGCCACCCCACCGCGTGCCACGTCTGTTTATGGGTTTTTCTGTGCGTACCACCAGGCCTGAAAACAATTCTCAGGGAAACACTGCTCAGTCTCAGCACGTCCGCCTCAGTCTCTCGCGCTGTCCTCAGGAGGCCGGAGC
The DNA here is from genome assembly GCA_022702515.1 of Ilyophis sp. 1 JC-2022. Classification (NCBI taxonomy): domain Eukaryota; kingdom Metazoa; phylum Chordata; class Actinopteri; order Anguilliformes; family Synaphobranchidae; genus Ilyophis; species Ilyophis sp. 1 JC-2022. Next base: position 78,101,323 of record CM040397.1, on the reverse strand, counting down.
CTTGATGAGTTACAGTGGCGGCGCGGCTCTGCCTCACTGCGCTGATATTTTAATCTCACGCAATTGGCGTAGAGGGGGGGTGGTCTGAATTGCCATTCCTGACAGATGCTAACTTTCGATCGCGGCGCTAATCAGAATCGCATGGCTCGATCTATTTTGGAAAGCCTACTTGAAATTCTGAAGTCTAGATGGGAGAAAGTAGTATGATATTCTTTTCTTTTTTTTCTTTTTTTTCTTCGGGATAGGCACACTAACAAAATGTTGTATCTGGCTTTTTGTAATTTTGTCTGAACTTTTAACATTGAGGTGGTTCGTTGGCGTTGACAATACTGTGGTGTTCCCAGTTTTTCAGGAGAAGTTCTTCTTTTTTTGTTCATCCTTCCGTAGGCCGGCAAGCACGAAGCCATCGTCAAGAACGTACACGATCTTTTGGCGAAGCTGGCGTGGGATTTCTCACCCGAGCAGCTTGACCATCTCTTTGACTGTTTCAAGGTGAGAGAGTCCTCGTAGCGCTTTGAAATGTGTCGGCGTGCACAGAATTAGCCGCACCGTCCACATGGCTCTCATGCTAATGAGCTTCCTGCCACCTGCCACGTATACAGAGCCCTAACGAGTGAAGTTAATGGGACTGACACTAAATTGATGCCGATTACTTTTGCCCTTGTGTGAACAAACTGCCTTTTAGTGAAATCTTTACTTTTGGTAATACTTTTTTTCCATATTAACAACATCACCCCACCTAACACCATTTGCTGCCCCTCTCCCCCACAGTTGAGGGAGTATCAAACGGTCTCCAATTTAACATATTGCATGCCAGTACCTTAACCTTTGGGCTTGACTGAGTAGGATAGATCCCCCCGCCCCCCCACCCCCAAATTCAGCAGCCTCCAGGGTCAACCCAAGTGACAAACAACCTTTCAACTGCGATTTCTAGGCAAGCTGGACGAACGCAAGTAAAAAGCAACGGGAGAAGTTGCTGGAGCTCATCCGTCGCCTGGCGGAGGACGACAAGGACGGGGTGATGGCCCACAAGGTGCTGAACCTGCTGTGGAACCTGGCCCACAGTGACGACGTGCCTGTCGACATAATGGACCAGGCCCTTAGTGCTCACATCAAGATCCTGGACTACAGCTGTTCCCAGGTACCATAGCACAAGGATCTGCTGAGCAAAGTTTATTTATGAACTGGGCTGTAATTGGCCATAGGGATGCACAATCCTGAATGCGGGTGTAATGTTTTCAGTCAACCAGGGCTTTGTGGACTTTTATCACAGGGTTGGCTATTCAAGTCTGGTGTAAAAATCTAAGCTCGCCTGCCCTGTTGTATCTGCGGGTAGGTGAGTGTTGCATGCATCTTGAGTTGAGACTAAAAAGGTTGCTTTGGGGGCCCACAGGACCGGGACACACAGAAGATCCAGTGGATAGACCGCTTCATTGAGGAGCTACGAACCAACGATAAATGGGTGATCCCTGCCCTGAAACAAATCAGAGAGATCTGCAGCCTGTTTGGTGAAGCTCCTCAGAATCTAAGGTAAACGAGCAGTATGGAGGCCTATGGATTCAGCACCTCTTTATCTTCTAGTGCCCCAACTCTTAAACGCCAATAAAGTTAACCCAGTGGGTGAGTGCCTGGGGTATGTCGCTAATGTACCTGGTTGAGTGGTCTAGATTACATTGTGATACTTTTTTTGCTAATCTATTCAGACAACTGGCTGCAATATTAAAAGGGTAACTTCACAGTGGATTTAAAATTTAATATGTTACTTACCAGTACTCTAGTAGGTAATTATTTTGGATAAACTCTTTGTTTGTTCTAATAACAAAGCTACACACACTAATTGTATAATCCCCCCCCCCCAAGGTTTTGTAATTTACTCCATGGCAACTTGCTCTAATACAGTTCCCAGAATGCTTTTATTCTTCTCCCTTGCTGCAGATTGACACAATTTAAGTTTGCTTAAATTGACATTTTTAGCTCTGTCTTAAAAAGAAAACATATCTTCTAATTACTTGGATTACATTAAGCAGCACTTATGGGTTGTATATGTCATTGTAGAATTTAAACTTGTTTTTAACACATTGTGCATGGACAGCTTGGCAGTGCATTCTGGGGAGTGTAGGCAGAAAGGAGCAATTTGAGTTCAGTTTTTACACGTATTTTGAAATGCCAGCACTTCAGTAAAATGGAAATCTTAAATGTTTTAGAGCTGCTACATCAGAAAAAAAGTAAATATAAATTATTATGAGTATAAATTAAGTGGCCATTCCTCACTTGTATTTGAGATGGGAATGATGAGCTCTGGCATGAAAAATTGGTTGAAGCAAATGTAAATTTCTCTCCTGTGAAACCAATTTCTTGCTTTTAATTTGCTTACCTACTAAACTGTTAGGTAAGGAACAGCATATTAAAATTTGAATTTTCAGTGAAAGTTTCCCTTGTTTGGAAAAATATTAAAGTTTTTAGTGCAGTTCTGTTTAGTCACCCTAGTTAAATTTTCACGGTGAACACTTATTGGGTTGAATAGAGTCCGCTGATGTTTTATGTATATATTGTATAGTAAAATACAATTTCTGCTTAATTTAAATTTTCAACGACCTGCAAGGCCTTACCAAATGTCCCTAAACGGATATGCCTTGTCCTTGTCTATTTGAACGATATGGTTTATTTGAGGACTATTCAAAGTATTTGCAAATGTAGCAACACATAAAAATGTAGCACACATGCCTGTTGTTTTTCAGAAAGAAAATACCCATAAACATAGAAAAGAGCTTAGTGGGGTAAGTTGACAGTTAATCTGGGGTGTATTTTCACCACTTAAATTCTCTAAATCTAACTGAATTGTGCTTTGAAATTTGATGCCGGTTCATTTAATTTGTGGCATTTAAAAATCCAGCTTCCGCATATTTCCTTGGTTTCCTGTGCACCAGCTCCACCAGTCACAGGTCACCTTCCTTGTCCCACCAGTTCTGATAGGACGACATTCTTGGGGGCATTATGGGGTTGCTAACTTTTCCCACACAACTAAAGGGTTGGCATTCATATGAATACGTGTTATTCCTCTGTGCCTATGCCACTTTGTTTTCCCTGTCAGGAACTATGAGGAAGGCGGGTATATTCTCTCTCTCTCTCTCTCCCTCTCCCTCTCCCTTTCTCTTTCTCGCTCTCTCTCTCTCTCTCTCTCTCTCTCTCTCTCTCTCTCTCTCTCTCTCTCTCTCTCTCTCTCTCTCTCTCTCTCTCTCTCTCTCTCTCTTTCTCTCTTTCTCTCTTTCTCTCACACACACACACACACACACACACACACACACACACACACACACACATTGCAGACTTGTATAAAAACAAAGATGCCTGTTGATACATGCTGCCAGAGAACCGGTAGCTTTTGCGCAAAAATAAGCTTCTGCGCTGTAACAAAATGGTGATTTCTCTTCATGTCAAAATGACGCGGCAAAATGAAGATGCAGTTTCTGCTCAATGCGGATTACTTGCCGGATACAGTCAGATGTCGAAACTCCTATGTGAAATAATGGCTCAAATTACTCCCGACTCAAGATCCGCCGCTTCCATTTCCTGCTGCAGAGTCCGAACAGGCGGCAGTGCCGCGGGGATCTCAAACCGCCGTCCCAGAGGGCCCCAGCACCCACTGGGCTTCGCTGCATTTCGGCGCTTAACCGCTCTGCTTGACGCCGATTTTGGCCGGAGGCCGCGGGCCTCGTTCCGCAGTCTTAAATCGGCTGCCGTTCGAAAGCTCGGCCGAACCCTCCTGGCCTGGAGTTTGAGATCTCCGACGGTGACGCTATGCCACGCTTGAGGCGGACCGAAGGCTCACGGTGTCTCTCTTTCTCTCGCAGCCAGACGCAGCGGAGCCCGCACGTTTTTTACCGCCACGACCTTATAAACCAGCTGCAGCACAACCATGCGCTCGTCACCCTGGTGGCTGAAAACCTGTCGGCGTACATGGAGAGCATGAGGCAGTTCTCCAAAGGTCAGTCGGCTCTCCAGCACCGGAGTGAATTTCATTGATTAATTTATTTAGTTTTTTACTGCATTCATTATTTTTAGATTTTTGTTTAATTTAGTTGAATCGAATAAAATCAAGACATACTCCTCTACACTAAGCATGCTTTATATTTTGATCTTTCATGACCTTATATGTCTTCACCAGTGCATTTTAGTTGTCAGTTATCACAAAAACGCTTTTGTTTTGAGCCTGTTTTAACTCTGCACCTTGTTGAACTTGGACTTGCATTCCTTACTTTCTTGTATTTACTGTTCAGTTGATTATATCAGATTGATGGTTGATACGGAGACATTTGTACACTGTTCTTTATGGAGGCCCTGGTTGGTAGCAGGCAGGTCCATGTCTTTAATACAAGTTTTGTTACTGTAAAGTAATGATTGGAGAGTGAGGTTTCGAGAACTCCGGAGAACAAAATGCCTGGCTCTCCACAGCAACACACAATGATTGGTTCAAACCAGTGAGTCACTAATGGTACATTTAAGCAGTGTAGCTCCACCCATTTTTGCATGCTTGAAACTCTCCCATCACTACTGCAAGGTAGGGCTGGGCAATATACTCATAAGACAGCCAATCAGCAGCAAGGTCGTACAGCTTCCGTGTGATCATGTGATGTGGTTTTGTCAATCAGATGGAAGCTGCAAGGCTCTGAAGTTTGCATCTTTATGACCGTATTAGGTATAATGTGGAAATAAAGGAATACACCACATAGTAGCGATGACCGTTCAAAAAATTATTTAACGAGTATATCGCCCAGCCCTACCACAAGGTTTATTAAATTTCTTTGTCAAACCGTTAATTAAAATGGTATTTTGGTTTAGTAAGTCCTGTTGACCGTGAAGCTCTAAAAACCTCAAGTCCCGGCGAGTTAAAGGAATGTTCTGGGTTTTTGTCCTCAGCCGAGCAGATGGATTTTGATCCGCAGACCGTTCGGGTTGGCAGTCGCTACAGCCACGTGCAGGAGGTCCAGGAGAGGCTCAACTTCCTGAGGTGAGTGAGGAGCTACGCTTCGAACGTGACTTAATTCAGGATTAAAACGTGATTAGATAGTCCACCTTCCCTGAAGGTGTGTGCGTGCACGTATGTGAGTGTGCGCGTATTTGAGTGTGTGTGTGCGCGCGTACGTGGGTGTGAGTGTACGTGAGTGTGTGTTTACATGAGTGTTTGTGTGTGCCATTCTGCTGTCTGGTTTACTATGTGGTGAGTTATAGTGCTTGTCCTGAAGACCTTTCACAAGGGTGTGTGTGCTGCTGCAGGTTTCTTCTAAAAGACGGGCAGCTTTGGCTCTGCGCACCCCAGGCCAAGCAGATCTGGAAGTGCCTGGCGGAGAACGCCGTGTTCCTGTGCGACAGGGAGGCCTGCTTCAAGTGGTACTCCAAGCTGATGGGCGACGAGCCCGACCTGGACCCTGACATCAACAAGGACTTCTTCGAGAACAACGTTCTGCAGCTGGACCCGTCCCTGCTGACGGAGAACGGCATGAAGTGCTTCGAGCGCTTCTTCAAGGCCGTCAACTGCCGGGAGGGGAAGCTGGTGGCCAAGCGCAGGGCCTACATGATGGACGACCTGGAGCTGATAGGGCTGGATTACCTCTGGAGGGTAGGCCTGACGCGCTGCCTCAAAACGGCTCATTTCGTCTGTCCCCACGCTGAGGAGTGGGTCCTGTCCAGGACCAGGAGATTGCTGGTTTTTGTTGTTACTCTGCAATAATCAGATCAACCGCTTTCATTTCCTGAAATGCGCTAAGTAGCTAAATTACTCCTTTAAAAAGAGGTTAGCTTGATTAAATTACCGACTGGTAGGTGAAATCAGTGAAGTGTAGACACAAAGTCACTGAAACTAAACCATTTGGGGGAAATTAAGATTTGAACGAGTAAATGGCAATGGGCCAGAAGTTGAGGGGAAAAAAATTATGGTAAAACTTAACTGTTTTCCGTGGTGTCAATTGATTAAGAGATTGACTTTAACAAAAACCAGCACAAACTGGTTTCCCAGGACAAAGGTTTGGGGCCACTTGGTCAGAGGAAAGTGTTGAATGTTGAAAGGACTGATACTTGCAAACCACGCAGGCTTGGGTGGTAATGGGTGGACTTTTTTGGGGGGGAAGTGGGCCTTTTGCCACAACCACACGGAGCATTGTGGAACTTTTTTCCCATTGGAAGTGCAAAGGACCTGAGCAGTATCCAGGATCAGTTTTGCCTTTTAGCTCGTAAAGGATAAGAAATCGGGTATGGACAGGGGCAATCTGATCCTGGGTCAGTGCTCTTGCCCTGAGCCGTTTTATATAAATGCAGGCCCAGATTTCTAATGAAAAGTTATACATGTGCATTCTGCCAGCCAAAGTTAAAGCTCGACTTAATTTGTTATGATATTAATTGTAAATATCTGAGGAACATTTGCCACCATCTTCATTTGGAAAATGTCAGCAGTTGAAAGCCATTTAATTAGCTGCTCTGTATACTTGGCATGCGTTTGAATTGTCTCTTTAATAAGGTCTCATTACCATTGGATTTAAAATCCGGAAAGGGCTATGACCCATTTAATGAAACAGTTTTCCTGTCCGTGCCCTACATTTGTGCGTTAATCCAACAGTAGGCACACTTGTTGCGCAAGGCAAGGAATTGTGATGCAGATTGTGGAATGCATAATATGTGTCCACGCTTTTTATACAGTGCAGGGATGTATAGAGCCAGTGGAAAGCAGTGATTAAGATGATGGCCAAATGTGTTACTTTGAAGGGAAAGTCTCAACAACTCATTCGGAATGTTCCTCTGAATTTTGCTCCCAAATGTCTGTCTGCACTGCCCGCCTTCCATATCCACATTGACACTTCCCTATGGCTTCGTCCGCCCACTCACACTTGCCAGGACGTGTGCGTGCAGGTACTCGTTTCCCCTGAGGGGAATTCAGACTGTGGACAAACGGTCCCCCTTTGAAAGCGTCACTTGTCGTGGTCACAAGACTGGATTCCCTTATGGAAAAAGAATATACTGCAGTATATTGTAAATGTATCAAAATTATCGTCACAGTATATTACATTTTCATAAGGGTTCAGCTGGCTTGTTTGCTCCCATTTACCGTTTTTTTATTAAAAACATTTTTTAACCACAATAACAGGTCGTGATTCAAGGAAGCGATGACATCGCCAGTCGAGCGATAGACCTGCTGAAGGAAATTTACACGAACCTCGGACCAAAACTACAAGTCAATCAGGTGAGCTGAGTTTTCCTCCAAGCTGGAACGCCGCCACGAGCCGCACCGTCTCGTATCGGCGCTTTGTAGGAAGCAGGATTCCGTCATTCATTTCATAGAATCGGAATATGAATATGAGATTGTTCCTAATTGCGTGCCCAAACGTCCCGCGTTGAATAATTGACCACATCTGTTCTCGAACAGTAGGATTTTGCAGATGGTGGTAGATGTCGAGTGATGTATATTCAGTCTGTAGGCAAACGTGTGGGAGGCAGCAACACAAAGAGCCGTCTCATGGAGGAAGCGTTAATGTGTCAGAAAACCGTTTGAACAGCCAGATCTGTGTCACGGGCCTCCAGCTAAAAGCGTGCCACATTTTTGCATATAATTGAGAATTTTCTGTGATATCTATGATAATCCTGTAGCTTTAGCTTATTAATGTTGCAACCACCATTTAGATTTTTAAGACTTCAGGAAAAGACAGAATTGTATAGTATTTTTGATGCCTGCCGCTTGTCTGTGTGTTGATGATCTTAACGGCACATTAAGCAGTAACCTAATGCTGAGGCACATGGAAAAACTGACCAGCTCCGAGACGCATCCTAATCCTAGATGGCGGTCCTGCGTATTGGTAGACGTCTTGCATTTTAGTTTCCCACGGAATAGTCTTTATCAAGAATTCCCGTTGTCAAGACATTTGTTCTGATCTCGGTGGACCCCGTAGGTAGAGATTCATGAGGATTTCATCCAGTCTTGCTTCGACCGGCTGAAAGCCTCCTACGACACCCTGTGCGTGCTCGACGGAGACAAAGACAGCATAAACTGCGCCAGGCAAGAGGCCATCCGCATGGTCAGGGTTCTCACCGTCCTGAGGGAGTACATCAACGAGTGCGACAGCGACTTCCACGAAGAGAGGACCATCCTGCCCATGTCACGGTAATGTTCCTCACGCTAACATTCCTCGTGCTAAAGTTGCCATAAAATTTCATAGATTTTTTGAAGGACACCCGAAAAATCTACTTTTGATGCTATACTGATCTGTCCCCCCTTGCCAATGGCAATACGCCAATATTATATATTTCTGTATGCTGTCCTGGAAAAGTTTGCCCGGTTGACATCCTCAATGTCGTAGCGATGATTAGCCGAATCAGAGAGCCGTGTTTCTGGTGCAGGATACAGCAAGGAATATATCTAAACAACCCCAGCATGGAGCAATGCAAGTATTTTTTAAAGGCTTCCAGCAGTGCAAGGATCAATGAAATACAATAGCATTGAATTCGGTGAAGTTCCCCATTTTAAGCATTAAGCTTATAACTGCTGGCGAGATAAGAACTCTGGAATAGGCCTATATAGACCTGACCTATTCCATTAGATAGTAACATCAAAATGAAATGAGGCAGCCTGGACCAAGTAATGGGTTCTTTTTGGACTGCGGCTAAATCTGGCCTTGGAATCTTAATTTTTTTTTTTTTGTGGCAGGGCGTTTCGAGGCAAACACATCACACTGGTGGTGCGTTTCCCCAACCAAGGCCGGCAGGTGGACGACCTGGACATCTGGTCCCACACCAATGACACAATCGGCTCCGTCCGCCGCTGCATTTTGACCCGGATAAAGGCCAACAGCACCCACACAAAAATCGAGCTCTTTATTGGTGGAGAGATCGTGGACCCGGCCGACGACAGGAAGCTGATTGGACAGCTCAACCTAAAGGACAAGACCGTAAGTGTTTTGGCTTGAAGAGGGTCATGGACACTTTTTATTTTTTCCTTTTTTGTGAGCGATTGTTTTTTATTGATAACAAGAAATGGTACTTATCCAAAACCTCCACCTCTCCTAAATACAAATGGATATTGATATTTTCTAAACATATATTTTCTATCTGTAATTTTTGCAGAAGCTCCATACCTCTATTTTAGAAGCTTATGTTTACAATGGCTACAAATTAGCTTTATTGATCCAGGCAGGGGAGATTCTTAGTTCCTAATTGCCTATTACCGGTCATAACTTGGAGGTTAGATTGAAGTACATGTTTGTCTGCAGTCTACAGGGCTAGCACATTTTCTCTGGGTATTCAGACTGCAATAATGATTTCTCCTCCCCTCTCTTTGTCAGTTAATCACAGCCAAGCTCACCCAGGTCAGTACCAATATGCCTTCAAGCCCTGATAGCTCCTCCGATTCGTCCACCGGTTCCCCCGGCAACCATGGGACCCATTTCAGCGACGGACCCAATCCTGAAGTCGAGAGCTGTCTTCCAGGAGTGGTAAGGGACCCGTTCTCTTTTGCGTTTCGGACTGTAACGCTACAGCCAATCAATGAGAACTCTTAACTTACCTGCGGATGCTGTCAAACTAAGGTTTCCTTCGGTCGATTATGTAATAATAACTTTATTCACGTATCACATTTTTGCACATTGCATTTCAGAGTGCTTTAACGTAGAAAGATAAAAGCAGAAGTGAAGTTTTCATTTGTGCGTGAGAGTTGAATTCATGAAACATTTAAGAAGTTACCCTGCACAATAAATAATTGAAATTGTGTGAGTTACCGATCCCCAGACCTACTCATAATAGAAGTTTTAACATGGCTGTTAGAAAATGAATGGCACCACCCATACTGTCTTTCTTTTCTATAGAACATGGCAAAAGCAATATAGCAGAAACCGCAAGCAATACTGGTGGAATTGTAACCTCTGTAAATGAATAACAGTAGATGATAAATTTGACTTTTTGCAGATTCTCTTATCCTGGCTACTTATGCAGATTTATGTATTTATTTATGAAGCATACAGTCCATTGAAGCATCTGGACATTCAGGTTAAGTAACTTGCCTCAGCTGGGAATCGAACCACAACTATTGAATTAGAAGCCCAGTTCCCTAACCATTTTACTACACTGCCGCCAATGCGTTGAGCAGACGCCGCCAATGCTAGACTCAGTCCTGTCACGCTATGGGCATTGTATGAGTGAGGGTAAGAGATTGTGTGTTTTTGGCTCGACCAAGAACTATCAGTGCCCCTTCAAAAAGGGAAACCGGAGCCTGGGAGCCGGCGATCCCGTAGCGCATTAATCCATAGTGTTTGCAAACAAAGCCATTTTAAATGAAAATAAAACATTTTAAAAAAGCAAATGCTTTTCAAACAGAGGACCAACTGTGCCGAACACATAATTTACCATGCCCTGCATTTTCACTTCCTTTTTAATTTCTTTTCCCTTTAATGACTGGCAATAGATCGTGGCCATCATGCAGTAGCCTCACGGTGTAACGTGTCTGTATGCATCTGAGCTGTAACCCTTCTGCTCGGTAGATTATGTCGCTGCATCTCCGCTACATCTCCTTCCTGTGGCAAGTAGCCGACTTGGGCTGCAACCTGAACATGCCGCTCCTCAGAGACGGAGCCCGAATTCTCACGAAGCTCATGCCCCCCGGTATGTGATCTCTTGCCTGTGTTTTCTGAAATCCTGCTGTTCTCAGCAAGTTTTTTAATTTGTCTGTGTTGAGGGACTTTTGGCTCTGTTAAATGTGATACATTTCCATTTTCTAGAGAAGTTCAATATGAGGATAGAGGCCAAATTCAGATTTTGGGGAGGGGAATTTGGACTCATTTACTTCCGTTTTTACAGTTGTCCTATAATTTGTTGAACTGTATCAAAATTATACAAAAGCAATTTGATCCTACCTTCACTTAAAATGACTGAGCCTGGAAATAAAGTGCAAGTAGCCAATCATAAGAAAGTAAATACTAGTTAGTTTTTTTTTTTTTTTTTACAATTCTTTATCTGTAAAAAAAAATATGCCTGTAATGGCTTATTGTATGTATTTTTGATAATAGATGTATGAGGGTGCATAAACAGAGTATGAAGGCAATGCACCGATGTTCCCTTCTCTATGAAACCCGCCGTAAATAGTCCGCTCGTTGTAAATGGTCGTCTTTCTCTTTATAAACGGGAGCTCTTCTTTTTCTCCTCTCCAGATAACACTACTGTAGAAAACCTGCGTGCCACCTGCCTGGATCACGCCAAGCTCGGAGAGAACAGCCTGAGCCCCACGTTGGACTCCCGATTTTTCGGCCCGTCGCCCTCCCAAGTGCTCTACCTGACCGAGGTTCGCATCACGTGACCCCCCCTCTCGCACCACCCTCCTCACGTGACTCAGTCGTGTGGCATTGAAGCTACGTTTCTTTCAGATCAATTGGCTACTTAAAGCGCCATGTCCTCATGCTCTCAGTCTTTGGCATCTACTGTGGCCCTTAATGTTGTGGTGTTGGTTTATGGGGCCCAGCTATATTCCTGGAGGGCCAGAGTGTATGCTGGTTTTTGTTCCAACCAGTTTCCCTGGCAAAATGTTTGAAACTACTCGTATACACCAATACTGGTTCACCCCTATGTCAGAGCACAGTAAAACATTTACCCCAGTTATTCTAGTGCTGTCTTCAGCAGTACGCCACAATTTTATAATAAAAATGTCAGATCAAGCAAATGATTGGGCGAGTTAACAGAAGCTGGCATGAAATCCCGAAACGGATTGTCTCTTGTTGCAAACCCCTGGTTTATATAATGACTCCTTAATGACTACTTACAGGCTGTCATATTTTTTTTTTGCCTCACTGATTTGTATAGCACAAACAATTGTATAGAACAGCAAAATGTTTTGATATCGGTAGCTCTTGGTATCTTAGTATAGAATCAGTTGCATGGACTTTCATAAGTGGTTTCGGATAAGAGCATCCACCGAATTACTGACTGTAAACAATGGCGTTGTTAAACCCTGTGGTGACCCCTGACCCCTCCCCTCCCCGCAGGTGGTTTATTCCTTGCTCATGCCAGCCAGCGGCACGCTCGGAGAGGAAGCCAGCGACTTCCAGTACAACTTCTTGAAGAGCGGCGGCCTGCCCCTCGTTCTGAGCATGCTCACCAGAAACAACTTCCTGCCCAACGCCGACATGGAGACCAGGCGGGGTGCCTATCTGAACGCCCTGAAAATAGCCAAGCTACTATTAACGGCGGTGGGATTCGGCCACGTGAAGGCGGTAGCGGAAGCCTGCCAGCCAGTTGTGGAGGGAGCGAGCCCAGTGTCGCCGGTAAGCATCGCTCCCAAAATATCCCCCACGTTTCCCTCATTGGAGAGCATGCTCCATAGGCTAGAACTATTCATAGGCTATTCATAGATTTTAGATGACATCTAAATATATAGTATACCCGCATGTGCCCCTAAAGCAGAAACACTGTGCTAGGTTACACAATTCTCCTCCCTAAGATAGTCTAACTCTCTGTTACAGACCTGAGTCAGTATGACTGAAAGATGGCTTTTCTTGGCATGGCACATTGTAATCGAATTGGACAGCCTAACTCAGCCGCATGAACACTCATCTAATGGGCATTGCAACAACAATGTAGTCACAGACAGTAAAACAGGAAGGAGAGACTATTATGTTAGGCGGCGCTATAAGTGCATCCCGATGTAACATTTTAGGAATTTTAATGGCTTCTTGGTACATATATAGTGGAGAGGAGGCCATATTTGTATCAAATTTTTTTTACCTTTATAAATCACCGCTTCTCTGCTGAATTTCAGCGAAGGCCTCCCGTGTCTCACCCCGCTCTGTTATAAATGTCACTGGTGTATGGTGTCTGGGGGAATCGGTGTTCCACCAGTACTCCCCTTAAGGTCTTCTATTTAAAGTAGGGAGACTGGAGAATATACGCAGACCTGACAGGCCAGAGGGGGGGAAATTTTTTTTTTTTTTAAACAGTCGGGTGAATATTCTTCAAAGTCTGTCCGCAGATCAAAGGCACCTACCTGATTTCAAAGTGAACTTAAGTATGTTAATGCGAAAGTGTCTTTTTTGTTGACCTCTCCCAGATAAACCAGGCGACTCACGACCAGGCCCTGGTTCTTCAGAATGCCCTCCAGAACATCCCCAACCCGTCGTCCGAGTGCATGCTGCGGAACGTGGCCGTCCGATTGGCCCAGCAGATCACCGATGAGGTTGGTGTCCAGTGCAGGCCTTGGAGCCTCTCTACAGTGATTGCTCTACCCCAGTCAGAGGCTCTTCGTGGGTCATGGTGTTGAAAAACATTTGAAAGGATAAGTGAGGAGTGTGTGAATGTGTGTCCTTGTGATTCCGCTTTTCTGTGAAATTGTGAGTTCTTCCCATGTGACCAAAAAGAATTGCTCAACCATTTAGAACGAAATCATGGCAACAGTCCAGTTTAATTTGGGCTGTTTGTTTGTGTTTTTTTCTCTTTCCAGCAAATGATGAGCAATTCATGTTTAATTGCAGAACTTTTTTTTACAGAAGAACACATAATAACAGTTTAACGTGTATGCTCTTCTGAGAAATATTATTTGGAAAGTGACGGCACCGCTGTCAAATCAGCAATGCACTTTAAATTGTTTTTACTCCGCACTGCGTTTCAAATTTAACTTTAAATTGTGCCTTTCCTCACTTACTGTGAACACATCAGAATGAATCTGAGGCATGTTGTCTTTTTTCATGCAGAACTTCTTCCAGGCTTCCAAGTACATCCCGGACATATGTGTGATCAGGGCAGTGCAGAAGATCGTCTGGGCGTCGGGCTGCGGGACAGTCCAGCTGGTCTTCAGCTCCAATGAGGAGATCAGCAAGATCTATGAAAAGGTAGGGCCTTCACCTTCAGTTGCTCCGGTTTACGAGTCTTACAGAAAAGTAGGGCCTTCGCATTCACCTGCTGCTGTTAACGAGTCTAACAGGAAGGTAGGGTCTTCGCTTTCACCTGCTGCTAACGAGTCTAACAGAAAAGTAGGGCCTTCGCATTCACCTGCTGCAGTTAGCTCGACTTACAGAAAGGTAGGGCCTTCGCATTCACCTGCTGCTGTTAACGAGTCTCACAGGAAAGTAGGGCTTTTGCTTTCACCTGCTGTGGTTAACGAGTCTAACAGGAAGGTAGGACAGTCACCATCAGTCGATCCGGTTATCGGGTCTTACAGAAAAGTAGGGCCTTCATCTTCAGTTGCTCCGGTTGTCGGGTCTTACAGAAAAGTAGGGCCTTCACATTCACCTGCTGCTGTTAACGAGTCTAACAGGAAGGTAGGGCCTTCGCATTCACCTGCTGTGGTTAACTAGACTTACAGAAAGGTCAAGTCTTAACTGTTCACCTGCTGCTGTTAACGAGTCTTACAGAAAGGTAGAGCCTTAGTTGTTTACCTGCTGCGGTTAACTAGACATACAGAAAGGTACAGCCTTAGTTGTTTACCTGCTGCGGTTAACTAGACTTACAGAAAGGTAGAGCCTTAGTTGTTTACCTGCTGCGGTTAACTAGACTTTCAGAAAGGTAGAGCCTTAGTTGTTTACCTGCTGCGGTTAACTAGACTTTCAGAAAGGTAGAGCCTTAGTTGTTTACCTGCTGCGGTTAATGAGTCGGGGGAGCCACCATCAGAAAAAAGGCTGGGCTTTTACAGTTTACTTTCACAGTTAGACTAAAGGAACTAAATCATAAACCCCTGTACATGTAATGGCCTGCTTTGTAAGATCTTGACAAATTACTCCTGTTGACATTATTCGGAAGGTCTCCTCTGCTGTTTATTATGAAAAGTGTACGGTTATAGCCATTCACGTTTTCGACTGCTTATCATCTTTGAGATTTCAAAATGAATCATCTATACATGTTGCGGGTACCTGCCGTTCGAGCACGCCGTCATGTCAGTCATGCGGTGTTCCCGTCTTGCGTCTTATTTTGAAGGATTGCACTCTGTCATTTGTGTGATTCCTTTGCCTCAGGCTCCCACAGTTCATTACCGTTTTTGTCCAAGATTTCTATGAGATGTTGGAGAAATAAATGCTTTAATGGTGTTGGATCGAGAAAGAAAAATCCACCACTTGTCTTATAATAAAGAGGCAATCCAGTCAGGAAAACACTCACACCAGATCCAATTATAAGGGTCTTTATTTCTGCAGAAAAAGTACGCCTGCTGACAGTCAACATCGTACTAAAAAAAGCATTATTTACAGCAATTTTTTTATACCTTCTAAGAGGGACTGTACAATCGTGTTCATGCCAGCATTAAGGTCAACCAGCTCATTAGGTAGAAAAGTTAGTTTCAGCTGCACACTCAAGGCCTGGAGGAGTCGAGGATAGGCCCCGGTCTGTGATATATTGACACTTAGCTTACACGATTGCCCAGCCATCCCATATTGAATTCCACATTGAATGGAAAATAACAAGAAAAGTTGAAAAGGTCAGAATACGTACTTTTACGTAACTTGTCATAAGAATAATATGCAAAATAATACAGATACAAACATGTTAACCCTTCAATGGAAATTGTATTGCAATGCAAAGTTGGAAGACGGAGCATGTGAAAATGGTAAAACTATTTGATTAAAAGCTTATGAAAAACAAATGGTACGTACAATAGTACTACCACAGTGAAGATAAGTATCTAGATGCATTTGACCGAACGCGGGCAATTTTTCCTTTAACTCCCCTTTTTGTCGTTTTGTGTAGACAAATGCGGGGAACGAGCCGGATGGCGAGGATGAGCAGGTGTGCTGTGAGGCGCTGGAGGTCATGACCCTCTGCTTCGCCCTCATTCCCACCGCCCTGGACACACTGAGCAAGGAGAAGGCCTGGCAGACCTTCATCATAGACCTGTTGTTGCACTGCCAGAGCAAGTGAGCCACCCGCAGTCCCACACTGTGTGTGTGTGTGTGTGTGTGTGTGTGTGTGTGTGTGTGTGTGTGTGTGTGTGTGTGTGTGTGTGTGCGTGCGTGACTGTGTGTGCGTGCTGTGTGTGTGTTTGTGTGCGTGTGCATGACTGTGTGCGCCCCTGTGCGTGTGCGCGTGCATGCATGTATGTTTGTGTGTGTGCGCTGTGGGAATTTGACATTTATTATATGAAAGTACATGGTGTAATAGAATGTATAAACTTGTCTGTGCTAGTTAAGTTTCGAATGAGTGACCTTAAGCCTGTATTCTGAAAAACAAGGCCACAAGAAAAATGCCCAGAGAATCATTCTTCAGATAAAGGATTTGCCACAAAAGCGGAGCCAGTTTATGCAAAACAGGAAACGCCAAAACTCATAGATAAGTTTCTATCATAATGGAAAAATACTAGACATGTACTGGACATGTGTAATTCTAAACGCTTGAGATTGGTTTAAATCATACGCCCAGTGATGTACAAACCCCTTTTTAGCCTACAGTATATAAGCACCACAGTAGCAGAGATGGAGCGAGCGTGCGAGCGAGAGCGCGCTTCCAGCGCGCTTCCAGAGGACCACAGATGTACTAACCCATTGTGCTCTTCTGTAAAGACTTCGAGCTGACAAATAAATACAAAGTGTTTTAATCTTTCGAATTGAATTGAAGAGTATCCTTGATCTACCTCCTTGACCACGAAAAGCAATACATTTAAATTGCTAACAGCGCGCACAAGTGCATGTGTGTGCGCTGATTGACCGTATATTTTGCCCACTTTCGTGTCTGTGCTGATTGGCTGTCATTTGCCCATGTCAGATGGATGTTTGTCCTGATTGGCTGCGTTATTCACACAGGTCTGTTCGTCAGATGGCTCAGGAGCAGTTTTTCCTCATGGCAACCAGGTGTTGCATGGGCCACAGACCCCTCCTCTTCTTCATCACCCTCCTCTTCACCGTTTTAGGTGTAAGTTTTTCAAATGTTAATATTTGGGCCTTTGCATAGCTGTTGTTGTGTGTGAAGTTGATGTTATCTTCAACCACGTAATATATAAAAACATTAAATTGAACGTTTTAATCATTTGAATTTGGGATTAAGCATTCAGGACCACTCTCCATAAGCCTTGAAGCTAGCACTTCTATTGTTGATGAAGCAAAGCCTCTCCTACCCACCAGCTAGTGGTTTTCCTGAGAGTACATGGAAAAACACAAAACATTGTTTTAGGAGGGAGGGTGCCTTCCACATATAGTTCTCTGACCACTTAAAACTGAGAAGAACATTTCCTTGAGCGTTTGTCAGTGGGAGGAGTTATGAATGGTGACGATTACATTTTCAGATAAGCCATGAAAGAATGACTGGCTTGTTTTTTTTTCTGCAAGTCATCCTCTGTCAGGAGAACTTATGACCGCCATCTGTAGTGTAATAATTTGGTTTGTAGTGTAATACGTTTTGTCTTTTTAATATAGTTTCATCTGCCCCTTCCCTGCCCTCACATTGTAGAAAAGTGTTTTTCTCATTTATGACAATATTTGTTGTGTATTCATCCAAAATTAGATTAGTCAGGGAGAGAGTTTAGGGATGTGCTTTTTGGCCTATACAATGCATTTGCAAATGCTCAACTGTCTTAAGTATTTGGTAACGTATGAACCAAATCACATTTACGTTTTGTTATCGTTTCAAGTTCATATTTTGATATGGTATTGCTGTAGTTTCCGTTTTAAAAGCATTCGGCTTAGTGAATGTGACGTACGGGAGTTCAATCAGTGCGCGGCTGCCCTCGTGTTTTCCCAGAGCACTGCAAAGGAGAGAGCCAAGCACGCAGGCGATTACTTCACGCTGTTACGCCACTTACTCAACTACGCGTACAACAGCAACATCAACCTGCCCAACGCCGAGGTTCTGCTCAACAACGAAATCGACTGGTTGAAAAGGATCAGGGTAGGTAGTACCCCCCTCTGTTAAAGTTAATCGATCGTTGCTTTGCCATTTGATGTTTCGAAGGGGGGAGGTGGCTCGTTCATTGCATTATACGTTTTTTTTTTTTGTGTGTGTAGTAGGATGAAGGTCTGTGACAGTCTTAATTATAGTTTTGTTTGATTTTAAATATATATTGCATGCCCGTGTTTTATTTGTCAGTAATTAAAATTGAAAAAGTCTCTTAAAAAGAATAAAAATACAAAGGAAAAAAGGTTTTTGGAACATATTTCTGTTTAAATGTTTGGTTGTCAGGATGAAGTAAGGATGACAGGAGAGACCGGGGTGGAGGAGACCATTCTGGAAGGTCACCTAGGGGTCACCAAGGAGCTCCTGGCCTTCCAGACCCCGGAGAAGAAGTACTACATCGGGTGCGAGAAGGGTGGGGCCAACCTCATCAAGGTGAGTCCACCTCATCGGCCCAGGGCATTGATGATGATGATGATGATGTTTATTATCGTGGTGTGATGGATTATATTGATGTAGCACTTTTCAGTGTGATTTACAGTTCATTGTCATTTTGTTTACGATCAAAGGTCTGAAAATGGTGCTTTTTTCTTCTCTCTCTCTCTCCCTTTATTTTCTTTTCCCTCCCCCTCCTCCTCAGGAGCTGATAGATGACTTCATCTTCCCAGCCTCGAATGTGTACCTGCAGTACGTGAAGAGTGGGGAGTTCCCGGGCGAACAGGCCATCCCTGTCTGCTGCTCCCCTGCCACTATCAACGCAGGCTTTGAGCTGCTGGTGGCGCTGGCCGTCGGCTGCGTACGGAACCTCAAACAAATCGTTGACACGCTCACCGACATGTACTACTTAGGTAGGCGGAGTTAAATGTGGATTCATTCATTCACCCTTTGTGGCAATCTGAGCAGCTACTGGCTGATTCAGTGGTGATACCGTTGTGATGGTACAGGTTTCCCTTGGTTCTAAAAATCCATAAATACCCATGCTAAAATGAAAAGTTGCTCAAAGTAATGAAAAAAATTGCCCAAATGGCCCACTGCCAGAGAACATTGGCCGAATTGAAAAGAAAAGACAATGAGAAAATTAGTATTTCTTGGTAACTCGCTAGCTCATGTCGCTTGATATCAAATCTTGAAATATCAGTGCGGTGAGAGTGCTAACAAATTGGACAGCTCACTGATTTGAACATTGAATCCGCAACCAAAATTCATCGGTCACCAGGAAGCGAAGTGTTTGTCTTTGTGGACAAAATTTTTTAATGCCAATTGCCTCAAAGTGGATGTCCACCATGTAGTCTGGCATTTATGTCACAGGAAAATATAATTAAAATGTCACTGAAAGGTCACGGAAACAAACCTCGTTTGAGTGGGAACCATGCTGGAACTTTTGTGAAATGTGGTGTGAGGGGCTTAATTAAAAAATTGTCACCCCCTCCTGATCCTCCCACATTCTAGGTTGTGAAGCACTTACAGAATGGGAGTACTTACCGCCAGTGGGACCCAGGCCTTCCAAAGGCTTTGTGGGGCTGAAGAACGCGGGGGCCACTTGCTACATGAACTCTGTGATCCAGCAGCTCTACATGATCCCGCCCATCAGGGGAAGCATTCTGGCCATCGAGGGCACCGGCACCGACGTGGACGACGACATGTCCGGGGACGAGAAGCAGGAGAACGAGGTACCTGCCCCCGCAGACTGAAAGGGGAACTGCAACCTCATAACCAGCGCAGCACTTGTATATACTGCTGAATGTCTGTGGGAAGTGTGGGATATACAGTAAAAACTCATTTTCCCATATAATCCTCAAGGCTACGTCCCATAAGTGCCCTTGTATAGTGCCTGTTGCCCAATGACGATACTCATCCTTGCCCAGGATTCAATGACTGACAATCAAGCCATCTCCCAGCATTGATGCCATGTAGGCACAGCTTGGAGCCGAGGGCAGTTATAGGCACTAGAGCACTATATGGCATATTAAACTACACCCTGATGTGTAGTGCTAAACAGGCGTTTTGTACAGGAGTTTATCTTGAGGATGTAAGTGTGGGGACTTGGTGATTGGCAGATTGGTGGGGTTTGGAAGGACATTTGTACTTTTCAAAGATTATTCTCTTTAGTGTCTGTACAGTTTACCAGTAATTTTTGCATCTGAAATGGAATTCTATAAAAAGCGGCATGCTTCTGAAATCTTCTTCATTTATCATATTATTAAGCTTGAAATTAAAATACAAGTCGTCGATCGCGAGAAAATAATGGATAAGGATACCTTTTTTTAAGTTATATATTTTAGGGCTTTTCAGCTTTATTGGACAGCACAGTGTAGAGAGACAGGAAGAATGGGAGCGAGAGAGAGGGAGAGACATGCGACTAAGTTCGCACGGCTGGATTTGAACCGCCAACGTCGCAGCTCGCAATGAGCATGCATGTGCACGGTGCTCTTACAGGCCACAGGCTACGCCACGAGACACCCCAATAAGGATACCTTTTATTTCCGAGCTGCAAAAATGATTTTCCCTGATGTAACTGTTTAATGTCTGAATTTGTGGTAAAATGGTATGAGGGTGATGCACTCTTGTTTCCTTGTTTAGAAAAAGCCCGTGGTATAGCCTGTCACATGGTCAGAAGAAATGTTCTCCGCATGTGTATCCACTTAGTCAGAATCCTGGTGTATTTTATCCTATGCAGTAAGTGTTGCGTTTGCACCCGCAGAGCAACGTCGACCCTCGGGACGAGGTGTTCAGCTATCACCAGTTCGACGACAAGCCCTCCCTCAGCAAATCGGAGGACCGGAAGGAGTACAACATCGGGGTGCTGCGCCACCTACAGGTCATTTTTGGACACCTGGCCTCCTCCAGGCTGCAGTACTATGTCCCGCGCGGGTTTTGGAAGCAGTTTCGGTAAGCTCCGCCCACACACACTGCATCAGAAACCGCAGCTAAGGCTGAGACATGATGTCTCTTGTTCAGTGAAAGGGTTGGCTTTGACATGGCTCTTCTGGGCCCAGTAAGGGTAGCAGCTATCAGTGACTGCAGGTTCTGGTCATCTGTTTTCAGTATGTGCAATGTCATTAGTGACAGTTAGCAAGTCCGAGTCATCTGTTCCCAGCAATTGCAGGTCATTAGTTATCAGTGACTGTGCAGGTCTTGGTCATCTGTTCTCAGTAAGTGCAGGTCGTTAACTATCAGTGACTGTGGATAAAGTGGGTCTCTTTCTGAAGGCTATTGACTTTTCTGTCCTCAGTAAGTGCCGAAGAGTTCAGTTACCAGGAACAATTTGCAGTCTAATCAGGTTACACTCTTTCTATTTTCAGAAAGTGCACGTCATTGGCTATCAGTGACTGTGGGTAAAGACTGCATAACTGTGGGTAAAGAGGGTCGTTTTCTGCAGGTTATGGTATTTACTGTAACCATGGGGAGGCTTATGGTCTCTGATCACATTATGGTTTTTTGTGTTCTCAATAAGAGCTGGACCTCTGAGTGCTTATAGTCCATAACCCAGTTATCATCATCTGTCATCAGATAGGGCAGCAACTATTAGTGACTGTGTATCCAGATAGTATTTCTCTGCATGTTATGCTGTTCTGAGCAAGTGCAAGTCATTACCCATCAGTGACAGTTATCTCGTTCAGGTCTTTAATCAGCGTATGCTCATCTGTCATCAGTAGCTCGCAGTGGCCGTACATAAAGAGGGCCTCTCTGCAGGTTATCTTTTCTGTAGCTAACTGATCGTGCAGGACATTAGCTTTCGGCGATGGTGGTAAAGAGAGCCTCTGTCTCTTGGCGGGTCATGGTCTTCTCTGTTCTCCATAAGTGCAGCACAGTAGTCATTACAGTAGCTATCAATACCTGTCGATAGAGAGGATTATGGTCTTTTCTGTGCCCGTGCAGGCTATAATCTCTGATGAGGTTACGATCTTTTCTGTTCTCAGTAATCGCAGGTCATTGTAAGGAGAATCCCAGAGTGCCTGCTGTAGGCTAAATGGCCAACTACACAGCTGTTTGGCCAGCTGCTTTTAGACATGTGTTTAAGGTTTGCTAATTCATTCCGTGAAAATGAGATCATCGGAACAAGTTTTTTTCACCTGGCTGGCTTCTCAAAAATTTGGAAACCCCCTGTCATTGGCTGTCGGTAACCGTGCGTAAACAACCCCCTCTCGATGCAGGTTATGGGGCGAGCCGGTGAACCTGAGGGAGCAGCACGATGCTCTGGAGTTCTTCAACTCCCTGGTGGACAGCCTGGACGAGGCCCTGAAAGCCCTGGGCCACTCGGCAATGCTGAGCAAAGTGCTGGGGGGCTCGTTTGCCGATCAGAAGATCTGTCAGGGCTGCCCTCACAGGTAAGAGAGAGGCTCCCATCTTCTCACACCTGTGTAGACCTGCAGGGCTGCCCTCACAGGTAAGGAGAGTGAGGCCCCCATGTTCTCACCACCTGTGTAGACCTGGTGTGAAACTGTGTATTTCTAGGACGAATGATGTGAAACTGTATTTCAGGGTTCAGTGGTGTGAAACTGTATTTCTGGGACGAATGATGTGAAACTGTATTTCAGGTATGAATGCGAGGAGTCCTTCACCACACTGAATGTAGACATCAGGAACCATCAAAACCTTCTGGACTCGATGGAGCAGTACGTCAAAGGGGACTTACTGGAGGGGGCCAATGCCTACCACTGTGAGAAGTGCAACAAGAAGGTGTGTGTGATTACAGCCAGAACTGTGGCCGCTATTTAACCTAAGCCTAAACTCTTAAAGCTAGAATATGTAAAAACATTTCAAAGTCATAGCATCCTTTGGCCCTGCCCACTGAGAAAGAGACACCCCCACCCCACTGCTTCCACAGACCTCTTTGTGAACATGCAAGTCGTCTGGATATGACTGCAGGATTACAGACTGGTATAGCTAACATTACAAAAAAAGTAATCTAAAAATCGAGGTAAAACAACGGAATCTTTTTTGTTGTTGCAGAGTTGTTGCATAACACTGCATTCGTGTAGCGTTAGTCTGAATCAGACACTATCTGGCTGCAGCTGGTATGCATGGTAACTTATAGCAGAGTAGCCGGTTCTTGCTAACACGACCTATAGTCTATGACGTATAACGTTAGCAAACATTTTCTTCTTCCAAGAACTAGCCGCCAAATAAAGTAACTATATCAATAATAGCAACCTAACTACTATTCACAAATTCAGTTGACTCACTTGCAAGCAGAACGTCCAGATAAATTTGTGTTTACACCTGTCCAGTTGAATATGGGAGCTCCATGTCTGTCTTTAAACGAATTCGCTCCCGAACATCTTGCCACCTTCTAAAATGAGCACCTATGTTTTCTCCAGTTTTCGAGCAAGCTTTATCCAATTCCCTTTTATTTTTCTTTGCATGAAATAGCGCCGGTGTAACGGGTCGCTGTTAAATTTATAGCTGGTAAACTAGCAAGGTCAATTTCACTGTTGATCGGTCGGTTCACGTTGCGTTCTATGGTCATGACCCACTTTGTTTTGAAAACAAAATTCGGGCAAATCGCTGGTTTTAGAATGCAGAATTTGAGGGTATAAACAGTGTATGGTGCTGGATTTCTCTCTCAGCAGTTTTTTCTATGACTGCTACCAACTAAGCATGACCATTATCTGATATTTTTCAGAAAACAAACTTGTGTATTCCAGCTTTAAGTGTGTTTCTGATGCCGCGTAAATACTCCATTACTTAAACACATGTAAACGCACTGTTCTTTCCGCCCCCGCGGTTAACATAAACCGATTCTCAAACTCCAGTCATGAAGGGCCTGCAGATTTGTGTGTTTTACTTTTAGTCAGTCCAATATGTGTGGACTTCTTAGCCTTAGCTAATCAGTGACTTAATAAAATGAAGCACATTGGTGCTGAAATGCGCCTAAAGACCAGAAAACCGTGCGACCCTCTAGGACTGGAGTTTGAGATCCCTGCCTGAAAGTGTGGGGGTTTTTGACTTGCCCATTAACAGTGTATTAGTGGGGTGAAAGACGCCCAATTTAGTTATGGGCCCATTTTGTTTTGGCCCGGTCCGGTCTTTAAAAGGGCGCTCGCTATATCCCGCAGGTGGACACAGTGAAGCGGCTACTGATCAAGAAGCTTCCGCCCGTGCTGGCCATCCAGCTGAAGCGATTCGACTACGACTGGGAGCGTGAGTGCGCCATCAAGTTCAACGACTACTTTGAGTTCCCGCGCGAGCTGGACATGGAGCCCTACACGGTGGCGGGCGTGGCCAAGCTGGAGGGCCACGATGTCCACCCGGAGAACCAGGTGATCCAGACCGAACCCCCGGCGGAGAATGAGGCGCCTGGGGGCTCCCGCTACCAGCTGGCGGGGGTCCTGGTCCACAGCGGCCAGGCGAGCGGGGGCCACTACTACTCCTACATCGTCCAGAGGAGCGGGGGTGACGGCGAGCGCAACCGCTGGTACAAGTTTGACGACGGCGACGTGACCGAGTGCAAGATGGAGGACGACGAGGAGATGAAGAACCAGTGCTTCGGCGGCGAGTACATGGGCGAGGTCTTCGACCACATGATGAAGCGCATGTCCTACCGGAGGCAGAAGCGCTGGTGGAACGCCTACATCCTCTTCTACGAGCGCATGGACGCCGGCGACAGGGACGGGGAGCTGGCCAAGCGCGTCTCCGAGCTGGCCCTGGCCGCCGTGCCGCGGAACGTCTTGATGCCCACGGCTATCGAGTGCAGCGTCCGCAAGCAGAACGTCCAGTTCATGCACAACCGCATGCAGTACAGCCTGGAGTACTTCCAGTTTGTGAAGAAGCTCCTGACCTGTAACGGCGTCTATTTAAACCCGCCCCCTGGTACGTACCCGCGTTCTGCTTCGAGAAGCCGTTAACTCTTTACGTGACATGACATTTAGGGGTTTAGCAGACGCTTTCACTAAACAACTTACTGAAGTGAACACAAAGATGTAGGGCAAGGATGATTATGTAAAGCAATGATTATGTAAAGTTACCAGCATCACACCCAATGGTTGTAGTCTTCGCATGAACCTGCAACATAGACATGGTGCCCCAGTGTAGAAACTGTAATGAGGATTTAGTGTTGAGGTTTCAAATGGATTTCAGGGGTGCATCTTTATGTTGCTAAGCATGCGCCTTGGATACCTTTGCTCTGATAGTGTGCAGGTAAGTGCTGAACGTGGCCGGTGTTGACAGTTTTTTTCCGTCGGACCCTTGGCACCAGCGTTGGAATATTCTAGTCACGCCTCGGTCCTGCCCAGGCGACCGCCTCTTCGCTGCAGGGAGTGATTGAAGAGTGGCGCAGTGTTTGCTACCGCAAAACCGTAGCCCGCTCTGCATTTGAAGTATTGCAGTCATGCATTATTAATCAAGGGATTGAATTTGCAGCTTTTTTTTGGTACTTTTGTACTTGTACTCAATGTACTGTTAACCATTGCCGCGAAAGCACTGGGGTTGCAGAGAACTTCCTGAAAGTGCGTTTGCATGAGTCAGTGTGCGTATGTATGTTTGTGCGTGTGAATGATTCATCCTAATGGCTCCTCTGAAACGCTTAATGATACAAATTGCAGGAGGGAGTCGGTCAAGACATCCGCCTCTGTTATCCTTTCTTATGTTCATGAGAGTAGAGCACTCGTTACTTTTTCTGACTTGAATGTTAAGCTTGACGTCATGTTCTTTATCTGAACTAGATCTCAAATGATAATGAGGAGCTCTTTGGGTTAATCGTCCCCTTCTGTAGGACTTCTGTAGGCGGTTTCTGTTTGTCCAATGAAATTCATTTCACTACCCTCTCTTCCGTCAGCGAAAAGTCTGTCGTGAAACAGGTCTCAATTTTCTCCCATGTTGTTCACGTGTGGTTTGATTAGGACAAGATCATCTTTTGCCTGAAGCGGAGGAAATGGCGATGATTAGCATTCAGCTGGCTGCTCGATTCCTGTTTAGCACAGGGTTCCACACCAAGAAGGTAGTGCGAGGCCCTGCTAGTGATTGGTGAGTTTTTTTATTATGCGCTTTAGCCACACACCCCCAACCCCAACCTCCCCTCACAGAAATGGAATATACTGCTGTAAATTGTCAATACATTGGCTATTTGGAAAATATAATGATAAATATGTTTCACGGCAGTAGTATTTTAAAAAACATGTAATATATGCTAATAATATAACATCCAATATATGAAAGCAATTGTTTGTATATTTGGCCATATGTTGCAATGTCTTTTTGATCCTGGTAATTTATTTTAATATGTTAGCAGTATGCTCTATTTCCGTAAGGCCCCTCCCCCTCCAGTGAAACCCTTGGGACGACGTGGTGACTCACCCTTCTGTCCGCCCCCGCAGGTACGACGCCCTATGCATCCTCCTTCGCCACAGCAAGAACGTGCGCTACTGGTTCGCACACAACGTCCTGTTTGCCTTCATCAACCGCTTCTCTGAGTACCTGCTGGAGTGCCCGAGTGCGGAGGTGAGGGGTGCCTTCGCCAAGCTGGTGGTGTTCCTGGCGCACTTTTCTCTGCAGGACGGGCCCTGCCCCTCCCCCATTGCCTCACCTGGGCCGTCCACCCAGGTGCAGCCGGTAAGCATCCGCCACAACACAACCATCAACTATAAATACAAAGCACTGCATAAAATATATTGACAAAAGCAGTCACTGCAATATATTGAAATAAAATGCATTATCTTTATTAAAAAGGATGTCGCAACATGTCATGATTTATGGGTATTTACTATATTGAAATATATTGCATCATTGTAGTTTTTTTTAAAAATCCATATGTAAATTACAGAAACCAGATAAAGGGAGTTTTTCCTTTTCCAAAATTTTTAGGCTGAAATCTGCTGGAAAACATATTGCGATAAATTTTGTGAAGTGCCCAGCACCAATTGTTTGGGTTTGCTTTTTGATTTGAAAACGGCGGCCGTAATTTCAACATGCCGATCGATGACTCCTTGTTGTCCTTGGTGACAGGCCTGTGATAATTTGAGCCTGAGTGACCACTTGCTGAGGGCAGTGCTGAACCTTCTGCGGAGGGAGGTGTCTGAACACGGCCGGCACCTGCAGCAGTACTTCAACCTGTTTGTCATGTATGCCAACCTTGGTAAGGACCCTGCCTCTCTCTGTCTGCTCCTCCCCCCTCCATCGGGCTAAACCCCGCCTCTCTCTGTCTGCTCCTCCCCCCTCCATCGGGCTAAACCCTGCCTCTCTCTGTCTGCTCCTCCCCCCTCCATTGGGCTAAACCCTGCCTCTCTCTGTCTGCTCCTCCCCCCTCCATCAGGCTAAACCCTGCCTCTATCTGTCTGCTCCTCCCCCCTCCATCGGGCTAAACCCTGCCTCTCTCTGTCTGCTCCTCCCCCCTCCATCGGGCTAAACCCTGCCTCTCTCTGTTCCTCCCCCCTCCATCAGGCTAAACCCTGCCTCTCTCTGTCTGCTCCTCCCTCCCCCCCCGATTTTGACGGGCCATAGAGTACTCAAGTGAGTACGTCAGTCGTGGGCGGAGCCTGGTTTCGGAAGTAAATTCCCTATGGAAGATAGAATGGGTTTTGGAGACTATCGACTATTTCTTGAAATCTGATTTATAGAATGACCCAAAATGTTCCTGGATTAGCCTGTGTGGTACAAGGATATATTCCATATATCACATGTTCCAATTAAATTTTTTTGAAGTAATGCATTAATGAATGTAGTTCGACTTGTAGTCCACTTTAACAGACTACATATCCAGTACTGCAAGGCACGGGTGGTTCTCGACCAATAAAATATCATCATCTCGTCTGTCTGACTGTGGCAGATGGGAGTAGGCTACTGCCACTGAAGAGGAGCTAACGTTAGCTTGCTAAGTAGAGAAGCCCGCCCGACAAGGTCAGAAACTGCACTAAGGTTAACCACGTAAAGCAATTCTAGCTTTTAGTCCTTCAAGCTAGCTAGCTAACGTGAGAAAAAAGTGTTTAAAAACAGAGCTGTGTGCTACTGCTGGCTAACGTTATATGACAACGTCTGGAGACAAGGCTGCACGTTTGGAGGGAATTATGGGACGTGGAGTTTTTAAATAGTGCCAGAGGGTCTCAACTGGATTTTAAGGTGAACCGATACTCCTTTTAAAAACCTATCATCCATTTTCAAGCATGTAATAGAAACTCCACATCCCACTCTGCCCTCTCCCTCTGTTCCTTGTTCCTAAACCACGCCTCCCTCTGTTGGCCCCTCCCTTTCCACTGTCTTAAACTCCTCCTCTCTGGTTCAGGTGTTCCGGAGAAGACCCAGCTGCTGAAGCTGAGCGTGCCCGCCACCTTCATGCTGGTGGCCCTGGACGAGGGCCCGGGCCCCCCCATAAAGTACCAGTACGCTGAGCTGGGGAAGCTGTACACCGTGGTGTCTCAGCTGGTGCGCTGTTGCGATGTATCATCGCGTATGCAGTCTTCAATCAATGGTAAGGCTTAAATTACTTAGGTTCGTAAGACTTCTGTGAAATTTCTTTCAACACAGACCTTATTGAAAGGTTGTTTCCCATCATTCATTATCGTGCATAGCGTAACCTAGGGATGGGACGCTCGATACTCACCGTGTTGACACGGTTTCAGTTTCGAAGTAGTGCTCCGAGGCTTGTTTCAAATCACGTGATCACGGAAACCGAAGCTTCGGACGTCATCGTGACGCCTGTCATTGTGGGCGGTATCTCGAACCAATACATGCTCAACCAATAGCCTACCTGTTGAGATGTGTCTGTGATCTGAGATCAGAGGCTCTTTTCACTCTCATATGAACCTCCATTCAGGTGTACGTGGAAACACACGGGATTCCTGTGTATCTGTGCAAAACCTCTGATTCCAGATCAGCTCATTCCTTTCCCACCCACAAACTTCCAAAATATAAAAACGCCCCCAAGTATGGAAGACCAAACGTGACCAAATTAAATAAATAAGCAACTAAATAGATAATGTAATAAATATATAAGCAATGAAATTAATAAATAGGCAATGAAATAACTAGATGAGCAATGAAAGAAATCAATATCTGTTTGTTATTTTACACCTGTTTTATTTATTTAGTCGCGTATTTATTTCAAAACGAATCGGCCTGATTTCTACGCGGCCGCCATATTAGGCAGTCAAGATAAGCATATTTTGGTAGTAGTATATTGATTGATGCAGACTTCCCCTGATAAATATACTATAACTCGCTTAATTCTCGACTAATTTTCGTACAACTTGTTATAAACGTGAGAAATATATATTTTTTAAAGTTGGAAATTCATTTATAATTTCACAGAAATATGAGTAGGCTACTATAATTGGGACATTAACCACTAGGGGGTAATCGTGGATAGGGTAAGCGTAATAAAAAGGAGTAATAATGAAAGTTTTTCTTATTCCAGTACATCGCATTCATGTAATACAGCCATTTGGTCTTCCATACCCAAGTCGTGGGATTTCGTCAGAGGAGAGAGAGACATTTGAGAGTGCGTTTGAGATTTTGTAGAAAGATATTATAAATAAAGGAAAGTTCTCGTAAGATGTATTTTGTATGGGATTATTTCCAACAAGAGATCCCATTAAAAAGCACGGTACATGATTTGCGACCGGCACCTGTCCTATTAAAATGCTTCGTCTCTTGCGGTCAACGCATCCCGATATTTCAGCATTACCATGGAATCCTGCTGTGACTCAAGCTGAACCATCTAAGCTAGGTAGCCGATAGCCTAATAGAGCATCAAAAATGTACCTCAATGTTTAAAAACAAGTGTAAGATAAACAAGTTCTTGAAGTTTGTGAAGTTAATGAAATTCCCCACATGCATGAGCATAATGTTATTTATTAACTGTGTTAAATCACGGTCGCAATCCACTTATGCCAGGAAGCCCTGAAAAGAAAACTCATAGAATGACTACTAATAAGAATAACAATAACGTGAATAAAAATATGGCTACCTATCTGTGTGCTATTTAATATACATTTCCTTTCCACAATGCTATGAGCTGGGGGAAAGCTGATATGCTTTAAATATGAACCAGTAGGCCTAAATAGCGGGGATAAAATTAAAATAATTGGAATTTATTGTTGCAATGTACTCTCCTTATCAGACATGCAAGAGGAAATATAAGAGCATTGGTCGATAAGATGCCATTATGTTCATGAAACACACATTTTCATTTCACTTATTATAATTATCGTCATCTCATCATAGGAATATGTTTAATTTGTACACTTTAATGAATATAGACTCAGTTGGAGAGGGTTTTGAGAATACATGGCAAAAGCATTAATATTCAAAATCTGAATTTTACAAGAGTCAAGAATGTTTCATTAATTTACATTTATTGCCGTTGTGAAGAGTAATTTAGACCAGGAGATGTCACTAGAGAGGCAGGTGTCAAATGCTTCATGACACCGACACTTCAACCAACACAATCGCTTCAACTGTGTCAATGTTTCAGAAAGCTTTGCTCTGCCTATCACAAGCATAACCTCACTGATGTCTTTATTATCAATAAATTTACCTTTTAACTGTCACTTCTCATTCGGGTTAAACAGGGTTCAGTTGGGCGAGTGGTTTGGCTTTCAAAAAGCACGATAAATCTCCTTTTAGAAAATGGGAAACTACACTGTCCAGTGGTCGCCTGTGATACCGCGCCGGCCTGCTGCTGTTTGTGTTAACGGAGCCCTGTCCCCCTTCCCCCTTCAGGTAATCCGCCTCTTCCGAACCCCTACGGTGACCCCAACCTGCCCCAGCCAATCATGGCCCTGCAGCAGTTGGTGGCAGAGATCCTGTTCGTGCGCACCAGCTATGTGAAGAAGATCATCGAGGACTGCAGCAACTCAGAGGAAACGGTCAAGCTGCTCCGGTTCAGCTGCTGGGAGAACCCACAGTTCTCCTCCACCGTACTCAGTGAGCTGCTCTGGCAGGTGAGCCCCGCCGCTGTCCGTCTGTCCGTCCTGTAGCCCAGGGATAGTAAAATAGAGATAGGACAGGTTTTACATCCGCTTACTGGTAGAAAACGGAAAGGCGATCCACCGATCACAAAGTATGGCAACAACTGGTAGAGCAATGGTAATTTGTGGATGTGCTTATTGGCGTACGGTGGGTGTGCTTGAACTAGTGTCCACCAATCATTGTCACCAACATCTCTGTATGAACCATACAGAGATGCTGGTGAATCTCTGATTCTGTATGATAGACGGTGGATGGTGGTCACGATTTCAGAAATTTGGAAGAGGACTGTCTTGGTACCGCCTCATTTTGAACAGCTAACCGATTGTAGATTTACTTGGACGAAATTGGAAAAATATAACAATTGACCATGTCGGTCACTTTGAGCCCGCCCCCGAGTCGGTTGGGCTTGCCTGCTTTCTTCCCGTTTATGCACACTGGGAGTTTTTCCTTGCCACTGCCGACCTAGGTTTGCTTTAGCGGCGGTTAAGGTTCTGGTGTGTAAAATGTGCCGTGTAAATGCATTTGACTTGATTGAATTCCTCAGGTGGCGTACTCCTACACCTACGAGCTCAGGCCTTACCTGGACCTGCTGTTGCAGATTCTGTTGATCGAGGACTCCTGGCAGACCCACAGGTGAGTTTCAGTGTGGACGTCCTGCTCTTTTCACACGGTGCACTCAATGAGCTTTCCTGAAAAAAACAAAAACACCTTGCAAGCAGGTAGGTCTGTCTCACTGCTCCATGTGCATGCCAAAACGCCTACGCTTCTACCCTGGTTTAAAGTTTGGGTTGTGAAAGCAAGGAGTACAGAAACTGTAAAAGTACAAAGTCATGGTTCTTTCATTTTCCACATACATTTTTAAATGCTCCAACTGCTCCTCTAGGATCCATAATGTCCTGAAGGGTATCCCTGATGACAGAGATGGACTCTTCGACACCATCCAGCGATCCAAAAACCACTACCAGAAGAGGGCGTACCAGTGTATAAAGTGCATGGTGGCACTTTTCAGCAACTGCACAGTTGCCTACCAGATCCTCCAGGTACTGTGACCATTCTGTTGGCATTCGTTTTAAAATGCATGTTTTACAGCTGGCTAAAATGGCATCACATCACATTTTAGTTGTTTAACAGTTTAAGCCTCTTGCACAGCTCACATTTATTTTTGGGATATTTTTCTCAAACAATTCAGATTAAGTACCTTGCTCAATGGTACAATGACAGATGCTCCATTCATGAATCAAACCTGCAAGGCCCAGCTCCCTAATCATTATACAGCACTGGACTACATGGGTTCTGAAGAAGGAAAGGCATAGCATTTACACCACATTACAAACATTAGGTGGGTGCTGGGTTATATTAGCTACAGTAGCAACCTTGCTATCAACATTCCCAGACATGCTTTTAAATATGCAGCATTACTAAAGCACCGTTCTAATGGAGTGACTAGATCTTTAAGGATCTTCTTTGCCATAGTTTTATTTTGTTTGTCCTACATTGGATTTTGTCCTTTAATGTTGCATTACAGTGTTGATCTGTAGCTAAATAATGGGTTTGTATATAAAGCAAATTTCCGGCCGCAGGTTCTTCAGACAAACACAAAAAAACAATAAAACATTTGCCGTAATTAAACGGTGCATTTAAAAATAAGGCAGGGGAAAAATTTTATATATAAAGAACAAAATTACCGTTTTAAAATATGTCCTTAAAAGTGCCTGGGATCTGGAGTCAGTATTGTGTAGCCCTAATGCACTCAGGCGGAGGGTCCCATGGTTGTAGCCTGCACCCAAAAGTTCACCTTTTGTATTTAGACACGCTTTCGGGACGAATGGAAGAGGCTCTGAGCTCTCTGCTTGGGATGTGCTGTTTCCGCTCAGAAATGCGTTGGGGGGGGCCACGCTGTTTAATGCCTGGGCTGTGTTTTAACAGAGCAACGGGGACCTGAAGAGGAAGTGGACGTGGGCCGTGGAGTGGCTGGGAGACGAACTGGAGAGGAGGCCGTATTCGGGGAACCCCCAGTACACCTACAACAACTGGTCTCCCCCGGTCCAGAGCAACGAGACTTCGAACGGCTACTTCCTGGAGCGTTCCCATAGCGCCAGGATGACCCTGGCCAAAGCCTGCGAGCTGTGCCCGGAGGAGGTACGTCCAGCGTCCAGTCGACGCCCGGAATTGTGCCTTGCTTTGTAGACTTGGGGATCTCAAACTACGATACTGGAGGGATGCAGCGTCTGTTGGCTTTTTTGGTGGGTCTCAGCACTTAAGTGCTTATTGGGATGATGGGTATGCCATCCACCAATCACCTTCCAGTTTCCCCCATAAATAACTACGAGGATCACAGACTCTTTCCTTACAAACCTATTAACTTCTGCACCCTCCAACCAAATGTGAACGCACAGAATTAAAATGTGACACATAGCCACATAGTAAAGCGCCATACTGGCTATTCTGTGTTTTTTTCATTAATGTCGACTGAGACCACGTGCCATGTTTTCACACCCTAAATTGGCTGTTTAAAAATAGACCACAAATACCTGCAGACACCAAAGCCCTCCAGGACTGGAGTTTGAGACCCCTGCTGTATGCTCAACCAACATGCTAGTCCCATGCGTTTATGTTTTTAGTAATATTTGGAACTCCATCTCTTGAAACTGCTAAATGAATATTTTAGGAAGCATAGTGGGCCGTCTAGTGTTCAGAATCCATTTTGAAAGGTTGTTCAGGAAGTAGTATGTATAAGCCCGATCATTTTTGGTGCTATTGATAGTCAAAAACACTGTTAGGGGCACACACATTCCTGGTACCGCACAGCTGCAAGTGTTGTACATTACCGGTTGCTTGCTTAGTTATTTTTTTTGGTTTTGTTTTGTTTTGTTTATTTTCCTCATGGCACATCTTCAGTAATGCACACCTGCAGGTAAAACGTCCGTAGATGATGGGCAAGTAGATTTTGAGTGGGGTATAAACCTTGAATGAAAAAAATAAGCAATCGATGGCCAACGCAGTATAGTAAATACAACTGAGTTGTAAATCTCAATGTCAGTGAAACTGCCCTAGGTATCATTATACAATTGTCGGCGACACCGGTGCAAAGTTCTTGAAGTAGGCCTACTTTTTAGCTACCAATTTTCAGCTACGGTTTTGAGGGGAAAATGCTGAGAACAGGAAGGGCAGGAATCCAGAGGGAGGGTTTTCAGTCGACGGAGGTATTCATGTCATGCGAGGACGGCCCTCTCTGGTTGGCCTGCTGATGCCTTTTGTCCGAGTAATCTGCGTAAATTCCGTAGTCTTCCAGCACCGCAACTGAGCGGCTCATCTGTTGGACTGTGAATTGAAAAAAAGCGACAGCTGGCTTTAGACTTGTGGACGGAGGCTTTGTTCTAGACACTTTACAGTGCACCCTCCGGACATAACAAAGCATGTTGCAAGAATGAGGCAGACCCTCAATTATGATTGGGCATTCCAAAAGGAGGAATGAAGGAAAAAATTTTAATGTAGTTTTAAAAAAATATACTTGTAAAATGCCCATTCTGGATTTGTAGGGAATTTTGCAGCATTGTTGATTTATTTACATTTTTATTTATTGGTTGCTTTCTTTTAGCCAATTTGACCGCGCTTGTCATTTTCATAATTAATAACTGACAATAACTATTACTGGAGCGTGAAAACTATTGTAATTTGCAGTCACTGTAGTAAACCACTAGCCTGCAATGAGACAATCTTAAATTCATGGGTGGCCATATTAAATGGATTGTTTGGACTTGTCTAAGGTGACAGAAGCTGTTTTTTTCTGACCCTTCAAGAGAGTATATGTTCACTTTTTTTTAAAAACCCAGGCCTTACTGAAATGTTGTTTCCCATAATTTATAATTGCACATAGCACAACCTCATTGATGTGCTATGCACATTACATTACAGGCATTTAGCAGACGCTCTTATCCAGAGCGACTTACACAACTTCTTATTACATTTATCCATTCTTATAGCTGGATATATACTGAAGCGATTCAAGTACCTTGGTCAAGGGTACAATGGCAGTGCCCTACCTGGGAATTGAACCTGCAACCTTTTGGTTCCAGTTTCTTAACCATTATACTACACTGCACGAATATAAATGAGGGAAACAGGTTGAAAAAAAAGTGAACCTATCCTTTAACTTAGAGAAACAGTCATCTGTCTTTCTGTTTGCAACATTCAACTGTAGAGTTGAAACTAAAGAAAGCAATAGCACGTGCTTGATTTGGAGAAATGAATGAATATGGAATGAAATCGGTGTGCACAGTGTAGCGCCAGGAGCAATGGAACCCTGTTTTAAGGAGTGATCGTTTGATACTTAGGCACTGGTAATGGGTGCGCTGGTGATCCCCCCCTTGGTTCAGAATCTAATGCTGACCACCGGGGGTGTCACATAATTGGCATAGTGTCATCCGGGGTGGGAGGGTTTGAGTCAGTGGGGGGCGTTCCCCACCTTAATCGCAACACCTATTGTTTGATTGGGAGCCTGCACTGCAGAGTGGGATTAAAACAGTGACTGGCTGCATGTCTTTTGGAGGATGCATGCGACAGTCTGCACCCTACGGAAGTGATGGAGGGTATTTCCTTTGGCAATGAGACGTGCTTATTACTGCTATATGGATATTCCAAGTTTAACCTAAAAAACTTTATTCTTTTAATTTTTTTAAAGAATTTTAAGTTTAAAGGTATAATGCTGTTGAGTGAACGAACATCATGCACAGGTTTTTTTTTTCTCTGTACAATTGTAGTGCTTTGGAAAGTATTTTGGAAACTTGATTTGGGAAAACTACTCGGATGTAAATGCAAATGTTTTACTATAGGTAGGGCTTTGAGTTTTCGACTATTTTATTTGCACATAATACGGCACATACACTTTTGTCCCCCTTTCAAATTGGTAACTATTTCATGATAATGTATATATTTCTATAAGTTCTTGATTTGTTCATCAAATTTTTTGACAGCTGATGTATTTCTTCCTTTTTTATAAAAGGTTTTTTTATATATTTACCTTTGTTTTCTAATAGCTGGCTTCATTTTAATTTATTTACTTTTTTTGCCAAGCGAGCAAACAGTCCAGTCAAACAAGCTGTATGAACACGTGTATTACAGTCCTAGTGATAATGGAACAGGCTGCAATGATAGAAATGGTAAATAGCCCCTAAAGATGAGAGAACTGCTAAAGCATCCACAATTTGCATCATTTATTGACCCGTTGTCTATATGCGATAATTAATAACTGCCATTTCAAAATAGTGTCACTTAACGAAGCACGGGGTGGTGTCTGAAGAAGACGCCCAGCGGAAATCGCCCTCTCTACAGCAGCTTTTGCCAGGGGAAGTGGCAGGAGAGCAGCAGCACACTGTAAGGCTCGAGTCCCAGCAGAACAGCTTCCTTAACCACTTAACCGCCATTACCGCATTCACTTGGTGTTCACACAGGGCATCGTGCAGCACGGTTCATTGTGGTTTCTGGTAGTAGGCCCGGCCTGAATCCCTTGTCCTCTCATCTTAAATGTGTTTAATTAAATTAGCCGTCTTTTCCTCACCAGACCCCCCACCCCCACCCAAAAAAAAAAAAAAAACTAAGTTGTGGTAGCCTCTTTGAAGGTGATCGAAAACTCTAAGCCTTGGCTATAGCACTGAAAATTCCTCAGTTTCTCATATTATGCTTGTTGGGTCGGGTGATGTTTTATTTCAGGGTTGAAAAAAGTGTTTGTAGCGTAGTACAGTTGGCTAGGTTTATCCCATTTCAAAATATATTGGAATTTAGCTACTTGGCTTTTAATGTTAATTTTTCAATAATTTGAATAACCCAAGGACTTTAGTCTCTGCCATTTGAAAGCGCACATTGCACATTTTTTTATTCCTGTTGAAATCCTTTTGTAAAACCATCCCTGGAGTAGAATGGTTGAGATTAAAAGTAGCAGATTCTGTTATGTCAGATTCATCCATGCGCCATTACCTCATGTCACAATTTAGTTCTATTAAATGTTATTTGTTTAGCGCTATTTACAGAGACACTCTCAAAATACGCTTTAGAGAAAAACAGGAAATAGAAAATATTGGGCATGACTGAGTCTGAGCCTCCAAAATCCAGCAAGCGAGGTAAAAGAAAAAGCACTTCTTGCAACCTCATGCTAACAATGCCTTTGCATTCAATTTTGTTTAGACATAGAATATTGGATACGTATCTGTATTTCAAACTGACAGCTATTGCTCCATCTATTGGAATAATTGGGAAACTGCAATTGCAGCCTGTAGAGTGCGCCATACGGCTGCATTATTGCTACGTTGTGATAGGTCAGATGTTTGCTCAATCTATTCAGGAAGTACAGCTCACCTCCATTGCAGCAGATTCTGAGCCTACTCCAAGCATGTTTCCATGCAGAAGCATTTACAAGACAGGTTTTTAGGGTCTATGTTGTCTCCTTGACATTCGTTTTTAAAAATATAGTTTTTTCATATTGTTTTTTCATATCATGCCTTGCGTTTCTATCACATGTGGCTATCTAGATGCATTGATCTTGCGTTGAATTGTCATTCTCAGTTGCAGAACAGTAGCCTGTTGCCAATAAAACTGCTTAGTTAGGGTTTTACCATTTTGAAATACAACTAATAAGACCTTAAACCATTCGTTTTCCCTGTAGTGCGATCTGTTGAGGTACACAGTTGGACAGAATGTTTAGTACCTTGAAATATTTGTCTTAATTTGTTTTACATTTAATATGTATATTTTTAATATGTATAGTCACTTCATAAGGTACAGAATTCAGTACTGGAAGCATAACACGACTGCGTAATGTTGTATGATTCACTGTGCTGAG
Organism: Ilyophis sp. 1 JC-2022; assembly: GCA_022702515.1. Lineage (NCBI taxonomy): Eukaryota > Metazoa > Chordata > Actinopteri > Anguilliformes > Synaphobranchidae > Ilyophis > Ilyophis sp. 1 JC-2022. Next base: position 78,063,759 of record CM040397.1, on the reverse strand, counting down.
CCGGACAGAGCCAAGCAGATTTAATGTTTTTTTGTTTTTTATTTTTTCTCAGGAGCCGGACGACCAGGAAGCTCCCGACGACCATGACTCCTCTCCCCCTGAAGACACCACCCTGTACCCAAACTCGCCAGGAACGCAGTTTCAGCAGGTAATCTTCATGCTCGGACTCTAAAGGCCTGTTCAGCCATAGCCCCAGTGTTGGGCAAAACAGCAGTTATTTCGCCAATGGGCTGGCTAATGAATTGGGGTTTCAACTAATGCCAGCATTTTGACCTCGCTGCGCATTTCGACAAGGCCCACTTAGTAAAAGAGCCATTACTGCTATGGAGGACATCAGGTAAAACCTCTGTCTGCTTCACACCTTGTTCATTGATGCAGACATTGATGATTATGATTATGATGGTTGTGTGAGGAAGTGCAATCCCAGATGCTGCGGTGCATTGGTCCCTGACCTGCTCTTGCGCTCTTTCATCATTTCCAATTCGGTTCTAATTGAGTCTTGTTATTTTTGTCCATTATTTTTGCTCTTCTATACGTGCTTGGCATTTGAGTCGTGAACAGGCTCAATGCTGCTTTCAGACGAGGGCAATGCTGCATCCTCTCTCTGGTGTGGCATGAAAGGGCACAGAGCAGAATCTTTACGCCGGCGGTCAATGAAGGGCGATCAGTTGGTCCGCATTTTTTGTGTGAACAGCAGCGTTTGTCAGCAGGGGAATGCTACCGCAACAATACAAGTACTTGTTTTTCATCAGAGTGAGAAATTGAGAGACTTTCTCCTTGGCTCCATCAGACTTAAGAATGAGCGTGTCAGATTTACGACATTGCATCTGCAGAATGCATTTTAAATTCTGCCAACAAAGCTACTGATTGTCTCAGCATATATTTAATGCACAAGTGAAGATGGGCAATTCATGATCCTTTATTGCAGGCAACTATGTATGTGAGCAGGGAATGCAAATGCGAACTGTTTTGCCTTTGCTATGATTACGTCAGACGTCTGCATATCAATGAAACGCAGTGAGGAATGAGTTTCCTACGGCAATCTTGACGAAAGACCCGCCTATTGGCTCCCCTAACCCTTTTTAGCCGTCCTTAGCTAACCTGAAACACGTGTTGCTATAATTCTGAAAATTCTTCTTTTGCTATAGAAATAATGTAATGACAAAATTGACATTTTCACATACGACTTTTTTATTTGACGATGCTGGTCCAAAGCTACTTTGCAGTAGGGCTTTCACTTTATCCAAAAATTTAGTTTGAACATAATAGAGAAATTTGTTCAAATTTTCTGCCATCAAAATTTTTAATGTTAAGATGCTGCCTAAATGTAGAATTTTTATGGTCCAGTTTTAATTTCCCATTAAACGTGTAGCTAAATGGCTTAAATGTGGTATGCTATAACTAAGAAATAATGACAGTATCGTGAAGTGACTGTGGTGAAGTTACAATTTTTCTTAGCTCCTCCATTTTGAATGTATAGCCTACAGGCTACAAGGATAGCATGGCCCACACATGAACTTTATTTAGGCTACCTGGCGGTATACCCTCCAGACAAAACAATAACATGGCTTGTTGTTTATCGGCCTGTTTCATATTGAGCCCCTTACTATGAGTGTAACATGGATGAGCACAGAGCGCAACTGGGCTTCTTATTTCACCTCGGCAACGGGATTCGGACCCTTAATTACATATAAAAAAATTAGAATTTTTCTGAGATTTGAAGAAATTCAATTATCAAGCAAAAAACAGGCCTACTTTGCAGTTATTGGTTTCTGCACGTGCCCACTGTGCCTTCTGTTATACTGCTGTGTTTATTCCAGATGGTAACATGGATGTTCTCCATTTTGTTGTTCTGGATAAGAGCGTCTGCCAAGTGGCTGTAATGTATTGACATGCAATGCGAGCCCTACTGTGGTGCGATATCGAGTGAGGATCCTCTGTCTCTGTACTCAGCAGAATAATCACCCCCACAGCCAGCCGTACACGGGCCCAGCTGCACAGCATGTGAACAACCCCCAGCCACGCCCGGGCCAACGAGCACAAGAGAACTGGGAGAGCACCGAGGAGGCACCGGCCACCCTGACGAAAGAGTAATGCCGGTGGCCACCCTCCCACTGCCCTCTCCCCCCCCACCGCCCCATTTCTAATCCCCTCTCTCCATAGAGACTCTTGATCCGAGTGCAAGACCGGGCCTTTACAGTTCATCACCCTGCTCCAGGTCCTGCATTTCCACACATTTAAATCTCTGTAATTCAGCCTGGAGGCGGAGTCTGTTCACAGTCTGCCCTGCAGAGTATTGCTGTCAAATAAATAAATAAATGAATAAAGATTTAACAAAATTTTAAATCCAACCCGCCTACAGTGGGGGGGGAAAGCTGTATAGTGCTGAAATAAAACCAGGCCCTGGCGCTCGTGTGTAAATGGTAAAAGGTGTACATAGTATGTTTATGTTCCGACTGTTTGGTTCACAGCGGCAAGACTTTGTTTGCTGTTGGAGATTTGCGGATCTTTGAAAACAAAAAAATAAAAAAACGGATGAAAGAGAGGAAGAAAAAGACAAAAAATGTACAAAGGCAAAAAAGAAAAAATAAAAGCTTTTCTTTTCTTTCCGGCCGGTGGTCAGCCGTACTGCCAGTGGGCAGTTTAAGGAGGACGGACATTATCCATGTCGACCAACTGGATCGTGCCGGACAAGGTCTTCTCCTGGAGCTGGGTTTCAGTGCAGGATATTGGAATGGTTGGGTTAGTCTTTGACATTTGGTTGAAGTGGGAAAAGTAATGATGTTGCGTTGATCTTTAATTGCCTTTCCATTCTGATGTTAATTCGGCCATTTTGCAGCATTAGTTAACACGCTGTAACATTTAGCATGGCTTCACATCGACTTAGTGTAGCCAGAAATCTATGACCATAACACAGCAGCAACCATAGGCCATAATCGACAGTGGCTCTGAAGAGCCTTTTTTTGGGGGTGGTTATTTTCTATCTTTTTTTTTTTTCCCCTCCTCTTACACAATGAAGGTGATATTTGGAACAAATGTAAGCATAAGGGGCTTTTTAATTGCACATATATTCCTCAGATCTAACATTTGAAAGTAAGCTGCGGTGGGACAATAAACACATTTTCAATAATAGGAATTTTAAAAAGGAAAAAAATATATGCAACATTTTGCTATGCCAGGATTCTTGATGCATAATAGACTGTATTTGGTGTGCTTGTTTATTTTTTTCTTCTTCTTTGTTTTAGTTTTTTCTGTTGGTAGATCCATCTCACAGTAACTAATGACTTTCCTGACACTGTAACCTGAGACAGTAGGTTCAGCCTCGTCACCTCGATTCCTTTCTCACACAATCCTACCTGAGCGCAGGCATCATCTTAGAACTCTTCATCCATATGGGTTAAAAAACACACACACACACACACACACACACACACACACAAAGCAGGGTTGTGTGTTGATATCTGCTTGATAGTCACGTTGCCGCTGTTATAGGTCTTGCTAAGTGAAGCATCGTTTATGATATCAAAGAAGGCTTCAGTAAATACTATATTTAATTGGTAACTTGAATGTGTATTTTTTCCGACTTTGTTGAAAATACCAAATACCCCTGCAAAAGGAAAGAATCAACCCACCCATAGTATATTTAAATATTTTGCTGTTTTATTTTATAGAAATTATTTTGCTGAATTTCACAAAAAATAGAATTTGATTTAAGAGGAACATTTTTGTCCTTGTGTTATTTTTAAAGAGGATATTGACTGTAAAGAGTTCTGCGCACTGTTTTGCCGACTTTTGTTTTGGCCATGGTGTGACATTGAATTCTGGAGCTACAGTCGCGATGTGAAGTTTTTTTTTTTTGTGCACAGAAATATAAAAAGAAAAAAGCGTTGCGCCCATTAGCAAGAATAAAGAAAATGGAATCTTGACACTGTAACGGTCTCACTTTATTTATGGTACATTGTAAATACATTGTGCACGTAACAAAAACAAGAAACAACTCATGGATTATCAAAAGACAGGGAGCGTCCAATCCGTGAACGGACAGAGGAGTAGAAGACGTCTTTAGAAAGCACATGGATTAGCAAGGGTTATCCTGAAAAGTCTGCCAAAAACCAAATAAGTGGCCTATGTAGATGTGCTTTCCCGTCGTGCTGCAGAAGCTAGAGGAGGAGCGCGCCACCTGGAGTGAAAGTTGCTTGGAGAACCACGGAGGGACATGAGGAGCCGCGCCCTTCTATCGCTTTACACAGACTGGCCCCGCCCCTTACCCACAATGCACTACAGGCAATTTAGTTTTCACATTCTTCCTTCAGGGTACAAAAAAAACTTTGTTTTAGCCTGTAAGGTCTTGGCATTCTATTCTTGCTTTGTTTTTCGTTTTGGGTTGATTTTTGTAAGTGTTAATTGAATCAGATTGCCTTCTGTTTTGATTCTAAATCTTTTTGTTTCTTTTTCTCCATTTTGTGAAACATGCATGAATAATATTGGTCCGTTGATCTGCCTTAGAGCACTGTACAACGACAGCACACTGTAAAGCTCTGCTTTGAAACTAGAAAGTGAACTAGTATTTGAATGGTTCCTTGCAGTCTGCTGCCCTCTGCCCTTCACAGGACCCCTCTTCTCATTGCTGGCATTGTGGAGCAGTCTACCTGAGTGCCTGTCTGGAAGGGTTTCCTAAGGGAGCAGGTTACTGACTTCTGAGTGAGTGCACAAGATGGTATACTCCTAGGTCTGCAGCCTCTCCCTGAGCCTACAGGCCGGCTCCTCGTGGGTAAACAACGTAAATTTCCTTGTAGCAAGAAAACCTTTTCAACATACTCGTTTGTTCATCTGCACTGACAAAGTGGTTTTTAAAACCTTTTGTTTATAAAAGTTGACTTCAATTTTTATTTTATTTTTTTTGTATTAACCGCAAGCTCCCTACCTTTTGTTGATTCCACCAACATTTTGAAGAATGCATTGTAAGAGGTCATTAAAGATTGTCCTTTTGAATTTGTTTGGTGTACTTCCTCTTTTTGAGTGCCCAGCCTATTTAAGTTATTTGAATTGGTCATTATTTCAAAAGGTTTACCTAGCCAAGTTTACTGTCCAGTTCGTAATTGTTAATGTGGGCCTGTCGTTCATTCCTTTGTAATAGCTGGTGACCGTGGGCTAAAACTATTCAGACATAATACAGTCTTGGTGATACCTGTTCAGCAAACAAAATTGAGGATGTTAAATAGACTGATGTGAATCGGTCTTATTTACATGTGCTTTCATGTGACACATGTATGTACAGAGAAAGCAGACTGTACAATCATTTCCAAACGACCTGAGCAAATAAAATGGTGATCGTTAACACCTGTAAAACTATTAAACTACGTTGTACATTGTCTACTGTAAAATGCCATAATTAGGAATAGGATACTGAAAGGTTTTAGACTCCAGGCTTCACAAAGGTGATATGGGTTCTTGACATCAAAAATATTATTGTATAAAAAGGTTTTCATTGTTGCCAACCACAGTAACTTAATTTTACTCTTAGAGAACTGTTTACTGTTTTACGGTCAGAGAAACCAGGTCACTTGAGAATACAGAAAAGGTCACGTATTTAAGGATGCATGTTCAAATCCCAGATGGAGCACTGCTGTTGTGTATACTTAAGGTACTTACCCTTAACTGCTCCAGTAAATAACTGAACGAATGTATGTTATTTTCCTCGTTTAAAAAAAAAAAAAAAAAGGAAATATAGCACCCAACAAGGGGCTGAGCATATCCAATTCCAACCCCAATTTGGAATGGCCAATCTGCAACCATGGCAGCATACATTGCGTGATCCCCGCTGCTGATTTGGGAGTGTAGACATTCCTTTGAAACGTGGTGTAGCCAGCTGATTCTTTTTGCACCGCAGACTACAGCTAAGCTCGCATAGAGTGGAGTCGGAGGAGGGACCTTTCGTATGCGGCTTTGATTGCGATCGGCCAATCGCTAGATAGCAATGCACACTGAACCCTATTCGACTGAATGAACCCTCCCGTTCCCTGGGCGACGCAATCACCAATTGCGCGCCGCTCTATGGAATGAATGTATCAAAAGAAGAAAAAAAAAGCTCAAGTTGTTGAAGTCGCTCTGGGTTAAGGCATCTGCTAAATGCATTAATGTACAGCGGCGCTACACTAAAGATGTCGGGTTCAAGAGGATCAGCATTCTGAAACCAGCCACCCACTTCACGCTGTAGTGCCCTGGTCTTTTGGGTGTGATGGATTGATTGGGAGTGTTGTGAAGGGTTGCTCTGGAGCCTACTGTGAAGCCATATTGCTGCATGATCAGAGCGCAACGCCAGTCTGTATCTGACTATGTAATGGCACTTAGGCACCCAATGCACGTCCAGCAGGCGCCTCAGAATAGATTGATTCATTGCATGCTACCCCGGTTCACCTCTCTGCTGTTGATTTCAAGAGAAGCTAAATTCTAGGGAATAGTTTCTTTCAGATCACATTGCAACATTGTTATTCCTTCATGAAAGGTCATTTTTAAGAGGCTAGATACAGTACAGTCCAAAAGTATTTGGACAGAGAACCATTTTTTGTTGTTTTGGCTCTGTACTCCAGCATGTTGGAATGGAACACTTGGTTGGTTAAAGTGATCAATCTAGATATACTGCATATCTGGCAGCAGAGTGATGGTTTGAGGGCTGACTGAAAGTGAACCTGCCAAAATAGGGTTCCTATGGTATTTCTCATAAAATCCAATGACTGCCAGGAACCTTCAGGGACACTTTTCAAAAACATTATTTTTAAAGGAGTGACATAATGGACTTCAGTAAGATTAATACTTTCTTGATTATATATTTTCCCCTCATACTGTAGCCAGTTTATCGATTGATTACATCCTATCAGGGGACCACCAGTGATTTTGTGCCCCATGAAAAGATCTCACATTGGGCCCCACCACCATTGAATGAAGTTAAACATAATCCTACTGTATTTTTTTATCCCCACTTATGATGGCGCTGCATCCCATGGAAAATAGACACACTGGTGTCGTTACATTTAGAACACTTCTCTAGAAGGATTTAGCCAGTTATACAGCTGGATATACTTAATAAAGAAATTCAGGTTCAACTACTTACTCAGCAATACAACAGCCATGCCCTACCTGGGAATCGAGCCAGTCCCTAATCATTTTCCTACACTGTTGACATTTAGTTTATTAGCTTGGAGGGTAGGAGTGTTTTGTAACATACACAATAAAATCAGGCAAGCATTAATTTTGCAACCGTGAATTGTCCATATTCATTATAGGTTGGTAGATAAATCTCCATTACCATGGGCGATATTCTGTACGTATTTCAGTCATATAATTTGTTGTGCAAGCACGCCCTCTAGTGCTGTTATGGTTCTGCCTCACCCTGTGACAGGAGTGTTCCTCTCAGACATCTGTGGCATGGAGGAGATTTGGTACGTATGCAAGCCCAATTAAACGTGATGTCCTTTGCATAATTTGAGAAATATTAAAGGGTAACTACACCCTAGATCACTTTTTTTTGACTTGTTTGTATGCCTACCTTATAATTAAACTTAATTCATCCATTCCGTTATTTCAACAATTCGTGTTTCGTGGGTGTAGTTGCCCATTAAACCTGAGCAGGAATCCATCGTGATCCATCTGGTCAAACTTATTCTTTCCATATGCCCTGGTATGTTTATGTTGACGAGGTACAATGAGCTAACATATTGCTTAGAATTACAGATGTATTGCATGACAGATGGTGATTAATGTGAAACTTTCTAGTGTCAGACCGGCAAAACTGGGCTTGCAGTCTAGTTTAGAGCTGACCAATCACGTTCAAGATCACGTTCAAGCTGAAGAGAGAATTCTCCAGTGTCCCAAAATGAAATTTTATGAATAAAGTCATTGCTTGTGCGGTCCACACTTTAAATTTTAATGAACAAACTCCAGTTCCCAAAGGTATAGTTCACTTTCAGGATTAAAAAATATATATTTTGTGTGCAATGAAGGGTATTTTAGATATTTACAGGTTTCTGAAGACCTGCCAGTTTTACAATGGCTGGTATAGGGGCATTTTGGAGTTTGTAGTTTAAAGCAAAAAAATAAAAATACACTGACAAATCAGCTCGTACAGCGATGTTATTTCCACACTGCAAACAACTTAAATGTGGCGCTGCAAATTCAAACCCAAGCCATGACTCCAGATCAGACATTCAGTTCAAACTCTGCAGCAGGTATCCCACATTCCAATCCTGCAGGTTTTTATAGTTTCCTCTCAATCAGTAGCCAGTTACACTTGGAAACAAAGTGTGTGGAGTCATCAGCCAACCAAAGACTTAAGATTGCTTCCCAATATTCTTCACTCCTGTTCCTTTCCTCCACTCGTCTCCTACCCGGAAGTATGCAATGTACCTGACAATGCGGTATGCATCGAAACATTTATCAATTTGGAACCATTTGTAATACTAATCAGCAAGATTAGATAGGACACAAAGATCGGTTACTGGGGCAGTGCTTTTTTAGAGTATTGGGATGCACCCTTAAACACTTGGCACTGAAAAGCCAAAAACTAGCTGACACTGCAGCCCTGTAGGAGCTTGAGAGCCCCTGTATAAAACCTTGTATCAATATCAACTGCAGGTGTCCAGTACTTAAGTTTGAGGTCTACACATGCACACACATTTCAATCAGCAGATGGGGGGGGGGGGGGGGAAATAAAACTGGTCAGCATTAGTTTTGTTTTTTTAGAACAACATTTTATTAAGATTAGCACATTAGTTCTCCTTTTCCTGGACGGTCTTGGTTCCACGCAGTCTGCCAGTACGGCGCGCAGCAATGAGACCGACCTTGCGACCAGCTGGCGCGTCCCTCCTGATGGTGGAGGGCTTGCCGATGTGCTGATGGTTACCACCACCGAAGGGATGCTCAACAGGCTGGAGGGAAGAACAGAGGGTCAGAGGTCAGGTAACAGACTCACTACAGCCCTTTAAATTTCCCACATTACAGGTAAGCAGCAAACTCTCCATGCATCCTGTCACATTTACTTAACGCTGGAGTACCCAACTTTCTCAACGGTTGCATTCGTTGTCAAAACATTTCAGTCTTAACATTCCTCGTCCACAGAGAAAGAAAGACACACCCCCACCCCACTGCTTCCATAGAACTCGTCGTGAATCTGCAACCGACCTATCTCTATCGATTGGTTTACGTCATGAGCCACTTTGTTTTGAAAACAAAATTTGGGCTGAATGGCTGGTTTTAGAATACAGAATTTGATAGTATAAATGCAGTGTACGGTGCTGGATCACAACAATTCTATGATTGCTACCAACTGAGCATGACCGTTCCACAATAAAACGTATGTACTTTTAAGCACTTCATCCTCAATCTCCCTGCTGTACCTCCTATGGCACTTAGTGTTATGCTGTAGGTTTTGGTTTGGACTGCTACTTGTGACTATCGGTTGTGATGGCTACTTAGCTGAGGCTCTGCTGGTCACCAAAACCTTTTTCGTATTCACTTTTGCATCCACTTCTACAAGTCAAACTCAAGAGTGTCAAATTCATAAGTGTAAATGCATACAGAAACTAGCCTCAACCTGGGATTTTGAACACCCCTGCATTTTAATGAATTGTACACCAATCCAAATTGTTTTTGCGCAATACTGCGGAGGGCTTGGGCCTGCTGGTTGAGGGATGGGACCTCAGTTTTCATGGGCGACGGCCGCGGAAAGGGAAAACACAGATGGACGACACTCACGTTCATGGCCACACCACGGACGCGTGGCCAGCAGTTCCTCTTAGCCTTGTACTTGTGGTAGGCACGGCCAGCCTTAAGGATGGGCTTGTCAATACGACCACCACCAGCGACCACACCTGAGAAACACCACACACAAATACACACCTTAAACACCAGCCACACAAACTCCTCTAATTTAAGCTCCTGTTAAAGTGGACTTAACTCTCTCTCAGGAACGTTAATGGGATATAAAACCATTTGTACATGAACATAAAAGTATCTCGTGGATAAGTTCTAAGGGGTGGGTAGGTAGGTAGGTTCCGACCATCTCTGAGCCGGAACTCAGAAACGAGGCGTAGCATTGCGGGAACCAAACTTAACGGAGCTACGCCTGCCTGTCGAGTGAGCCCTTACCGACGACGGCTCTGTTGGCGGAGGAGATGACCTTCTTGGACCCGGAAGGCAGCTTGACTCTGGACTTCTTGGTCTCGGGGTTGTGGGAGATGACGGTGGCATAGTTGCCAGAGGCACGGGCCAGCTTGCCCCTGTCGCCGGGCTTCTCCTCCAGGCAGCAGATGATGGTACCCTCGGGCATGGTGCCGACGGGAAGCACGTTACCGATGTTCAGCTGGGCTGTGAATGGGAGAAGAGATGTGGTTTGATTCTAACTGACCAACAGCAAAGCACTTTCATTTTGACATCCAAGAGCATGCGGTACTTTTTGAAAGCGTAGGGGCCTTAACTTGGTCAAATTAAACTTTGGCAATAAATTTGGCTACCCAACCATCCCCTACATCTCAACAGCTACACAAATACTAGCAATCCCTACCCTCTTTAATTTACACATCAGTGCAAAACAGATTTAAGTTCTTAGTAGTCGTTCTTGGTTAAATTAAGGTAAATGTGTTTTTATGTTGTTGTTTTTTTTAAAGCACTTCATTCACCCATTAGCTTGATTAATGACGGTTGCCTCCTAAAGCTGACATGGGCTAGTCAGGGGTGACCAATCAGTAAGCCCAATGACAAATTACTGAGGAAAATCTCCAACAGCTTCCAAAATGAGAAAACAAGGTGGGAGCAAGTGTGTAAAGATGTTTGAAAGGAATCTCTGGCACCACCTTACTACACTACCAAGAGCACAGAATAAGAAGCAATGAGGATTCAATTTAAGAAAAATCTTTAAAAACAAAAAAACTGGTAAAACTTTTAAAATGCATGCGCTTCATGAGTATTGGCATTTATCTTTGTTTTATGAAACCCTGAAAAAGGTTTATACAAAGAATTATTTTGTTCCATTTAACTTGAGTGCAGGTAAGTAAGAGATCCGATTAAAGGCCATTTCATAGACGCCAAAAAAAAATAAATGCGGACGGACATCCTCAGGGTCCACGCGGATCTAAATTACATCATAGCAGACCCAAAGTGGGTCTTGGCAGCCCAGTAGGTAGTCTTTATGCTGGGCTAAAATAAAAACCTGCGCGCTTACCGGCCCTTTTTCGGATAAGGTTCCCCACCCCTGCTCTAGTAGCTGCCCCTTACCCTTCTTGCCACAGTAGATGAACTGTCCGGTGTGGATGCCCTCAGCAGCAATGAACAGCTCAGTCCTCTTCTTAAACCTGTAGGGGTCACGGAAGGCCACCTTGGCCAGGGGGGCTCCACGGCCAGGGTCGTGAATGATATCCTTAGAACAGAACATTGAGTCAGACCACAGCGTAAGGTAGTGTGTGTAGATCCAAAATTACTCCACAGGTACCAGGGGTGAAGTGGACTGAGGATTTTATCATCCCCCACCTTTTTTTTTTATTTAATTTTTTTTTTTTTTTAAACTCATACAAAAGCCAAGTTACTCACATACAAGAAGCATACACTCCATACATTGGTTTTTAAAATAATCTGTCTTCATACCAAATCACAGGTATCAAAATGATGACGTTTAACTAAACCCTGTTGTTTTTTTGCTTTTAAAGAGACAACTACACCTTAAAAATCAGAGCACAGGCTACATGACATGTTGAAGTTAAAAAGCCTTCATATAAGAAAAACTCCTTCACTAAACCCACCTTCACTATCCCTTTGATGTAGCCATGACGTTCGGCGAAGTCGATGTGCCGGAGTTTAGCAGCACCTTTCCTGTGCTTGACATGGGCTTTGAAGACGGAGCCCGCACCTTTTCTCTGTCCCCTGATCACACGTCCCATAGTGAACTGCAGGGAACCAAAGGGAAAAAATGTCATTAACCAACGGTGACAAACACATTATTTACACGGATGTTGGCCCAGCGTGTTATACATACACAAAGTGGACTGGTATATGAATACACAAGTCCATTCTTACAACTACTTAATTATTAACGCCGCGTTTAATTTAATATTTAACGTTAGTTGCCCATTGCAGGTACCGTAATTTACAGTAGCGCCGTGGCTATACAGTGCACAGACAAACCAAGAATTTCAGTCTATACAATTAATTTAAGTTAGCTAGCCATATAATTTACCGTGAACTGTCAATGTAAGATGGCAACTTAACGGTATTCTTACTTCATTACGATCGGACCTCAACACAGATATAAACGTGTGGTAATGAAGCATGAACCGCTTACAGCTGTACATGTATGGCTAAGTGGCTAATTTTGCTGCAATGAGCAACATATAACACTTTAACGTAGTATCAAGCACTCCAAAAGCGAGACAAACATAACACTATCATATCTACATGATTCGAGTGAATACAGTCGTGTCTGAAGACAGCAGAACTGAGCTTTTGAGACGACACGCAGGATCATGTCGGCTGAAAGTATACTAATACACCCAATATATACAAACGTTTTGACTGCAACACTGGCAATTACTATTTTAGAAAAAAGCACGGATGCATTCCGTAAGTAATATTCTGTATTAATATGTGCTGATTTTAAATCGATGGGGTATTTTTAATGGAGATTAAAACAGATTAACATTAAGAAAATTGTATCGCCATTCTCCTACCTAAACCCGGTTGACGGAAAGAGGAAGTTAAAGAGAGCGACAACCTTTTTCTTCCGGTCAAATACATGACGTGGTTGATGGGAATTTCAATCGAACCAAAGAAAACGCGTGTAAAGCCTATATTTTAGCTGTTAATATACACTTGGCAATCTAGTCAGATAATATATTCAGTTAATATTTGTTTTATATAAAAAAATAGGTCAGAACATTTTCGATCGATCGGTCTGGTGTATTATGGGAAATGGAGTTGTGAACCACTTGTTTATAAAAAGGATAACTACCTCCTTGAGTGAGTCTTGGCGCAACAGGTCGCATATTTTTTACAGTTTATGGTCCCATTAGGTTTATTTGACTAACTGGTCGTTATGACAGTAAACAGAGCAGAAAAGTATGTATGGGTCGCTCGGAAGACCTTGTATTTGACACAACTGCATTTTTTTTTCTCATCATCAAAGTGTCTCGGTGCAATATCACATTCACCGACAGATGGCAGTCAGGTGGTGGTATACAAGTGCCACCTCAAATATATATTAATATATCTGGCCACTGAAGCTGTATAATCTCTGCGAATCGTTGCAAAACATAACATTTTACAAAACAACACCACTGAAAAAGCAATACATTAATTGATATTGAGTATTGAGGTCAATGTGTGTGGATGCTGTGGAAATACAATTTTTGATGATGAAAGTATAAGCACATGGCAAATCTTGCTGGTGGTAATCTATTAAACAACCACTGCAATAATGGTTAATATGGTTCAGTATGTATGGCTAGGCTGAGCAAACATACAACTGTCTGCTATTTTATACAGAATAACAAATGAAAGGTAAAAAAGGCCAGATATTTGTACTGTTGTTCCACAGAACCTTGGATTCTATTTTTCCAAACAATTTTAGTTTGACAAAGAGAATTCTGCATTAATTAGGTTTTAAGTTTTTTCTTCTTTCCTGTACCAGGAGTGTTTAGATGTTTACAGTATATCGGCGCAGCATTGCAAGGAGAGCTAATTTGGCACCTATCTGGCTGATGGAATCAGTGTGTGCAACCCATCCTGCGCTGTCTTCCCCATATTTAACCTGGCAGCCTCCAGCATGCTTTGCAACATGGCCAACAACCTCTGCTTCACTTGATACTCTGAACATATGCTCATGCTGCCTCACAGTATCCAACAAATTGAGTCCATTTTTCAAGGGCTGCAGCTATTGTGTGCATCAGGCCCTCTATCTGCACAGTAATTATTTGTGTGGTAAATGATTTCATGATGAAAACCTTGTTGCTTTCTGGTATCATGGTAAAAGACCGAGTAGGTTAAACTGGAAACAGAGCTCTCGAGTAACCCTTGAACCTGACTAAAAAAGAGCAAGAGAGACTATGGAAACATTTCAAAAAAGAAAAAGTGACATCACATTTAATAAATTTTTTAATTTTACCTTTACTTTTACATGGCTAAACGCATTTTCATTTTCAGTAACAACCTGGGGAATTAAGAACATGCAAGGACTTCAAGATTTGTGTGTATTTTATGGCTGACACTGTAATTAGGGATTACTAGTTGGTCAGGCTGATAGACGGTTTTTAGGGAAGTAGACCAGGTCACCAAGGTCAACACCTGTACTCTTCCAATAAGTTTAATCAGATCTTTAACAACCCCAGTGAGTCCAGACCTCAGTTTCAAGTCTCCAATATTGAATCTAAAACAACCAGAGCTCAAATCAGTTTTCATACCTTCATGCCTATCATTGCTTCCCCTTACCTACCAATATCTTCTATTTTTTTGTTAAACACACATGGTGATCACAGCTTCATACTGCTACTCCAAGGGATCTCTGAAAATCCAGCACATGACACGTAAGCTACTCTTGTTGTCGCATGCTTAGCAACACATCACTTATAAAGTGTCACTTCAGACATCCTCCCTGTGCATGCATTACTGAAAGAAAATTATTTCAAAAAATAAATATTTTCTATTGTATTACTGCTTTTTGCAACAGAAGACATTGTGAGGTTCTCTTGATTAGTTTGTTTATTTCGTTCATCCAAGGTTGAATATTACTTCTGATGGGCTCCATTAAAAAGGGTTACATCATCATAATAAATAATCTTTCTGAAGAGCTGCCGGAGACTTTGAACACAAAATCTATTTATTTTATTTAACCTTTATTTCATCTGAAGGTCCCACTGGGATGTGAAAAGGGAGAACTGATCTGAAAGAGCAGTAATGCTACACTGTCCAAAGGGATACAGTACAACAATACATACAACAGACAAAGACATATTGAAGAAACAAATGTTTGTTGAATTATGTACTTATGTAATATGTTTTTCAAGCAGCTTGTGTGCTCACAAGGGTCTAAAAAAATTACCTATGCATAGCAAACGGGTTTTTACACAAATGTGTACACCCTGAATCAGAGGGTTAGAGACAGCTTTACCTGGTGTAATGTGAATGTTACCAGTAACATTCTGTTTATGCAAATCAAAGTAAGAACTGAGCAATGGATTTGACTTCCTGGATTATTGGTCCTGGAAGAACCTTCAGAAAGCATTTAGTCTAGAGTTTATATTTCACTCAAATAATTCAAATCAAGACTCCAGGAAAAATGGCTGGATGAGTGTGTGATCTTAGTTTTTTTAAAAATTGGGTATCATTGATGTCTGTCATTGTATTTATGTTCTGTATATATTAAGATATCTCCTTTGTGACAGAGATTATATCTCAGTTGGACTGCCTGGTTAAATAAAGACTAAATAAAATAAAAACACTTGATTTGTACGCTGAACTGCTCGGTTAACACAGGTCGTTGGCATGAGGAGGCCAGATTTCCAAGATATCGTCTGCCAAGAAAGACAAACTATTTGCAGATGGAAGAGGCTCCCATTGCTCTTAGGGCTTCTGTACTGTACATGAGACCATGCAGTGGAAACTTGACACACTGCCAGTGCATCTGGACACAAAAGCATTTTAGTATCATTTAAGGCAGACATGTTACATCTGCCTGCATTGTTCAGATGCGTCCTTTCACTTAACTTGTGCAAATAGTGCATAACACTATGTTTGATTGATTTGTTAAAATGAGTTAATATACTTACAAACTATTTGAAGACATTTGTCAATCTCAAATAAATCAGTCAGTGAAACAGTCTATATGGGTAATTCTGGGGGAAAATGGCTCCTTTTCAATCTTGACCTCCTTTCAATCTTGACCTCTCAGACTTTTTTGGTATTTGACACCCATGATGTAACCTTGGAGCAATGACCGTTGGTATTAAGAAAATTAAGGACAAAGTGTCCATTTCACTCTACTTTTGGCCTATGCACCTCTACTTTCGAGACCCACAGTTAGACAACCATAAATGGTAAAAACAAATCTTGTTTTATATTTCATTGTAACAAGGGCTTGCTCTACACTATGGTACATGTTTGAATACTTTGACTTAATTTTTTGCATTAACTAAGAATTAATATCTATAATCTTATTATCTCAAAACTACTTTTTAAAATGTTGCTAAATTTTTCATATGTTGTTATATGCAGTCCGATGTATACACATGGCAATTTATAGAGCGGGATCTCTTGTACTGTTTTACAGTACTATTACAAGACTATTACAAGGGGTGATTGACTGGTTAATGCAGGGATGCACAACTCTGGTCCTGGAGGGCTAGTTTTTGTTCCAGCCAATTACCATAGTTTTAGTTTTCAGACATAGTTTTCTCTATAAACTATGCTGGTTTACTGCTGTACTTGAGCAAAGTAAAATCTAGGAGATACTTGCGGTCTGCAACAGTAGCTGGTGCCTATAGAAATGCAGCTCAATATATGATTGAGCTAATTAAATAATTAAGAGCAGAAGTTGGCACAGAATTCTGAAATGGATTGGCCCCTATTGTGCACCCCTGGGTTAAAGGAACAGTTCCTCACCCTAAAAGATTGATAAAAGTTTATCAAATTTTGTTTTGTCTGATGGATTGCTTTCAACTTTTTTCCCCACTACAATTTCAGGAGGTTAATTTTTTTTCTTACTGACAAAAGAATCCCTCATGGCAGCTAAGACCACAAACTCCTGATCTCCACACTGGCTGAGATGGGCATCTCTGGAACTGCCCTCTCTTGGTTTACATCACAGATAGATCATACCAAGCCTCCTGGAAAGGTTCTGTCTCCGCACCTCATCCACTTGTTACAGGAGTCCTGCATGGATCTGTACTGGGTCCTCTGCTGTTCTCCATTTGTTCTCCAAGTCTCTTGGTTTAGTTATTAATTCACATGGCTTATCTTACCATAGTTATGCTGATGACACGCAACTCTTCCTCTCTTTTCCTACCTCTACCCCACAGGTTAAGGAGAGGATATCTGCTTGCCTGGCTGTCATCTCTGTGTGGATGTCTAGCCATCACCAGAAGCTCAACCTCGACAAGGCTGAGCTGCTCTTCATGCCATACAAGACCTCTTTGCTTCGAGACCTGTCTATCACCGCCAACGGAACTATGGTGACCGCCTTCCACTCAGCAAGGAACATGGGGGGTGGTCCTGGATGACCAGCTGGACTTCAAAGAACACATCAGGTAAACGGCACGGTCCTGCAGGTTCCTTCTGTACACCATCAGGAGGATTCGGCCGTACCTGACCACCTACTCCACCTACCCACCCCCGTGTCCAGACTATGGTCACCTCAAGTCTGGACTTCTGCAACTCCCTTCTCGCAAGCCTACCAGCCTGCGCCATTCTGCCCCTACAACTGGTCCAGAACATGAATGCTCGGCTTCTGTTCAACCTCCCAACATTCTCACACATCACCCCCCTGCTGAGGTCACTCCACTGGCTGCTGGTCGTGGCCAGGATCAGGTTAAAAATTCTGACCTTGGCCTACACTGCAGCCAAAAGGTCAGGCCCCTCCTACCTACAGGACTTAATCCAGCACTACGCTCCTGCTCGACCACTTCGCTCTGCTGCTGCAGGGCAACTTGCACTTCCCTCCGTCCGTGTTAATGGCTCTCGCTTGTCCCGACTGCAGAGCTTTTCCACCCTAGCTCACCAGTGGTGGAACGAACTCCCCAGCTGAAACACTGTCTGTTTTCCGTCGTGGTCCGAAAACACACTTTTTCAGACTCCACCTCGACTAAACTACCTAGGGCCAATTTTATAGTACTTGCTTCCTGTTTTTATTATTTTTTGCTTGTTTTCTATTTAACTTGTGTTTTTTGCTATTTTATAGTTAAGAATGTATAGCTGACTGTGTTCTATGTTCATCACTATGGATAGCTCCTACGTTGTGAGAAAGTGCTTTGTCGGATCTGCTTTGTAGTCGCGTCAATGACCTTCAATATGCACTTATTGTACTTCGCTTTGGATAAAAGCGTCTGCCAAATAATTGTAATGTAATGTAATGTAAAGACGCTTGTTGTAGTCTTCCAAATCAATCATGTCCATTCAGTCACCTTGCTCCTCATTATAGGACTATAACGTATCTTTGTTTCACATTAACTTCGTGGGCTAAATACTTTAATCTGTGTGGTGTGATGAAATATGTAATCAGGGGCATTGTCATGGGAAGGAATACGGTCATAACAAACACACCAATTTAATCAGTAAAAACATAATATGGAATTATTTATTTAATAAACATTGTGTATATTATATACAAAGTATCTGACTCAATTAGAATAATGTTTATTTTCAGTTTTACTAGAATAAATCAAACATAACACAACAAATGGCATCACTTGGTCTCCACTCATAAAGTAAAGCTATACTATGCACTATATTTATTTGAAAACCAACTGAATCAGTTAACATGTGATATTCTCTGGTTTGAATAGTTTAAAGTCTTAAACATTAAACAGTCTTAAAAGGTTTTTAAATTTAGATGTGTAAGTAGCCTATTACAGATTTCCCTCCCCCCTAACTTTGACCAGTATAACGCAATCAGGACTTGGAAATCATAATATTGTGGCGATTCGGGGCGATTACGAGTGATGTAAATTATTGTGTATATCGAATTGTGTGTGTGTACTTGTGCTGTGCAGACCAAGTGCACGAGTGATGGTTGATGTAATCACATGATCAGAGCGTGTTCAAAAGCTCTGACGTGTACAGTAACAATGGCGGTTAACATTTGAATATAACCTCCCGCCAGAACGGCGACTGTTGTGATAAACAACAGTCGTATACAGTTCAGCTAAATGTGATAGCATGCGCTCAACCAGGTCCGCTCTAGAGAATGTTCGAGCGAAGCCAACGGTTGTTTTTGAGTATGACTGAGGGGATTACGTGTGATTGGTTAAGGTGAGCTGCAGGGCACCTATTAGAGGTCGCCCTTGTTAGCATGCTCATTTGCATATCAGGGGCTATAAAGCTGGCTACAGTCCAGCGCGCGTTGTCTGTTCTGCCTGTACGCTGAGAAGGAAGTAATAAGAGATTGTGCTCTTCAATAAATTATTATACCCTCAAGCAAACCTGACTCCAACTCCATGGCTCGCCACAATGGTGTCAGAAGTGGGATGGCTGCCCCGGAGATGATCTGGGAACAGATCCGCGAATTGGAACGTCAGGTTACAGAACAGATGGACGTTATGGCAGGAGCATCTGCAAAGCGGCCCAAGAGCAGACCCGGGGGGCTCCCCGAAGGAGCCAGCGCAGCAAGACCGGAGCGAGGAATGCCCATTGGAGACCAGGCGGAGGTGCACGCGCTGGTGGCTGACCCCGCAGCCGGGAACGGAGCGCAAGTAGGTCGGCTGGAAGCCAACGAGGACGCCCCTGCTTCCAGGCCGAACCAAACGGCGGTGCTGGTGCAGCGACCGACCACACCGTTAAAGGCGGTGATAAAGCTACCCCGCTACACGGGAAAGGGTGAGCTAGAGTCGTACCAAATCCAGGTACGACTCGCGGCTAGCTACAACGGCTGGGACGAGGGCCAGACAGCCACCCACTTAGCGTTAGCCCTGGAGGGCGAGGCCTGCCAGGTGCTTTTAGACCTGGACAGCGCCGAACCACTGACGCTACCGGCACTGATGACAGCGCTGGAGCGCCGGTTCGGACAGCGGCAATTCCTGGAGGTGAGCCGGGAGAAGCTCACCACGCGACGGCGGACCGGAGCAGAGAGCCTCAGCGTCCTCGCCGCCGACATCAGGCTGTTAGCTCGCCGCGGTTACCCCCAACTCGACAACGCAGGCCAGCAGGAGCTAGCCTGCCAGACCTTCATGCAGGCCCTCACTCCGGAGCGCCTACAACAACAGGTCCGCATCGCCAAACCGGCGTCCCTGGACGCAGCGCTTCGCGAGGCCGAGCGACTGGACCTCATTCTGGGCACCACACCCAACGGGACCCCGGCTAACGAGCCCCGGGTCCGAGCTGCCGATTGCGAGGAGGTGAGATGGGTCCAGCGGAACCCCGATCGACCGCGGCAACGACAGGAACGGGAGCGACGCTGCTTCCGGTGCGACGAACCGGGGCACCTCGCCCGCGACTGCCCCGCCCCTGCACCAAGAGCAAAAGTTCCGTTTGATGCTCTTTTAAGAGCAGAGGAACAGGCCCACGGGGCCGAGCCCCGTATTGGCAGACTGGGGACGAAGACCGGGCTGTACTTGCCTTGCAGTTTGGACGGACAAGCCTGCTGGGCGCTGGTCGACACCGGAGCCACTATTTCCCTGTTAAGGCCGGGGGTACTTCGGGGTACTAGCGGGCTGCTTTCGGGTGCATGGACCCCTACCTCTACCCAGCTAACCTCCGTCACTGGGCAGAAGATGGGCATGCGTGGTAGTAAACAATTACAAGTGTGTGCAGGAGCCCAGCGAGTGAAACACGAGTTTTGGTTAGCAGATATAAAAGATGCATGCATTATCGGTTTAGATTTGTTAGCCTTGTGGGGAGCTAGCATAAATGTGATAGCCGAAACTATAACTATTGGTACCGAAACGCTGGGCCTCCGATCGAATTGTGAATTAAAAGCAGCCCGCCGAACTAGATGCCCTGGGGTACCCCCCAAACACTGCCGAACTTGCACTGGAGCCGAGCGGCGCGAGCTGAGGACGCCCGTCGACTTGGTGTTCGGAGCCCCGCCCGGACCAACGGAGCACCACCAGTCAGAGGCCGGGTACGCACGGGCCTTGATCGAGCGCCTGGAGACCGCCCACAGCTTTACCCGCCAGGCCCAATCCACCGCAAGTGTTAAGCAGAAGCGAGCGTATGATGTGCGCTGTCGGGGGCAGCCCTTCACCAGCGGAGACAAGGTATGGATCTACTGTCCGATCCGTAAGAAGGTTCTGTCCCCGAAATTGCAGTCGCATTGGCGGGGCCCTGGTGAAGTGGTGGGCCGGCTTAGCGAGGTGGTCTATCGAGTGCGCATGCCCGGCCGAAGGAAACTGGTGGTGCTTCACCGGGACCGTCTAGCTCCTTACCGGCCGCTGTTGGATGGTGTTGAGGAGGGGATGGGCGTCGGCGAGGATCAGCCCGCTTTACGTGCGCCCACCCCTCCTCCACCAGAAAACCCAGCGGCAGCTGAGGGCCCGAATCGCCCTTCTCGCCAACGGAGAACTCCTGCCCGTTTCCGGGACTTTGTGCGTGAGTGCGGACAGTTTAAGGGGTCGCAGGGGACTGCTGACCCCTTAGGTGGGGGCAGTGTGGCGATCCGGGGCGATTACGAGTGATGTAAATTATTGTGTATATCGAATTGTGTGTGTGTACTTGTGCTGTGCAGACCAAGTGCACGAGTGATGGTTGATGTAATCACATGATCAGAGCGTGTTCAAAAGCTCTGACGTGTACAGTAACAATGGCGGTTAACATTTGAATATAACCTCCCGCCAGAACGGCGACTGTTGTGATAAACAACAGTCGTATACAGTTCAGCTAAATGTGATAGCATGCGCTCAACCAGGTCCGCTCTAGAGAATGTTCGAGCGAAGCCAACGGTTGTTTTTGAGTATGACTGAGGGGATTACGTGTGATTGGTTAAGGTGAGCTGCAGGGCACCTATTAGAGGTCGCCCTTGTTAGCATGCTCATTTGCATATCAGGGGCTATAAAGCTGGCTACAGTCCAGCGCGCGTTGTCTGTTCTGCCTGTACGCTGAGAAGGAAGTAATAAGAGATTGTGCTCTTCAATAAATTATTATACCCTCAAGCAAACCTGACTCCAACTCCATGGCTCGCCACAATATTACCGATAACTACCAGATCATGTAAATTAATAATAGGTCTTATTAGCGTGACTAAGTTCTTGAAATGCAAATTACCGGTAGCCTCTATTCTATAGGCTACCTACGATGAGAGATGGGCTACCTAACAAATAAATGCTGGTGAAAATGTATGTAGAAAGTTATTTAAAGTCTATTAGTCAAGTATATTACTGTTATGGGAAAACCACATTTCGTTTTTAACATGCCAGGCGAAAAAATATTGCCGTAGTGATGGGCGGATTGATACTGAAATATCGATACTTCGATCCTGACGTTTCCTTTTTCAGAATCGATCCACATGTAAAAATATCGATGCCAAATTATTTATCCAATAATTTAAAAAAATGTTTTTAATAAAATTGAATGTGTATTTGTTGCTGAAAAAAAGAAAAAATGCAATGTTGTAACAAATAATTGTGTAGGATAGGAACTACTTCTCCTTCCGCCCTCTCCCTCTGCCACACACTTTTCAAAGTGTACGATTTTGTGGCAATACCACAAACCTGCCGGAATGCATGAAAATAAGCCATATAAAAGAGCATGACGAGTTACAGCAGTAGCGATCAGAAGAGCCCTCACGAAAAAATACTTTAGGATTCCTATAGAATCCCTATCATACTCTATCGTGAATCCTATAGTCACGTATCGTATGTTATATACCCTAGAGTTCACCGAATGTATTTTTTAAAGTATTCCTATAAGATCCTATAATAGTCTGAAGTAGCATATTGTTTGTCCTATAGGAAATCTTATAGAAATTTGTAGGAATTGTCCCAAAATATCATAGGAATCCTATAGTACTTTTTGAGGAGGGAACGCAGGCAAATACCCCCACAACTGGAGCCAGAGTCAAGCAAAGTTCTTCGACAGAAACGTATCAGAGAGGCAGGCATTATCCAGGTATACAGTGATAATATCAGGTTATTTTAACCTTTCGAACAGAAAGCAAGAAGCACTGCATATTTCTTGAGGAGAAAAACATTACAACAATAGGCTGATGAATAGGTGTAGGCTATATCAGGCTTAGAATGGACAAATTTTCAAACAATATCTGAATTAATTTCTATTTGAATTAAATATATTTTGCATTATGTCCATTTTGTGGAAAAACTGATATGAATTGCTCAGTGTTTCTAAAACGTAGATTACATCTCATAAAATGTTACCGTTTTGAAGAGAAAGATCTCATGTTGCCAATAGGCTACCTTCAGGAATGATCTGTAGTGAATTTAACTTTTATCCCAGCCATCATTTTATCACAAATAGGTCATATAATTGAACGTTTCTTAAATGTTGTTGAACAATTGAACAGGTGTTTTATAATTGTTGTTTTTAAACAGAAAAAAGAGAGACGTCTTTATATGTTAATACTGATGCAAACGCTTTCAAATATAATTTTTTGAAGTCCACATTGACCAATTTTCACTGTAGAAATCACAAAGATCTCCCCTTTTTATGTACACAAGAAGACTTTTAAATTATTGTATCGGTATCGATATCGGAAAACTAGCCTTGGGTATTACTTGGTATCGTATCGAAAAGAAAATGTGTGGTATTGCCCATCACAACGCACTGTTGTTTCCGGTAAAGCATTGCGTTGTTGTAGCAATGTCTCTCCACCAGGTTGGTTCGACCCATAAAATCTCGCGGTATCATAACCGGTACCATTAGACCACGAACCAGTGGAAGGTGTCGGTAATAAAGCTCGTGCCGTACCTAGTTCAGATACCGACGTTACTAGCTAGCGTTAGTTTCCTAAAACTTAAGGATAAATTAATTTAACGTCATACATAATATATAAAGTATACGAACATATTATCGTATCTTAATCCGTATACGTTTGGTACCCCACGGGAAACGAAAAGACGAAGACAAGCACGGAGACGTATAGCTGGCTAGTTGGCTAACAAAGAAAGCCCTTTCTCAAAAAAACCTGAATCCCCATTATTCTTTAGTTATGAGTCATGTGGCCATTGAAAATGTACACTGTCTAGATCAGCAGGTGAGTACGTTTGCTTTTTGTTTGTTGTTTTCAGCGGTTGATCGCGTAGAATAAAGCAAATATTGTGATAATATGAATGTATCAGTAGCTAAAGTACTGGCTTGGCTAGCTAACGTAGGCTACATTGCGAGCGGTGCCTTATAGTAACACATTATGGGGCATCGCTGCGTGCTTTCAGACGGGACTGGTTAAAATGGTGGTTGACGGTGTTGTAGGAGGTAACGCTGATGATGGCGGAGCCTCGTATTTCAGTGCAGAGTTTTACCAGCATCACAATGGCGTCTTTCTGTCAGCGCACTGCCAACGTCGTATTACTTTTCACATCTTGTCGGCGTCCTCAAACTTGACAATTGTTTTCCTTTCATTTTAATTATGGAAACATAAAACGACCGTGTATGATGCTGGATTAAACCTAACTTAATTTTCGCATGCAGGCTAACTTCTAGCTAACGTAACTAATGTTAAATGCTTGGAGGGCACTGGCCTCCGACATCGCAGGTAACCGGCTCACTTCGCGTTACCGAGATGTTTTTTCCCATCTTCTCCCGGTTACGCATTGCTACGTAGCGCTAGCTCGTTAGCTTCTTTGTTCGAACCCCCGCAAAGAAATGTGTGTTGGCAAACTCGGTTGCTAGCGCAATACTTGTATACCGTGGAGTTGGCGAATTGGCTAACGTTAACGAAACGGTTTCTTGGATTTAACGTCATGACAAGAGGTTGCTGACTGGTTACGGATAACTTGACACGTTTAGAAATGTTAAAAACAGTAACCCTCAGTCAGTGCCAGTTATTGCGAGCCGGCTTGATTAGCTGAATACAACAAGCTGGCTAACGTTACCGTTACTTCCAATACGGCTTAATAATTAAATGGCAATCTAGCGCTAACCTACAATGTTGTGGCAGTGAGCCAGTCGGTAACATAGACGGTGTGATGTGATGAATTAGTTTTGGATGGGGGAGAAATCGTAATGTGGTTATCTAGCATAGCCAGAAAACAGAGGCCAGCTTATGACGTGCTTCCCGACCTAGCTAACACAAGCGGCGAACTTAATCAAATTGGTCTACAAAACCCTTCGTTTAAAAACCAGTTTAATTTAACTTACGTTAGTTGCGAAGCCGGCAATTGAGCTAGCTAATGTTTGCGGGATCACTTGGGACATTAGCTCAACATACTTTGCTAGCTAACGTTATCATAACACCAATGTTGGTTATTGCGCTGAATAAACATTGATTCCCGGTGACATTAGCCAGCGGTTGGCTTGGTTCTGTTCCAAGCCCTCCGGCTAATAGGCTAGTGCTAGCTAGCTTTGAAAACTATTTTGTTAAAACATCACAGATTGAATGATGGGCACTGACGTATGACAGCCACCGACGGTAGACATAAATGTGGCTACTCAGCAGATTGTAAGATGACACTGGTGCCGGCTTCTCGGACTACACTAAAAGCTGGGTTGCTGACTAGATGCGTATTTTAGAAGACAAAATTTCTTTTAGTTGCGTCTTGGAACTTGATACTTAGCTAGCGATCATAAAGTATGCGCTGTCGTTTCCATTGCAAACTGCGAAGTAGGTCAGTTGGGAAAGTCTCTATGGATCAGGAAACACGTGACCGGTGTTGATCTTGCTGCGCTCGCGGAACTCTGTGCCCCCAAACAGCCGATCCAGGATCAGTTTACCCGCCTCTAATCCTGTCCTAAAGCAGTGTGAAACAAAATGAACCACATCCAGAATGTCAATTTGAGGGCACAGTCTTGCTTGTCACGTTTCCAGCAGACACGCATGCTGTACGTGAATCCAAATGTTAATACAGTATCCAGCGTGTCCTTTCGTGCATTCATGAAAATTGTTTTTGTAAAAGAAAAATCTGCATGTTGGCGTTTACCTCAATTTTATGAAAATGACCAAACTACAATTTTGCTTGTGTACGTTTTTAAAAAAAGTCTAATTTATTTCTTGTATATTATTCTTTCGATTCTAGTAATATGTAAATGTGGCTCACATAGAACATACTTTGCATTGGTGGATGCTAATTTTATTTTTAAATTTAGGCTTAAACTGACTGAACATGTTATCTCTCTTGCAGCTTGCTGCCCTAGACTTGAACTCTGCAAACGGACAAGGTGGAGTTGGGACTGGCAGTAAGTATCTGAGCTCTTGCCTCTAAAGTTAATGAGCGTTCTCAGTGAAAGGCCTACTCAGTAATTTCAGCTGCTAATTGAAGAAAAGTATGTGCATGGCAACCAAGTACCTCAGAGTATCATGGTACTCGTAGTTTAAAACAGTAATTGGCCACAATACAATACGACAACCATTTCCAAGGCATGGTGTATTTGGCAAAAAGTTAGCGAACTATTCCTTTTGATATTAACTGATGACTGGGCACCTGAGCACCAGGTAAAAACTGAGTGCGTGAAGAGTTCGTTTCCATGGTGATGAGCTGCTCAAGGACTACAAAATGGTCAGTCTCAAAAACAAAGAAAAATGACAGATGGAAGATGAACAAGGAAGTAGTGATGGGCCAACACTTTTTTTCTTTAATACTTTTTGAAGTACTTTTCATGAGGATTTTTGGAGCTATTTTTAGTTGGAGAATAATTCTATACTGTACTACCATATTTGTCTTTTTGCTTGTGAGTCATTAGCATTTTTTTAGCAACCAAAATGACTGAGTGGGCCTTGAGATGTATTGCATTTTTTCAGATAAACTGTAATGATGACTGTTGAATATTATAGGTTGAGTGCAATAACAGTCATTGCCGCCATGTTGCATATCCGATTTCTTTTCGTCCGTTTTTTTGCCTGTAATCATGCCCGATGCCTCTGAACCTCCAAACCTCAAAGGCCAGGTGACCACATGGAAGCTGCACAACACCCATTAGATAGGGCAATGTTTTTCTTAGAAGCATTTTCACATGGCCTCAGAAGTTGAGGTTCACTACCACAAAAATTCAGACTAAAAGAAAGCTGGTACACCCCTGTATGAGGTATACCAGCTTTCTTTTTGTCTGTAAACCACGGAAACTCTTAATTATTGCTGAGGTTTATTGTCCAGCTCTTTTTCTTTCTAGGTAATGTATCCATTTGTTCCACGGTTTACAAAAAATAAAAAACAGAATTGATGGGGCTGCTGGGTGGCTCATATTTTTAAGGCACTGTAATGCATGGATAGGCCCCAAGGTCTGGTGTCAAAGCCAGACCATGCAAGTTGGCCAGCAGTCCTACAGGGCGATGCACAATTGGCTCTAGCGTTGCGCTGGGATTGGAGGGATTAAGGAGCAAGGGGATGATGGTGCTTCATTGCACATTAGCAACTCCTACTGGTTGATTGGGTGCCTGCATGTTAATCTGTTACGCAGTGCAGAAAGCGTCAGACTCATGTCTGTGAAGAGCTGCCTGACTTGTGAACTACAGTGTGGCGAGAAGCAGCTCTTGGCATCTTGTTCTTTGGAAAAGTGCTTGCGTGCACTCCATAATCGATAGTGGAGGTTGTATATGTATTTGTGTGTATGTATGTATATGGCATATTCCATTATTGTGGGTACCAGCTGCAATTTCTAAGAGTGCATTTTTCAAGCCTTTTTTTGTGTTTAAATAATAAAGATACGTGTGTCTGTTATGTATATTTTTGTTAGACCTATTTAGTAGTTCATCTTCATTTAAGAACAAATAATTTATCATTTTTCATTTTGTTTTAATTAAAAAAAAAATGTTGTGGTGTCCCTCAGTTTTCTATTTTTTTTTGCGACATGAAAACGTGTTTATGTTAAGCTTTATAAAATAACTCCCGAAGGTATGGTAAAATGTTTTTGCTATTAAAGTGAACAACAACAACAAAGACACGGTGTACCACGGTGTACCACGGTGTACCAAACCCCTAGTAAATAAACAAAGTTGTTAAATCGGTAACTGAATGTGTGGATCACATCGTAAATTTTTGTGTCCCCATATTTACATAAGAAATCCCATCTTTTGCTGAGTTCTAGTGATATAAATCACTGTAAGCTTGAAACACCCCAAAGCCTAAATAATTCCTTTGTTTGTGAATTAGGGAATATGCCCAAGATGATTAGAAAATTATGAACTATACAAATGGAAATAGAAACGGAATTCGAAAGTCGGACAATTGTGTCCCACAAATTGTTTACGTTGTGAATTTTTGGCCGAGCGTATCACCCGACGTGGGAGCATGATGAATGAGTTTTGTCTGCTGACACTAAGCCCCGGATGGTACCATTGCTCCACCATGCGGCCGTGATTAAAAATCCTTGCGCGTTGCTTCGGGTGGTGAAAGAAGCTTGGCGTCCCTCAGTTTACGCTGGTGGTGTGATTTACGTAGTGAGCTACCATTTACCGAGAAATCAGACGTAAGTACTAAGTTTTCTATAAAATTATTTTAAATTCCTGTTAAAATACATACCTTGTTCCCGATAAATAAGCATAAGATTACATCAGAACTCCGATTAAGTTGGAGGTATCTCGATAATTGAGTGTTTCAGTTCATGCGGGACGTCAAAATTTTGGTGTCCATTTTTACGATTGTGATGATTTTGATGCAAGTGCTTGGATTTCGTGGTTCAAAAGTAGTGATTTTAGGTCAAAAATGATATAAATATATCTGAAATCAATTCAGGCCAACATTTTTAAGCCAATACTTTCAAATTTCTTGCGAACCACTCTATTTCTACCACAGCATTTGCACTTCGTAAATCTTCCAGACCGGGACACCAAACAGTTGCCAATTTCATCGTGTACCTCTTAATTACGATTTGGGAAAAGGGCAGAACTGAAGAATATCAATGGTTTCTCTCGGTTAATTCGATGGAATAAGAAGTATTGAAGTAGAGTAGCCACAAAAAATATTCCTTGTCATTGTGTATTTTTTAAGTTTTATTTTTATTTATGAAAAATGTTGATAAATGTTCACAACGTAAAGCAATCGCCAAAGGACGGCCATTTTTCCTCAATCAAAGATTTATTGTAACATTTGAGAAACGGGCATTATTGCTGCGTAACAAAAATAGAATATGAAGGCGTGTACAGGCTACTTTAACCTTTTGGTGTCCCCTTTACACGTGAAATCTTAACCATTTGTGAGTCAAAAATCAGCAGCTTAATGTGGTTCCTTTTGGTAGGGGAGATTACAAGAAGTAAGCCAATTACAAAAGAGAAGTTACATTTCTTCAAACACTCAAGTTATCATTAGTGTACCTTCATCAGATTTGGATTTCGTGGGTGTAAAGGGGACACCAAAAATTTGGTGTCCCTTTTACACATGAAACCTTGAATTCAGCATCAGTTTGTGAGCATTTTCATGTATGTCTTCACATTTAAAATGAAGACAGTATATTTATAGTTCCTTCACTACAATTCAAAATAGATTTTTCTGGAATTGTACAAATATTTTGATGTTTCAACAATTATTTGAATCCTGTGGCCAAATGTGGCCTGATTTTGAGCGATTATGGAAAACTATTGATGCATTTTATTAAAATTCCTAAAAACGAACAGATGCCAAATGTTGTTTAATTTTTAAAGTAGCCAAAATGAAGTGCTAAACTGTTGTAATCTCCAACTATGTCAAATCATTTGTAACAATTTTACCACTAGGAGTGTCACTTTGGTGTCCCCTTTTACACGTGAAACTTGCCATTATGGCTAGCTATATGAACACGTTTTGCTCAGAGACACAGTATTTTATTTGGAAAGTTTTATTATTTTCTGAAAGTAGAGATATTTGGTCAATAATAAATTACATGTTTAACGTGATCTAAGCATTTTGAATTTTTGGTCCCAATGTCACAGGTTGGCCCCCAAAAAAATGGAATATGCCATATACAGTCAAGCCGGAAAGTCTGAACACCCCTTTCACCTTCTCCACATTTTATTACATTACAGACATATTCTACAATAGATTGAGTAAATTTTTTGTCTCAAAATTCTACACAAAATAGCCCATAATGACAAAGTGAAAACCTGTTTTTAGATTTTTTTGCAAAAAATAGAAAACTTAGTATTCATACCCTTTGCTTTAACATTTTTAAAGTATATTTAATATTTGGTCACATATCCTTTGCATGCTGTTACTTCCTGAAGTCTGTGACCCATCAACATCAAAAGACTCTCGATATCTTATTTCCAGGTACTGTTACAAGCGATACTATGAGCTCTGCATTTGAATGGATCACTATGGGAATTGGGGGGTGAGACTAGATTCAGCTGTACATTACACTGGTACAGTATGGAACACATGGCTGGCTAAATGGCTGTAAGTAATCAAGGGTCTGAGCTATCGAACGAGCCCCAAACCATCACTCTGCAGCCAGATATGGAGTAGATGTGGATGGATCACTGCAAGGGTTATTTCTCCTGACTCATTTTCCTATAGAACTCTATGGGGGGGAAAAAGTCAGGAGAAACGACCCTTAAAGGGATCCATCCACATCTACTCCATATCTGGCCACAGAGTGATGGTTTGGGGCTCGTTTGATACTTTAGACCCTTGATGACGTACAGCCATTTCGCCAGTCATGTGTTCCATACTGTACCAGCGTAATTTACAGCTGAATCTAGTCTCACCCCCCAATTCTCATAGAGATCAGTTCAAATGCAGAGAGGTTATAGTATCGCATGTAGCAGTACCTGAAAATTAGATATCGAGAGAGTTTTGATGTTGATTGGTCACAGACTTCAGGAAGTAACAGCATGCAAAGGATATGCGACCAAATATTAAATATGATACTTTAAAAATATGTTAAAGCAAAAGGTATGAATACTTGAGAGATTTCAGTTTTCGATTTTTAATACATTTGCAAAAATTTCAAAAAACATGTTTTCACTTTGTCATTATGGGCTATTTTGTGTAGAATTCTGAGACAAAAAATGAAGATGATGATTATGGCTTACAGCTAATGAAAACCCAAATTCAGTGTCTCAGAAAATTTGAATATTGTGAAAAAGTTCAATATTGGAAACTCATGGTGTCACATTCTAATCAGCTAATTAACTCAAAACACCTGCAAAGGTTTCCTGAGCCTTTAAATGGTCTCTGTCTGGTTCAGTAGGCTACACAATCATGGGGAAGACTGCTTGACAGATGTCCAGAAGACAGTCATTGACACCCTCCACAAGGAGGGTAAGCCACAAAAGGTCATTGCTAAAGAAGCTGGTTGTTCAGAGTGCTGTATCCAAGCATATTCATAGAAAGTTGAGTGGAAGGAGTGTGGTAGGCAAAGGTGCACAAGCAACAGGGATAACTGCAGCCTTGAGAGGATTGTCAAGCAAAATCCATTCAAGAATTTGGGGGACCTTCACAAGGAGTGGACTGAGGCTGGAGTCAGTGCATCAAGAGCCACCACGCACAGACGAATCCAGGACATGGGCTACAAATGTCGCATTCCTTGTGTCAAGCCACTCCTGAACCAGAGACAACGTCAGAAGCGTCTTACCTGGGCTAAGGAGAAAAAGAACTGGACTGTTGCTCAGTGGTCCAAAGTCCTCTTTTCAGATGAAAGTCAATTTTGCATTTCATTTGGAAATCAAGGTCCCAGAGTCTGGAGGAAGAGTGGAGAGGCACAGAATCCACGTTGCTTGAAGTCCAGTGTGAAGTTTCCAGTCAGTGATGATTTGGGGTGCCATGTCATCTGTTGGTGTTGGTCCACTGTGTTTTCTGAAGTCCACAGTCAACGCAGCCATCTACCAGGAAATTTTAGAGCACTTCATGCTTCCTTCTGCTGACAAGCTTTATGGAGATGCTGATTTCATTTTGCAGCAGGACTTGGCACCTGCCCACACTGCCAAAGGTACCAAAAGCTGGTTCAATGACCATGGTATTACTGTGCTTGATTGGCCAGAAAACTCGCCTGACCTGAATTCATAGTACTCTATTGTCAAGAGGAAGATGAGACACCAGACCCAACAATGCAGACGACCTGAAGGCCGCTATCAAAGCAACCTGGGCTTCCATTACACCTCAGCAGTGGCTGATGGCCTCCATGCCACACCGCATTGATGCAGTAATTCATGCAAAAGGAGCCCCAACCAAGTATTGAGTGCATATAAATGAACATACTTTTCAGAAGGCTGACATTTCTGTTTAAAATATCCTTTTTTTTATTGATCTTATGTAATATTCTAATTTTCTGAGACACTGAATTTGGGTTTTCATTAGCTGTAAGCCATAATCATCAAAATTACAAGAAATAAAGGCTTGAAATATTTCACTGTGTAATGAATGTATATAATATACGAGTTTCACTTTCTGACAGTGACAAAAAATATTGAACTTTTTCACAATATTCTAATTTTTTGAGCTGCACCTGTATACAGTGCACTCCGCTATTATTGGCACCCCTGGTAAAGTTGAGTAAAAAGGGTTATAAAAAATTCTGTTTCGTGATTAGCTTAATCTCACACTGGAAAAAATGAGAGAAATCCAACTTTTAATTGAAGTAAATTTATTCTGAGAGAAAAAAATCCCTCAAGAAATATTTAACAAAACCATGTGTGCCACAATTATTGGCACCTCTGCATTTATATATAGAATACAGTAATAATTTTAAATATTTGGTCGCATATCCTTTGCATGCCATGACGTCCTGATGTATGTGACCCAACAACATCAAAAAATCTTATTTTCTGGTACTCTTACAAGCGATACGATAACGTCTCTGCATTTGAATGCATCTCTATGGGAATTGAAAGGTGGGACTAGATTTAGCTGTGAATTACACTGGAACAGTATGGATTACATGGTTGTTTAAATGGCTGTAAGTCATCAAGGTTTTGAGGTGTCCAACAAGCCTCAAACCATCACTCTGCTGCCAGATATGCAGTAGATATGGATGGATCACTTTAAGGGTTGTTTCTCCTGACAAATTTTCTTATTTAACTCTATGGAAAAATAAGTCGGGAGAAGAAACCCAAGTTCAAGTTATCAATCCATATCTACTGTATTTCTGGCAGCAGAGTGATGGTTTAAGGCTTGTTTGATACGTCAGACCCTTGATGACTTAAAGCCATTTAGCCAACTATGTGTTTCATACTGTTCCTGTGTAATTTACAGCTAAATTTAGTCCCACCCCCAATTCCCGTAGAGATCCATTCAAATACAGAGACGTTATAGTATCGCTTGTAAGAGTACCAGAAAATAAGATTTTTTGATGATGTTGGGTCAGACATCAGGAAGTCATGGCATGCGAAGGATATGCTACCAAATATTAAAAACGATTACTTTAATCTACATATAAATGTAGTGCCAATAAAAAAAAAATCATAATAAATTTACTTCAATTAAAGGTTGGATTTTTCTCATTTTTTCAGTGTAAGATGAAGCTAACTCACCAAACGGTGAATTTTTTTATAACCCTTTTTACTCATCTTTACCAGGGGTGCCAATAATTGTGTGTGCGACTTTGCAGGTAATTTGCACAATGCACATGTAATACATTTACTTGTAGCACACGTGCTAAGAGTGTGTCTTTATCTGTATGGGCTTATAGTTAATGTGTTTTCATGGCTTGTGGGATTGCTGATTTGTCCTAAGCATCCATATTTTTATTATTTTTTATTTTTTAGGGCGTTACATTCCACCTCATTTAAGAAACAAAGAAGCCTCTCAAAATGGTAAGAACCATCTTTCATTTTGTAATGGTCTACTTGTAGTATTCTTAATGCAAAACATAATGGTACAGGTCATGTCTGCACAAGTATTTATTTAAAAAAATTTGGAATATGTTACTTGGTTTTAAGAATACCTTATGATGTTTTCATATTGCATCAAATTAACGTCATACTCATGTGCATTTCCTGAACATGGGAAAATAAAAAAATTCAGTTTTTGCATTTAATGTATTACTTAATATAAACTACAGAACTTGGATAAATAATTTTAGTCGGTGATAAAACTACCTTTGCATTGGTAATGGTGTAACATCTGTTCTGTCAAAAGTCGAGAAGGAAAAACAAATTATTGGTATGCCCCACTGATCAAGAGAACATTCCCTTTATGCCTGTGGCATAGTGGAGGATTGAGTTACTCGGTGCACTGTCTCCTGCTACACGAGACATTCATAACAAGTTCGATTGGAACACCTTGATCAAGACACCGTACTTCCATCTCTATGATTGCATTCACTTCGCTAAGCCCACCGCTTCAACTGAAAGCGACAAAGCTCCTGCATGCTGTTCTCCTGATTTCTATCCGAGGTGTTATTCTCTTCAGGCACCTGTGGGTGAATTTTCCCAGTGTGGAATTGTCCTCACCTCAGCCCATTGCATCAAAAATGCAGTAATAACGGCCACAAGGACACAACAGCCCGTGTGTGCCAGCAGTGAGGCAGCCCTATTGCTTCTGTTTGCTGGCCATGCAGCCACGTGCGCTTGCTAGTGCTAATCCGATATTAGCAGCATTTGAGGTCGGCTTGCCAGCAGTGGGCCCATGGATCTCTTGCATAGGCCACACTGACGGGCGTCGGCAAGCTCGACACTGGCAATTAAGAGTGATTACAAGTGTCATAACCTGAGCAGGAGTGCTTAGCAAGTACTGCACTTTAAACGATCGGTTACAGCCTTGACCGATGGTTGTGGTGACGACAGGATATCCTGGGAGGACAATGTGTATTACCTGTGACCTGTAGACGTGCCCCTGTTGATTAACTTTGTTGAAAGCTAATTTAAATGTTTGGTCAGTATAGGATTGTGTTTTATGGCACCTGCACCAAAAATGTTTTACATTTGTAAACGCCACTGAACATGGTTGTCAGTGTAAGCCACTCCAACCTTTACACAAGATAGTTATGGCTGGGAAACCAACCATAATGATGGCAATCAAAAATGTTTTGAGCACAATAACATTCATCACCGCAATGCGGCATATAGGTTTTATTTTCTTCTTTTTTTTTGTTTGTGTTTTTTTCTTTTTCCTGGAGATACAGACTAGAGGAGGGCTCAAGGGTGCTGTCAATCCCTCTGACAGAAGCCATGTGAAATGCTTCTGGGGGAATAAAAAAAACACCACTCCTTTTGGGTGTTGATATGACAACCAAATGCATCACATGATCACCTGTAAGTTGTATGGCCTTGTTTTTTCCCCCCAGAAGCATTTCATCTGGCCTCTGAAGTTTGGTGGTTCACACATGAGTATAATTAAAGAAGGAAAATAATATGCACTAAGACTGCGATGATTGTTACTGCACTCAAAAATATCTTAGATAATTATTGTTATGATTTATCGCCCAGCTCTAACGTAGATTACAAGTGAATACGGAGAACAGGCTGTTTTAAGTGTCATTGTTGCTCATTTTGCTTGTCAAGAAACGGAGCAATTCTAATGACATGGATGGCTAAATTTAGTGAGAATGGAGAACAGCATCTTACTCAATTCACAAAATTGCACAATGTTTTATTGTTGCAGCTCTTAATATAATCTTTCTTCTTATGCTCTTATCACTCATTTATGGATGGTATTTTTAAAAAATATTGGTAAATGGACTTTCCCTTCTCCTTTTTTAGTCAATAATTATGCTAATTTCCTCCTGATAAACTTGATGCAAATTTATAGTTAAAATGATTTTATTCAGTTTATCAAAAATGAGTAACACATTTCATTTCTGATGAACTGAACCAAAGGGATTTTCTGTCCAATAACATAAGAGCAAAACTGAATTCAATAAATGTTTTTCTGACTCATACCATCTACTCTGGTGAATGTGTGGGTTCCTTTTGCCTGTGTATTTTGCAGATTTTAAGTTGTACTAAAACATCCGTCACCTATAATTAATGGTTTAATGTGTTTGAAATGGGGCTTGAGTGCAAAATACTCAGGGCCAGCTATTTACATACAGTAATGTTAGTCAAATTAAACAGGCTTTCAAGTAATATCATTGGGAAATGTAATAATTTCATATCATTGGGTATCAAAAAGTAAATGCAATGCAGTTGACCCAGTTGGAGCATTTTGGCCCACTTTCAGTATAATGCCAAGAATATTCTACATAGTGAACGTCATTGGCATAATCAGGAAATTAATTAATCTCCTCATGAGACTGTGAATCAGTGGGTGTTAATGGGGCATATATTTCCCCCTGTGGTTGTGGAGTCACAGTATTGGCAGTTGGTAATGGAATTTTCCTTTCTGAAACTGGGTAGACTGGAACTTGGCTTTTGAAAAGCCTAGTAAAAAGGGTTTACTTCACAGTTGGTTACGTAAGATCATGAGATGTTAGGGTGCCCACCGCAGGGAGTGGTGGGATTAAACCATGATGCTCATCATACACGTCCCATCAATGAACTCCCTTGGTTTCTGCAGGTATCCTTTGCCCATGACAACCAGTTAAAGAATTTCCCAGATAGTTGTTGATTCTAGGGATGGTACCTTTTAAATCTTATTACATTTAATCTATTCCTGAACCTTATTCATGATCCATTCTTAATCACACTTGTTCCCAAATTATTATTTTTTTAAATGTGAGACAAGCTGCCCAACACCTCCAGTCTTGACTCATGAAATATTCTATTTGGGTATTGACAGTGGCTTATGCATTAGCAATACCACTAGCAGCATTTCTATTTGGAGCCACCTTTTTATTGTTGCAACTCCATAGATGCACTGTGCAGTGCACAAGAAAGGCTTTCATAATTTGTGAATGCAGTCTGGTTTGTGTCTTCCTGTGTGGAATCTGAATGAGTACATTGTGTACACTAACTTCTTGCTAACAGGCAGACACGAAGCCAGCCTCCCAGTGCATTCTGGGTACTGTAGGGAGATGGGAATGGCAGAGTCATAAGGATTACATTTATTTCAGTCAAAAAATATATAATGGAAGTTAAAAGGTTGAGGACCACCACCTGTATGGAGAACAGGAGAGACGGACCTGTTCCTGGGAGATATAAATCACAGGCTCTTTCACACTGGCTTTAGCATGCAGGAATGATGTGCTTGCGTCAGTATAACATTCCTGTAGAAAGAAATTGGCTTACTTCCACAGTGTGTTTAGCAACTTGCCTACCTTCTGTATTGTTGGGAAAAGAGCATATTGTTTATTAAAGTGACGAGATGAAACAAAATTGGGTGACTTTATATTTGGTTTAAAACAATTTAGAATTTCTTAGTATGTATAGGCCTACCATTTTATCTTAATCTTAGCTGTATCTATTAGGTTATGTCTATACAACATTTATTTGATGTTCATATAATGGAACAGCTGAGCAGATGAAACAATGGTGCCTGGTTTTAAAGCATTGAAATCGAGGGAGGAAATTGTGTACAACAGAGTAACTGAATTTGTGAATTTATTTGTATTATTTTTATTTCAAGTTGGTTTTTTGTACAGGGTTAAATCTGTATTGCAGGTGCCATCCGCAGTAATTGTACATGAAACAAAGGGCACATTTACCTTTCCCTGGAGCAAAGGCTTCTATGATGTTAAAATGCAAAGTCATACAACCGACATGGTACAGGCTCGAGCTTGGTGTGAACGATGTGCGGTATCGACCATTAACATTTCTACAATCCCTCAGACACAGCAACACCCTCGGGCCCATTACGACTGCCATGTCTGCCACTGTACAAAATGGCATTTTACATGTTTTGAAATGATCAATTATGCTTTCGGAGCTTAAACTTTGACCCTTTTCTTGGTTTGCCGCTCCATCTTTATATGGTAAATGTCATCTATAGATGAAATTACGGACAATGGGGCTTCAACTTATAAATATCGTACATACTTGGTGCGTTTGCAACGGTTTTCAAAATCACATCAGTGTACACATTTATTTTTTTAACCGAAGGTATGCATTTCAATTGAGACTATTGATAGACCTGAAATGAGCTTACTGGGTAAATTTATATGTTAAATGATCAGACAAAAGCCATCCAGATTTCTCTTAGTGGGGGGAAACTTGGAACTGGCTTTTGGATTTGAGAGTTTGGAACAGGGCAGGGATTTGAATGGAGAAGCAGAGAAAATTCCATTATTGATTGGTGTAGTGCATCTTCCAGCCCCACAAACAACTGGCATATTTTCATATGTATACTTTAATCTTTGAGATTATGTATGCTTCAACTTTCAGATGGACCTCGTTCACAGTTTTCTTGACTTTATTTTCATTTTTTTTTGCAGCAGGAATTTCTTATGCCTCTGCTAGACAGAGCGGTTATTCTGTGGCACCTGTGAGAAGCTGTAAGTTTGTGTTCTGACAAGCTTTTTGCTCAGGGAAGCTCTGCATTCTATGCATGAAGTTTTGATTAAATGCAGTTTGTGTCCACACATGTAGGGGGCACCAATGCTTTAAAAAATATATAAATCTTTATTATTTTTTTGGGAGGGGGGGGGGGTTTGGAATTTGATTACTGGGGTGATTTTTGCTCGCCGGTAATTGGGAATGGGGCAAATTGGGTTTCTGCTAATTGGAGCAGCGAGGGGGCTTGCTTTTGCAACTTTTGTGTGGGGGAAGGGGCGGCTACACATTTAATGTGGATATGGGTGTTTGCTCTAAGCATTTTCTGTGATTGCACCAGTTGCATAGGCCTAAGAAGTAGGTCTGTGTTTTTTAGCAGTTAGTTTAGAACCTAAGCCATTTGGTGTTGCCTTAGCTGACAGATTTTTCTTAACTTGACTGAAATCGCAAAATGTGGGATGGGGGTGGGGAGAGTGACTACTTTTAGAATGGGGGAAATGTTCTTGCTTTCTTCACTGTGTGTTATATAGTTTTGATGGAGGGCCTTTCACTTTTGCTCAGGTTACCCAGGATACCCTCCGCAGGAGCTCCCCTTTGCTCAGAACTACTGTGGTGGCTGGCCTGACAGAAGTGGTATACCTGGACGTGCCTGCATGTGATAGGGCTGCAGCACTTTTAACTTGTCCCAGCTCATTCACCCCCTTGTCTCTAATCTCTGTACGTGTGGTTGCTTTTCTTTTTTTTTTTATGGGCCAAAGCTAAACAACCTCAACTCAGGCTGATTAGCTGTTAACGCCGGCACTGCAGCTGACTCGCTTCTGACATCGTGTAATTACGGCAACGGTTTTAAAACCGGAATTTGTATTGGTCACAGCCCGGATATGGGCAGATGGCAGGAAGGTTTGCAGAGCAACTGTACACAATGCAGCGCTTCACCGAAACACACACTTACAATGGACATCCATGAAAACGTTTATACCAGGGATGTCAAACTCAAATACTCGGGACCACAATGTCTGCTGGCTTTTGGTTGATGTAAGTTGTTGACTGGAGTCCACGCACCTCGTTTCCCAGGCCTAAATTGGATGCTGGTTGAAAGGAAACCACCAAAACCTCCATGCAGTGTGGGCATTCAGGAAGGGAGTTTGAGATCCCTGGTTTATACACTGGGCAGTGATTGCCCTTAGAATGTAATCCTGCCACAGGATGGGATTGTTTCAGTAGTTTTCTACTATTGTAACCTGGCAGCCTGCTTCTGTCAACAGGACATTTTTATGACCAAATAAATCAGAATCTCCTTAATATCACAGATTAATACCTTGGAGTTATTTCCATCAGATTCTCTTCAAATGCAGGAAGGGAACACCTTTATGGAAGTACGGTGTCTTGATCAAGGTGTTCTCTTCAAATGCAGGAAGGGTTCTCATTTAGTGAAGGATGGATGGTTGACCATTATGGTTGGCCTGGTTTTGGCCAAACTTTTAGCTTTAACAGTAGCGGGTCAATAAAACAAACCAAATTTGTGCGTTTATCCGCTTGCACCTCCACCACTTGGCAAACGGCTGTTCAGTTGTGTCCGAAACTTTACCCAGCCCAACTGGCTAGGTTGTTTAGGCAAAGTACTTTCAGGTTTGTTGTCCCAGAGTTTTTTAATGAGACGAGCTGCCCAAAGACTCAGTCCTTCACTTTAAGTGTTCTATTTGGGTATTGACCGCGTTTTCTGCGCTAGCAATATCATGAGCAATATTGCCATTTTGGACCAACTTTTTATGTTTGCAACTCATGCACTGGATGGCACACACAAGATGGGAATTGTAATGGCTTTGTAGCCAAAGGCTAACAAATTGGGTGCTTATGTCTTCAGTGGTAGGATCATAGCCTTAAAGCACTGTATGGATAAACATACTTGTCACCTGACATTGTACATGGAACTTTTCAGCATTGGCTGTCGGATACCAATGCAACTTATTGAGTAGCTGCTCTATTACACCAAATTCAGAAGTTGCCCTGGACTGTTGCACATTCGACCACATATCGAGCAGCTTGCTGTTATCTTTGTTATTTGGTAGCAATGGCATTGTGAAGAGATCCTATCCCATAATGCATTGCATAGTGCTCCTAATAGTTTGGTGACAACAGCCTAGTTTAGAGCGAAAGCATACCCACAGTAATTCATGGTCAGTACTGCGTGAAAGGTAGTGAAATTTGTACTTGCTCTGAAGTATTTCCCTGTGGCGACTGATTTTTATACATCCTGTGGACCTCTGTTGGGAAGATGACTGTATTGGCCCTGCAGAAATCATAAGATGGTATAAAAACAATAATAGGTCATTGGGGTCATCTAGGCTTTCCATTTACCTAATGAAGCGAAATTGTACGATCTGTGATTGGATTATTCATTTCTCAGTTTAAGCTGCCAGGTTTCAGATGGACAACTTTAAATGGAACATTTTCAACATTTGTTTCTGTGGTTTCTGGCAGATGTTGCCTTTTATGGATTTGAAAGTTTGAAATTCATATTCCATTTATGCAAAACTGATTTAAATAATTTCAGCGGATAAATATTAAACTATGCTTTCTACAAATTTGCCCCGGTGTGGCATTTGCTAACATGCTTTAACCACAAATAGGCTGTTTCATGCAATGTTTTCAGTGGTTGCAGTGTTTAGGGTTATACACGCTAACAGTTTATTTAAAAATGCATGTGTCTATTGAACAAAAGTTGAAATTGCTTAATGGGCTAAGGGCTCCCAGCTGCATTAGCTTTTTTTGGTGGCTTGTATTGCAAGTCCTGGTTTGTTGGCCCTGGCTATCACCGTACAAGCCAAGCCATCCTTTTCTGTAGCATGGACATGAACTGAACGATGTACGAAGTCGACCTTTATGGCAGTTTGCTGGCTGACAACCCCAATTTTTATTTAATTTTTAATGTTTAATTTTTATAAAACTTATCTAAAGTTTACTCACCCAAATCCAATACATGGTGTAACCAAACTGTTGCTGAAAGCCAATTGCACTAAATACACTGTGTACTCTATTTTGGTAAGTAAAAAAGGCTATTTGAATTTTTTTATGTGAGTCACAATTCTATAGTTAACATGTGCTGCTAGATGCTTTGCTCAAATGAACTGGCTTGCTTATTTTTTGACCCAGTCAGGCTTCTCCTTTTGAAAGCCATTTGTTGCTTATTGGCATGATGTAACTATTTGTTTATGTCGGCCACCTACATGCATTAGTGAGGGCTAACTGACTCACCAGTGGGATGCAGCTGTCAATTTGAGACCCTCCCTCCCTTCCCTACTCATTAACATTAGAAAAATTATAGATAATTGTATAGTGCTACCAGCGAAAGAGACTTGGGACAGATTGAGAAGTATACATTTGTGAGGGAATTGTAGGATTCAATTTGGGCAATTAAACACTGAATCATTTTGGCACATCTTGGATTAAATTTTGTTGAAACCAAAAGATGAAACTTCTGGTATAGCACCAGGTGGGATAAGAGTAGATTGATTAGGTATGCCATTGTGGTGTAACTACTCCAGAACTTACACTTTAGTCACTGTAGTTCTTATGCAAATATAATTATTTTGGGTGTACATAACAGGTCAGCTTCACAAACATCACTCATGGATGTGATTGAGAAGTAACAGCAGTTTCAGTTTATTTACTTTTTATTTTTCTTTCCCCGGTAGCTCTCCTCTCTGATTGGTTAAACCGTTGACTGTTGTTGACCATGATTCAGACACTGGCTGTGTTCAGAATTGCTCCCTATTCACTATATAGTGCACTATTTAGGGTATCGGTCATTTTATAGGGTATCCAAAATGTCAAATTTGACACCCTAAATAGTTCTCAATATCCGCCATAATGCACCACAAAATGTAGGTTACAAACTATGTACACTACATCACCGGGGGTCTGCTTTATAACCAAAATATAAATAAACGCGGTAGATTAAATATATTACAAAGTGTTAACTATTTTTTTATTTATTTAACAATTATTACTGTTTAATGGAAAATGCTACTTAATTAGCTAGCTACCTAGTTACCTAACTTACCTATCTACCTACAACGAGACAACAAAACCCGTGTTCAAAATAATTTTTATTTATTACCGTTTCTCGCTTGCTTTCTCATCAAGCCGGTAACCGCTGTCACGCAAGCGTCGCGCGTTGCTAAGTAACCTGTTCAGAAACGGTAGTGTCCGAAATAGTCTCCTCCTTTCACCAGTGAATCCTTAAGTAGTGTTGAAGGTGGGAGCGAATGAGTGAGCCATTCCCAACACAGCCAAAGACACTGCAAAAATCTGCGCAACGGTTGTGCAATTGTGGTCTCCTTCCAAAATGTCTTGCGTGACCACAAAGTATCAGTGTGGTCTGA
This sequence comes from Ilyophis sp. 1 JC-2022, assembly GCA_022702515.1. Lineage (NCBI taxonomy): Eukaryota > Metazoa > Chordata > Actinopteri > Anguilliformes > Synaphobranchidae > Ilyophis > Ilyophis sp. 1 JC-2022. Next base: position 78,021,306 of record CM040397.1, on the reverse strand, counting down.
ATTTGGCTTTACTGATGGAGGCTAAAACAACTTGCAGATGTTCATAGGGATCTTTGCTAGTACTGTGACACTTTAAAGGGACGGTTCACTTTCTTTTTCATTTTATTTTTTATGAATCTTATAGGGGCTATGTGTAATGTCCAGAAATGTCTTCTCATTACTGACACCGGCTGTAAGTGAACTGCACCCAGCAGCCTGATTTATACGAAAGTTATCTAGCTAGCTAGCTAGCTAGCAAGCAAGCAGTTGGCTAACCTTATGTATTATGACAAACTGTTGATTTTAGCCAACAATGAATGATGTAAAAGCAAAGGTATAGAATGATCGATAGCTTTCTACCCAAGAGCGATGCAAGGCAGGGGTGGCTAACTAGCTACCTGTAACCTAGCTTGTTTCGTAGCTGGCTAACATGAGCTACTACTGACCTGGATCTGGTGTAGGCTTGGAGACACGTAAATTAGCTGGTAAATTAATTGGTAAACTGCAGTTGGCCAACTAACGTTACCAGCCAGATCAGCCATGGGAGTCGGGTTTGAATCGATGTAAATTAGGTAACGTTATCCACTCGGATACTATTTTGCTAGTGATAACATTCACCCTCGTAAACCGATTTTAATTTGCTCCATCTGGACCTCTGGCTTTTGATATGAATATCTGCAGGCAGAGCTCCATCTGACTCGATTGAAAAAATCAGACGCTGTGACTTAGAGCCATTTTGCGGCCGAATGGAATCATGTGGAGTAATTCTGAAAGTTCTTACCTATTCTGGCTCTTGTCCTCTGCACAAATCTCAGCCGGCTAGGGCAAGCAATGAACAGTTCGCCTGTAATCCATACTTTTAGCGAGCTATATCTGATAATTTCAATGTCAATTGAAAGCAATTCGTGCATGTCAAAATATTACATGTAGCCCTTTTAATACCGTTATCGGGTATATTTTTAATTGGTCTCGACAGTTTTTACGCGCAACTTTTGATACTCTCAGAAGTTTAGACAATACTTCAAGCAACTCCAAAGCTGTTTCTACAGTGGCATTATCTTTCCAGAGGCTGTACATATGAACTAAAAAGTGACTTAAAATTTATTTTTATTTTTTATTTATTTTTTAGTGTTCATTCACAATTTTAAACACAGGCAGTTTTTATATTGCACCAGTATTTCTCAGTTCTCAAGCGCACAAGCTCTTTGCTCCCAAGGTCCCATGTAGTAATGTTGATATAGGACGGTGTGCCACAATTTCTTTGTGTTGGTTACATGCGCCAAGGAAATGGTTAAGACTAAATGTAATTTACCTGATTATTCTTAAAATAAAAGTAATATACACATTTACTACCTCTGCAGCCATAACCTCTTTGAAGTGTATTTTTTTGCTTTAGACCATGAACCCTCAAATGCTCCTGTACCAGCTGGTGAACAGATGGCAAGTTTCCAGAAAATTCTGGAAATATCTAAATCCTTCATTTCACACAAAACTGTCTGGGCCAATCAAAAACATGCACTAAAACTGAAATAATATATATATTTTTTTTTTAAACCCAGAAACTGAACTGTCCCTTCAACACAATAAATTCAAACCAACCCTTTTACCTGAACAGCCTAGACCACAGGCCTAATCTTCCAAAGGGATACACCAGATAGGAAATGGTTACTTCCCATGTAAATATGCTGGAAGTTGACCTGCAGGCAAGTTTTATGGAGCTTGGCAAAAAAGGGGCTTAATTATTATTATTTTTTTAATTCTGCAGTCTTGCTTAGGTCCGCTCTGATTGGTGAATGTTTACATTGCCCACCCTCACTGACTGACTGACTGACTCACTGTCTTCTTCTCTAAACGAAGATTCCCCTGGATGGGATGGTGGGCGCAGCAATGGCTTTGTGAATGGTTATCATGATGGCAGGGATAACCGCATGAATGGAGACCCCAACAGTTTTGGAGGACGCGGACCCACTCGCACAGACAGAGGTGGGCGTGGAGGATACCGTGGCAACCGGGGAGGCGGCTCCTTTAACCAGTCTCAGCCCATGCAACATTCAGGTTGGAGAGCAATGTTCTTGTTGCTTATAGCCTTATTTTACTTCTATTTTAAAGGCCCACACGCATCGGCATTCTCTTCCTGGTTTTTGTACCCACAAAACATTGGCAAAGAGCAGTGATGTATCTTATGCGAAAAGTCCCAAACTCCGCCCGCTGTCTGTATACATTCGGATTGCGACTCCAACAAATTTTTAAAAAACATACGTCATATCACATGGGAAATCGTTTTACCAAGAACTCGGAAAAATCGCATTTAAACCCTAAAATATGTGTACTTCGACCAAAATTGCTAATTTATTTTATTTGTTTTTACTTGAACCAGTATGGAACACAATTGAAAAGCTCCAGGATGATATGAAAAGCTCAAAAACACGAAAACTATGCGTGTGGGCCTTTATGACCCTGTGCAATGACTAGAATTTATTTTTATATTGCACATAAAGATCCAAAAAACAAATTATTTTGATTATTCAGTTGCGATTTTGAGGTTTTTATTTTATAATTTTTTATTTTTTTAGATCTTGTTGCTTGCTTAAAGGCATACTATACAGGAATGTTACCCGTGCTGTGGTCCTGCGTTTGCAATCAAAGAAGTCTCCTCTTCCGTCCTCAACCCCACCCACTAAAGATATTCGCAAACCATGTTCTGTTTTGAGATGCCTGGGCATGCTATGTTTTAACATCAATTAGCCCTGATAGAGGATGGGAGTTTTTGGTCGTATCAGTTGAATAATACTCCCAATACTCCCAGTGGGTCCTGTATCTGAGCTAATTATGTCAGCAACTTTGTCAGCTTTACTAGTCAAGTTGGCTTCATGTAGCCAGATAGAATGCATGTTATATCGACCTTTGTTCTCCCGTCAAGATGTTTCCCTTTGAATCAAATAAGAACAGAATTTGATACAAATGGTACCCAGCTTTCAGCCATCTAGCTACCTAACGTAGCTAGCTGGATAGTTAGCGGTAACATTACTTACAGGTCCAACAGAAACTCTGTGCCGCTTTTCGTCCCCTTGGTGAACTTTCGCTATCGAGGAAAAGCAATTCCAAGGTTCACCTGGTTTTTGAACGAGCCCAGTTGGCTTCTCGTTTTGCTTCGCTGTACTTGTGATTCTTTGCCTTCAACTACAAACGTTCCCTGAAACCTGATCCCACCCCACTGGCTCTGTAGCCACACCCACCCCTCCCCATACAGAAAAGAGTGTCACGCCCAGATAGGTCCCGAACGCATCTTAAAATAAGAAATGCAGGCAGAGGTGCATGGATTCGGCAAATGTGCGCAAAGACAGATTGCCAGTGCATCATAGATATGACTAAGCATGGTTATTTTATAACATTTGCAAGGTAAAAATCCTACATGGTATATCTTTTAGTACCATGGCTATTTTAACCAATTGGTGTGCATGATTAGTGGGCTGCCAATCGGAGGAGGAAAAACTACCTTGAATATTAAAAATATATAGTGCAAACAGTGTTCCTCAAGAACCGTTTGTCGGAATCAGTTGGCTGGGGAGCAGAAGTTTGCCGTGGCTGTTTCAGACTGAAATTAACATTGGATTAACTTGGGATTGCTTTAATGCAGAACTTAATGATGTGCTTCTGCTGATCCTCAGGATTTGGCTATGACAACAAAGATGGAGGTGGATGGAACGCCATCAAAGACAACAGGGATGCCTACACCAGTTTTGGTGGGCGTGGTGACCGAGGGAAGTCTGCTTTCTTCAATGACCGCGGGTCTGGCTCAAGAGGAAGGTAAAGGATCCGCGCCGCATTTCAACAGCAGAGAGTGCCTGTATGATGGGTCATTGGGCTTTATCCCTGATGTTTGTTCATTGCAAATCACCATTAAATGTCTTCCTTTCCTCTTCCTTTGAGTAAATTATATTGGGTTTGATAGTTTCATTGCAGTATTGTGGTTTGTTCATATGTAATGCAAGTGTTAACCTAAGATGGCTAACTCCAGTGAAAGATATTGAGATATTCACAAATATCAGAAACATTTCAGTTACGTCAGTCATGTTTGCTGAATAATAATGACTGTTTTTATCTTAGGTTAATAATAATAAAACCGTTTATAAAGAACTCCTCGTACTTATGATCAAAGTGCTTTTGAGGCGATGGGAAATGAAAAGAAAATGAAGGCATGAAGATGCAGTAAATTGATTCCTAGTGAACAAAAGTATAATGAACAGTGGAATGCAAGTAAAATGGGTCGTGATAAAAAATATTGTAAAATGGATTTTTAATCTGAAACCCTGATACACTCTGGAAGAACATTCCTTAAGTTTATGAATGAGTGTGCGGGTGGTGTTTTACAGAAGCCTGGTTTTGATTGGGGGTGTTGGAGGTGTTTTATGGAAGACGGGTTTATGCGTGGGGATGCGGGTGGTGTTTTACAGAAGATACAGGTTTCTGAATAGGTTTGCGGTTGGTGTTCTTGTTAGGTATGAGCGTCCAGGGTTTGGCTCCAGAGATGGAGGGAACAGCCGCTGGGTGGAGGACTCCAGGGAGGAGGACGACTGGTCTAAGCCTACTTCTCCCAACGAGCGTCTGCAGAAGTGAGTGCACCTGTCTTACACAGTCCCCCCCCCCCCCCCCACACCACACACACACACACACACACACACACTGTCTCTCTGTCTCTCTGTCTCTGTCTCTCTCTCTCTCTCTCCCTCTCCCTCTCCCTCTCTCTCTCTCTCTCTCTCTCTCTCATACTTCCTCACTTTCATATGCTCTCTTAGTCGCTCACACAGCATCTGGAGCAGTTATTGTGCAGCGATTAACTTCATTCTACTCGGTGTTACTCTTCCTTTGTTGACTCACCCAATGCCGTTCCTCTCCCCCCTTAGGAAGAGCAACAGAACATCTCACTATGTTGACTCACCCAATGCCATTCCTCTCCACTTAGGAAGAGTAACACCGTACAGCTCACTATGTTGACTCACTCAATGCCATTCCTCTCCCCACTTAGTGAGCTGTTCGGTGTTACTCTTCCTGTGTTGACTCACTCAGTGCCATTCCTCTCCCCACTTAGTGAGCTGTTCTCCGCAAGCAACACCGGAATCAACTTTGAGAAGTACGACGACATTCCTGTCGAAGCCACTGGAGCCAATTGCCCTCCCCATATCGAAACTGTGAGTCCTCTGTCGAAACGGCTCTCTTTGGGGAACCTGAGTCGGGTTTAAAAAGGCAGGAGTCTTCACAGATGATATATTTTTTTGTTTTGTTTCAGTTCCATGATTTAGAAATGGGGGAGATCATCATGGGGAACATCAATCTGAGTCGCTACACCCGGCCGACTCCAGTGCAGAAACATGCCATTCCCATTATCAAGGCAAAGCGAGACCTGATGGCCTGTGCTCAGACAGGTCAGTAACCCAGGTGCAGGTGCAGCACTGACTGCCTACTGTTTGTTATAGCCCTGCTGCCGAGAAGGCACCGTCCATGCCTGCAAAGTGAAAATTAAATCTGGATGCTCAATCCCAGAGACTGTAGGCGAGAGACTCGTTTTCCTCACTGGCCATGTGGTTCACTGCCCTTCCCCCCCCCCCCCCCCCCCCTCTGTTCTTCAGGATCTGGTAAAACCGCAGCATTCCTCCTTCCAGTTCTGAGTCAGATTTTCACTGAAGGACCAGGGGAGGCTCTGCAGGCTACAAAAGCCAGTAGTCAGGTAGTGTGCTCATCAAACTCACTCAGTCGCTAACACAGCCAGGTAGCATGCTAATAAGACACTCTCTCACTGTCACGGCCAGCAGCCAGGTACTGCGCTAATACAACTGCTCACTCGATCATCAGCACAGCCAGGTACCGCGCTAATACAACTGCTCACTCGATCATCAGCACAGCCAGATGCCGCGCTAATACAACTGCTCACTCGATCATCAGCACAGCCAGGTACCGCGCTAATACAACTGCTCACTCGATCATCAGCACAGCCAGGTACCGCGCTAATACAACTGCTCACTCGATCATCAGCACAGCCAGGTATCGCGCTAATACAGCTGCTCACTCGATCATCAGCACAGCCAGGTACCGCGCTAATACAGCTGCTCACTCGATCATCAGCACATCCAGGTACCGCGCTAATACAGCTGCTCACTCGATCATCAGCACAGCCAGGTACCGCGCTAATACAGCTGCTCACTCGATCATCAGCACAGCCAGGTACCGCGCTAATACAACTGCTCACTCGATCATCAGCACAGCCAGATGCCGCGCTAATACAACTGCTCACTCGATCATCAGCACAGCCAGGTATCGCGCTAATACAGCTGCTCACTCGATCATCAGCACATCCAGGTACCGCGCTAATACAGCTGCTCACTCGATCATCAGCACATCCAGGTACCGCGCTAATACAGCTGCTCACTCGATCATCAGCACAGCCAGGTACCGCGCTAATACAGCTGCTCACTCGATCATCAGCACAGCCAGGTACCGCGCTAATACAACTGCTCACTCGATCATCAGCACAGCCTGGTTCTGTGCTAATGCTGCTGCTTACACACACACTCACTTATCTAGTGACGCATTTGAATGCAGCATTTCACATGTACCGCTGATTTGTTTAATTCATTTATTGCTTTCATTGAGTGCTCACTTGGTTGGTTGTCCTCGGTTTTCAGAAATATTTATTTTATTTTTCCCCAACAGGAGAATGGAAAATACGGCCGGCGCAAGCAGTTCCCCATCTCCTTGGTCCTGGCCCCAACCAGAGAGCTCGCGCTCCAGATTTACGACGAGGCCAGAAAGGTAAGGGCTCCTGGTACAGCAGAACCCACAGTAGCTCTGCCAGACCTCTGGACCTGCATCTTACTGACATCATGGTTAACGCACAATTCCTGTTTTTGTCCGTATATAAAACTGTATTTTTAACCGTGTGCCTCCGTCTCCTCGCTAGTTTGCGTACTGTTCCAAAGTGCGCCCCTGTGTGGTGTACGGTGGATCTGACATTGGCCAGCAGATCAGGGAACTGGAGAGGGGCTGTCACCTGCTGGTGGCCACGCCTGGCCGTCTGGTGGATATGATGGAGAGAGGAAAGATAGGCTTGGATTATTGCATGTGAGTCAGTCCCCTTCAAATGCAGTATATTATATTATTTGATTATGGATGATTTTTGCAGTCTGCTACAACGACAACTACAAAACAACTTGTCAATTGACAGTTTTTGGATGTGTTATGATGAGCATAACCCACAGATCTTTGGGTTGCAGGGAGTCATTCAGTTTCAATTAAATTCAGGAAATTAACTGCAAAAATCTCTATAGGACTTTATGGAGATTTCCCAATGCATTACTTTTAATTTCTTGAATAGACTGAATTAAAATGGGTTTGACACCAGTTGGATGATGATGATAATATTAGTGGTGGGGTTCATTAGCATTGTTATTCTCTATCAGTATTTGTTGTAGTACCCTTGGTATTGCTGTTAGTATTGTTGTTATCATGGTTATTTTAACACGTTTTCCCCTCAGTTACCTGGTTCTGGACGAGGCCGACAGAATGCTGGACATGGGTTTCGAGCCCCAGATTCGGCGCATCGTGGAGCAGGACACTATGCCCCCGAAGGGCCTCCGCCACACCATGATGTTCAGCGCCACTTTCCCCAAGGAAATCCAGGTAAGAACGTGCCCTGGAAACAAAAAATAAATAAAAATAAATGTTCAGAGCTTGAGGTTGACGTTTTGTGTTTCCAGATCCTTGCCCGTGACTTCCTGGAGGAGTACATTTTTCTTGCCGTGGGCCGCGTTGGCTCCACCTCTGAAAACATCACTCAAAAAGTGGTTTGGGTGGAAGATAGCGACAAGAGGTCCTTCCTGCTGGATCTGCTGAATGCTACAGGTAATTGCCAAATCATTAACGCTCCGCCACAGTTATGGATGTTTGAGAGCAGTAGTTTGTACACACAGTATTCTAGATGTTGTACATGTGAGTGTATGTACAGGTGGGTATACTGAACGATGAAGTTCGTTTGTTACGGAAATGGGACTTCCTTTCCCACAACACCCCATTCCAAAAATAAAAAAAATTGTTATAATTATCAATAAATATCTGCTTTTAACATGCATGGGTGTGTGTATGCCTCGCTTAAGTAGCATACAAACAGGCACAGACGCATCCTCTGGAGTTGCTTTTTCATGATAGGCATCAGGAAATAACCTTTCAAGTGGCATTTTGTAGGGATACAATGTAACAACAACACATTTATTTGTAGTAAACACTAGTCATTTCACCGTTCAAGTTGTTTTAGTCCTGCTGTGCATTGCATAAAGTTTATTGCAAGATTTGGTTTTATTCAAAGTCATTCCCAGTGAGGTTCAGGAAAATGCAAGTGAGGGCCCAGAGAAGCCTGGTAAGTTGGCAAATTTTTATTACAAAGTGATAGTAGTATGCCTGCCTCATTTCACTTAGTTTTTCTTTGGCCTAAATTTTGTTTAAGCGTTGTATTTATTTGATTTTAAATCGGGCCTGAATTCAGAATGACAGTAACGCATGACAGCTGCTCTTTAAGGACGTCCTCAGTGCTAGTCCAGATGTCTCACTTGATCGTACTGGCATTTTGGTTTTCACACATAGCCGTCCACACCGCTGGTGTTTGGAAAAGGGAACTTTGTGGCTGAGCGTTACTGTCTGAAACAATCCGTCACTACATTTTCAACTGCCTGTGAAGTGACTTTCGTTTTTGAAGTGTGGTTGACCATGGCATAATATTGGTAGTATTCGGTGGCAAATAAAAAACTAGTAACTTCCAAATGTTTAGTAACCATTACAATGCCATACTGCCCTGTCTCCTCTTTATTGGACACTCAAGAGAGCTTCAAGTTCTTGGAAGGTGTACAATTCATTTTGTTTGTATTTGGAGGTTCAGCAGGCAAGGATGCAAGATTTTTTCTTCTAGAAAAATCTTGCAGAGCATTAATGCATGTTTGTGGGGTTTAAAATGGGGGTCCCCAGAATCAAGTTTTTGTATTGCAAACCATCGCTGAAAAGCCAACTCATCTCCATTGTGACGTCTCCCAGTTCTGCTGCCATGGTTACCGATACAATACCTACAACACAACATTAAAAATAGATTTAATGGGGCAGCGTGGGTTGCTTTTAGTTAGCGGTTCACCATGGCAACATGGCAATATTGAAGCAGGAATGAGATGTAAAAGCCCATGTGGTCGAGCGTTTCGTTAGCAACTCGGCAGCCCCGCCAACTTCACCCCCACGGCCGGACTGCCGTTAACCAGGCTGGTGTCAGGGACCAGGGGTAGGGAAGGAAGTCACTTCACGTGGATCTGAAATGCCTGTTTCTGTGTCAACCCGCCATACCATCTTACCCTCCACGACCTCTTTCACCCCAGCCTTTGCTATGATAGCCATTAAAGAAAACCGACGCACTTTGTGACAAACATTGAACCCAAAGCCACGCAGACTATTCGAACGGGTAGTTTATAAAAAAAAATTTATAAAGAACTTGGGGGATAGCTTTCATACAAGTCAACGGCTTTTTGAAGCGATTCATTGGAATCTCGGTAATGCAGAACCGATTTTACTTAATGGTTGTCAGTTAAGGCAAAGAAGCAAACCGCTTGTCATGCGTCTAGTCTCTGCTTTCAGTTGCGGTGTTGAATGAGCTCACTGGTCTCCGGCACCGTGCACGGGACCTGTCCGTTTCTAAGAGAGCGCAGTGAGCTCATGTCCTGCGCCCGCCCTCCCCATTTCACTACGGCCGGCTGCTCCGCCCCCGCTCGCACGCTAGCGTGCTCAGGGCTCTCCTCTGTTCGCAGGCAAAGACTCCCTCACCCTGGTGTTTGTGGAGACAAAGAAGGGCGCAGACGCACTGGAGGACTTTCTGTACCGTGAGGGCTACGCCTGCACCAGTATCCACGGCGACCGCTCTCAGAGAGATCGGGAGGAGGCGCTCCACCAGTTCCGGTCGGGACGGTGCCCTATTTTGGTCGCCACAGCGGTACGTAGTTTCTACCATCTGCTTTATTTATTTTTAACTTCATCTGCCGATTTAGACCTGGTGCTGAGCTTCACGGTTTTTGTAGGTGGCTGCTCGTGGACTTGACATTTCCAACGTGAAGCACGTCATCAACTTTGACCTGCCCAGTGATATCGAAGAGTACGTCCATCGCATCGGCCGTACAGGCCGCGTTGGAAACCTCGGTAAGCTGCTATTTCAATGCTATTTGAATGTCTTCGTCATGTGTGCTCTAGTACCATTAATTGGTACTAGAGCACACTTAATGGAAAATCTGTTATTAATGTGAAATGGGATTGTACACGACATGTGCATTTGCGGTGCAGTAAAATGACCCGATGTTCGGTTTCCTCTTTAGGGCTGGCCACGTCCTTCTTCAACGATAAGAACAGCAACATCACCAAGGACCTCTTGGACATCTTGGTCGAGGCCAAGCAAGAGGTTCCTTCCTGGCTGGAGAGCTTGGCTTACGAACACCAGCACAAGAGCACCACTCGGGGCCGTTCTAAGAGGTACATCCTGCCTGCAATCTGCATTGACTTCACGCCGACCTCGTTGATGTTCTAGTCATAATTGCACACCTAGGTGGCTTTCCTTGGCACCGCCGCCCTAATCTTGCGCTTGTGGTGGTTTTCGGGGTCTTCTGTAAAGCGCATGGCGACAAACGTTTGTAAAATGCGCTCAATGAACCTTGGCTGGGAGAGTGAATCAGAAAGCGGTCTGTTAATTTCCCCCCCCCCTCTTTTCCTGAAGGTTCTCTGGCGGTTTCGGGGCCAGAGATTACCGCCAGACCAGCAGCAGCAACAGTAGCTTCGGCAGCCGCGGGGGTCGCGGCCAGGGAGGCCACGGGGGAAACCGCGGGTTTGGTGGTGGTAAGGGCACGATTCAAATGTTTAAAGACCGCATGCAACACTGCCATAAGCATGACATAACTTCTGTCTGAACCAGCCTTTGATGGTGTATTGCACCTCATGACAAGTGTCTGATTTCAAGATGACTTGAGTCTTACATTATAGCCATGTAATGACATCTATCACCAGCTGTAATATACTCTCATGACTGGTTTCTGGTGGTATGCCATGTTGACATTATGGTGTATAGTTGTATAAAAGTGTAACCAATTTCTTATAGTACTATACATTGAACCAAAGAAAACAAATACTATGATTTACATTTTAACCAGTCAGTATATCTATAGCATATCTGTACAGAACAGATGCATCATATTAACTCCGTCTGTTGCGTTCAGAAATGACACATTTAGCATCAAGAAGAAAATTTTTCTGTTCACAATTATTGGCACCTCTGGTAAGGATGAGTAAAAAGGGTTATTTGCTGTTTGGTGAATTAGCTTAATCTCACACTGAAAAAATGAGAAATCCAACCTTTAATGGAAGTAAATTTAGTCTGAGGGAAAAAACAAAAACAAAAAAATCCCTCTAGAAATAATAATTGTTTAACCACATGTGCCACAATTATTGGCACCTCTAGAAATTTTTATGAACAAAATTTATTTATATTTTACTTTTTAAAGTTGATCAGAGTGTTTAGGAACTTTCAAGCAGTAATCCGTGGCTTCCCTTTTCACTGGGGTATAAATATGAAGTGACAGAGGCCTTATTACCTTATTCATATATCAACATGGGAAAGGTAAGAGAACACACAAATAAAATGAGGGGAAAGTGTGTTGAGCTTCATAACTCAGGAAATGGCTATAAAAAATTAGCTACTCTCGAAAATGCCCATATCTACCGGTAGGGCAATACTTAAAAAGTTCAAAGCAACTGGAACTGTTACAAACTTGCCTGGATGCCAAGGGAGTGCCAATAATTGTGGAGGGCACTATCTTCTGTCTTAATGAACACTTAAAATGCAAGGGAAAAGATATTGCATGGTCTGTAAAATTGTATCACTTTTTCATATAAAAATGGGTATAGATGATTCACTGCATTGTTCATTTCCTGTCCTTAACCTGTCCGTCCATCCTTCAGGTGGCTTTGGAAACTTTTACAGCAGCGACGGCTACGGAGGAAACTACTCCCAGGTGGACTGGTGGGGAAACTAAGAGACCCCATCCCCAAAATGGAGGTCACCACGCCTAGCTGAATGGAAACCACATGTAACTTAGCCAGACTATACCCTGTGTAGCTTCAAGAACTCGCAGTACATTACCAGCTGTGATTCTCTGACAGCGGTCTGAAAGGGAGCCCGAAGAGACTGAAAGACAGCCCGCAAGAGAACCAGAGCGTCACAACCTTTAGACGGGAATTTAAAAAAACTAAAAAAACATGGCTGCTGATATTGAACACCTGAAAAGAATCTTGGACTCTAGTTTTCCCACTGCACATCATTTATTTTCTCTGTAAACCTGAGGATCATTTGTTTGTTAATGTACTGTGCCTTTAAATTTAGACAGAAAAATTTTTTCCTTTTAATTTTCAGTGTCATTATTGGTCGAACTCGGCCAAGAGCTAAATTTTTTTCTAAGGCATATAAAAAAGATCTTGTTCTAAATCAAACCTTGGCAAAATCACTGGGATGAAATGACTGCGTAAGTCATTATTCCATTTGAACTTCAAATTGTCACAGGGAAATCAGAGAGCCTTCAATATAGGCAAGAGCACGGGCGGCTCAGGGAACCATCACGGAAGTGTTTAAACGTTTATGATTCCTTGTGTGGCAACTGTATTTCACGGGACAAAGAGTTCTAATTTTTTGCTCACTCTATCCTGGATAGGCACCTATTAGGGATATGGTAGTCTTCAAAAAGAAAAAAAGCCATTCCAGTTGTTGTGATCTAATATTCGTTGAGAAAAGAAAAAAACTAAGTAATTGGACACACACACAAACAAACACAGGTGTTCAGACACTGTTCTGGAATGCGTTACTCCACTTGCAATTGACGTGACAGTGTTAAGGCAGCTAGTAAAGTATCACGAGCTGGCTAATGGAGGGACGGTGTTTCCTTTAAGTTTTTTTATTTATTTTAATTTTTACTTGAAACATTTAGGAGGCAACTGAAAAAAACGGAAGTTTTTGATAGTTTCTTAAATTTTACAAAATGGTATATCTGAAAACGAAGGAAGAAAAAATAAACATGCCTGCCGTAGCATAGCGAAGACGGAATGGCTTCATAAGGACCACAACGCCGGCTCAGCCTAGCGCAACCTCTTGGCTGACTCGGTTTTAATACGCATGCTAGTGTTGGTGTTTTTTGGTCAAGGAGATAAAAACAAATGAATTGTGCAGCAGGCTTAACGTTATTCCAAATTGTGTACACACATCTTCTCTTTTCAAGCTGCGTTGAATTCCGAAAGAGATTCTTAGCTCACTTGGAGGCATTGCTCCTTTTCAAAGACAGGCTATTGAGGGGATTGCAGAGGTCAGTACTGTAGAAAGGGGATGAAGAAATAAAGGATGAAAACCAAACAAAACTGCACAGGGTAGTCTGCAAGAGTGGTAGAGAGTGCCGTTAGGTGCACCACCATTTTAGTTGCATTAGGTTTCCATTGCATACTGGCTGTGTATTCCACTTGATCAGGCCAAAGACGGAGGTTTCCCCTCCCCGTTGCGCATCGGCGCTGTGGGCTCCCGGAGTTCTCGGCCCCCGGATGCGCGTCTAGAATTGCTGGCCGGAGATCCAGCGTCAGCTTCTCATTCACACTGAAAGCTGAGTGGAGGAGGAGTAGAAAATGGCATTTAACTTAAGTGCAATAGATTTATTCTCAAGTGTGTTGTGCCTTGACATTTTTTTCTTTTTTTTTCTTTCTTTTTTCTTTCTTTTTTTTAAAGAAATCAATTTGATGAAGCGGATGCCCTGACAGTATTGAGGTAACTTAAGGTGACTGGTGCTATTTAAGATAGGTCTAAGCCCTTGTACGTTGTGCCCATCAAGTTTTACAGAGTTATTTTATTGCACATCTAGTTTTATATATAAATGTCTTGAGTACGTGTCCTTAAGCTTCCAAATATAGTGTGGAGATTGTGAAACGCAGCTTGTTTGCAAAAGGGGAAGGGTTCTTGATATTTAAGCAGGATTTATTTGGGACCAGGGGGATTAGCAGTTGGGGAATTTAGCTATTTGCACACAGATTTCTAGATTCTACTTTTGCTGCTAGTTTTGTGTAATTTATTAATCCTTTTTTGAGAAATATTTATTTTTGTAAGCCTAAAAGTGATTCTTTGAAAGTTTCAAGAAACTTGACCAAAAGACAGTACAAAAACACTGGCGCTTGAATGTTGAATGTCACCCGTATGCGTGAAATTAATTTATTTCGGGGTAGTGTGAGCTTTTTAATGTTAGTCATATTGGACTCGGTCAAAATCCACACCTGATATTGGCCTCACGGCCAAAGGTTTATTTAGAATATTCAATTGGCTATCAAAATTGGAAAATGTAAACAAACATGCCAAGGTTTGGATAAAAGTTATCAAACTAATACACATTTCCTATATGTATCAGTGCAAAGTGTCCAGATTCTCCAATTTTGTTTTCATTTTTATTTTTTTTCTCCAGTGAATGTCTGGCACATGGCAATCTTAAAAAAAACACAAAAAAAAAAACATGTGGTTATTCTCTATTGTTGCATTAGTGTATTTGGCATCTCTGATGTTAGACTTTTCTAAAGCATTTAGCAAGTTACAGCTATAGCAATAAGTCTTACAGAATAGAAGAACCGGCTCAGATCATAGGAGAAACTCAGTTGGAAAAGCTTCCAGCTTGCTAAATGTCTGAAGAGAAATGTCAGAGCTCATTAGATTTAGTATTTGCTTTATGTACTAGTTTAGATGCTATGCACTGCATGAGCGGACTCAGCTGTGCGTTTATTGTATGATTTTATCAAAATAAAATTTGAAATGCAAATACTTTACAAATCAAGCATGTTTTCTAATACATTGTATTAATGTAGAATGATGAAACCATTGTAGCAGTTGTTCATAATGTGACTGCACCATTAGGTTAAGTTGAAGTTAGTTCAGTAGAGTAAGTTTGTTCTTCAGTATAGGAACTTCATTTTTAATAAATACCAGTGTCCTACATGGCTTCTGAGGTTCATTTTGATGTCTCTTAAATGTGAAGTCTTGTCTTTGATGTGAAAACCTAATCATAAATGGACCAGTTATGTCCAGGTCTGCTTCTGCATACGTCCCACTGGTGCCAGAACAGATAATGGCAATATATAAAATACACCTAAAGTATATATTATATACACGCAAAGCTTATTGTTTTCATTTATATATGTGTAGAATGTTTTGCCCGTACGTACCATTTTTAAGGGCTGTGAAGTATTTGAACCCAGACGCATTTCATGTACACCCCTTGTATCGGATGGCACCTGTTGCTCGTTCCCACAGCCCGGCCTTTCTACTGCAAGCTCATGAAAGGGCACACCAACAGCGCTGCTTTATTAATCGTGCTCATCTGGGAAATGCACCACCGCCCCAGACATTAATGATCTGGGGATTAAACGATGTATGTGGTAATGTGCGCTGTGCTAGCTTCGGGGTCCCACTTTAAATTTCCCATTTCTTCTCTGCACCTCAAACCCGCCACATTCCTATACCAGCACCTCCGGGTGCTCGGTGTCATCACCCCCATTTGCATAAGGGCAATAATTCTCCCTGATCCTTGGGCTTTTTTGTGATGGGGGTGGTTTCGGACTCAATAAGCGGCCAATAGGAATTAGCGTTAATGGTTAGATAATGGTATGACTATTGAACTTTTAACTCAAGAAAATCTCACTAGATTTCAAGCTCTGAGCTGGCATATTTAACACTGCAAATTGATTCAAAGGCATAATGTTAGCCCCTTTTTTTGTAAAGATTCTAATCAAACCTTAAATGTTTTTTTGTTATGCGCACTTTGCAAATTGCGTGTGTTATAGACATACTTTATCTGCATTGGTGGGGTGTTGCGGTTGGGCCCTTAGTTTTCTACTGAGACCTGGGGCCACATGTATGAACAGTACTGAGCAGAAAAATGCCCTCAGAAAAATTGTTTAATATAACACGTGCTGTGAAAATCTACACACGATGGGCACCATACGTACATACGCGATGTTTGGGGTCCGTGTGATATGGTGACACCCTGACCGAAAGGTAGAAAATGCTAAACATTTTTTTAAAGCAGATTTCCGACTTGCCCTGGGCGTTCTTTTATGCATTCTTTTACTCAGTTTTATACATGTGTCTGAATATGACCCCTGCACCCCTTTGAGGGTGCATATTTGAGTCCACTTCATCAAAAAGCTTTTGAGTGGGTGACTTTTTCTCATAAACGGGGGCACTTAAAATACCAGGATGAACCCCTTATTTCCAGGGTTTTGTTGAGGGGATCCAGGAGCACACATCTGCACTCGGTGCACTCATCCGGCAATTTCATTAAGTAACCCGGAAGTAAAAGCGTAAAAAACAGCGTATATGTATATCTATGGTATAAGATATTACATAATTACAAAATACTTTTTTTGATATTGGGGGGGGGATGTTGGGTTGGGGTAAATAGCCTGTAGGCTATGGCCTCACCCCCGGGCTACTTGTTTGCTTTGATGGGGGCATACTGATTTACTTACCTAATCCCATCACTGATCTGGTGGATTTTACAGCCATTAAGTGATGGCTTTCATGTGTCGGTGGGGATAGGGGGTGTAGACTGGAAGGGACTGAAAGTTAAGCCATTCAAGCAAGGACCTAGGAAGGGAACAAGCGGTGCAGCGCTGCCTTTTGAAAACGGGTAAGTTCAGGGAGATTTCTGTACAAATGTGTAGGCATATACAAATGCCTTCAATGTTTTGAAGGTGATCTGACTGATTGAGAACATGGATTATATCTCTCGATACGAGGAGCGTTCCCATGTGATCACGTCATGCGCACATATTCAGTGCATTTCAATAAGGCTTTCATGCATAACGTGATTTTTGTGGGGGCACATTTCAGTCATTTGTAAAGATTCTGCTTGAATCTATTCCATTTGCAATGCAAGTGGTTGGCAATGGATAATTTAAGGATAAAATATGAGGTTATTTGGCATAAGCATGTTGAGACTTGCAACTTTACATTATGTAGTGATGTAGAAAGGAAAAACCAAAACGGTGATATTTGCAGTCTTCTTCTGGGCTTTTGGATTTAAGAATGTTCAGATTCTGTTTTGTAGGGTGTAATATGAGTGAAAGTCACTGCCTTTCCTTTTTCCAGATCTCACATTTCATCAACATTTAGTCCTGACATGCCACAGTTTAAACAGCCCTGTGATGTTTTTCCTTCTAATAAACGGTAAGCATTTCTGAATTTTACTGTGATCGTACTAGTATTAAACTGTACGTATATTAATGGGGTCGATCCCATTTTTCACACAGATTTCATTCTAGGTCTAAATCAGTCCCTGCTTAGAGGGGAAGAAAGAGAACCAGTCACACTACTGGCCTCCAGAGTCACATTTGATGGTCCTACATGATGGTGATTCCTGGTTCAAATGTAATTAAAATATCAGTAAAACTCCAGTGTCTGGCCAGTGCCTATTGTTTGAGCAGTCGCTAATCTGTCCATTTTTGAAATCACCATAATATTCTGAATGGGATTTAAGCACATTTTCACAGCATTCTGGATATGTTCACCAGCTGTATGGTAGAGAGCCCTGAAAACCACTGCCCTCCAATACCTTTTAAACATTACTTCTATATCAAATTATTCCCACTGCACTTGTTCATTCTCGTATACCAGTCAACCTCTTAATCTTTGAAAGCTGATTGGTCCACGTGGCATGTACATACAATTTTTTCCAATATTCAATAATAAATGTAGCTTCCTGTTCATGATTTTATCTGTGACAACCCTGCCCTGTCTACTGCTGAGGGTTTTAGGTAAATGGCACACGTTTATCAGACACAAAATCCATAATTCTTCAGTGATGCAGGAAGTGCAATTAGAATATTGTTTTGGCTGAGTTAATCGGGACATTTTGTTTTGTAGTACCTGCATTATAGCACTTGGATCAGGGGATGTACTTCAACTTGGATGTGCCTCTTATCATCTCTTTTTAGTGCTTATCGAGTGGACATTTTTTTTAGTTGAATGCATACATTGGTGCATATGAATGATTTTTGTTTTTGATCTAAGATATAGATATTTTTATTAGCCTCATTAAATCTTCAACAACTAATTCAATACATTTTGAAAACCAGAAATAGAATGACTCTTCAGTTTTTTTCCATTTCAGATCAACCCAAATTTATTCATAAGTAGACCCTACTTAAAACCCCCACATATGCAAGCCTAGGGTGACAGTGGCACGGAAAAATGGAACAAATAGGAAGAGACCTTGGTCAGACACCAACTTCACAGGGAGAACCCATCCTTCTCTGGCCAGCTCAGAGAGTGGATTAATAGTTACCATTGTTATCAATTTTTCCAAATCCATCTTAATTCGTCTTAATCAGATCAATATTTCTGAGTGTTATCGTCCCACAGTGTCATTCCTCCTGATCTCTCCTGCGCTGGCACTCTGGGCCTGTGCCCGCTCCTGTCCGGCCAACTGCATGTGCACCCAGGAAAAGAGCTGCTCAGTTCTGTGTGACCACTCCAACCTGGCCGACCTCCCCAGTGAGTTCCCCTGCGAAGCCTCCACCATAAACCTGGACAAGAACAGCCTCAAGTTCCTGTCAGAGCGTGCTTTCGGAACCCTTCCGTCCCTGCGCTCACTCTCCATCGACCACAACAACATCTCCTTTGTCACCCCGGGAGCCTTTAAGGGCCTTCCAAACCTGCTGGAGCTTAAGATGGCTAACAACGAGTACATCCGCTACCTGCACACGCGCACCTTCACGTCCCTCAGGCGGCTGGAGAGGCTGGACCTCTCCAACTGCAACCTCTTCAACATGCCGGACCGAATCTTCCTGGAGCAGACGGCCCTGAGGGAGCTGCTGTGCTTCCAGAACAACTTCCGTCGCATTCCAGGCTCCATCCGGGGAATGGAGAACCTGACCCACGTCTACCTGGAGCGCAACAGGATTGAAGCTGTTGCCTACAACTCCCTTCTGGGCCTCACCAGCCTCCGGTACCTCAACCTACAAGAGAACCGGATCAACGTCATCCATGATCAGGCCTTTAAGGACCTACGGCGTCTGGAGAACTTCTACCTGAACGACAACCTGCTGTCGGACCTTCCAGAGCAGTCCTTCAAGGGCCTCTCCCGCCTTAAGATGCTCAACCTGGGTGGAAACCTGCTTACCAACGCTTGTCAGACCTGGTTTAGTGACCTGGTGGAGTTGGAGATCCTCTACTTGGATCGGAACCAACTGACCTGCATCGAAGAGGGCGCTTTCGAGAACCTTACCAGCCTCATCTCCCTCCACCTCAATGGCAACAACCTGACTGCCCTGCCTTTCTCTGTCTTCCAGCCCATCTACTTCCTGGGTCACCTCTACCTGTTCCGCAACCCCTGGGAGTGCGACTGCAGTCTGGAGTGGCTAAAGGAGTGGATGGAGAGCTACAAGCTGGTCAGGGACATCCCCTGTGCGTCCCCCTCTGCCGTCGCTGGCCAGGACCTCAGCAAAGTGGTCTACGCCAAGCTGGACGGCAGCTGTGTAGACTTGACTGAGCTCAACTTCACCACCCTGGTCCCCACACTCTCCAACTCCTGGCGGTCCACCACGGAAAACCGGTTCAGCAGCCTGATCTCCAAGCTCCTCCAGCAGGAGCTGAGGGAGGAGGCGGTCAACACCACTGAGGGCATGAGGAACGGCACCCTGATTAACCAGGCCGAACTGTCTGCAGGGGCCTGCCGCTCCCTGGCCAACCCATCCCTGCAGCTCCTCCTGTTCTGTTCATTGCTGATCCCAGAGATGATGATGGGTTCGCTCGCCACATATGCCAATGGGTCCTGAAAGACAGCGGAATGTTTTGTTAGAACAATCATTTTACTTTTTCCAGCTGCTTGGGGCAGAAAAAGAAAAACATTTGAAAAGGCAAGCAGGGTGGTGATTCTAAACCTAATATTTTTGCCTGGAAATCAGAGACTTTAAAAAATATATAAAAACTAGAAATAACTGCCTTGCGGTTGTATGCCTCCGCGAACAAGTCAAGTTGCAGTTTACATCCATGTCTGTCCAGACTCATAAAATATATGTAGTGAAGACTTTGAAGGAATTTAATTTAAAAGGTATGAAGTGTATTTATTGGCAAAATGTAAATTATCACTATATTGACATGTATGATTCCAGTGAATAAATTCCAGTGAGAAACATGCTGTCATCACTTAGTATGATGTCACAGTGAAGTTGACCTTTGAACTTTTGGATATAAAATGTCATCACTTCATTATTTTATCCTATTAGACATTTGTGTGAAATTTTGTCATAATTAGCGTAGGAATTCTTGAGTTATGGCCACAAACGTCTTTTGTGAGGTCACAGTGACCTTGACCTTTGACCACCAAAATCTAATCAGTTCATCCTTGAGTCCAAGTGGACGTTTAAGCAAAATGTGAAAAAATTCTCAAGGCGTTCCTGAGATATGGGGTTCACGAGAATGGGACGGACGGACAACCAGAAAACATAATGCCTCCGGCCACGGAGGCATAAGAACCTCTGTGGGACTTCTTTGTTTAAAGCAGCTCCCTGAAATTGTATTATTATTATTTTTTTACTCATATTTTATTGAAATATTCACCAAACTACACTGATGCCGACTTTAGGAGTTGCAAAAGAGTTGAGTGTTGCATATTAATTTGTTCCTTTTTTGGTAAAATCGTACAAAAAAGTGTTAAAAAAGCTATGGACAAAATATTCACAGCATTCCGCTTCTAGAACAGATGGCACTATATGCACAATTTTTCTTTTTATTCATTCACCTAGATTTCCAGGCTTTTAATAAATGCATTAATCTCCTTAATGTCTGTCTTATCTGCACTCTGTACTGTAAGCTGTCCTCTAACCAAATGGAGTCATTTTATCATTTCATTTTTCTACCTTTATGTGCGTTTTCTTGCTTTTTTCTGCATGAATTACAAATATTGCCTGGAGAGATTGCAGTTTGAAATGGGGGTGGAAAGAAGGGTGGGAAAAAAGCTCTCGCATAATAATGTACCCAAGTGTTTGACTGCATGTTTGACATTCAACTGCACTGTCTTTATATTAATATAAACTCAGAAATAGAATGTTTGTTTTTTTCATTGCCTATATTCTGTAATATGTAAGTTTGCACACAGAGGTGTGCCTTTTTCTTCATAAGGTTTTCCCTTTTCAAATAAAACAAGAGCAATGTTTTTTTAAAGCATTATGTATTCAGCAGCACCTTTATTAATCTGTGCAATATTTAGTGTATAGAAACCCTGTTTTCCTGAACCTGGGTTAATCCATATAGCATATCTGCTTTTCACCGTGTATGGGTCTGTGAAATTTGACTCCAATCCCATGTGGTTTATAGGTCTCCCTGGTTTTATTTTGTAATGCACATATTACTTGGAATTTCACACATGATAAAATGATCTCTAAAAATAATGGTGTTTTATTTGGAGGTTTGGTCACTTTTATTCAGGATTAAGTTCAAAAGTCAATTCGAATTCTATACGTCAGTAGAGCCCAACATAGTGAAATAACGTAGACACGACAGTGGGTGGAAAAATTATATATGCTTTATTGGCTACAACTATGAATATGTGAATAATAGAAACAATAATTGATATAACGAGGAATATATTCTATGACTTAATCTTAATCAGAGGAAATTATAATTATGTGACGGCTAAATATAGAAGCTAACAGTCCAACCATTATTATAATTTTTTATCAGTCTCATACATATAAAGTTTTAACAGTGTAAAACTATAAGGTCAGGGAAATTGGCTATTCCCAACCAAAATGTGCATAGCAAAACAAAATACAAGCAACAGTAAGAACCAGCAGTAAAATGACCTCAACTGGGTATTACTGGTAACTGGGTTTTATGCTAGCCTATCAATTGATGTCAGTGCTAAAAAAAATGTGTTTCAATACTTAACGGTAACAAAGGGAGGCCAGTCCCGATTCCGTAAGTGATGTCAGCTCGTCAGCTGGTCCAAGGTCCCTGCAGGTGCGTGGACTCCTGAAGACTTCCTCACCAAAGTCAGGTTGCGACAGGTTTGAAGAAATGTGTCCTCAAAACAGCTGTTGAAAATAAACCAGCTCGGTTTACTTCGTGGACGGTGGCAGGTCAACTCTGTCTCGGTGATCAGGCGAGATGCGGGTTGGGAAACGCAGAAGTCCGTCAGGGTTATAGTGGTGCGTCTGGTAGGTGTAAGACAGCGTCTTTACCATCAAAGCGAAGTTGGTAAAGTTTCATGGGTTTTTATGCTCAAAGGTCACTGACACGACCGAACCCGTTCCTTTGATCCCAATTGGTAGATGGCTTTAGGGCACCCATGCAAATGATTGGCTCATTTCCTTGGAACCATCAATAAATACAGATGGATCAGCTATTTCCAATCACCTCAGGGTGTGCGTGTGTGTGTTAAATTGGGGTCCCCTCTCTCCTTCTCAAAAGAGGGGGGAGTTCCTGCCCAACCCGGTGCCTGATCGATCAAGCAGTCTGTGTTGATCTCAGCGTCACATGAAGGGGACACACACTCCATTGTGCCTCAGTTGATCAGGAGTGTTAATTGTGAATGACTCCGCAGAGGGCCCAGTCTCATGATCAGAAAGCCAGAGTCCCAAAATATCCCTGTGTAACCATTAACCCTATAAAGTTTGCCCCTAGTGGTTGAGACATATCCGTCTCAATTACAGTATTCATGTTTGTCTGAAATGATAAACTACAGCTTTAAGAAAACCCTGTAAATTTTGACGCAGTATTTTTTTAAAGGGTAGCTGCTTGCAAAAACCTCAGCTTCTCCAGTTACACTGCAGTGCCATAAAATAGGAGGGTGTTATCAATAATCCAAAGCATGCCGTTAAAAGTTCACCGTTTTTCCTTGCTTACTGTACTATATACAGTACCTGATGCACTTTCGGTTTAGAAGACACCAAATTTTTTTCTCCAAAATCTCTCGTATAAATATGTTTAGGAAACCAAGTACTTACCAGTATATTCAGCTACAGCTGTTTTTTGATTAACCCTAAAGAGTTTATCTTGTTACAGTGGTGTTCAAATAAATAGCAGTGCGTTAAAAAAGTGAATAAAGTGCAAATATTTTTTAATAGCTTTTAGTTCCATATTTCAAATGTAGTGGAAACATTAACACATTCAATTCCAAATCAAAGCATTAACAAATTTTTATCAAGTCTGTGTTATTCTTTTACAGAAAGCAAAGAAAAGGAATATTAATGTTGACATTTTTCTCTTCAAACTCAAACACTTACTGTATAAACTGAATACATTTTTCAAGATTTAACTGCACTTTAAATTACTGAACTAATATTTAGTTGCATAACCATTGTTTTTTTGCATAACCATAACCACTGCTGAGCATCTGCGTTGCATTGAGTCAACCAACTTCTGGCACCTAGAAACAGCTATTTCAGCCCAGGATGAACGCACTACATTCCACAGTTCATGTGAATTTTTGGGTTTTGCTTCAGAAACTGCATTTTTAATGTCACCCCACAAGTTTTCAATGGGGTTGAGGTCAGGGGATTGAGCTGGCCACTCCTCAATCCCTTTTGTCTGAAACCAAGATGTTGCTCTCTTACTCGTGTGTTTGGGGTCATTGTCTTGTTGAAACACCCATTTCTGGGGCATTTCCTCTTCGGCATATGGCAACATAATCTCTTAAAGTATTTTGATGTATTCAAACTGATCCATGATCCCTGGTATACGATAAATAGGCCCAACACCGTAGTGTCCCCATACCATAATTTTTGCGCCACCATGCTTCACTGTCTTCACAGTGTACTGTGGCTTGAATTCAGTACCCGGGGTTCGTCTGACGTACTGTCGACGACCACTAGACCCGAAAAGAACAATTTTACTCTCATCAGTCCACAGAATGTTGCGCCATTTCTCTTTGGGCCAATCGATGTGTTTCTTGACAAATTTGAACCGATTCTGCACATGCCGTTTTTTCAACAATGGTGCTTTACGGGGGCTTCTTGCTGATAGCTTAGCTTCGATCAAACGTCTTCTGACTGTAACAGCACTTACAGGTAATTTTAGATCATCTTTCTGGAGGTGATGATTGGCTGAATCTTTGCCATTCTGACTATTTTTCGATCCGTTTTAACAGTTGCTCGTTTTCTTCTGCGTGTTTTGGGTTTTTGTTGCCATTTTAAAGCATTTGTGATATTTTCAGCTGAGCATCCTATAATTTTCTGCACTTCTTTATACGTTTTCCCCTCTCCAATCAACCTTTTAATCAAATTACGCTGTTCCTCTGAACAATGTTTGGAATGGCCCATTTTACTTAGCAATTAAGAAGGAAATACATTTTATAACAATGTGTGAAACATTTGCTTCCCTTCTTCCTTAATAAAGGACAATTAATGACACCTGTTTTTCACAGAATGAATGAATTCTCTAATTAAACTCCACACTGCTATTATTTTGAACACCCCCCTTTCAATGAATGAGTCAATTACTCAGAACAAGCAGCGTGCATGTCATGACAGTTGGGTCTGTTGTTTTTCTATTACACTACTACATCTACAAGTAAATTATTTGCCATGCAGAAATATCACTACTACTAATAACAGTGGTTCATCAGGTTACTGATGTTGTACTGCTATTTTTTTTAACACAACTGTACATTTCGCCAAAGTCTTGCAGAGTAAACATTTCCACAGCGACCACCCGTCACACTTAGGGCTAAAATATGTTGCTGTTCTTGTGTAAATACACGAGCGCTTTTGTACGTTTAAAAAAAAAACTATTTAAATACATTCAGCGACGTATGTTATGGTTATTATATATATACTGTATGTGACTATTCTGAAATAAATTTATTATGTTGCAAATTTCAGAATGATACAGCTTCTTCTTCAATTCAAACTTTAAACCATGGATGTGCAAGGAATATGTTTTGAGATATTAACATTTAAATAAAACTAATAGAAACCAGGTGGAAATTGCCTCTGGAGGGCCAAAGTAAATTGGGTTAACTACAATGGATACCTTATAATTAGAGACACCAGTGTATCTCGAGCAGTTTTCTCACCTGTAGTTCAGCCATCCCAGAGTAGGTGGAGATATAGCCTTCTTGTCAGTTATCCATAGACCGTAGAACAATTGTATCACATTGCCCCTCCCCAGTAATATATATTAAATACGATAATTAAGCACAGACAATGACTGACTGCAATGGCATGCTGCTTTCAGTGCATAGAACGGCAGATCTGTGGCTAATAATTTGAGTAATAACGTTTTTTTTATTTTATAAACTAAGCATAACAATAAAATTATTTCTTGGTTGCGTAGCCGATAAGAGAACTGTCCACTCATTGTGAGTCGCGGCATTGGCGGTTCGAAACCGGCTGTGTGACCTTTCTCGCATGTCTCTCCCTCTCTCTCGCTCCCTATTATTCCTGTCTTTCTACACTGTGCTGTTCAATAAAGCTGAAAACCCCTAAAATATAAAAAGAAAAAAATAATTGTGATGAGTCAGTTTTTTAACTAGCACAGAATACGGGCCCGAAGTGGTTTATTTGCCTCCATTGTGTTTTTTACGGTGAATTTTTCAGGAACAGTCTCGGAACATATAGCTACCATTTCAAAGTGTTAAAACTCAGGATTCTATCCCAATTGACTATTTTCCGATTCCAATATAGCTACAACTGTACAATTCTATACGTTGTGTGTATGTATTCTGGAAATCCCCAGACAACACGAATAACGGAGAATTCAGTATCCTTATCCCAGCAAAAAATGTAATGAAATTTTAAAAGAATATTTTCGGAGAGAAATTTTTTTTGTTTAAGCTTAAGTTACTTTGTTTCAGTAATATACAGCAATTCTGACAGTTGGAAAACAAACTACCTTACAGAAGAGATCATGATTATGCCTGTAGTCAAAGACGGTCAAGAACAGTAAGCATTTTATTTTCGGGCTTGTGTTCAAAAAAGGAGGTGCTAGAGAAGGGGTTAACAGTCATTCTTTGGCTTTGCTCAGTGTAAACCTGTCCACTTGTCCATAGGAAGAGAAGCATATTTCTGAATCAACGGAGCTGGAATGGACAAGTAAGGTTGGGGAAGACCCTGAATAACAATGTTGATTTGCTGCTAAATTAGAATATACTTGGATATCAGTTTAGTATTTACATAATGTATGTAAAAGTGCATTAAATCAAAAAAGATTTTGGGTAAATAAATTGTAACAGTGGGCAATTTGTTGCTATAGCACAAACCATGTAGACATGTAAAGTGGGCAATTTGTGCAGTTGCCTTTTGATTTTTACTTACAACATGAAATGACACGTTTCATAATAAAATTGAGTGGCTCAGCCATTTTTGATTATAATAAGCGGTGGTGAATGAGAAATCACAATAAGAGAAACTGATATAAATGTTTCTTTTTTGCCGGGTGCCAGGCTGGCCTAGAACAGTGGAAGTAGCTAACTGAGTGAGTCCCCATAATTGGAAGTCACGCGAGAAGTGGCGTGAATACCTAGGCGGTTGTAAATGGTGGTTTACTGATCTCGCTGTGTTTGTGTGTAAGCACGTAAAACGTCACTGTTACGTAACAACTGACGCCACTTTTTTCATATCGTGATTGGTTGGATAAATGAACAAAGAGACGTTAGTTTGTTAACGTTCTAGCAGAGATGTCAACAAGCGCTGTCCGAGTCCGAGGCTATCCTAAAAATGGTGCAAAAACTTTTAATTTGAAGCTTGACGAATTCGAAGTGTGATGGGTGCAAAAAGTGTTTTGTCACAAAACCACAACACATTGTTTGGGTCTGCCACAATTAAATACCGCTTATTGACATTTCCCTCATTCTCCAAAAGTAATAAAAGAACAGCCATTTATTATAGACAATGTACACACATTGTTCGCTTGCTTGGGCAGCCATCATACCAGAGCTTATAGCCAATATTTATTGTTGGCAATGTACAAATTGATTTAAAACCAAATTTCCCTGTTAGGCTTACACTATAGTATCTGGGTGAGATTATCCATGGTGGCCCCCTAGTGGTAGGGTCATCGATGTCCAAATTATAGTATTCATATTGATCTGAAATTGGTTTATATCTTTATCAGCCTCTCAGTTGAACTGCAGGGCAATAAAACAGCAGGGTGCTAATAGCCACAACCTTAACCTTGCCACAGTCACAGAGAATGCATATCACACCCTTGGTATCATTTCTACATGCTAATAAATCATGTTCGATATAAGAACAATAGGTAGCCTAGTTGTTTTAATAAACATTGTTTTTTCCCTTGTTTACTTTATTATGCATACTCCTGATGTACTTTCATTTTAGTAAATATAATTGTTTTCTACAAAATATGATATAGGCTAACGTTAAACATGTTTAAGGAACCAAATATTCTACCTTATTGTTTTCTGATGAACCCTGAAGATTTTATCTTATTGTCCAACAGAGTATTGCACTTGTGTTTTAATACGCTATTGTTGTGTAAAACATTAGCCTAATTCTTTACGTATTCTGTAGTGTTATGTAGGCTATAGGCTATAAAAACATTATGTATTTTTACTTGTATTAGCCATGTATAAACTGTAGACCTATGTGACTATTCTGACAAATGTATTATGCTGCACATTTCTGAATGGTTCAAGCATTCACCTAAGCCATATATGTGCAGTGAATAGTTTTTGAGATATGTAACGTTAGTCTCATTTAAGTGTCAGTAAAAACTAGGTGAAAAATGCCTAACTTAGTGGGCCAAAGTAGTTATCAGATGTACACACAGTAGTACATGACTTCAGCTAGATACATTTGTGCAGTGACGGCAGAAGACACAAAAATGCACATTAAATATAATTATAAGATAATGTAATAATGTCGACGGTAGCCTATGTGTCTATATAATGAGTGTAACCTACGGTAGATATCATGGTAATGATGAACAGCTAGCTAGCTGTTTACACTAATGTTAATCCTCTAATTTTTTACACCATATTCATGTAACTACGCATCCCAATATATGTCGACGTACAGTGCCCTCCACTATTATTGGCACCCCTGGTAAAGATGAATTAGCTTAATCTCACACTGAAAAAATGAGAAAAACCCAACCTTTAATTGAAGTAAATTTATTATGAGAAAAAAAAATCCCTCAAGAAATTATTATTTTGAACAAATGTGCCACAATTATTGGCACCCCTGCATTTATATATAGAATAAAGTCATTTTTAATATTTGTTCGCATATCCTTTGCATGCCATGACTTCCTGGTGTCTGTGACCCAACAACATCAAAAAACTCTTGATATCTTATTTTCTGTTACTCTCCAGTAAAACTGGTTTGTGTGTAAGAGATATGTGGCATGGGAATTACGATGAAAATCATATAGTAGATGTTAGATATTTTGCTAGATATATGACAGGTCCTACTCGACTGCATCCTTTTCAGAAATGCATTTACAAGAGGACTTGCCATTAATTATTTAATAAACTTGTTTAATGATTTGCTGGTTCCCATATCTTCCCCTTAAAGGGTAACTACACCCTAGATCACTTTTTTTTCTTTAGCTGTAAACGTGTTTGTATGCCTACCTTATAATGAAACTTATTCATCCATTCCATTATTTCAACAATTCTGAAATAATAACATAAATCAGCTGAAACTGGTAGAAAAACATCTTTGTGCTGCCCCTAACGGTTGAAATTTCCTTTCTGCTCCCCACACTGCCCCCACCCAAATCGTGATGTCAGAGTACCTTTGGAGGTACCTCTACGTCATATGGATAATTGTTGTCGCCCACAACGGAAACAGCCGGCACCTGATTGGTTAGACCCACTACGTTACCTTCGTTTCTGATCCTCGTTTTTAAACCTGAACGTTGCGTCCTGTTCATAAACTGTGTTATTCCACCTAAATAGTCCACTAAAATATGTTTCTGAATATATTCGAGGTGAGAAATAGGCCATGCAGTTACTGAATCTTGATTCATATTTGATGTGCAATGTCTAGTTTGACAGTTTGATCCGAGTTATATGTAATCATTTGTACAATGTACGTTCATTTATGCAAATGATGATGGACACAGCTCCTCCGCCCCCACTCCTCTGCCTTGCTCACCCCACAATGTATTTTTTCTAAATTGTTTCGTGGGCGGAGACAGGCTGAAACAGTGGGTGTAGTTACCCTTTAAAGTTGCCTCGAGCACATAATTTGTCAATGTCGTAGAGGGTGGAATTCCTTTGTTACGTCACACTTCATGTGTGTGTGGGGAATACCAGACAGAAAATCATGAGTGAGGCAATTTATTTACTTCGAATTCAGGTGTGGGAATGGGTGTGTCCACCTGACTCACGGCAAAGGCATGAAAAGAACACTGCTTACCTGAGTGGTGTAGGTAGAGCCTGGCAAGCCTACCAGAAACTACTCCTGGCACAGACAGGCCTATGACCCATATAGTTACATAAGGGTTAGTTTTTGATTTTGGATGATCTAAGTTTTTCACCAGTGGGCATAACACTATAACCATATATATTTAGATTTTTTCAGTGAAATACATTTTAAATAAATGACTTCAAACACCTTTATTGAATAGATTAATTGTTTTTCATAAATTTGAATTGATAAATGCGATATTTAAGATGACTCCTCGGGCTAGAATTTGAATTTAGCATTCAAATTTGGGTTAGGGTTAGGAAAATGGTGAGAGCATTGAGGCAAGATTCTGGATATGTTTAGGAAATTGTGAAAAGGTAAGGACAAGTGTTTGTCTTTGATTTTGGATGAACATTTTCATAAATTTTTCCCCCACTCGTGGTTGTTTCCCCACTAGTTTATATTTTTTCAGTGAAATACATTTTCTTCAAGATAAATGATTCAAACACATTCAAAAAGTTGTATTTAATTTATGAAATTCTAGTTGTAGTTGTATTGTATTCTAAATTTTAGTTGTTTCTAATCTATTTTAATTGAAAAACCTGATATTTCATGTGACTCCTATGGCTAAAATTAGGTTGTATGGTTCAAATTAGGGTTAGGGTTAGGAAAACTACGTGTTAGGGTTGAGGCAAGATTAGTGTCTGACAAGGGCTGTCTGACTTTGGATTAGAATTTTTTCCCCAAGTGGGATGTACCACTGGAGACTTACTGTATATAATTTTGACATTTTTTCAGTGAAGATTTTTCCAAATAAATTACCTCAAGCACATTTATGTATTTATGTGCATTTCTTCCATTGAATTTCCATATTCCAGTTGTTTTTAATCTAATTTAATGGACAAATCTGATATTTAATCCTCAGTCAGATAATATTTTTCTACAACCATACTTGTATTTTTTATGTACATACTTGTGCTGCTTCTTGATATCAAGATATCAAACATGTACAGTGGAGTGCAAAAAGTTTGGGCACAATTAATATCTAAGTGAACAGAAGCTAACATTGACCTCTAAATGCTACGAAGGTATTGAGGTATGCTTCAGATCATTGTCTTGCTGGAATACCCAACCTCTCTTCAACTTCAATGTTTGGACAGACCTTCGAACATTAGCCCCTAGAATTTCTTGATATTTGGTGGAATCCATTCTTTATTCCACCTGCGCAATATATTTCCTGTGCCCCCAACTGCCACACAACCCCAAAGCATAATGGATCCACCTCCATGCTTAACAGTTGGCAAGGTGTTCTTCTCTACAAATGCTTCACCCTTTTCTCTCCAAACATACCTTCTTTGGTTCCGTCAGTCCAAGAACATTGTTCAAAAAGCCTTCAGGCTTCTCATGGTTTTCTTTCGCATAGTTCAGATGCATATAGGCTTCTTTCTGGCAACTGGTTTTTGTTGTTTAAAGTACATTGTATTGTAGTCCAGTGAACAACTAGACCTGTGTCTGCTTCTCTTTTTTTCAGCTCTTTTGTAGTGATGTGTGGCTTCTGAGCATTTCTCACCAGGTCTCAGGCCATTCTATCTGAAATTGTTCTTGGTCTTCCACATCTTGCCTTGACTTCAACTGTTCCATTTATCTTACATTTTCTGACAGTGGAAATAGCCTTCTCCTTGTTGGTGGACATCCTTCATTCTGACATCCTTGGACAACTGTTTCGAGGAACCCATGGTTGTTAACACCAGACAGAACAGCCACCGCAGTCGGATGCTTTAGAAGGCTTGGAGTTACTTCTGAATAAATAGTTCAGCCCTGGAATTATATTCACCTGACCCATTGAAGCCCTAACGAGTAAATCACCCGGGCCTGGGCCTTATTAATCATCTTTTAAAAAAGTAACAAAAAATAATCCAAAAGGGTTCCCAAACTTTTGCACAGGGCCTTTTTCCTTTTTAAAAAAATTATTTTGAAACCGTAAAAAATGTAAATAAAAAGTAATCTTTCTTTAAAATTTGAAGAAATGTGTCGTGTTTAACTTTGCACCATTTCGAGGTCAGGTTAGCTTCTGTTCACTTAGATATTAATTGTAAAAGGCATTTTGACCAGCGGTGCCCAAACCTTTGCACCCCACTGTATATTTGCATGACAATGTTGCATCCTCCGTCATTTAAAAAATTACAAAATTTTCCAAAGACATAGAAATTGAAAAATATATGAAAAGGATGGAACTAACTGATAAATTGGAAGAGCACCACCCACTGCCCCTATAACTTACTACTGTCTGATGCTGTACTCCCAAGAGTTCCTCTCTGATATACACGAGAACCCCACAAATTCAAGGTCTGGAATTTGGCAGAATGGTGGAAACCCAAAACCGTGGACATGGACGTTCCATTCAACTCTGGAGCAGAAATCTTCTTATGACGAGTTCCCACTTAAGTCTTTTTACGCAACAAATACACAATTTCTAACACGAATACATGCATCCCATATATCCAAAATCTTACGTGTGTCACATTTGATAATTACGGTCTAAACACTTATAATTATTTTTATATAATCGGATTGGAATCACACCTGGGATGCGGTCAGCAACAGATTTGAATGTAAACACAACATTCTAATGACAAGTAACATCCCAGAATGAGTGTGTGACCGTCGTTAGGCACCCTGTTGCAGAGCTTCTCATCAGGCCAGATAGAACACTAATGCAGCAAATAAGAGAAAGGCAATCTCGGTCTCAAATTATGTAGGAGATGGATGCGCAACGTCCTAAAAATCAAGTGTAAACACAACCACATCCATCAGATATACAGAAATGCCGTTTTTCCAAGTGTATCCGATACGATAAAGCTTTCCCCATTGCTGTATTCCTCTAACCCTATTGACTGCATAGTTTCTGAATGTGATTCTTAACAGAACACAGTGATGAGTTAGGCCTCGTTCGGTAGGACTGAGAACACTGCCTGTCAGACTGAGAACACTACCCATGATCCCCCACCCCTCCCTGTGTTGAAGCTGGATGGAGAGAGATGACCAACATGGGCTCATACAGAGAGCGAAGTGACACGAGGGCCAAAGCCACAATGCCTCTTAATCCCCCTCAGCAGCAACGTGTGCTGAAAACAGCATGAGGCCAGGGAATGGGGCATATGTGCACCCAGTTAGACCCACAGTCTGCTTAGTGCTTTGTGCTCCTGTTATGTTTAAAAGGTGAGTTATCCACCCTGCCTGTAACACGCAAACGGTTGGTTTTATTGTGCCTGTAACAATTCAACAGTTATTACCCACTCTGCCTGTAACATTTAGTCAGTTTCCCATAGTGTCTGTGACAGTTAAATCGTTTGTTACCCACTGTGACTAACATTTAAACGGTTGGTTTCCCCTAATGCCGGTGACAGTTAAACAGTTAGTTACCCACTGTGACTGTTACACTTAAACTGACAGTCTCCCACTGTGCTTGTCATGTTTAAGCCATGTGTTGCCGAGTAAACAGCTACCCGCTACGTTAAACAGTGCCACACAGTGCCTGTTGTGTTAAACAGCAAGCTTCCTGTTCACTGTGTTACAGTACATTTAAACGGTCACACACTTTGCTTTTTACGTTTAAACGATCCGGTTAAATTTTCCCCCAGTGCGTCACGGTCCGATTCCCAAAACAGGGCTGGCCAGTAGCCGTGCTGGGCTCATCTTTCCAAGTTGTACTGGGCACAAATGGGTTACGTACATGAAAGATATAGATTGCTAGCGCATACAAAAAGTTCTGTTCTTTACATGTTTTAAAGGGCCAAACGACAAAGGTTCTGGAACCCTATTATTTTGTTCTGGTTTTTATTATTAGTTTGTTCACAAAAGTGCAATTTACTGCAACAGAGCACTTATTATTATTCCATTCGGTCCTGTGCCTGTTACATGATTTTACCCATACTAAACCGTACTACGTGTACTTATTACTAAGTTGTATTACAGTTAAGTATTTATTACAAACTTATTACTAAGTTTGTAACTTGGTGCCATTTTGATATCAATAATTTGGTACTCAGACCGTTTTTAGGAACTGTGTTTTTAAAACAGACGTATAAACAGCAAGCAAAACATCCACACAACAAATCTTGATTGTAAATATCTTAAAAATGTAGACGCAAATGAA
The DNA here is from genome assembly GCA_022702515.1 of Ilyophis sp. 1 JC-2022. NCBI lineage: Eukaryota > Metazoa > Chordata > Actinopteri > Anguilliformes > Synaphobranchidae > Ilyophis > Ilyophis sp. 1 JC-2022. Next base: position 77,987,720 of record CM040397.1, on the reverse strand, counting down.
TCCTTGAACATTTTAGCTAAGGATACGCAATTCTCAAAAATCTTATTAGCCAATTTACAGTTTTTTTCTCCCCTCACACACCTTAGAACTTTCAGTTGTGAAGGGAAAGTTACGGCTGAAAGAAAAAAAAGCTGGCCAGAAACCAATCAGCGTTGAGCAATGATTTTTATTCTGCCCTGATGTGCGAACTCTTACATTTTGGGAGAATTGTTGCTAGTTTTAGTTTTTGGCTTCATTCTCACATGTGGGTCATGTATTCAGTGGAAATGACTGTGGTCATTTGGTGTTTGGCGCCCAGGGATTGCCGTTTGCAGTCTTATTTAAAAACAAATTTTTTTTAAACGCTTTTCCTGAAATGTGTTTCGGCTTAACAATGCCCTCAGCGTGACACAAAAACTTAAGCCGAAATGCGTCCGTTTGACAATGGGAGGAAAGTGATCCGTTATGAAAGTCAAAGAATTCATTCAGAAGTTTACGCAGACTGGACATCTTTACTCTTGCCTCAGCACTTTAAAAAATAAAGAATAATTTCTTGCATTTAAACTTTTACGAGTCATATACTCATTTCTTTCCAAATTTATAAACGTGAAATTAACTAAAAGCGTGTTATTTACAACCGCAAGTGCTGGAGGTCCGACTCGTGGTGTCCGTTCTGCAGGGGATATTCAATTCGAGTTAGTCTTGGAATAAAATCGTCCATTGAAATGCGGAAACCCTTCAGCGATTACACACATCTGATACCTCAATTCCACAGCCATGGAGAAATATCCCATACAGAAAACACTTTCCACAAGTGAACCTCAATGCACCTCGCCTAAATTCCTGTCTGTTTGTCTATCATACCTGGCCTGTTGTAATTCTTGTTCGTCTTGTTTGTCGGATCGTTTTAATTGAGATTGTTTTTCTCACACTGTGGTAGGGAGGGTTGAGTATATTGCCATGTCAATAAGTGACGATGGTGTGAGGGTTGGATCTCAAGGGGTAATATAAATAAACATATGTATTAATAAAATGAAGTTGATCTCCAAAGTAGGGTGTGCGGGGTAAGCGGTGGGGTTGGGGGGTCGTGCGCGATTAAAAAAGAAAGAAAGATTTGGCAGCCCACTGAACAGATGCTCCACTGATGGAAAATTTCAATGTCACTACTAAGTACTGATCTCCAAAGATACCACTACAAAATCCTACTGTAGTATCTAAACTAAATAAAATATTTCATATACAGTGCCCTCCAAAATGTTTGGGACAAAGATAGATATTTTTTTCTTTATTTGGCTTTCAATTTTTGATTTGTATACAAACAATTCACATGTGCTTAAAGTGCAGATTTTCAGCCTTTATTAAAGGGCATTTCTATACAATTTTTCAACATGTAGAAATTACTTCAGTTTTTATAAATCCTCCCCCCCCCCCCCACCATCATTTTAGAGCACCATAATGTTTGGGACAAATGGCTTCCCAGGTGTATCTCATTAGTCAGGTCTGTTCAATTGCTTCCTTTGTGCAGTTATAAGAGCTTTCCGTCTTTAGTCTTGATTCTAGGCATTTGATTGCCTTTAGAGTCAGTTATTGACATTTGTCTACCAGTGTTGTGCCAATAAAAGTCAAGGAAGCCATTATGAGGAATAATTAAAATCAACTTTTTGGAACATCGTTAATAAGAAAGAGTCCTGGCTGGCTCGCTTGTCTTCATTGATGATGTAACTACTGATGGCAGCAGTTGAATGAATTCTGAAGTGTACAGAAACATCTTGCTCAAGTTCAAACACATTACTCCAAACTCATTGGACGGTGTTTATCTTACAGCAAGACAATGATCCCAAACATACTGCAAAAGCCACAAAGGAGTTTTCCAAAAAACTGTTAAACTCTTTACTGGTCAAGTCAGTCACCCAATCTGAATCCAATTGAACATTTTTCATATGCTGAGGAGAAAATTTAAGGCAATGAGCTGGCAAACAGGCAAGCTGAAGATGGCTGTAGTACAGGCCTGGCAGAGCATCACCGGAAGGTGATGTCTATGGGTCACAGACTTCAAGCAGTCATTGCATGCAAGGATATGTGACAAAATACTAAACATGACATAACATTAGTATGTCTCAAACATTATGGTGCTCTGAAATGGGGGACTATGGATAAAGATTGCTGTAATTTCTACATGCTGAATGATTTATGAAGCCATTATGTCACGTTTATGAAGGCTTTATACACTGCTCAAAAAACTTAAGGGAACACTTAATCAACACAGTATAAAACCAAGTCAATTAAACTTCTGGGCTATCGATCTGTCCAGTTAGGAAGCGTAAACGATTGTGAATCAATTTCACCTGCTTTGGTGCAAATGAAAGTGACAACAGTTGGACAGGAGAGGCAACCGCAAGACAACCCCCAAAAAGTAAATGGTTTTGCAGGTGGTGGTCACAGACCATTTCTCTCTCCTTATCCTTCCTGACTGATTTTTTTCTAGTTTTGCATTTTGCTAGTGCCCTTGGTCACTACTGGTAGCATGAGGCGGTACCTGCAGCCCATTCAGGTTGCACAGGTAGTCCAGCTTCTCAAGGATGGCACATCCATACGTGCCATCGCAAGAAGGTTTGCTGTGTCTCCCAGCACAGTCTCAAGAGCGTGGAGGAGATACCGGGAGACGGGCCATTACACAAGGAGAGCTGGACAGGGCCATAGAAGGGCAACAACCCAGGACCGGTATCTGCTCCTTTGTGCGAGGAGGAACAGGAGGAGCACTGCCAGAGCCCTACAAAATGACCTTCAGCGGGCTACTCGTGTGCATGTTTCTGACCAAACTGTCAGAAACAGACCCCATGAGGGTGGCATGAGGGCCCGACATCCTGTAGTGGGACCTGTGCCCACAGCCCAGCACCGTGCAGCTTGTCTCTTCACAGATGAGATCAGGTTCACACTGAGCACATGTGACAGACGTGAAAGAGTCTGGAGACGCCGTGGCGAATGCATCATCATCCAGCATGACCGGTTTGGTTTAATTGACTTGGTGTTATACTGTGATGATTAAGTGTTCCCTTAATTTTTTTGAGCAGTGTATATGCTATATAAAGCCTTTGAGACTTTGTTTAAAGTGTGACCAAATACCCTCTGATAAAAGCTGAGAATCCGCACTTTAACCACATCTGAATTGTTCCATTACAAATCTATGGAAAACTTTGTCCCAAACATTATGTAGGGCATGGTATTAAAAACGTGATTTTGAGATGTGCATTTAGTGAGACTGAAACCAAAATTTAAATGCAATGTATCATCGACAGATCAAAAGAGATGCGTGTGTGTGTGTGTGCGTGTGCGTGTGCGTGTGCGTGTGCGCAAAAGAGAAAATACAGAGACCGTTTACTTTTTGAACACATAAAAGGAAATATATTTAAAAAAGTGTTCATACTGAAGAACTGCTTTATCATTAGCAGAGGAATTTACACAGGGCAGTCTGAAGAGAACAGTTTGTCATGTACATAGGCTTTTTTGATACACAAACTGGTTCTTCATTTGCAAAGTGTTTCACTTTGCGCAACATGTGCACCCCTCCCCCCCCCTTTTGAAACAATTACACACAGAATAAAAATCGCTGTTTTTTTTTTTTGTCCCCGTTGATTAAATTTAATTAAAACATTAATACTCTCAGACGACACGTTTCTGAAATGGTGAATCTGGAACAGTCTCTTTCTCCCCTCCTCTTTGTTCTTACGACAAATTAAATCGAGACAATTTTACAAACACATCTCACAACATGGCTGATAAAAATCGGTTCAGTTAGAAAGTTGCCCGGAACGGAAGGGATGTGCATAGGTGTCATTCCCGCTTCTCTTCCCCCTTGGGTGAGTCGTTTCTCTTTTTTTTTTCTTTTTCTTTTTTCTCTCTTTTCCAAATAAAAGGAATGTTCTCTGCTGTAGATAACAGTAGTTTGACACTGATAACACAGACAGCATGTAAGCTTTCAGAATGACCACATGCATGAGACCTCATTCAAATCTCTAAAACATTTATGTATTAATTTAGAGAGACAGTATCTATGCAGGGGGAGGCATTAGCAATTGTGCAAACCAGGAAGCGCGCACGCACACGCACGCAAACAACACGCATACGCACGCACACAAACAACACGCATACGCACGCACACAAACAACACGCGTACGCACGCACGACGAAGAAGCTCGTACTTACAAATGAACAAAAGAAAGGATTCTATCAAAAGAAAGTAAACGTGACCATAGTGCTTAATGCTGTGGCTAACGAAACAGAGGATTAAATAAATACAAGAACAGGTAATTGGGTCAGAAAGAAGACACCGTAGTGTTTATGTGCTTTTCATTCTCGTCTATAGAGGTGGTACCCACAGGCAGCAGTGCAGAGAGAGGTTACCTTTCCCAACGTGAAGAAGCACGATACCCACGAAGACGAGGACACGGTTAAGGGCACAGTCCGACTTCTCTCTCTCTCTCCATGCTAGTTACTGCTCTTAGATACTGTCCCTTTAAAACCAAAAGTCTAGAAAAATGTTGTCTCCTAGCTATAAGGACATGACGATATTTAAATTTTTATACAACACTACGTCTAGGTAGTCTTTGAGGGGGGGGAGGAGTCTGAGTGTCTGAGGCTCTTCCAGGGAATTTAAGTTCTGTAGAGATGCATTGCAAAGAAATGGGGCTGGGCATGGCGGACAGGGGCGGGGCCTCGGTGGGGAGTGGGAGGGGCTCGAAGGTAACGGGGGGGGGGGGCCAGGCCTAGTAGACCCAGGAAACAGGCACCCACTGGCCCGTCGTGCACACAAGGTCGATGGCCTCCTCGAGGTATCTGATGGTCTCATCGATCTCGTTGTTGATGATGGTCTGGTCGAAGTAGTGCGCGTAGGTCTTCTGCAGGATCTCCGACTCCTTCTGCAGCCTCTGGAGTGACTCGTCCTTTAGGGTGGAGACGGAGAGAGATGGACAGGAGGGGCGGGGCTCAGTTAACAGTACTTCAGGAGTCAGGAAAGTCCCTTTACCCATCTCACCTGAGCACAGGAACCCCTTACGGAAATGGAATATACTACAGAAAAATGCAATATATATTTCACAGCTGTGTATTTAAAAATATATATATTGCAACATCTGTGTGGCAATAATTTGTACATTTGCCCATATAATGTGAAGTGTTTGTCATATATTTTCAAAATGCAGTATATTAGCAATATATTTAATTTCCGTAAGGGAACACTGCTGAAGTCACAAAGCTACTAAAACCCCTCAGCACACAAACACACTAAAAAAACATTAAGCCCAGGCAACTCGACCCACCATAATCACAGGGGAAAACACACACACACACACACGCACACTAACATTAGGGACTGTGAACAGGGCGGGGGTGCACACCCTTAGACCCCAATGTTCTGCTTTCCTCAAACGCACGGTCTAATGGCCTGACAGGGCCGCCAAAGCCAGACGACGCTTTACGCGTCCGCCCTCAGCGCAGGGCCTACCACGCGCTGGCGAACTATCTCTTACGCAGAGGAACAGAGGGACGAACGTGGGGACGGGATGGAGGGACAAGCTACGGCGCAGCACTACCAACACACGCGCAGCCCTAAGCGCACACGCCGCAGCTGCGACTGACGGGCAGGGTCTGATGCGAAAGAGCTGGCCTCTCCACTCATACTCACGGGCAGCTTTCTGCACCACCGGGGCAGCTGAGATCGAAGCAGCGAGAGGGAATGCAAACGAAACAGAGCTCATGCAAAACCACAAGAGTGCACAGGGTCAGTCATGCAATCAACGAATGAAAAACCAACAAATTAATAAAAGAAAGGTCACAGGAAGCTTGGGGATTGGATAATGCCGCTGGGAGGGGCGGGGACTCCCGGCACTGTTAGAACACTGCCGTGACGGACAGGTTGAAAAAGTGGGCGTGGCACTGCTTTTTCATAGACGGGGATTATCAATTTATGCGGGGACAAATGTATCAAAAAAGGATTTAAATGTCTCCTCACTGTCTGATCCTAAGAAAATACACAGGTAGTGCACACCTGGAGATACAAGGGATAACAATTATATGCAAAGCGGAGGCTACCACAGGTGTGGCTCATCCATTATGCAAATAACATCCCAGCATGCACAGGGTCGTACATAAAAATGCTTGTGTCAGGCCTGGTTTCCTGTAATTACGGCTAATATGGCTGCAGAAGGTGACCTCAGTAACATTTAAAGAGGGGTGCATGTTAGGCAGAAGGCGCTTCAGTGACCTAGACAGCTCAGGGGACATTCTTGAGCGATACCAGCGACAGAATTTTCCAATTCTGTAAACTAAGCGCGACTAGATTGACTTTTCCGTGATATAGTGGAGTCGTACTCCTACTCCAGAATGTCACACTGGTAAAACTCTATGCCATTGTGCACAAAGCCCAAATGTAGGGGGGGCCCAAACACCCTATTAAGTGACTGCATTGTTGTTTCCATTTTTTTGCATTTAATACACATGGTCTATAACTGCAGTACATTACTGTACAACTCCGCATCTAGTTTCTATTATTTATTAATCGGTTTCTGAAGGTCTCCCTGAAACATTGCAGAGACAAGCTTGTGTGTTGACAGTTTATGCACTACCAGCATGCACAGAGAAGGCAAATGATTTAGAGTGAATATGAGCGTGTGCAAGCACGTTTTTGTACATGCGTGTGCGTGTGTATAGAACCTCACCTCATTGATGCCGGGGGTGATGGTTGGAGCAGCGATGAAGACGACATAGGGTGCAAACTCTGCTGTCCGCAGAACTTTCAGGGCCTGGAAATACACAGAAAAAGAAAAGTTCAGCGACTCCCTCTAATAACACTAAACCAAAATCATGAACAATCTATGAAAAACTTTGTCCCAAACATTATGTAGGGCATGGTATTAAAAATGTGATTTTGTGATGTGCATTTAGTGAAACTGAAACCAAAATTTAAATGCAATGTATCAGTGACAGATCAAAAGAGATGCGTGTGTGTGTGTGCGCAAAAGAGAAAGCAAGGTCGTCACTCTGCAATCATCACTACAAACGTGATTGTGTATTATGAATGCAGACAAACATGGACATCACCCAGCATAGAGGAGCAAGGAAGCTTTACAGGAGGGTTAGTTCTAGAAATATTTAGTATATGTATGGGGATAGTCTAAAGCACAGGTGGCAGTGTCCAGTCCTGGAGGGACACAGTGCCTGCTGGTTTTTAATGCGTTTCAGCCCCAGAGATTAATTTAAGTCACTGATTGGCTAAAGGGTGTGCACACCTTGTTCTCAAGGCCTTAATTGGCTACCCAACTGAAAGAATCCGCAGACACTGTGGCTCTCCAGGACTCGAGTTTGACACCGCAGGTCTAAAAAGTGGAAGAGTGTGGTTCTGGAGGCCTCCCCCTAGAAATATTTGGACTTACTTCCTTAACTTATATACCATTTGCCTGTCATTTTTTACGTCTGCAATGGAATTATACAAAAGCAGTGCAGTTCTACCTTTTTTTGATAATGAGTAGATGTGAAAATAAAATTATAGTCAATTACCAGAAAATAAAGTATAAAATGGTTTATCACAAAACGTATTCTCCCTGCCATAACAGTTAATTGTCTTGCATTTTTCTAAGAGGATCATGAGGTTGAACAGACAGAATACGAGGGAAATGTGCCCTTGCTAAACAAAACCCCAGGACGGAGTCTGTTGGTAGGAACAGGCCGTACCTGCGGCTCCACGTCCAGTATGGAAATGAGGCCCTGCTCGTGGATTTTGCGTATGGTCTCCAGCCGGGTGCCATACATGGCGTCTTCGTGGCTGCCGTACTCCAGGTAATCGTTGTTGGAGATGTCCTGCATCATTTGGTCATGCGATACGAAGTAGTAGTTCTTCCCGTTCTCTTCATCCTTCTTTGGAGGTCTGGTCGTGTCTGCGCAGCGGGCAGAGAGAGGGGCGTCAGCTGGTAACGGCACGGCAGGGTTTCACAAGACCAAATACGGGTGGAGCTACGATAAACGATCGGGAACACACTGGTTTGAACCAGTCATCGAGTGTTGCTGTGGTCTTTTGATTTGTTCAAACAGGCCAGTGATTGACAGGTTGGTGTAGCCCCACCCATGACGGAGCTCATGAAACTCTTCCATCACAAGCGTTAACACACTGGGCAGCAGAACCAATCAGCACAACCCTTTTGGAATATGACTGTTGAAATATACTGCAAAGTATTGCTAATCTATTTACTTTTGACAAAATAATGATAACGTAGTTCACAGCAGTGCATATTTAACTGTCATTGTCACATTCTTCTTGTGAAAAACGGAGTAAGACCGGCCTGTTCTTTCGACTGAAGGATGAAAGCCAGGTTCTGAATGGCCAGTATGAAAACAAGCATACATCATATGACAAGATGACATTTAAATATTTCAACAGCGTTCCCCTTTCATTTGGCTAAAATGACAGAAACAAAAACTGAGACCGACAGTCTGGCATCTCAATAGCCGAATATGAGGTAAAGTGCACTTAAGGAGCCCTGTTTCAAATAGAGGAGACGCTTGGCGCCGAGAGCCTTACGTGGAATGGGGTAGGCGAATCTGTCGGGGTGCTTGGTGATCAGCGTGTTCTTGATGTGTCTCCTGCCTACGCCATGGGCACCTGTGGGAGGGAGAGACGGTCAGTCAAGAGCCGGTCGTCTAGCGCCCCTGTTACCAGACGCTCAAGTCGAGCGCGTAAGCGCCCCCACCGGAAATGGAATATATTGCATTATATTGAAATTATGCATTTCATCTAGCTATTATAAACACTTCACGATATACAGCATGGGCAAATATACAGCGTATTGCCACTTTCAGATCTTACAAAATTTTAAAAAAAAGCTTTAAAAAACATATTTATCACTATTCACATACTGTATTTATCATTAGGTTGCAAGTGCATTTAATTTTAGCATGGGATGTGTCGCAGTCTCGCCTACCTAACAAGACTAGCGTTTTCCTCTTGAATGCCGGTAGCTTCACCACTTCTTCATACGTGACGAGATCTAGTTGATCGAAAACTGGAACGGAGAAAGAGGAGGAAGTGAATTCACCGCGGGAGTGGAGGGAAAGGGTCATAGCGTGGCAGCTGTGACCGGAAAACGACCGGAAAAATTAAAAAAAACCCAGTGAAGTGGTTGCGGTGGAGAATGTGCGATGGCTTAACTGAATAGAAACGGTCGTTTAAATGATTGCGTGAGCGTGGGCGGGGGAGACGACCAGAAATTGTGGGCGTTTCAGAAACAGCAGGAGCTCGGAATGAAATTTGTACACGGCACATAAACATCAAAATTTGCAGCTGTATAAAGCCGTAATCCAATAGTGCTTTAAAAAAATAATAATAATAATTTCAGAATTGCTTTGTGTTAAGAAGCTGCTTTTTCTGATATCTCTCCTCACACGACTGGATCATGTGATGTCTTTGAGGAATGAACACTATTTGACCATGGGGTAGTGGAGGGACTTGGAGAGGAATGGAGGGGGGCTTCTTTGAGTGATTGTGGGTTTTGGTTTTTACTACAATTTTTTCCACTTTCACTAAGATTCAGGAACCCCATAATGAGTAGAGCTCTCCAACAGCAGCATGCGATGATTATTTCACACCTGTCAATCACCGAATAGCATACTGTAACTCCGCCCACATTCACTTGCATAAAACCTCAGTGCTTAATCACTAACTGTCGCCTCGGCGCACACCTGCCAATAAAAACTGTGGTTGAATATTTCTCGGCTGGAAGAACAGAGTTCAGGGAATCAATGCAGGTGTGAAACATCCATCAGTGTCTGAAGACTGTAGGCATCAGCATAAAATCGCAAATGTTAAATTTGGTTGGATATATTCCCAGACTGCCTACAATCAAAGGATACTGTGAAAATGCCCTTTAAAGTAAGAAGTATGTATTCTGTGATGCGACTATGCCGAACCAAACTGACCTGATGTGTTTTTCTTTTTTAAAAAGAGGGATAACCTTTGTTTCTGTGAAAATGAAGGTGATAAAAAACGTGGATTGAAGGACAAAATTAAATAAATTGTTTCCTGGGACACTCAAGAGACTGAAGTGAGCAAATGTGCCTACAACACAGAATACAAACTAAATTCAGACCCCCATGATTTAACATTCCTACTGCATACGAAGGCGTGCCCTGAGATGAACCGTCGACTGCAATGCAGGTCTCCGTTCATGCAATCTCGGGTTCTATTAAACTACTCTTTCAAATCTAATGCCTCCAATACCCAGAATCCCCTGCTCCCTCCAAACTCTAACTCTCATATGGGTAGATTATCTAGCACGCTGAATGATCAATGTTTTTCCTACAGTCCACGTGAACTGACACGTGCACTGCTGCACTCGTGGAGGGTTCAACGCTTTCTTAACGCTCAAGATTGAGTGTGCAAAGCTGCATGTGATGCTAGAACTTGCGAGAAAAGAACACTATTTGTGTGGTTTTGGCTAGTTCCAACTTGGTAGAGCCGGTTCGGTTGACAGAACGCTATTTGCCCGCTCTCTCGCTCAACATATGACAATGGCTGAGGATGGTAAGGGGAGAAGAAACCAAACCTGGACAGATCTACCAAAACAACTGGGGCAAGAAGAGTGAGGAGGAGAACCAAAATAAAATGAAATTAAACCACAGACACAACAGCCTTCTCCTCACAGTTTCCTTTTTGCCTGTATCCTCCGTTAAAACAGAGACAAAAGGGAAGAGGGCACTAGCATGTTAATAACACTGGTTCATGACAAGTCGTGACAGACTACGGGCTAAGAGAGATTAAAACAAAGCAAATAAAAGCATCGTCACTCGGTGTTACTTACATGCAGAGAGGCCATTGGGAGGAAGACAGCATGTAAAATGGACAAGGGGGAGGGGAGGGTCATTGAGATATGGTTCAGTTAATTTGGTCAACCAAAACACAACCAGAGAACAACGCATACCTTATAAAGCTCTAATGCCACATTGTTAACAACAACAAGAAACGCATAAACAACCAACATTAACTTGATGTGAGGTGAGCATGCTCGGTGAGCCAGAGCGGAACCATTATGAGGCGGTTCCGGTAGCAGGTGAAAGGAACATTAAGACATGCAGGCGTGTGTCGGAAAACATCAGTCATGCTAACAAAAAAAAAATGGCTGCTCGAAGTGACGATGCAATTTATATGAATTCATATTTTCAACCCCACCCCACCAACAAAATGCAATACATTTCCCTGAAATCAATATACTGGTCATTTTAAATGAAAATAAACAGTGCTGGGTGCGTGGATGAAAGTGCGGAAAAAAACAGACTAATACTGCAGCAGTCACTAATGTGTGAATGCACATTAATAGGGAATGGACATATCGCTTAAGATGAGAAGCCAGGTCTCAATCTCTTATGGCAAAACAAGACCAAAGAAAGTATATGAGAGTGGAACTAAAAGTATTTTAAGCATACCAATAACATACACATCTTCTGCTGTCATGCGTTTAAAATATGCTTGTGAAAACATGCAACATTTCAATTGAAAAATGTCTTGGAACCATTTCTTTGCTTAAATACGGTTCTAAAAGGTTTGAAAACATTGTCAATACACAGCTGCGTCGTACATAAGGGCAAACGGTCAGTGAGCAAGCGCTGGTAAATGTCCTCAAGAAGAGAAGCTAAACTGATTGGGCTGATTGGTACTGGCTCATTGGTAGACGGGATTATTGTGTAAAACTGCTGTGCGGACAGGTAGCTCAGAGTGGAGCATTCAGAGGGGGCCTGGCAGGGGCCATAACCTGACTCACAACAGGGCCTTGTTCGGCCAGACTGGAACTCCCGAAACATGTGTGCTGCCCCGCCCGCACACAAAGAGAGGGCTGCGCACCGTAGGGAGAGAGTTCCCTCCAACTGTCAGATTTCCCTGGCAGCCTGAGATACCTCCTCAGACACGTACACACACACAGCTTGGCCCCGCCCCATGATGTGCCGTACACAAGCAAATATCTTTACACAATTAAAATAGAAAAAGAAAAAAAACAAACAAAACCAGCGTATCTCTCTCTCCCTCTCCCCCTCTCTCCCTCCCTCGGGTGTCGCTCTTTAATCTTGTACAGGAAACTGGGACAGCGGGCTCAGAAGGGATTAGTGCTTATCTGCGCTCCAGCCAGTGCCTGGCGTAAGCGCAGAGCTGGTCTCCCTGTTTTCCTGCCCGTGAAATGCAAGGCTTCGGGGCCAGCACACGACGGGAGAAATCCGTTACCCCACCCCGCGCCACCCACGCTGGTGAGCGACGACACAGACAGACAGACAGACAGACAGACAGACAGACAGACAGACAGGCGCGCCAGGGGGGCGACCCGTGGTGAAGGGCCGTGTCGATGCCCCACACACAAGCCACCAGGTGCTTGAGGGCGGAGGTGCAAGCTGCGTTATGTGTTTGTTTGACAATTCAAAGAAACAAAGGCAGCCAAGGTAACTCGTACATGCATTAAAATGATTGAGGTTAACACCACCCAGTATAAACCTATCCGTTGCGGTCCCCCTTATGACAAGTTGACGTGGCACGTATAGCGTAACATTGATGGAAAGAATACATTAGGCACTGATATTGTAAAAATTGTAAAAATATAAAGCCAGCTGTAAGATGTGAGGCATCCATGTCTTCTTCACGTGATAGAAATCGCTTTTTGGTGAGCGTGGCATTTGGGGAAAATGGCCATTTCCTGTATGGACAGGAAATCTTTCCTCTTTGCTTGGGGGAAGGGAAACGATGGCTTTTTCCCATTTAATTATGATCATTCATTAATTAGATGTCGTCTTGTTGCAGTCGGTGTTTAACATTTAACAATACAAAAAAGGACACCAAGCAGAAGCGCTCAGGTAATATCGTACCTTAACGATCCTGTACAATCCCTTTTGCCCTGACATTTATAGCGTTCAATAAGCCAATTACCTTTTTTCCCAAATTCATGAACAGGAAAATAAAGCTTCCCTTTGATGTAATATAAATCATTTTTAAAAACGAGAGCAGGAGGGTTGACACAGCGTGTCTGAACTAGCCACTTCTGGTTCACCTCTAATTGGCAGGTCTACATGGTGATGTGAATTGCCAGGCTGTAAATATAACATGTTCTCTCCAATAGCAAATCAAATGAGCAGGCAGTATAAAAATTCTGTTTAATTCCAGAAAAATTTCTTTTTTTTAATCTCAACTGAATGAAATAGACTTATGCTATTAGTTTTCCTGGTATTTGTCTGTTCTTTTTGTAACACTACTTTAGAAAACATAAATTGTGGCATCATATGATTCCGTGCGCAAGGACTCACAGTGCTCTGTGGTACCATGTACATGCCACCATATAAATCCTCTCCTATGAGAACACACAGTCCACTATCCTGTCCTACCCATAGCCAAATAGAGGTGGGGCTTCCACACTTAAACTGAGGCGTACTGAGGCAAAACAGAAAGGAGAACTTCACAAAACTTCCTTCCTGTTTATGAGGGACATGCCCCTGTCAGTGATGGGACAGGGTGGGTGAGGGGTCCTTTCAGAGCGGCTCTGGTTTTAAACACACAGAACGCGCGGACACATTGCTGGCCAGACACCCAATGGCATTCTGGGTCTTCTATGCTGTTTTTCCTAAACTCAGGCCCGAGTAGCCACCGTATATGCTGGTTTTTGTTCCAACCATAACTGCAGACTTCTCAAGTGCACCAAGCTGTTAACTGTTCTTAATGACCAAATTTAATGTCTATTTACTCTCTTGAGGCCACATTATGTCAGAGATGGCTATGCATGACAAGAATAAATGTCGCATAGTCACATCCCAGGACTCTGAATCAGTCAGGTTACCCAATGCTTTCATTTTATGTAACGTGTGATATCATAAGTGATTCCTTTAGAAAGAGGTTATATTTTTAACTCAGTCAATTATGCTGGGAATTATACTGCTAAATAAAAAGGTACACAACTGCTTGAGAATGTGACACCTGGGGTCCCATGACTGTGTTAAAATATAATAAAAATAATATTATACTGGAACTTCCTAGAAAATGTTTGCAACAACCGTAATCCATAAAAAAAAAAAAAAAAAAAAAAATGTTGTTAAAAAAAAAAAAAAAAAATTTTTTGGGAACCACTACCTGTGGGAAACTAGACATCCTGCAAGGTGCCATTGGCATCAGACTGTGATCACAGTCGTGGTCATGGGTTGCGGTTATCAACCTAATCAAGGTTTCAGTGCCTCTCTATCTATATACCGTATGCATGACATCGGCTAAAACTCCTTCTGCTAAAAATCATCATTCAACATAACAAAATGGCACCAAATGCCTGCTGAGTTATTAATTTATTGTATGGAATTCTGTAACCCAACAACATTGTATTGGTTAATTCTACTATTGAAATTGTATGACAACTTTGTTAAACCAATTTACCCCCTCTTGTTACTCTCAATTTCGTTGAGTATGATTATATTCCCCTATTCAAATTTTTTTTAAACGTATTTCTTTGATTATGCTTCATTGACTGTATTAACAGTGGGGATTGTGATGTCGGACAGGCAAACAAATTCTTTGCAGGGTAAGTTCACGAGAAGCTCCCGCCTGCAGCCTGGACGCCGCAATTTTCGGGCCACACCTCTTCCTGTTTCTTGGATTTTTTCCCCCAGTATTAAAGAGCTCTAAGGTTTGTTTGAGGGAATCCGAAATAACCTAAGTCTGGTTCGAGTGAATTGCATATGCCCTTATACTGGCTAAGTGCACTTGACTGAATTGCATATGCCCTTATACTGGCTAAGTGCACTTGACTGAATCTAGGGGGAGAGTTGCGGTTGTGCGATCTAAATTTTACAGCAGCCCTTTTTCAGCATAACGCCTGTATAAGTTACTATTAAAGTATCACCTATTGTTACTGCACGTACATGTTCAACTCCCAAATGATGGTATCAGCCCTGTGGAAGACCATGACACTGAGATCAGAGTTCAGCATGTCAGCATTAAGGACACAGCTTTGCAACCCTGCTCTTTAACTACACATTCTCTCTGCAATGAACAACAGCAGGTGTTCCAAAGAGAGGAGGGAGGGTCACTCACTCACTCACTCACTCACTCACTCACTCACTCACTCACTCACTCACTCACTCACTCACTCACTCACTCACTCACTCACTCACTCACTCAAGTACAGAATATATTGCTGGTTAGAGGCAGTCCTGCGAGTTCACAACTTGACACCGTGGCCTCCTGCGGGATGCGGCTTGGGGCGGCGGTGGCTCGGGCCTGCGGAGTGTGAGGAGAGAACTGGAGGGGGCCGTCCCTCCAGCGAGCAACTCCGGCCTTCTCACCTGCGTTGTGCTTTGCTAGGTATTTGTCTTTGTACTGTTTCTTCTTCTTGCCAAACCAGGTACAGCTGGCCTGCTGCTCTTGCTTAGTTTTCTCCATGGCTATACAGGCCACGCGCCTGCAAGACACCAAACAAGGAGGGAAAAAAACCCCAAGTTACATTTTTGTGTAGTTACATTTATATACAATAAAGTATATATGATTTATGTCCAGGTATGTATAGCTATGACTGCTTCTGTGCATCCTGTTAGAAAACCACCAGCGCTACCACCTGGGGGCCCAAGAGACTGATTAGTGTCCAGTTGCAACACCGATTTCAAAATAATTCACCTTACAGCAAAATAGTATGTTTGGTGCTGGCATTCTGCAATTGAGTGGTTGGGTCGCATGTTTGCACTGAGAGGTTAAAGGAGCAGATGTGAGTGTTGTAGGGATGTAATTTTTTTATGCGACTGAAATGCCAACTTGCATCTCCCCTTGTATACTCACTCTGACAAATCACTGTGTTTTCTAATATCTATCCACACACCACTTAGTGTTTGTATTAAGCATTGCATGGTACGCACGTCTGTGTGAATGGTGTATATTAACCCTTCACTGTTGCTCACGCAAGTCATTTGGAGAGGATCACGTAATGGTATACGGTTGAGCTTAAATACACTATTTATGATGTTTAACTCTCCATTCCAGCTCGGTGTCTGGAAGGAGTGTTGATGTGACTCGACAGTGTTGATAGATGGTGTCTGTGAACAACATATTCCACACATACCTTCACATAGACCAACAGTCTTCCTCACACACCCAGACAGTCTCTCTCTCTCTCTCTCTCTCTCTCTCACACACACACACACACACACACCAAAGCATGCTATAGCATATTCGCTTTGTTAATCAATAATTTCACTAATATTAGGCACCTAATTGTATCATTTTTGCAGTTCTATGACAATGCCTTTCCTTCTCCTATAGCTCCCCACTCATTATTTTTCCATCGCTCAGTAAACGGCCATTTGTACCCAGGTTGTTTCTGTGTCCTATTTTCCACCCTTCCAGGCCTTGAATGGAAAGGAGTGGGAAATGTAACAGATGCAGCTGGCTGGTGAACAAGACAGATATGTTCCCACCTAATGAGATGTTTTCAACATAAAAACTGTAAACAAAGGACGAGGCCTAATTTCTTGCCGAGCTGACTTGTATCTAATTATTTAAATATTAATTGATGCCATCCTGGCCAAGCAGAGTAATATAATTTAAATATCATTTTACTGATAACTCCTCATAACTTATGTCACCTTTGAGACAATTAGCATCCTAGGCAGAACTCTCTGCGGTTGCAGTCTCCTCCTAAGCTCAAAATAAAATTTGCCGGAGAACTGCATTCCTGCCTGGGGTTTTACCCGGCCGCCGCCTGAACTACGTCTCCCATGGTTCCTCCTGGTCCCTCAGTGTATTTTTGGGGCGCATGCACCCCCGGTGTTGACCCTCACCACTCCTGCAGCTCTGGGGAAGGGATGAGGCCCGCCGTGCCGTTCTTGGTGTTCTCCAGCTTCCCCTGCCACCAGTTGTGGTCGTCCTTGCTTATGATCTGGATGATGTCGCCCACCCTGAAGCGAATGCCCGCCTCTTTGCAGGGGATGAGGTCGTCCTTGGCCGGGTCGTACTCAAACTGCGCTCTGACATAGATCTGAGAGGAGGAAGTACACACGGGTCAGAGCTGCCACTGGATGGGCGGGGGCAAGGCGCTGATGGGTTAGAGTTTGAGAGAAAGAGAGGGGGGGTGGCATGTTTGTGCAAGTAGGCAAAGTGTGTCCAGCCAATCCGACCGCTGTTTTAGTAAACGTGGATTAGCAGAACCCCCATAGGATTCCGTGGCCATGTCAGAGGCCTGTTTTCACACAGGTTCCCGTTAAACACACTATAAACTTCCTTTTCAACTCCTTTCAAGGGAAGCCAATGGAGAGTCCAGACGGTACAATTAACTGGATTTTTTTAAGATGAGCAGGAGACCTACAGTATGGCACAGGGATTATTCTAACAGGGGGCCTAACAGGACCAAAGTTTATATATATACTATACACAGTATATATATATATATACACGCGCATTAGAAAAGTCTATAAACTTTCAATACAGCATGTAAAAACAATACGGGGCAGGGACATTGATTGACGTGGAATGCTGTCTAACAGCAGCGCGGTAGAATAAACTACATCTACTGCAGGGTTCTGCAAATCTTACCTTGTGTGACATTTTATCCTTGATTGTAGGTCTGGAGATCTAGGATTTGAAAGTATCACACACATTCATGCAGTGAAAGAGTAGCCTGCCGTTAACACCAGCGCGGCAGGGGGGTTGGGGTGAGGAGGGGGAGGTTGCAAAATGGAGACTGCCGGGAGGCTAACTCTACAGCCATGTCTGAGGGGGTGTTACGACAAAGGGAAACGCGAGCTCGGCACAAGCATGTCGGCGCGAGCCATTACTCGTGTGCTGTGCCGTGCCGTGCGTCACTTTGTCTTCTTTCTGAATGTTTTATTTTTCCTCTGAATTGAGCTAAACCTCAAACTCAAGCTTTTTTCTCTCTGGCGTGACAAAATGGCAAGCTCCCACAAGAGAGATATGCAGATTAAACTGGGCCAAGGCGCCCTCTACTGGCTCATTTTTATTCCGACACGCTGCGCTGGACTACACTGGCTTAGACGCGCTGTTCTTTCTCCTTATACTACAACATTTCACTTCAGGAGAAAAAGTTTGTCCAGGTAAATGGTTTGATTAATCCTCCATACTTTGTATTAAATTACTGAAATGGAGAAATAGAAGATTATGCTATGAATTTAACTAATATAAGATGTCGGATTTACTGTTGCCGTACTGGGCCGCTTTAACAGTGAAGAAAACTGCAGAGATCCCACTGCTGTGAAATGTGACACTTCAGATTTTGTCCCCCTGATTAATCCAGGGCCACTAGTACATGGCTTTAATGCTGAGCATTCTCTCCTGTTATCAGCACTGAAAAAGCGGACAACCGGTCTTGATGTGTGCGCTTACAACATACCTCCGATTCACACATTTAATTGAGAAAAATCTGTAATTCCTGATTAATTAGAAAATTATACAAGCCTGTACAACTCCCAATAATTCCAGCTCTATATCATGGTGGTGAGAAAGGGACCAGCCCTGACCGCTGTTAAACAATCCCTGTGCCAGGAATATTCTGGGACTCTCGCCATGACCAATTTGATACAAGAAATGTGCAAGCTAAAGTGCGTCCAGACAGAGAAGAGCCGTCACTGTGAGTTTACTAAACTCACTGGTCATGATGCTGATTGGTGATTCAGTGGATGGAGGGGAGGAGTCTATAGTGTGTGTATAGAGGTGCAGATATCACCCAGACCCCTGTCATGGCAGGGGCAGGGGAGCGAGGGAGCAGTGGAGAGCAGGGACGGCGGGTGGGGGGTGCACAGGAATTCTGGTGGTCCGAGTTCCTTTCTTTAGCAAGACGGAGAAGCAACTGGGGACAGGCTGACAATCTGACTCTACACCCCTTTAAAAAAATTTTTTTTTAAACAATGTACCCCTCTCAATATGATGCAGAACACAATGTACTCCCTCTCAATACGATGCAGAACACAATGTACCCCCTCTCAATACGATTCAGAACACAATGTACCCCCTCTCAATACGATGCAGAACACAATGTACCTCCTCTCAATATGACGGAGAAAGAAATTCACCTGCCCACGATTTTGAAGAACAGCCAAATTAAGAGGGGTACAATGTTGAGGAATTATGATCCCAGGAATATGCAGGAATTCCAAAGTTCCCTTCCCTTTAGACTGGAAACCCAACTATAAATCCCCATTTTAAGCAGTCTACCCCTCTTAATAAAGTGCAGCAATGGATGCGTGTGGCCATGGTTTTTAAAATTCAGCCAAATTAAGAGTGCAATTCAAACTGATAAATGGGGGAATCGGAAAAGGGACTGTCAATCGATAGCTGGCTGAAAGACAGCTATACCTCCAGTTGCCCGGTCTCAACTTCACCATTAGCACCACAGAAGAAAAGGTCTTAAGAAGAGGCTCTCTGGGCTCAAAGCCCCTGATCTCCGGCCTAGCTGGAGCTGGTTCATTATCCGTATGAATGTGTGCAACTCGGCGGCTTTCATTCGTGTGCACCTGCGGAGAAGCCGAATAGTCCCTGTTTCTGCAGTTGAAATGCTCTCACAAACAGTGCGGATCCTCTCATTAAACTCACGCTGTGGATTCAGGCGTCAGCCTCTCCCCAGACTGCATAAACAACCATTGTTAGCAAATAATGGAGAAAACAAACAGGTGGATGTGTTAACCAAGGTCGGAGTTAATAAGCTGCGTCTGTTCATGGGAGTGAGATGCGGAGTGCTGGAACACACACACGCGCACGCGCACAGACACAGAAACGCGAATACGAGCAAGCGCACGCACGCACGCGCGCGCACACAAACACACACACACATTTTCCTATTGAACTCTATGGAGAAATAAGTAAAGAAACAACCCTTAAAAAAGATCCATCCATATCTACTGCATATCTGGCAGCAGAGCGATGGTTTAAGGCTTGTTTGATACCTAAGACCCTTAATGACTTACAGCCATTTAGCCAACCATGGGTTCCATACTATTCCGAAGTAATTTACAGGTTAATCTCGTCCCACCCCCCAATTCCCATAGAGATCCATTCAAATGCAGAGGTTATAGTATCGCTTGTAAGAGTACCTGGAAATAAGATATCAAGAATCATGATAGCATCACCTGTTTACCTGTGGAATACCTGTTTACCACAGAAGTTGGTTGAGAAAATGGCAAGAATGTCATCAAGAAAAAGGGTGGCTACTTTGAAGAATCTAAAATATAAGACTTTTTTAGATTTGTTTAACTTTTAATTTGTGTTATCTCATATTTTTGATGTCTTTACTATTCTAAAATGTTGAAAATAGTAAAAATAACAAAAAACCTTCCATGAGTAGGTGTGTCCAAACTTTTTACTGGTACTGTATATATACACACACACACACACACTGCATACACACAAGCTTGTTTGATGGGGTAAAGGGTTAGAGAGGCGTTGGGGGTGCCACTATAAGGTACATTCGGCCCTGTCGGTAGGGCGGTAGAGCTCTATTCACCTGTCGTCCTTTTGGCTGGATCGTAGCCGGCAGGTCCTGCAAGGTAAGAGCCAGTGGTGACAGAGAGATCGGCCATTAAGTGGGAAGGAAGAGCGCTCAAAAGCAAACAGATTAGACAAAAGAGATTCCACACAAAAGTTCTCACACACTGATGTCTTGCAAACGTCTGTAACACATTAAACCAGGCTTTCAGACAGTGGTGGGGGAGGGGGGGGGGGAGGGGGAAGGGGGGAAGACCCCAAAATGCTTCAGGCAGGCTGTGTTTAGATGAAACACTGCTGCTGGAGCTCAGTCTCCTCGCAGCAAAGCAAGCCGAAGCAAAGAGCAGGCAAGCGTCTTCAGCACCACACCGCATCAACACTGCATTTGCAGGCCCCGCCTCCTCACAAGCTCCGCCCCAGGGGCGGGACCTCTCAGCCCACCCCCCCAGAGCTCTCATGCTCAATTAGTTAGGATTAAGTGGGGTAAGCCTCCACTGCAGCCATGCTACGTACAGCACTTTGCTTTAGGTCCTGGGCCGAGGTAACTGCGCGGGATTTGCTCTGATCCACTGGATGTTGCTGGGATGTGTAGTCTCTGGTGGCATGTTTTCAGGGGGGGCTTAGCTGAGTGAGCTGCTTACTGTCTTGTGGGTAAAAAGCTTGAGAGGAATGTGCATGCAGGGTTAATGTCGGCCTGTCAGAGTATTCTGGCAGGAGTCAATGTGAGCGAGAAGCTGATCAGGGGCATTAGGGGAAGATCACAAAAAAGAATCCCATCAGTCTATGGAGAGAGAGGAGAGAAAAAAAAAAAAGAGAAGAAAAAGAATACCCCAGAAAATCTCAAGTGACGGCTGTATCCTGCTATAATCTCATAAGCCGGCGAATATGTGTGTACGCGGGCGTGTATGCATGTGGGCTTCTGTCTGTGTGTGTGGGCTGTGTCTGAGTGTGTGTTGTGTGTGTGTGTGTGTGTGTGTGTGTGTGTGTGTGTGTGTGTGTGTGTGCGGGGGGGGCTGTGTGTGTATGTGTGTCTACGTAATGAAAGGGGCTGTAAAATGCGTGGGTCACACAGCAGCAGTGAGCACACCAATTTGAGAACTGAGATAGCGGAAGCTAGACTGTTCAAAGCTTTCGTTCTCTCCGTGAGTGCCAGCGATAGGGGGCTTAATCGTGCGCTACCTTGTTATCTGCCTGCGATTCTGAACCATTTAATTTCCAGCCAAAACTGTCGATGGAAACAACTGTGCGTTTGAGGTGCGAGCACCATTTCATTATGGTGAAAGGACCAATGCAAACCACCAGGAAACTTAACCCAGAAGGGAGCCTGATTGACACTTGGTACAAACATACATAACTAATAATTAGAAGTAACTAACGGTCACCATGGGCAACATGAAGAAAGAATAACCGTCTCAACCGTCTTGGGGGGCGGGGGAGGGGGAGGGGGTCTTGGTACAAGATGGGGAATCATGGGAGCTCTTACCAAGATAGAACTGCTAATGCTGGAGTGGCCGTTAGCGGGTGACTGTCTGGAGGTGGGAGGGGACTCTTTCTGAAATAGGACACAGAGTTCAGCCAATCACAGCCACCAAGCTCTTCGCACTGGAACACAGGAGACGTGAGAGAGAGAAACGCCGGCAGCGGCCTACCCAGGGGGCCGAGCGAGGAAAACAACAGTTCACAATTTAATACCAGGGGGGGGAGGGACAGTGGAGGTAAACGAGGCAGGAAAGCTATGCTCTATCATCAGTCTATACTTATACCATACAGCGAGGATAAATCACAAATACACACATTACTGGAAACCACATCAAAGACACCAGGTTCTGTGATGCTAACCAGCTGCATAAACTTATATTATCCCTTATAAGGTTTGTATCCTTCTCAAATATAAATGTGCAAACATAAATGGTGATTAGGCATTTTGAGGCTTTCGAAAAGGGTGCTTTACCTCTTATAATGCAATTTCCTTTCTCACCACTGGGTGGGATCTGGTCATGCTAATCATTCATATTTTTCACACCATTTTTGGGTGATTGTAGGAAGGATACTTTTTGTGATAATATTTTGGGCTTTTCTCTTGGGATTTTCAGTCCAATCAGTCAACAAGTCAATTTTGGGAACAGTCAATAAATAACAGTTCAGTCAAAACCGTTTGCACCTCAAACAATGAAAGGACCAAAACAGCAATATACAATTTAATTAGTGGTAAATTACTAAAAACAAAACCCAAACCTCTATCTTATCTGCTTTAACGCTGGGTTTAAGGCTACAAAACCATAGGATGGTTAAATAAGAGAGACTGTTATTTGGGGCTCAGTTAAACACACAGGGCTACTTTTAGCTACCTGTACAAGCTCCAGGGGGAGGAAAAAGGTCTATTAGGCCGGAAGGGAGAGAGAGTGTGACCCTACGAGTGAGATTGCGATTGGTAGCTTTCGGTTTTCGAGCGAGGGAACAGCAGGCCTCGTAATGGCACTGCACTCGGGGGCGGGGGTGCCTGTCGACGGGGGTCGTCCTAGAACAGGTTGGGCCCGTTCTCTGACGGTTCCGGTATCTTGGTTGTGAAATTGGTGTGCAGCGTCTGACCCTGTCTGTCCAATAGGGACAGAAAACCCCACCGAGAGGGGGCGGAGGAAGCGTTACGACAGCCACCAGCAGGAAGTTAGTCACAGGGCTATGGAGGCGGGATGAGGGAGAGGATGCCCACCACAACAAGGGACTCCAAACACAAGACCACGGAAAAGGAAGAAGGACCTAAAAAGGGAAGGGGTTGGAGGGGGTGGAGAAATGGGGCGGGGTCAGACCCGTTACCTCACAGGACAAAGACTGCGTGCGGTAGCTGGGGACAATTTTGAAGGTGATGCTGCCCCGCATCTCCCTCTGTGGAAACACAAAACTGGGATTAGCCGCCATTTACAAACCCGCCGACCCTCATGGTTTTGACTTTTCCCCTATACAGTGTATACTGAAGGAATATGGGTAATCTACCTTGATACAGTTTAGTAAAATTGCTAATAATAGATTAGCTAATGTAATGTAACATAGATTAGCTGGCTGTTTATTTAGCCTTAATAAATTAATTGTGCATGCTGGTGTACTAAAGCACTAGCAATCACACGCTAAACTAACATTAGTTTCCTTGCTAACAAGCGCTACAGGTAAAGTAGATACCGTTTTAAATGTATTTATACAGGCATGTGCCTAGCACAATGCTGCAGTCTGTCATCTGGGTGTGGATGGCTTTTCTTAACATGCATTACTACATTACATAAGATTGTGTTACAGCTTTCAGCAGAAGCTCTCATGAAGAACCGCTTATAGTTCTTTTGTCCATGTATAAATCTGGATTTTTACTTAATCCTCATATTATGTTCACATTTCATGACGCCTTATGTTCGGGGTCAAATTGACCCCAAAGGTTTTAAATTTACACAAAACTATTGTAACAGAAAAATGTTTACACTGTGTCACCTTTTGAGCGTCTCCCAATTGACTAGCTTTTTATCGCTAAATATAAAAAATCTGAGATGAAACTGAGGTAAATTAAAGTTTGTGAGGTTTAAAACCTAGATGGAAAAGTGCCACCAGAATTACCTACAAAAGGAGAAGTTGTACATTTGCTTACATTTTATACAGCTACCCCACACAACACCTTTTTATACAAAGTTGCTACTTTTATAAGTTGCTACATAGCATTATGTTTATTGCACGGTTACTATTTAATCCCAACTAATTAGGAAAAATCATAGAGCCAAGATAAAAAAATAAACTGGTCATAAATGTACTTCGGTCAAATTGATCTGGAACATAATATGAGGGTTAAGTCATTCAGGTTAGGTTCAGGTTCGAGTACCATAGTTAAGAGACAACCTCAGTGCCTCCACCTGGGAATGAAGCCGGCAAGCTTTAATTTAAAACATGTTCCGTACAGCATGCTCAACAAAATGGCCGTGCCGGACCACCTCACCAGCATCTTTTGCAGCTGCTCCACCGTTTGGTTTGCCACACTGATCCCGTTGATTTCCCGGATTTCATCTCCAACGTGCAGCGTTCCTGGAGAGGGGGAGAGAACAGCCCATTTAAAGGCGATGGTAATGTAAGTAAAAAAATAAAATCAGATTGACGATATAAATTCTTTAAGCAGGTTCAGTTTGACATCGCTTTCAAAGTTGGGAACCCTCACAGTGACTGTGCCCTGCCCAGCCTCACAGTGACTGTGCCCTGAAAACCTCACAGTGACTGTGCCCTGCCCCCCTCACAGTGACTGTGCCCTGCCCACCCTCACAGTGACTGTGCCCTGCCCACCCTCACAGTGACCGTGCCCTGCCCACCCTCACAGTGACCGTGCCCTGCCCACCCTCACAGTGACCGTGCCCTGCCCACCCTCACAGTGACCGTGCCCTGCCCAACCTCACAGTGACTGTGCCCTGCCCAACCTCACAGTGACTGTGCCCTGCCCACCCTCACAGTGACTGTGCCCTGCCCACCCTCACAGTGACTGTGCCCTGCCCACCCTCACAGTGACTGTGCCCTGCCCACCCTCAGTGACTGTGCCCTGCCCACCCTCACAGTGACTGTGCCCTGCCCACCCTCACAGTGACTGTGCCCTGCCCACCCTCACAGTGACTGTGCCCTGCCCACCCTCACAGTGACTGTGCCCTGCCCACCCTCAGTGACTGTGCCCTGCCCACCCTCACAGTGACTGTGCCCTGCCCACCCTCACAGTGACTGTGCCCTGCCCACCCTCACAGTGACTGTGCCCTGCCCACCCTCACAGTGACTGTGCCCTGCCCACCCTCACAGTGACCGTGCCCTGCCCACCCTCAGTGACTGTGCCCTGCCCACCCTCACAGTGACTGTGCCCTGCCCACCCTCACAGTGACTGTGCCCTGAAAACCTCACAGTGACTGTGCCCTGCCCCCCTCACAGTGACTGTGCCCTGCCCCCCTCACAGTGACTGTGCCCTGCCCCCGTCAGTGACTACAGCGGGTCCCGAGTGACTGGAGAGTGGGGTGGGTCGGTCTGGTTTGGGTGAGTGTTTTAGGGTGGTGGTGGTGGTTGGGGGCGGGGGGTGTGCCGGGTACCTTGTCTGTGGATCATGCCCCCGTGCATTATTCGGGCCACGATGCAGTGATTTAGGTCATTCATCTTCAGAGTGATGCCCTGGGTGAGAGCAGAGAAGCAGAATTAAGGCATGTGTGTACATACAGGACCAGGTCATCCTGAGGGACAAGGGCCTGGACGGCAACACCTGGAGCTATACATAAAGGGCGTCCAATCACAAAACAGGAGCTCTACATAAAGATAAACCAATCCCAAAACGGCAACACTACATAAAGATAAACTAATCACAAAACAGCAGTTCTACATAAAAATCACCCAATCACAAAATG
Source organism: Ilyophis sp. 1 JC-2022 (assembly GCA_022702515.1). Classification (NCBI taxonomy): domain Eukaryota; kingdom Metazoa; phylum Chordata; class Actinopteri; order Anguilliformes; family Synaphobranchidae; genus Ilyophis; species Ilyophis sp. 1 JC-2022. The sequence continues at coordinate 77,961,866 of CM040397.1, read as the reverse complement.
GCAGAGCACCTCAGGATATAATTACTGCGGTACAGGCAGTTGAATGGGCATCCATGTGTGAACAAGTGAACATGTGTGTGAGTATAAATGTGTCTGTCTGTTGATGAGCATACTGCTGTGTGTGTGTGTGTGTGTGTGTGTGTGTGTGTGTTTATCCCCTTGGGTGTAACTGTTTGAGTGTGTAAAAGTGTATGTGTGTACACGTAACTGTGTGCGCAAGTGTAAGTGTACGTGCATGTGCGTACACATATGTGCATGTCTGTCTATGTGTATGTCTACACGTATGTCAGCGTGCCTTTGTGTGAGCATGCGTGTCTCAAGCGTTACCATGGGCTCATCCGTGTTCTTCTGAAACTGGACCAGTCGCACTCGGGTCACGTTCTCCAGGTCCATGTCTCCGTTGGCGCTCTCGGGCGAGTCTCCATTCAGGTAGGGCGAGGTGGGCGGGGGCGTGACCCTCAGGGCATCGTCGCTGTACACCTCGTGTGCCACCACGTCATGGGTCTGCAGTAAGGCCTGAGGAGCCACGAAAGCGGCCAACCCTTATTCTACCCTTTCCCAGAGCAGGGAGACTACAGAAGCACACCGCATGCTAACAATGCCATTATTACCGGGTGGCAAAACACCAGGAGCCTGTATCACGAAGCAGGATGACGGAGTTAGCTGGATACTTGCACAGAGTAAAACCTAGAACCCTCCCGAATGTGGAACATGGACTGGTAAAAAAAGAGCTGTTCCGGGTTTTACTCAATGCGGTTATCCGGCTAATCCGAGTAATCGTTCTTTGTGATACAGGCCCCAGAAGTAGTCACACTAACGGCACTGCACGCTTGTACACACGTGCACACGCACACGCACAGACGCAGCACGCACACATCCAGACATCCCTCAATCACTCACAAATGTCCAGACATCAATCGCACACGGACGTCTCAGAAACCCCCAGTTTGGCCCTGCGTCAGCAGAGACAGGTTTTTCAGGGTGAGCGACGGGGAGGGGGCGAAGTGAACGAGCGTTAGCACGTGGAAACCCAAATAAGGCGGAAACCTCCGTGTGACCTACCAGATCGGCGGGGTTCCCCCCATGCGCTGGCACAGAGGAGGGATGAGAGGGGAATGCAGACGCATCACTGTCTCCAGTCAAAACTCGGGCCTTCATCACAGACAGGAAGCTCTGCTTTTCATTCAGAAAGCAGCAGCTTCTTCTGCAGCAGCAGATGGATAACTCAAAAGCCCAACAGAATAGCTTAGCACACCTGCGCCTCGCTTTTTACTAATGAGCGAGTTTGTAACTGCATCTCCGCAGTCAAAACACCAACAGACCGTCTTGGAATACGCATTCTGCAATGTGGCACCTGCTAATGAGCAGGGGGCTTCCTCCGTTACGACGGTGCAAGGCAACGCCAGAGGCTCAAGACAACATAGCAGCACGGTTTGCAACTGTCATCTTACCAAAATTTGAAAACACAAACTAAAAAAGCAGCTTTAGCCAAGACACGGTGATGCAGAGTGTTCGTACAACCAGAACAGAGTTTAATTCCGTTTCAATTAAGCCGATTCAAGAAATGAACAAAAATCAATTCACAGATCAAAAAAAGGCCATAATAAAGCGCCATAGTTCTAATGCTTGCAACGTTCTGTAATGATTTTTTTCAGTGAACGGAATTACATTTTGATGAATTCCCTGAATTGTCAGTGGAATCAACCCAAAACCGCTTGCAACATAAAAAATAAAAAATAAAGAGAACTCCACACAATTTCCTGCCGCATTCAACTCCACTTAAAAGCCTTTCACTCTGTGAGCATAGGTCACCCACAAATGTGCTCCATTGCACTCTATTTTGGTCTCGTTTCTCAATTTCCTTCTACCAACTTCAGCCAGACAATAAGAGTCCTCCGACTGTCCATCGATTCATTTCCGTCTGTTCTTTCATGCTTCGCTGTCAGCACCTTTAGTACTGCGAGTCCTGGCTCACAGAGTACTGGCTTACGGGGGATGACTGATGTAGGCAAGGACGTATCAATCGTCTTTGAGTGACAGCCGTCACGAGACGTCCTCCTAGTCCCACTTCCATCTGGACAAGTTTTAAATCTCTTTTAAAAAACACAGTATTTTAGACTGGCTTTTAATTTTTTTTTTCTTTCCCTTTCCTATTTCAGATTTACATTTTTATTCTTTTATATAGTCTCTTTTAGCCTTATGTAGATTTTACTGCACTTCAGGTGTTACTTTATCTTCACATCACGTCGTGTATTTGCACATTCCCATACCTTTTAATTGTGTCTGCAGCTGTGTGCCTTTTTCTTGGAAAGATTTTTAAACATATGTGAAAGGAACTGTATAAATAAAGCTATTATTATTATTATTATTATCATTATCCCCTCCCGCCCTACTCAGAAAACCGTGCCTGCAGAGATTTACTGCTGCAGTTTCCTTAGAAAAAAAATTAATTACCGAAAATTCATTATGGGTAATTTTTTCCCCACCCCTGCTCACCATGAAATGAGGTTGTGTGAGGATCCGCCTGAGCTCTTTAGCGTCAGTGTTCTCAGGGTAGCAGGAAATCTCCTCCAGTACCTGCAGGAGACAGGGAGGGGAGAGAGGTCAGGTTCCCCCGCCCACGATGGCAACCCCTAGCGCATGCTAACATGCTAACGCACTAACATCACAACGAATCGGCGGCGAAGGAGGCCAAAACACAGCTCATGCTGCCGAGCAACCCTCAGCTATGGCAACGGAGACCACTGCCACATGCCCTTTTCTTCCTGCACCTAATGATAACTCTCCCCTCCAAAAACACCCCCACACAGCCACTCAAACCCTCTGTTCCTTCAATCAATCAGAACGCCCCTCCGGATGGCTTCGAGCAGGCTGCTGTGGTTTAGCACAGTGCTGCATCACACACATGTACCTGAATATCGATGGGGGGTGGGAACCAAAGCTTACATCATTTCCACTTCACGCAAACTTCACAGATAAGTCCAGAAGGCTTGAACTTCCCATTATTTTTATACTTGGAAGCATTGATGTCTTGGTAATGTGTCAGAGACAGCCAATCCACACCAGTATAAGACAACAGACGATACGATTAAGACATATAATATAACAGCTGGTGACAGTTTTCTTTGACGCCTGTTACAATACCAAAAACACGTTCAAAAAGAAGAGAGAGACAATGACAAGTTAAAAGTTTTGAAAATGTCTTCGGCTTACATATTCCAGATGTTTCAAAGCTGCGCTTGCTCCATCTTCGGTGGAATTCTTCACAAGAAGACACAGGAGAGTTACACACTGAAGGCTAGTCTCTACAAGAGGGTCATACTCATTCTGTTACAACTCCCCAAGGGGCAGGGCTTTCACCACCACCATCAGCCAATCAAAGAGGATCAGTGAAGGGTTATTCCTATGCCCTGCCCACTTCCAGTTGGCCCAAGGTATTAGAAGAGGATGATTTTAAAGAACTTCAGTATTGCTAGTGATTGTCAGTAAAGCGTAGAGATGCAAAAAAGGTTATTCTAAGAGATGGTCTTTTGATTGCTGCCAAGATTGGACAGGTTTGTCACTGTGTGATGGTCACTGGGATGTGGCCTGATGCACCAATCACGGGGTGAGAAAACAACACCAGACAGGTATGGCTCTTTAATGAAATAGTACCTCACTGTTCCATATGTAATGGAGCAAGAAGGCATAAAATGCCAGTATAAAGGTAAAATTCCATTGGGTAAAGGACAGGTGATTGACGGGAATATAAGCCTATGGGTCACCCCAGACCTGACTCGCACCGCTCTGGCTGCAGGGATCCGCAATGGGGAGGGGGGATGATGACTGCCACCTTGTGCATGTGCATGTCCTTGTGCTTGTGTTTCCTTCAGACCTGGGTCAAATCACTATTTATAAGTGTGTATACTCTTGCAGAACCCGAAGAATTTCTTTTACCAAACAAGCTACGAACAAAAATATATGAAAGAAGAATTGCAGAATTCATTCTTTTATACGATTGTCCATTTGGTTAATAACACAAATGTCCTTGAACATTCTGAAGGGGCGTTTTCAAAATTCTAAATCTATCTCAAACGTTAAAGCAATAGTTAATTCTCTGGCCTTTTTTTTTATTTTTTTTGATTATACAGAGAATATACAGTTTTACTGTATATTTTCAATGGGCCCAGACCGTTTTTATTTTTTGTGTGCAATGAAGGATATTTGAGATATTTACACAAGTTGCCCGGAATAAGGGCACCACTGAGTTCTGGAAAGCAGCTTGTACAGCGATGTTAATTTTCCAGAGGTTGTGACACATTCATGTTAAAGAATTTATTCACAATTACAAACATATATCTCAGATTTTACACTGCTGCGAGCGATTCTTATGCACACATACAACCCCTGGAGGCATAACGCATAGTAAGGCATAGTTACTTCAAGTTACTTGAGCACGTAGACCACTAACACTTTGATGGCCCTATACCAGTTATTAGCAGATCATTCCGAAACTTCTGAAAATATCTAAAACATCCTTCATCACACACAAAATCTGTCTGGGCCAATCAAAAAGTATATGCTCAAATTTAAATAACATTTTAAAAAAGGAAAAAACCCAGAAAGTGAATAATCCCTTTATATTTCTAAAAATACGTATATGACCTATGTCTGGTACAGTCCCACTGCCCCTATATGAATGAACCCCATCATAGCCCTGTGTGTGTGTGTGTGTGTGTGTGTGTGTGTGTGTGTGTGTGTGTGTGTGTGTGTGTGTGTGTGTGTGTAAGTTAGTGTTACCAGTCTAGGCTTTATTTTTGGTGTTTTGGCTGAATATGTTTGTTTTTGCAGCTCTGTAAGAGAATATTTAAATAATTTAGTATGGTGTAATTTGACCAAGTTTGCATGTTGTGAGTACTGGGTGGGAAGGTTTAGCAGGGTTTGTTAGTCTTGTTGGTTAGTAGTGACATGGGTAGGGATAACGCAGGGTAAGAGATTAGGCAAAGAAGAAGGATATACTAGAGGGATTACTACTGTTAAAACCATCTCACAACATTTCACACAACAGCCTGTTTGCTTGATGCCTTTCCATAGTCTTCAGGCTTCTCCTGACACTAGATGTGTTGAAAATAGGCAAAACCTTGAATCATAAATTCTTAATTTTGCCGTTTAAAATGCAGACCTTGTGTGCATTGTTTAACGAATCTCAAAAATATATACATGAGGAAATTAAGGTTTTGTGTTGACACAGGTACTTCTGTTATTTTGCCGTTTTGAATACGAAGGCCTTTATCGGCTTCTCTGATTGTACACACACTCTTCTCAAGGAACCAGTTCTCCTTATATAGCGATTCCCTTTGCCTGGCCTCTCCATTCCGTCACCAAACACAAGCTCCTCAGGGGGCCTCCATTTTTATTCACCATAAGTAAAAACATCATCTCTACATTTACCTTCTCCTTTTAGTGGCTTTTCCCATTCTATAAAAAAAAAATGTTAAATAGACAACAGAGGTTCATAAACGTAGACTATAAAACCATTAAATTAGAAAAGATCAGGCGATGAAAAACCCAATAAAAATTTTAATCAAACCAGCTACTGCATCGTGTTGCTTCATGGAATTTGCTCAATCATTTATGGACAATAGTAAACACGTGAAATGAATAAAGGAAACATGACAATATTATGCTATGGCTTTTAATACGTTGATGATAAACAGAGCTAAAGTGCTTCTTGTACAGGGGCAGACGGGGTAACATGCTAGGGGAACGACCCGCGATGATCAGAGAATAAAATCTCACTAATACTCAACGCGCGCAATGACGACTCCGAGATTAAAGACGTGTTCAGAAGAGACGTGACCCACGGCGGCGCGGGACCGCGTCTGTAATGCGAATCGAGCCAAACGCAAAAGCGGCCTCCGCTCTGCGTGAACTCGCGTGCAGCCTATACACATCGCATCTCGAATGCAGAGACTGCGCCACATTTTCAATCAAAGCCTGAGAAAACCTGGAAAACACCTGACTTTGAACTTGTGCCTCAAAAGCGAAATAAGTATGAGGCTGTGAATAATCTTTACGAACGAGAAGTTTGCGCTCCACAAGCTTGGGTCTTAAACTGTCAAACCCTGAAACACCACGTGTATACAGTTTCCGGTTAGGTGGTTGTTCAGTTTAGCATTCCCCGTCACAAGCGCTGTTCTAGCATGAGAGAGTTTGCAGTTATTCGAGGGGGGGGGGAGGGAGGGAGGAGGGGAGGGGGGGGGGGGGCGGCAGGTCAGTTGCCAAGGCTGCTGGTTGCATTGTTGCGCAGAATCATTCCAGTTTCAGGACAGAGAAGAAAGTAGCATGCAAGGGTCATTCCGGTTGCCATGGTCGGCGCATGATAAACACTGGTCACTACAGCAACATGGAAAAAAAAACACTGATGACATCACGCTAGACAGAATAAATGAGCGCACAAGGAAAACAGCTTTCAAACCTTTTCCGCATGCTACAATTCATCCTTTGTGATTTTTTTTGATAAAATCCAGTTCTGAATTTTGGTCAATCAGATAATATGTTGTGGGCAGCCCGCTCAGTTTCCAATAATCCACAACGAATAATCCAATAGTGACACATTATTGTCAGTGCTGTTTGAAGAAAATTGTTAGGAATTGTATTGTTAGAGGAAACGGTTATAAAAGTTTGTCACTATACCCAGTGAACCACACAGTTCTCATGGTACCCTGACTCATTTGGAGAGATGCAAAGACAATTGATGATTTGAGTAGGCCAGGCCCAGGCGCGCTTTCCCTTCAAAGCAATGCAACATTTCATGGCATTTCAAAATACATGGAAGACCTTATTGCGGGTTTATAATAATTATAAATACATTTTCAGAATGAGGACCAAAAAAGCCATATAAATGTAGCTTGAGTACGTATATTGCATTTAAATATAATGAATTTAGATGTGTAAAACTCATTAACTCCAGTTTAGCAGTGATAGCAACTGAAAAACACTCAAATGCAAGAAAGCAGTGCTGCTCAAATTTATATATGGGACACAAATGGGCTAGATACAGACAACAGGCTATATACTTCAACTCTCAAGTGAATGGCTCACTAGAAAACCCCCTAGAAGCTATTCATTTTAAAAAAAAACATTGAAATTTCCATGAATATGATAATTATATACAAGTTATCTTCGGATTTGTCTATTTACTTTTTAAAAACAAATTTGATTATTTCTCTGAATGGGGTTATTAAAGTTATGTATTCACAAAAAAACTAATCAAAGTATCTTGTGAGACTCTGAGGAAAAAGAAGCCTTTATGACAGATTGGCATGTGCTGTTTTTCAGAGAGAGCAACATGTCTGCTTTGGACACTGCATATGAGTCAGGTGACCATGTGCCAACTACGGAACTGTGTGGCAGTGCATGTGGGCGTCAGTACAGTGCCCGTCTGGGAGGGGCTCCCCACTGGCAGAGAGGCTCCTGGGGGAATCTGACAGGGGATACTCACCTCTTTGGCTCTTTGGACGGCGTCGCTCGGCGGGTTCCTGATCTGCGGGGAGGACTTTGTGTTGATCTTGTCATACAACTGCAAGGCAACAAGGCACACGAGGGACAGTTAGCGCTCTCCCTCGCTTAACGGACACCCAGGACCTTTGCCGGGTGAGTACGCCAAAGGCCGGCTTGCTTTGTGACTAATAAAACTTTGGCGGGAGGAGCCGGACTCAATAATTATGCAGAGATACGTTTCACCTGGCGGTTCAAACCCAGGCCCTGACGTTTTCACATTTCATCACAGTTACACTTTCGCCATCGTTCCGATCAATAAAAGCATTCATGGACAACATTTAAACTCATGATCTAACGATCTGCTTCGCTGTCGAGATGTCTTGAGCGTGCTCTGTTCTGCAGGCCCCTGCTGGAGGAAATGCAGTGAGATACAGTTCGTCTGCAAAAAGATAACACTTCACAACAACCCGACTGGCCTCAGAGGAAGCGACTCGGTTTCACTGCTATGAATGTTAACCAAATCTGTGTTCCAAAAACACATGGTTCACATCCAGCCAATCAGGGACTCACATTTTGGTTCCAGGGAGTTTTTTTTTGTTTTGTTTATCTCTCACCAAAGGATGTGTTTCTGAGAAGACCTTTTATGCTCTGGCAATCACTAACACCATACATTTGAACTTGATAAACAAAATAAAATAATTTATCCACCTCACATCCTGACCCCAATTACTCATGCGGCTAAGGTGAGCTTCCCTCATCGTTTACTGTAAAATGCTTCAAAACAACGAGATCAAAGGCGTCATATCAATGCAATCCATCAAACCCGTCAATGAGAAACCACTCGGACCCCTATTGACATTCTTCTTCTGAGTTTCTGACACGCTTGCGTTACCTCCAAACAGGAAGCATTTCTGCAGATTACACTCATATTAAAGAAATGCTGACCTGCACCTCAAGTGGAAACGGCATCATTTGAAGATAAATGAACCAAAATGGCTGTTATATAACATACGTGACACACGAATGTAACCTTATCTCCTGGAAAATCGGGTGTGTAAGTGTCTGAGTGCTGGCGATTCTCTTGCATCGCAACCATGAGCAAACGCAGACCAAAATCAAGACCAATCTCAGATCGATGGCCTCTGTCAGCAGGAGCGCAACTGTACTCTAATTCAACCAAATGGGCACAGTGCCAAAAAACACTTAGGCAGTATGATTAATATCAAACAATATTTGTAAGTAAAAATTAAATCCTAAATTTTATTTTCACTTACAAATATCAGGCTTAAATCCTAAATCTCATATTTTCCAGGGGTCTGCGATCCTAATCCTAGAAGAGCCGCAGAGATGTTGACGTTACTTGGTCCTGAATTTAACTGCTTTAATCAGCTGATTACAGTGTTAACTCGCCTCACCGGATTATTTGGGTGTGAACTGGTTGTTGATTCTAAGATGTGAAGAAAAACTAGGAGACCCTGTGGATCATTGTAATCCATATAAAACACAATGCTTTTTCCATAATTCTTTAGGGGGCTTATCTTCAGATTAAGTTCGGAGGGTTAGTGCGGGGTCAGTGGTTCTTATGGGGGGGGGGGGGGGAAAGGAGAATTTACAATCTCACTGACGGCAGCTGTGTTTAAAAGAAAATAAAAATGCGGCAGTGCTTATGAAGACGGCTAAACAAAGAGACACCCGCCGAGCCCGGGGACGTTCGTTTGGTGTCGTCACCCCCCCGCACTCCACACGCAAGCCTAACGACATTTACCAAAGTGCGGAGGAGGCTGCAGGCTCTCCAATGGGGAAACAAACACTCCCTTTCCGCACGCAGCACCGCGTTAACAATGGGGGAATTTCCTCCCAGCTAACCCGGGCGTAGTTAGGAGAGTGTCGTCATCTCTTCTTGATGACAAAGAGCCGGCTCGCTCTAATTACAGCGGTGTCTTCGCGATAAGCACCGCTGTCAACTCGCGCGGCGATTCTCGGAGGGGAAAAAACGAGGACGCGGAGACGAGGCCGCCGTCTGCGACGCGCTGGCGGAGATAACCCTTCTACTGCCTCAGTCATTTATAACCACGCAAAACAATGAGGAAAAACAAGAAGAAGAACAAATCATGGTCTCTACAGCTGATGCAAGATAAACACAAACAAAAAAACCGTAGGCAACACCATAAATACACGTCAAAAATTCCCCCAAGCCCCCACAATCGCACAGACTTTCTGGAATTTTATCAGATGAAACATTCAACTAATGCATCGGTTACAAAAGATTGACAGCGACTCTTAATAGCCAGCTATTAAAATGCATAGCGACATCATTAAGGTAATTAAAATAAAGTAAGGGAGACTCACCAGTCCAAGAACCGGTGAGCCGGTGGACACTCTCCGCAAGTATAAACGTGTAATGAACTGGCGCTCAATGCGAACGAGACTACCGACAGTCACTCGAGGGTGACGGGGGGGGGGGGTCCTGTGTGTGAGAGACTGTGTGATGTCCTGGCGTCTACGCCGTGTGGACGTGAAGGCAGTGGCGTTGGGGTCGCCGTGGTGAAAGGACGGGGCGCACACAAAAGCCGACTTTGTTCCCCCTCCCCCTCCCCCCTTTGAATGAGGAGACATCTGCGTTCACAGTCTCCAACTGATAACCTCCCACAAAAAAAGCGCTGGCAGGAGACGGACCCCCGTTCTCAGCTGCCTTTTAAGCTTCTGGGAATCGAGTGAACTCCCAGCCTCTTTCCTCTCCTCTCTCCCTCCTCCTCATCCTCCATTTCATCCTCTCCCTGCTCCTGCTCCCATAGAGACCAGCCAGGCAAAGGTACAAGGCCACAGCCGCAACTCTTCACACACACGCACGCATATGGAAACGCATATGGACTCACACACACTGAAACACACAATATACACACAGACTCACAAGTACGCACACATCGCTCTGGATAAGAGCGTCTGCTAAATGCCTGTAATGTAATGTAATATGCGTGCGCGCACGCACGCACACACACACACACAATCACACACAAATGTGCGCGTGGCACACACATACAGGGAAATATTGGAAACACCAGAAATGGAAAAAAAAGCTGCTCTAAGTTTGCTCCCATTTCTCATATTTTTCTATATTATATATTAATATCATTTACCTATATTTTCTACACTCTTTTATGACTGGCATGAATTGTATACATTTTAGTTTTTTTATTAGCTTGATAATGAATCATAATGAGCCATTAATCATATTATTACCAAATAATATAAACTTGTCAATTAAATGCCGTTTTGTGTCAGGAATAAGTGAGAACACTTTAGAGCTAATGTAGGACAAAAACTGAAAGCATTTTGGTCCATGACAACTGGAGATGTGCACCTCTGCACAGCTGTGGGGCGTGAACACCTCAGCTCAAAGTGAAGTGAACAGCTAAATAAAATAGAAGATCATTGAAACTGGTCTAGAATCCCACAATTGCATGTAAAATGAGTCATAAATCAGGCCCAATTGTTAGTGATTCCTTTTCAGTTAAGTTTTTCACAAATCACATTTCACTGTACTACATAGAGATCAACTCCAGTAGTTGGGGACCAAAATGTTTTCTGATTCCTTCTTATACATTTGTTGAAGTGTCCATGTCATTTCTGATTTATTAGCATTTCATAAAAATATGAACAACAGGCAATTGTGGTTGATTGGCATAATTATAAAGAAAAACAAGTCATCATATAAAATGTAAACGTAGAACAAGATTCATGCGTGCACGTGCACACACACACACACACACACACACACACACACACACACAAAGAAAGAAATACAAAGACTCACATGGACACATGCACACACACTCATATGAACACACAGGGACACACACAGACACACGCATATGGAAACAGACTCACACACACTGAAAAACACAATATACACACAGACTCACAAGTACACACACATACGCATGCGCGCACACACACAAAGAAACACACAAACTCACATGGACGCATGCATGCACAGACTCACATAAACACACAGGGACACACACACTAAGCAAGCATACAGTGAATCTGGACAGTGCACAAGGTTCGCATATTTGGCGGATTCTGGGCGTGAGCACGAGCCATCTGCTTTAAAGTCTGTAGGGGGTACTGCAAGACGCGCACACTGCCGTTACCACAGGAAGTGGCACGGCCACAGGAAGAACACCTCTCTCCATAGGCCCCCATATGGAAACGGAATATACTGCCATATCTTGAAATAAAACATATCATCAAGATATGCCAATACTTCACAATATGTGGCAAACATAGAAATTGGTTGTGCTTTTCATTCCATATGAAAGTGTGTGTGTGTGTGTGTGTGTGTGTGTGTGTGTGTGTGTGTGTGTGTGTGTGTGTGTGTGTGTGTGCGTGTGTGTCTGCGTGCGTTTGTGTGTGTACAGTGAAGTGTTGGCATATCTTGACAAACACAGTATCCATTCCCCTAACAGCCTATTAACTTCTTTCCAACTTGTCACAAATTTGTTGCTTTGCGTGCTTTCAGATTGCAGCCATCTGTCGCCAGACTACCCGATCATAAAGGTATCTCAGTATCTGGGCGCAAACCCCATTCTAAATTCAAAACAGCGGGTCTTTTGCGTTCCCCTAGTAGGCCAATATTTCAGGAATAATCTCAGAAACAAAACAAAAATTCTTAAAAAAAAACAGAAGGCAAGAGACAGTGACATTCATATAGTCAGACCTTCCTTTAAATCTACAACCCCATCATAGAAGGAGACCACAGAGGAAGTTACAGAACCACGACTAAATTAAAGGAAATGCTTACACATTCTACAGATGCTTGCATGCTGGCAAAAGATTTAGAGTGTGTAAGCATTTTTATGTGTCGACATGAAACCCCTGGGCACAGCGAAGCCAAGCTCCACTCTCTGACATAAAATACTATACATACCTTCAAGGTATATTGAGAGGATGACATACTGTGTGGAAAGGAAAAATGTAACCTTCGTTCTAAGAATGTTTGTATAATGTGAATACTTGAGTTCAACCGGCATGTTGCACAAAGCATGGAAACGACACATTGGTATCATCCGGAAAATCTCAAGACCATAGCCAACACCATTGGTGTGTGGATATATCTCATGGTAAGAGTGTGACAGGCTCATAACCAGTGCAAGGCCAAGGGAGGATTCAAGTAAATTAATCTCTAGTAAATTCAAGTAAATAGACCTCGAACTGAAAACGAACAGTCACTGAACATTTTGCAGCCCGTATCCGTTCCCACAGCTGGCTGTAAACAACCTTGCCTGTTTTATGTTGCAAACCTCAGGTGTGCCTCTTAATAAACAATATTCTCACTTCCGCTTTGACTATATCACTGCTTAGGACTTCCACACCAGACTTTGTAAGACTGGCTTTCTACAGTACATCTGGCCCTCTAACCATGATTGGCTGTCCACTTCCTTGTATTCCCTACCCTCTCCGATTCCCCTGGTTAAAGTGAGTTGAAGTACAGGTCAAACGAAATGTTACCGGGTGCATTCGCGCACACACGTGAATATGTGGGTGCGTGTCGTGGTGCGGCACTCACGTCAAGAAGGGTGTGGAGATGCTGGTCCTGGAAGACACTGTGCAGGAAATCCAGGTCCTTCTCGCTGCAGTCAGTCAGTGCATGGATCTCCTCCAGGCTGTCCAACACCTGCGATACAGCCCCTGCACCCAAACACACACACAGACGCACACAAACACACACACACACACCCTTCAGACAAACAGTCTATCAAGAACCCCGGTCCAGTCGGGGCTCAGGTCAAACACCTTTCCTCCACGGACAATGGAATGAGCTTCTTGGATTTGGGAAACTACTCCCATGTGACAGACCTCCAGTGAAACTGGTCCTTTACTCTTTTGGAAACGGAGAGAAACATGTTTCCAGATAGGATAAACCGTAGGGCTAGTTCATGCTGAGATGGACATTCCGCGTGTTTACACACTGGGAGATGAGAGAAATCAACTAACATTTTTAATGACAGTAGCTACAGTTAATAGGAACACATGGGTGATGTGCTACGTTACATGTAGACACAGTATCACCTCAGAAAGGTGCAACAATAGACTTATTCGGACGGAGAGAAGAGCACTCGGTCTCTCTTACCAAAGTAAAAACGAGAACAATTCTTACCTATGAATTTCTGACAGTTTTTACATGGTCATTAAATATAAAAATTAAAATGCATGCGTAAGGCTGAGTAGATGATAAATGCTGGTGCAGGAAAGAATGATGTTACAGATTAGTTCAAATTAACCATTTTAATACTGCCTTCTTGATTTATAACACACTACAGTAGGATTGGTTAAATACACTAACAACAGTACCCGGTCATTAATGAGGAAGAAAACATGCAAGAAAAATGCCAGGGACTGCATCAGATTATGGAATCATTTGAGGTGATGTGCTTTCCAGGCCTGGTTTGAGTTACACTGCAAAGTATCAATTGACAACGCTCCTTTTCAAACACGTACAGTATGTCAAAGGCAGGGCAGGGACAGAATGGACCCAGGGTTACTCCCTGTTGAATGAGGGCAACAATGAGGCTGCTGTTCTCACCAAGAGAGCAGAACGCCGGATTCAGCAGTGGCCCAAAGTCCATTGTCCAGCATGGATGTCCTTACTACGTCACGTGGCGCTGTAATGACGACATGTAGTCCAGCTGTCTCTCGTGTTCGTGTTTGTTCATTTGGACGTGTTTTGTTGTGTCTGGCTTTTGTCTTTGTTTTTTTCATGCGCTGTGTGTCTGTAGTGGGACAGGGAAGCTGGAAATTTTTCAGGGCACTCCTGCTACTCGTTTTGATAATATTGACGAATTGTCTAGTCAATATTATTTTGTTTGTGGTCGTCACCATGGAGATGCATTCGCAAAATGTCCGTTGGATCTGCAGATTGCAGCAACAAAGTTACCATCGCTCTTCACCGGAGTTGAAGATGCCGGGACTAATCCGGGAGTGCAGGCAATCTTCAAAAGCCAACCAGGGAAGAAGAACATAATGCGGGGGAGGAGTGAGGAGACATGTATGGAGGAGAGTCGTGGAGGCGGAGTTTGTGTGTTGGACTGCTTGGTGACACTGGACATCTCGGGACAGCGGGGGCTATTTTTAATCATGGCTGTATTGCACTTTAATTCACTTAAGTAAATTGATTGATGTAATGATTCTGTTGGATGTCTTTGTTTGATATGTTTGTGTGTTGTGGGTCTGCCTCACTGTCTGTTTTTTTTGTTGTTGCTGGGGCTACAACTGAAGTTCCCTTTTCCATTGCATCAGTGGTAACACAAACCCGTTGCATAAACCATGTAAAAGCACATCTCCGAAGCAGGGAAACTACAGCACTAGCCAGATCAGGCATGCTTCAATGCTGGTTAGCACTAGAGAATGACATCACAAAGGCAGTATTAAAGGATTGGTGGAGACTAATAGGGGAGGAGTCAGAGATGAAATCCAAATTCACACAGTTAAATGACAATACTTTGTAGCAACATGGGGATACCTACTTTCTGCCGCTAGTAGTCCTAGCAGGGGGGCAGCATTAGGACAGACAATAGACAGTTTTCAGTTTTGAAAACAGATAAGTGTTAGCAGACTACAGGCAGTCTGTAAAAGCAGACTACAGTATTCTGAAAGATACATGCTGACAACAACCTTCTATTCAGTATACAAACCATAACATTACACTAGACACATTAATGACCATTAGTCATTCAGAAGAATGTTCAGCAACTGCCAGCTCGAGTGAAATTGTTCATTACAGTGAAATCCGCTGCAGCCCAACCCAGAGTTTCTCCGAAATAAATTTAAGTTGAGACATTTTCAGTAGGGCCATGCAGTAATATTTTGTATGGCTTTAAAGTCAAGTAAGGTAAGCCAGAGCATAATTTGTTTGCAGCAACGAAAATGACATGGCTACTTCTCAGGAACGGCAGCATGTATTCGATTCAATTTGCATAAATTAATTCAACTGCAGGCCCATAATTAAAACTAGGTAAATGCATTATGAGTCAGATGTGTGCTGTACGGTATATTCACAACACATGCAATTAAAAATAAAAAAGGAATTCGTGAAGTGTATATATATATTTTTTTTTCTTCAAAAAAAGCAAAAAACAAGACAAAACGAAGCCAGAAGAGATTCAATTCCATTGCACGGCACTTCTTTCCAATAGAAAAGCAAGCACGGCAGGTGTGCTGGAAGATAGCAAGATGGAGGCCGCTGATTGTTCATCAGCTGCTCAAGCGCGTCCTCTTACTCACACCGCTGGTGATAATCAGCTCCACACAGCCGGAGGAGCAGCTATGTGCTTGGATTCAGTTGCGCGTAATTGCCTTGACTCCACTACTTTGGCTTGGATGATGTCAATTTAAAAGTTGATAAGGCGCCTTGCGGAAACGGCTCAGCCCCTGAAAGCCGGACAATTTTTCAACGGTGCCACCTGATATTCAGTAGGTCAAAGCTGCGGAAGTCCGGTCCGGCGGAGATGGAGGCAAAAGACAGTGTCAGCACGACTGGCCGATGACGGCCTCTCCATTTCCGCAAAAGTCCAACTCCGGATTTCAGTAAGCAGAAGCTAGCCAGACAAGTCCCAGAGCCGAGGGTTTCGCTGAGGTGATTGATGGGTGACCAATGGAAAACAGGAAGAGCGAGCTGGTGCCTGACGCAGGAAGAAGGTCTTGCTCAATAAGAGGTCACATTCTTAGAGCATATATAGTAACTGGAGAGGGTGGGTGACTCCTTAACTGATGGCACCCTGACAGACTGCAGGCTCCTACACCACCTCATTATGAGAGTTGTCAAAGATCAACTGCAATTCAGTTGAATGTAAGAAAACATAGAAAAGTCACTATTTAATGAGCAAAGCTGAGAAACTTCACTTTTCTGAAAGAAAATAACTTTAAATACAAGTTCTTGGAAAACAGGGAAAAAAACTATCTTCAAAAAAACCAAAACAAACAAAGATAAGCTGGGAAGCACACCAATCTAAATGTGCCTTAACACAACAGGGTGCTGTAACTCGGCAGGCTTATGCGCAGATCGACTGCTCAAAATAAACCAAAGAGAATACATATCTGTCAGGGGGGAAAAAAATAAAAAAAAATAAAATAAAAATAAAATACATTTAAATCTCCAGCAGGTTCCTCAAGACTGCAAATACAAAGCCAGCAAAACACAAAAGCACAAACGCACACACACGCGCGCGCACGCACGCACGCACGCACATTTCCACGACGATGGCCTCTGCAGAGGATGCGTTGACCCACACCAGGAGCTTACTGTACCTGATGATGTGGGGTCTTCAGAGAAATCAGGAAGCTCCTCTGGGGGGTCGCCGTAAAAGGAGTTGAACTTGTGGCTGGAGACCGCAGCTAGCACCGCGCCCTGAAAACAGCGCGAGGACATCACTTCCTGTTCATAACCCCGCTCCCCAGGTATTGATATATTGATATTGTACATTTCCTGACAAAGGGTTAACTATTCTTTATTGATTTTTAAATTAATACTTGTCTGGAAGAGATGCGCTTCTTTTGCACTGGACTTGCAAAGTTGGTCACCACATTACTTGAATTTAACACATTACTTGAATTTAACATGGTGAATCCATTGGATCGCTCGCAACATTACAATTTTGCCATCAATGCCTTCAGAGCTTGACATAGGCCGATGTCAGAAAGGCCAATGGAGGGATGGGGGCAGGACCACAAGAGATTGACAGGCTAAGCCCCTCCCACTGTTCGCTCAGTCTAAGTGGCATAACAAGGGGGGGGGGGAGAGCAGAGTCACAGTCCAATTCTTCACCTTCAGCTTCCTCCTGGCATTGAACTTCCTCAGTTGCTCCACAGTCTCTGGGAGGTGGATCTTGTAGGCATAGCGATCCCTCTCCTTAGGAGGAGAAAACACGCAGGTTTCAATGGCACAGCAAGGTATCGACCCCGCCTTCAATTCAGCAGTCCTTTCTATTGATATCGTGCCACAGGGCACAATGACTTCACAATGAACATAATTTAACATTTGGGGCATTTAGCGCATACAACTTAAACAGAGTGACTTACACAGCTTACATTTTGTACATACAATCCACTTATTCAGCCGGACACTTCGCTGATGCATTTCGGGTTAAGTAGTATCCTCCAGGGAACAATGCATTTGCCCTACCTGGGATTCAAACCTGTAACCACGGTTACAAGCTTGGCTCCCTACACATTATACTACCGCACACTGCTGCCCTGTCAAATAGGAACGTGCCTTTTGGGAGTCAGCAGTCTACCAAAACTGAAGGACTCTCGAGGGAGGGATTATTAGGAGGAAGGCACAGAGCGTCCTGCCCACATCACTTTTTCACTTTCTGTTGACCCTTAAGGGAAAGCACCAAACCATAAATTTAAAAAACCCTGGGTTTCCCCCCCTAATAATGCTTCCTGACCAGCTAGGAGCCATTCCACATTGAAAGCTATGTCAAAGGCCTTGCCAATAAAATTATCAATAATTTTATTTTTTTTTTTTTTTCCGTTTCTCTCTCCGCATTTTATTTTATTCATTTTTTTTTTTTTAATAAAAGAAGTGGGAAGTGAAGATGAAAACACAAAATTGCTAACATTACCACATGTCCTCGTGTTCTTTTTTGGTTGTTCTTTATTGTTTGGTTTTAAATGAAAACCTTTTGTGAACTGTGGATAAAAAAAAAAAAAAAAAAAAAAAAAAAGAAAAAAAATGAAAAAAAAAGATTTTTTTTGAATTGGTTTTTATTATTTATACACACATTTGTCAACTGTCAAAGAGTGCAAAAAAAATGTTTTAAGTTTTATGAGATATATTTCTCCATTGCCAGTCCTTAATTTAATTTCAGTCCTGAAAAATATTACGCCCTGTGTAAGTCCCTTAGTGGAGCAGATCTCCAGGGATCTGATTGGCTCAGGCCTCACTCACAAAGTTTCATCTTCTTCTAAACTAAATGCCTGAACATGACTGGATCCTCTTAAAATAATTGAATTCATTCTTCATTATTATATGTATTTATCTTTCTATTAGTCCACCCTTGGCAGTACATATGTTGTATTACAAGAACGAAGTGAGACTTTGGCCTCCACATTCTCAGAATTCTAATTCGAAAGACCCTGTGGAATCCATTTTTTCTTGCATGTGAAGTATTAATTCGGTCAAAGATGTTGTGGGGGTTGCAACAATGTATACTGACTCTTTTCACATTTATAAACAGGTAAATCATAAAATTCCTAAATAATTTTCCTTTTGTAAGATGTAAGATAAGGTCTAATTTTTTCGACACAGGGGCAGGAGGTCTAACTCCATGTGATGGATATATCACTTCTGATTGGCAGTCCAACAAAGGAACACACCTGCGGACTGGTTAAAACCTAAACCTTCACCTAGCCTATTTACGCTACATGGTCACACAAGGACCAATTCCAAATCCCCTGGGAGTGGGCACAATAAGAACTTTATTGCTTTAAAACATTTTTTTTTATCACAACTGAATAAAACAAAATTAAGTACTGAACTCCTTTTTCGGTTCACTGTAAAAAAAAAAATTATACATTAACTATCAATTTAATGAAGTTATGCAAAAACTTTATACTATAAATATCGTGCGCGTTATGGCCCCTTGATGTACCTTGGCGTAGCTCAAATTCTGCCTGTTTTTAAACAATGTGAGTGCTGGATGTTAAAAGGACCCTTGCGCCAGTCTGAAACTAGCAAAGACACTTACGTTTGGGTTACCGCCGCTTAGCGCCGGGTGTAAGATAGTGTTAATGGATGCCGTTTGTACTAACCGCCTCCATAACCTCAGTATCACACAGCATATGTACAAAAACTGCGCCCATAACCACTCAACATGAGTATGAACTACCTCCATAAGCTCAGTATCACTCAGAATATGTACAAACTGAGCCCATAACCACTCAACATGAGTATGAACTACCTCCATAAGCTCAGTATCTCTCAGAACATGTACAAACTGAGCCCATAACCACTCAACATGAGTATGAACTGCATCCATAACCTCAGTGTCACTCAGCATACATACAAACTCCAATTCCAAAAAAGTTGGGAGTGTATGTAAAATGCTAATAAAAGCAGAAAGCACATTCTCTTTTTGTACATTCTCTTTTACATATATTTAATTGAAAACAGTACAAATAAAGGATATTTAATGTTTGACCTTATCAACTTTATTGATTTTTGTAAATATAAGCTACAAGCTATTCACCATCTACAGTCCACAATATTATTAAAAAACTCTGGATAAATCTCTGTGCGTAAAGGGCAAGAACAAAAACCAATATTGAATGCCCATGACCGTCGATCCCTCAGACGGCACTGCATTAAAAACCAACATACTTCTGTAATGAATATAACCACATGGGCTCGGGAATACTTTGGAAAAACGTTATCAGTAAACACAGTTTGTCGCTGCATCTAAAAATGCAAGTTGAGACTCTACTACGCAAAGTGTAAGCCATATATCAACAACATCCAGAAACGCCGCTGACTTCTCTGGGCTCGAGCGCATCCGAGATGGACTGACGCAAAGTGGAAACGTGTGCCGTGGTCTGACGAGTCCACCTTTCAAATCGTTTTTGGAAATAATGGACGTCGTGTTACGTCTCCGGGCCAAAGAGGAAAAGGACCATCCCAATTGTTACCAACGCAAGGTTCAAAAGCCAGCGTCTCTCATGGTATGGGGGTGTGTTAGTTCCCATGGCATGGGTAACTTGCACATCTGTGAAGGCACAATTAACGCTGGGTAGGGTACATTGACGAAGGGTACATATGCCTTTTGGAGCAACATATGCTGCCATCTAGATGACGTCTTTTTCAGGGACGTCACTGCTTATTTCAGCGAGACAATGCCAAGCCACATTCTGCACGTGTTACAACAGCATGGTTTCGTAGTCAGAGAGTGCGGGTGCTAGACTGGCCTGCCTGTCTGTCTCCCATTGAAAATGTGTGGCGCATTATGAAGCGCAAAATACGACAATGGAGACACCGGACTGTTGAACAGCTGAAGTCTTATCTCAAGCAAGAATGAGATAAAAATTCCACTTTCAAAACTGCAACAATTAGTGTCCTCAGTCCCCAAAAGATTACTGAGTGTTGTTAAAAAGAAAGGTGATGTAACACAGTGGTAAACTTTTTTGGCCAGAAATGTTACAATGTGCGTTTTTGGACACCGCTTCAGTCTCCTTAGGCTCATTGTGTCCAAAGAGCCAACTCGACTCGCCAGTTTCATTCCTTCTCATACCTTCAGCCAGGGGTGGTTGAGCGCCTCGTACACGGTGATCCTCTCGGCGGGGTCGAGCATTAGCATGCGGCGCACCAGGTCCTTGGCGCTCTCCGAGATGTGGTTCCACTGCCGGGGGTTCATCTGAAGGAGGCACACATAAGCGAGACGCGCGTGCCGCGCTTTGAGAGGGGTGTAACGCTACCACAACGCTGGGCCGCGCATGGGCGGGGGTCGCTCCTTAGTATGGGAGTGGTCAATTCGCTGTTATGATCGTACTGCTCTCTAGCCTCTCGCCAAATAAAGACTGTTTTGACGGCTGCAACTATTATTGACGGACATGTTGCCCTTTGGTGATAAAACGTGGTCACTGCCAGTCCCATGAAGATGCTAGTAGAGACACTAGCAGCTACAGGGCTAACCCAACTGTAGGTAAAAGTAAAGGTAGACTATTTATATACACATGTATGAATTAAGTGGAAGTTCTTATCCAGAGAAAATTACACATTACTTTTTTTGTTGTTGCATAAATATAATTCATACAGCTAGATATTTACTGAAACAAGTCACGTTAGGTAACTCGCTCAAGGGTACAATGGCAGTGCCCCAACCTAGGATTCAACCCTGCAACCAAATTCCCCATCTGAAACCCCACTGCCTCCTCAGACTACTGAACATAAGGTCACAACCTTGCTTACACAAGCAGTGAGCTCAACAGAAACCTAAGAAATATAAATAATAGATCATTTTCATAACTGATGGACTGGACAAAATAACTTAAAACGACTGCTTGCCTGACTATCCACAGTATAGACAGGGCAAGGTGCGGGTATTGCATGAGCTCATTTGACAGGGAGATGAGGAGCATTTTGTAAATAAACTACTACCTTGTATTTCCCCTTAATGATAGCTTCGAAGAGGCGCTCCTTGGTGCCATAGAAGGGCAGGCAGCCGCTGAGCAGGATGAAGAGGATGACCCCACAGCCCCATACGTCCACTGGCTTTCCGTATGGCTCCCTCTTCACCACCTCCGGGGCCATAAAGTGTGGGGTCCCCACCCGGCCTAAAGGAGAGGCAGGCACCACACACACACACACACACACATTTTGAGGTTGTGAAAGTAATGCATCCATGCATTAGTTTGGACAGGAGTAAAATATAAGACAGCACACAAAAAACATTTTCACTTCTTGGTTTTTGAATGATAAAAAGGAAACACTCTCTTCCTTATAATTCTGTACAAAATTTTACTTTGACGGGCTCTGACGACCATATTTATTTATAAATGACAAAATCCAGTCATGCACGTAGGAGAACATGCAAAAAATCTAAATACATGATTCAAATGAACCTACATCAGAGGCTTTGGATAATGTGGAGAAAGGCAACTGATATTATTATTGATATGTCCACGACACATTGTAAAACCTGCAAAACAGCACTGTCCCATCATTCTTCAAACAGCATATACTCTATAGGGAAAATACTTTCATACGTGTTTTAATATACATTTTTGCAGGACCTGAACTTTAATAATGTACTAAGGGTTCCAAACACACAATGATATTACAGTTTGTCAGGATCATCTATTATCTGGACAGTCGACTTGAGATTCTGAAACTAATTTGCTCTCTGCTGGTTAATGCACTGTTTCTGTCAATTCATCACATGTGAAGTACGGAGTGAAGGGCACACAAGGAAAGTTCCCATGATGCTCCGCATACCTCCTGCCACCAATCCCGACTCCCCTAGCTGTATGGCCACCCCGAAGCCTCCCAGCTTCACTGGAGCGGAGTTCTCCTTCGACGCCAGTAGCACACAGTGGGGCTGAAGAGAGAGAGTGATGGATAGAGAGAAAGGGGATCAGGGCAGAGAGAAAATGAGAGAGGAGAAAGGAGATGAAGTGAGAAACAAAGATAGAAAAAACAGACAGGAAATTGGTCAGAGAGAATGCGAGAGGGTTACAGAGAGGAAGAGAGACAGCAAGAGATAGAGAGCGAGATAAAGTGGGTGAGAGGGGGGTCGTGTTAGTGCATAGAGCCATCGGTATTCAGAGTGTCCATATAATGGCATTTTGGTTAACTAAGAACAACATAACCATTATAAAACATTGTACCAAACTATCACAGACAAAGAACGGGTATAATATGTACACTTGAACCTACGTGTGTGACAACACTCCTTGCTCTAGTAAAAGTTTTTAACGAGGGAGAGTTTCAATGTGTGGGCTCTTCATGTAACAGGAGGCATAAGTCAAACCAAATCAAAATCATGGCAAAGTTATTTATACAGGGCATTTAACAAAACATTTGACATAGAACAGTACATGCAAACTCCAGCATGAATCCATACATAAGCAAGCCTAGGGTGACAGCAGCAAGAACAAACTCCCAAGGTGGGCACAAACAACAGAAACGATTCCAGATCTAATACAGAAACTGTTTAATTTCTGTAGTTCTGCACCGGAAAAATAAAACTGTCTTATTCAGCAATTTTTACCCACTTCCCTCTTTGACGCCACCTACCAACCCCCTGCGTAACAGATCCGGGTCTGGCGTTTCAATAAAAATTCGACGGGAGTCGCTACCTGACAGAAGTTGCCGGAATACAAGCTGGTTCAGTGCTGCACTCCATTTCCTTTCTCTTTTTAAAGCATTATAGGCAATTTCAGCATTGGAGTGCTGTACACAGATGCCTGCTTTCAGCACCCCCTTCAGTCTCTAGTCAAGGGGTAAATCTGGAGTGAGGCGCAGCACGGAACAGAAATAGGGGACCAAGCAGCTCATCTCTGAATAAAATGCACACGGCGGTGTTGCTCGGCACACAGGAAAAGCTGCGTCTAGTCATATAAAAGCTGTGCACATTCTGGATTAGGCGAAAGGGAAATAGTGGAGGGGGGAGAGAATGGAAAAAAACAAAAAGAGGTAAGCCATTTTGCATTACGATTGATTATAGAGCTACTGGTAAAACTGTAACAACTCTACTGGACTTAAATAAAGCATCCTACATATTATGCATACATAGATTAATTGTGTTCTTAAATATGCAATAAGAAAAGGCAAGGTATATATTCTTTATTTGGTGAATTTGACTAAATTGGAAACAACCAAACAGTCTATAACATTTTACACGTTAATTGCCCGTGGCACTCTGGTAATTTTTCCA
Organism: Ilyophis sp. 1 JC-2022; assembly: GCA_022702515.1. NCBI lineage: Eukaryota > Metazoa > Chordata > Actinopteri > Anguilliformes > Synaphobranchidae > Ilyophis > Ilyophis sp. 1 JC-2022. Next base: position 77,937,954 of record CM040397.1, on the reverse strand, counting down.
CTATTTGGCATTTCAGCAGCGTCCAGTTGTTGGTCATGAGGATATTTCTTGGACGCCATTGGTTTTTGCCCAGATCCAGGGACTGAATCACACATTTGGTTAAACGTCTCATTCACAATCAGGATCTGTAAAATATCTCCACGTGAAGGACTTAGGAACCCCACCATCTGAACAAAACGTCGCACGCATCATGGCGAGCCCGTTCTCCACAAACTTGCCCAATTTGTCCTACGCATTTGTCCACCGTCCAACAGGCAGCGCCAACTGCACAATGGACGACGCCGCCCTGAGAGTCCCTCTGGCCTTGTGCTATGCCCTGATTTTTGTATTTGGCCTGGGAGGGAACCTGCTTGCTCTCTGGGTGTTCTTGTTCATCCACGGCAAGAAAAACTCAGTGCGGGTATTCTTAGTCAACATTGCCATTGCTGACCTCCTTCTGGTCATCTGCCTGCCCTTCCGCGTGATGTACCACAGCTACCACAACACGTGGACTTTGGGACCCACTTTGTGCAAGGTGGTGGGCAATGTCTTCTACATGAACATGTACATCAGCATCACCCTGCTGGGTCTCATCAGCGTTGACCGCTACGTCAAGGTCCATAGGGCTACTGGCAGTCGAGTCCTGCAAAAAAGCACGTGGAGCATGGTAGCCTGCGCGATGATCTGGGCCCTGTCCATCATCGCCATCGTTCCCATGGTAGCACTCTCCGAGGGCAGCGTGGAGCCGGACAAGTGCTTCCAGTACAGAAAGAAACAGGAGGCTGAATGGAAGGCCTACTTCAACTACTTCTTGGTGGCGCTCTTCTGGCTGGTCTTCCTCTCCCTGGTTATCTCCTATGGGAAGATTGCCTTCAAGTTGCTGGGCAATTCCAGAGAGAACCCAGATCTTCCCAATGCACTCCGGTATAACAGGACGGCCAAGAAGTCCTTCTTTGTCCTCTTCCTCTTCATCGTCTGCTTCGTCCCCTACCACGCCTTCCGCAGCATCTACATCCACTCCCAGATCCATGATACGACCTGCTCCTGGGACAGCCTGATGGACAGAACTAATGAAATAGTGCTACTCTTCTCCACCTTGAACAGCTGCCTGGATCCAGTCATGTACTTCCTGCTGTCCAGCTCGGTCCGCCGAGCAACCCTGCAGATCGTCAGCAACCATCTCCACTTACCGGTTGATCGGACCAGTGGGAACAGTGGCTCCAGTGAGTCACGAAGACCCTCGACCGCGGTTTCCACCCCCAGGCCCAGTGCAGGCCTGATCGTACCCATGCTCTGTGACCCAATCCAGACTACTAAAGGCCTGACTTGCTGAGGATGCTTCCTGTCTATAAGCAATTCCTATTGAACCATGATAATTACGTAGATTCCATGGATACTTGGAAGAAATTGCACCAATTCCTTGGATACTTCGCTGCCAAAAATACATATGTACAAAAAAAGGATTCGTAAAAGTAAACTGTGGTTCGTAAACGTAAATTGTAAAAGTGTGAATGCATAAAAAAAATCTGTAAATGAAAACTTACAAGGTGTGAATAAAGAAGACGAGTTGTATTCAATACGATTATATTTTTTGCGCTCAAAACTGATTTATTTACAGAATTTTGGCAGTCCTTTCATGTAGACTGCAATCGTATTTTTTAAATCCGTACGTAGAACCATGCTTGGACAGTCGATTATCAAAACAGCGAACAATACCTTTACCCTATTGGCCGATGGAGCTCGCAATGTAAAAAAGTACAGCTTTCGGAAAATGGCATGGTGCAGTTTGGTGGTAGTGACCAGTCCTGAACTTAGGTAGTCAAAATTTTCATATTTAATGGAAACTAGATTTGGGACTAGATCTAGCTATAAATTATGCTGGAACAGTATGGAATACATGATTGGTAAAATGGCTATAAGTCATCAAGGGTCTGAGCCATCTGCTGCCAGATATCTGCTGCCAGATATGCAGTAGATATGGATGGATCACTTTAAGGGTCGTTTCTCTTGACAAATTTTAGAGCCATTTAGCCCATTTTAGTGTTCCATACTGTTCCAGTGTAATTTACAGCTAAATCTAGTCCCACCCCCCAATGCCCATAGAGATCAATTCAAATGCAGGGAGGTTATAGTATCGCTAGTAGGAGTACCAGAAAACAAGATATCAAGAGTCTTTTGATATTGTTTGGTCACAGACATCAGGAAGTCATGGCATGCAAAGGATATGCGACCAAATATTAAAAATGATTACTCTACATTGGCTGCAGTTATTGTAAGGGGGCAATTACTTTTTCACACAACGGAAATGGGTTTTGGAATTTTTTGTTCATTAAATAAATAAAATAAATAAAATAAATAAAATAAATTTTAAAAAACAAAAACAAAAAAACAACAACAAAAAACGAATGTGCCATTTGTTCACTCAGGTTCCCTAAAATCAATATTATATTTTGTCTAAAGATCTGAAAACAGCCAGTGTGAGAAATATGCAACAATAGAGGAAATCAGGAAGGGGGCAAATATGCATTTTCACAGACACTCATTGAAAGCTATAGGCAGCTGAATTGAAGGGAAAGAAAATGACGTTAAAAGCCATAGGCTATCACTTCACTTTTCCTTATGAAAATTATTTCCATTTGTAATTGATGAATTTCCCCCTTAGTTCGGCATGAATCGGCAGCATTATATCTGGACTCAGAATTTTCTTGTTGAAAGGATATTCAAACATGGATGCACTCACCATCAATGCACAAAGTATAATTTATTAATAAAACAGACTCATATGATTTGGCTGTCCACACAAACAAAAACATTGTTGCAAATATAATTTGCAAAGAACACAACCCAATTAAGTTTACATAAACAAATTCATATTCTGCCTTACATTACAAAAAAAAGAAAGAAATAGACATTTTTCAAGGTGCAGTAATGGCCGCAGGCACATACAAAAAAAGCTAGTGTTACTCGAGAATCTGTGATCTCTCGGACGTCTGGAGGTCTACGGATCCCGCTGGGGTCCAGGCAAACATGCCACTGTCACAGGTGTGGAAACAAGGGAGAAGGGAAACAATTGCTGATTCCCACAGACTACACCAATAACCCGAGGAGGCAAGTTCCAGGAAAAAATACCATTAGACCACCGTGAGGAGGGTCAGGGGGTGACAAAAGCAAAGGAATTGGCTTGAAAGATGCCATTCTGCTGTCAGTGCTAACTGTGCTGCTTCAGGAGGCTTTAGAGCCATTGCCCGCTGACCTGCCTAAGCTGTAGGTCACCCATACCTGAGCTTTTGAGGATTCCACAGCCGATTGACCAGGGCAGACGGTGTGGAAATGTTACAGTACGCTACCACATCGTACATTCTCAGTTGTTTCTTACACTCTGGACAACAGCATGTGCTAATTTAATGTACTGCAGATAAAAGGTTAGATCAGGGGCTTCAGACCCCTCCAGTGTTGGCTGGCTTTTGGTCTATTTTAGCACTTTGTTTTCAATACAGGACCTTTATCAGCCAAAGAGTTTACAAACCTGCCTTCCAAGGCCTAAATTGGCTGTTGACTGATAGGAAATCACAAAGACCTGATGACACTGCAGGTACAAAGTACTACAGTGAAGATGATTCAAAGCACACTGGTGTTGAAGATGAGTCAAAGCAAAATAGGGCATTTTAGCAAATACAGCAAACACTCATACAATCCATTTATATATGGAGATGTTTTACATAAGATGTTTTACTGAAGAAATCCAGGTTAAGTACATTGTTCAAGGGGACAATGGGAGTTCCCCTCTTGTGAACTGAACCCGCGGTCATTGCACATTGCATTACAAGCCCACTTCCCTAACTATTGTACTCCGCTTTCGTTTATGAATACGCAAATTCGAATTTTTACTGGAGTGCGTTTAAAAAAACAACAACAAAAAAAACCTTTGGTTCTTCAGACTTGAGAAACTGGTTAAGGCGAGGCTTTCGACTTGAGGAATTGGTTACGGCAAGGCTTCACACGCAGCTGGTCTCTGCCACAGTGGGTTGGAGGGCTGCCGAATGAGAGAGGCAGGGAGGTGCCAGCTTGCTTTGAGAGTCGAGAGGGAGAGACGCGGCCAGGCATGACGGAGCTATTGAAGAAATAATGAATCCCATTCATTTACAAATTAAGCAAAACAAAACCCTGAGCCACGCTCCGCTATCAATCAATGAAAACGGGAGATTTGCTTCCCCGTTCTCCTGCAGCAAGCCGCGGTGCACGTTTTGCTCCTTGGGTTGAGGAGTGAAATATGAAGCCAAAACCAATGCAAAACGGTGTATTTTAAAGACTCACAGAGGAAGTGCACCGTGCAGAGACCAGAATATTAATCAGGTCTCTGATGCAAAGACAGGAGGTCATACATCACAAGAACCGAGGAGATAAATAAACATTGTGATAAGGAAAAGGACACACAAGGGTAAAACAGCATGTTAAAAAGTAAAAGAATTCATATAAAAGCGTGTTAGCTATTTGGTCAATACATCAGGACCAGGGTCGACCAAGCCTTGGCCAACTTGAACTCCTTCAAAAAGCTGTTGAACAGCTGGATGAGATGGTCAGGGTCATTTTCACCACCACCATCATCATCGTCGCGCTCATTTTCACCATCATCGCGCTCATTTTCACCATAATCATCCCCGTGCTCAATCTCACAGGGCCATTTCAGTCTGCTCTCCATGCTCTGAACACATTCAGCAGAAAGTAACAACACAAAAGCCTTCCATTTAATTTCAGCATTCAGCAGTGGCTCTTATCCAGAGTGACTTATACAGATACATTTTATTTATTTAATTATTTATTTTAAAATACAAACCATTTATATAGCTGGATATTTTACTGAAGCAATAAAGGTTAAGTGCCTTGCTCAAGGGTACAATGGCAGTGCCCCAGCTGGGATACAAACTGGCATACATACAAGCCCAGTTCCCTAACACCTATAGAACACAGGATTAGCTAGAAACCATGAAATACATCGGTTACCTGTTTTAGCCCCTTAACTAGCGGTGGTTATAACTGGTTTATTTTATTTGCATTCATTGCGTTTTTAAATTTTATTTTATTTTATTTATTTATATTTTTTTTAATGGTGAAATTTTCAATCAATCAGGTAACACAATATATACCGTTTGAAAGTGTTCCTTATTTCGCTACATGACAGAATACAGGCTCGATCAAAACTATGACTATGTGTTCAGGAAGTCCACGGACAACACAAATCACTGTAAAGTTGGTATCTTTAATCCGGGGAAAAAAATAAATATATATCCATTTGGCGAGATAATGTTTTTGCATTATACCCAACAAATTAATCAAAAAAATAAGTCACCACAACAGTATGTGCAGGTAAACTGTTTTACATCCATACTAATGGCAAGAGAGAACACAGAAATGGCTCATCACTGTGTACAAGTGGCAGCTCTCCTGTTTGAACTTCCTGTGAGGGACTGACAGAAGGAGTGGTCACTGCCTGCAGTGGGCCCATCTGACCACTAGAGGCCACCGAACATTAGATTCTGTGATCATTCTGTGCCGCCACTCCTCATTGTCGGTTCCTTTTTCTGAATGTGTAAAATTTGCAAACTGGCAGAAAATCATAATCTACATTACAGATGATGATGATATTAATATTTGCATAGCAGTAGATAACGGTAAGAGAGCGTGAGAGAGAGCGAGTTCTGTGTGCATGTGCATTTTGGTATGTGTGCAAGAATGAGTGGGCGAGAGGCGATAGTTTGTTTAAGGAATCATCAACAGAAATAACACAAGTGAGGCAGATTTCCACATGTGTGTTTGTGTGTATGCTATAGTGATACAAATTAGAGAATAAAAATATGGTCCTTATAGTCGTCAAAATAAATGCTGACTGAAGTCTACGTGTTAATGGATTTATTTGAATAAATAAGGCCACCTGGTTGGTTTATAGGACACTCAACGTACAGAAAGTTTCCAAACATACACATGTAGAATGATACATTGGCAGCTGAAAGATGGAGTCCCTGTCCCCTCACAAAGATGGGTGGGCAGGATGACTAAAACATTACATTCCCAGTGCCAGAATCAATGGTCTTTGTCCATGCTGCACACAAGCATGATACAGTGCTCTGTGGTACACAGATGAATACAAATGTAAAGGAGTGGTTACCAGGGGTGTAGCACAAAATTCTGGGCCCTGTGCAAATGCAGCCTCTGTGGGTCGACCTTCCCAAAGCAGACTTTTAATTTCAGGCATTCCGAGGGCCCCTCCCTCGACTTGGGGCCCTGGGTCGTCAGTTCCACTACTCCTATCGCCCCCAGTACGACACCCCTGGTGGTCACTGTCAGACCGAAGGGGAACCATCTAATAAGATAATGTTCTCAAACAAGCAATGCAATTAAGCTATCAGATTCTGAGCTGCACAGTTTTACTGTAACGTTAGCTGAAACAGCTCAGTTCCCCAAGCTCTGCTTCGTCTTACAGCCAGACGCGTTAAGACTCAACTAGCCAGAGGGTTTTCGTTTTTAGCGTCCTTTTCGTCAAAGAACGGGAATCACGTGAAGGTAGAATTCAGTGTAGCCTTCACTGTAGAGGGATAGGACCGCATGTGTGGATATGCGTTGTAAATTGCTTACTATCTTAATTTAATTGACAAACTTCTGCATAATAGGTCTATAGTAAACGTTATGCTAATGCTAGACGGTTGACGATTTAATCGTTCATCAACTTAGCCTAGCTAACTTCAACTTAGCCTTTTTTCACCCTGACACACAGCGGAAAGTTCCAATTTGGCTCTGTTCCTGGGCAGGTTGATGACACAGGCAGAGGGAATTAAGGAACATTCAGGCTAATATAAGATGGACTTGTTCTATTGACAGGAGCCTCTACTTTCTCCAGACAAAAGAACTGGCAAATAAAGAGGGAGAGACAAAAATAGGACTTAGAAATGATATTCCTCGTTCCTTCCTGTACCCCATTGGGGGATGCAAATATACACACCATGCTAACATAAAGGTCAAAGGTTATTTGCTAGAAAAGTCCACCATATACAAAATCTCATTATAATTTCCAACATACTGTGGTGTAACTTTAGTTTGTTGGATGCTGCCAATGCAACATTTTGTCATCTTACATGAGAAAATTGCAATTAATAATGTAATGTAAAACTGAAGCAAATTAACTTATCAAATCTATATTTTTTTATTCGTGTGGAGGCCCCCACCTCTCTTTCTTTAACTGCAAACAAATGGTATGTTACATACTGTATATAAAAAAAAGAATCAGAGAAAATATTTAATTCCAGATACTGACAGCTACTGTGGTGTCTGTGAATGCAACCACTGTGGTGTTTGTGTTTTCTTCACTTACTGTCTAAAACCAGCTCAGAGCGAGCCTTCTGCAAAGCTTATGTGACAATTGTACAGTTCATTAAAAAAAACTGTGACAACAAATCAATGCTCAAGCGGTACAGTGTTGCCAGAAAACAATGCAATCTTTTGTACCATAGAGGGTTCTTGATAAACTGCACTTTGCTATAAAATGGAGGGAAACTTTTTTTTCTAATTTCCTCAAGTTAGTATATCATCCCTCAGATAAGGTATGCAGCCACACTGGCGTGGCTTTGACACTCACTTTCAAAGCTTGGCTCAGTGCATCACTGTCACATGGTTAAAACGGAGCGTTTGCTCTCCTGCTATTCTCTGCTTCTTTCTGTCCATTTCAATATCTCTCTGTCTCTCTTTGAATTTTAATCCATCTCTCTCTTTAACATGCAGTCTTTGTTTGCCTGACAAGTGAACCTGTGTTGCCGTAACATTAGAATACGCATGACATTAACAGCAATCCCCCCCAAGAAGTAAAATATTTCCCGCCAAATTCAAACCGGCGTTATTTGTTTAAAAGAACAAGAGAACGTGTTCTTTGGATGCATTAAAAACATCGATGACATACGCATACGTCTCATACACACAGCACATCCGTTTCAGAATTGACGAGGAACACGGCTGATATAAACGCGTAAACAAAGCGAATCGTTGTTCAGACTCTCTTAAACGATGGCGGGCGGAGAAGCACCGGACTGCCAACCTCTGTTGCGGCGGCCTCTTCACCCAGAAGGATCGTCTCGCTTTATCTGGTTCTCGTCGGTCTTGCGGCTGATGAATTTGTGCAGAGAATCTGGGGGAGCATTTGTCCGTGATGAAGAGGTACTCGGGGCAGATAGTGAGAAAGTGGCCGTCTGTCCCCCCTTTCTGCCCGACCGCAGTGACCGCGGTCTTTCTGCGGCAACCGGTTTTGATGGAAAGGCTGTAGCCACTGAATCATTACACTGTTCATGCGTGCCGGTCTCTCTCTGCCTCAATCGCTTTCTGTTTTGGTTTATTTTCCTCTCTCCCTCCCTTTCTGTCTTTCTTGTTCTCTGAAATACACATTTAAGTTGCTTTATTGTCAGGAAACACATTTGTAGATTTTGCCAAAGCGTAAGGAAATCGATGTGAATATTAATAGATGACTAACAACAGACGTATCACAAAAATAGTTGTGATAAATATACCCACAACAATTACTACTACTAATAATAATAATAATAATAATAATAATAATAATAAATGACTCTCTTCCTCCGTTTCTGTTTTTATCACTCTCTGAGAAGTCACAGGGGGGCAATGGTACCTCCGCATAATAAGAAAGTTAGCCAACCAGTTTGGAAAGAATGATGAGAGCCACAGAGGATTGTGGGACAGAGGCAGTCTGGAGCGTGGCCATAATGACTCAGCTCGGCGTGATGACGGCCTTCCTGCGCTGCTAATAATGCAGCGGCCGTGCCGAGGGCCTCTCACCGACGGCTTTTAGCAGTCTGAGGGCTCGTCATTCACAGCCATTTCTCAACCTCGTTATCAGCACCTGCGTGCAAAGAAAAAGATGCCATCTTTCATAAAAGCCCAATTTCAGACAATCTTTTTTATAATCCAATTCCTTTCAGTTTGGTATAAAAAATTCTGAGGATTAGCAGACGCGAGCACATCAAGCAAGCCACATGCTGTTATTCTTTCGGATGAGAAAGCCATACTTTTTATGCAAAAATCGGACTGTTTTTCTGAGCGGAAATGTCAACAAAGGACGTTTTCTGCAGGATGATAACGTGCCAAACATCGCAGAAGTTGCTGAGAGGAATGACAGACTAGATTTGTGCTGTGCTTCAGACAGAAATTTAAAGTGGCTCAGCTTCCAATGATAAATAAATAAAAAAATATACCAACGTGTTCCGAAAGACTTCAGGGTCTTTTCAGTCTGGATGAGAACAGCACTTTGCTTCAGCCATTTACTGGCCCAACTGCCACTGGAAATATGACCACTTTCCCCAATTCTGCTGCCCCATTAAACGTGTAGACAGAGTGATCAGACTGATCGCTGCAGAACTGGGGGCGGCGGAACGTTCTTTCTTGCGCTCTCCGTCACACGATTAGGAAGGGGGAGGGGGCTTCTGTGGGTTTTACCACAGGAAACACAAATGCACAAAAGGTCGGTCAACTTTCCACAAGGACACGCTCAAATAGAAGGCCCAGAGAAGATGGGTTTTACCCTCACACAGAAAGCGACATCCACAGAGGACATTTTAGCCAATAGTCATTTTATGATTGTGATAAATTATGAGCACATGGATGTATCAAATTCAATATTACCTGTATTGACTAAACCTACATTAGATATCATTATACAAATATGCATTTCACTTTTATGATCTTCTACTGGTAGACAGTCTGTAATAAAAAATGTAAAAAAGATATTTCACGCTTCTCGATTTGGCAAGTGGACGGTTGCATTTTCACACGTTTGCACAGTGCTATATGTACAGCCCATGTACTTTGGCACTGTTCTGCCCATCGAAAACAATGGGGGAAAAAAAACTATTCATATGCGCATTTTGTGGACCAATTTTGGACTGAATGACACTAAACTGAACTTCCAGTTGGCAGTAGCGCTTTGCCACTGCGTCGAAAGTTAGACTATTTTAAACTTTGCGTGTCATTTGCTCTTTGCCGTCGGTGCCGCCCGACGTGTTGTGCGCTTTGCTTTCACCTCTCATTAAAAATCAAGATTTGTCGTTAAACCCCATCACGTCCCCCCCCACAATGAAGGATTCTTCCGGAATGAAAAAATGTCCACAGCTGGATTCTGCTCCCAAGTTCTTGAATCACCCCTGTGAGGTGAGACGGGGACGCGGGGTGACTTTGGCTTTACGACAGAGACGCCGACGCCAGACTCAGAAAGGTATAATCCTTCTACTTCAAGAGCTTTGGCACCGTTTGTTTTATCTTGAGTCTCTGTGGGCGTACGTTCCAGTCTGAGGGCACTCATTTGCTTTTGTAAACTCGCCAAACCCACTGCACAACAGTTCTTTACAGTAGAAGAAAAACACATGCTTATATAAATAACATACAATAACATAGTAAAACAGCTCAGTAACTATGATAAGGGAATAAGTCGTCAGCATATCACTCTTAGATACAGTATCGGTATCACACGGCTCCTCTTTTACGGTGGCCTGTTGCAAACTAATGTATAGTCTCGTCTACAGCTGTGGTTCAAAAAACTTAGAGCGCACAACTCACTTCCTGGATAAACACAACTTAATCCTTTGGTAACACTCTATATTAAGTTACAGCTATACCAGTAAATTCTAGCTATTTTGGTTATAAGAGGTCATTACTGAGTACCTCCAATGTAGGCAACATGGAACAAGGCTGGCCTTGTTTCACGTGTGTAATTACGAATACCGCGAATTGTTGTTCCATCTCTTGCTACTGTTGTTCCTCTTGCTCCACAGGCATAGCCGCAAGCCTGCAACTTACTGTAAAGCGTTACCAATCCTTTTTAAAAGGTAGCCTGAAATGTGAAAATACGGAACTAAAAATGCTTTTAATACATGTGTCACAACAACTCTAACTACAAACCCCAATTCCAAGAAAGTTGGGACAGTATGTAAAATGCACATAAAAGCAGAAAGCAGCGATTTGTAAATTCTCTTTTACATATATTTAATTGAAGACAGTACAAAGAAAAGATAATTAATGTTTTACCTTATACACTTTATAGATTTTTGTAAAAATAGGCTAATTCCTCAAACCATTAATCGGCTGCCAGATATGCAGTAGATATGGATGGATCACTTTAATGGTTGTTTCTCCTGACTAATTTTCCTATTGAACTCTATAGAAAAATAAGTGTTGCAGGCATCAAATTCAGAATTAGCTTATATTTACAAAAATTTATAAAGTTGATAAGGCAAAACATTAAATCTCTTATCTTTGTACCGTATTTCAATTAAATACATGTAAAAGAAAATGTACAAATCACTGCTTTCTGCTTTTATGCGCATTTTACATAGTGTCCCAACTTTTTTGGAATTGGGGTTTGTAGTTCAGTGCATGTGTTTTGTCTGGTTATTAAAGTATTTTATACAGTAAGTTATTTTTCATGTGTCCTGTCACCCACCTTATTCTCTCCCAAAATCCAACATGGCATCCCGATGCACAGTTCGGGACCTTCGACAGCAGTACTACAACCGCAACTACAGTACGCTATCTCTCCCAGTGCTCATTGTGCTGGATATGTATCGTCCACTCACCCTTAGGAAAATGCAATATACTGCAATACACTGTAAAAATGTTGCCATTTTGGAAAACAATCATAAATACGTTCCACAGCAATGCATTTAAAACATATATGCTGCAACAGCTTAAAGTGACAGTAATCGGTATGTTTGCCCATACATTGTGAAGCGTCGCAATATCTCATTCTGATCGTGATCATTTTTGTCATTTCGATATGTTGCAATATATTCCATCTCTGTAAGGACAGACTCTGAAGACTCCCACCCAACCGCTGTCCTCAGAATATCTTTGCGACGACATTTTTTCTCGCTTTTCAAATGGAAAACATGACATTTTCCTTTTATTCAGAACATGCTTTTCGATAAAGGGTTGGAAATGTACCCGGGCCAGTTTGTTGTGCCACTATCACCTCATGACTGTGTGAGAATGGAAATATTGGCATTTTCAGGTAAACATGACAATTGAATGCAAATTAATTCACCGCCACATAGCAGTCCTACATTTCCTTTCACAACTTCGTTCGACCCAAATAGATGAATATTTTTTTTGTCTCTGTGTTTATTTATGTTGACGTAGTTAAGAGGAACACGAACGGACACGATCTCCACCTCATTCTCCTACTCGGAGAGTAATGCACGTATTTCCGTTCTGCTAAAACAGGGACGTCAAACTTCAAGCCTGGGAGGGCTGCAGCTTGTGGTTTCTTTTCAATTAGCAGCCAATTAAGACCTTGGAAACAAGCCGTGTGGACTATTTAGCCAATCAGTGACTGGAACTAAGCTCAAGTGCTGAAGCGCACTGAAAACCAGTAGACCGAGTACTGGAATATGAAACGCCTGTGCAAGAACTCATCACTAGATTACAAGCAATAAAACCAGATCAGTTTTGACACATCATTCACATTGACATATAATCACTCGCGTAAAAAATAAATAATTGCAGAGACTCCACAGCCACTTAAAACACAAGATTTTAAATGAAAAATTATGCATTTGTAAAGATTGGTTATTTTACTCGTATCCGTTTTAACTCTTATTCTCGGACTTAATTCTTAACGCGTAAGAGACGACGTTTAAAAGCATTCCGCAGTCTGAAACGGAAACCCGGACCGCACCAGCAAGGGCTTAGATTTCATACTGCAGGCGAAATGGCGGCCGATGAGCGCAGGCCCACCTGCAGCTTGCGCATTACTGACCCGGCCCGTAGATCGTCAAATTTGGCCCGAGCGCATTTCCCAGCGCGCACAGAACGGAAATCCCGCCTCCTCATTTTCCGAACGCCGTTGTCCGCAACATTTTCCAGTGGGCGTGCTCTTTTTCAGAGCACTGCTCGCGGCCTCGTCCAGGGCAAGTTGCAGCAACCAACCGGAAAATTATATTTTAAAGGAACAGCTTGCCGCACAGCTCCATTCTCGCGTCGTTACTTTTGTGCATTGTGGCGGCAATCTAGCCAATTACAGCTCGATTTGTTTTCGCGAGGTGTAAAATGTGCTTTCGGTCTAGACGATGACTTTGCAATGACATATAGGGCCTTGAGACAAGGGAAATATGGCTGGGTATAAGCTCAAGTGAAACAGACTCTCCATGTTTCCTGATTGACAGATACCCACAGCTGATTTCCAAATCGTAAAGATAATGATAAGTCACAAAGAACACCAGTGCAGACGTACATAAGCGTTTAGGTTTTAAACAGGAGCCGACTTCTTCCCACCTATGCCATCTGGAGTAATTTGTCTAAATCTTCGGAGTGTCATTCCATCAAGCAGGTTATTACGCGTTTCGCGCCATCCGTATATTATTGTGCTGCAGACCGTGAAAAATGGGATTTTTGCATTTTGGGGTGAATTCTTCCTTTAACACATTATCCCTTCATTTGATCCCAACAGTGACACGATCACGTCGTGCCGGCCGCGGACCTGCTCTGGGGCCTGCGTCGGGGGGAGAGAGGGGTTGGGGGGTGGGTGGGCACATTGGCAGCGTCCCCAGCTCTCCGCTCCGTTCTGCTGTGCGGGCTGTCACCGCGCGTCTCATCTCCTGCTGCGGAGAGACAGTCAGTCAAGGGACAGCAGATGGAGACCTCCAACCGCAAGATGGCCGCGGCACTGAACTGGCTGCAAGACAACACGGACGCGTTTGTCCCGGTTACGCGCGACGGACACGCCGCTGTGGCTAAGTAAGCGAGAGCCAATGTACACATTCATTTCTTATTGAACTGGAGCGGAGTTCTTCTCACCTATGGTGTCAGGACTCATTTGTCTAAATCTCAGAGGTGCCATCTTGTCAAGCAAAGGCAAACATAGGGCAAGTATCTCGCGCTGCGAGTCGCGCTGGCTGCCGTCCCATTGAAGGCGATTGGTCGACAGTTAATGCCCATGACTGTCTGGCATCCTATTGGCTGAGAGCGACGTGCTCCAGCCGGAGGAGGGCACTAGTTTGAGCAAAGCTAAGTGTAGCAAATGGCATTGGAAGGGACAGGGAATCTGTTACTCACTGAAGAGAAGACTGAAGCGCTCCCAAGGCACCACAGAAGTTGCTCACACAATTTGTTCCACTGTTCCGACTGAAGAAATATGCAATTACAGCAAACTAGCCAAGAGTAAACATCACACAAAGTTTCCCTGACAGCCCTAATGTCTAATCCTGTCTTACTCCTTCCTTTAGTTCATCATTTCCAGATACATTATGTTTATACTTAAATAATGAGCCATCCATGAAGATGAACAACGGTTTTTTACCCCATCTGCTTTTGTCTGCAATGTGTTCAGCAAGGCAAAGCAAGACGCTTCATTATTTTCTTGCTTCTTTGCATCTCCAAAACTAAAGTTTTCCGTTACAGTTGCAGCCAAGATAGCCCTCATTGTGCCCACAGTGCTACCACACCTCGTGCGAGTATGGAGCAGCCGTGTTGGTTTGACCTGTGAGATTGCGGTATGCAATAGATTAGAAATCTCGACAGAAAGATAAAAAAACAACAAAAAAAAACATTAAAAAGGCACCATGGTAACAGCGCAGAACACAAGTTGAGACTGCATTTTTAAATGGTTTTGGCCAATAAAATATAACCATGACAGAAATGGAGCCAGTGTTCAGTAGCCTGTAGCTGTTGGTAATAGGTCAGTGAATAAGCTGATATTTTGCAAGGCGGTCTAAGCTGAAAAGCCTGTAGCACATAGAAACACGTGTAATTGTCTGTTTAAGGGCGGTGTGCGGGGCTTCCCGGACAAGAAGCGGGATAAGTAAACCAAAGCTTTCTGAAGGAATGCACGTCGGGATTCAAGTGAAACGCAATGACGACTGACTTTCATGCACGGGCGAGCGCACTTGCGTTGATGCCCGCTGTTAAATATTCAACAAGGACAGCTATTTCAAGCGACCTCCGCAAGATGTGCCGAATCTTAGCCGCTGGCAGGTGCGCGCATAAACTTAAGCTTAAACTTAAGCTCATGCTTAAGCGTCGTTCGGGGAGTCTTCACGGTGCACACACTGATTTTCCACTTTACCAATTGATGCCAAAAACAAGAACACCAATATACCTATTCCTGGTATTCTATTGAACTGCATTTGCCTGGTCCAGTAGCTAGGGGAACTTAACCCACAGTAATAACCTGACAATCCCTGGTCTGCCTACACCACTTTGCCAATAGTTACCCAGGTATTCCTGTGAAATGCAGTTGCCTGGCGGGTAGACAGGGGGCGCTAACTCACAGGATGAACCCGAGGTTATCGAGGCTACACTGCTCAGCTAGCACTCAGAGCAAGTGCCTTCATAGTCTGAACTAGAGGCTGGATACTCGACCCGAACCCGACGGGACCCGACGGGGCCCGACGGGTCGGGCCGGGCTCGGACTAAACTTTTAAAATGATGTTCGGGCTCGGGTCGGGCTCGGTCGAACAACTAGCGAACATTTTACTTTTGAACTACTAATTAGGATGGGTTAGCCTACTTCACATGGTGCTTCAAGTTGTTTTTGGTGAAAATATAGTGTGAAATAAAAAAAAATGATACCGAATATTGTGTGTGTCACTACACACGCAGTGAAAACAGAGAGAAATTATCATGCCACGTTATCAGTACTGTCATTCATGCTAGGCTCATTCATAACTTCAGGCAGAGAAAACACATTTTCTCCAGCTAAATCATTACCGAAAATAAAAGACACGGCTTTAATCAGCAACTGAGAACAAAAAGCTACTTTCACAAGTCCAGAAACAACCTCCAAATGCAATTAAACAATGTGCAAAGGAACGTTCACAATGGCCAGCAGAGGCGGGTACGGGTAGAGTACCAAAAAACTGTATTCAAGTAAAAGTATCAGTATGATTACCAACAGAAAAATAGTTCAACGTACACGTGTCTCTCCAATAGAGGTGCAGGTTGCAGCAAGAGTACGTCCAAAAAAAAGAGAAGTGGCACACTGAGCTTTGACCAATAATTGATGGTTCAGTGTAAACCGCACACTCAACACAAGAACAGCCTTATTATAAATATATTATTTTATTTTTTGACGGTCATTTAGGTGCCCAGTGTCCACTAAACAGGGAAGCTGTAACCATGGTAACAACAACTGCGTGACAGGGAAACACTATGTCAGCGCTTCAGTGCCTTACATTAACTGCGTCGGGCTCAGGTCGGGTTCGGACATAAAAAGCAGAATTCCTGTCGGGTTCGGGTCGGGCTCGGTTACTACCATCTCGGACTCGGTCACGTTCGGACAGAAATATGCGGCCCGATCCGCACTCTAGTCTGAACCACTCTGAGGCATGTTCTTCTGGCAGTAGATTATTCACTGACAATGAATATACCAGTTAACTGAAATTTTCTGTGTCCGCTAAGAACGATAGTTTTCCCCAGGCTGTTATAACAGTGAATTTACTTGGTACAACATTTTCCCCCTCTTTGCTTGTTTTGAAACAGAGGTATAATCTTGTTTATAGATTAAATTAATGAAATGAAAACCTTTTGGCATTGGCGCACACTTAAATGAGGCTTAATTTGGTGTCTAGAGATACAACCAGACGGTGGTTCCAATTGGGTAATATCAGCTGAGACAGCAGATGATGCAAACACTACTTGGCCCATGTATGATACATTAAAATAAGAGAAAGCTGTGCAAAAGTACAGAGGGTGAACCATAAAAGGCTGCACAACTTTAAATAAAGAGAGGGGGAAGAGCAGAAGAGTGCAAAACTGAAAGTAGTACAGAATAACTGCATTGTTCCCTAGGGGGAACCTCGGGAAAGTACAGAGAGGGTGAAGAGCAGAAGTAGGTTCATTTCAATTCCGTCAGTGAGACCAGAGTGACAAGTGTGTTAACCTAATAGCAACAGAAGGGTGTGTGTGTGTGTGTGTGTGTGTGTGTGTGAGAGAGAGAGAGAGAGAGAGAGAGAGAGAGAGAATGAGAGTGAGGGTTTGTGTGTGTGTGTGCGAGAGAGAGAGAGAGAGAAAGAGAGAATGAGGGTTTGTGTGTGTGTGTGCGAGAGAGAGAGAGAGAGTGAGAGAGAATGAGAGTGAGGGTGTGTATGTGTGTGTGAGAGACAGTGAGAGAAAATGAGTGAGGGTGTGTGTGTGTGCGAAAGAGAGAGAGAGAGAGAGAGAGAGAGAGAGAGAGAGACAGTGAGAGAAAATGAGAGTGAGGGTGTGTGTGTGTGCATGCGAGAGAGAGAGCCTGCCCAGCACTAATTACAGACTTCCAGCCTCTCTCCATCAGGCTATCAAGGGCCTTCAATTAGACGCATCAATTAGGCCAGAGGAAAAAACAGAGAGACAAAGACGAGGTAGGGGACTGTCCTCGGGTCCTGCATAATACATGCTGCTTTCAGCCTTTGAGAGATGGAAAGGAACATTGTAATTGGCAGAGTGTAAATGCATGACTGTCTCTTGCAAAGAGCCAGCCTAGTGATTGCCAAATACAGAAAAACGACCTCCAAAACCTCTGAGGGACAAGTGGGTGGGCTGGGGGGGGGGGGGGCTTCGAAGTCAGCGGCACAAATTTCACTTATGCGCTGAAAAGGGTTGCAAACGTATACGGGACACAATCCAATGAGGACCACTTAGGTGACCATATTCTATTTTGTTTCTGGGGCAGGCCGGAGGATAACCATACAGCAATCTGAATTAAAGAAGTCCAAAACATAGAAGGCAGAAGGGTCCGTCCCTGCCCGGCTACCGCTGTACGAGACAAACCGTTTTTTTTGCAGAAATTTGGCCGATTTGGTACAGCTGGTAGCACTAAATTTGGGGGTACCGAGAGACTCGCCCCTCACAAAATGAGGAGTAACTTGTTTTCATCTGTAGCACATCAATGGCAAGTTTCCAACAACGGCATGAGAAAACGACGGACGGCTGGTTACCCTGCCAAATCAGCAAACCTTTTTTCCAAATAGAGAGGCCTACCTTGACGTCCCGATGAATGACGTTGTTGTCATGGCAGTAGCGCAGAGCCTCAAGGATCTGTCGCATGTAGTGACTGAAAACAGAGAAAAAGGGGTGTTGTGCGGGTGCTTGAAGACAACATCACTACATTGATAACATCACTACATAGACCTAATAGCCTATTTGCTGCATACACCATTCACACGGAATGCACCTAAAGGAATATATACATAACGCCAAGCGTCCTCACAGTGCAACTGAACTCATTTATCCATTGTATCTCACAAACTGGATAAGAAAATGCTGACTTCTAAGGCTGGAAGTATAACTCATTAAAGTTCATAGACATCACAGAATGCGACTAAGGGTCCCTAATTGGTCCAATTTTGAGGCGGCATCAGGTGTATCGTTCATAGGTTGTTCCATCTGTGTGAGATTAACTTGATAAAGGCAGCTGTCCCCGATGGCAGCCGCGTACCTGGGCAAAGAGGCAACTGCCCAAGTCCACAGCTGCCTTAAAAGCATTGTCGGGTATGTGCAGAGTGCCACAAATTAATTTCCTAAATGAAATAAAGTTTAATCTGATCTGACCATGACTGCTCAAGCCATAAAGTACTCCATGCTTTTTCATCACATTATACCGCAAAAACAAGCAGTATATCTTCTAGCCCTGAAAACCCTTCCCAAAATGGTGGAATCAACAAAAACCCAAAAAGGTTGACGATCGTCGGTTATACATTTATGCACGTACTTAAGAATATGAGTCAGTGACGTTTATGCGCTTCTCCCTTATGCCCAATTTTGCTTTATTATAATTTTTTTTCTGGTGCAGAATACAACATAATTACAACATTTAACAACCAGAACTGATGGATTTGCTCCCTAATTTGGATAATCCTACCATTAAACTAAAAGCTGAATGGTGTAAGATGTGATAAAACGCTATTGCCTGTTTATAAACAGCTGAAAATGCACAGGAACAAGAACACTAACAGTCATAAAACAGGTCTGATTAATGCTTAAACACAGCAAGAGGTAAGAGAATACTGATTGCAATTTCGTATACATGGCAACCTTTATTTTCGCATCTACAGTAAAACATTGTCCCCTGACTGCCTGATAACAGCTTCATTATTTTTTATCAGACGGATGAATTACTCTCAAACGGTCTCTGAACTGAACCGAAAAAGCACTTCATTACAGCGCACAACCCTCCCGGTGCATCATGGAAACGTTCGAAATCGCAAAAGGCCGACGCTCCGCCCGTGTATCCAAAAGGGAAGAGCACAGACTGCATAAATAAGCAATACCGAAGATGAATATCAATTGGAATATCTAAAACTGATGGGGTTCTATGCCATGAATGGCCCTGCAATTTCACAAGGGCCTAATTTCCTTTCCCGGCTTTCGACCCATTTTCCAGTCCGTTCATCCTTCGACTGAACTTTAGATTATATATCAGTTTCCTTTCTCATGAATGGCAGTGAAAGATGGGGACAGTATGACAATTTTTATTTTAAGCGAACAATGCAACGGCATTAACAACCATTATCGGCTTTTATAATCCAATCCGCACTGGCAGTAAGGCGGCGCTACAGTATAAGCGATGGAACAAAGAAGGGGAAACGCACTGAACTAATCGCAACTAATTATACCGGTTAGAATTTTACCGCCATTTTTCACTCGCTTCCTTGTAGAAAGGTTTCAGTAGTGGCAATGAAATGATTCACGCTGCCTAATTGACAAGCTCGCTTATACAATACGAGTGCTTCAAAGTTTGTCTCACTCTGGTGCGACTTTTTAACCCGTTATCCACTGGAACATGTTGAATTAAACATCGATCTGCAACCTTTATCAAATATTCCATTTGAGTACTTTGGAACGAGTCACTCTGTCTCTCAATCGAGTTAGATCCTTTGCTACGGGAGCGAGCGGTACATTTTTCCTACTCCAGCCACAAAACACATGATATTTAGGGCTGCAGTCCAGAAAACAAATCTCATTGGCTTGGTAGTCTGGCGTGAAACAAGAGAGAAACCCCAACAGTGACAGGCTTTTTTTTCTGCCCAATTAAAATAAAATGAGTGATCTCTGGTCTCTTTTTTTCCTGTACATTTTTCCCCTATTAAGGCTTTTTAATATTTCAGATTTCACCATCAATTCTTATAGGTTCTATACTTATACGGCTTTAAATAGTTGCAGAATATGTTAGTGGACTATGTATCCTATACTCTCCACCATGATTTCTTTGTTGACAAGATGCAGAATATTTTAAAGTTCCAAGAACAGCTAAAACTACAATGAGAGGCAGAGCCTTCTCCTTCAGAGCTCCCTATTTTATGGCATGATCTCCCTCTGAATGTCTGTTCTAAACTCACCTTTAAAAAGTCAATCCTACAGCTAAAGATGTGTGGGAAGGGTGGATCGGGACCACAGAGCTGTCTGGGGAGCTGAGGCGAGAGCTGTCGCCCTGTCGCTGCACGTGAACGCTCCGGTTTGCCATTCTGTGATGTGTCAGTTCAGCATCATTTCTTTTTTTTTTACCCGGTAGTTTAGTACCTCAGGTTATAATCTGGCCAACCACTCTGTCTATTTGCGCCGATAGATTCCGTGTCACCAGTCTATTACCATTTAGGTATTATTGATACCGGGTCGGCCAGTGGAGGATGGGCTTCTACATCTGGTTTCCCTCGTGAGATAAGAGGTGAGGGATTTTGGAGGTTCAGGCTAATTCTTTCAATTTCCTGTTTTTCTGTAAAGAATCTTTGTGACAGTGTCTGCAAAAAGCGCTATAAAAAAAAGAATTGAATTGAATTTACCTAGATGAAAAAAAATTCTCGCCTCACACATGCAAATTACACTTCCTATATAACAATCTTGGGACCGCAACACAGGCTGTAGATGACAGATCTCAAGCGAACAATTACAGTGCTTTCCAATCGTTCATATTTCCAGGACTTACATGGTGACACGGGAAATAAGACAGGAATTGGATACTTCTTTACTTACAACACAGGCATCTGAGGCTGTGAGTATCTTTGGCCCTAATCAAGGTATCATATCATTCAACTTGAAAATGTGGTGCAAAATGGCTTCCCCTCCAGCTTGAGCTCAGAACAGGAAGGAAATTAAACCTCGATCTTACCTGGCTACTGCTTCACTGTAGACGAAACCAGCATCTGCCCTCTTAACGATCTCGAAACAAAGGTCCGCTCCGTCCATGCTGTGAGGGGTGAGAAAGGTAGAGAGACATTTAGACACTTACTAAACACTCTCACCAAAAGAGCATGACATTTTTGTCCATTCTCCACAGTATCCATTTAAACAGCTGGAAATATATGGAAGAAATTCAGATTAAGCACCTTGCTCCTGGGTATAATGAACCTGCAGCCTTTGGGTTACACACCCAGTTCCTTAACCATGAGCCTTAAGAGACTAAAAGAGTGAGCGTGACCCTACTGGCAACGATCTTTTGCACATTTTTGGTATCGACTCAATCATCTCCAGTACAGTGAAAAGCAGGGTGATTATGGGGCACGGGAGGGGTGCAGTCTCTTTAGGGACGGAGTCCCAACATCTTTGGGAACCCCCGCAGCAGACCTAGGGAGAGGCAGCTGTACTTTAGCAGATAAAAACTCCACAAGCATCCTGACAGGTATGAAAAGTGCGAGGCAGCGATAAGGGGAAGGGGCACATAGTCTCTCAGCATTGAAGACATAAATAAAGCCCGTCTCTTTCAGCACTTCAACAGGAGGCAATCGCCAAGGAGATGGGACGTTATGAGTAAATAAGTAAACACTTTTGAGGCAGTAATATTTGGAGTTGACCACACAAAAATAAAAAATAAAAATAAATGTTTATATACAGTCTGGACCTGAAACAGAATTTGCACTTTTCTTTTGTTGGGAGTGCATTTAGCCATTTTCTTTAAAGAATTCAGAGCCACATATGGATTATATTCCTAAAGACAGTCCTAAATGGTATTACGAGGATCACATTACTAAACACAGGACATTGGAAAGAAAAAGCCATCGTGAAGACTGATGGCATCTAACTAAAATTTTCTCCTGCACAGGGTAGACTTCTATGATAACTCTAACACCCTTTGTCATCTTAATTAGGCTTCATTTAAGTGCTGCTGGTCTCAGCTGTTAACACCAGGCCCTGATCTGCAGCTCTCCATTTCTCTCGCTTTCAAAACGGCGGCACTCTCATACCATTCAAAAGATTCAGCACTCGGGAATTTGTGAAGCTGTGAATTTATGAAGCCGGGTGACCTTTCTACAGTTGGTGGCTTTGGCTCTTGAATGCACTGCAGCTCTGTACTTGCACTGAAATATATTCGTTCTGTACGGTCTGCCGCGAACGCTCGGAACACTGCCCTGGGCCAGGACGCCTGCCAAATAAACCAATAATCAAAGATGATGATTCTGATGGGCAATTTTATACTGTAATTACGGGCTGAAATGGGCGGGATTGTGATTCTGCTTGCTTAACGGATCCTCCCTGGCAGGCTGACGTTGGTGCTGCCTGGGGAATATCCAAAATGGAAGGCATTTTTAAAAATGCACATTGTGCACCACGTTTTTACACTTCAAAAGTGAACTCTATAACAGAAGAAACAGAGTATAAATTTTTGTTTTTTGACAAAAATTGGACTCTAGGGAACAAGCCGAATCTTAGCCAATTGATAGCAAAGCCCCGCTCACCTTGGTTACTGTTGCTACGTTGGACAAGTAATGTGTTGAATCTTTAGATATTTTTCTAAATTTGTCTTGGGTTTGGGGAAAGGGTCAAAAAACCACACCATCTTATATGTATATTTGTCACTATCACAAGTTCCCAATGCACATCTTTTTACCATCTTCCAGCCTGAAACGATTGGTGCTTTTTTGTTGAAATCAATGGTGCGGTGCTGTTCGCCAAACCTTGCACTGTTTGTCTGAAGTTATGCCACGTCACATGGCGCTGTAATGGCGACATGTAGTCCAGCTGTCTCTCGTGTTTGTGTTTGTTAATTTGAATGTGTCTGGCTTTTGTTTTTTTCATGCGCTGTGTCTGTTGTGGTACGGGGAAGCAGATGGAGATTTCTCGGGGCACTCCTGCTGCTCATTTTTATAATATTGACGAATTGTCTAGTCGATATAATTTTGTTTGTGGTTGTCACCATGGAGACACATTCGCATTATGCTCGGGAATGTCCGTTGGATCTGCAGCCACAGAGTTTACCATCGCTCTTCACCGGAGTTGAAGATGTCGGGACCGATCCGAGACTGCGGACAAACTTCAGAAGGCCACCAGGGAAGGAGAAGATAATGCGGAAGAGTGAGACGGCGACTGGGAAGGCTGACGCAGTTCGGTGCTCTGTTTCGACAGTGGACAGAGACAGCAACACTGCGTGCATGGAGGAAAGTCGTGGATGCGGAGTTTGTTTGTTGGACTGATTATGACACTGGACATCTCGGGACAGCGGGGGCTATTTTTAATCATGGCTGTATTCCACTTTAATTCACTTGATTAATGCAATGATTCTATTGGATGTCTTTATTTGATATCTTTGTTTGTGTGAATATGAATATGCCTTTATCCTCTATTTTCTCACGATTTGACTTCTTGAATTTATCCTCATGTTTCATGGTCTAATCATTGTGAACGAAATTAGGAAAACTAAAATTTGTATAACTCTGTTACAGATGTAAGAATTATAGACAAACTGCAGAAATGGAAGAAAACAATTTAAAAATCCAAACTTCCCCCAAAAGCGCTCTCATGTAAATTTTTTCCAAGAAACCCCCTCCCGTCTCCCGTGCTCCGGTCAGTGCAGGATAGGCCCTTGGGGAGAAGTACAGCCTCTTGTAATTGAGGAGAGCGCGTTCATACGTACAAGACTTCAAAAGCCTGTTATATCCCTCGCAGCCGTAATTCCACATTCCCTCGCCCCTCCCCCTCCCCCTCATTCTCTCTCCCAGCATCCCTGAACCGAACAGGACTGAGGTGTAAGGGGAGCCTGCAGGACAGGAATGACTCAAATCCAATTCCCCAATCCAATCACAGCTGTCCAAACGTGCCCTAATGCAGTTACCGCCTCCATGTTCTTCAGTCGGGAGAGGGGTCACGACCTCGCTACAGCGGCGCGTCCCCCAGGCCGGAGCTACGCCTTCCACTTCCCCCCCGCCTCGCACGCGCACAATTACGGCCGCTCTTCCCCACTCCAGGCCAATTCAGCCCAGTCGACTCCCGTAACAGGACTCCACTCTGCACACCGTGCGTCAAGAATGAAACGGCGGATATTATGAGAAAAATGTGAGGAGAGTGGATTCTCGGGCTGGACAATAGGACTCCTGTTATTCCCATTACACAGGTTCGAGGGGTTTATGACAATGATGACTATGTTGAAGACTAATTGTGTGCAAAGTGTCAAATTATAGATCGACAGAGCAATTATCTTAAAGGTGTATTTTTAAGGCTTCTTTATTGGACAGCACAGTGTGGAGAGACAGGAAGAATGGGGGAGCGAGAGAGAGGGAAAGACATGCGGCAGAGGACACACACTTCATTCGCATTTAATGCAGAGACAAAAGTATCCAAGGAGCTTTAGTGATTAAAAATATGAGCTGAAGAGAACTTGCATAATGATGTTCAGCGGTATCCTGCTCTCCCATTTACTCACATACACACATGCAAGCATGCGAGCACACAGAAACATGCACACGCATGCAGGCAAACGGGCATCGGACACTTGCGCGCGCACGCAAAAAAATGTACACGGAAAAAAAAACATGAATATGTACACACACGCAGTCATGCATGTACGCACGCACACACACACACACACACACACACACACACACACACACACACACACACACACACACACACAGCCATCGCAGCTGCACAGACAAAAGGCGAGAGTTCACGGAGCCCGCGGGAAGTGGAGAAAATTCCCAGCAGACCTCCCGACTCCTACCATCATGCCCCTTCGCGAACCGTGACGTAAATCACAAGAGACACTCACAACTCAAAGACCATGTAGAGCATCCCATCCGAGCTGTACGTCTCCAGCAGCTCCACAATGTGGGGGTGCTTCAGCATGTGACAGATGCTGGCTTCTCTCTTCAGATCTGCGGGGGAGAGGGAGAAACAGAGGGAAACGTCAACCCCGTAAACAAGCGAGAAGAAAAACGAACACAAGACCGCAGAGATACGGGAAACGATATGTGCCGAGCCCAACGGCGGTAGAGAGATTGTCCGCTGGATTTCAGGCAAAACCGTTCCAAGGATTTTTGCAGCCGAACACACATACATTGGACCCAACATCAAAACTGCAAAGCCACGTACAGGTGGTGAGGCGCTAACGCCGAGTAATAGCATGTCGGGCAGCCATGCGCGGTCAATGCACCGTGTGTATGCACCGTGACGGGGTCTACCAGCGTCAGTAATTCTGCAGGGGGAATACACGCGTTTCCAATGAAGTCAATACACTCAGGCTTAGCCGGTGTGGGAAAAGGCCGTCTCAGACGTCATTCCAGAACATCACGTAAGTGCTCGATTAGGTTAGGATTTGGTGACAGATACACATTCGGCGACCGGTACATCTACCGTCAGTGTCACGCTCCTCCAACCGCTGGGTTATCATTACTCATGCCCTGCGGATGGGCCAAATGTCATCTTGAAAGAGACTCCTCTTTGCTGAAAATAATGCTTTAACGATGGGTCGCTCGATACCATTAAAATGGCGAACTGTCACTCAGAATGAGGACGGTGGTGACGGGCTGCGTGTTGAGAAAGAAACACTGAGCATTTCCAGCGTTGAGATGGACAGCTCTGACACACGACTAATCCTATACAGACCTATTTATACGTTTCTGGTGCGAGAACTATCACGGGCAGCCGCCATGTACACTGCATCAGTCTGGCTCATACAAGTAAGCTATGGCCTACCAGAAGTGTACCACAGAGCCCGATGATTGGTTGTCGAGTCCAGTGCGGTTCAGAACAGTGCAGGTCTTAGGCCGGCGTTTCCAATTGGTTGCCTGGCCCGTTGCCCCACCCACACACCAGCAGGCCCACGGACAGTCACTTCAATTAGCCTACAGCCAAGATGAACCGACAGAGCAGACAGGACTGGGGGTGGTCCCAGCCCACCAGGGGGAGTAAGGACAGAGGATTGGCTCAGGGGAATAGGCTACACAGCTGCAACTTTGGCATGCTGTCAATCAATCTCACACTCAATTCACCCCATAACCACCACCGGACACACAAACACCTTTTTCACATTCTATATAGCCCCTCTCAGATACCGTGCTTTTCGATCGCGTGCAAAACGGTGTAAAAACGGTGCAAAAAGACAACGGTTTACACATTTTAATAATCTAGCACGTAAAAAAAAAGAAGAAGAGAAAAACATGTTGATCCACTTTCATAACAAAATGAGACTTTCCGTTTCCTTATAAAAATCCAACTCAAAATAACACTGGGCTGGTGGGAACAAAAAGGGTGAAAACTGAGATGAGTTAATTCACTAGGAATAAGAAGTGAAAATTATTTTTAGAGGGCTCTGGACAGAATGCACGGGCAACACTTCACCAAAATACAAACCAAATGAACAGGCAGCAGGTACCTCTCCTGTAAACTATTTGGTTTGAGCCACCAAAATATGACCTGGCTGAAACTAATTGTAGCCTCTTTTTTGTTTTTCTCATTACATTGTACTTGAGAAAATAAAAAAAGACCTGAAGGTAAGCAGTTGTTCTGTCATCCTGAAAAAGCTGTACGATTAAAGATTCAGCCTATGTTCGTACGCGAGGTCACTGAGCATGATGAAACCATAGCCCATTGATGTTTGACATACATACATATTAATTGAAATTTTTTTCCACACTTTGACCGCACTCAGCATGTTATTTTTTTTTCCAGTTCAGGAAAACGGGAGCCGACAGTAACACCATTCCCGGAGCCTCACACTCCAGCGAGCATCCCGCATCGAAATCCACTGATGACGTAGGACACGGCTGTCTTGAGTTAATCTTCATAACCTCCTGGTGCCACCTTCGTCTAGCACGAGCAATTCCTCGTGTACAAACTTGCTCCCATAGGAAACCATCGTATTTCTACCTTGCTTTCTAAGCAGCCCCATGCCGTCTGCCATCCAGCCGCATCACTGCGCTTGTCAAATGTATACAAATGCATAATTTAAAACCTTGTTATACTGCCAGTGAAAAAAATAAAATAAAGGGAATAATGCTGACTCGCAAACGCACGCGTAATACTGGCAGAAAAGAAATAAATAATGCAGCGTCGTGTCTGTCGATACCAAAACTTGTCAGGAGATCCAATGTTTGAGAGATAAGCGGCTAGGCTTTGACGGTACTAGTCTAAGCACCCTCTGCCAAAGCACTCCGCTTTGGAGCAAGCCGTGTTTGTGCGGCGCTCCTGTGTTTGCCAAAGAAAGGCTGCAGTCACCTACAAAGTTTTCAAAGAAAAGGCCCGTGAATGGGTCCGGCTTGTGTGCTTAAAGGTTTATGGACAGTGAGGACTCCATTTTATAAGATTACATCATCCGCGCTTGCTTGGCATATCCTTTCGCATCCAGGGATACGTGTAAGTAGCACAAAGCCTGGGGTACAGTGAAGGTATAATTTGCTTATGGGTTAAATAGTACTACAAGAGGTCCCTTGACTCAGGCCTGCCTGCATTCATGCCAAGTGTAGACGGACACTTGGATTCGAGGCATTAAATGCTGTGCTGTCTGATTAAAAATCGGTGAATCAGTCAAGGTGGGGAATTCATTTTCTAACCATTACATTTTCAGTTGCACAAAATGGCACGGCAAACAGCTACTACCGTTGAGCACAACTTATAACGAGTGCCTCATGGCTGTGCTTCAATTTACAATATAGTTCAGTGGTCCCCAACCCTGTTCCTGGAGATCTACTGCCCTGTATGTTTTCATTCCAACCCTAATTTGGCACAGCTGATTCTACTAATCAGCTCAACGAGATCTCCAGCTGTTGAATGAGGTGTGCTTTGTTAGGGTTGGAGTGAAAAACTACAGGATGGTAGATCTCCAGGAACAGGGTCGGGGACCGCTGATGTAGTTATTTGCCAGATGCTTTTAGCCAAAACGACAAACAAAAAAAATTTAACGATAAGCAAAGACCACTAGAACTAGCGATAGTTGTGCCATGTGGGGACGCATGCCTTAAGACATGCTAAATAAGGGACGGAAGGGTTAGTGTTAGTGGAAGGTCGTTCCACCAACGGGGATGAGGGTGGAGAAGAGCTGGGGTTGCGAGAAGTGGTTGTCGGGCGCTTGAAGAAATAGAACAACCAGCAGGGAGGTGTAGGCCGAACGAAAAGGTCTTGTTTGCTTGTGTATGGAGTAATCATTTTCTGAAGATAGGAAAGGGCAGTAACACTCACAGGTGAGTAAGAAACACACACGCACGCACGCGCACACACACACACTTTCTCTCTCTCTCTCCCTCACACACGCACAATGCCTGTCAGGTATGTTATTCACTACAGAATAAATCCCCGCACACAGACAGACACCCATGACTGGTGTGTGCCTGATCAGGCAATTACACCACCGCCCTCTCCTCTGACAGCAGTGCGGAGAGTAAATTACCCCGGCCTGCTCTTCAGCTGCCTCTCTCATGTGTAATTAACAGCGCTGGCTTTCGGGAGGCAGGCCGCGCTAAAAACTGCACCGTTCGACTCAAAAACAATTGATTAGCGAAGCAGATGAGCTTCGCGGATCCGCTCGAATCAAGCCCAGCACAAATAAAAAATGAATAAATCTTGTTAGACCGTGCTCCGCGTGAAAAGCCGAGCCGAATGCACAAACAAGATTATTTCTGCCATCTCTCAAATGGCTACATGGAGAGGAAGCCTTCCTAAGAGTGCACAAATTATATGCTCTGTGTGTATGTGTACGCGTGCGTGCGTGTTTGTGCGTGCGTACGTGTGTTCGTTCGTTAACCCCTTTACTGTAAGAGAGATCAGCTCAATTAACCCTTTCACCTGTTCAATAGTAATGGCCTTCAGCTCTGCTTGTGTTCCCGACAAAATCCTTCCCCGTCTTCCCAAACATCACATCCGGACATGAGGGGAGGCTGCCTCTGTGCCGAGACACTTCAACCTCCAGCTTCCAGTTACACATCTGTCCATCCCACAGAATACACGTTTCACTGAATCCGGCGAGCGAGATTTCAGGCAAACGTGACTCTCAGTGGTGTCAAGACCGCGAGCGACGACCGTGGAGGTAGCGGGTAGGAAACGTGACGAATTTTGAAAGAATGTTGATAGGTTTTTTTTATTTTTGTCCCTCAAAGTCAACACCGTTTATTGTGCACTCAAGAAAGCTGTTCAACCGACAAAGCTAGGCAACTTCTATCACGCAAAGACGAGAGATGTGTCATGCTGAGCAAGGCTGGTCCACGGTTCAGTAGTTACATGCCTCTACGGTCCATCCCTCACAATAAGCCAAATATGAGAAAAACTAGCGCCGGCTTTGAAAAGTTACAGGCTTCGGCCGACGTTCCGGCCACCCATGGCAATGCGGACGTGTCACGCACATCTCGATCCTTTGAATCACAAATGCGATAAATCTGACCCCAATTGTGCAATGCTGCATAACATTATGCAGAAATTGTGATGTGCTGAGATCTGGGTCGGTTACATATGCAATATACTTACAATTCTTTAGATGCTGGCAAAATTAGGAAAACACATAAATAAATAAACTCATGCAGATCTCTGAGAATCTTACATGAAATTAGCTGCAGATTCTGTTTTAAACAGCAGAAGTTAGAGGTGTCAAAATAATTATTAGACCCACATTTCTTGTCCCCAAACTGGACAGATGGATGTAGCATAGGGCCGTGAGTCATGACTAAATTGCATGAGTGGAGTCTGGAAGTCCGCACCAGATTAACGTACAAAATGAGAGATAACTGGCTGTGGCCTTGGACTAAGACCAAGAACAGTAATTATACACATCTATGAACGATTTCACTAATAACTGTCAAATTCACATACAGGGAAATAACCTGTGAGTAGATGTTACTGTTGGTAGTTGAAGAGAAAAAAATTCTTAAAACAAGTTAAAATGTTAATCCTAATAGTAGCCTATTAAAATGTCTGTGAATATAACATATTTAAATAACTATTTAAACCCATTTAATTTGGCATATAAAGTCTAAAAAACGACTATCATGCTTTAATGTTTGTTCACTTTAATATACAGTCGCAGTCAGAAACCTATCCCATTCAGAGAGTTTGAGAAATAGATGCATGCATCTGGCCTTTCACAAGCTCAGAGCCCATAAACACTATGAATGACAGAGTGAGAGACAGCCCAGGCTGCAAAGGTTAACTTTGTTGGCATGTTGTTCTGAGGAACCTAAGGAAAAGACCAGGTGCATCAGCCTCTCCGGTGCTGTACGTATGTTTAACGTCTGTGCCAAGTCTGATGTCAGTGCTGTTCCACAGCCTGCCACCAGGAGGAGCAGTAGCATGCGGCCTGTGGCTGTTCCGGCACCCGAGAAGGCAGGGTGACAGAGAACAAACGCATCATTTTTAGGTGTGGATTTATGATTACATTTCAGCGCATTCTAGCCTGAGGCTACACCTTGTAAAAACACATCTATTCCAAAAAAACAACAAAAACAAAAACAAAACAAAAAAACAAGTGTGATTAAAATTGCTGACTGAAACGCGCGTGCGCACGTAAAACGTATCAAATTAAATAACTGCCTACTCTGCATCCTTTTGCCGTTTTGTTGCGCAGGCTTGCGATGACTCCCTGTTCGCGCTCTCTTTCTCTCTTTGCACACTGCCCTGCCTCTCTCTCTCTCTCCCTCTGTCTCTCTCTCTCTCTGTCTCTCTCTCTCTCTCTCTGTGTCTGAGTGAGGCTTCCTCCTCCACACCTCTGCACTGTCCCTCGTCACTCCCGCCCGGCGCTCCGTTTCATACAATCCCCCTCCTGACCCCATTTCAGCAGCTGCAACCTAGTTGGCAAAGACTGGCTGTTAAGATTAGCAGAAATACCCCGGGCATGTTTTCATATCAAAGGACATTACGGGCGCAAGGAGGGAGGGGCCGCAGAGGGAAAAATGAGCCTGGGAACGCGCCCGCAAGGGTGGATACTCTGCAGGTTATGGAACAATGAGCATGGCAGCGTTATGGAGGTTATAGAACAATGGGCATGACAACATTATGGAGGTTATGGAACAATGAGCATGACAGCCTTATGGAGATTATGGAACAATGAGCGTGAACACATTATGGAGGTTGTGGAACAATGAGCGTGAACACATTATGGAGGTTGTGGAACAATGAGCGTGAACACATTATGGAGGTTGTGGAACAATGAGCATGAACACATTATGGAGGTTGTGGAACAATGAGCATGAACACATTATGGAGGTTGTGGAACAATGAGCATGAACACATTATGGAGGTTGTGGAACAATGAGCGTGAACACATTATGGAGGTTGTGGAACAATGAGCATGAACACATTATGGAACAATGAGCATGACAACATTATGGAGGTTACGGAACCGTAAGCCTAAGAACATGAAGGTTATGGAACATCGAGCATGGGAACATGCCATAATGGGTGCATACTCTGCATGTTATGGAACAATGAGCATCAGAATATTATGGAGGCTATGAAACAAATTAGTCTGACAAAGTGATGAAGGTTATGGACCAATGAGCCTGGGAACATGCCTTAATGGGTGGATACTCTGCAGGTTCTGGAATAATGAGCATTAGAACATTATGGAGGTTATGGAACAATGAGCCTGAGAATATGCCAGAGTGGGTGGATACTCTACAACAGGGGTGTCAAACTCCAGTCCTGGAGGGACACAGTGTCTACAGGTATTTGTGGTTTCCTTTCAATCAGAACAATGTTTGTGGACTCCTTAGCCAGTCAATGACTTCAATTAATCACTCGTGCTGAAACACACCGAAAACCAGCAGACACTGCGGCCCTCCAGGACTGGAGTTTGACAGCCATGTTCGACAAGTTATGGAACAAAAAGGCTGAGAATGAGCCAGAATGGGCAGGTACCCTGCAGATTAGGGAACAATGAGCCTGAAAATGTTATGCAGGTATGGAACAATGAGCCTGGGAACATGCCTGAATGGGTGAATACCTGCCTTGGGGTCAAATAGTATTTGTTTTGGATTCAAATCCTTTTCTACATTTGACTAAACCTGTCTGGTTTTCTGGAACAAGTGAAATAATCCCAAAAGTGTAAACCCCACCCCTTCGGCTCCTATTAGCAGGCTCAAATACACCAGGCAAGATCAATAGACAGAGACATATCTGAATCCAAAACAAATAATATTTGAACCCAGGTCCGGTACTCTCCAGCATGGATATTCAAATCTGGACCTCGAATCCAAATCCAGCCCTGGTTTTCTTTCTCCCAGGTAATTAACTGAGCAATTAGTGCGACTGATTGGCCAGACTGTTCACACTCGACTACCAGGTAAAGGGAGGTTGGAAAACCAGCAGTTCTCAGACCTCGAAGACCGTGATTTGAATACCAGGGCTCTACAGGCTATGGGGTCCCAACAGCCCTGGGTTCCATACGACATACAGAGCGGAAACTTAGCCTATGAACCTAGATGCAGAAGGCGGCTCTCCAGTGCAAGGAGAAGGTGTTATTACAAAAGCTAGGGAGGACAGCTAATGAACCCCCGTCTCCGGCTCCAGGCAGCAAAATCAATTCAACAGACTGACACCTCAGAGCGGCAATGTGACAATGATTTACTTCTCAAATTTTCAGCATTCGTAAGGGGAATCCTTTTTACAGAAACTTATAAACCGGGCGTAAGATGTACGGCAGACATTTAAAGTGAACGCTCAGGTCTGCATGAGTAGCATACGGCTGCCGACAGTCTTGTATTAGCTGGGAATTCCTGTACTTCGGCCAGAAACGATGAGTTCCATACAGGATTTATTTAAATTGCCTTTTTAAATGGAACACGATTTCTTACAACTTGCATTCACAAAGCCTACCTTCTTCTTTTTTTAAATTTTTTTACCGTGTCTCGCCCTTCCACAGAATTTGGAAAGATTGCTTTTAGTTATTATGCCCCATGGTCCTGGAACCAGCCCCAGGAGGACATTAAGCTGGACTATTTCATCCCTTTAGATGATTTTAAGAGACCTTAAAAACGGATGTTTGCCATTGTTTTATCCGAACTGTGTAATTGTATAATGTATAATGTATGTTTTATCCATAATGTGTATTTGTATAACTTGTGGATTTATTGGTGTTGCGTTGTGTGTGGTGTTTTAGGTTGTAATGTGACTGCTTGTTGGTTCTCTTGGCCAGGGCTCCCTTGAAAAAAAGATGGATATCTCAATGGGACTCACCGGGTAAAATAAAAAAGAAATCAGAAATACAATTTTAAAAAATGCTCTGCTGCTTCCGGGCTTTTGCAGATTGGACTTCCCGAAGTAGGGTTGCTATATGGTTAGCATGCGGTGAAAAAACCTTACACAACCCCCCCAGCAGCAGAGCATGTGTCACTGGGTTGTGTGCCCTGTATATGGGCAAAAGAATGTTAGCAACCCGAGTGTAGTGGCTAGAGTCACATGACCCATTGCAGTATACTCAGCCATGCTTACTTATGCTGCAGCAGGCGGTTCTCGCTCCCTTCCTCTCCCGATATGAACCTCAGGGAGACATTTATTCAGCTGTTCAATATTTACTCTGGCTTTGTGTTCCTGGCAAAAACAGACAAAACTCAAGATGCGACTCAGGGCGGCCAGACTTTCAGCGTTCGACTGCCGTTCGCACAGACGTCTTACACCTCGTTTAAATTTTTCGCTTTACCGAAATCAGTGAAAAAACGTATTACACGCTAATCACGCCAGTGTGCCCCGAGATGAATAGTCAAGGACAAAAAACTAAAACCATCGACAAAAAGCTACTTTTGAGTGCATTCTGGCAACATTTTGCTCAGAATGCCTTGATAGCGTTATTCACATAAATGCAGAAAAGCACCTCCTGAGAGACTTTTTTCAGCTATGTGAAGGCTGAGTCTTTTCTTTCCCGCACACGATTGGGGGAACAAGCGCCCACAAACTAACACTAGCCTGAAGAACTCTCCGGAACAAACAGTGCTTGAGAATGTGGGCATTGTGAGAAGAGCAAATAGGCGCTGCTGCAGGACTTTGGCGTTGTGCAAACAGCTCTTTGGCTGATGGTTCAGTTTATAAGCCATCCCCAGTCTGCAGACTAATGTATTCATCAACAAGAAAAGGCCCTGAATGCATAAACGTGTAAACACCTCAGGATTAGCACCTGAACATTGCCCAGAGGTCTTACACTCATAGAGGTTAGTGTAAGGACATCAATATTTAAAAGGACCATAAGCTGCAGGAGAGAAAAACTGAGCAAATTGCAAAAGTCAGGTCTAATTAAATTCTTGTTTCTTTTATTTAATGTTTCAGTAATTTTGTGCCTGGATATGTCTGGATAGCCTCTGAGGATCTTAACCAGATCGTTGTCGAATGAATATTATGGAATGGAAGAGGTGACACCGTTTGGAGTACCTTGAGAATATATGTTTGCCTGAGGACACAGCGAACAGGTGACAACCTCCTTTCCACTGATTGTTTTGTTAAGAACTCCACTACAGTCCTGGAGCGCCACTTTTTCTCACGGTCTTAAGGCAACACATCCAACACAGGGTGAACCTTCTGACCGTGGCACACTGGCAACATTTGAAAGTTATAGGATGTATGAGGTGACAATGTTTGAGAATGCACATGCAATGCAACTGAGGAGACAGACAGCTAGTAATGATCTCTATTATCAATTCTCTGTGTGTCTCTGTGTGTCTCTGTGTGTCTCTGTGTGTCTCTGTGTGTCTCTGTGTGTCTCTGTGTGTCTCTGTGTGTCTCTGTGTGTCTCTGTGTGTCTCTGTGTGTCTCTGTGTGTCTCTGTGTGTCTCTGTGTGTCTCTGTGTGTCTCTGTGTGTCTCTGTGTGTCTCTGTGTGTCTCTGTGTGTCTCTGTGTGCGCGCGCTTTGGATAAATGGCCATTCTATTGCCTGTGTGTACCACATCAAATTCAGAGATGCGAGAGAGAACACCACAAATCTCCCACAGTGAAGCCGACGACTGCCAGAATCATCTCACTTTCCTCATCCAGCGATTCTGGCAATATTAAAATATGCCCCCCCCTCCCCACCGCCCCACCCCACATTCACTTAACAGACTCCAGGAGAATGCATTTTGCCCTTAAATCTGTTAACTTTTAATATTCCTCCCTGCAGCAGCCCACGCATGGCTCTCCGAACGGGCGGCGACAGCACCGGGCCGCTATACTTTCCAGTAATGAGACGGAATATTCCGGAGAAGTCCATTTCTGAGCATAATAAAGCCCTTTTATTGCACCGAATGAAAAATCTGCCACCTACGCCTGTAACTGCTCTCTCAAAGCCATCCCTCAAGTTAGGAGGAATAGTAGCCATGCCGTTTTCAGACCCGCAGACAACGGGAAAGAGAGGAGTTCCCATATCATCCGATGAGCTGCGTTCTAGACGTTTCCATAAAAATCGCAGATCGCCAAGATCGCGTTCCCTGGATTAACGGCTGAAAGAATGAAAGAACAGAGGGATGAGCTTGCAACGTGAATGAGAGAGACTGGAGGGCGGCTCCAAAGCCATCATGACTGTTAATGACACTACCCAGCTGTGCCGTCACTTCAACATGCTCAAAATCAGGCCAAACGTTACCAAAGTGCTCCCCTCATACACATAATCTATTGTGGGCACTGTAATAACACCAGTCAGAGTAAAACCTCTCTACAGACACTACAATAACCCTGCAAATAACACCAGGCAGAGTACAGCCTTTCTACAGACACTACAATAACACCAATCAGAGTACAGTCTCTCTACAGACACTACAATAACCCTGAAAATAACACCAGGCAGAGTACAGCCTTTCTACAGACACTACAATAACACCAGGTAGAGTACAGTCTCTCTACAGACACTACAATAACACCAGTCAGAGTACAGTCTCTCTACAGACACTACAATAACCCTGAAAATAACACCAGGCAGAGTACAGCCTTTCTACAGACACTACAATAACACCAGTCAGAGTACAGCCTTTCTACAGACACTACAATAACCCTGAAAATAACACCAGGTAGAGTACAGTCTCTCTACAGACACTACAATAACACCAGGCAGAGTACAGCCTTTCTACAGACACTACAATACCCCTGAAAATAACACCAGGCAGAGTAAAACCTCTCAGAATAATGAGGGAAAACAGAATTAAAAACCAAAGAGAGAAAACAGAAAAAATGAGACAGCAGAGAGAGAGAGAGAGAGAGAGAGAGAGCAAGAGAGCAAGAGAGAGAGAGAGAGAGAGAGAGAGACATTGAGGGCTTGTGCTGCCAAACAATGAAAGAAAACACAGTCGCCAGCTTGTTCGCCGATAATGCCCATGTTTCCACAATCTCCACCCAATATTCATTAAATGGCATGACAGTCCACAAAAAGCCTTTAAGGTGACCAGCGGTCTGGCTTCAATAGCAGAAAGCATTTTCTTCAGGGAGCAGCTCGGGGAAACTGCTTACAGACAGTTTGATTAATTAAATGTCACTGTTCAGACAGGAAGGAACAAAGCATCTCTGTTCATGCAGTTTTTAACCAATCGCCCTAAAACAATAATCCAGGCAAGAGTGCGACAACTTTTTAATAGCTGTAGCCTTTCTCATTTCTCCGGAAGCTTCTAGAATTTATACCAGCCTGGGTGATAGTGACATTTAGCGTTCAAGCAATAACTATGAGAGCAGTCAGGGATAAGGGGAACTCTGCAGGGCACATGGAAGAGCCAATCAAAACGTTCATCACCCTCCTGAATTGGCACATCCGTCTCCTTTACACAGGTTACCATCATGTGTTCATATAAGGTCATTCAGATTGGCCTTTTAGTCACAAAGTCTATAATCCATAACTTCAGTCTATGATCACAATAGCTTGTCCTGATTATTGACTTCATTTGGAGGTAACAAACACCAAGTGTGCAGATTGAGCAGTCAATTGAGCATGCGATTTGTATATTTAATGGCCGGATTCAAAAGACAAGGTGCTATCCAGAGTTTAACAGAAAGGTGAAAGACTGGTGTAAAAATAACACAATTACTGCCGATTGACTGTACCTGATGCCCAATGACCTTGATTCCAGGGTGTCAAGACGAACCCACCATGACCCAGGACCCTGCTGGGATATGGTCAGGAGAGGGGCGACAGGACCCTTGGGGTGAAACTGACCCGTTGGCCTCTCTGGGCAGGTACGAGTTTTTGGGTTTATGCTTCTCCAAAGCCCTGACAAGGTCAGAATATTCTTGAGGTGGATTAGCCCTATGCTGAAATGCCCTCCTACCAAAGAACTATGAAGTAAAAATAAAAACACAACAGCCGTGCTCCCAACTTCAAAATCAATGTACCGTAACGTCGCTGTCCAGTCTGTACCGGCTGGCTGCGTTTTATTTTTGCGTTTGGAACGCAATCAGGAGAAACACAAGGACAGAGTGTAGCTGTGCGTTTTGACCCCTTTCTGCCATCACTACGCGTTTCCTTCGCATCTTAATCCCGAGCCTGACGTAATCCCAGCATGCCAAACCCCTCAAGGCAATAGTTCTGTCTTCCTGGGCCGATCCCACCGATATGGCTTCTCCACAGAGATTTGACTCCTGCTTCTCTCCTTTTAAACTAATCTCTCCCTCCCCGTTTTTATGATTTTCTCCCCATATGGAGTGTTCAATCGGGCCGTCGGGGCACATCAAGTCGAGCAAAGCGGGTGGATCTGTTACTTAAATGTGAACAGAAGTTGTGACTTCAAGGCTTTGGGGGTTTCACCAACTAAATTCAATAGCTACATCCCTGTGTCTGTACTGGTGGGCTACAGCTATCTGTCACGATGAAGGAACCAAACACTGTGGCGTTTTAGCAAATGAGGCGGGGTTTAAGTCGACCACCACCCTCCCAATTGCTGTGCTTATTTAATCACTGCTTCAACAAGAGATCAAACCACCAAGTGGGCATTTACCTTAATGTCATTGAGTTGCAGAGGTAGGACAGCTAAATTCACTACGACTCCGGAGTAGAAGACAAGAAATGGGTCTCTCGGGCTCGATTGATGGACATCCCTTACATGTCAACACAACTCCCATTACCCAGAATTCCTCTCGCGTAGACCTGTGTCACAACAGGAAGCAGGGAGCAGACGGTGGCAGCGACCAAATTTTGCTTCCCCCTTCGATTCAGAGCAAAACAGGCTAAAAATGAACGTGCAATTTCAAACTGTGGTGTGTGAGTGCATGCATTTCTGGAGCAGGCTGATGGTGGAGTCCATACTGCGCACTCAATTATCGTATTGCCATTTGACAGGGCCTCATTGCACATCGATTTTATATTTGTGTCTCATTAGACATGAAAGTACAAAATGAACATTTTGAGACCAAAGGCTGTCCTTTTTAGGTTCCTGACATGGGAACGTGTGAGAAGCAGGCAAAGGGAAAACGGTCTCCCGAACACGGTGTTCAAAGCGTAAATCCACGCTCGGATAATGACAGCCTATTACCGAGTTACTGTTGAGTAGAGCATACTTGGCGGTTCCTGTGCTGTGAAACCCTGGAGACTCTTACAAAGCAGGCACCTGAAAGTGCATTCAGGTGACTGAAACGTCAGTATCGTAAGAGTCTTAGCGCTGCGTTAGCGGCAGATTTCACCCACAGGACCGGAGAGCAGAGGCCTGCATGCAGAGGAGGGGGGCCGGGCTGGGCATGACGTATTGGGGGCAGGCACAGCCGGTCCATGTGGAGTTTCCAGATGCCATGAAAATACTCTCTTCTCTAGAGCCAGAAGGTCCTGGCTCCCGGCCTCGGACTCTGTGAAAAGTCGCTACTACAAACAGCCCTGGTCACTAACAGGATCTTGGACAGCGCCGTACTTCTGCTGCTGTGCACTGCAGGCAAGGAATGGATAGAAAGAGGTGCCAGCTGCACACTAGCCTAGTGGTGGGCTGTGGGCCGGGGGCGGGGGAACTGAGGCCTGCAGGGGAGCAGCGTGGCCGCGTGACCACGGCCCTCCGCTCTCCCCCCGCGGCCAGAACGGCTCACGGCAGCACGTAGACACGGAAAGCACGCTACAGCCCGCGTTTCACCAGACCAGTTACAAAATAGCCTTTCTGCGCTCAGCCACTGAATCCACGGAAAACACCTCTAGTAGGTGCTGCACCATATCAAACAAAGCCGCGCGAGCCTCCTCCTCTCACATATTCCAACTCAGTAGCCTGACGTGTTTCCCTCTTAAAACACAACCTTAAAACACCGCCTTATTTCTCCCTTCACGAGAAAATTACCGCAGGACTGCAGAAAGCAAACAACTTAATGTGCAACTTTATGCCTCTAAATCATCCGCCATATATTTACCCAATAGCCATTTTGCTAACGGCAACCCTTCAGGGCTAAAATCCCTCAAATCCTGGAGGGCCACGGCGCCTGCTTGTGTTTGGTGTGTTTCAGCACTTGGGCTCTTAAGTCTTTGATTAAATAGATTTCACACACCTTGTTTTCAAGGCCTAAACCGGCAGCTGATAGAATGGAGACCCTCGAGGACGAGCATCTTATGCAAATGCAAATAAAGCACTTTGAGTAGAGAGAGAGAGGGGGGGGGGGGGGGGGGGGTGTATATACTCTGCACATCGCCAATGTACCTATATAACATCAAATACAGTAAAATACGCCCAGTTCATTCCCCCATGTTTCCTTCCTCTTGCTGTAAAACCATATTCCATTCCATCAATGCCAGTCAATCAACTGTGACTTTTTAATGATTTTATGACCTGAGGGAGAATGAAAAATCATAAATCAATAGATACAGATTGTTCACTTTCTTCTGTATTATTCCGCTAAATCTGTGTTGCGGTCCAAAACAAACAGAAACACCGGAAAAAAAGGAAAAAACCTGTAATACGAATGGGTAGAGCGATAAAGGGGCCGTCGATACCGAGCTGGAAGCCAAAAGCATTAAGAAGGGTTCGCCAAGTCCCAGGGGGCTGGAGGGCTTTTCCAAAGAGGCTTCACAAAAAGTCTGCTTTCAGCTGGGAAAAAATGGGGGTGTGGGGGGAGCTCAACAGAACAGCACAGCCTCGAACGAGCCGTTTAGCGGCGCGGGTTTATACAGGCTCCAAAAATAACTAAAGAAATAAATAAAAACAAATGACAAATGCTTGTCAACTCAACAAATGCAGACAGTGTGGGTGAAAATTGCTGTAAAGGCGGTAAAAGTTGGCTTCGATCAGAAAATGTTTTTATTTTTTTATTTTTTATCCCCCAGGTGCTACTCTACAGATTGCATGCCTTCCGGACTGAATGAGCTGATGAAAGGGTTAATCATCCACCCCACCCCCCGCCCCCCCCCAATCAAACATCAGCTGATTGGAACAGCAAACCTGCCAATCGGCTCGGACCAGTAATGTACATTTACATTTGGTTACTTAGCAGACCCTCTTACAAAAGCGCAAACACCACGGGTTAGGCAAAGAGCAGAGATGATACATCTCATCTAAACTTGAAGTACCGTGACAGGGACTTGAGAAGCAGAACCCCTTTCTCCCCCATTTTTAAATGACAAAACCATTGTAGGCTTGCATAATCTTTATACATAAGTATAAATTAAAACTAAATCAGAATAAAGGGATGACATTAAGGGTATAAATCGTGCACATTATGCGCACACACGTAGTCATTGTTATCCGATTCAATGTACCTCCTATGGACTGTATAGGGTACTGAACCGTGGCTCAACACGGTCAGGGACGCGGTTAAAGCAGTCTCTTTTTCCCTAATCAACTGTATGTAGGAGGATGAAAGCAGACCGGCGCTGCCAGGCCAATTCGTTTTAAGTGTTGTGCTAATTTAAGCGCCTGCGATGTCTACCCCTCAACAGAGTACAATTAAGAGCCGTACCATTTTGGCTGTGCTCTTCAGGAACCCGATAACCCATCTCAGGGCTCACAGCTCTCAAATACACCCCTCCGGTTATTCCCCCGTCCAATCTCCAATCTCTAATCTCCCAAAATGACAACATCTACAACCTGGATTAACCTCTCTAAAGGAAGAGAGTCCTAGGTATGTGAAGGACGCCAAAAACAAGGCTCTTTTTCCGTGGTCCGTACACCAACTGGAACCAACCGCAGCAACTGGAATGAGCATTAGGTGGTAGTAATCTAAAGCTGTGGGTCGGAGAGCTCTGCAACATGGCTGATATTTCAGCAGCTGCCCCGAGGAGCATGGCTCACTCCTTCACAGTGTGTAGCTCAACAGCACAGCAGGAGAGAGGAAGTTACATCATAGTAGCAGAGAAGACCACCATTATGAGTTCTGTTATGCACACCTGAATTGTAGTTAAGATGACTAGCAAGTATGGTCGCCTCGTCATAAGCGCATTCCAGACTGCAAGTATGCAAACATCAAGTATATACTGTAATCTCTGGAAATGTACTTACACGACAAGACCCATAATTTTTGTATGCATTAATGCATATTTGTACTCTTCCCAGACATCATTGTGCTAAACATTATTGTGCAACTACCGTTTACCTTCACAATGACAAGCAAAACCACGGTGAATTATTTTTTCTGATTTTACTGTTATTAAAAAAACTTACAAAGAGCAAGTTACTATATTTCTGATATACATCATGAAAAATATTGAATTGTTTGTTAAGTGACAGTAAAATAACTGCAATAAAATAGCCACAAATTAGCTAAGCACAGTACACTTTTGCTTTTCCGGTTAGGTCAAAGGTGGTCTTAAGCTAGTGATAATGTATTCAAGTGTGTTCCAAATATAATGATGCATACGCTTGCAAATTATGAAGTACACTCTGGCTAATATGCTTGAAAGAATTGACTCTTGAGTATGGAAGTACACAAAAAATAAGTGTGCATAATGGAACACAGCCAATGTCACATCATCATAAAACAGTAAGTGACAGAGATGAATTGACTGGAAATGTCATAAGAGGTTGTTGGCAGTGGGGTGAGGTTGGGGGGATGGGTCTTATTTATCCATTTTATGAGCAGGGCATATTTCATATAGTCAATTAATAAGCATATTATGCACCTGATGTTTCGAGCTGTGATCATTTCATGACTCAGCGACTCTGCAGTGATCTTATGAGGCTGGCAAACAAAGACAAGAATTATATAATTCCCTTTAATAACAGACTGCTGTCTTCCAGAATTCAGTCACTGGAAATGCTGAGTGCTTAACTTCCCTTTGATTTCCCTTTAAACACAAAACAAACAGTTTCCACTTCATTATGAACATGGGCTAATGAACGCAACAGTTCAAAGAAAAAGGTCATACAAGGGTGTTGTGTGGGACTGTTAACCCTTTCTCTCGAAGAGGGGGGAGGGGTGAAGTTTGAGGGGTTTACCCACCCCTACTGTAACCGGGGGGGCACTTTGGGGGTGGGGGGGGGTGGTGGTGCGCAATGTTCTTACAGTGTCACACCAGATTCCACCGGATGAGGGTGTGCCAGACCTGGGATAAATGTAGTCTTAAATATTCTTTGTGAAAAGTAACTATTATTTAAAAATATGAATATAAATTGAAATACAATATATCGGAAATAAATTATTATTGAAGAATAACGAAATACCATTTGTTAGTTTTGAAAATGCTTGATCCCAGAAAGAAACCATTTGAATACGTTCCATGAAGCAAAGGTTTTTCAGTAATTACTGAAAATTATACAATTTCACTGATACTGTGCACTTTCAGTACAATCCTATTTTATCACTCACAACAGGAAGCAAATACCAGAACTGTGAATGTGGAAAAAGTGTTGCGACTACTCTGGTACTCTGACACTAGCAAACCACAGGTGAAATGGAACAACAATGGGAACCCTTTAGTGAATTGGTGAACGAGACACAGAACTCTTTTCACGACCCATCAATGTTTATTTACATTTTCGAAGACTCTCACATTGTCTTTTCCTGTCTCATGAGGAGCACCTGATGCTTGGTCCACACTAGTTCAGGTTAAAGCTCATGTCATGAGATGCCTACAGAAAGATCATCTGGTTGTCCTGTTCCAAGTCGCAGCCACCCAGCGATGTCATACTCGGTTTAAATGTTTTTGAGGCTGAAGCTTTGACGGAGAGTAAATTGGCTCATCTGGCTAGAGAGGGGGCGTGGATTTGTCAGTGGGCCAGTCATGGGCTCTGCCACCTGTTTCTACGGCGACGCCTGTGATGTCAGCAGCCATTTACTTCTGCTCAAACTGGACAGGCGAGCGTGCATTGGACCCGACAGGCTGCACGTCGATACGTACATAAGGAGTTAGCAGAGTCTAGAAGCCTGTCACAACAATTTTACTTGAAATGAAGTATGTGCCACGTGAATAGTCACTAACCCTTCCACATCTTTCTAAAGCTCAGCGTAGCATTGTCACTGCTCGTCTACCACCTACTTTAGTGGCACTGAACTTAAATATGTATTTATGAGTGATTGATTTTGGCCTAACGGCTTTTCGCTCGTACATTAGCAGCGGCCATTGAGAGGCACAAAGACGGCCTGTTGTGGTCGGGTGGTTGCTGTAAAGACGGAGCGAAGATCTGTGTCCAATAATGAGAGCCATCTCAGAGCAGCCTGAGGTCCCCGTTTCCACTTTCCACTGACAGAGGGGATCAGGCCCTGTCCGCATTCACAGCAGCCCGTCTACCTTATTAAATACAAACCCTTTATTTGTTCTACATGGCAGTTCCTGAGGATTTGTTTTAGTCAGCAGTCTGGAGGAGCCCCTTTTCCACAGAGGAGTGCTTCCTCTCTGTCTGTGTGTGGCCCTGTGGCCTACTCCCATTTCACCTATCTTTAATTCTCCCGTTCTATGTCCTACTTCTGCGCCTTCCTCCCACTTCTGTGGCTTTTTCATTTTTAGACCCATTCAGCCACCCCCTCTCTCTGACCGCACCACCCTGCTCTGTTCGGGGTTTGTGACTATCTTTCCCTCTCTCTCTGATCTCTGGATTTCTCTTTCAGCCTCTCTCTTGGAGCTCTCTCTCTCACCCTCCCTCTCTCTCTTTCACAGAGACAGGTGCTGCACACAACTCAGGTCTGTGTTAGGTGGAATAAGAGCAAATGTCTGGCTTTCCTGAAGATAGGAGATACCGTAAGGATCGGCTGTTGTCAAATGTGGGTGTCGGGTTGGTAAGGCAATAGTTTCCTCAGCTTTATGGTGCTTTGAGGCTGTGTGCATGTTTGTTGACCGACTGCACTTGATTGTGTGTGTGTGCATGTTTGTTGGCTGTGTGTGTGCATGCGTGTGTAGTGTTTCACGGTGAAGAGGAAGAGTGTTGCAGGGCGATCACAGATGGCGCAGGGTAGGCACAATACCTAGAGGTCTGCCAACACCACCTGGCGCATCACAGCATCCTGTACGCCAAACTCCCAGAATTCCCTGCCCCAAAAAAGCCACTCTCCACCACACACAACGTGCTCTACAAAAGCTATAAAGGATACAAGAGAAAAACATTACAAAAAAAACATAACTCTCTCACATTTACAGGTAGGCAAACTAAAAGTCTGAACTAAGAGTTCAGAAGCAAAAAAAGCTTAGCGTTCCTTGCTGCTCCATCACCAAGAGGATTTTATTCATTCCTTGTGGACGAATACCAAAGAAAGTTGTGGATAAGTGCTATTAGGAGAGATAAAGGAGAGCGGTTTGTTGTGAAAAAGGCAGCACTTTTGTGCAATAGCAGTTAGTTGCAGGTATTAAACCCTGCTACGACAAGCACCATCAGAAGACTTAAACTATGCTATCTACAAAATCTTA
This sequence comes from Ilyophis sp. 1 JC-2022, assembly GCA_022702515.1. Classification (NCBI taxonomy): domain Eukaryota; kingdom Metazoa; phylum Chordata; class Actinopteri; order Anguilliformes; family Synaphobranchidae; genus Ilyophis; species Ilyophis sp. 1 JC-2022. The sequence continues at coordinate 77,893,091 of CM040397.1, read as the reverse complement.
AAAGGCAAATAATTGCTTTAAAAGAAAATATAGTTTATCATACAGAAGCATTTAGATTCAAGGGTGTTTAAAGTAATAGTTATGTCATACTTAATGAAACTCCCATTTTAATAATATGGTTGAGTGAACACACTCAACCTATCACTAGTTAGCCAGCTTTAAATTAGCCAGGCTGGAACGAATACAAAACATAAGACCATCGTCCATATATACGGTATGTGTGTGTGTTTGTGCATATGTGCATATGATATAAGTATCATAGAAGTAGAGCTAATGTTACTTTTGACTCAAAATAATTACATATTATGAAACAAAAGCTTAAAACAGGATTCACTCACTAACAAACATGCTAATGATTAACACTACTGCTATGATGTTAGTTAATTAAACTATTGATAAAATATGATTTAATGACCTTTCAGCATTTTAGCTAGGTTATTGACGTAACATTCAAATGTTTATGAGTGCTTATGTAGCATCTCTCTGCTGAAAATAATTAAAAGATTAAAACTGGTGAACTGTGGCTGCTTTGCACTTGGAGAAGAATATGCACGCAGTCTTTTTTGTGAATATCTTAAACAAAATGGGGTCCCATCGATATTTGAGTGTAACAACTATAACAAGGGACATGGCAACTTCAATGGGAGCTGGATTTCTAGAGGCGAAAAAAGCATGTTGGATGGAGCCTGTGTTAAAACTCAGACTATGACTACGACACATATAACGTTAGCTCGGATTTTGCTTCCTGTCATTAAGCTAGCTTGGTAAAATATTTGCTAACCATCAATTTGCTGTGGCTTTTCGTATCTCCAGATGCAAATCTTAATGTTTTGTTGCATAAACAGAATTAGAAGCATGAAATGTCAAGATTGTGTCATTAGCTCGCTAGGCTAATCATGATAGCCTTTCCTCTGCCTGCCTGCCAACCTTCATAATTAAAAGTAAATTGCTCAAAAAAGAACTTGTGGCCCTTGTTGATCTTCAACCACCTCACATCACCCTGAAACTCGTCAAAAACAATGCAGAAAATGTCAGACATTGTGACTCTTGGGAGTGATGTGAGGAACAGGGAAAACACACAAGCCTCCTAAAAAGGGAGGGGGTTACTATGAAAGCTCTGATTGGAAGAGAAGAGACATAATTCCTGGGAGCCCAGATTCAACCAATGGAATACCTGGGGGTATGCAGTGCAAGACTCCCAGACTCCCCCCTCCCTACATCTGTTCTTGCTGCGACCCTCTCCACTCTACCCTGGGGGCTACAACAGCAGAACAGAGACACAGAGGAGCAGGAAACGTAATTATCCATAGAAAAACAAAAAACTAAATGAAAATGGAACGACTGGCTCCATGATGAACCTTAAGCGCCTGTACCCATTCCAAAATGCTTGCTGGGAGCCCCGTCACGCCCGCTCCACTTTATGACTTCCCAGAATCCCTTTCTGCCGCACTTATTAGTGGGGAACATGCTGCATGCTGAGCTTCTAAATTGCACCCAGAACCAAGAGGCACCGTTAAACGGGTAAGTGCATATTCAAAGCTGCCGGCCTCTCATGACTTATGCTTTTTACAATAATATACAAAGCTAAGGAGGCCTTCAGAAACGCACTGCCGATATATGCATTTGCTTAACAAAAGCGTCAAATCAAGCAAGTCTAGATGGTCAGCATCATAGTCGACCAGGTCTATCTGAAGGCTTGAGTCACCGCATGTGATGGGAAGGTGTACATATCGCACCTCAGTATGCACACGTGTAAATGTGCACGTATGCACTTATGTGTCTGCCAGTGTATACAGCAAATGTGCATGCAAGCCTGTGCACATGTGCGTGATATATAAGTATGTATGTGTGGGCATATGCGTGCGTATAGATTAGTGTGCCTGCGAGTGTGTGTGAGCGTGCGTGCGTGCGCTCGTGTGAGAGCAAGGGGAGTTCTTAGCCGGTTTTACTGTAGCACAGCTTTAGTGTTTTCAGACTGGCACAGATTTGGAGGAAATGAGCTCTGAATCCTGCAGCAGTGTGCAGTAATGCAGGGCCTGAGGCCACGGCCTCGTCCACAGAAAGCCGTCCCTCTGCTCATACCAAGCAGCACGACAGCAGGCCTCGCGCAAAGGGGGAGAACCCCCAGGTAGTCTCAGCGACCTTCCCCCCAAAAAGCCTCATAATATACATACATACATAATATACTGTATCTACCAGGGCTGTGCTCAATTTCATCGCATCTCAGTTCATTCAGGAAATTAATTTAAATCCCATTAATGCATTGAAAAATCTCCATAGATCATTGCGGGAATTTTTCGATCCAACAATTTAATTTCAAGACATTATCTGTATACATAAGTTCTGAAATAAGTAGATATTTCATTATTCAACGTTGTTTTTCTCATTTATATTTTTATCAAGCAATTACTTACAAGATGCAGGGCTACCATTTAAAAAAAATAAAGTCCTTATCGAACGGTTTTAGCTCCTGTTCTTTTAGCTCCTTGCATCTCTTCTCTCTTCGCTAATTTCCTCACATTTAATTCACCTGCATGGTGGCAGTTGGCCTATTATCAAAGCCGCTCCTCGCAACTCTCTCCCAGGTAGGCCTCCCAGGTAGCCCTCATGAACTTTGAGAATTATCAATGCCCTCCGCAAAGTCTTGCAAGCTTTTCAATTGTGCACTCGTATTAAAATAGCCTTCACCACAAAATGATTAGACTACCGCTTTGGAGAACAAACTTCAGCCTTCAAACATTATTGCATAAGAGATGAATTCATAATTTGTCTTTCGGGAACTATTGACGCAGCTCACCTACTGAGCTTGTGAACTTTAAATTGCCGAGGCGGAAGAACACATCTTTGGAACTCATCTTTTGGAAATTCGCTTTTGCCTCAGACACGGTAGCATTCTCTGATCATTGGAACGCTTCGACGTGAATGCAAATCAGCCCAGAGACATCCCCAGCTTTGAACGGCTAGTCCAATAACGGCGAAGGGAAAGCTCAATTCACAAAGTCGGCGCGTTTTCATCAGCAATCAGAACCTGCCGTTTTTAATGCTGTGCACTTTATCTTAGGTTGCCCAAAATCCCTCGTTGTAAACACCGAGAACAAATGCCTCTGAAAAATCAAACAGGCTGGGAATAAAAGTTTAAAGGTTTCCATTAAATCTGTATTTCCAGCTCGCAGACTGGTGGCTCGTTTCCCCTTAACTTCTAGGCATGTCATTTCGTCTGTATTTCTGTTGTGTATTTTATTATGTAGTTGTGTATTGTATCACCCTGCATCCTTCACAAAATCTGAAACACCACTGCAGTTTTCCCCTCAGAATGGAGTTTTATTTTCTGCCAGGGCGAAATTAATAGTCTTGTTCTTCAGTATTTTACCCACTTGTTAAAATATCTGCTATTATCCTCTGCATCCAGCATTTTAGCACATATTTACGTGTAATAAGCATTTCTCTGTGACATCCAGCAAGCCAGAGTAGGTTGCACGGGGTCCATGTCACAGTTTTTGTTTGGGTGTAGATAATCATTACTTCACTGGGTATGCTTCACTGATGGATGTAACATGCGCAAAGTGGGCACTATGCGTGTGGTGTAAATGTGTACTCAGTCACCCAGAAAAGAGGTGGAGTGAGATGTGACTCGGGGAGAGAGAGAAAGAGAGTGTGTGTGTGTGTGTGTGTGTGTGTGTGTGTGTGTGAGTGAGACAGTGAGAGCGAGAGTGAGTTCCAGCCTCTCTCCATCACTCCATCAAGGGCCTTCAATTAGACGCATCAATTAGGCCAGAGGAAAATACAGAGAGACAAAGACGAGGTAGGGGACCTGCATAATACATGCTGCTTTGGAGTTACTTGAAGTATATGTTCGTGACCTTACCCTCTGTGCTCAGACCAGGGCTGGAAGTGAACTTCGCCACGTCCACTATTTTTACAGCGAACTGCTGGCCGGTTTCTCTGTTGATGCATCGTCTCACCACACTGAACGGACCCCTGGAGAGGAAGGGAGAGAAAGAGAGAGAGGGTTAAATCTCCTGTGTCTCACAGCTTTGTCACCACACCTCGCATGAATCAGAATTTCCAGAATTCCATTCAACACACAAAATGCCATGGTGTCACATACAAATGTCTATTCTCTATTCAAACCGTTTGTCCTTTCTCTCCAGTGTGTGCAACTGGCATTTGTGTAATAGAAAAACAATGAAAGCTCAAACGGGGAGGCTCATTTAGCGTCGGAGAGACTGGTGCCCGTTTGTCTTCTAATTGAGCCATTGTTGCTGCAGTCGCAGGCCAAAAGCTCCAACGTCCCAGCACAAACCACAACCTTTACAGCAGAGATGTCAAACTCCAGCCCTCGAGGGCTGCAGTGTCTTCTGGGATTTGGTGTGCTTCAGCACTTAAATGTTTCATATAAGACAGCGATTGGCTAAAGAGTCCACAAGCATCGTTTCCAAAGCCTAAATTCGCTAACGATTAAAAGGAAACAACAAAAGACCATGACCCGCCAGGACTTTTTGTTCGAGAACCCTGACTTAGACGTTACCACTCCTGGCTTTTCCAAACAGACCCTAAAACAGCATGTTTTAATTGCACGGCAGATGTTTCTTTTTGTAAAGTTTTAACAGCCTTGTTTGTTTACCTGCTTGCATTAGTGACTATAAAAAGTAGCCGTACTTGGCAAGACGTCTCGCCGTTTATAAACGCGCCGTACGCGGGTGGTCGGTTGTTAAGAGAAAAAGGTTTTAACCTGGTCTTTGATTGGTTCCTCTCATTCAGAGCACAAGGATAAGACAGGGATGCTGTAGCATTAATTCCAGGAAGAGGTCGCCCCCTGATAGGGAGCAGAGACTGCACAAGAGCCGTTTACATTATGCGCATGGAGAGCCAATGAGCCAAAAGCTGGAGGGAAACCAATCAGAGCCCACTCTCCCATTTATATGAAAGGAATAGAGCCCAGGCTTCCAGAGAAAAGAACTGAACGATCAGAGCGTATACTCCAGTTTATCTTGACAGAACTCACCAATCAGAACCCGTCCTCCTGTTTACGTGAGAAGAAAGTAGCCAATGAAAAGTGATTGGCCTGCACGGAGAATTCCATATGCAAATAAACCCGGTCTTCGCCGTCATTTTGAAAACAAAATGCAAGCAATGTTAAGCATTCGCAATTAAGCGCGTGTCACCACGAAAACAGAAGCGTGAAAATGAGTTCCCTTGGCTAGAGGATGAGGTGAGCCTGGTGAGGTAATCATTTGATCTCTCGTCAGGCCGGGTGGACAGTGAGGGTCATGGTTCAAACACCCATTGAACTGGAGTTCAAACTGAAGTTGTTTAAAAAACGTCCATGTGGGCTAACCTCAGATAAACTGAAGAGGCCTTTTGGCGGGGAGTGTTGCGAATACCTTGGCTCTAGCTCATTCTATTAACTATACAGAGTTTTATTTACTACCAAAACTAAATATTTACAGGCGTATTGTACATGCACAGCACACAATCCCACAGACATACAGGCTGCTCACACAGAGATATAAGCTAGACGTTTTAAGATAAGACCGGGCTCTTAAACTAGGCCGCACACTATCATCTAAGCTGTGGAACAAACTGGGGATACTAAAATTGCAGACAAACAAAAAATAAATCAAATCTGAAAACTACAATATGCTGTGGAAGGGATGGGGTGCTCTACATGACCAAAGCATTTCACCTTATCTTGGGGGAAAAGAGTATAAGCCTATTCAATGGTGAATACGGCACTGTCTGTAAACTGATGGCTTTAATGCGCTCATCTAACTTTGATCTCTAAATTCAGTTCATGAATTTGACAGTGGAGAGTTTACTTTGACAGACGCCGATTAACAGAAACAGACATTTCCAAAGAAACCGACCAATTTAAAAATGGAGCCGCCCACTGCAGAAACGCCCGCAGAAGAACTTGAGACCAGGCGTACTCAACAGAAAGACTTGTCTGAAGCATCTGCTAATTATCCTGATATACCGTTAATGCACTTCAGAGAGGGCCTCTGCTTTCACAAACACAACCTGCACAAACAGATGGACGGTGGGCTCAAGCCGCTTACTGTCACAGCGGTGAGGTGGTGTGGCACGTTGCCCGGACCGGGACCACCACGTAGCCAAATACCGCCTGTGCCTCCACCCACGGCGTACTGATACGGTCTACCCCTTCATCAATCTAAATCAGTGGTGCCCAATTATGTTCCATGGAGTGCCGAGAGTATGCATGTTTTCATTCCAACCAATCACCTCACCTGCTGATTTCAGAACTACTGTCTTCCTCCCAGCCCCCACTCAAATACTGCCTGCCCCTCCATCCACCTTGGACCCAATGAAATACTGTCTGCGTTTTCATCCATCCGGCATCCACTCAAATACTGCCTGTATGCACAAATATTTCTACACCTACCCTTTATCCATCTAAATACTGCCCATCCCTCTATCCATTCAAACACCACTTGACCCTTCATCCACCCTACCTCCGGGTGTGTGGGATAGTCTCCATCACACACACCCTGTATCCATCCAGATACTGCTCATACATTCAGTTTCCAACCAACCACTGCCTTCCCTTGCACCCACATACATCTTCATAAAAATACTACCCCCATATCCATAATTCTCCCTCTCTATCCACCCCAACATTGCCCCCATATCCATGCAAAAACTTCCACGACATCCAAATAAACACTGTCCCTCCATGTGCCTAACTTGCTACCATAAACAGGACCCGGTACATTTTATGCTAAATAGAAGGCCCTGTGCATTTCCTGCTCAATAAAAAACATTGTGCAGTTCCTGCTAAATAAAAGGCCCTGTGCATTTCATGCTAAATAAAAGACCCTGTGCATTTCCTGCCAAATTAAAAGACCCTGTGCATTTCCTGCCAAATTAAAAGACCCTGTGCATTTCCTGCCAAATAAAAAGCCCTGTGCATTTCCTGCAAAATAAAAGGCCCTGTGCATTTCCTGCAAAATAAAAGGCCCTGTGCATTTAATGCTAAGTAAAAAGTCCTGTGCATTTAATGCTAAGTAAAAAGTCCTGTGCATTTCCTCCTAAGTAAAAGGCCATGCCCTGTACAGAACATGCCGGAAACCAACAACCTGCGCACAGACCGCCAAGAGAAAAGCACTCATATCAAGACAAAGCACCCGTGTTTAACCCCACGGGTGTCTGACACAGTATATATCATACACACAGGCCCACTATCCAGGGGCTTAATAACTTCTGCTGTGACAGAATGATGGAATGACTGAACGCAGAGGAAGAGAGGCCGAGAGGGAAGGAGGGAGGGAGGGAGGAAGGAAGAGAGTGAGGGAACACGGGGTGAAAGCAATAATGCTGAGTAAGGTCTAATCAGTTCCACCTGCTTTTAATCTTTTTGGACGACCAAATCCATTTCAATCCACAGCCTCTCCTCTTCAGACTCCACTGCCCACCCTATGCGAGTGAGTCAGCACTTCTGACACAAGAGCCTGACACCTAACCTCTCGGCCAATCGGAGCGCTGCACAAGGGCGCTGCCCCTGGTCCGTGTTGACACAGAAGGTGTGGCGCACGGGCTTCACGACGATACGTGCACGCACACACACACAGACACACGCACTCACGCACAGTTAAGTATGCAGACACATACGGACCCACCGCTAAGCCCATCCCGCCGGGTGAGGGATGCGCATGCGGCATTCGCCCCATGCACGCGTCCTACGTACCGCCCCGAGCCGCTCTATTCCGCAGCGCCGCCGAAGCAAAGCGGCATCGCAGTTCCCAGCCGATCAGGGCCGTCAAGACTGCGTTCTGCCCCAGCCGCTGGCCTAATTACTGCCAAATGTTTTTTGTGATATTTCTGTAAATAATACACAAGATTATCTTTGTTCCCTGTCCCCAATTACACACACCTAATTAGACCTGGAGAGTAAGTTAGCGGAAAAAGCTGGTACACAATGCAAGTGAAGTTTATTTTTTAACGCTCAGGGAAGTTCGCTCCTGCCTGGGGAGGGGGGGGTGGGTGATAGACAGCGGAGGGTCGCGGGAGGTGGACGCCTGTGAGGAGCTACAGAAGGAGGCGCTAATGGTTAATGGAACAGCACTCCGCGGAGGGGACAGACTGATTCATGCAGCAGGAATTCTAATTAAGAAAGTGTGTTGGGAGAAGGCAGCCAGAAGCTAATGATCCGGTTCTGCGCTAGCCGCATAGGCAGACAGCCTGTGCAAACACTCTGGGCTGGCCTTCTCCTAGAGCCTCGACAAACAAAGGGAACATCAGACAGAGCTGCCGGCTGCCAGGAAGGCCCCCTGTAGAAATGACAGGAAGGCCGAGGTCAGGAGAGAGAGTGGGATATAGAGAGAGGGAGAGAGAGAAAGAATGAGGGAGAAGATTGACGGAGCTTCCTGACAGACGGGATCGATTACAGTGTGGGAGATGACAGCCGGGTTGTGTGGTCAACAGCAAGCAAACGGTGAAACCTGGAGTAACCTTCAGAGGACACATCTATGACTTCACGAGGAAGGGGTCGGAACTGATGTACACTGCAGTCAGACAGCCGGTGGTCAGAGGGTATTAAGCCCGAGTGGGTCATTGCTGGAACCTTCCATCATTCTCCAAAATGTTTCTTCCCAAGCTGGAGACATTATGCCCAAAGTAAACAGGAATAGCTTGAGGGGAAGAAGACAATGGGCCTGATTTACTATGGGCCTGATTTACTAAGACCTTTAGCACACGCAAAACCAATAACACGACCAATGATTGTTCATGGTATTTGTTTTGCACCAATCATTGGTTGTGTTATTAGTTTTGCGTGTGCTAAAAGGTTTCGCACTTGCTAAACCTCTTAGTAAAGCAAGCCCTATGCGTTTTATTAAACACTGCGTTTACTCATTGGTTAATCTTTTGCTACAACAATATGGTGTTCAAGCTTAAATTTTTTTTTTACAGTATATAAGCTAATTGATATAGCAAATCACACTTGTGGAGCCTACTAACTACATCGCAACCCAAATGCCAAAGACATTCGGTGACATTTCTCATGCTGAGCTGTGGTGAAGTACACTAAAACCTGGAATCTACGCACCCACGGAAGTTCAGACTTCAGCACCGCAGGCACCGCAGGATGCAGTCATGAATTTGGTGTTGTGTCATTGGGCAAATGGAGTGGGTGCCACAGGCCGAAGACCATTTTCCCCACGCTTTGCTTATGCAGATATTACAGTACATATGCAATCAAAGGTGCTTTAGCCACTGCTCATTTGTTGACTGGCCGTCTCTATAGAGAGCTAATTATGTGATAATTGTGCTAATCGTGTCTTGGTCACACCCAATAACAGACAGCCTACTTGTTTTGCTTAATACGTGTCGCTCATGTCTTTTGCAAGGTTTATACAGGGCTCCACAGTGCACCTATTCTAGAAGCATTTTCTCCTGAAAATGTATGAACTTGAATGCATTAGTGTGCGCTTGAATTTTTCAACTAAGGAGTATATGTGCTCCTTGGTAAAAAATGTTAGCGTAGGGCCCCGTTTATTTTGCAGAGATAGCCTGCAGGTTCAACACCCGGGTAGGACACTGCCGTTGTACCCTTGAGCAAGGTACTTCACCTGCATTGCTTCAGTACATATCCAGCTGTAGAAATGGATACTACAGAAAAATAAATAAATAAATGCAAATGCTGTGTAATGTAATGTAATCTATATGACTTCTGCTCTGTCACTAGAGGGAATGGTTTGTTCTATACGATACATGGAATTGGTTGCATTAACCAATTCGATGTACTGTACATATATGTAGAACACCATGTTGTTCTCCTGCTTTGGCCTTCATGGGTAGAATGAACAGATGATGCGGACTGCCTCCCCGACAATGACTTTCACCTCTCCTCTCTGGCACAGATCGGGCTCCATGTTCGACGCTGATGGAAAGAGCCGCCACTCATCTGACACCGCCCCAACATTTCTTTCTTCCGTGCGAGACTACAACAAATATTTGCCGTAATTGCAGCGAGGCAGTAAATGTCAAGGCTTTCCGTAGGATTTGCGGTGTTGTACACACATCCCAATTACCCAGAGGAGGAAGAACTATGATATGTACACAAATCCTAAGTGCATGGAAATATAATTAAACACACGTGCACTTGAAATTGCAATGCGTGAGTGCATTTTTCATTGACATGGCAGCCCGTTTTTTTTCTTTTTTCTTTTCTATTAAATGTAGGCTGCAGTCTAACAGGAAAGGGAGCAGAAAGTTGACGTTTTTGAACTTTCAACCACCCCCCCGTTAATTTAGTCAGTTTTTGTAGTCAGCAAGTATAAGATACTACACGCTGAAAGTAGCTGGAGAGTAGAAACCTCAAAATTTTAGTCATGTGATCGCCTTCTCCCGCCAGAGCAACGCCACAAGCGATAAACTTTTTGAAACAACTCCACTGGAATGGAGAGCGTGTCTGTGTGTGTGTGTGTGTGTGTGTGTGTGTGTGTGTGTGTGTGTGTGTGTGAATTTTGAGAATTCAAAACCCTAGTAAACATGGCTGCCTTCATTAAGGCACGGAGATCATCAACCAAGATAAAAAATGCAAGACCTGCATATATACAAACGACATGTCACAAACCATAAAAAGATAAAACCATAACGGTACCACAATAGCACAAAATACAAAATAACAGTGCTTGGGAATCGATAAGTGAGGGGGAACCAAGATAGTCTGAAGAGGTCTTCAGTCTGCGTCATGGCCAACGATTCCGAATGGCTCCATCACAGGGGACTGATCGAATGCATTCATTGCCATGTACTATAACCGCCACATAGGCCTGTCCTTGTGATTACTAGAGGTAATTGGATTCCCCTTCTTGCAGAAAAGAACACCGCTTAATGCTGGCAACGACAATCCAGTTGTCAATTCATAAAATACAACGTCCAGCAATGAGGAGCTGTGGATAGGACTCGATCAATACCGTGACTTACTGCCACCAGATTGCCAAGGAGCTCTGCTTACCCGTCTAATGGGCTCCTCACAGGCCCTTACTGTAACGTTCACAAAGGAATCTAATGTGAATCTTGGTATCAATGGGTAAGATGGGGATTCCGAACAAGGGCCTTATTGTGAGCTCCGGTTGCATTTAGCCCGACCGCGTAGCCAGTTAGAGAGCATGGACTTTCCAGCAAATGTCACTGAAGGGAACATAAGGGCATAACATTACATTGCCTAAATTACATTTCGGCAATTGGCAAATATTCTCATTCACTCAATGTATTTGAGTATTTATTTGTAATACATACAATCAATTTATGCAGCTGGAAATTTACTGAAGCCATTCAGGCTAAGTAGCTTGCTAAAGACTCCAAGAGTAGTACCCAACCTGTGAATCAAACCAACAACTTCTGAGTTACAAACCCAGGTTTCTTAACCATTATAACACATTGTGTCAATAAGAACACGAGAAGGTTTGAAGATGAGAACTGGGCCTAAACTAGCCTCCTCATTTAGCAACTGAGGAGCCCCCATGAGGCAAAGTCCTGAAGGCTAAGAGGAGTTCATAAAGCACTTGCCAGGCCCCTAGGCTGCACTCTGAGGCACGACTACATGCGATGCAGACAGCGCCTCCTACAGGACACACCAAGGATGAACGCAAAGCCCTCTTCGCTTGCTGCACGGGCAACTTCCTATTTACGAAGAGCCGAGAGAACTAACGTTCACTGACACCAGAGCACTGTTGTGTACACAACATTTTTTACTTCCATTTTTTTTTTATTTTTTTTTTTACATTTACTAGCTTCCAAAATAATAATAAAAATGTTAATTTATGGAAAAGACCTAGAGTAAACATTTGAAATATTTTCTTTATTTAATTTTTATTTTTTTAAAGGAAAGCAGAACCCTGCAAAAGACGGCTGGTCTATTTATTTTTTCTCTTTCACAACCAGGCATATTGCGTGTACATAAAGTAGCTACCATCATATATTTTAAACGCCTTCAAATTAAAACATTGTAAACATAAGTATGGCTAACGGTTCTCCGGTAATGACACAACGTGCCACATCTTTCTACAGGACCCGCTGCTCCACAGATTAGCTTAATGAGTCGGGTGAAGTTCCCAATAAGGCAAAGCTGGGTGCAAATCTATGTCAATAAATTTCACAGGCAAGCCTTATGTGCTTGGGCTCGAGAACTAAGAAGATTCGACTTCAGATCTCGCACCATCTGTGCCAAATCTGTGTTTAAACGTCTGCGATATCGCTGAAGTGCAAAGGAAGATCGGGAGAAAGATGTGTCCTCATTACACGCTGTCATTTCGACATCACAAATTTTTTTTCAATAAAATTAAGTGCGACTGATCCAATGCCGGCTTGGGCAGCGGGGGAGCCAAGGTGCATGCTGAGGGCTTCCTGTCTGTGGTGCCAGGAGAGGGAAGAGCAAGGCATCCTGGGAGAAAGAGTTAAAGTAGAGCGAGAACATCTGACTAACAGTCCTACTGTAAACTCCGGAATACTCATCTCATTCGATCCCCTTTCCTTCAAAACTTCCGATCCTTCAAACTATTTCGTCCTGGCATCACTATCCTACACTCATTGACAATGGTGTGGTGGGCACAGGGGATTTGGGTGAGAATGGGTAATTTAAGGTGTGTGAACATGAGGTGCGGGGAGGGGTTATGGGATTCAAATAAGGCGTTCCACTTAACTTGTTTTTTTGTGAAACAACCATGTTTTATTAATCAGCTGTATTTGTGTCGCTGTGGAGCCCCAGAATGGTTCAGACAATAATAATAATAATATTACTATATTATATAATTATGTATATATAAAGTGTGTATGCACACCAACTTTACCTGAAGGAAGTTACAGTAACTCCTATTCAAGCTCACCTGGTTGTATTCTGTCTTTCCTCTCTACAGCTATAACATTAACGCTCTACAGACTTTATCTCAGAGAAAGGGAACATCTGTCACTACATCATGGCGATTAGTGGCATCCTGCCTGGCCACAGCAGGTCAAAATGAGAGGTCCCAAAAACAAATGAGTGAACAAAAATAAAAATGCAAGGAATAAAAAAAAACACACCCGTAATCAAATTGCAGGTTTAACTCTTTTTGTGTGGGGTCAGAAAGAAGGTATTCATTTTTAGCTTTTTTGTTTGGTTAGTCCAAGAATCGGACATGTGCGCCTGGCTAAGTCACATTTGGGTGAGTGGGATGTCCGATCTGAAGACTCTGGTCCGTCGTCTCGAGCAGGGGTGGGCAACTCCAGTCCTGGGGGGGTCGGTGTATATGCAGGTTTTTGCTTCCACCAGTTACCAATTATTTATTTAGCCCAATCATTTACATAATCTGATATTTTAGCTACATGAAGCTGATGAATGCTCCTGTGCCTGTATGCATGTATTGTTGCGTTTTATCGCGGTCTAATTTACGAGTAAATCGATGTTGGTGTATGTCACTAATTAGCTTATTGAGCCAGGGTAACTGGTGGCAGCAAAAACGTACATACACACCGGCCCCCCAGGACTGGAGTTGCCCACCCCTGGTGTAGTGGTTCCCTACCCTGTTCATGGTGATCTACTGCACTGTAGGTTTTCACTCCAACCCTAACAATGCACACCTCATTCAACAGCTGCAGATCTCATTGAGCTGATTAGTAGAATCAGGTGTGCCAAATTAGGGTTGAAATGAAAACTTGCAGAACGGTAGCGCTCCAGGAACAGGGTTGGGGACCCCTGGTCTAGAGCAGGGTTTCTGTACTCACCTTTACCTCTTCAGCATTCTGCTGCCCTCAAAAACAGATCACAGAAATAGATTGGTCATTCACAAGAGGAAACCAAACAAATTAAGACGTAGATCTGCGGGCAGCGCACCGTTCATTTTGTTTATTTTTAACTACCGCGACCGCTGCTAAGAATACTGTGTTTTACAAGCCAGGGAACTTAAAGGCATCATTACTGTACCGTCCAGGATCAACATCCTTTCTTAACTACTCATTCATTTCCTTCAGATGCTATAAAATGAGGGCCAGGGCATCTTGAAATCAGAGAAGCCTCTTTCCTATGAGCAAGATGAGAAAGGATAGGCGAGGCAGGGCTTGTGAGGGCCAGAGGCCCGGGGCTCCCCAGGGACCCCGTGGCACAGCAGACGAGGAAGCCCTGCATCCATCAGGGCTGCATCTCCACTTGTGCTTTCACTTCCTCGGACAGGCTAATGATTTCCTGTCAGGTCACGCCAACTCCCGCCGCTCCGGAAAGCTCCGGAAATCACTGGATCACGTCAGGTCACTCTGTGATGAGCTGCGCCTCGCGCAGAAAAAAACTATCCGCTTCCCTTTGAGGAAACACATCATCGGGCGCAAAGGAGCCCAACTACCATCCATTAGTCGCCAAAGACAGAGAAACTAAGAAATAACATGAAGGTAAGAAGTGCTGTTCCTATCGCGTTCACCGAGCTGTCGCATAGATGGTGCTCCTTGACGGACATTTAGAGATTGATCAGAGAGAACCCAAATAAGGCTACGTCGCTCGTTAGCTCCTGTTCTCAGACCCGTTCACTTAGCCTCGCTTCTGCCAGAGATCATTTATCAAACCTCACCTTGCGGAGGCTTGTCTGCCCTTATCCTCTAAACCAGCTGTCTTCCCAACCGCGGACGCAGTGAGACGGACTCACAAACCCTGCGTGAGAAGCGCACAGACCTCTGTGGCCTTTCACCACGATGTCACCCTGAGGTCAGACAGGTCTGGGTGTACAAGAAGTCTGCTGTAAAAGAAAATATAAATAAAAATTGACTGCCGTTCAGAGACAAAGATGATCACCAGCCTGCAGTGCATTGGGAAAAACATTTTTAGGAAGCTCCATCAAGACAGATACCTTTGACTATACCGTCTACTCCAATCTTTAAAAAAAGGAAGAGAAAAAAAAGAAAAAGAGAAAAAAAAAAGGAAAAAAAGGAAGAGAAAAAAAAGAAAAAAAGAAAGAGAAAAAAACCCCCTCAAAAGTAAATTAATTCTCAGTGACAGTCTCCATCTATTAAAGACAAAAAAAGAAGGTCACACAGCTGTAATTAAACACAAGGCGTGATACGGCTGCCGCTTTAAAAAACCGGGCTGGACGCATTAAAATGAACAGTTCTGCAGGAAACGAGATGGTGATATCAGAGGCCTTCGTTCAAGCACTGCCGTTAACAAGGAATGATGAGGTCACGTTTCCACAGGAGGGAGGAGTGATGAGGGCAGCTCAAAGTGGTCCTAGGTTGCAGAGTGGAAGACCCATCTGAGATAACTCTAGAGATCTAGAGATCTGGGATAAGCGGTGGCTCCCAAATAGTGGCATGGGATTTTATTATTTTTTTACAAGTAAATAAAAGAATATAGTGTATATAACCACTTTCCTGATTCCAACACTGCACTAGTACATACAACATACCCTGTACATGTGCAGCAATCGTTTTGACGTGTTACAATAGGTTAATTATGTAAAAATGGGTCTCGTTTTGCCACTCAAACAAGGGGAAATTTAAGTGTTCTGAAAACAACCAGAACTGTGAAGAAACGTCTAACCAAGGCAACTTCTCAGACTTTGATAAGACACTTTTAGCACTGCAACATCAGTCTAGCAGTTGTACCTGGTGTTTTATCACACATTCTATGCGGAAGAATGACGCGCATTTTTACTCAGCTAGCATCACCCCCCCTTGGAGGAATCTCCTGAATAAGAAGGTAATTTATTTGTAAACGAACATATGCTAGGCTAGTAAGGCCACATTTTTCATAAAGGGTGGATCACAAAGACTATTCACTCAAAGAGGACACAATGCTCAAAACGTTTAGAAAGCTCCGTCCCCAAGCTTGCCTCTAATTTCATTAGATTTATAGATCACACAGAAAATGTGAAAGAACACATTTTCTTGAAATGGAAAAATGAAAAATTACAGCACGTTAAATGGGAGCATCTAGACAATGTGGGGTTGTGCCGTTTTGGAATAGTGCTCGTTCGGTTTCTTTAAAACACTGCTGAAGAATTTGGTCTTAACTTGCCATTATTTTGGTATGAACACTGAAGGCGGCTTTGCAGCCGAAACGTTAATAGTTTTTCCCCCGGTTGCACAATAAAGCAATTGAATTATAAAGAAACTTTAAAGTATTTTTCTGGGAGTGTGAGCCTCATATCCTTTTGAGATTAATTTGGAAAACGAGGCAAACATTTCTAAGTGTTGCTACTTGCCTTTTTAAATTAAAATGAGATTTTATGTAAATTTCACCCTTGTGTTTTAACGTATTGTATTTTTTATGCCACTGTGTGAAGCACTGTGAACCATGTGCCTCTTTATAAGGAGCATACTGTATTATCCAGGCAGAGGACTGGTGGTGTTTTCCATCTTGTGACACAATGTAGAGAGGAATACATCATTAAATCACTGATATATACCACCGTGAGCCTCTGGTTTAACCACGCCCGTAAAGCGAGGATTTACCGCTACGGCCCGACAATAAATCCCGCCGGTTCCAAATGTCTGCAGTAAACCACCTGAGCTACAGTAACTTACTGTACTGATCCTTCCTGCAAATCAGTCAGCGCAACTCTGATTCACTGTGGCCCACAAGGGAAGCGCGGTTTGCACAAAGGCGGCTGGACTGAAACCGAGCTTGGCACAAAACGGGCATTACAGCTCAAAGCGGGTTTGCGGATCGGCACGACGTCTCGGGCCGTGTGTGGGTTCCCCCCACTTTCTGCGTTGTGATTTCTTCTTTATCTGAATGTAGTGTAAAGGGAGGAGGGGTAAGGGGGCTGGCCAACTGTCCATTCTCCTTTTAAAAAAGATTTGTGTCTATTCTAAATAGCACTGAATAACCATCACCATCTAGCAGCCACCTCATTCTGAACAAATTACTTAATTGAAAGTTTACCGACTGACCGCATTTGGTCACCGTGAACTCATACCCTGATCTGGCCAAAGGAGAATCCCTGTTGGGTCTCGTTCTTCCCAAAAGTTCTTCCCATTTGTCCAAGTTTGGCACTGATGGCATGAGGTACAATAAACGTTTGGTACTAATGGAACACAAATGCATTAAATATTCATAAGCTGCACATTTCCACACGCGCCCACGGCGCGATTAAAGATACGCATGCAACCGAGATTCGGTTTTTTCACGGGCAATGGATTGCTAGAGAGCAATGAGAATGTTTACAACTTTTTTTTGCGAGCACATAAATCTAGGGGACCCATGAGTCAAATTAATTTATTGCATAATGAATGCTTTCGTTGTATAACAGAGGATTTGCTATTTTTTGCCCAATTATATTATGACTAACTTCTTAAACTCTTCAATGGTGCGGAAGTAAATGGGCATCATCCATAAAGACCAGTATTCCGGGAAATAAAAAAGCAAAGAAAGCAAGAAAAATTTTAATGAAAAATGGAGCTCCAGGGGTGGTTTTCTAGCCGTGTTCAATGCACCTTCCGCAAGTCAATTCAGTTAAAATCTTCTGCTAAATTGTAAACTGTAAATTGCACAATCATCTTTAAATGCTCAAGATGCAAACCGCCGGTTTTGCGCCGTTTTCCGCGACGCGGATTACCGAAGAGGAGCTCTTACGGCTTTGTTCTCCGGCAGACGGGTTCATTCTGAAACCATTAGCTCCACCTGAGCCGTGCCCAAACGCAATAAAACGATGACCCGCTTCAATGAAAGCGACCTTCAAACGACCGCCCCTCCCCCAAGAGAAAGCCTTGTCTGGAAGGTAGTGACCCGCCGTCTGGTGTGGCCACAGCCGGCGCTACGGCTCCCGGAATTAAAGGGCCGTAACTCTGCCATCCGAAAATGAACGGCGTAAATAAAATTCCCATTAACGAGATTACGCCAAGAAGAAGGGCTGTGTTCGAGGGCAGGTGGTGGCGGTGTTTGTGATGGTACAAGCATAGGAAGTTTAGAATGACCCAGCCACATTAGAATATTAATGACACCTAGTAAATAAAATAAATCTCCATTTCCCGCCCATTACTATACTGCCACTGCTGTTCTCAGCCACTGAGGGTGGCCTCAACTCCACACACACTGTCTCTCAAGAAAGAAGAGTGTCTGGGAAATGAAGTTTTGGTTTGTGAGATTGGTTTCATTGCAAACTGCTTGGTTAAAGCCAGTTTTAGCCAGCGTTATGTTAGGTCAGTGAGTCGAGTTGCTTTGAATCTCCACCTCCATGAGAAGCTCCTCCCACCTACGTGACATAATGTAGGGGAGATAATTCAACAGAAAGAGTAACTGACAACCGGTTTATTAAGCAAACCCCCCTGAGTGGGGGGGTGAGGCCGGCTGCCGGCCCCTTTCTCAGAACCCGGGTGAGGTTGTCGAGCGCAGCAAGTAGCCAGCGTTGCCATGGGAGCACATCAAAGCCAGGCGGGCTCTCTGCGCACAAGCAGTGCTATGGCGAAGAAGCCGGGTCAAACTGGACAGTGGACTCATCCCTTGGCATGCTGGGTAAGAATCAGCCATCGCCAGATGGACTGGGATTACACACCGGTATGTGCCCTCTCCTGCGACAGAGCCCCAAGGATCACTCGGGCAACAATGCAATGGTGACATTGACTCATCCCCTTCGTAATGTCAACCACATATCATTAACTTGGCAACTGTGCATCTCCTTGGCAACAGCGTGGCAGCGCGACCTTGTCTTTCCCATGTTGCCGTCTTTGTGTGCGTTCAAAGGGAACGTGAAAGCCTTCCTTCCGCTTTATTAAAAACCTATTTCACTGCTTTCGTTCACTTATTTTTCCAGCAGCCCTTTGCCACTGCAGACAGGCGATGATCTGCATGCTGACTGTCCCAGGCCAGGCGCCACCTCTGGACTCAGTGTCTCAGAGAAGGAGAGCTGATCTAGGATCAGGTTTCCACTGTCTGTATTCTAACATCATCCATTTTCAGTGAAAAGGCCAAACTGATCCTAGACCAAGGCCAGTATTAGTAAAACGCCTCAGAGTTCGGAGTGCTGATCTAGGATCAAGCTTCTTGTCCGTATCCTAACATTATCCATTATAAGCCAAAAGGCCAATCTGATCCTGGATCAGCACTCCAGCTGCGAGATGCTTTATAAATATTGGTTTGGCTCCCGTCAGGATACGGACGCAGTACGCAGGTACTGGAGAAAAGACTCCAGATATGATCATTCCATATGGATGTCCCAAGCATGACGTGTACCTTTTGTGGTGCTGCTGACTGTTAACTTGTTAAATTCTTTAAAAGTATTTGATATACAATGGGAAACAGACGTGGTTCACTCCCTATTATAAATCAAGTTACAACCTGGCTGGATTCCAACCATACAATTCACACAGGGGAGGGTCATTAGAAACGGTCTCTATTGCAAGTGTGAAATGCCTGAGCACCCATGGAATCAGGTGTGAGAGGTATACTGTGAAGGCGGTTACCAGGGGTTAGCTGAGAATGAGAGTGAGAATGAGACTGGAAGCTCCTTTCTCTGCGACGAGATGCTATAAATCACCTGCGCCTTCGACGGGAAAGCGCCAATCGCCCCGAGCTCTGCTACGAGCTACTAACGCTCCCGCCTTTCCAACCAGTAACTGACTGTGTGGTGACTTTATCATGCTTAACCCCAGGATTCCCACAGACATCCACAGTGTCAGAGAGAGAAAGAGAGAGAGGAAGGATGAAATGGAGAGGAGAGAGGGGAAGGGAGAGTGGGAAAGAGAGGGAGAGAGGGGAAGGGAGAGTGGGAAAGAGAGGGAGAGAGGGGAAATGGAGAGGGAGAGAGAAGAAATGGGAGGGTAAGAGAGAAGGGGGAGAAAGAGAGAGGGAGGAAAAGACAGGGAGATGGAGGGGAGAGAAAGAAGAGAAGAAAAGGGAAAAGGGGAGAGAAAGGTAGAAGGAGAGGGACAGAAAGAGAGGGAGAGAGGAAGCAAGAACAAGAGAGAAGGCGAGAGAGACAGAGTAAAGCCCGGTACACACATAAAGATAATTTGGCTGATTTTGGCCCGATTTTCCCCCTTCCGACCAAGGACAGCAAACGCCCGATTATCTGATGCCTCTAAAGATTATCCTACAAGATTATCCTGTGGTGTGAGGTGTGTTAAGAGTCAATTCCTCCCGACAATCTGCTCGAAAAATGGTCATGGCCGACGATCGTAAATATCAAACCTGTTCAATATTTACGATCAAAAGTCCTCTTGTGTGTGGGGAAAGCCGACAGCTCCCGAGTCACTGACTCTGTGGATCGTGACGTGAATGGAATGTAGCCAATCAAGAAGCGAGCTGACTGAAGAACACGGAAGCATAAAAAGGGAGAAGACGACATAATCATGGCTACCAGCAACCGCGCGAAGCTCAAAGTCAGATGGACTTCAGAAATGGAGGACCAACTTGTTGATTTATGGCAAACACACAAGTGTTTATATAATGTGTCCATAGTCTTTTCTTTCTTCTACTTTTGGGTTTTTCAGTTAAGATTAGACCCGCAACCACCATCATAAACTCTTCCTGCATGTCCTCTTCCCATGCCTCTTCCATGTTTGTTTACACCAAGGGGTTCTTCTTCTGTTTGGGTTTAACGCGTCTTCTTCTTTTCATTCTCCGGCAGTTTATATGCCCTGTCGCACATGGCTGCCTCCTAGTCAGGGTACGCGAGATCACGCGAGATCACGCGAGATTTCTGGCTTGGGGGACGAGACTCTAGACTGTCGTAGGACAAATCTTTATGTATGTGGTGTGCTGTATTGGGAATATCGGAGCACACCACACACAATACGATCAAAACTGTTCAATCCATGATTTTTTATCTTCATGTGTGGGGTCTCTCACAGATAAAAAATCTGTTAAGATTTAGAAAATCTTTATGTGTGTACCGGGCTTAAGAGAGAGACTACACTTCTACCCAGAGATCAGAGTGAGTTTAGGAGAGCTGCCTGGAACAGGATCACAGAGATGCATTTGCTCCTCTGGCATGGTCACATCCTGGGCTGGGGTCCAAAACACATACTTGCATATTATGATACTGAGGCACTTGGTAGCATGCAGGCTCCTGCCATACACGCTGGCGAATGCGCCATAACATAATGCGAGTGCAAAGTCTGACCAAATTTGGCCAGATTGGCCACGATATAACATATGCCGTTTAATTGCAAAGTCCTTTCTAATGTACTTTTTGTGCCATCGCCATTCATTTACAACCACATATTGACTCCATTTCATCAAATTTCCTGACATATTTCAAGAGACACTGTCCTGCCAAGTATGTTGAGAAAATGAAATGCTTGGGTAATATCACTCGGCCGGAAAATCAATCAATCCTCAATCACTGATTTCTAATTGGTCAGGATTAGAAATAAGTACAGTCGCATAGCAAGGACTTCTGGGGAAAAACAAGTGTTGGTAAAGTGCTCTTAAACGGACCTTTACTGCTTTACAGATATCTCAGGTATGCCAGAATGCATCGGAGGCGTTACTATCAACACTCACTCTTGTGAAGTTGAGCTTTGGAACTGTATTTGATAAGTCAGCCATGAGCCTCTGTACTAAGGCACGTTCCAGGTCATATGCAAGTATCGTGCAGAAATTAAATGTGTCATAAAATATTGAAGCACCATGGGCAGTGAGATAAAAGAAGGGGGGGAAATACAGTTCTGATGTCACGGCCTCACAGGATGGATAATTTACCACAGAGTGATTGAAGAGACTAAGAGAGTGACCAGTAATTATGCGCACTCATAATTAACACATCCAGGCACGTGCTCGTCTTATGGCAGGAACACAGACAGGAGACCTCGACGCCCGGAGCTGTCGGCATTGTTCTCTGCGTGCCTCGGCACAGACTCGCCACGTAATCGGCCGAGGATCGCGGTGTCCAGCGCTGTCTGGGCGCATTCGGTCTACGCCGAAGCGCGGCTCGCAGATAGCATCTCAACAAGCTCATCCCCACAATCAGAGGGGGAGAAAAAAAAAAGAGCCACGCCGGAAATCGGTTACGGGAAAAGAAAAAAAAACGGATTAAAACTCTGACAATTTCCCAAGAGGGGAAAATCATGATAAAGTTCAGATAAGGCCGTGCGATAAGAGGCTGTGACATTCCTCCACTTTGACTGCTTCTTCAGGAAAATAAGATGGAAAAGCTATAAGTGTCTGAGTGTGCGTGTGCGTGAGAGAGAGAAAGAGAGAGAGAGAGAGGACATGCAACACGTAGCGCGGTACAATCTCGAAAAACAATCGCTGTGTCCCAAACCGCATACTTCCATGCTCCGAGCACGCATAGCGAGCGCGCACATCCGTGTGAGTCCATAGCGAAGTACGGTAGTGCGGAGCATGGTAGTATGCGGTTTGGGATGTTTTGTTCCTATCACTTAGGCTCTCTTATACACATGACGTTTCCCAACCAATGATTGCCTCAACACCAGAGCCGCCATCAGACCTCCACCCTGACAATGGCACTTTCTACCCTGTGTGGCTCTTTCCTTTCAATCAGAAACAAGGTGTGTGGACTCATTAGCAATCAATGACTTAGAATTAAATGTGAAACAAACACCAGTGGACACTGTAGCCTTCCAGGGCTGGAGTCTAGCATCCCTGCTCTAGTGCCATGTTTAGCCCACACTTCGCGTTACAGACCTCTCCAAGACTGAGCACCAGGGTCCTGTAGAACTGTGGTGTGCCAGATACCTGTGCAAAGTGCCTGATTTGTAGTGTTGTGTACTCGCTCACTTCAGCTCTTTTCGGGACGTTTCTGTGGGGTCGACCTCCGCCTCTGCAAATATGCAGACTGTACAGCCAGGAACCAAACAACCAAGATATTCATCCAATTTATTATATCCTCCAAAGTCCCTTTTGGGTTAAAATGTTCAGAGGCTGGGGCGATGGGCACCGAACTCTCCCCTCTGTACGCGTCACAGCGTCTACACTCTGAAGTGAGGCCCACAATTTGGCTTTAAAGTCAACGTCTCTGAATGTTAAAATGACAGTTATTCTATAATGGCTCAATTAGGCAGAAAGGGTAGCCTATAACCCCCAGCTCCCATCCTTTTATAAGAAAAAAAAATGAAGGAAAAAAAATGAGTTGAGCTGATTTGCCAAGAAAAAGAGGCTTATTATTTCCCATGCCGCCATCCCACGGGGTTGTGCGAGCATGCCGAAGACTGACCCAAAGGCATTCCAGCGCTATGACTTTTCAGAGGACAAGCAGATCTAAAGCACCGCCACTCTGCGCTTTACTTTATTGGCTGGGGGGGGGACACAAGTTAATTCAGCGACCGACTGAATGAACAAACCGTACCTCTTGAGTATCTTACTCTAGAGTGTCTCCCAGTACAAAAGGTCGAAAGATTAGCCACGCTTTCGCAGCAAAGCAAAGCACAAAAGAATGACTTATCATTAAGTCAACTGAGTGACTAAATCACTGGCCTGAGATCTAATTCTTTAAGACTAGATCTAGACTGCAAACCTGTATAATGCATGTTATTTTGGGAGGGTGCCAAAATCTAATGCAGGAAAAAATGAAGTGTTGAGGTGTACAGTATCTTTCAAAAAGCAGTCATTGAGTTGACAGCTGATGGGAGGGGATAGATATGGTTGCCTTATTTTCCAAGGCCATGGAAAGAAAGAACAGACGTGTCGATGCCATGAAAGCCAACCATCCCTTGGACAGCCAGAGAGTGAAAGGGCTGACTGACCTCTTCCTCATCACACCCATCTCTCTCTCCCTTTGTCCCACGCCTGTGTTTTCCAGTTCCATTGCACACATTCGCTTTCCTAGTAAAAAAGGTCTAAAATCAGAAAAAAGAAAAAGAAAAAAAAGTAACAAGCAATTTCTTCTGCTACAATAACCATCTTTGCTACTGCACGCTAGTGAGTGAACGCACGATACACACTTGTGTGGGAATGCGGTGGAAATAGAGCGAAAGAGAGCAGGGGGGAGTACGAGAGAGGAAAAGAGGGAAATGAGAGAAGAGAGAAGGAGAGAGGTCAAGAAAGAGGGAAATGGAGAAGAGGTTGAGTTGGTGCATAGACCCTCAGGTATTCAGACTGCCTATATTACAGCGCTCTGGGCTAACTGAACACAACATAGGCTAATCATAATGAAGTATTATACCACGCTATCGCACAAACGACACTAATGAGAAGCGGTATGATGAGACACGTCCAGCGCCCTCGCAAACAACGAGCCCTGCTGCTCTCAGCTCCCTGCCCACTGCTGCTCGGAGAGAACGGTTCTAAAGCCGCACAGTCTGAGCACGCTCACTGCGAGCATGATGTAATCCATACACCAGACAGGCTCGCAGGAATACTGCGGTCCGCCTCACCCCCCGGCGCGGTAAACGAAGACGCTTCAGCCGCTGGGAAATCGTCGTCGTGCTAGGGCAGAATCTTGCAGGGGCGGATGGGAGATAACGCTGAGCTCGCCAGCAGAATAGACGTGGCTGCAGCGAATCTTTAACATGGCACGTCCGCTTTTGATGAATAATGTAATCTGCTCTCTCGGCTTGCGCCGCTAGACGGGGCTTCCACACCCACCACTGCCGTTTTTTTCGCCCCCTCAGTCAAAAACAACTGTTTAATTCCGTTAGGATTAACACCACACTATCGCCCATCAGGTAACTACCTTTACCGCTATTAGCACATCACACCTTCAAGCTATTACACATAATCCATCCACATTGATGACATTTTCTCCTTTTCTCTCCATCCCACTCTGCATTCCCCTTCTCTCATATATCTATCAACTCAGTCTCCCATTCTTCTCTCCATCTCTCTTGATTTGACTCTCTCCCTAATCCCTCTCACCTCACTCGATTACGTTCCATCTCACTTTCTCCCGTACCTCAAAGCTGCTGTCAATATCTGTCCCTCTCCATCTCCTTTTTTTCTCTCACAAGCTATCCCGCTCTCTGTCCAATGTGTGAAATTAACACACGCCATCAGCCAAATGCTGGTAAAACTTCCATTGTGGCTGGTAAAAGTTTCTACTCTAGCAGCCACTAGACCAACAGGTAACCAACCAGGTTGTGTTATATTGTAAAAGGAAATGTGGCTGGTAAAATGTTGAAAATGGCTAGTGATTTCTAGAATCCACAAGCCACTCCGGCCAGTGGGTGAAAAAGTTAATTTAATGTCCTGTCTCTGTCACTATGCAAGTCAGCACTGTGCCAGTCCATACTGTCCACTCCAGCAGAGTTTGGATAAAGCATTGGTCACACCCTGTGTAATTCACTCAATTCTTGAATTCACTGCACAAGCCACCCAGCCCGCTGCCCTTCAAATGCTCACCACAAAGGGCCTGGCACATCTACACCACACAAATTACAAGGGTCCATAAATAGACCTCTGCGGTACCCCCAGCTTATTTCTGTTAATTGTGCGAAAAGCAGCCAAGCACACTTCCTGCAATGTGTCACTGTCATAGATACACGACTGCAATGTTGGCAGGCCGTCAAGTCCGTGCCAGAGGCATTTGCAGGGATTTGTAGATTTACAGCACCTTCTAAATCATCATAAGAGGTTTAAAAGGATGAATAAGCTAAGGGGCGACACAAGCTTTATACAATCACATTTTTTATATATATATATAATATAGATTTTTTAATAATACCGCTTAATTCAGCGACCTTTGAAGTCAAATTAAATCTATGCTCGGCTCACAACCAAAAAAAAACAAAAAAAAACAGACAGGCAGAAAAGTTAAAGATCTGACAACGAAGGCGGATGGGTGAAATGGATCAAAACGAGAGCGAAACTTCCCCCCCCCCCCCCCAGTTTGCCCAAACACTGCATAAATCCAGCCCCACCACTGTTCCGTGCCGAGAAGGCTTGCTCGAAGGCTTGCCTCCTCCAGGTGGTCTCCCCTTCCTGTTCCGCCCGCCTCTGCTGTCAGGGGTTTCCGGCTGGATTTGGCCCGACCGGCGTTCGGCGCTGTAGAACAAAGCTGCACATCTCAGCAGAGTTGCGGTATGCAGTCCAGATGGGCGGGAGTGCGAGCGAGGCTCTTCAATTCAGTGCAGTGAAAGGAAACGGCAAGCTACACAGAGAATGGTTGAAAAACCCACGCAGGCCCTGGGAAAAGAGACGCTCCGAGTACAGTCGACCCACCATTTAAATTTTTATTTTTTTATTTGATCCTCCTCAAAAGAGAACCTGCGGTTTTCTGTCACATTAAAACTGATTTAGCCTGTAGTTTCAAGGTAAAAGGTAATTTAGGGACAAAGCATGTAGTACACGCGTTCTTCAAATGCGTTCTTCAAGACAGAAACCACAATCAAAGCAGTTGGAGAAAAAAAAACCGCAATATAAAATATGCCAATGTTGCGAAGGGGCTGAAAGGCTGCAGTTTTGCGGTTCATTGGAAACTCATCAATAAAGCTTCTCAGAAAAGGAGCCGGTGCTGTCCAGGCAGAAGGCAGAGATGGGCATCAACTCAATAAGCTGTGTCGAGAGACGGCTGCAGACGCTTCTCCAGCTTGCATGAAGGGACCTACACAAATTGTGCAGTCGAGCCCTCGCACACTTGCAAAATAAGAAATGGGACAGACTAAGCCCTTGAAGGTTCTTGCAGGAACCAACATTTGAAGCGTGCAAGTGCTCACTGCTCAAGTGTGCAGATAGGGATAGGGCCTTTGAATCAGTCCCTGAACTGAATGAGCACACTTCTCTCCAGTTCTCTGTCTGGGAATTCATGAGATTCTGGCTGAACAAGAGTAGTGCCTGTAAGATTCTGTTGTCTCTACCTGTTTTCTGCTAACCCTTGCGGCCCAGAGTTAACCATGAATAATTCAAGAGTCAAGCTCCTGATCAGAGGAAAGCGGAGACTGCACGACTCGGTCTCGCTTCTGCAGATGAATCTCCACCAACATCAGCCTCTCGGAAAGCACAGCCTGCAGTGTGGAACACGGGCCGCCATAGAGGCCCCGAAAAAAGATCAATCGCGTCTTAAGCTGTGAGCATTACCGTGAGCGCAGAGCACACTACTGACCAAACACTGACCCCTGCTCCTGCCTTGTGGAAAAAAACATCATTCTACATCATGCATTTTACTACATTAAATGTAGAAAAGCTCTCTCAGGGCTGACTATGCAGAGTTTACAAAGCAAGAAAAAACACCAACAAAGAAGGAAAAAGTAAAGCTGTGATCTCGAAGTCAATAACCACACATTCAGCTTCATGTGTTAAGAGAGCTCTACCCTGTAGGGGTCATATGTAAATGAGAGCTGGAGTTAGCATTATGGAAAAGTTGCCCCACCAATTTTCTGGCTCAAGACCTACAGTGCAGTCCGTAAAAATATTTGGACAACGACACAATTTTTGTTCGTTTTGGCTCTGCACTCCAGCGCATTTGAAATGAAACAATGAATATGAGGCTTAAGCGCAGACTGCTTTAACTGGAGGGTAGTTACACCCATATCGGGTGATCCGCGTAGGTTCGTTTCCTCAACGGATCGAATTGAAATGGAATTGACCCCCGACCCTGGGAAGGACAGCCAGCGCCAGCCTCAAGACTTGGGAATGACGCCGCATTTCTGAAAACAGTGATGAATTGGATGGACCCCACGTGCCTAAAAGCCACCCTCTGACCCTCCAAGTGACCCTGCAGCAACTGGGGTCAGGTGTGTAGTGCTGGGAATGACTGCAGCCCTTTAAAACTCTCATTGGCTAGCTACATATTCAAACTAGCCGGCAATCTACCTTGCCAATGTCCCAAATAAGCTATGCTAAGAGTTTTGTAATTCTAACTTGTTCTTGGCTTATTATTAGACAAGCTATTAATAAAGAAATTGCTACGGAAACATTTTGAATTAAAAGGTGAACTACATAAACAGGCGACTCAGAAAATGACGATGGAACCGAGGGAGATACGGGGTGCAGCAAGCACAAGGGACACGTCACATGACCTTATCTTAGGTTGCAGTTTTTAAGGTGGACATCTTGTGCTAACGAGCCACTGGAAGAGATATTTGCTACTCCATCCAGAGGAAATGATTTCCTCCCATTAACAAGTGATCATCGACTCAGTCGATCAATGTCAATTCATTTGAGTCAAACAAAGTGTTCTCAAAACGCCTCAAGTCTCTTAATTGATAACAGGAAAAATGCTATCCATTTTAGCACTTTAGACTTGAATCGTAACAATAACTCAGCTGAATCCAGATAAAATGCATGTATGTCATGTTTGTACACTCTGCGAAATTGAAAAATACAAGCAAAAAAAATGACGCCAATTTTGATATTTGCCCAGCCCCCGTAGGGGCGTTCTTTATGGTGCAAAGACAATGTTGCCAAAGAGTTAGTGAAATACCGCATTGGACCAATAAGTATTCACAAACCCCGAAAGACTCTCCTCGATTTGAAACCCCACCGAACAGCCCCCTATGAATCGCAGCTTTGGGACAGTGTCGATTAGAAAATATGAAGAGAAGCAGTGCGGCAGACAAGAGGTTCGGTATCATCGGTGGCGAATATAGAGATTAAAATACGCCGTCCCTGTGCATCGAGAGAGGCAGACAATAAGCGCCGGGGGCTATTTTACTTTGTTTAACCTTGCAGAAACACAATTGTTCTTTTCTTTTTTTAGAGCGTGTTTCGCAGAGGCTCTGTTGTGTGTGGGCGTACGATCACGTAGTACCTTCATTCCCACCCCCCCCATCACGCTGCTTGGCGCTCCAGCAATTTACCACGCAAAGATGCGAGTCACGACATCAGGACGTTGCGAGAATAAAATAAATAAAATAAAAATGGAGACAAATTAATTTGTCAGGAATTCAAGAGGGAATCCACTTCTGTATGGGGGAGGGGTTAGTAGAAAGGCGACCCCGAGGCTGGGAAGCTTGCAGATTGTGATATGCCACGTCCTGAAGCAAACACCCTGACAAATTGAGTGATGTAATATTAATGAGATTCAGAACCTTCTCAAAAAACCTAATGGCTTTCAACAATTTCTAAAACTCCATTCCATTTTCATTAAAAAGGAAATTATTTGTTTATTAGTTTATACAGAATAGCGCCATTCAATTTATTAAGTTAACAGTTATGAAAAGCAGGACGCTTTGTCCAAAATGTTGACTTTGAGCCAAGGTCAGCGCATGGCGCTCTAAGGGTGGCTTATCTTTGTTTCTTTGCGTTGAGCCTCATATCCGCTCCTGTAAGAATTATACTGCACCGCGACGCGGACCAGCTGCCAATACAAGGGAGCCGCCTGTCAGCGACTGCTCAGCCCTGCTCAACATCCGCCGCTGGGCACCCTGGGAGCACTCCGGACAAAATGAGGTTTAATTGACAAGTCCATCTGGAATTTATTTATTAATTTACTTAAATTTCATTATGAAACTAGATCTCCAATGTTCATCTGGACCTACAGTTTGTAACAACATTCCTTACCTCGGGGTAATGCGTTATCCTTATGAATCCAAACTCTGGATGTTTCCATCTCAACACCAACACTGAAACCAAACCAGGCCTTGTCCATCTCAAACGTCACTGAAATGATTAATCTCCTAAATTAGCTTGGCAGTCTATTTTGTTTTGTTAAACTTTTTTTTGTTTAAGTTGAGGTGCCAATAAAGAAAGCTCTATTAAGGGGTCATGGCTACGATATCCCATAATGCATCTTTCTGCCTTCTTTCCCATGAAGCCCTGCTGGCCATCAGAACGCATCACGGCAGGACACTTCCCTCCCTCTTTCACACAAGGGGCAATCACTCTTCCAGAACTCACAAAACACACAAAATGGTTTTCGTGGGGAACGGGGTGCTGTCCTTCCCATAAAAACAAACTAATTTCCAAGTGTCAGTAACACACAATCGTGTCTGCTGACGGCTGGCCAGGTTCTTAATCCCTGAGACTGCATTAAGCATGCATTCAACTTGTGTTGTGCGAAATATAAAAAAAGGAGAGAAATAACAATTCAGTGCAATTCCATCTCAAGTGTGCAGTTTCCTGCAAGCTTTGGAACCGCACAAAAAGTGATAGCTCCAGGGAGAGAAAGCGGTCTCCTTGACGCTGTTTGCGAATATGAAATTGCACTGTTGCTGTGGGGTTCGTGGGGCCTGCCAATCAACATATGCACCCCTGCAGTGCCCCGCCCAACTTTTTCCTCAGTGAACTAAAATTCACAGGAAAAACCACCAGAAATACTCATGAATCAACAGGCCAACAACAGATTTCTCAAATCAGCAACCACAGTCGCAATCCTTTGATTTATCACAATGGGAGGATCAGTCTAAGATCCGACTGGAGATAATTAATAAGAAGGTTTCTTAGGATTCGAGGAGTCTGACGATTTCTCTAAAAATGGAGAGGATTCATACTGGGAAATCAATAGAAGCGTATTTATGGCAGTAAATCATCAGCACGGATTGTCCTGTTCTGCAGAAGCACAAAGACAGACAGAGAAGCAGACACGCACGCACGCACGCTCATCAATTCTCGATTTCACAATAACGGTAGGAATTCTTTCTGAACGCATACAGATTCACCTGAAGGCATGTGGGAACAGACTGCGTCACATTTAGGGTGCTTCAGTGTGGTATTATGATTAGAGGACTGGGCTTGTATCCCAGGTCGCAGGTTCAACACCCAGGTAGGGCAATGCTGTTTCTTTCAGTAAATATCCAAGTAGACAGCATGTAAAAATGTAAGCGGAGTATGTCGCTGTGGATAAGAGATCTGCAAAATGCATTAACGTAATTGTCACGTGGCTAATAATTGCACAGTCAGTTTGAAGCAGGAGATGGCGAGTCGGATCGCTAACAGGTTAGCGAAGGGGGATACTGGTAATCTGGCTTGTGGCGTGGTCGCGTTCCTTCGTTCCCTCTGCATCATCAACGGGTTCTACATACGCGATGGACAGGGCCCCAACGTGGCTCGTAGTCATTCACGTGTGAATTTGTGCCCGTTGTGGGCGGGCGCCTGGGACAGTCACGATAAGTGCCTTCTGCGAACACCCTGAATCAGTGGTGACATCAGACTACATTAGCATGCCGTTTAAATACAGCGGTATAGTCACAGTGTACTTTTTCAGCGCAGTGATTTCCTCCGTGTCTTGTTTTGTATAATGGAAAAGACTGCAGTTCCAAGTCCACACCCGACCTCCCCTGACACTCCCTAAAGCGGTTAAATAGTTTAGAAAAATAAATAAAGAAGTACAATTACGGTGGCTGTAATCACGCTCTATTCCATTCTCATTACTAACCAACAAACTGCCAGAACAGAGCACACTAAAAAGTAGATGACCTCCGCTGATGTTTGACGATGATGTTGATGACGATTGTGATACTGACGAAGAGAACAGCGATGTTCACGATGGCAATGATAACCATAAGAATAATGGTTACAATGACGACATCATAAAGGTCCGTTAATCTCTTCAATGTCTTTTCTAAACTGTCAATTCCTGTAAACCACAAACCCCATAGCATATTAGCACTACAATTTGTCATTAGTAGTTGTTGGAACAAGCTAATTAAAGGGTAACTACACCCTCGATCACTTTTTTTCCCCCCACTGTAAACGTGTTTGTATGCCTTCCTTATAATGAAACTTATTCATGCATTCCCGTTATTTCAACAATTCTGAAATAATAGTATATTAGAAGAAACTGGTAGAAAACTGCTGCCCCTAACGGTTGAAATTTCCTTTCTGCTCCCCACACTGCACCCGCACCAATCGTGACGTCAGAGTACCTCTTTGGTCATATTGATATACCTCATATTGATCCTTGTTGTCGCCCACAATGGAAACAGCCGGCACCTGATTGGTTAGACCAACTACGTTACTTTCGTTTCGGCTCCACGTTTTTAAACCGGAACTACGTGGTGTCCTATTGAACACTCTTGTTCAACCTAAATAGTCCACTAAAATATGTTTCTGAAAATATATGAGGTGAGAAATAGGCCATGCAGATGCTGAATCTTGATTCATTGATGTGCAACGTCTAGTTTGACAGTTTGATCCGAGTTATACGAAATAATTTGTACAATGTAGCTACGTTCATTTATGTGAATGACGATGGACACAGCTCCTCCGCCCGCACCCCTCTCCCTCGCTCACCCCACAAAGTATTTTTCTAAATTATGTAGTAGGCTGAGACAGGGATGAGACAGTGGGTGTACTTACTCTTTAAGCATAATTTAGATTAGGCCATAGGCTTGACGCCAAATGGTAAACGCGAATAAACGCCATGGATAAAACGTCACTGAAGAGGACGTGTATTTCAGTAAACAAACTAAAAAAAATCAACTCCTCTGGGAAACAGAAAAAGCAAGATAATAATCATAATCATGACAATACTAATAATAACAGAGGGAAAGGACACCTCTGGACTTCATCTTTCAAGTTACCGGTGCAAGGCAGTAGGATAGCGGTAACCTTCGAGCCATAATGGAAAAATATAACCACAGAACACACTTCTGGGCCCACACAGCACGCCTACACTTGCACTTGGGAGGAAGTGACTCAGTGGTGAGATGTGTAACTGTTCCGTGACGCCACCCCCTTTCATCAGGCGTACAAGGTGGGGGAGTGCAGTTGCTTCTGGGAAACCATTGGAAGAAAGCCGCTTTTAATAACAGTGGTCAGGACACAACAAGTATCCTTGATCACAGGCACAGCAGAGGCCAACAGTAAAACATTAATTTAGAATATCTATAGTTAATATTTTTGAATTAATTTCACGCTGAGAGAAATTAGTTGAAAAATACAGCAGCTACTGAATGAAACAGGGCTGATACTAGGCACTCGGGCGGCCACATCTCTAAAATCGACGACCAAATTCATAATCGCAAAGCTAATCCAACTTGGAAACGAATTACTGATTATTCACATTCTATTTAGCTTACGAGCATTAAGTCATCACACTTGTGCCAGCCAGCCTGCAGTGTGACCTGCAGTAGAGGACTATGCTGTAATACTGCTGTGTCGGATGTCACCAAGACATCAGTGCAAGTTCATCAGCTTAGGTCTGAAGAAAATGTGCTCCTTGTGCTGTGCTGCTTTTGGTTTCATGACCCCATCATCGATCACTGTCAGAGTCCCCTTTCTCACTTCCCCCTTCAGAAACCGCTCTCCACTTTTGCAACTTTTAAAAAAATCTTTCCTTTCTGTACGACGGGAAACCTGCTATAAAACGGCCCACGTTCACACATCACTTTTTTCCCCCTGTAGAAAAGCATGAAATAATTTTGTTTACTGTAGTCTGATATAAGAGTAAACCAGCACTACTGTTTTGGAAAATAGCCAGAATAATTGCTGGGAACAAAACCAGCGCACTCGCGCACTCTCACACTCTCACACTCTCACACTCTCACACTCTCACACTCTCACACTCTCACACTCTCACACTCTCACACTCTCACACAGTAGCCCCCAGGACGAGAGCTGGGCACCCCTGCCGTTTCAACATTGCTTTCCAAGTTTAGATTTTCGCACGTGATGCACGCATGCGCAATTGTAAACCAGTGACGAAAAGCAACTTCGATCCCTTACGCTAAAGTACCGTGATATAGACAAGCTAGCAGCTCCTCAGCCTGACTCTGTGCGTCTCCTTCAACGTTGTCTTGCACCACAACGAACGAACGAACGAACGAACGAACGAACGAACGAACGAACAAACAAACGAACAAACGAACAAAGTGTCTTGCACCAGAACGAACAAACGAACGAAAGAAGAATCTTTCCCGGTGAGGAAGTCTCTTCCAGTGCTGCTGTCACTTAAAACAGTCTGAACATATGTGTAGCAGGTGGCCCTGGACTCCTTTTTGAAATTAAGACATAATTAGTGATGCTGTAAAGAAAACCGCACGTGCATAAACACACACAAACAACACACAAAGCTACAAACAGGCAAGGCATGTTCTGGCACAAAGCAGTTAAATCTAGGCTGGTGAGTGCGGGAGGACATGGAGTGAGAATCATCGATCACAACATGTCCAGCCAAACAGAGATGGAGTGGGTGTTGCAGGAGCCTTATTTGACCCTATTTGAAGTGTGCCGGGACCCTGACGCTATCATCATAGATATAGAACCATGGATGACATATCATGTAATGTAATAGTAATTTGGAATTCTGAAATGGAACAATTTGGCAGCCATCTTACCTGGGTATTATAGAAACCTGTGGCAAAGTGTCATGTACTTTCTAACCCACTGTGATGTCATAATCGGGTCTCAGAAGCCAGCTAGCTGATGATTGGCTCATAGATATAAAACCATGGTTACTGGCCACCATCTTACCTGGGTATGGTCTCAAAAATTGTGCCACTAACTATGACATCTGTATATATCTATATCTATGGCTATCACCCCCCACCATGACTTCATTGGAATTGGATGAACTAGACTGAATGTTCAGATGTACGGACACCTGCTACGTTATGAGAGCTGTACTTTATCTGACCTGTTTGTAGTTGTTTCAATGACCTTCAATACAAACTTATTGTATGTCACTTTGGAAAAAACACTTTGCCAAGTGATTGTCATGTAATGGCTGAAATGCTTCCGAGACAAACTGTTTTTAACATGGGTTTCTTTGCACAAAGTCTACCGGGAGAGATGTGAATATTATTTTGAAAATATTCCTTACGGTTAAAAGGAAATTTTCCATGGGAATTACATATATCTCGACAACTTTGGGAATTTATCTTTTCTTCTAATCCCACACACAATGGCACAGTATATTCTGAGTTTGGACCAGGTCCACCTTTGAAGTGACTTTATATTTAAACAATACCCTCATACTTAGAACCTTTTCAATTATCAGCTAAAAAGCTAAACTGATCCTAGATGATCCATATTCCTACTATACTGTAAGATGATGCTGAGTGAGCAGACCCATATTCATAAAGCAATGCAAAGCTCAGTGCTGACCTAGAATCAGGTTTCCCCTGCCCATCCCATCCATATTGTTTATGAACAAAAAGGCAAAACAGGTGGGGCCAGGACTTGCGCCATATGTGTGGTTCCAATGCAGGATGAATAGTTCCAGAGCAGCGATGCTGGTCCGCCAGTCGTTCTGGTAAGTGTGCCGTCCGGCCAACCTTCAACTGACCGAGCCACTGCGCAACCTAAGCCATTACTCAACGCAAACGCGTTCAGATGGACCGCGGATGGTGCAGCGACTCCCGGCAATAGGGGAGAAAACGTTCGACCGCGTCACCTCAGAGTCGCCCTCTCTGGCCCCCACAAACTGAATCCGCCGCACCCCACAGGTCCTGATGGCGTCGTTACACAAGGGGCTGAACCACAACCTTTCTGCCGTCCAAAAATACATGGCTATAAAAGAAGGGGCTTGTTTTACTTTCCATAGTCTGTGGCTCTTGGATAAGGGGAGCTATTTCTCAAATCATAAAGCACTGGCACGTGGAGAAAGCTTGCATATGTCTTCAGGATCGCAATGTTCCTCAAGCGAGACGTTCGCATTTTGGTCGGTTAGCAGACGCTCTTATCCAGAGCAACTAACAGATTACGTTTTTACGTGCAATCAATTTACAGTTGGATATTTACTGAAGCAGTTCAGGTTAAGTACCTTGCTCAAGAGTACAACAGCAGTGCCCCACCAGGGAATTGAACCTGCAACCTCGGAGCAACAAGCCCAGATCAGAATCAGAAAGCTTTATTGTCATTATATTTAATATAATGAGATTACAGGAACCACTCCATTTGTGCATTTGACATGACAACCAGATAAGACATGACGACAGGACATGGCACACACAGCTATCAAACAAAGCAAGATAGAATAGATAAAAATAGATAAAAACAGCATAGAATAAATAAAAACAGCATGGGATAAATAAAAACAGCAATCCCGTACACTGCAACATCTCTTCCTGTCGAGCAATAATGCCTGCCGCATAATGATAACGGCTATCCGCGGGAACGAAGCACTCAATCAAACCGAACGGTGAGCTTTAAAAATGGATTTCTTGTTTATCTTCCAGACTTTCAGTCCATTGAAACCTAAAATACTACCTGCAAACAAAGTAAATAAATAAATAAATAAAAATACAAGCCTGATGCTTCGATGGCACACACTGTTTGGTTAAGAGATTTCTGTGAGAAAGCCCAAAGGCTGCAGAAGTGATTCACGACACTGTGTGGTTACGTAATGGAGAAGCCGCCAGCCGCAGCTGGGCGATGACACGGACTCTCGCCTTCAACCTGTGGTTGGACACAATGGTGAAGATGAAGGCCATCATCACCACAATTGAATTTTTGCAATTCTGTAATTGCTAGCATATCATTATTTCCGCTTGAACGGCCCATTTGTGATGTCATCACGCGTTATGTCACAGGCTGATCAATTGAAGCCAATCGCAGGCCTGGTGATAATTGCCTTTATTCCCCTGCCCCGAGCGAAGCTCTCACGCACGACCCTGGAAAAGGACACAGTTCGCACGCAGGACAATCATTAGTCAATCTGACCGCAGTTCACCGACACGTTGCAAAATGCAATCGATGGGTATATTAAATTCGACTAAAAAGGCTAACACGGCAGGAAGCCATCTTCGTCTAATTATTACTCGCCTGATTACCTCAACTCGACATATTTTCTGCCTGCGTAGGAAACTCCGGCCTTTCCAACACTGCCCAATTATTCAGTGGGTGTGGATGTGCCCAGGCAGGGGTGGATGTGCAAAAATAATAAGCGCAATTGGCTGGGCGACGTTTCCGACGCGCAGTGGGCGGGCCATTATAAACCTTAATGAGAGTCGGGGTAACTCCGAAGAGCACACACACAGGCATCTAATTCCAGCAGCCTTCCTCCGAAATCCTCGCGGGAAGACCCGAGTCATTATAAAGCAAATTTAAATCACCATAGCCTCTTCAAGCATTTAAAGCAAGGTTAAAAGCACGACCAGAGCCCTCCTCGCTGTGTAGTCCAATTTAAAATACGCAGAAATAAACATGACCCCCTAACCTCATTTAAAAGGGATTTGGGATTAATTGTACTCAGGTGGAAATGATCCAGCAGAAAAGACTTGGATACTGAAATGGCTCATGGAACAATCCTCACTAAAACCGGACACTATTCAGTGGAAGAAGAAAACCTCTGTTCTGTAAAGGTTCACAAAATTGTGGCCCGCCTTGTGACACACGCCATCTCTTTGTTGGCCAACTAAAAGTTCTATTAGTGGCACAAAAAGCAACCGGCAACATTAATTGAATCCTTACCATTATTAAACAATTCTGAGTGCTGAATAAAGTCACATCACCCATCACTAAAAGCATTCAATTAAATTCAACTACCAATAATAATGATAATTACAAACTATGACCTCACAGACGGGTCAAGCAAAAAGGTTCACAGTTGGTGTCGACCTTTAAAGATCTTACAGGGAGGCAGCTCACTAGTTGAAGTTGCATTCAGCTGCATAAAAAATGTTTTAACCTGCGTCCCACTGTTAAAATAAATAAAGATATAAATGTACTCATAAACTTATACATTTGAGGGTCCTACACTCTGCTCTCTAATCTAATTTTAAAGGCGTTTGGTGGCAGGTTTTTTATGCTCTTACTGTATATTCATGGCCTGGCTAATTGTGTGGCCTGGAGAGACACTTCCATAAATGTGCGATCGCCTGTTTTGCATGTAAATGAACGGTAGATGTTTATTAACTTTTCAACGCACCCACCACCCACGCATCTCCAGGCCAGTAGGTTCCACAAAGGCTGCTGGGTCACGAGCCGTGTCTCGGTTACGATACGGTCGTCTCCTTGGCAGAGCGGGAGGCAGGGGGAAGGAGGGCCGGGTGAACAGCAGGGTGAGGAGCACAGTGCCCCGACATCGAAAGTGGCACGTGTGCCCACAAGCCCGAATCCAACCTTGATGTAAACACTACTGGGGCTTGGAGCAAAAAATACCCAGGCCAAGCACAGTTCTACAGACCTAAGGTCACCCGTGCAGATGAACAAGTCACACACCTGGATAAACCAGAACCATTTGAATAGCCTCACTTTTTGGGCTTGGGATCTTAAAGTTGAGGGTAAAGTTAAGGTCGATGCTTTAATGTGAGTTAAGTCCACCCAGCGCTATCCTCATAAACACGGTCAGTTACTTTCAATTGGAAGCGGTGATTCAAGCATACTCAATCGCCGACCTATAACATAACGCTCGCTAATGCCTACTCGAGCTACTCATATTTCCAAACTCATATACCGTTACTCCCATGTCAAGGTCAAAACTAGTTGAAGACGAGTTCTTGGACTAGAGTAAGAAAGAATGAGAAATGAACACTTTCAACTTCAAAAGGCAAAAGAAAATAACTAAATAACAACAAAATAAGGACTTCCGAAGCTTGACGAATACTTGTCGGGGGGCGGAATGTTGACCCTTGTAAGTCAAGACGATAAAGTAGACGGCACAACGCGCACCAAGCACGTTTATGAAGAGGCGTGAAGAATGGGGCTCAAACTGGTGTAATGAGTCTTAACCAGGTTACGATCAGCATCGCTGGACTCAATTCCATTTCCAATTCAGCCAATTTCGGAAAATGAACCGGAAATTGCGATTCAGTCATTGAAAAAAATCCTCGTAGAACATTAAGGGGCATTTTTCATTTCCTAAATCTCATTTCAATTCAGTTCCTGAACTGTAATTGAATTGACCTAAACCCTGATAAGATAAACCTTATTAACCTCCAAAAGGGGAAAAAACCGTCTTGGACACTAATGCTGATGCACAGAAACGATAAAGACATGCCCATACACATAACGTAATACACACATAACGTGATGCATCACCTCATAGTACATACAATGCAATTGTTAAAGTCCCCTGTACAGTGTTTGTGACGCAGAAAGCAGAGAAGATATCATCTGTGCTTACAGCTTGCCGTTTAGCACTCTGCTCGTGAACAACAAATATAAAAAACAAAGCGCTCAC
This sequence comes from Ilyophis sp. 1 JC-2022, assembly GCA_022702515.1. Taxonomy (NCBI): domain Eukaryota; kingdom Metazoa; phylum Chordata; class Actinopteri; order Anguilliformes; family Synaphobranchidae; genus Ilyophis; species Ilyophis sp. 1 JC-2022. Next base: position 77,854,266 of record CM040397.1, on the reverse strand, counting down.
GGCCCTTTTCCTGTTCAATTGCTGGGAATTATAAATGAGAACGAAACGAGATAATTATATTTGCAGTGAAACTTTCTGTGTTAATTCAAATCTGACAGTATAAGTCTATAAGAGTCTAGGGATGAAATATACTCTAGCAGAGTAAAATGTACTCTGTCAAGAGTTGAACATGTTACCGTGTATGGTTGAACTCATGAACAGAGTCTGACACCACAACCTTTCACGGTTAAAGTTTCAGACGCAATTGTACATGTGTGACCAGGGCTAGCACAGTCAAGGTACCCCATGATTTCAAAAAACAATAAAAAAAGAAGGCCCTCTATCAAACTTTTTTAAGTTAAAAAAAAAAAAAAAATTTTAAAAAGCGGCCAGGCCAAAATAGGCGCTGCCACAGACACCCATTATGGAAGACTAATAATTAAACATATAATAACAATCGACACACTAATTCTTGACACACTAATAATAATAAATATCTTGAGGGCTGCTGGACGTCTCATCCTGTTAAAGACCCTGTTCCAGCGGGTGGATGGGCCCCACGGCCGGGCGCCTAACCTGGACTGAGTCGGTACCCACTGTGGCTGGCATCCCCACTGATGACGCATCGAGGCTGTAGTATCGTCGAGGGAGGGAGGGTTCCCATTGGGTGCCCGTGGTCCGCTCACTAAAGCGGTACATGCTTCAGTAAGTGCAACCGCAGCTTAACCGTGGACTGCAGTCTGACGAGACGCAGCGGCTCGGCATTACGTTTACGAGAGAGCAAATGCTCGTCGACACTCTGATGAAGCGATAGCAGAGGTCGCGGCGGTGAGCGTGGCTGGTGAACAGAATTAGGCATTCCAATTTGTTTGCGAAAAAGGGAGCGGGAAGCATTAATAAAAACCGTTTGTTAGACACGGAACAGCTAATTGACAACACCCAGCAGTTAGTACTTGAGCCGTGTTGGGATTTACAGGGGCAATTTAGTTATGGTTTGATATTTTTATTGACATTTTCTTCCTACACCTCCTCCACTCTCTGTGTTCTCCTCTTTCTGCAGCCTCATCCTTTGGCCGTCGTAATCGCACCCGCCACACGACTTCTTTGGAGTGGGATTAAAGAGTTTTAAAGAGGACAATAAAAAGAGTTGGAAAAAAAACAGTACAGAAAAGACACCCTGGTAATGTACTATTTAAGCCTATTTTTAATTGGCTAAGAAGAGCCTGACCCTGTGACCAATAGAAAACTAAATGTGCCTATCTTGAATACAAGTAAGTAAGTAGACACAAGATGCAATGAACTAATTCAGCAGTGAGAATTGCAGTTTTTTTATTTTTTTGCAGACTTTACTAAACCGTATCAAGCAGGATTTACCTTATTGCACTGTTATGTACCACTACCGTATATTAAATATATTTTTAAAAAACCAACAGGCAAACCATACTGGATCAGAGGAGCCACACTTACCTGCCAGTTCACCATCCATCTGCACATACACTGGCATGTGTTAAGTGGCTTAAGCACGTGCACAGACAGTGGAACGCGTCTACATGTCTCCAGATTACACTGGTTGTGCTGCCGTTAATGGACTAGCTCCCCCTCCTTTCCCTGGGGAGCGGGGGGGTAATTGCACCGCATCTTAACAGGCATGACTCCAGGAAGCTAAGGAGATGCCACTCGTGATCAGAACAAATACCCCTCTCCACTAATGCGTGGCCATAAGTTACACCACTGAGGGACTGACTTACTGCACTTACCCCCCCCCCCCCCCACGCACAAACAGTGTGTCGAACAATGGTCTGATATTCTGATAGATACACAATAAATGTTTTTATTTGTACATGTGTTAAAGCCTAACCTAAACTAACCACTTGATTCATCATGTCTAAAAATAATGTCATTAAATGCAAGAGAAACATTTTATGCATCTATTTTTAACGTTACCTGCATTATGCCCTAAGAACTGCCAGATACACACGCAAGGGTTAGACCCAAGTCGGAAAATTAACAAAAAAAAACAAAACACCTTTTTCAAAATACACAAAAAAAAGGAATGTAGGTTATGCAACAGTCTCAGCAATATTCATAACACAATTTGTTCCCAGAAACATGTTAAAAAATCCCCCACAGTGCTACAGTGCTTCATAACAACAACAAAGTAATTCATTAAAAAAAAAAGAAGCTTGACTGGGCACCAAGCGGGAAAAAAATAAAAAATAAAAAGAAGTAAAAAAACTTTTGGGAATTAATAATAGGATGCATGTGCAATATGTTGTTCAGACTAATCATATACTATGCTGCTAATGACGGCTCACTACCGCACATCTGCATGTAAAGACATAAATTTGCCTCGCCTCAACAATGAATTATAGGGGACTAGGGGAGTTCACAAAACGATTGTATTCTAAAAAAGACCACCCCTAAGCATATAAATTAGATGTGTTCCTTAAGTCTTCCATCTGTGAAGCACATGCTCATTGTATAAACAAGGTTTCGTTTGAATTCAAATGCGCACGGAGCACCGCAGACCCCTTTAACGAACTCGCTACGTAAGGGCGTCTGCAAAATAAATTGCAAGTGTTACAATTAGAGGCGCTCGTCAGAATTCAAAGGAATCTTCTCGATGTTCGCTGCTCCATCGGCGGAAAAACCACACGCCGCTAACCAGGGGCTTCAAAGAGGAACGGTGTACGCTGCGCTCCTCAGCTTTAAAAGGTATAGGAGTTAACCGGCTTCAGGTCAAAGCGGAGAAGCGACCGAAGAACTCAATTAGACAGAACAAATGCGGCAAAACCGTGTATTGTGCAAAAAAAAAAAGAAACGCATATACGCCCACAAACACACACATACAGAAAGAAATCCCACAAGATATATGTTGACAAAATGCAACCGTGTAATTTGGAAACCGCAACAATTTGAGAAAAAAACACAAGCAGAGCGCTGCTCTCATCTGATCAAAGGACACCCATTAAGTACAACTGCCAACCTGCGAGTTACAAGCCTGGGTGCCTAACCATTATACTACATATGGCCATCGTTAATAAGGCCATAGTATTTCCCAAAACTATACTGGCAAGGCCAGTGATGACTGAGGGCCAACCCCCTGGAAACACAAACAAAGTACTCTTGCATAGAGCTCCGTAGTCCCCGCCCCCTCCTATCCCTGGCTGGTCCCGGAAGACTGCCGGAAGCCATTACCTGCCCCCATTTCGGGATCTTTCACTCACCCTTATGATGATATTATGGCATTGTATGGACCAAACTTTGACATATATGTGATACAAAGTCCATTATATACTCACCACCGCGTTTAAATCAAATTTGAATTGTATAATTAACGGAGTTTGAAAAACCTAACTACACTACCCAGAATCCCCGGTCGTACATCGCCGGCTCCCGCTTTTGCGAGCGAAAATGTCACTATCAGTCTGAACATGTCAAGTGTCAGCTTTATGGCTTTCACTCCAGCAGTTAGTTGTTTTTTTGAAAAAGTGTTTGTTGTTTATTTCTTGGACATAATTTCAAATGACCAATTTTATAAATTATTTAAAAATGTGGCAACCCCTCTCGTGGGTGTTTTGAACGCTAGCTGCCTGAATATAGAAAAAAAAACATTTTCAGTCCATTGACTCATTATATATTTTCCGAAAAGTGGCACCAGACGTTCGTCACCAAAGCGGGTGGGACTAGGGAGCTCTATTGGGGTTACATCTCAATATTGGTGACAGCATCCGCTTATGATCTAAATCAGGGGGAAGGCACAGTATCTGCTGGTTTTTGGAATGTTTCTGGGCCAGTGATTAATTTAAATTATTGATTTGCTGGAGAATTCACGCTCCTCGTTTCCAAAGTCTCAATTGGTTTAGAAAAAAAAAAGAAAAAACCTGAAGGCACTGCAACCCACCAGGAATCCAGTTTGACACCCCTGATCTGGCCTAAATAATACTACAGTAGCACTTTTGACACGTTTTTCAGCACAAATGTTAAAAAAACACCCAATGATGCCATGCCCAGTCATTTGATTACTACAGATGAAAGGAGAAAATATGCTTTTATCATGTCAATAGGGCCGGGCCTAAAATTCATAGTCGACTGTATTTTCAATATTTTGGATGATAATGATAAATTGATAATCACCACAATATACATCATATAATATACAATGGATCTCATTAGAATGTTACTTTTATTCCCCAAAAGGCGCGGCATAATAATAAACTGCCTATAATTGACACAACTGCCTAATGCTGAAAAGAGACAACTAGATGGCAAATTAAAAACAACTGGAAAGAACATAATTGTTATGGCAGCAAATCTTATCATTATAATTATCAAGAATGTTTTATCGCCCAGCTGTACGTGTTGATCATAAATCTGTTTCAGGACCACGGTGTAACAGCGGAGCTCTTTACTCCAGAATACATCTGTGCATTACAAACGCAGGCGCTCGAACAGTCTGTCAAAAATCACGGACTCTGTATATTTCGAGGGTGTGTCTATTGCTCTATTGCGGGTGTGCGCCTTATTGTGGAATTAAATTCCGGTGGAGTGTCTGCCCCTTTATCCAGATGAGCAACTTCAGCCAAACATCCCCGAGAGAAAACGGCAGAGGAGAGCGGCTCTGGCGCTCAGGCGTTCGTGATAAGGGATCCTTGCCCGCCAGGGCCGGTTATTTATAGAAGCAGGACTGAGAGCGTCTGCTCATCCTCCACCTCCTGCATCAGCCATCGCCCCTGGAAAGAAAACCGTTCTTCCACAGCAGAAGAACCCATCGCTACAGAAAGCCGTGTAACACACAGAGGCACCGATTGCTAAAAGAACCAAGTAAACGCACAGAGGAACCGATCGCTATAGGAGCCTGTTACTCATGGGGTTTAACAAGGGATTTATACAAAAGAGCAGCTAGCTCTGTGGCGTATGGAGAAGGACTGTGGTTAACGTGCTTCCAATCCTTTTGAGAAACAGCAACAGATAGAGCATACTTGAGTTAGAAAGACAGATGTGTGTGTGTATGCCTCCATGCTGTCTGTCTGTGTGTGTGTGTCTGTGTGTGGTTGTGTGCATAACGCACAACTATTTCTCAATACCAAAATCAACATTCCACAATGGGACTGAAGCTAAAGGGTAACTACACCCACTGTTTCAGCCTATCTCCACCCACAAAACAATTTAGAAAAATACTTTGTGGGGTGAGCGAGGGAGAGGGGTGGGGGCGGAGGAGCTGTGTCCATCGTCATTTGCATAAATTAACATAGCTACATTGTACAAATTATTTTGTATAACTTGGATCAAACTGTCAAACTAGACGTCACATCAAGATTCAGCAACTGCATGGCCTATTTCTCACCTCAAATATCTTCAGAAACATATTTTAGTGGACTATTTAGGTGGGATAAGAGAGTTTATGAACAGGACGCAACGTTGGTCCGGTTTAAAAACGTGGAGCCGAAATTAAAGTAACGTAGCGGGTCTAACCAATCAGGTGCCGGCTGTTTCCGTTGTAGGCGACAACAATTATCCATATGATGTAGAGGTACCTCCAAAGAGGTACTCTGACATCACGATTGGGGCGGGGGCAGTGTGGGGAGCAGAAAAAAATTTCAACTACCGATTTTCTACCAGTTTCTCCTGATTTATTTTATTATTTCAGAATTGTTGAAATAACAAAATGGATGAATAAGTTTCATTATGAGGTAGGGATACAAACACGTTTACGGCTATAAAAAAAAAAGGGTGATCTAGGGTGTAGTTACCCTTTAAAGAGAGGGCGAGGGCTGTCTTGTGCTAACGTAGGATAACAATCGGTGCTCCAGATGAATCACTGGCAAAAGGGCTGAGTGGCTGTGCTCCTGATGGAGGTCTGTACAGCTGGAGAGAGAGAGAGAGAGAGAGAGCTTCTCCGCTGGCCTTTATTAACTCCATAAATAAGAAGCTCCATGCTGCCGGGAACAAGGAGGGTCCTTGTAACTCTACACTGCCCTCCCCACCTCCTCGGCAATAAAGCAGGAGGTTACAGCCCCGCGCAGCATTAACCACCGCCCCCGCCGTTAGCCGCTGCCGGCCAGGCCTCAGCCTAATTGATCGGAGAGGGGACACGGGCATAAATAAAGGCGAGGAGCGCGCCTTTGTTTATGACTGAAAAAGGGCGGGGTCGCCACCACACCTTAGCGCAGGCGGCAGCGTAGCGCAGTGGTTAGGGAAGCGGCGGGCATCTCGGTGGCCGCAGTTTCCTCGAGCGAGGTACTTAACTGCTTCGGCAAGTATACAGATGTACGCACGGACTGAGGGGTCACAGTCGTTCGCCTTTCATGGAGGGGTGGAAGGTGATTTAACACCCTCCCTGGAGCGTGGGAGCGAATAACATGAGTCCTGCATGTATGTTTAACCGGCGAGATAAAGGATGACTGCCCCCGTGCTGATGAGGTCGCCACGGTGACGGATTACCTATGGGAGAAGGCGGTGAATGAGCCTCTGGACATCAGCGCGGAAAATTAGAAAACGTAATCAGGAATTTGCCAGAAAACCAATTTGTTACATTACAGACAACAGTTTTGTTCCTTTTCACAAGCGTTACTGTAACCTCGACCATGGGAGCTCAATAGCGCCGATAGATCGAGGCCCATCTCAGTTTGGCTAAAACTTGTGACCTCACAAAGGTCACTACGGTGATGGGCCAAGAAAATCAGCAAACCAGCAAACGGAGAAATTAGGGTCTCTGTCACCAATACCAACTGACCCTTTGTGTGAAGCCCTGCCAAAAATCCTGCTGTCCTAAGTTACTGTTGCTAAGGCCATTAAGCTTTCACCTTCGAGAGCAACTTTCCATTGCAAACAATGCAAAAGCCATACATACAGCTTATCACAGTCTATATTTCAAGTTGATCGATTCATCAAATTAAGGTCAAAAAAGCTTTTTTTTACATTTATGTTTACATTTTTTAAAATCAGGAGTCTTTCAACTGGCAAATTTCAATATGAATACAGCCTAATTGTTGTTGTTTTCCAGTTAGCCATCCAACAGTGGCTAGTGTGAGTTTCATGCCGCTAACTGATGGAGGTGCTGAAAACAGAAATAACATTTAACAAGATTGGCGTCATTAATTGCTATCTACCTCGCAAGTTAGCGGCACGCTAAGTTAGGTCATTGACGCCACTCACTGAAGATCATTGAGGGGGCAGGAGCGGGAGACGCGGTGCCAGCCATCGGTCAGCCGACGACCCACGAACGGCCGGCCGCTTGTCGGGGACGGGCGAGTTTCTCCGGCCGCGTGGGACCGTGAGACCGGGAGGCGTCAGAATCAGTGAGAGCAGAGTGCACTAAAATTCCACCCTTCATCCCCCACTGACAGCTCCAGCCTCTCCCTTTATGCGGGGCTTTGATTTAAATACTCAATATAACCCTCACAGCCTGGAATCCACCAAAGGCAGAAAATGAGAATTCGGAGAGCGTGTCCTGACAATAAACAATAAACAGCCCATTCTCTAACGCCGAATAGCCTGTTCTCCATTTCCAAATCTAATGAAGTCAGGAGAGTCTGTTGGGCTGTAGGGAGGAGAAACGTCTCGGTTTTGTCATCAGTCCGAAAGAAGCTCAGTCATGTCTCAAGCACCGTTACGACTCCCCCCTACTGCTGTTCTTCCTAACAGGACTGAGAATAACAAACTCACACAATATACTCCACAAAAGCAGTTGAAACATGAATATATGAAGATATGTATTGAAACATGTACAGGGTGTGCAATAAAATAGGCTATATTGTTGGAACACATTTAAAATAAACCTAAGCTGATCTTTATCATTTGAAAACATTGAAATATTCATGAGCTGAAGTTAAAATACATATATTTAAAGATTAAACTATATATAGTGATTCCAAATGATTAATGAGTACAATTTAATGAAGAAATTGAAGAGGTTTTCAAATCAGGAGCAGAAAGGTTAACAAGAATTTTTAATCTTTGAATTCTGGATAATAATTAATCCTTTTTTTTTTCTCTTTTAAATAGTCACTTTCCGGTGTATGTATTCCAATAATATGGGAGAGCTATTCCAATTACATCCAAATGGTATTCAATATACTTTAAAAAAATAACTTTCACAAAGAATATTTTAAATAATATGCATCTGAGGTCTGGCTACAATGGCGAGGGATCAATCAGCCAATCAATTTTTGTATAGCGACATTTTTAAACAGGTCATCACACAGTAATCCACAATAGACATTTTATAGAGGGGAGGACAGAAACATCCCAATTGAGTCCATTTTAGGAAAAACCGGACAATTATTATACAATTATTCCCCAACTCCATGATAGATTTGTAAAAACTCCATAAAACTGAGCTACTGGAAAACGGCAGAATAGAGAAAAAAGGACAATTATGAACCCTGCTCAAATAGCTGAACACAGTAGCGTGTTCACTGCTATGAGAGTCACGCTCAGTGGAGGTCTGGTTCCACACCTGCCTGAGGTGACAGCTGTCACCTCGTAACTACTGATCCGCTCGTCAATTAGAGACCCAATTAATGCTGATGGCTGCCTTGGGCCTCCCAGACACCTGGTCACCTACGCCTGGGCTCCCCTGTCACACGCAAGGGAGAACATGGGTCGAGTGTCAGAGACTCTGGTTCATCAACTCGGGAAATGCAGAGGACATGAGGGCGTAGCGCGTGTGCCGTGTGAGGTAGCCGCGAAGCGTTACGGTTTGGGAGCTGGCCTCCGAACTCTGAGGTTGCCGTCTCGATTCCCAGGGCGGGGCGCTGCCGTTGTACCCTTATGCTGTTGTAAACTTAAGCCAGCGGGTCGACTGCAATTTGGGGGCTTCCACCCCACTAACGGGCTGTTCTACCATGGGTTTAAAAGGTCACCCTCCATTATAGGTTATGGCGTTTTTCAAGGCACCGTTTGCCCTTCTCCTTGCTATTTGAACATCCAGCTTGGCGCAATTTCAATAGCACCGCTTGCTGACTTATCTCCACCTGAAGCAAAACTTGCATCACGGACCAACCCATGGACCTACCATGAAAAAGGTCTGGTATGAATAGGTCTGGTATATACCGGTATGAACAAACAATAGAGAAAACCTTTATGAACAGTCAGAGGTCACCTTTATTTTGGGAACCAATTCACCCCCTTCTCTGACAAAAATGACTCACGAAGAGTCAACGACTGTACCATGTACCATGTGGCTTGGCTCTCAGTACGCTAGTTACAGTACCTCTTCTGAAATCAGCCAGTGAACACAGAGAGACTTTAAATGCAGTCTTTTTTTACACAAGAAAAACAAACACAACATCATCCCACATACTCATCAATCAAGCCTTCCAAGAGAAGCAAAGAAACTGAATCGGAAAACAAAATGGACGCTGTAAAAGAACTTAAAAGTTTCATGTGCAATTAAAATGGTAAAATGATGTTTGAATAGGGCTGAAATATGAATAGACTGACCACCGGAGCCTAAAAGCAAAGTCCTGGCAAACCAGCAAGGACATGGCTTACAGTAATTACACACCACAACGCACTGCCATAACACCAAAAATACTGCGTGCCCGACTGTTTGGAAAGGCGAGCCGTGTGTCATGTCTGACTTATAAATATCACTCACGATGGGTCGCAAGAAAAAAACCCAAAAGAAAACATTTATTCACAACGGTGAATAAGGTCAGCACAAGGGACAACCATTTTTCCTCGCGCGCGCAGAATGAGAAGACATCTCCGTTATTGTCGTCACACGTGCAGATGGGGGATTAGCATTAGCTAAGGTTTCCCCGTCAGCTGCTGCTCTGATGTGTTCTCACGAGGCGTGAGGGGAGGTGTGGGTGTGACAGCGTGTTTGTGTGAGTGTGAGTGTGTGTGTGTGTGTGTGTGTGTGTGTGTGTGTGTGTGTGTGTGTGTGTGTGTGTGTGTGTTGGGAGCCGGGAAAAAAACGGCCACACGTCTCCCACCCCCAGGCGTCACATTGACAACAAACTGCAAGAGGCATTGTGGGAGCCGCAGCTCCGCCTTTCCCGCCGTCCACGATGCCACGGCGTTAAAGAGCGAGACCACCCGCCAAAATGACTGCCCACAGTACTCCCGCAAACAATAACGTTTCCTCACCTCCCGATTCAGAGCCGGCTGCTGGCCGCAGGCCATGGTGCAAGGGCACAGAAAAAGCCCGAAAGGAGCCATTATTTCTCCCATCACCAAGATTGACCTTACCCTCCGAAATTTATGGCGCAATCTATTTCGTTCTTGGGCAGCAGTGTAACGTAATGGTTAGGGAATTGGAAAGGTTGCGGGTTCGATTCCCAGCTGGGGCGCTGCCGTTGTACCCTTGAGCGAAGTACTTAACCTGAATTGCCCCAGTAAATCTCCCGCTGTATAAATGGATTGTATGTAAAAATGTAATCAGCGCAAGTCGCTTTGAATAAAAGCGCCTGCCAAATGCATAAAAATGTAAATGTGAATTTACAAACCGTTTAAAAAATAAATAAAAAATGCAAAAATGCGAGGCGTTAAATGAGACTGCGCAGCTCCCTGATCCAAACGATCCCGCTCTGGGTGTAAAAGCCCAAACTTCTGCGGCTCTAGGAACCTTCTAGAAACAGTGCTTTAATTAAATGCTAATTGCCACGCGGTTTGGAGTAAATCGAAAGCGCGCCGAGACCGCGCTGCACGTCGGCCGTCGCATCGCCAAGTGATTGCGGTGCGCGAACCGAGCCCGCAAAGGAATCCTGTGGAAAACGTAGCGTTTTTCCCTCCAGTGTTTTTCCATTCTAGAGAGGAAAGCGGGAAAACCTTCAACTGGAGAAAGACAGGCGCACATGAGCACACTTTGCAAACGGATTGTACCCACTTCCACCGCTATCCCCCCCCCCCCCCCCCCCACCCCTAGCACTGGTTACAACACATCAGAGAGGATCGTGGGTACAAATTCTTTGATCTGCAATGCTAATGAAACGGTGCCGCCGCCTCAACAAGCGAACGTACAAAACGGCGGGCCTAGGAGAACACCCCCAGAGCGCCTCCTCTTGGCAAAACAAACCCTCGCGTCAGCAATGTCTGCGCATCGGGGCTGCCAGTGGGAACAACAAACACAAGAAAACCTCAGAAAGAAATCAGCACTTCTGAGGAGCGCAGCGAGCAGGCTTGTTTGTTGCCATTAATTATTAAACGAAGGATTATTTTTTTAAACATTTGTGAAGTGAAAAAAATAAAAATACAAAGTTCTGAGAGCGAAAAGAAACAGAAACTACTAAATTTAGCTGTGGGCCTCATGTGAGTCTCGCTCGTTACTCTGCAGAATGGTGCGTAATTGCCCGTAGCATCACCTGGGGAGCGAGGGAGGGAACTTCAGTCATTGGAATATCTGCCTCTCACACTGGCAACCCCATCAGGCCAATCAGGTGCCCATAATTTGCCTGCAGAAGTTACACATGAACTGTATGTCAGGCTAACATCCAGTGTTAGTGGGATGAACATAGTCCATTTTGCTCAGCAGGGGAGAATGGCCCATCAGCTTTTACTTTTAACTTGTGAGTTATAAGGGTCAGATACGAACAGGGAAATCCCTTTATACAGGCCCAGAACCAGTTCTAGAAGAGCATCTATCATGTAATTCTGCTCCTGGAACACAGACAGAGTCATTTAGCCATTTAGCATGCCTGAGTTGGGAAAGTTCACCAGACATACAGCAAGTAGGCGTTTCTGAGCATAATTTCCATTATTACAGACACTTATGAGAAAAGGGCTCTGCCTGATTTTACATGAGGGACATGAATTGCGCTGAGAAAAAGCAGATATTAAAAATAATAACAATTCTGGCACATTTTGGCAGAAACGCTTATGGGCGCATTCAAACATCCCGGCATAAAAATATTAAAAGTTTCTTTTGAGTTCTAAACCTGCCATAGTTCCGTCTGGGGGCAGCAACACACAGAGCTGCTGAAGGTTATTCTTTTCAATACACAGCACTAAAGCACCCCTAGAATTGGACGAGGGCCTGTATTCATATAGCAACTCAAAAGTAAGAGGGCTGATCTAGGATCAGTGTTGCTTCTCGGCACACAATGAATAGGTTTCGCAATATGGACCGGGGAAAGCGCAGCGGCAGTCCTTCTCTAGATGCTTTATGAATACGAGCCCTGGCCTATATTATGCTGGTCTCCTTGAAGTAAAATTGAAGCACTACTTATTTATTTCCAAAAGCCTGTTTGACTGCACTTTCGGGTGCACTCTGGATGCCAGGGCAGTAAATTCAGCGAAAAGATCTGTACACCTGGTGTGTTTGTAGGTCTGTCAAAGAAATAAAAGTAAATAAAGTAAATGAGTACTCGCCAGCAGATTCTTAAATGCTTCGGAAAAAAAATGTCACCGGAATGTTAGAACCAAAGTTAGACCCGACCAATGTACAAAACAAACTGCCAACATCATATTGTTTGTGTTTCTGTGTGTGTGTGTGTGTGTGTGTGTGTGTGTGTGTGTGTGGCACATAGGTTTGTTTTTTTGTGCATTTGCCCACTCACATGTGGTCAAATTTACCCCCCTTTTTATACTTCAGAGTTTCTATTCATTATATCTCTCTGCCTTGTAACGAAGGCATCCATGCACTATGGCGTAAATTCAAAATTTACAGCCCTGGGTTAATAACCTAGCTAAAATGCTGAAATGTCATAAAAATGTGCTTTCTTATTGTCTGGGAAGTGAGAATCGGTTTAAAATGACAATTCCGAATCCAGCCATTTTAACAGCTTTAACACCCTTTCATAATGTTCGACACTCTGAATACAGAACACAAGTGGCATCAACGGTTAAAACTCCTTACTTATCCAACATGTAAAATTGATTTATTTGATTAAATTTCTTAATTATTGCCAAAGTATCAATTAAATTGCCAAATTCATTGATAGACAGAGCAAGCCATTGGATCAACATTTATCAAAATGTACAACAATGAAATTACAAGTATTCAACGTCTAACGTAAAGACAGAGGTTCGACTACCGAAAAAAAACAATGAAGGTTACAGACAGATAACTTGGACACAAATGAAATTAATGAAAGATACCAAACCACAGCTTGTCTCGCCTAAGGTAATCTGAAGAATGTGCCAAAAACTGACAGCAGAGTAAAATAAAATTTTAAAATGTAAAACCAGGGATGAAATGTAAAATGCAAGATGAGCGGTAAAGTAAAGACAGGCCCAGAGTTTATGTAAACTCCTCAAAAAAAGTTCGGAAACGTTATTTCGGTCGATTATTCCTCCCCTTTAATAATACCAATCGGTATTGTATTTTATATCGTTGGAAAGCCTGATTAGTCACCTTTACAACGAGGTACAACTTGTAAGGATCATGCATTCGTGGAATGAGCAACACAGCTAACCGTGTGGGTAGCAGCCCAAAAAAATGTGCCAAAATCCCCTGCAATATTCTTCTGTTGGTATTCACTCTCGTTTTGAGTTGCTTGGTGGACTGGATGATTGCACTCTCCCACAGTAATAAGGAACAAACAACACATATTGGCCATTTTTACACTTTATTCATTTTACACTGTCAGGGACCTCAGTAGCGTGTGGAAGATCCATACGCAGCCACAACAGCTTGGCACCTCCTCCTCATGCTGGTCACCAGCCTGGTCACACACTGCTGTGGGATGGCATCCCATTCCATCCCACTGGCATACACCTGCCAGCACTTGAAGCTCAAAACGAGAGTGAATACCAACAGAAGAATATTGCAGGGGATTTTGGCACATTTTTTTGGGCCGCTACCCACACGGTTAGCTGTGTTGCTCATTCCATGAATGCATGATCCTTACAAGTTGTACCTCGTTGTAAAGGTGACTAATCAGGCTTTCCAACGATATAAAATACAATACCAATTGGTATTATTAAAGGGGAGGAATAATCGACCGAAATAACGTTTCCAAACTTTTTTTGAGGAGTTTAGTTGAAAAAGGAGGAGAAAGGGGGGGGGGGAAAGACACCGTTTTTCTCCTGGCCATTCTCCTGATCAGGGAAGGATGCTTGGCCTGATTGGGAGACGCCGAGTTAAGATATAAAAGGAGGGTCAGACAAAAACTGGCTTATCTTAAAGCTGACAAATTTGGAGATTAATGAGCGACCGTATGTTGCTAGAAGCAGGGATAAGCACCATGACACTATCATCAAAAAATCCATGGTTTTAGCCTCTTTTTAATGAGACCAAACATGAATATTAGGAGGCAACTCAGCTCAGGCATTGAATACCTCTGCGAAAAATGTACTCCTGATTTTAACAACAGAAGTGATGGTTGTGGACAATACTTTTTAAAGTAATGTATAAATGGTTTTTTTGGTGGAAAGGCACACCCAGGTTACAAAGCCTGACCTGTCCCCATGTTCTGTGTGAAGTAACGCCACAAAAAATGCTGTAAAATATATTTTTTGGGCATTTACACAGCAGAGAAAAAAAAAAGAAAGTATTAAAAACAAGTACTTTAATGAATGTAAGGCCACATCAGCTTGTCATCCTTTAGAGAAAATCATTAAAAGTCCCATCCCCTAGTCCAAATGCCAAATGTGTTGTTCTTCTGAACAGACAAGTTGAACAACAATCCTGCCATTCATTAACGTGCATTAACTTGCAGATGGGGCTCGACTGACTGACATGTTTAGAAACTCCCAACGAATGAACAGAAAACCCACGCGATGCCGTCGTTTCCACCATAACGCATATTAAAAAATGTTTCGATTTGACGTGGATTCTCGTCAGGACAAAACAAATACGTTTATTTGATACTCCTATCAAAAATGCTTTTCTTAAGGCTTTTTGTATCCAGACATTTTTAGCTGGAGAACTTCGAATCAATTTCAAGCTCCAGTCATAAAGAAATGACAGATGACAGGATTAAGTCGTGAGTATTTCATTGGGATATATTCCAGAGACAAAGCAAGAGTTGAAAAGAGTGTTACCGCCGTAGTGACTCGACGGTCTCCCACACAAGTTGGCAACACTGAAGAAAATAAATATTTCTCTGATGATAGTGATGAAAAGCCGGAGCAGCAGACCCTATGTGCTATTGCACATAATTTTGAAATGTGTGCCTCATTCAGAACTGCGAACAGCTGCTTCATTGACACCCAGGCGTTTGCAGTCTGAACCAATGGCGCAGCTAAATTGCGTGCGATCGGTCCGCAGGCTTTCTCTGGGGAAAAAAAACGAAAAACGGGGCTGCTGGCTGGCTCATGCAGGAAAGGCGCTATGTGGATGGGCTCCGTGGACCGGTATCGAATGTGGACCACGGCCCCACAGGGCGGCGCATAATTAGCCATAGCCTCCTTCAGGAAGCGAGAAATTTCAGTCAACAGGACGACGTGCATCGCCGTGCCCCAGCGAGCGGCGTCTGATCGATCGCCCGCAGTCTGACTGTGTGAAGAATCCTCAGACTCAGGCCTGCGCAAACTTGACTGATGGGCTGTGCGTAAAAACTAAATTGAATTACAAAAATATAAAAAATATAAAAATACATAAAAAATGTATAAAGTTTTGACACATTGCATGCTCTGGAGGGGAAAACCAAAGTTAAATTTTTTTTTATTAAATTAGATTTACATAAAATTTAAAATAGTCAACGGTTTGATGGGCCACATGTTCCGGAGGGGAGTGCGCGTGTCTGCACTCACCCAAAACTGACAGAGGAGGTCGTAGCGATGAGCGCGGACGCGGACGCACAAATTATGCATTCCAAATTGCGGGAAATAAGAGGGGGGGGGGGCGAGAGGAGAGTGCCGCAATCCCCCAACAGGGACCTGCTGGAGATGTGCGGAGCTGATGACAGCTCATTCTGAGTAGGCAGCAAGGACAGTCCCTCCAGCGAACCAGCAGGATCTTTATCCAAAGAGGAAAAGGCCCTCTTTGAGAGTGAAAATACAATAATGCAGATGAGCCCGACCCCAATATTCCTCAGCGCCGCTGGCCCTCACGGAAAACGGAACACACTGAAATATTCTGCAAATATCATCTTTATTCTATAAATATGCCGCCATTTTTTGGAAGCATGATAATATATGATATATTTCACAGAAATGCTCGTTTTTAATATGTTGTGGAAATAGTTCAAATAGTTGTCCATAAATTGTTGCGATTGTATTGCATTGTATCTTGATAAGATATTTTATTTGAATATATTGCAGCATATTCCATTTCCGTAAGTGGAAAATTTCTGTGGTGACGCGCGTATTTTCCAGAAGGCAGGGTCTAAAATTAGCACCCGCCACCAGCCAAATGCTGGTAATATTTTGATTGTGGCTGGTAAGATTTTCTAGTAGGCAGTGTAACTTACACCTACATCCTCAAAGTCCATGTGATGTGTTAAGAGTCTACTACTACAACATGGCAAAAAATCCTGCTCTGTGCAAAATGGCCCTTGGCAAAAACAAACTAGAACAGAGAAAATTAAGGTTTCCAGTAGCGCGTTCATTAACATCTTTCCTGAACCCTGACCAGATTCAGTAATATCGTGTCCAGCGCAGATTCAGAAAATAAGGCTCGGTAAGAGCACGGCCGCAGGATGAACCCTGAGCTGGTATCTGTTCCGCTTTTTAGTTTCAATTTATCCGTCACCAACTTTTGTATCCCTCTACCCTGCCTCTGAACTGCAGAACAGTCCAATGCATATCAAAATAAATCTGTTTGGGCAGCCTGTAAAAAAATTCTTCCTTATGAAAGAACATTCTGGAAAGAAAAACAATGCTACAGAGTGCCAAGCGGCTTGTCCAAAAGCCCTAAAAGCTGAATACCACTGAGCAAGCGTAGCCTTCCAAAATTTTAAGGAGACACAAAACTATAAACAGTGGTTTGGTTTAAAATTGGTTCAATCCAGTGATCCTCTCTGATCAAATGGAGCGACCAGTCTGCCTGCATGAGATGCACATTAACCGTCCTCCTCCCTCAAACTCGATGTCAGCACAAACTTACCTACCAGATTGCAGAGTGAAAAGAGTGAAAAGACTGACATCATGCGTTTCAGGGGACAGCGCGTGCTTGTCTGCGCTCTCCCGAATTGACGGAGGGGACTGCATTGGTGAGCGTTACAGCCACGCCCTGAAAGAGCGCAACATATAAACGCACAGAGACAAGAGTTGCAAATACAGGAAAAAAAAGTTTCTTAAATAGGGGTAAACGGGGAGTATATGGATGTGTGTGTGTGTGTGTGTGTGTGTGTGTGTGTGCGCGTGCGTGCGTGCGTGCGGAAAAAGGTCAGAAGAAAAAATATTTAAAACCACGGTCCAGCAAACACGTAGGGTCGTAGGCCGTGAAGGGAGAAAAAGCTTTGGACGCGGAAGCAATGGTACAAAAAGAAAAACTGCAACTCCTACTACTACTACTGGGCAGCCCAGTCTTTTTAAAGGAGTAGGCCCAGGTGACTCCAATCAAAACAATCAGGATTCAATCAAGGTCTGGAGGAGAGGAAAGCGCTAAACAGACACAAAGCACAGCAAGCGAAAGAGACACACGTAACAGTGAGCTTGGCTTAAGAATATAAAATGACTTTCCTCACTGGAATTCTAGATTTTTACAAACCTACAGATATATGGCTACAGACTATAGATTCGCCAGATAATCGAATTCCTTCCATTCTCTCTGCTTCATAATGACAGGCAGCTCTGGTCAGCAACAGAAGTTTCTGGTGCCAATATATTATTGTACATTATTATAGTACAGAATGTCCTGTCCTCCAGTACGGTACTTCGTCAGGGCCCTTCAGAACTATTCATAAGATGCCTGAACTTGGAATGCGAGACATAACGTGCAATGTTAAGAACAGAAAGCCGAGTATCTGGCGAGTCTAAAGAATCTATGCTTCAGTCACGGGACCTCTTCAAAGAGAGGGAATTAAATGGGAACCAAGAAGAGAAGAGACCCGTTTTCCAACTGCCGTCTTTTATGAAAGGTGCTCAACGAAGATTAATAAGTTATGAATAAGAGGGAGCAAAAAGTGAGTATTCATTTTTTTGGGGGACCCACAAAGGCTAAAGATTGCTCAGAAATCAAAGCAAGAAGCACAGGACAAAATGCATTTTGGCCACAGCATTCCTCTACAGTGCTGCCTGAAGACCAAGTCGAAATGCAACGCACAAACGTGAGTGCAAGTCACCGTGTTCTTTGCTTGCTTTCCACGCACTTTTCAAACAAGTTTCAGCTTTTGTGCTTTCGAGAAAAAAAAAACGACTTTTGCATTACAAACATTTTCCCCTTTGTTTTAAAATGTTATTCCAGAGAACTGAGGTAACCTCCATGGGGAACGTGTGAATGCACGAGAGGGAGGTTTTGGATATGGGGATGGGGTTCCTGTGGCTAAGCACGCAGAGACCCATACAAAGAGAGAAAAAGAGGCCGGATTGGATCCCCAGCCCTCATCGAGGCTTTTGTCGGATCACGCTAAATTTTAAAACCCGCTTCCTGCAAATGAGCACCAAGCGCTGGTGGGATTTGCCGTTTAAGCATTCTGAGGTTTGGCTGAATCTACACCACTTTTTAATTCTCTCTCTCCCTCCTTCTTGCCTTCCCTTGATTTTAAGGATCGTCAGCCTAACTGCACTCTAAAAGCCGATTATGGTGATAAGTCTCGGGATTTCAGAAGTAGTAACCCCTACCTTCCAAATGACAGGAGGATCAGCGCAAAAGAAATAAAACCAAAATGATCAATCCATGCGGGAGGGCCCCGGCAGGTATAGCATCAAAAACACAAACGCTGGCCCATTCTGAATACCGATTCGCTACCGGATACAACTGGTCACAGATCGACTCGGTGAGGTTTCTCCCGTATTTCTTTCATGTGTCCGAGCGGTATAGATCGAGTGAGGAAAAGGAGGATGCGACTATACAGTTTTGCAGATGCGGGTATTGTCCTTCTTGCTTATGGGCTCAGTAAAGCGGAACACAACCATGAGAAGGCTGAGAAGAGGGGGAAAAAAAGAAGATAATCAATGATTGTGGATAACCCACAGAACTGGGATAAACGGAAATTTAAAAGAGAAGAAACCCTTTTAAAAAGCTGCCCATTGGAACCCAGGAGTAGGGTGGGCGTGAGCATTGCCGGGGCCGCCTACATTTGACTATGACGGCCTGTTGGGGTTCTTCTTCTACCTTTTTTTCGGGTCACCTTCAGGCTGCTGCTCTCGCACGTCACTCCCGTGCTGAGGTCACTTCAGTAGCCGCTGTTCGCCGCCAGGGTCGGGTTCAAAGTTCTGACCAGGACATAATTCAGCACTACACTCCAGCTCAAGCACTCCGCTCTGCTGCAGCAGGACTTCCTGTCCACCGTGTGAATAGTTCTCGCTCATGCTGACTGCGGAGCTTCTTCAGCCTAGCTCCCCAGTGGTGGAACAAACTCCCCATTCCTCTACGAACTGCTCAGTCACTGCCCGGACGCACCTCTTCAGACTGCACCTGGACTGACCCACCAATCAAGTAGCACTCATGTAGCACTTGTATCTTGTTTCTTAGAAGCCGCGCTTCTCTTAAGACAGGGGTAGGCAACCCTGGTCCTAGAGAGCCGCAGGGTCTGCTGGTTTTTGTTGTTACTCACCACTTAATTGGTCAATTAGAGCAGTTGATTACACAGTTAACTCACCTCACCTGGTTTCTTTGGTCTAATTAGTTGCTGTGTTTAAGGTGAAAACAAAAACCAGCAGACCCTGCGGCTCTCTAGGACCAGGGTTGCCTACCCCTGTCTTAAGACTTAGCCATAGCTGACTGATTTAGCCTTAGCCACAGCTTACTGTGTGAACTAGACTTGATGTTCATGGCTATGGATAGCTGGTACTTTATGATAGAACTGTACTTTATATGTCCCGTTTGTAGTTGTTCCAGTGACCTTCAGTATGCAGTTATAGTATGTCCTTTTGGGTAAAAGCACCTGCCAAATGAACGTACTGTAATATAATGCTGGAAATCGTTGAATAACCTACTATGGGACTGAACATTTAGAAAAATTATAACGACACTTATTACAAATAACCAGGCTTCTCTTGCTCTACCCATTTATCGGCCTTTTGGTTCCACACTTATCCTCTGCTGGTCAATTTCCTTCACGTGTAACCCTTCTACAATTAATTTCAGTTCCACAGTGACTTAAGATTCTTAATGGTTCTTTTAAAAAACATTTAAGTATCTCTAGTGTAGCTGATATTGTTGTAAGACTGGAATTGAGAGATCTCAGAGCAGCTGAACATGATACCATGGGGGGAAGCCTGTGACGTCTCTGGGAGGCTGTGATGCCAGAACTTCAATGCCGTAAAGTCCATCTGGCATGAAGTTTATGACGGTCAAAGAATGTCTCCAGGTGTCATGGCTTTGTGAGGAAACGCTTGGACTGTCGTGGAGACAGGCACACACAACACAACATGGTATAGATTGCTTTTGTCCTCAAAAGCTTAAAAACATACAGATGTGATTGATACTTTTGCTACATTGTACAGTATACACTGGAACTAGTCTGGGCACTGGAACATACATTATACACTCTTTCCAGAGAGATAATCATGTATTGTTCCGTTTTTGAGTGTTACATTAGTAAATACATCAAGTTAACGTACCTACATTAACAGGGACAACTAGGGTGTAAATGTAATATTCTCAACAGGAATTCTGGTAGCTTTGTGGCATTAATATCAATCACATCTGAGAAAACTGTGGAGATGGGGAGTCTCATGGCAACACAAACTTAGACCTACTGATGTTTGATATCATTTTGATGGTCTTGGTGTGAGTGGTGCAATGGTCTACATGTCCTAAATGTGTAACATGGATGGAAGGTATATTTCATAAACACTGGCGTAAGCTGCCGTTGTTAAATTGCCCTTACATAAAACCATTCTGTGAAACCCCATAGAAGGGGGGCGAATAGTGCTGACCAGTTTATGGTTTTACGACCGTCTGCAGCCAGATCAAACACAGAGTTTGAGCATTTAAGGAAGGGAGACAAACTAATCTGGGAAGGCTGTAGCCAGTCTTTCCGCACATCGTACTTCAGGTCATTGTGTGTAGAAAATTGCCAGGTATGACTAAGTATTTCTTCTGTACTGTATTTGAATTTGGACTGTTCAATCTGTAACTGTATATTGATAATTTAAGTAAGTAACCTACCTGGTAATAAATTAGTTAAACTTGATTTGTGTGGTTTCTCTGAACATTGACGTAATATCTCTGTGCACAGGTAATGGGTTGATTAATTTCCTCAATCATGGTTATCCCCTCAGCTGGTCTAGGGAGGTTGACTATTTAAGCTTAATGTATCACGGAGTATTGCACCTGTAGAACTATGTCTTAAAGTAGATCACCTCCGCCTGGCGGTTATACATGTTGAGAACGGTGGTTGCCAATATTCCTTTAGTCAGTCCCTGAGTCTTAACCATAGAGTATACCGCACAAAGTGACTTCTTCCGCAACCTCTGAGATAACCGCAGATATCTAGTCAGCTGTGAGTCGTACGCATTAAGGGCCCAATGTAAATCGCGGTGTTAACAGACACATCCAGCTCAGAGAACCGTCTTTAAAGTATGAGAGTCCTTTAACAAATCAAGTGGAAATTGTATATACTAAATTATAATATTAAATGGAGTCAGATAAACGAGTACAGAATCAGCGTTGGTGGCTGATGATTTACTGTAATATACAGAGGCTGTTCTTTGGATAAACTGGGGTCAAGGTAGACCAGACTAAAAGCGGAAGGTAACGTGGTACGAGTACCTTTGATTTGTGGTCCCTATTAGCTAATCCCGTTAATCTAAAGAGCAGTCTAACCCGGTTGCAAGAATATTAATATTACTTTCATAACTTTTCCCTTTTCCCACAGCAATAGCGGAATTCATCACGCTTAAACCTTCGCACCGAGCTATTCCCTCATTGGTCTAGCCGCGCGGAGTTTTACAATTTGGTTTGTAACATGATTTTAGTTGATGTTTCCAGATTTTACAATTTGGAGAACTCGAAATGATTTGTGTTGCTAATTCCCAGATTTACATTGTTATTGATTAACTGCATTCCATGTACTTTATTACTTTAGCAATAATATGCCTCGTGCGTTATGTCAATAAAGCACATTTGAATTTCAATTCAAATTGCTCAGCGAGTTCCGTCTTGGCTACTGTATGTGGCTTTCGGACTTTGGAGTTCAATCCTTGTGAGCCCGTTTTGTGAATGCGCCACAAGTAGACTCCAAACGCCAACTCACTTCACACACACGCAGAGTTAGAGCGCCGCTGTGGTTGCTGTTCTTACAGCTTAGGGGTCGTGTAGTTGGCTGAAAAATTGAAAGTTGGAGATCTTCAACATCAAAATAGAATTATCTTGGAAATTGCACATAAATCGGAGGTGAGATATTAGGACATTTTAGAGAGAAGAAATTCAGAACCAATTTATCTTTTTGAGTGTGATATATTTACATTTAAAAGATGAAGTGCCAGAGTGTGCAATTTATCAACAGTCTTCAATATATCAACATGTTTTGAAGTTCAAATTTTCCAGCGGTTTCAAATATAAAATGTTCTTATGCATATTTTGCTAATTAATTATGCATATGAATCCTTAAGTACTGTATTGAGGAGACTGGTTCTGATTTTATTTTCACAGACTAGATATTTATTCAAAAAAACAGCCACTTTACAATTTAAGTAAGAAACATTAAGTAACTAACATGATTAATGCCAGACACTACCCGATTTGCTCCTGACTGAGAATTGACTGCAGTTGGCTTGCAATAGTGTGAA
Organism: Ilyophis sp. 1 JC-2022; assembly: GCA_022702515.1. Lineage (NCBI taxonomy): Eukaryota > Metazoa > Chordata > Actinopteri > Anguilliformes > Synaphobranchidae > Ilyophis > Ilyophis sp. 1 JC-2022. The sequence goes on along the minus strand of CM040397.1, from coordinate 77,831,553 downwards.
ATGTAACAACAAACTTAACATATTTTTTCTATCTGTGTCAATCAAACCATGCAGGTTGGCTCAGAAGTCACAGAAATCAACCAATCCTTGGCAGATTTCAGAATCCAATCAATTAAAGAGTACCAGGCAATCAGAGACAGAAGCAGGGGCCGTCGAAATTCTTGTTTCCGGCAGACAGCAGACAGCCGCTCGACAAAGACCCGTTCTCATCTGCGCTCGGATGCATTGCAGGTGATCCTTCCTGATCTCCAGATAGGGCCTATTGTTGGAGGAAGCTCGCCTTGCGAATAAATCAGGTGGCCGAGACAGCGAGTGTAACCCTCTTGTGCGAAATGCGCGTTCTTGCTCGACACAGAAGCGGAGATTGTAAACCTGTGCGGCTTAGCCTCGTCTGTTACCAACGTTCCGCACAAATGCGCATGCAACAACTTTTTTTTATTTCGCGGCGTGGCATTCAATCAAAAGTAAGGATGAACTACATTTTTTATACTGTGAGCCTGTTACTGTAGATATTTTTTGTGTGGTTGTGAACATGTCATGCAAAGCCAGAATGGAAGGGACCGATAAAGCAACGCTCTGGAAATCAAACGGGACGAGACCAAGTTCTCCCTTACTGCACCCTAAGGCAAGGCGCAATTTCCTTTCTGCTTTTCCTAAAGAACCATTCATCCACACAGGAAACTAGCACCCAGAGGAAAATAGCCAAATATGTTTGTTCTGCTTCACAAAATAAAGACACCGCGCAGTTACTTCTCAAGGCAATTTTAAATAAACAAGCAATAATCTATAAAAACAGATGAAAAACATAACGCATGGAAGTACGGTCTTCGTTATTCATTGAGGGTACTTTAAGGGCAAACCATTATATGCTTTACTATACAAAACGTATAGGGTCATTCTGGGGGGAAAGTGGACCCTTTTGAATCTTGATCTCTCTGATATTTGACACCCATCGTGTAATCTTGGACCATTGGTGAACTTTTGAGAGAGGGGGGAAAAAAACCACAAATCATCATTATAAATGACCCCACAACCAAACATTTACACTAATGAAATCAATTATTGAAGTGCTATTTTCCGGTGATTCCTGTGTATCCCGGGACAGTTTGTCAAACACGACCCAGCACCAGCATCGGTGTTGCTCAGTGGGGGTGGGTCTATAAGGGTCTCTCCCGATTCAACCAACACTGAGAATAACAATGAGTCACAACACTTCCCCCGGCAAAAAGTGCAATACTCACGAGACCAGGTATTTCATGAAACAGCATTAGCTAAACTTTGTAAGCATTTTGAAAAATAACTTGGGAACGGGATTTCACTCCATTAGGTTTCATTCAATTTTCATCCATCCAATCATTTCCAAAAGTTTGCCAGCTAACTCCTTTATCCTCTACCATATTGTGAAATTCCGGTTGGCAGACTAGTTCGACCTGATGGAGATCTCAAACATGTGTGTGAAACTAGTTTTCATGGTGCAAGACTTATCTTGCTAAACGCTACATGCATTTAAGAAATAAGCACCTCCGATAGTGCGACATATGGAAAGACGCCGCACACCATTTCTCGTTCCTGCACCGCCAAGGTCATATAAAGGTCATTGGACTGATACCCTGCGGTCATTTGATCCTCCTCCTCCTCCTCCACAGCTGTGTTTGCTCAGCCACCGCACAGAACACGACTTCCTGCGACGGCCGTTTGACACGTCTAAGCGCACGGGCATACAGAAAAAACACCACAGCGGGGCCTAAGCACAAAGCCACAGAGAGACTGTTTATTTCCACCGGCGTCCATCGCATTACCTTTGGTGGAAGGGGGGTGAGTGCGGTGTACCAACTACACTCTTATCACACGCAAAACACGCGCAGCCACAATTCATAACTATTCTAAAGTGTGTTGACTTTCTATCCAGTGCCAGCATTTATGAAGTATTTTGTGCTTTTTCCCCGTTTCACCGATAAACTACGCTGGCTCTGCGGCAGGGGCCCACTGAAAAATGAATTGGCATGTTTGATGCTGCAGGCAAACGGAAGTAGGCAGGTATGAACGGCGGTTATGTGATTTCTTGTGCAACCACGCCTTCCAGTGTTCAAATAGGTCTCCCTCATGTTGTGCGACTGTGGTGAGTCATCTCTGACATCTGAGTATTGGCCCACAGAAGGTAGAGTATTGCATGAACCCCACTTAAACCTTTCATGCAATTTGAATAAAACGAGAAATAACAAACGTTGCAGGAATCCATTAATTGTAATCAACACATTCTTATCAACATATCCTTGACATTCAAGCATTTGCAGTGCTGATATTAGCCTGTGACCTATGCTTGCTATGTCCCTGGCACTATCTAGTTCACATCTAGTTAGCTATAGCTACATGTTCGATGGCATATTTAACCTACTGGCTAGCTACTTTGCCAATGTCAGTCTGCCAGGCTCCTAAATTAACTATGCTACAAGTTTTGTAGGCCTAATGGTAATTTGTTTTTGTTGTATTATTAGCCAGCATAATAGATCCTACTAATCAAGGTTGATACAATGAAACGTCATCCATACCAACTGCAGATATCCGCGTTTAAATTTGTCCGTCAAACTACTCTTATACTGCATCAATTATAAAACGGCTATATATAGTTGCCTCGCTTGACAAAAACGGTTTCAACAATAATCCTGGTTGTTTATGTGGCTATATTATTCGCCAGCTAGCAGATCACCTCTACATTAGATAATGTGATTAACATGAATGTTAACGGAGCTGAAAACGCCTTTAAAAACATACCAGAAAAGGCCAAATTTGAAATGTTTAAAGGCATTGGTAAATATGAGGAGATTGAAGACTGTTGCTCTGAAGTGTCAGGCAAGCAATACTGGGCTAGCACAGTCTAGACGTTCGAGCTGGAGAGAATTCTCCAGTGTACCACGTCTGTTAAATGCAATTTTATGAATAGACTTATTCAGTGCTTGTGCTGTCCATATCACAGCACTCCACCACTTAAAATTTTTATGAAAAAGCTCCGGTTCATATCTTTTCAAGATATTATTTTAGAATGCTTAATCACAGTTTATTGGCAGAGTTCAGACAAACCGGTTGCAATGTTGTATGTTGCTATAATAATGGTCTTCCCACACAGGTCATATTTAGAACACAAATCTAGACAAATAGTCATTGTTGTCATTAGTCATTTTGTGTCACACGTGTGACAAACACCAGCTTAGTTTAACAAAATATCAAGTTCATTTTAGTGCGGCAAAATTACAATACATTTGTTTGTATTCTGATACAGTGTTGATTATTCAAGTTTGCGCGACAAACCCTATAAGCATGATAAATTGGGACTACTGTACTTTTTTATGGGTCATTTAAAAAAACATTTCTATTGATACTCACTTAACTTTTCTTCTCCTCGTTTTTCTACCTGTTCAGGCGCCCAGAGCCTTATGCCAAATACATAAAATCCTTAATAGCCACTGTCAGCCAGGGAAGTCAGATACCATTCTGTCGAAGACTAGTTTGCCTAACAGAAGACATCATTCAACCTGAGGATGACATTTTGCAGAATCCAGAGACATTAAAGTACAATATTTGGTGTGAATTATCATTTGTCACATACAATTTACACCTTTCACACCGGGAGGAAAAAAATGTAAAACTCTGCAGATATTGGCCAATCAGTCTTCCCGCTCACTTAAACATCGGAATTGGGATCGGCCTTCAACAATCCATATTCGCCGACCTCTACTCGGCATCGCTAAACAAACATAAATCCTGTGTTTTTCCTTCTCTCCGTCTCTCACTCTCCCTCAAACGCACACATAAATGAAACGCCTCGCCATTCTCTACATCCTCATTTTCACCCGCAATATCCTCGCTTGCCCCGACACGCCCAACTTGCCGTTAACACCTTCCTCGCTTCAATTTTAAGTACAGATTTGACAAAGCATATAATTGAATTATATATCCGCGCGTGCGTGCGTGTATTTTAGTCCCTTTAAGCTAAAACATTTGCTTACTCATTAACTTAATAAAAGAGAGCGCTGTGCGTTTGTGCCACTGAATGATTGGCAAGCTTAACAGTCAAAGAAAACTTGGCTAGTTGTGCAAAAAAGAAATAATAGTTTTGACATTAACGCACAACCACCCATTCCTATAACCACAGCTGAGCCGTTTGGTCCCGTGCCACGACTGCTGAGAGTTAAAGGCTTGGCTTACGGGGACTAAGTCTATTCGTTTCCTTTCTCACCCGCACGCAGAGCAGCAGACAGCAGCCACTGCAGAGCACTGATCGGGACTTTAGAAGTTCAGCGTGAAGCCATTCTGAATACTTGATGTATGTCACACGTACAAAGTATTAAAAAAAAATTCTTTCTGCCACCGCTCAGATTCTGTGATGATGGGGCTGGTAGTGGGATTTCATGAGTCACACATCAGGTGGAGCTACAATGAGCTGACAATCAGACTGGTTTGAAGCAATCTTATGTTTTTTTCCCTCTTCATGGCAAAACACAATAGGCTTAAATCAGTGAGTCAACGATATCATATAGTAGCTCTGACCATATGTGGTTTCAACCTCGCTCCTCCATCACTTGTGTGGACATGTTGGTCGATCAAAGAAAAAGATCAGGCTATTTGTAGCTTCTTTGAAGGTTAAGTTAATCCTGCAAGAACCGAGTACCCACCTCAAGACAGCCAAGATGGGGGCAACGTTGGTGCTGCAATTGATTATTGTTAAAACTGACAGTGACGCTGTCAAAAAGGTGAAAGGAAGAAAAGGCCGCTCAAGCTAGAATTGCAGTAAACCAACCTGGATTCATTGAAGTGATGGGCTGCGGTCCAATCCGTTAAATGTTCTGCCCTCCTGCACTTCCCCTCGCCACTTCCACGAGGGGGAATCCCTTAAGTACATGAAATGAGTCCCTTGACCCTCGATTTGGCTTGAGGGAACAAGTCCGCAAGACTGCAGACTTCAGGCAGTGAAACTGCCCAGAATGCTTTACTGTAACCCCAAGCTTCCTGTTTCGGAAATTTAAATTGAATGCCTTTACATATCTCCCGGAAAAAATCCTAAAAATAGAGAAAGCGGCTCTCGAGTATAAGCGATTAAGCAATATTTTAAGATTAAGATATTTTAAGATTACGTTTTTTATTGCACGACTGAAATGTTGAATAAATTAGGAAATAACATTGATTTAGTGGTTTGATAAAATCACTTTAAAACCTATCTCCAGCGAATAGTTTTATGTTATCCTATAGAATTCAGTATTAGAATGATTATTTCAGGCCAGTTAACGATAACTAGCTACATAATCAGCTCCTTGCCGTTCAGGAAGTATCTAGCAAATAAGCTTATGGGCAATAGCCTATTAACAATACATTTTGCTTGGATTTCATATTCAATACAGGTTGCTCATCTCTTTTATGTTTAAAAATTCCATGCTACCTGCAAAGCAAGCAAGGCTATGCATCCACCGTTTTGATTGCAGTTTATTCATATATTTGATTGGGAGGTATTTTATAACATACAAGTGTATTATTCCCCATTCCTGCTTATGAGGTATTTTAAAGTGCTGTCTATCAATAAATTGATTGTCAATTATTTTCTAGTTTGCCCTTTTGCCAGAATAAAAATTGAGATGTTGGGTGGAGCTTGCTGTCTTATGCAATTTATTGGAAAGTTTTTCACAAACTCATTTGTCAGTGGTCTCCTGGCGTCACTGGCTCTGGCGAATTTCCGAGTGCAAGTGCGGTCCAATTAAAAAATAATTCCGCTCCCTCCCTTGCTCCTCCCCGTCAGTTCGAGCATCTACTTGTGTTGTTTTGGTGCTGCGTCACATCCACCCAAGTGGAAGTGGCGAGAGGAAGTGCAGGAGGGCATATCGTTTGGGCATAACGGATTGGACCGCAGCCATGGACGTCTTCTCAGAGATCTTCTCGGACAGAAATTGTCATGTTTCATAACATTTGACATGTTTCATAGTTTTGTTTTTAGTAACAAAATCACCGGGCTGTCTCTCCACTGTCTGGTGCACTGATTGCTTCCACACACCGGCAATTCTCACACCATTTCACTCAGCTGGTGATGCTCACTGCTTTCTGTCAATAAAATCCGGACGTTATTTTTTCCCGCCTCAGGTCTTGTGTGCAGTTCATGGCGTCGTTCACCGAAGATAACATCTCTCCCTTCGATACAGACTTCTTTTTTTTTGGTGTTCCTGTCATCTTCAAGAGTTGAGCTTGAGGATGACTGACAGGCACATGAGCTTTCCTTTTGTCATTTCCTTTGTCTTGCCGGTGACCTCACCTATAGGGCTCCAGGCTGTCCCTTTCTCCGCCGTCTGCTGCGTCGCCTCACCTTAAATTTCACCTCTCGCGTTGCTTTCCTATTCCCTCGCTTTCCCCCCCGTTCCTTGTATCTCCATTACCGCAATTCCTTTAATCTTTCTCCCGTCTTTAATTATTATAATCCTCTAAAATAATCAGTCCTCGTCATACGCTTGTGTGCTCAGAGTCCTCTACCCTCTTCCTAAATCTCTTTCGTTGACAAAAAGCAAACAAAATAGCATAATTACCATTTAATGTGCACAAAAGAGATTAAGCAATTAGAAAAAGCTACATTCAAGCAGGTCAAATAAAAGAAGACTGTTTATGAGAGCCAAGGGACCTCTTATCAATGCTCAAATCTTTTTAGCGTGCCCCACTCAAGGTGCTATTCACTAGTTGCTCAAACTCCTGGAATATCGCACTTTTAAAATGAGGTTCCTTATGCCGTCAGCCTGCTCCAATGGCATAAACGTGTACCAGAAATGCAGATTAGATTAGGTTCTGTGATAATGTGATGATTGCTCCATTATGCAAAATCAGACTGCCGCAGACTTCCTCCGTTAATCTGGGAAGCGCGAGGCGTGCGACGCCGTCGACGGCTGCTCCTTTTTTCGTTCCGCGGTCCGCCGGCCTACTGTGTCGAAGGAGTGCGCTTTTCCTGCAGCTGGCGGCTCCAACGAGGAGTCCTTCGCCGGGGGGGGGGGGGCTCTCTAACAAACAAAATCCTCCCTCCCTCGGCAACTCCGCTGCCAATTATGCGCCAGCCTACCATGCCAAAGGCAGCACCGGTGGTCTGGATTCACTACAAGCCCAGGAGGGCTCCTTGACATTTTAACACTCTTCAATAAGAGGTGTGGCTTGAATGAAAAGGATGATTAGAGACTGCTTTCAAAAGACTTGCCGTGTCTAGCGGCACAATTTACACGTGTGTAAGATAAGACTGACGCAGCTTTGAAGCGCTGGATCGAGGTTACAGAAACCGACTTAGCACGTTAGCGCAGGTTGCATCACTTGGGGCTCTATTACTTTGCTAACTTACCTCCTGTCCCTTCCTGTCTCTCGGACTTCTCTTCCTGTCCACTCTACTTCTTTTTGAGTCTCTCCTTGACTTTGCTTCAATACCCTCCTCTGTTCTTCTGACCCTCATTCTCTGACTGACTGGATGTTGGAGTCAAAAAGAAGAGTGATTTCACTCAATGTAGCCTCATACTTCAATAAATAAAGAAATGAATATTAATAAAAATAATAAGTTTGACAAATGGTCATAAAAGTACTGACTATCTGCCACCTGAAAAGCACAAGTACATAAAGCATAACAGCATTTGTAGACATAAAATGTTCTCCAAGAACACAAAAATGGCTTATGTAATGTGGAGGACTCGCATAAAGTGGATATTTGCAGCAATTGGTGAAACTCACTTCCTTGAAGGTAACGGTAACATCAACTGCATGTGGCAACATGGGTCCACACAGTTAGACTGCATGTGACAACATGGTTCCACACAGTTAGACTGCATGTGACAACATGGTTCCACAGTTAGACTGCATGTGACAACATGGTTCCACACAGTTAGACTGCATGTGGCAACATGGTTACACACAGTTAGCTGAGTGAGATCATTTCGGCCTAGAGACAGGGCACTGCTGAGACATCAACCAATTGGTGTGTAGCAAGATTAAACCAGTTGCCGATTAACAATGTGCGGAGAAAAAAATTAAATAAATAAATACTTATTTTATGTTTGGAACAAGTCATTTTTTTATAGTTACAAGCTACGCTTTAACAACATCGAACACAGACACAGACAGCATTATTTGATCATAAAATGGGGCACATTTTAACATTTCAGTCAGGAGCACTGTTGAAATGGCTAAATGAACAGTTTTACCTCAGAAAACCGCTTCTGCTGCTGACAGCAGACCCACTGGCTCGGTTATCATGAAACCGCCATAAAAAACCAGTCTACCCGTACTTACAAAGTACTCCATACTTCATTCATACAAAAGACTTTGCACTTCATTCAGGACCCCATTAGATAGGCCTACTGTATAAACTGATCATTTATAGCCTTACTTTTTTCCTGTATCGCAACGTTTTTCAGGAGCTCAGCTTTATTGCCTTTAAAGAGGTCAGGGACAAATTTTCCGGCTTTCCAAAAACCGGCTCCGTGTGGGTTTTTCTGGTTTTTTGACTCCCTCTCGGAAATGTCCATTGTGAAGCGCCGTGTGACAACCCGTTTCCAAACAGCTCTGAACAGATACAAAGAACGATAGAAAAAGAAGCTCATCCTAAGACGTTGAAGGGAAGAGAGAAGATCCAGTTCCACGTCCGCTTTGGCAGCGCCCAAAGCGAGGCCTCCCCTTTTCACCGCCCCGACGGCCGAAAGCTTTCGTTTCACAAAAAGGCAGACCCCGAGGAACTGGCCGCAGGTTTCATCCCCGTAAAAGAGGTTCATCGTTCTTTCTCTCTCTCCCCCATTATAAAAGACAGCGGCGGACCGTTTATTTCCTCTTCATGGTGATTTAGTGGAAATCTCCCAAATAAAACATTCATAAAGTGCAAGTGTCACAGCGCAATACGGCTTTTCATTACACACAACACTGTAGCAGCCTTGGCTGGGAAATGGGACGTGTTCAGCCTCTGTGTGGAACTATATATATATATTTTTTAATATTATTTTACACAAGGGCCCTGCACCTTTGTACAGGAATGGAGCCAGTGCATTACGCCGTTGCCTGAAGGCACTCCGAACGCTATCACTTTGGCTGCGGATATCAAAATATGCCAGAGAAGAAATCTTCAATCTCTTGAAACGGCTCAGGTTACTCAACACCTCTGGGGTGCAAGAAAAAGCCCTAATCTCCTTCAAAACAGGGCCCGGCCAAACCGGGCTTTCCGATACTTCGGGGCGGCTGCCATTTCTCAAACCGCTCTGGATGCCGGCGGAAGGGAATGCGGCCAATGGGGAAGGCGCACCTGCTCCATCGTCGTGGCTAATTGTGTTGCGTAAATAAATTAGACCGGCTCCGTTGGGGTTGGGGCTTTGTGTTAATGCGCTGCGGAAAACAGAGTGGGAAGAGAGGGGCTCTGTGAATTGGCAGTGCGATTACATCACAGTGGGAGAAAGAACGGGTTGGGGGGGGGGGGGGGGGAGGGGGCTGTTGGTGGTCGGCTGTCGTCACTGGCTGCAGTGACGACGGCCGCATATCAAGCCGCCCTCAGGAAGAGCGGGCGCTGCACGTCGGAGTGGGGGAGGCACGACTGCTTCTGGCGCAATCTCCTCCGCGTCGCCCCCCTGCCGAAGGCCGGTCTCCGTTCAGAGTCTGCGACGCGCCTCCTCGACAGGACATGAAAGGAGCGGCAGCATTTCCGCCGAGCTTCAACTGAGGACTACCTGAGAATCCCGCCATTCAAGAACAAACGCCGACATCACACACAGACTTGGGAAGCCAAGACACTCCGCAGTGTAACTTGCCATCAGACGAGGGAAAAAAATAAAGAAAGAGAAAGACGGCACGTTGCCCGTTTTGTTCGTCCCGCTTATAAAACCAAAATGATCACTCAGGAAAGAGATTGCTCAATTTGCTCAGCAAAGCATGGAGGCAGCCAGCCATCGAGCATTATCACCTACGCTAGTGAAGGGAAAAAGCATCGACACATAACTTTCGAATCGCATTTGTGGCGTTAAACACAAATTAAAACCACGTTAGAAGAAATTAACTAAATATTTACGGAGGCTGTAATGGGGTTAGGTTAGTCATCTTTTGACTTTTCAGAGCAGGAAAAAAACAAGTTCTGAGAAGGCTGGCATTTTGCATGGCGTGTAGGGAGAGAATTTTTTTCAGCCATGCCGAAAAGGTGATCGAACAGCATCTGTCTCCATCTTTAACGAAGCAGCAAAGGCAGTGAACCGAAAAAAGACCGGGGCGGCAGCAAACCGCCCAGCCCGGCTTCTAGCCCGGCGGCGACCGTCTCTGACGTGGCCGACTGTCTTTGCTCGCTACAATCCACACTGGTGGACACAGACGGGACTAGGGCTCCCTTTCCTGAGGTTCCTGTTCCATTTGAAATAACCACCAAAACGACTGAACATAGCTGGTTGGCCTTAGATACCAGGGTGTGAAATTAACACCAGACACCAGCCAGATGCTGGTAAAAAACAATTTGTGGCTGGTAAGATTTTTACTCTAGCAGCCACTTTGGCTGGTAACTAACCAGGTCGTGTTATATTATAAAAGGTAACGTGGCTGATAAAATGTTGAAAACAGCTGGTGATTTTTAGAATCCACAAGCCACTCTGGCCAGTGGGTGAAAAAGTTAATTTCATACCCTGTGACTGCTGCAGATACTCACATATGGCTCAGGGGTTCACTATATCACCAGACAGCAAAAGCAAAAAAAAACCCACAGGAGCAGAAAGCAATGCAAAGGGCATGCGCATGGTCCCACACTCTCAAAATGGTCCCGCACAGTGCTGTTCGCTTGAGACGCAAACTCCACTCGGTTCCTCGCGAGGGGACACTCACCGGTGACTGCAAGGGAAGCTAATGCCCTCGGAGTTCCAGGTGCAAATTAGCTGCTGGCCAACAGGCAGGGCCAGGAGTGGTCGCCGCTGACAGAACGTGGCAGCTGAGCCGTCGGCGTTCACCGGTAAAGACAGGCACCGGGTCACAGACCGTAGCGCATTTTAGACAGCCATTCTGAGGTAACCGTGTAATGAAGGAGCAGGTGGCCCCTTTCTGTGACCGGAGACTTCTTGCTTTTATAACGTAGCGAACCACGCCACGGTCGAGCCGACGTAACCGCTGACAGTAAAAATCCGTGCAATCCTGTGGCATAAACGGCACAACTGTTGACACTGAGAAGTGCACAATTGCAAAACTGGAGAGAGAATCGGGTGCGATACGCTCCCCGCCTGCCGGTTTTAAGCTTTCACAATTGCCTCCGCTCTCATTTGCACATTATACCCAATATACCATACCAGGTGTTACAGCGCTACAGTAAACAGCAGAACTCAAACTTTAGCAACCTGAAAGGATCTTCTAGAGGAATCCGGCGATCTCAAACTCCATTCCCGGGAGGCTGTGGTGTCTGCTGTTTTTTTTTTTGTGTGTGTGCGTCTTTCAGCAATACAGCAACGCTTCGTTCAAGTCATCGATTGGCTCTGACAGCCCCGGGCGCCCACGTTTCAGGGCCTGATTTGGCTGCTTGTTAAACCGCGAAATACTGCAGACACGCTAAACCACCAGGAATAGAGTTTGAGATCCCTTCCTCAGCAGGTTGGGATAGCGGATATACCAAACTCGGCGTGAGTTCGGCGTGAACTACGCGGCACGGTCTGGCTTTTCCAGAGCAGGGAGATGCAGGTCGCCACCGCCACGTCAGCCGACGAATCCATTCTGAGCAGATTATTCCAGAGAGACGGAAAGCTTTCCGGTTCATCCGCACCCGTTTGCTCTGCGCAACGTTTCGCTCGAGGCCACGGCCAAGCAAAGTTGCGAGGCCGGTTTCCTCTTATGTGGGTCAGTATTTCACAACCACCGCTAAAACATAGGCAGAGATGCTTTCACTTTCAGTGTCCTCATCTCACCCATTTGGATTTAAAAAAAAAAAAATAATAGAGTCACCAGGATTAGTTCAAATAATACAGTCCTTAAATCAAACTAGCAAGGCCAAAATGTGTGTTAAGCGGGGTATGAAATGTACTTTTTCACCCACTGGCCAGAGTGGCTTGTGGATTCTAAAAATCACCAGCCATTTTTTTACTTTTTACCAGCCACAATAGCCTAACTTTTTACAGTATAACACAACCTGGTTGGTTACTGGCCAAAGTGGCTGCTAGATTAAAAATCGTTACCAGCTACAATCAAGATTTTACCAGCTGGTGCTGGTGTTCATTTAACACCCTGGTGTTTTAGGCAAGTCTAGAAAATGTCAATCATACATTTTGACAACCACCACAGATTTTTTTTTTAAACTACAGAATAGTGCTCATGTGCTATACAGCGCAGTACAGCCCCCTTCCCTCCTTACACCACCACACCACCTTTGCCTACCACCAGCAATTCTTCATGTACTAAAATATCCACATAAAATGTACATTTGATATTTTAGCAGGGGAGTACAAATATCCACTTATAATGTACATTTGATATTTTAGCAGGGGAGTACAAGTATCCACTCAAAATGTACATTTGATATTTTAGCAGGGGAGTACAAATATCCACTTATAATGTACGTTTGATATTTTAGCAGGGGAGTACAAATATCCACTTATAATGTACATTTGATATTTTAGCAGGGGAGTACAAATATCCACTTACAATGTACGTTTGATATTTTAGCAGGGGAGAACATTCCTATGTCGACATTTCTTTAAAATAATCGATATTAAAATAATAATTGATTGATTGCTTTTGACTGATTTCCAAATCTAGGTTTATTGAAATGGACTGACGCAGCATCCTCCACCCCACTTGGTACCCATCTTTCAAAATTCCCTAAACAAATGGCTAGATAATTGCTTGTACATTTCTGTATTTAGCCATTTAGCTGGATTTAGTTATTTTAAAACTGTTGCGCTGAGCTGTTTTTAAAGTGAAACCATTTGCCTGACAAGTCTCACAGCCAGCCCACATTTTCCCACGACATCCGGCCCTGCGTTCGCCGTGAAAGGGAATTCTTAGAACGACGGCACACCTCAACCCGTCGCTCTGACAGCTTCGACTGACAGCTGAGGACACCTGCCATTTCCGCGGGTCACACGCGCACGCTTTCCCGGCTTAACGGCAGCACCGGTCGTCGGAATGTGTTGCAGATTAATTCTAAAGAGCTGTCGTCAAAAAGCCCTCTCTCTGCAGTGTGATAATTAGACCTTTCCGAAGCAGGTGGACGCGGACCGGGGAGATGCTAGTCTACAGACACGGCTCGTGCTGAAACCCCTCGCTAAATGGACAACAAACATAAACTTGCCTCGTTTTCATTGGCACACCATGGCCAGCCAGTCTGTTCCAGTCTTAGTCTTCACTATTATTCCGAAATAAATTGGCGCATGCAACTGAAATGCAATACATCTTCACAGTAGTGTTAACTAATAGTCTTTGAGTCAAAGAGAGAGCAAATGTATGCCGCTGGAGTTCAATGTCAATCAGAGTTGATGCCGAACCTTTTAATGTATTCAATCTGCTGATCGGTTATGGCTTAGAATAAATGTACCTGAAGTCAGCATGTTGACAGCGGCCTCAAGGGCTACAGGGCCTGAGCAGTTGTGACTGAACAGTGCCAATGACAAACGTGACTGTTCGCTTTCTACTACGCAGATGTTCGCTGCAGCGTCCGGACCGTGCACCAATGACTCGTCAAAGAGGGAAAAACGGGAAGATGAAATGCAAATGCGTGTCCCTACATCCATAGTGTCTCCTGTGACATCACGGACACCGTTGTGTCTCCCGTGACATCACGGACACCAGCAGACACGAGTTTGGCCCCGGGGGACTCGCATAGGCCGGAGCATGGAACACGGGCGCAAAGACAGATGTAAATGCGCATACATAAGGATGCACGCAGACGCACGCACACGTGCACGGGCACACGCGCACGGGCACACGCATGCATGCATTGCACACAAACACACACACACACACACAAGCATGCACATGCACACACGGCCAACAAACATGCGCGCGTTCACACGCACACAAAAGCACGTACAAGTCTGCGGTTACACACAAACGCACCTAGTGCAACACTCTGACGACGACCAACAAGAGAGACGCCAGAATGCTGTATCTGAGGCCTAAAAGAATGAGAGCAAAAATCAAAGCTACCAGACCTGTAGACAGGGAATGAAATTAACTTTTCAGTCGCTTGTGGATTCTAAAGGTTAGTAGCCATTAGTAGTTCAACATTTTACCAGCCACATTACCTTTTACAATAGAACACAACCCGGTTGGTAACCTGCCAAAGTGGCTGCTAGAGTAGAAAATCTACCAGCCACAATCAAAATTTTTACCAGCATTTGACCGGCGGCTGGTGTTAATTTCATACCCCGGCATCTGTGGATTTACTGATGTGACCCCTGGATAAAACAATGTCCCCCTCAAATTTTCTAAACTAGTAAACAGTCCCGACTCCTGGCATGTGAATTGGAATTGTAACGTGTACCATGATATCTGTCAATATTCCGATAAGTGAGACTTAAAAATATAACTCCACGGTCACCGTTTTTAAGCAGCATGTCTGTTTGTGTAAACGACGTGCCAAATGACAGGGCAGTGCCATTTTGTATGTGAGGGCGCTGAAAGTACTCGGGCGACGGTGGCACCTTCTACTTGCCCACGGCTTTTAGAAGGTTAAGCGCCGCTTTATTCCACTGGCAACTTTCTGTCCTTTTCAGCCGAGGCCCTTAGACAAACTGCGGACTAGGGGAGGACTCCCGTGTAAAAACAGGCGCTCGCGAGCAAACGGCCAGCCAAACCCCACAGTGGTCTGTGTAGCAAAGCGCAGTAACGCAGCCTCTCCCCATATGCCACCCTACACTCCCACATAACCAACAGGGTTCATTTAATTAGTATTATATACCCAATTACAATCATACATTTTCATTTAGGCGTTTAGCAGATGCTCTTATCCGGGGGGACACTTACCCACAGCTCAAAAGTGCACACACACAAGGTTTAAGCATAGAGCAGATATTATGCCCAGTCATCAGAGTGACAACTGACAGTACTAGCACAAGCTTACAGCATAGCATTAAATCCCTTGGCCAAACAAACACAAGGGCGACTAATCACACGACAACTGCTCTGTACATAAAATCTGGCAACCAGATGCCAATCTCGGGAGTCCCGTCAGTAACTTGAGACATATTTAATATCAGGAAGAGGCACGCTAACGCTTAGTCACTGGCAAGCGATCAACAAAGCTTTTTGCAAGCACACCCAACACCCCCTGAAATCCTTGTTGATTTTGCTCTCTTTTTCTGTTTGCTATTATCCACTTATTTGATTTCCCCTCATTTTTTTAATTCATTGATTTTACTCCACTGTGAAGCACTGCAAGCTGCTTGCTTCTTTGTACGAAAGGTGCTCTGTAAATAAATTTTGTTAAAATATGACACTTCATCCGAAAAAGTGTTTTCCAAGCCTGCCCCCCGCCAACAAAACAAAAAAGTGTATTAATGACTTGATTGAATGGGGGTACAACCAGCCAGACGCAGATGCTCAATCGTGTACCTTCTTTACAGGAATTTTAAAAGCACGCTGCAGGGGGAGGGGTTGTTAACGGCTTGATATTTTTTTTGAAGTAGGTGACTGGAGGACAGTGGTCTGGGTGGCTGTCACTCATCTGGAGGCGTGGGTCACAAGAGCTCTCTGCCTTCCAACCCCTGACCACAGAAAAGCGGACCGTCCGCCTTTCCCTCGTTCCTCCTTTAGCTTGTCCACATTTCACCCGAATTATTGCCACACCTATCTCCGTATTCCAGTGACAGGTGAAATGTAAAAAATAAATAAATAAAAATACGCCTGCCCTGGTGCATTCCTTTAGAGAACCACACATCGATGAGTCTTGTATTAAAAATATACACTTGCCGAATACAATTACAAATAAAGCAACATTCATCTGGTGTGATTTGATCGGAGCGAAATGCGACGGAACAGCCTACATCTGACAGAGTGATAGTTCTGGAACTGATGTGCAAAGAACATGCTGAACCTTCGTGTAAATGACTGTGGCTCCAGTGCCTATGGACCAAGCACAAGATCAACCACCATCGCACCAAACCGAGTGTTACTAGAACTTGTGTGTTGCAACCGCTACAGATCCAATATGGACTGACACAATGTTACGCTTGACCGTTTGAAAGTGCAGCTTTAATACAACCCTCGCATCGACTAACCTTACATAGAAAGTATACCTTGTCGTCACATGTCACAGCAAAAAACATATCTGGCAAGAAAAATATCTACAGTCGTAGTAGTCCTGGAAATGCCCGAACACATCACTAAACAGGCAATTATTCGTATGTTGACTGTTCGTCGTTGTAGTAGATGATCATGTTTGATGATGTGGTCGATTTTAAGCTCTAGAAAATGAACTGGTGCAGCGTAAATTCAAGACACAGGACAGGTCCCTTTTGGCGCATGGAAAGCCTACACCCAAAATGGCAAAACTGAACGTCTATGTTCCTCTACGGAACGTTTAGGGATCCACTGTTGCAACTCATCATTTAGAAAGTCATACTGCGTTAAATATTGCAAGTCCACATTTAACTGACAACACACAGTGCCTAACAATAATAGCTGTATAACAAAACGTCGTTCTTGCAAACGCCTAACGTTATCTCTATCATATCATCTCAGTTAAACTAGTAATCCTAGTCTTCTGTGAACATAATGTATTGTAGTTGATACAACGTAGCACGGGTAGAAAACTATTTTGGAAACAGTGGAGAAAGCCATTTGTACGCATATTGACTGAACAGCTCGTTCGTTTAAGCGCTGAAGCCATTAATAATTGTTTTCCTATTGACTTAGTCGATGGACCAGGCAGTCATTTGCAATCCCATAGGCTTGGCCACTATGCAGGTGACAACGAGAAAGCTGCCATCTACTTCCACAGACACATTTAAACCACAAGCTAATCCACACTGGTCGTCAGCACCACTGTTAAAAATCGCGGTCGCGATGTTAAACGCTTCCACGTTCAATGCATTCAGAGCGGACGTCGTGATACTTACTTTCCGATAACCTCGCACAACTCGTAGACATCTTCGAACAGAACGTCGTCGTCGGCCATGGTCCAACGGGAATGGGGAAATGATCCCCTCGAAATCCTTTCAAAACGTTATAATTCTTCAAAAAGGAACCAAAAAGGACCACGGTCGTGTATTTCTGTTCTTCGTGTGTGGGGGGGAAGGGGAAATCGGGAAAGCGTTTATCTGTATGTTTCCCAAATTCCAATAGGCGGAAAAATCCTTTCCTCACGATTCTCCAAAAAGCACCGCCGGTAATTTAGCAAGCTAACGTAAGTTAGCTAGCTAAGCTAGCTACTCCGTTTCTCTGACTCTTTCGGCCCCACCTTCTCCTTGTCTGCTGGTTCTCTAATCCTGTGTTCCAAGTCACAAACACGGTGGTTTTCTACCATTAAACACACAACCTCTTGCTCCAGCGTCTTCGCTATTTCTGGTAGCTAACGTTAAATGATGTATCTATTATCCGGTAGCTAGCCTAGCAGTGCCAGTGATACCTCTATATAGCGAGCTAACGTTAGTTGGACTGGATAGATTTGTTTATTTGAAACAGATGACGTTAATATTACATTGGGTATCTTGTATTTATATCCCATAAAACTAAAAAAAAACTATGTTCTACTGAGCCCCTTAGATAGCGCTCACATTTGTCTCCTTTTTTACGCCCACACGCTTGGTGTGCTCAGGTGTAACTGCCAATAATGTAAAAATGGATCACACTAGCTAGTTAGCTGTATCTCCTCCAGTTTTCCGTTGCTCCAGTTCTTCATCTCTTCCTCCGTCACTACGCCGCTGTTTCTGCGACCAGAAACGCCAGACTCCTCCCTCCCAAGGTTACGAAACTGGCATATTCGACGCCATAATGGCTCAAGTAGTGCGCTCGAATTCCCTTATTCCCTGTAATGGAGAATAGGACTACCATGAGCCAAAATGACGAAAGGGGCACGCTAAGGAGTTTTCAGTTGTGCAGTTTCCCAATTTATACTATCAATAAACAAAACTCACTCGCTATCCACCAATCCACGGTGTCAACGATACGCGCACGCGTTGACCATCCAAATCCTATCAGCTGACGTCAGTGTATTTCCTTACCAAGTGATTTTTCTGTAAAATTCAAAACGAGCAGATGTTAAATATGTTTATGGCCGTTCTGCCTCAGTTTTGTAACGTTAATTATTATTTCCCAGGCACCACTGTTTTCCAAACGGAATCATTTGTGAAAGTGAAACGGTATTCGCAAACGTTTTCCCTTGGTAGTTGATATGTAAGATCACAAATATGTCATAAGAAGGTTCTTATCTGACCATTCTAATGTTGATGTTACAATCACTACTGCTACTACTACTACTACTGAAATAAATTGAGCTCTAGAACACTGACTTAGAATTTTGAAAAAGCATTTAAAAAAAAAAAAAACTTTTCGAAGGGTTAAGCTATTTTGCTGGAATGTTTTCACTATAAATACTTATCTACTATGAGTGTACACATAATTATCTACATTGTTGTCAGAATTCTATTCTAGGCTGTACGAGGACATTCACATCCGGAAAATTTCTTCATTATTACTGTGAATTCAACAGTTAAGTTTTTGAGACGGGCTCACACTTGTAATAAATATAATAAATCACATCCCTTACCTAATATTTAATGTATCCAAATCAACGTGTGAATCCTAGACATTTTAATTATTACCATTTAAGTTTACCATTGTGTGTCAATCCACTTCCGTGTAACCTTGCCATTTAATTGTTTTAGAAGTACCTCAAATTATTATTGAAAATATTTTCAAGCTCAGAGAATTGAGTATTTCTTCACAGATCTGTAATATATGTCTTAAATCGTTTGGTTTTTATATTTAGTATTTGTGACAATGCTGTTTTAGTCGTCTAATCTTTTATGCTATCATTGATGTCCTGCTCTTTCCTTTATTCATTATATATCTATATCTACTGTGCATATGTGGCATACAAATGTGCATATTGTCTTTAAGATTGAACAAATGTGCATTGTTATGAAATACGCCGGTACACACTGTTCACATTGCAGCCTATTATATTGTGTGTATTGCCTTTGATTCCTGTTTAACTTTTTATGTGTAACTACTGATTTGTGAATGTTTTATCTGTCTGTCTGTCTGTATCATTTTTAAAGAAAGAGTTTTAGAGATAATTTTTTTTTTTGATACACATCCCCAGGTTCATTTCATTCTCATTTCTGGCCTAGATGTGTTCTGGGGCAACATTTTCTGTCTCTTTCAAACCTCCAGGTCGCTTCAAATAGATTTCTACGATCAATAAGACCATTCTGAAAAAGTCACCATCACAATGTTAGCTTGTCAAGTCTTTCACCGATCAGTGGGAAAGAAAACGGACTGACATGGAAGTGGGGGCTTGTGTTTTTGTGCAATTAATGCCTTTTTCTCTTAAATTCATAGTTATTATTATGCTCATTATTGTGAATGATATCAAACTATGTACCGTACGTTATTATTGTACAAACCACAATTCCAAAAAAGTTGGAACAGTATGTAAAATGCACATAATAGCAGAAAGCAGTGATTTGTACATTCTCTTTTACATATATTTAATTGAAAACCGTACAAAAAATATATATTTAATGTTTTACCTCATCAAATTTATAGATTTTTGTAAATATACGCTAATTCTGAATTTGATGCCTGCAACACATTCCAAAAAAGTTGGGACAGGGGCAAAAAAGACTGGGAAGTTCAAAACTACTGGGTATAAAAGGATATCAAAAGACTCTTGATATCTTATTTTCATGTACTCTTCCAAGCGATACTATAACCTCTCTTCAACCCAACAACCCAACACTGCCACCCACTTGCTTAGTAAGATAAGTCTCCTTGCGAGTGCATGATAATGACCTAGCAGTTCCACTCTCACTTCCTGATTGGCCAAAGCTTAGGGTTAAGGTTAGGATATAGAATATAGGTAGAGGGAAATGTATATTCTATTCTATACTATACACTGTAGGACATTCAAACACAGGGAATTTCTTTCTTACTCCTGTGAACTACACAGTTCAGTTTTTCAGATGGCTTACACTGGTAATAAGATATAAGTATATCACTAACCTCATATTAAAGGTCTCAAAGTCAATTTGTGTGTCCAAGACACTTTTATTATTACAATTTAAGGTTACCGTTGTGTCGGCCCACTTCCATTTAACGTGACTATGGAATTGATCTATGAAATGATACCAGATCGGCACTTCTACTCTGAGAAACTTTATGAATATGGGCCTGAGAAACTTTATGAATATGGACCATGATCTAGGATCAGTTTTCCTTCTCATCGTTTGGCTCCTACTCCAACACTATGAATATCAGCCCTAATGTTTGGTACTGTGTCCAGGCTGGCAGACACTTTTTCCACATGTGGGGACAGCTTAAGCTGAAGCAAATGGCTAGAGACTGGCTTTAGCACAGCTTGGCTACCATTAAAGCGAGCAGTAACAAAAATAATACTCAGTCATTTTTGTAATTAAATGCTCAGTTATGCTGATAGTGGTCCTACAATAGAGACGTTAATTTTTCAAATGACAAAATTCTCTGGTAATGCTCTGCTCTGGTAAAGCCACACCATTACTCTTACCACTTACGTATTTAATAAGATGCAGCATTAATTTCCATAATTCTATTTAAAAATAATAAAACACAAAGTGAAATTGTTTAATGATGAGGTCAGCCATTTTGCCTTCGTGTTACAAATCAAAGAGACATATATTGTATTTCAATGGCTTTATTAAAAAATCATCATGACTGATGATTACATAATTGATAAAAAAAAGGTACACAAGAGCAGCAGGTACACAAACAGGTAAATAAGCATTTAATACATGGTAATATGTTGCTTACTGAGCAGTGCCAATAATTATCACAAGCTTAATGATTTGTGATATGAGCCTACCTGTTTTATTCTTTCCGCAGGAACCTTCTAGTAAAATGCTGTAGAGTGGCCTGCGAACATTAGGTTGTATGAAAAAACAATTACCCTGAATTGATGCAAGGTGGTGTTTAAACTTGGAAATGAATGTCCAATTTAAATGTTTTAAAAGGTCCACATAATCTGGGCCACACAATGAAACAATATCTCTTCACCGTATTACAGTAAAAACCAAGAAGAGAAGCCAAGAGCATCATCTGACAAATATAGCACGTACTGTATATACTAGATATAGTCAAACTCCAGCTATGTTATCTTCAAGCTCTAAGGGCTCCGACACATCTCAGTCATTGCTGAGCCCAATCTAGTTGCCTATTAAAGTTTGTAGCATTTGATTAGTTCACAGAAATGAACACTCCTATACATGTTTTAAAGGTCACACACCTTTTTCAGGCTCATAAATATTCTGCTCTAGTGTTTGATTATTTTTCAGTTAGGTGTGTATTGATTTCGCAGACATGCCCTCGAGCACAAGCCCTGACTTTTCCGGTTATTCTGGACTTCTTCCCTTTGGCAATTTATTTACAGGGCAGTATTAGTTTATGGATCATTTTAATGGTCCGCAGTACCTTGTAAACGCAATTAAAACTATATCAAATATATGGATAATATTGTGCTCTCTGAGTTGACACCGTGTGCTCCAAGATATCTTTCAGTAATTAAAGCAAATTAAAGAAAAGGCACTTTAATCTCAATCGGCTGACAGAGGGAGAGCCATTGGGAACATTGAGTGTGTATACTGCAGTTGTAATTCATGAGACTTTCGTGGAACTGTTTGTGTTGTTGGCATTCCTACACTGACTTGCTTTTTGCTACCCTGACACAGTGTATTTGCCCATTTGCCCATAATCAGAACTGCTCTGATACCATAAGAAAATATATAATTACAAAATGCTCCCTCAAACAAAAATAATTTTAATTTGTGAAAACTGACAAAACAGTTTAATAAAATGGTCAGATGTGTGCGTGTGTGTGTGTGTGTGTTTGAGGCAGAGAGAGAGAGAGGGAGTGTGTGAATGTTCCTTCAAAAAGTGAATGTTCTCAGTGCTTCCCCATTCCACACCTGCATTAAACAAATATCTTTACATAGTTATTCAATGATAACAGGCTTTCCTATAAATTTGAAGCATGTAATGTGTGTGTTTGTGCATGTGTGTGTGTGTGTGTCTGACTTTAGAGGGGAGCTCCCTGTGCAGCAGCACAGCTCCCTTTGATTCTCCATGCCGGCTGATGAGGAACAGATCGCAGCCCTGCAGCATCCAGTGTAATACGGCAACACTTCACTAGGCACCATCAGTCACAGGCAGGAAGCAGGCCAGAGCTTGTATTCATTAAGCAAGGCTGATCTAGGATCAGTTTTTCCGTTTCTGTAATCTAACCTTATCCATTATGGGTACAAAGGTGAAGCTGATACTGGACCTAGCGCAGAGGATCAATTTTGCTTCTTGAGCTCATAATGGATAGGGTTGGGATATGAATAGGGAAATGCCTTAAGAATACAACACTGGCCACTAAGTGTCTCAGTGTGCTGGTCTAGGATCAGTTTTGCTTACAATAAAATAGTCTAATGCCGCAATTAAATTACACGATGATATTGCTTTCCTTTCACAGTTAACTTTTTTCCCTTGGTAGATTTGTTTTTTTCGCTGTGGTTGAACTGAGGTGAGCCGTGCTTCACAAGAACACATTGATGGGATTAAACACATTTTTTGACAGTCCTTTTATTCCAAGACAGTCTGCTGACTTCCAATTTCATTTCAGTAGCATACAACTGGGTGCAATGAAAGTGAATGCTCACTGGCAACACTGAGTGAAAAATACATAGCATATTTACCGTTGGCTTATTGGACTTAAAAAACAAACCTGTTAAAAGAAAAAACTAGACGGACCTCCTTTTTGCTTTTATTGGTGATCTTCACATGTAGCCACTGACCAGCTCTGAGAAAACTTGACTTTGTTGTCCTTGTCTGCTTGAATTTGAGGCATTGTTAGAAACATTTGTACAGTTACAGGGATGAAAGGAACATTCCAAATGCGGATTGATTTTAGCCATTTCAGAACTTTCTAGAAGCAGGATATTATACAATAATTATGAATTAAAGCCCAGAGCTCACAATATGTTCATTATGTTAACATATTTTAAAATAATTGAACTTGTGAATGCTAGATCCTTGTATCCTTGTATCCTTGTTCCAGCACCCAAAAAACTTTGATACATTTTCTAAAGTCAGTTTTCATCTCAAATATTCTAATAAGTTACTGACTTGATGCCAAAAACAGCAATTAACCTGCTTTTAAAAATAACTAGAATGACTCAAACTGGGAGTGCTGCTTCCATACCCAAATTACTACCAATATCTGAATTATGAGTTCAGTATGCATTTAGAACTGATGGCATATTTATTTGGTGTTGCAATAGTTAATAAGAAATGCATATTCATCCCTGACAAATCAAGGCTTATACAGTATATTCTTCAGTAGACAAAAAAGGCAACAAACCTCCACTGTGAGCTTGACTTCTGTGGTGCGATTTTTGCATCTCATGGAATCATTCCCTGAGATGTTATTACAGAAAGAAAATCGAAATTGGTTAGCTTTGATTTGATCAGTAAATACTGCAGGTGAAGGATTCAGTTGGCTCCTGGGACCAGATGTAATGAGGCTTCTCCATGAGGCAAATCAAGCTCTCCATCTGTGATTGGCCTTCGAGGAGTGCTTACCAGGCACAGTGCTGAGAGAGGGGTAGAAGACAGAGAGAGGGAAGGAGGAAAGGATAGAGGAAGAGGCATGGTGGGAGAGGGATGGAAAGAGAAAAGGAGTGGGGGAGGGAGAAAGAAGAGATGACTAAGGAGGGAAGAGAAGCTGGAGCGATGGAGAGAGAAATGGAACGATGTAGAGGTTGAGAAAGAATGCCAGTGAGAGAGAGGGGAGGAAGGTGTCTAAAGGATGCCTGGAGACAAAAACCTCTCTCTGGCTTTTAGATGAAAATCAGCTGTTTACAAAATGCTAAATAGTAAGTGAATGGTGCTGCCATTCGGGCTGCTGTAAATACTGGCCAACCGACAACTGACACAGAGAGCTGATAGGTGCTTGATTGCTAACGAGAGTGTTTGCATGGAGCTCTATCACTTTGGACTTGGTCACACTTTAAAGAACATACATGTGCATTCCTCCACAAAAAACACCTCACACACGCATGCATGCATACACATTTACACGCATAAAAAACTGCTCTGATTCATAATTTCAGATTCTATCATTCTGATTTTCTACAGAGAATTTTTCAAGGTGGATTTATCTGTCTTAGCCCTGTGTCATAAATCACATTTGCAAAAGATCTTTCCCTGCAGTCTTTAATCTTTTAACAAAGTAACTTAATTATATAGCTGAATGTGATAGCATAAGTGATTAAAGAATAATGGAAGAAATTTGATTAATAGAGGTAATTACACTCATTTGAAATAATTCCACACCAGTCCTGGCAGCCAGTGGTTTGCGGTATAACAGTTTGCTGCTGTTCTTTTAATGCTGTATGCATTGCTCATTTTATAGCATTGCTATGTTTACTCTGATTGTTCAACATTTTCATCACTGCCTTTTGGGGACAAGCATTCTGTTGTACCATAAAATCAATTTTAAAGCATTATTACATTTTTTTAAAATCTCCACCACCCCAATTCTTACTGCAGTAAATTAGATTTATAAATGAGAGGGATTAGACCCACTACTCTAGTCAAAATGTATTTGTATGAATCAAACTTTGATTTTGATCTCTTCTGTCATGTTTCCAATTGTTTCCACATTTAAGAAAAAGGAGCCTGAATTTTTTTCGCACTTGTCTCAGCATTGTACTAAAAGCTATGACTGCACTTTATGCATTTTAGAGAATTTTTCTCTTCACTGGATAATAATGGATCTAATGAGTCTTGGCCAAATGGTAGGTCTTTAACAACAGAAATCACCTCTGTTTTGTGCTGTTCTCTATGAAGAGAGTACAGTGCATGTGTCTTCCTGTGTGTGCAAGTTGTATCTAGTCCCACTCCCCAATTCCCATAGAGATCCATTCAAATGCAGAGAGGTTATAGTATCGCTTGTAACAGTACCTGAAAATAAGAGTCTTTTGATGTTTTTGGGTCACAGACATCAGGAATGTCATCATGGCATGCAAAGGATATGCAACCAAATAGTAAATCTGATTACTTTATTTAAGTTTATGTTAATTTGTCCAATTACTTTTGGGGCACTAAAATGGGGGGGAGGGGACTATGTGTAGAAATGGCTACAATTGCTACACGGTTCATCCGATATGGATATGAAAATCCTCAAATTAAAGCTGAAAGTCTGCACATTAACCTCATAGTCACTGTTCTACTTCAAATCCAATGTGCTGTAGTACAAAACCAAAGCAACAAAAAAATGTGTCTTTTGGAGTGCACTGTGTATACCTGTACACCAGCACATTGGATTTTAAATAAATCAAAAAATATGAAGTTAAAGTTTTGACTTTCAGGTTTAGTTTGAGAGCTTTTGTGTCCATATTTGGGATCCGTGTAGGAATTACAACCCTTTTTATACATACTCTCCCATTTTAGGGGGTTTTACTACCTTTGTTTATCAGGTATTGCAGCTCTTCAGAGTTTATGAAAGTCCAGACTAGATAAAAGGTGCACTATCACTGTGTAATGTACGTTTTCTGATTTTATTTTAGACCGAGCATTTTGCAGTGCACCATTTGTGATCGCATGGGGTGTAATCGTCATGCTTGGCCTGGCCGGGTGGTTGTGGTAGATCCATGCGTAACCGTGTGCAATCCATCACTACCTGAAAGCTTCCTGGTGAACATGTGGTCAGAGGTAAACAGCAGTGAGGGAAAATATGCTTGTAGCTGTCAGCAAGCATAAATACCCTGCCTGCTTATTTGCTCCACTGTGTCTGCTGACAGTGGAATGATGTCATTTGTGTTTTATTGTGATTGTTTCTGTTCCACTTTGCCACAGCAGCCCCTGAGCACTTTCAGTGAGATTAAACCTGCTGGAAAAAATGTGCAAACATATTAAATTTTACATACATATACAGAGGGGGTGGAAAAAATATTGGGAAAAAACAGTTTTTTATAAAACATAAAACAGCTGCTATATATTTGCTCTCATTTCTTACCGATATTTTCTACACTCTTATGACTGGCATGCCATGTATACATTTTAGTTTCTGTCTTTTTTATTAGCTTGATAATGAATAATAATTAGCCATTAATCATATTATTATCAAATAATACTAATTTGTAAATGAAATGCTGCTTTTGTGTCAGTAATAAGTGAGAACACTTTAGAGCTAATGTAGGACAAAAACTGAAAGCATTTTGGTCCATGACAACCGGAGATCTGCACCTCTGCACAGCTGTGGGGAGTGAACACCTCAGCTCAAAGTGAAGTGAACAGCTGAATAAAATAGAAGATCATTAAAACTGGTCTAGAGTCCAACACTTGCACATAACATGAAATATAACAAAGATATAACATTGGAAATCACATCATCAGCGAAGGTCACAATCTGACAAGGAAAAGGGTTAGGAAATGGTTCGGGTTAGTTTAGGGTTAGGGTAGCATACAGGTGGAGATGCTGAATGCTCCCAACTTTTCCAATGTTATATCTTCATCATAATTATTAGTGTACATTGTCAGTTGTATGTCTAGTATATAAAACATATGTATACCAATGTTGTTTGTCTATTTCACTGCCCTAAACTATATTCGTGAGCGTCAAAATATGCCTATGTTTGACAACAGAAAGAATCATGGCTAGAGGTTGAGCCTGGTATAACAATGTAGTGACAAATGAGCCCTTTCACTTGGCACAATTCGTTTTCACCAACCACCTCTATGACATGATGATATGAACCTTCAAAGAAAGTACAAAAATGTATTTTTCGAGATTTCTATGACGAATTCTCAGAAAACTGATATGTATATGTATATGCTACCAATGCCTGCGTCTATTAGTCTAGACCACAGTCATTACATTGGCGCAGTTTGAACATTGATACTATAATATCCTGTGATATTGGTGGCCAAAGTTGTTTGTAGAAAAAATTTTGCTGAACGAAACTGAGATTTTGGCTTGAGATTGTGAGAAGTGTAATGCATGTAAAATAGATCTGATTGCATTGTTTTAAACACATGTATCTTTGAGCCCTGAAAATTTCATGTGGCGAGCATCTTTATTTATGAAGCTACGTGTGACAGTTTGTGTCGAATAACGATGAGCCAAACGCAACGAAGGAAAAAAGGGTTAGAACGGGCAGTAGCCAAAACAATAACACACGCCTATAAAACGGGCTTGCCACGTAAACACGGGCAGAGAGAAGGATAAAAAACAATGCACCTTCGGAATGTGACTATAACGCCTGATAATAGCTGAAATAAACAAAATAAAAATAAAACTCGCACTCTCAGAAATGAGAGTGGGAGCGAAGGAGAGGGAAGAGAAATAAGGGAACAGAAAAACTAATTCCCTAGGCTTCAAAGCCGAAGAATGTCTCAACTGCGAAACCAAATAAATAATCTTCTTATAAACTGCAGAGAGACAAAAACCAACTAACCCTGACTCCGTGAAGGCACGAAATGATAACGAATCGTCCGGACGCGGACGAAAGAGGCGTAAATACCTAACAGGTAGGGGAACAGGTGAAATGAATAATTAGCAGGGAAGATCAAAACCCCGAGACGGAATGCTGAAAAAATCGGATAGATTGCTAACTGGCGCAGAGAGGAAGAAAATCGTAGCAAATGAGGGAAGAAAGCCACAACCCATGACACTATGAGGGCTGGAAAATGACTGAAAATGTAATGCTAAATAAAAAGAGCCATAATTTCAGTTACACCTAGGGGGCCATAACTCGCAAGATATTCATTGTATAAAGTAAACATTTTGTATAGCTTCATTACATAGATTATAGTTAATGTGCCCTCCACAATTATTGGCACCCCTGGTAAAGATGAGTAAAAAGGGTTATAAAAAATTTACCGTTTGGTGAATTAGCTTAATCTCACACTGAATAATTGAGTCAAGTCCAACCTTTAATTGAGGTAGATTTATTCTGGAAAAAAAAATCCCTCATCAAAAAATAATTATTTTTAACAAAACCACGTGTGCCACAATTATTGGCACCCCTGCATTTAATACTTTGTAAAACCTCCCTTTGCCAATAAAACAGCACTGAGTCTTCTCTCGTAAAATCTAATAAGGTTGGAGAATACAGAGCAAGAAATCTGAGACCAATTCTCTTTACAGAATCTCTCCAGATCATCCAGAGTCCTAGGTCCTCTCTTGTGCACTCTCCTCTTCAGCTCAGCCCACAGGTTTTCAATGGGATTTAGGTCAGGGGACTGAGATGGCTATGGCAGAAGCTTGATTTTGTGTTCAGTTAACCATTTTTGTGTTGATTTTGACGTATGTTTTGGATCATTGTCCTGCTGGAAGATCCAACGACGACCCAGTTTTAGTTTAAGCAGCCAGATTCAGATAAAACATTTTCTGGTATTTCATAGAGTTCATGAGGCCATGTACCCAAACAACGTTCCCAGGGCCTTTGGAGGAAAAACAGCCTCACAACATCACGGAACCTCCACCATACTTAACAGTGGGAATTAGGTTATTTTCGGTATAGCCATTCTTTTTTTTTATCCTCCACCTTGAGTGTTGGTTGCTGAAAAGCTACATTTTTCTGGCATGCCTTCCAAATAATTTCTTGGCATGGAGGTGATGTCTAATGGTAGTTTTGGAGACTTGATGACCCCAAAATGCTCGTTTCCTCTGTAATTCTCCAACAGTGATCCTTGGTCATTTTTTGCCTCTCTTACCATCCTCCTCACTGTGTGTGAAGGCAAATTAAACTTGGGTCCTCTTCCAGGCAAGTTCGTAACAGTTCCAGTTGCTTTGAACTTTTAAAGTATTGCCCTAACGGTAGATATGGGCCTTTTCAGGTGAGTAGCTATTTTTTATAGCCATTCCCTGATGAAACACAACACACGTTTCCCTCATTTGATTTGTGCGTTCTCTTATCTTTCCCATGTTGATGTATGAATGAGGGAATATGGCCTCTGTGTCACCTCATATTTATAACCCAGTGAAACAGGAAGTCATGGATTACTGCTTGAAAGTTCCTAATTTCTTGATGAGGGTTTTTTTTTCTCAGAATAAATTTAAAGGTTGGATTTTTCTCATTTTTTCAGTGTGAAATTAAGCTAATTCTGTATATCACTCTGGTTGTTTTTTCTGTTTTTACAAATAAGTCCATCCAATTGGTTTTCACTGCTGTAACCTCACAGTTCTAAACTCTAAACCAATATATTGTGTGAACTTGTAGACAAAATGAGTCGGAAAGACATTCGTGATTGAATTGGTTGAATCGTTTTCGCGACATCTATTTCAAATCAAGCAGGCGCTCAGCCATGCTGGTAATATTACCATGTAAAGAAGCAGACAAATGTTGATTTTCATCTCAATGATATTTATTCAGAATCATCCACAACGGAATTGCACATTGCATTAAGTACCAGAGGCACCATCCATGGTGGCTCAAGATACTTGGTCTTATTTACATCCTTGTGAATGTGACAAGATGAAAAAGTGCTAAGATGAAAAAAAGTTAATATAAATAAAAGACAACTTTGGGGTTACACTTGAGAGTGGGTTTATTTTACACCCTCAAGAAAGATAAAGTAAATCTGTTTGAGACCAATAACCTATCGGTAAAATTCCTGCCCCTTTTGCGAGCAGTAAATCCCTCTTTACATCATCAATGTTTAGAATTTTGGCAAAGACAATGTAGCCTAGCACGAGGTTATCCACAAATCCATCTTTAGGCAAAGACAATGTAGCCTAGCACGAGGTTATCCACAAATCCATCTTTAGGCAAAGACAATGTAGCCTAGCACGAGGTTATCCACAAATCCATCTTTAGGCAAAGACAATGTAGCCTAGCACGAGGTTATCCACAAATCCATCTTTAGGCAAAGACAATGTAGCCTAGCACGAGGTTATCCACAAATCCATCTTTAGGCAAAGACAATGTAGCCTAGCACGAGGTTATCCACAAATCCATCTTTAGGCAAAGACAATGTAGCCTAGCACGAGGTTATCCACAAATCCATCTTTAGGCAAAGACAATGTAGCCTAGCACGAGG
The DNA here is from genome assembly GCA_022702515.1 of Ilyophis sp. 1 JC-2022. Classification (NCBI taxonomy): domain Eukaryota; kingdom Metazoa; phylum Chordata; class Actinopteri; order Anguilliformes; family Synaphobranchidae; genus Ilyophis; species Ilyophis sp. 1 JC-2022. The sequence continues at coordinate 77,801,337 of CM040397.1, read as the reverse complement.
TTATCCACAAATCCATCTTTAGGCAAAGACAATGTAGCCTAGCACGAGGTTATCCACAAATCCATCTTTAGGCAAAGACAATGTAGCCTAGCACGAGGTTATCCACAAATCCATCTTTAGGCAAAGACAATGTAGCCTAGCACGAGGTTATCCACAAATCCATCTTTAGGCAAAGACAATGTAGCCTAGCACGAGGTTATCCACAAATCCATCTTTAGGCAAAGACAATGTAGCCTAGCACGAGGTTATCCACAAATCCATCTTTAGGCAAAGACAATGTAGCCTAGCACGAGGTTATCCACAAATCCATCTTTAGGCAAAGACAATGTAGCCTAGCACGAGGTTATCCACAAATCCATCTTTAGGCAAAGACAATGTAGCCTAGCACGAGGTTATCCACAAATCCATCTTTAGGCAAAGACAATGTAGCCTAGAACGAGGTTATCCACAAATCCATCTTTAGGCAAAGACAATGTAGCCTAGCACGAGGTTATCCACAAATCCATCTTTAGGCAAAGACAATGTAGCCTAGCACGAGGTTATCCACAAATCCATCTTTAGGCAAAGACAATGTAGCCTAGCACGAGGTTATCCACAAATCCATCTTTAGGCAAAGACAATGTAGCCTAGCACGAGGTTATCCACAAATCCATCTTTAGGCAAAGACAATGTAGCCTAGCACGAGGTTATCCACAAATCCATCTTTAGGCAAAGACAATGTAGCCTAGCACGAGGTTATCCACAAATCCATCTTTAGGCAAAGACAATGTAGCCTAGCACGAGGTTATCCACAAATCCATCTTTAGGCAAAGACAATGTAGCCTAGCACGAGGTTATCCACAAATCCATCTTTAGGCAAAGACAATGTAGCCTAGCACGAGGTTATCCACAAATCCATCTTTAGGCAAAGACAATGTAGCCTAGCACGAGGTTATCCACAAATCCATCTTTAGGCAAAGACAATGTAGCCTAGCACGAGGTTATCCACAAATCCATCTTTAGGCAAAGACAATGTAGCCTAGCACGAGGTTATCCACAAATCCATCTTTAGGCAAAGACAATGTAGCCTAGCACGAGGTTATCCACAAATCCATCTTTAGGCAAAGACAATGTAGCCTAGCACGAGGTTATCCACAAATCCATCTTTAGGCAAAGACAATGTAGCCTAGCACGAGGTTATCCACAAATCCATCTTTAGGCAAAGACAATGTAGCCTAGCACGAGGTTATCCACAAATCCATCTTTAGGCAAAGACAATGTAGCCTAGCACGAGGTTATCCACAAATCCATCTTTAGGCAAAGACAATGTAGCCTAGCACGAGGTTATCCACAAATCCATCTTTAGGCAAAGACAATGTAGCCTAGAACGAGGTTATCCACAAATCCATCTTTAGGCATTATAAAATGCTTCACAGTTTTGTGACATAAAGGGAAAAAATTATATAACACAAATTAGCCAGCTCTATATATTGCTATTGATTATTCTACTATATCACACTGCTACCCTCAAAACCACTAAATACAGTATCTGGATAAATTATATAAAAACAAAAGAATACGTAATGATGAGAGCATGCCACTTAAGTGCACTAGATTGCACATGTCATTTAAGTGCAATCTAGTCCAGCATCTAGACTGTTTACACTCACAGTGTATCTACAGCTCAGCTTCATTATTAAGAGGTTGCCAAGAAAATCATTCACACCTTGGTTCACTCATCTGTACTGCATAGGTCAGGGATGGCCAATTCCAGGCCTCGCGGGCCGGTGTATATGCAGGTTTTTGCTGCCACCAGTTACCAATTATTTATTTAGTTATTGTAGTCTAATTTATGAGTGAATCAGTGTTGTTGTATATGACTAATTAGCTGATTGAGCCAGGGTAACTGGTGGCAGCAAAAACCTGCATACACACCCATGTGGTCTGGAGTTGCCCATCCCTGGCATAGGTACTATGGACTGGTTACCGATATTGGAGTGGTAGCATCTCTCCCCCGGTCACTGTTGGGTTGGCCCTCTCTGTCTTGCCATTGGTCACGAAAAGCTTTCCCCTCACCAGCCACCCAAGAGTCTCTGGGTTTATCCAACGAACTATGGCATCTATTTACCGAATTATAAACAACAAACAAAAATTAATGCATATTCATTACTGTAGTTAGTGATTGGCTGATACTATAATCTTATGGAAAGAGTAGTCCCTTCAGAATATGTCACAAATGGGAGGACCTGCCAAGAAATGCACACAGATTAATGCATTTGAATAGTGTGTTCCATCTTGTGTTCCAGGCTTCAGTGTAAATGAGATACTGAGTGCTGCCCCCTTGTGGTGGCACAGTGGTATATCCCCGCTGCCTCACCAACCATCATACTTTTGTGTTTGTTAAAAGAACAGAAGAGGCTGGAGATGAATTTAACAGATTATGAATATAAATATCATTCCCTGTCATATTTGGGAGTGAGAGAGGTAAGGCGTGTCAGAAGACAATTGTTTATACAAAAAGCTGGTGAAATACAAGCTAGAAGTGGCATGACTATAATGGGAAGATTCTAATAAATCTCCTGGGAGTTAAAGCTGTCAACCTGAAGAGGAAACGAAGGAATTTTTTTTTTGTTTCTCAATATTTTATGCAGTTCATTGACAATTTGAGCAACAGGCTCAAGATGCAGTTCACATACTGTTCATCAGCCCATGCAAGGCAGCATATGTACTGTAGATATTTTCATCCAGAATCACAAGTATCATCTATATTATAATCATATACCATGAGTGCTATTTCCTTATCATATCCAGACAAGCAAACAGGCATTAAATGACATTTTCCATCACCTGCATCGAGCAAAACAAATTCAACCTTCAAAATCCTCAAAACGCAAGTTAAAAAGATGACTGACTGTTGCCTCAGTGACAGGTTTAGCTGGTCTCCTGCAATGCATTTTTCAGAGAGGTCATCAGAAGGCCTGAGAAATGTACAAAAACTCCTGTGGCGGTGGGGTGAAGGCGGCCACAATTAAGCATTCCCACAGAAGAGAGGGGGAGTGTTTGAAGTCTCTCTCTTCTCTCCGCTTGTTGACCGGCCTTTGTTCTAGGTCTGGGGGGGGGGGGGTAAGGTAATGGTCACCAGAAGCCGCCAGGTGCTGCACCTTCGGTGGGCTGTTATTCAAAGTACCGATTCACTGGAGAGATGCTTTGTCAGCATCGCTGCCGTCTGCCGCCGAACTCCTTGAATAAAGACACAGCCCCTAAAGCGAAACCTGCGGCTGAAGAGACGGGACCTTTTCAGAAATTCATAAGCCCACGTCCGCTTTGTGAGAACAGAGATGTACACGTCCCGCGTGGGGCCTTCTTCACAAGAAAGTGTCTTGGAAAGACACAGCGCTCCAGAGGTGGCGTTTATGCATCACAGCGGAGAGGGAGGATGTTATGAATGGTGTTCATGCCTGACATCCCACAGTGTGTGATTTACACATCTCGCTTTCACCCGCTCTCTCACTCACACAAACGTTCACGTGTGCCTAAGAACACACACACACACACACACGCACACACACATGCACACACACACACACACACGCGCATGCACACACACACATACATGCACACGCACACACATGCACACACATACATGCACACGCACACACACATACACACATGCACACGCACACACACACACACACACACACGCACACGCACACAGACACACACGCGCACACACACACACACACACACACACACACACACACACAAAGCAAAGCAAGACACTTATCCCATCTGGCACATCTCCATTTTCACAGCTTCACTACCTAGGTCTCATAAATTGAGAATTAAGACAAGACAGGGAAGAAGTCCAGTATGTCTGTCAAGGGGCTCCCCACAGATTCTTTAGACCGACCAGATGGCCAGCTCCATATTCAGAATATCGAGTGTTCTGTCTCCCTGCTGTTGAAGCTGAAACATTTCAATTTGATGCGTTTTATGGATATTCATGAAGGCACGGGACAAAGTCCAATACTGTCGCAACGGTTGTGATAAATGTTTTGTAATTAGCTCCATGAAATTCCTGTTACCAATCCAGAACCTCAAGTCATTTAGAAGAGAAGCGGGAGCAGAATCAAGAGTATCTGGTTATTCTAAGAAATCTGCATGGTGTCTCACACCTCTTATGGACTTGAATATACTGAAATATATTATAAATATATTTGTTAAGGTTTTTGAAAATATATTGCAACATCTTTAAGCAGCGAAAATTTGCCTATATATTGTGAAGTATTGCAATTTTGTGAGATTTACATATTTCAATATATTTTCAGTATATTCCACTTACGTTAGAGCTTTCTGTTCCTGAAATAATAAATGAGGCATAAGACAGTTGTGACATACCTTGCTGATAGAACACAGAGAGAAGCTCAACCAATCAGGGAGTACTTTGGTCACAACCGAAAGGAGAACACAAAAACGAAGAAGAGCAGCCAGAAAACATCCATCATTCACTGCTGGCATTGTTTTATTGGTTGTTACTAACGGACTCCATGATTGGTGGAGTGCCTCTCTGTTTTCTAGGGATAAGACAATTGTGACATTGCCTATTCAGTGTCTACACTGAATAGGCAATGTCACAATTGTCTTACCCCTATTTTATTATCTTTGTTCAGCCTGCCCTGGATATTACATTCAGAAAGGATAAATCATGTGAGATCACAGCATTATGGGGGAGGCTAAGCAGTCTCCAAGCACTTTGTAATAATCTGTTAACCACTTTGACTGTCATTCAGCATAGAACAGACATGTCAAGAAGTCTGTAAAGGAATGAGCCTATCTTGTGTGTTATCTCTCAAGCATCCAGATTTATGCAATTGTAAAGTCATTCCAGGCATGACTTCTTTTGCATTTATTCAAGTGATCAATGAGCCCTGAGGGCACAGACAGAACACTGGGTTATGAGATTGAATTGATTTTAAACTTTCAATATTCACAAATAACAAAACAAATTCTACATGTAAAAAACTTGATTCAAAGTGAATGTGGCGTACTATTCCTGAGAGGGAAAACGCTCAAATGCCTCATTCACCGGTGAGTTTTTGAATCTGTGTATGAAGAGGTATATATATTTGAAATTAAACAATTAATTTGAGGTTAAAGTCAGACAGTCAGCTTTAATTTAAGGGTATTTACATCCATACATCCATATTACATCCATATAAGGCGAGAAGGGTGGCCAGACACAAATATATTTTACATCTATTCTGTTTTGCTTGAGTTATTCTGATTTTGTTTATAAGGTCTTTTGGAGAGTCTTTGGAGGGGTTAATTCTAGAAGCAGCATGAGAGGAAACAGCTGGTTGCTGTCGTCACTTGGGGGTTTATCTCTGGATGACTGCCCTCTCTAGTTATTGGAAGGTATATATTTCTATTGTCTCAATACGTTCTAATGTATTATTCCATGTATTACAGTATATTATATGGCAAAGCATTGTGTTTGTATTGCATTATTCTTATTTTGAACAACTAACTGACTAGATACTGATTTAGACTGATTGGTAGTGTCAATCACTATGACATCACACCATCAGCTGGGCAGAGTAGGATGCCCCCCTATTGAGCCTGGTTCTTCCTAAGGTTTCTTTCAATTTGTTCCACCTGGGAAATTTGTCCACGCCACATTTACTCTAGGCTTGCCTTTGAGGGTTGTTTTTTTTGTCTGCTGTATAGTGAGATGTGTTATGAAATGTGCTATGTTGAATTTTATGTATTTTTATTTGATTTGACTTTTGACCGGGGATTTCTCCCTGTCTCCCCGTTGAACCCAGCACTCTTGGCACCTCCACACACCTGCCAAATGCTCACCGTGTTGGAGGCCCCCCTGTCATTGATTTGAAAGTCTGATAGCTTGCGGAGTGCCACAGCTGGCTCTAGCAGGGAGGTGAAACACAGGTGCTGAGGAGGCTGATGAGAGGTGACACAGAGTGAGAGCGGAGGAGCGCCCGGAGATCGAGACTGCGCTCGCGGTGGACAGACCGTGGCGTTACCGTGACACTAATCCTGCTAATCATTTTCACAGCAGGCCTGAGGGTTTTCCTCCCTCCCTCACTTTCTCTCTCGCTCTCTCTTTCCCGTTTACATCACCTCCCCTTGTCACACACACACACGCACACACACACACACATATATATATATATATATATATAAATATATATATATTGTTGTGTACTCCAGCACATTGGATTTTAAATGAAACAATAAATATAAAGTTGAAGTGCAGACTGTCAGCTTTAATTTGTGGGTATTTACATCTATATCGGGTGAACCATGTAGGAATTCATCCCATTTTATACATAGTCCCCCCATTCTGGGGTACCAAAAGTGATTGGACAATTGGTTGTTCAGCTATTTCTTGGCCAGCTGTGTGTTGGTGCATCATTAGTTCATGCAAAAGAAAGCTAACAAAAGGTCTAGGGTTGATTCTAGATGTGTAATTTGCACTGTTGACTCTCAGCATGAGGACCAAATAAGTGTCAATGCCAGTAAAGCAGACCATCATGGGGTTGAACAATCAGAATAAATTATAGCAAGAGAAAAGAGACTTAGCCAAAAACTGGGTAAATCAAAATCGACTGGTTGGTACAACGCACAAGTGAGCTCAGCAACATCAAACAACCTGGTAGATCACGAAAGACCACTGTAGTGAATGATCGAAGAATACCTTCAACTGTCCAACAGATCAAGAACACTCTTCCGGATGTTGGCATGTGTCAAAAACTAAAATAAAGATAAGACTACACCAGCAGAGCCTCAGAGGGTTCACTGCAAGATGCAAACCACTGGTAAGTCCCAAGAACAGAACAGCGAGGTTAGAGTTAGTTAAAAAAGTACATAAAACTCTTATGGACAGATGAGATGACTATTAACTTGTTACAAAGTGATGGAAAAAGAAAAGTGTGGAGAAAGAAAGGAACTGCTCATGATCCAAAGCACCCCCCTTAGAGGCTGAACAGTAGCGTTATTGTCATGGGTTTACAGCCTCTTCTTATTTCTGTGGTCGTTCCCTCTCGGAGCGGCTTGTGGGCGCTCTTGCTTTGCTTTTCCGTCCTTCATTCTGGGTTTTCGCTCTTTTCTGGTCCTGACTCCTCGTGCCTGTTCTAGGTTACCTGCCGGCTATATAAGCTCTGAGTTTCCATTTTTCCAGTGCTTGGTTGTTGTATTGCTTTGCGACACAGAGCCGGTATGGTCTAGGATTGTTGTGCTTAAGACGACCACATTTTCTTCCAAGTTTGTGCTTTGGAGTAATGCGGGACTTGCCTTGTGTGCATTTAGAGTTTCGTTAGGATCCTTTCATTCTCTATTGCACTTTCTGTCCTTCGCTTTGGTTTTTTCTTTCTTTAGTTTTTGTCTACACTCGAGCCTACGAGTCTTTTTGCCCATATCTGGTTTATTATTTATCTTTTGGTTTTATTCACCTCTCCTTAGTTTTCTCTCTTATATTGAGCGTTTGAGGTGTATTTGCCCTGCTACCTATTACTCGAGCTTCGCCCTAATATTTTGGGTCGTTATTATTTATCCTCTGTTTTTTTATATACCTCCTTCCGTGCTCTCTCTAATCGAGAGTTAGAGGTATTTCTCTCCTTTCTTCCTTCGCGGAGGGTTTTCCGCTCTTGTGGTTATTCCTACGGGGATAACTTTTAGATTCCCTCTGTCGCATCTGGTCCTCCGAACCTGACCCCTTACAGTTATGGCTTGGGCATGCATGGCTGCCACTGGAACTGGCTTCATTGACCATGTGACTGCTGATGGCAGCGGCAGGATGAATTTTGAAGTGAACAAAAACATCTTATCTGCACAGATCCAACCAAATGCCTCAAAACTTCACCTTGCAATGGGGCAATGTCCCTAAACACACTGCTAAAGCAAGCAATGGGGTTTTCAGGGCCTAAAGGTAGAATACTCTTGACTGGCCAAGTCAATCACCCCCATCCTGAATCTAATTTCGCATGTGTTTCACTTGCTGAAGTAAGACTGAAAGCAAATATCCCCTGAAATAAACAGGAACTGAAGAAGGCTGCATTACAGGCCTTGTAGAGCATCGCCAGGGAAGATACCAAGTGCTTGGTGATGTCTATGGGTCACACACTTCAGGTCATCGAATGCAAAGGTTTTGCTAGCCAGTAATAAATATGACAACTTTATTTCAGATTATGTTAATTTGTCCAATTATTTTTGGCCCCTTAAAATGGAGGGACTATGTATAAAAAGGGCCCGCTGTAATCCATACATGGATCACTGGATATGGATGTATATACTCTTAAATTCAAACTGACCGTTTGACTTTAACCTTAAATTAATTGTTTAATTTCAAACATATATGCCTCTTCATACACAGATTCAAAAACTCACCGGTGAATGAGGCATTTGAGCGTTTTCCCTCTCAGGAATAGTACGCCACATTCACTTTGAATCAGATCTTACGTTTCATCTTAAGGGCCAGTTTGACTTTCTTTCTTTTTTTGCCCCATTTCTCGATGTGAATTGTTTTAAAAAAAAAATAAAGAAAGCCATGATAAAGCAGGGCTGAAGATATGGTCTGTTATATCTGCCAACACGCTGAGCATCAATTTTAATCTATAAACCATTCAGCGTGCTTTCACTGCTTTTGGCCACTTTCTCCATTGCCTCTAAATGCCAAGCCCTGAAAGCTGGGCAGAAATTACAGCTGGGAGATATAAATATAAAATCCCATTTATCTTACATAAAATCCCTCTGAATTGTACTCATTGAGCTCTGATAAATGGCACAGAGTGAAAAAGTACTAAATATTTACGTGTGCTCACTTGAGCGTTCTTTCTGGACTTTTGTCTATACGTTTCAGTATGTTCTTTAAGAGAAAAAAAAACAAAAAACAGTGAGCAACACCGTAGAATTAAGATTTGTTTTGTTGTACGAATCCACTGGCTCAATGACGTGAAAACCCCTCCATGGGAACACTTTACTGCGGAAAAGCTATTCCCCTTCAGTTTGTGCACTGACGGATTCTTTAAGCAGTCACGGGGGCGATGCAAATGGCTCTATTCATGGGGAAATGGAGAAACCCATGGCAAGATGGGTCTGTCATTCAACTTTCCTTGAATCAAAGTAAAATCTTGTACGTTCCTTTTTTAACCACACATAAAAAAAAAGTTTAATTTAATTTCAACGTTTTCATTTATTTCTTTATCTTTGAATAATTTGTTCAAAAGCAGCTCAACTAGATCAGGTGTGGGAGCACAGAGGCCCTGTAGGGGGGGAGTAAAAGTGGGATTCAGGAAACGCTGCCATTTGGGAACTGCATTGACTTCGAAGGACCAGAGGGCCTTGTAATAAAATAATGGGTTACTCTGACTTCCTTTGAGGTCCGGCGACATCCTCGCGAGAATGTCCCCATCTGCTAAAGGTGGAGATAAGGGCAAATGGAACTGTTTTCCCTGATTGTAAATGTCTCATAAAAGAGCATTTACGGCATCCAGACCCTAGCCAGACAATGGGAAAGGAATGTCCGCACAGGACATCTGTGACCTCCATTACCCCACAACCTGGACACATCCTATGGGAAAGCCATTGGACAATACCACAGTGCCATCATTTGGGCACCCCTGTCATTACACTCTTTAATTCTCTTCTGTACCAGGACTCTAAAACTTCTGTTAAGAGTGTTAATAACCATGTAAAAACCGACAAACATTGCACATGTGATCCTTATATTGTTACATTCTGTCTTATGTGGTAGTAACAGGAATTGCATGTAAAATGATTCATCAGGAGGGAATTTTCATGACAACTGCACCATACTATTATATCACCTTAACCTGTTTGGTATGTATGGATTCAGGTAAAATCAAGGAATTGACTGAAATACATTTCATACCAAATAAAGTGTAATAAAGCATAGTTTCAGTAACTCAGGGAAAAACTGTAACAGTGAAATGTCCTCTCTGGTAATTACCTCCTCTTCCCCTTATCCTATTCAAACATCCCCTAACAATGGGGGTCTAAATTCCAGATTGACCACCCACTCCAGGTTAATTTATGACACTGTCGCCTGGTTCAAACACATGATTTGGCATAAAAAGGAGAGAGACAAGCCTATCAAGGAAGATTGTAACCGACTTCCCACACTGTGCATATTCTGTGTCTGTGTGTAGTTGAACAGGCTGGGTAAGATATTTACTTTATGTTTCTTTTCGTAAATCTTTGTTTTGTATCATTGAATGTTTTAATTGAAGTTAATGACCTGCCTGCCTGTTATTAAATGATGTTTATTTTTAACTTGCGTGGTTTCCATGACTCTAATTCATTTTATACCCTTTTTAGCCTAAATTATAACTGAATATTCAGGGGGACAATTCTGACCAAGGAGCGACTGATCAGCGGCCTGGTACAGAGGTGGCATTCTCAAGTTGGGTAGGCAGTCAAGTTTCTGTCCACAAACAGGGTTGGGTAGTGTATGGTTCTGGTGATTTGATGTGAAGAGAACCCATGGGCGTTCTACGCCGGTTCTTGTCAAATTAGCCTTAAGGAGCCCTTTAAATACACTCAGAGTAGTGCATGGTTCTGGTGATTTGATGTGGAGAGAACCCATGGGCGTTTTACGCCAGTTCTTGTCAAATTCGCCTTAAGGAGCCCTTTAAATGCACTCAGACCTGGGCTCGCAACTATCTATGATAAAATTAATACATGTATTGTGTTGACTAGACCCCCAACCTCTGCGTTCTCCACCGAACTGAAGTTCGGCAATAATGCTGATTCCGGCAAGCATATATTGATAATTGAGGACTAGTAATTAAGGACGAGTCGAGTGTAACCAGTCAGATAAAATACGAGATTAAAACTATAATAATTGTTATAATTGTGCTCTGTTCATCTGAATGGAGAATAAATAAATAACATCTTTTGTTTACGTCACAGCAGCTGAGAGAAAACACGTTGCACCTTCACCCCCAGTTATTCCCTCATTGGTTTAGCTGTGTGGATTCTACAGCCCTTAGGTGCCCGGTGTTGCCAGCGCCTATCCAAGTCAGATACGGGATTAATGGGCCCTGTGTTTCCACGGAAACATGTTGGTGCCTGGAGCAGAAGTAGAGATAGAATGTTTGTCTCGCTTCCCACTGAAAAAACAGCACTGACCCACTAGCAGCTCACCATCTGCACAGCTGTTCGTCCACCAAAATTTAGCAAATTGGTTATTGGTCCACAAGTGGAGGTGAGGCAGTTGAAATACTGTTAAATGGCTAATAGTCTGTGAATGGTCCTGCCAATAGGGTAGTGCTGTAGTGCTGATTTGCCACTGGGTAGTTTGTAGCCTAGTTGGGTAGTTGCTAATGTACAGCAGTTCGCCTAAACGGATATATTCATCACTAAATAGTTTTACCGAAATAATAGTTGTGACTGGCTTGTGCTTTTATTAACTAATTTCTAAGCGAAAATTTAAATAAAATTAAAAAAGCAGGATTGGCCTATGTTAAACAGACAAAAAAGTATAATGACAAACTATATAAATTTATACCATAAATAATTTTTTGCCAGACCTTTTTTTCTGTGCGAGATGAGGCCCACCTGTTCATTCTAAATAACAAGTGTCAGTATCCCATAATGCATTGCCGGTGCACTAGCCTGGCGCATAAAAAACATGAACAAAAAGAAAAGCAACAAAAAAGCCAAGAACTTTTGAGGACAAACGCTAAGAGAAATCGACTGTCACGATGTACCAGGCTGAAGGACATGCAGTCAAGGAAGCATCATTGCCTAAACGGCAGCACTGGTGTGAGAAAACATATCCATCATGCTGTTGCAAACTCTTAGAAATCCTTCTTCATTGTCTCCAGATAGCTGCTATGTGGCTTTGCCTGTGTATGAGTTGAAAATCTTTTGAGCAGCAAAACCATTCCTTCTCATGATAATGTGTTCAGGGCTAGTTTCCAGTGGCAAAAATCACCTCACAAGGCGTACTCAAATAAATTCTCCAATTAAGAAACCGCAGCTGACACAACAGTGTTTACCGTAACGGATTTATAATATCCCTCACATCTGCAGTACTTATGGAACGTGGCAGTTTTTTCCACCGTCTACAAGCTGTCAAGTGCTTGAGGCAAGCCTCGAATGCAAGAAAATGCATTCAAGCCTCTGATAATCAAACGCTTCAATTCTCACAACTGCAGCTGATCAAAACTGATTTCAAACAAGCCAATTTTAGAAAATTTTAATGAAGTCGCTTATTAATGAAGACATATTAAATTAGATCTTAAATAAGATATACATTTTTGCTATAAAACAGGGCTTCCCACACCTGTTCCTGGTTTTTATTTCAGCCCTAATTTGGCACAGCAGATTCGACTAATTAGCAGCTCAACTAGAGTTGAGTGAGGTATGCTTTGTTAGGGTTGGAGTGAATCTTACCGGAAGGTAGATCTCAAGGAACAGGGTTGGGCAGCCCTGCTATAAAACTTAGTCAACATGTCAGGGAACATGTTGCGTGTAGACCGCGGGGTTGGGGAATCGCGGTAACGGAGCACACCTGTTTGAAATTTTAAACCACAGCACTACAAGCAGATAAAAGGGCCCAGGTGTAGTTATTTCAGAGGGGGGTGATATTTGTTATACAGCTGGCTGAAAAGGGAGAGGGAGAAGTGGGGAGGAATATTTTCTGTTGGGTTTTTCTTACATTTTTGTTGGTGTTTGTGTGAGCTAGTATGTGCTAGTTTGTGAGCAAGTGCGATGAGTGAGAAACAAACAGACGGCGATGATGATGATACCTACCTGGTGTGGATCCCGCGATAAACAGGGGTGAGGAGTTGACACCTGTGGAAGAGAAAGGGGGGAGAGTCACCAGAGCTGCATCGGCGGACCAGTTTTGGAAGGCGACAGCAGAAACTGTGCTCCATGGGACGTATTGGAAGGTGCACCGCGCTTCTTCTTCGGGGTGCGTGTGTCCACTAGCTAATGTGCAAGAAGGGTTCCCCTCCTGGGGTCTAGGCATGCTGCAGGGGTTGGTGTGGGGGTCCTTAATCAGTGTGCCTTTTTTTTTTTTGGTTATATTTTTCGGGCTTTTGAGCTTTACAGCAGAGTATAGAGAGAGTGGGAGGGATAGAAAGAGAGGAAGAGATATGCGACAAAGGTTACGCAGCTCGCAACGAGCACGCGGACGGTGCTCTTACAGGCTACGCCACCGAGACACCCCGAGTGTGCCTTATTGATGGTGTGCCGGGGGGTGAGAGTGTGAGGATGCACAACTCTTGTCTCAGTTGTGCTGAACTATGTGCGTGTATGGTCGCATGCTGTGCGTGTCATGTATCGCTTGCCTGTAGAGTGTCTTCGTTGGTAGGGGGAGCGGGGAGCGTAGAGTGCAATTGACCTAGTAGAGGGAGGGGGAGTAAAAAGTAGGGGAAAGTCATGCTTGATGGGTTCCCTTTGGCTTACCTTGTCCTTGTGTTGATTGTGTATAATCAAACTTGTGGTAAATGGGGGCTGCTGGATGGCTCAATCAGTTAAGGCACCACTTTGTGGTGCACGGATGAGCCTCATGGCCTCGGATCAAAGCCGGACCGTGCCAGCGCTGACTGTGGTTGGTAGCTCCAAAGGGCGACGCGCAATTGGCGATCAGTAGATTGCAGTCAAAGCCGTATATAACAGACCCGTTCTCTGACTCTATGCCAGCTTAGCTGTAGTCTGCAGTGGGAAAAGAAGCAGCTGGTGGCACTATGTGTGTCGGAGGAGAACCGCGGCTGTCTACACCCTCCCGAATCGGCGTAACGTACGGCTGCGGTTGCAGACGATTGGCCGTTCCAAATTGGGGTTGGAATTCGATATGCTCAGCCTGCATTCTTCAACATTCATTTTTATGCATAATTGTATGCTTTCTAAAAGATAGTCAGTCTGTCTGATTCTGTGGGTTCCACTTTGCCCTCTTATATGAGGAATGCAACTTTTTGTTGCATAAATGGCAGAAAGCAGAACACTCTCTTAAAACCAAAAATATTAGAGTGGATTTTTAAAAAAAGAATTCCATTAGACCTCCAACACTTGTACAGGAAAAGCACGTCCTTGTCCAAGACTAATGGTCTATTTCACAAAAATAGGTTTCAGTGGTTTGCTGCAGTAGTTAAGTTTCCTTTCTTTTTGGACGAAGGTTATATCCCTGTGAGAAGCCTTTTCTGTGCAGCCTGGGTTTTTATTAATATAGCATTTTCAGTGAAGTGATCCTGCATGCATGCAACATCTTAAGTTCCGTTTTCACATCGCTCCATTGAATCCCCTCTGTATTAAATCAATCAATATACTGTGGATGGGGCACAGTTTTGTGTACAACATCATAGGCTTTATTAGCAATAAATTAGAGAGTCCCTCATTTTTACTGCTACAAAGATTTTTGGTGTGAAGTGCAGCCAAGAGAACAAGACATCCATTTCATTACCAGATGTTCACACCCTTTTCTCTCAGCTCTGGAGAGCAGACCCAGCTAGCAAGCTTCCAGCTCCTGAGATCATAATGCATAAAATTAACTTACGAGTCAAAAATTTTAGTCAACTTTGGAAAAGTTTCAAATATCTCATGTTTTGATAATCGGTGTCAGTGGGCGAAATGCACTAGTCATTTTAAATTAGAAAATGACGAGTGCATTGGTACTGGAAGTCAGAAGTAGGCATTCCACTTCTGCAGTGATCTTTGGGGCCATTTGTGTTGAGCGCACCATTGAAAAATATACTGTCACCAGTGGTGCCGCCAAGGGGTGGCCAGGGGGGGCCACGGCCACCCTGATAAAATCGCTGGCCCCCCCACTGGCCCCCTCTCGCGAGTCGCATATGCATAATATGCTGCTATCTGATATTTTACATTAGGTACTATTCATTTAAATCAATAATTATATTTTTCATAATAGTCATGGATGTGAAAGAAAATAACAAATGCATAGCCAGCCAGCCGCTTAAGCGCAGTGCACTGCCAGGAGACTGAGCGCAAATAGGCCCTGCCCATCCCGGGGGGGAAAACACATCCCGCTCTCGCCCTCTATTGACTTGACATGCTGGTGCCTTCTTGTCATTTCGATCCGTTAGCCAACAGCATAAAAATGCCTAAAAGTTGTTGTTTGGTGGGATGCGCTACAAACAAGGCAAAAAACCCAGAGTTTCGGTTTTACAAGATTCCGAACCGCAAAACGGAGCCCATAAGATGAGAAAAGTGGATCCGAGCAATAAGACGTGAGGCGTCGGCGGAAAGAAAATGTTGGACCCTGAAACTCCACTTGCTTATGTGTGCAGCAGGCATTGTTTCACAGGTAGCCTAAGTCAAATAAGTTATCCAATTGTCAATGTATGGTTAACTAATATTGCTGTAAGAAACGCTAAAACATTTTGACAATATGCAAATGGTTTGTAGTGGAATGTGGATAAATCGGAGTGCTATAACGTTACAGTATTATATTTGCAAGTGCAAAATATTATCATCCACTAACAAAAAAGTTGTGGGCATCCAAAGAACGATAATTTCATTGTTGTATGCGTGTAGATTCCAAACAAACGGTGAGACAAAGAAAAAGCAATCAGCTTTCAATGGGTAGGCTACTCTTCTCAGGCAGGTTGTAACTGTTCAAGTAGGGTAAGCTAGCGAAATTGAGGTGACGTTGTCATAAATATTTTTCTTACAGTGAAAATGGACGACTTGTTTACATTCTCAGACAGATGTTAAAGTAAATCTATCACCAGTCGCCACAAGTCAGCAATTATATCGGGAAATGCCCTCTTTGAAAAAAAAAAATTATAGAAAAAAAAAGGCTATGCTGTTACTGCATACCAGTTTTTGCCAAAGCTGCATCATTGCCATCATAGCGCGGAGCTTTCAAAATCATAACAACGCGGAAACCCTTTAAAAAAAACAAAATAAAAACCGTAGGCTACACATAGCCTAGCCTATGATAACTGTGGACAAAACGGGCTGAGAAGAATGTAGCCTAATAAAGCAGGGTTATGGGTAGGCTATAATACAATGTATATTGTTGTCCATGATTATGCTTTTTTGTTTTGTTTTTCATTTTTGGACATATATAATATAATATTTTCGTTTACAAAAAGACACAGCAACAGCCAAATACAGCTGCATTGAAAATAATTAGAGGCCTCTGTGTGGTGTTTTTAAACTCTAGTAGGCTTGTTCCTTGTAAATGTTTTGTTCCTTACAATCAATGTAGCTACTCCTTCAAATTAAAGCTGTATATTTGTCTTTTTAAGGAAAACTACTAGCCTATTTGAAGAACAATGAATCGCCTATGTATATGCCTATACATAACACATTAAAACAGGATTGCTGTGGAACTCAAAATGTTAACGGTACCGGTATTAGTCTGTGCACATCAGATAATTAGTAACATTAACTGTAAAATTAGCAACCAAAGTATATCAGTATGTGATTCCTTAACTCTCATATTAACATAGTTTTCCACTAACCTATATACTACAACAACATAATAGAATTCATGAAATTCAGTTATGGCTTTTGGTTTTGGTGGGCCACCCCAAGATTTTCAGTGGCCCCATCTGGCCACCCCAATGAAAGATTTCTGGGGGCGCCACTGACTGTCACCCTTACCAAACTGAATAGTTTGCTGCACACTTGCAGCTAATATGTAGCGCACTTGCCACAAACGAAATTGTTTTCCACAAAATGTTGCCAGAGGTTTGCCAGACTTAGCCAGTAGTGGTGGAATTCTGCAACAATGGCAGTTCCCACAAAGCTAATTTGCGGTAACAATGCTAAAGGTTTGACGCAAATTTGCCAGAAGGCCTATATTTTTGTAAGGGCATTTTATGTTTCTTAAATGAAATATGAAATATTATGGTGTCCAAGGTTGCCATTATATATATGATGTCTAAGGTTGCCATTGCTCTGTGTTCTCCAGGGTCAAGTGATCCCCATGGAGTCCCGGCTAGTTCCTCACACAGAAGTACACAAACATCTGACTCCTGTAACAAGCGATGGCTATGCTCCCTTCATTATGTCCTGAGGCATATTCACGTGCACCAAATTATTTAAGTTTTAAACGGAAATGGGACTGGACTAAACGTCTGGTTTGCAGGAAATTGCAAGTATGGCAACTGAGAACGTGATTGTGTGTGGCATGCTATGGCGTTTATACTGCGGTCAATTATGTTGTTCAGTTCTTAGCAATACGTCACCCCGACCAACAACTCAGCAGAGTCAATGTTCCTGTCCCCACGACAACCCTGGCAAAGAAGCATTCTCTCCTAGGTAGGCGCATAAGAAGGTGCATAGAAAGAAACCTTGGGAGTAAGCAGGCTCGACGGGGGAGCCCATCCTCCACTGTGACCTACGCGGTCGGTCAGTCAATTTCTCAAATGTTGTGTGTCCAACGCAAGGCGTGATAGGGCACATCCACACCAACGGCAGGGATGAACTAATCACAGGGGAACACTGGAGTCCACAGCTCCTGCTGATAAAGCGCATGCTGAGAGAATAAATAAGTGTACAGCAGGAGTTAGAGATGTGAACAATTACTGCCCTCACAGGGGGATATCGGTTTCCAGGTCCTCAGGAAAAGGGGTGCGTTATCAACCCTGCACAGCACAGCGTGCAGAATGCTAAGGTACTCCAGAGAATGTCTCGCATTGATTTAGTCCATTTTTTTCCTCTAAAAACTGTATTAGATTTGCAATAGCTCTCTACAAGTCGGACGTACGATACAAAGGTACAACAGCGAAGCATGGAAATTGAGTTTTTATCAGGAAACGGCACACAAAAAAAGTTACATTGCCCAAAATAAATTTATCTTGACCAATAAACCTATGGAGACAGTGATGTAATTTCACTGACCCAACTTGACTACAGATTGACCTGTTCCAAGTTTCTGCAGTTTTTCTTTCACCTGCCCATGCTCTATAGATCAGGTGAAGGAAGGAATTAAGGTCTTTAGAGTTTCTGGGCACAGTCTGTTCCCTGTTCCCCAATCTCAGTTTGAAGTGTGAGCTCAACTTTGACCACTGACATTTTTACAGTGCTGTGCAGTCAAGCCACTCGTTACATATATGATATGGAATAGTGTCCTAGTGTTGTTTTGTCATTATGGCTGAAGAAAAATCCCAGCAAATAACAACTTGTGGAGTGAAAAACAAAATCCAGGGAAAGAGAGGAAAAGAGGGAGGTATGACAGAAAAAAGAAACAGGGAGAAAGGGGGGGGGGGGGGAGTATTTTTGGAGCAGAAGAGGAAAAAATGATTTAGGAGAAAATTAAGAAGGAAATGAAAAACATACTTCACACTGTTAAAATTGGCTTTTGTTCCACATAATTTTTTTTACAGAAATAGATGCAGTATTGTAGATACCGCAATATCTTGTATATTTAAAAACTTAAAAGAAATATATACAGTCAAGCCGGAAAGTCTGCATACCCCTTTCACCTTCTCCACGTTTTATTACGTTACAGACTTATACTACAATAGATTGAGTTCATTTTTTGCCTCAAACATCTACACACAATAGCCAATAATGACGAAGTGAAAACAGGTTTTTAGAAAATATGCAATTTTATTTTACTGACAAAAATAGGTTATTTAGGGGTTACATATCTGTACACACCCTTAGCCTAATACTTGGTTGCTGCAACTTTGGCAGCAATTACAGCTTCAAGGCGTCTTGGGAAAGAAACTATGAGCTTGGCACACTTGTTTCTGGACATTTTTGCCCATTCCTCTTGGCATATCCTTGCAAGCTCCATCAGGTTGGATGGGGAGCGTCGGTACACAGCCATTTTCAGCTCTTTCCACAGATGTTCAATTGGATTCAGGTCTGGGCTCTGGCTGGGCCACTCAAGGACATGCACAGACTTTCTCCGAAGCCACTCCTTTGTTCTCTTGGCTGTGTGCTTTGGCCCCAGTCTGAGGTCCAGATCGCTCTGGAGCAGGTTTTTTTCAAAGATCTCAGGTGTACTTAGCTGCATTCATCTTTCTCTCTATTAGAACTAGTCGCCCCGTTCCCGCTGCTGAAAAACATCCCCACATCATGATGCTGCCATGCTTCACTGTAGGGATGGTATTAGCCAGGTGATGAGCGGTGCCTGGGTTCCTCCAGACGTGACGCTTGGTATTCAGGCCAAAAAGTTAAATTTTGGTTTCATCAGACCAGATAATCTTGATTCTCATGGTTTGAGAGTCCTCTAGGTGCCTTTTTGGCAAACTCCAAGCGGGCTGTGATGTGCCTTTTACTAAAGAGGGCCTTCCGTCTGGCCACTCTACCATAAAGGCCTGATTGGTGGAGTGCTGCCTGGATCTTCTGAAAGGTTCTCCCATCTCCACAAGGAAACGCTGGAGCTCTGTCAGAGTTACCCTCGGGTTCCTGCTCACCTCCCTGGCCAAGGCCCGTCTTCCCCGATTGCTAAGTTTGGCCGGGTGGCCAGGTCTAGGAAGATTCTTGGTGGTTCCAAACTTCTTCTATTTATGAATGATGGTGGTTACTGTGCTCTTTGGGACCTGTAAAGCTGCAGAGATTTTTCCATACCCTTCTCCAGATCTATGCCTTGACACAATTCTGTTTCTGAGGTCTGCAGATAATTCCTTTGACCCCATGGCTTGGAGTTTGCTCTGACATGCACTGTCAACTGTGGGACCTTATATAGGCAGGTGTTGGCAATCCCCAATCATGTCCAATCAATTGAATTTATCACAGGTGGACTCCAATTAAGTTGTAGAAACATCTCAAGCAGTATCAGTGGAAACAAAATGCACCTCAGCTCACTTTTGGGTGTCATATCAAAGGGTGTGCACACTTGTGTACATATGATATTTAACATTTAGATTTTTAATAAATTAGCACAAATGTCTAAACCCGTTTTCATTTTGTCATTATTGGCTATTTTGTGTAAAATTTTGAGACAAAAAATGAACTCAATCTATTGTAGAATATGTCTGTAATGTAATAAAACATGGAGAAGGTGAAAGGAGTGTGCAGACTGAAATAAGACCGCAATCCATTTCTATTGAAAATGTGTATTACTAAATGTGTATTTTCTGCCAGGGGTTAGGTACTTGTTAAAATATTCATCATTATTAATTTATCATGAATAATACAACATTAATAATCATTCAACCTAATCAACTGAAATAACACTTTTCTAAATTTAAATTTATTCCCAAAAATAAA
The DNA here is from genome assembly GCA_022702515.1 of Ilyophis sp. 1 JC-2022. Lineage (NCBI taxonomy): Eukaryota > Metazoa > Chordata > Actinopteri > Anguilliformes > Synaphobranchidae > Ilyophis > Ilyophis sp. 1 JC-2022. The sequence goes on along the minus strand of CM040397.1, from coordinate 77,781,174 downwards.
TTACAAATATTCACACCTACTTTGTGCACCCTGCCTTTGCAAGGATGTAGCATTGAATCATTGTAACACTCCTGGGAGATTTAATTGCCAGTAGAGAGCTAGAGCAAGTGAGAGAGACAGAGTACAAGTTAATTAAACAAATAAACAGACAAAGAAACATACACACATTTTCAACTTTCCCCCTCATGGGTTCTGGACAAAAATAACAAACTAAAATAATGAAGGCATAATAAACCAAACACAGCGGAAAGCTTTTCAGATTTTCATTTATAGCTCTTCAGCTTTTCAGCTGTCCAGCTCGGTCACCTTGGCCCTGTTGTACTTTTGTTTCGTCTCTTACGGACACGGACTCGCTCTCCTTCGGCGACGTGTTCCCAGGCTCAGCTCTCCACCATCTGTGCTGATTTTCTAATGCAAACCAGGGGGGTGTGTCCACTCAATGAGTGGGCGTGGCTCCAGCCCTCCACAGTCATCTTCTTGTTTTATGAAATTGGTGAACATGTTGGGGGGATTTTTGACCATTTCACCAGACAGAATCTTTCAAGATCCTTGAGTCTGTGCTCTGTGCTTGTGGACTACCCTCTTCCGTTCAGACCAGAAATTGCAATCAGATTCACATCTGGAGACTGAGATGACCACTACAAAACAGTCATTTTTGTCAAGTTAACCATTTCTTGGTTGATTTTGAGGTATGCTTGCAATCATTGCTTTGCTCATTTGAGGTTCCTGGCAGAAAGAACCTGTCAGTATCTGGAGTTTGTGTTTGTACTTTTCTGGTACTTCATTTTGGTTATGTTCGGTGTTGTTTGTGTGTTTTTTGTTTTTATTCTCCATCTCCCGTCCATGTGCTTTTGGTTTCACTTCCTCATTGTGTCTGCCCCGCCTTCTGTATCTCACCTGATTACCTAGTTGTTTTCACCTGTCCCACTACTCACCTGTTTCTTGTTTGCTTGTCAGTTCTGTGTATTTAAACCCCACTCTGTCTTTTGCTCTCTGCGAGTTCGTCACAGTTGCCCTCTTTGCCTTGTTTCGCGACAAGCCTTTTTCTGACCCGTGTTCTGTTAGTTTCCTCATGTGCCTGTTTTCTGTTCTCCTCCGCTCTTATGACTGTGCCATTGGCCTCCTACCAGGAACATCGCCCCCCAGAGGCCGCCTGTTCTCACTCTCCCACCCCGAGACCGAGGCGAAGAAATACATACAGGAGTCGCTAGATGCAGGCATCATCCGCCCCTCTTTTTTCCCTGCTGGAGCGGGATTCTTCATTGTGGGCAAGAAGGACGGCGGGCTTCGCCCCTGCATCGACTACCGATGTCTCAACGCTATCACGATAAAGAACCACTACCCTTTCCCTCTCATGTCTTCCGTTTTTGAATCCCTTCACCAATCCTCTTCTTCCATCTTCACCAAACTGGACCTACAAAAACGCCTACCACTTAGTCCAGATCCGTGAGGGTGACAAGTGGAAGACCGTGTTCAATACGCCCACAGACCACTATGAGTACCTGGTGATGCCGTTTGGGTTAACTAACTCCCCCGCTGTCTTCCAGGGTCTGATCAATAACATCCTCTGCGAAACGCTTGGTCAGTTTGTGTATGTCTACCTCGACGACATCTTGATCTTCTCCGGATCCAGTGCTGAACACACTAACTATGTTCACTGGGTACTCCAACGACTCCTTGAGACTGGGGAACAAACAACTGTTCGTTAAGACTGAGAAATGCGAGTTTCACTGGGACACTGTCTCTTTTTTGGGCTTTGTTGTCTCTACCAGGAGCATCCAGATGGACTAACGGAAAATCCAGGCGGTGGCAGAATGGCCCAAACCCGAGTCTCGACGTGAGCTGCAGTGCTTCCTAGGGTTCGCTAATTTCTACTGGCGCTTCATCCGCAACTACAGCTCTGTGGCCGCCCCCCTCACCTCCTTGACATTCTCGGCCAGGAGATTCATATGGACACTCGAGGCCGACAACGCCTTCCAGGTTCTGAAGGCTTGCTTCACCTCTGCACCCATCCTGATCCAGCCAGATCCCTCTCGGCAGTTTGTGGTAGAGGTGGATGCTTCTATGATGTGGGGGTAGGGGTGATCCTATCTGAAGTCTCTCTCACTGATGACAAGTTAAACCCCTGTGCCTTCTTTTCACACCGCCTGACCCCCATCGAGCGCAATTATGACATCGGGGATCGTGAACTGTTGGCGGTTTGACGTCGGGGCGCGGCCTTCAATACCTGGCTGACTAGGAGGGGGAAAGGCCAGAGGAATATTGCTGGGTTCCGACCCGAGCCATTCTCGACCCCTGCCTCATCACTGACTTTCACATGTGGCATCTCAATATGCCTGCTGGACCTCCAGGTGGCGGTCGTAGGGGGGGAGGGGGGGGTACTGTCAGTATCTGAGTTTGTGTTGGGGGGGTACTGTCAGTATCTGAGTTTGTGTTGGGGGGGGTACTGTCAGTATCTGAGTTTGTGTTGTACTTTTCTGGTACTTCGTTTCGGTTATGTTCGGTGTTGTTTGTGTGTTTTTTGTTTTCATTCTCCATCTCTCGTCCATGTGCTTTTGTTTTCACTTCCTCATTGTGTCTGCCCCGCCTTCTGTATCTCACCTGATTACCTAGTTGTTTTCACCTGTCTCGCTACTCACCTGTTTCTTGTTTGCTTGTCAGTTCTGTGTATTTAAACCCCATTCTTTCTTTTGCTCTCTGCGAGTTCGTCACAGTTGCCCTCTTTAGCTACAAACCTTTTTCTGACCAGTGTTCTGTTCGTTTCCTTGTGTGCCTGATTTCTGTTCTCCTGACTTTTTAAATTCTGTTTCTTGACTTCGTTTTTTGGATTTTTACTTTTGCCGTGACTTCCTGGTTTTTTATCTCTGCCTGTTTACTCACCACGCCTTCGCCTCATCCCTGGGTTTCGACCCAAAATAAACTTTGGTTTTTATGTGCTGTCTGAGTCCCTTACACACCTCTGACAGAACCAGGTTTTGGTACTTGCTGAAATTTGTGATGCCATTGACCTTAATAGGGACCAGTAGATGCAAAACAACCCCATCACATCAAAGACCCACCACCTTATTTCACCATTCCAATGATGTCCTTTTCAACAAAAGCATTTACTTCCGACACCAGGCCCACTGCTGGTGTGCATGACCAAATATTTTGGTGTCATCTGACCATCACACAGCAATATGGAAGTTTCAATGCCATTTATTGAACTACTGTGGATTTTTATTAGCCTCCCAAACAAAGTGCCTTACTTTGCATGGGGGCAAGATACACTTGCATCCTCTATCAGGCAGGGTAACCACTGTTGCAGTGGTTTTAGACTTAATTACTGACCTAAAAATGGAAAGTGGTATCTTAATTTTAAAAATAATTGTTTGTAACAATACCCCAACATTTATTGGTCTGCATTGCAAACATTTGCTTTGTTTATTCTGCATGGTTTTTTCCTTTCCTTTTTGGTGATGGACGACATGTATGTGTGACCTCAATTCTGTACCTCAGTGAAACAGTAAGCCATGGGAGTCCACAAGAAGATTCTGTTGAACATGTTAATTTAGTTTTGATAGATTTTAATTAAAATATTTACTTGTGCTGTGAATAACTGACACATATCTTTTATTCGCCAAGCCATTGTATCAGTATAAAAAAAGAAATGATTTTGAGTGCACAATATATCCCATTGTTTGGCTGTATTTATTATTTTAAACAAACTCCTTTGTTCATCCTTATCAAGGGGGTGAATAATATTGGAGGACACATACATTGTAACAATATTTTGCAATAGTAAATTTTATTCCAGTGTATTGCTGCCTATTAAATGTTTTTGTGAGGGAAAAATAACTAAAACTGTTATTTCAGTTATAATTATGCCGCATCAACCAGTTTAAAAGCAACAGCTGCAAATTATGCAAATGCCTCCAGACTGCACATCAGCATGTTCAAGCATATTCCTTCTTGTTGAAATAACTGAAAAATCTGTCAACTTTTCAATCAGTGCTGCACTGTATGGGCAAGGTCATAAAAGCATTTGGCTATCAATGACATGATTAGATAATCCTCTTAAAGTAACATTGAGTTTACCATGCATTTCATCTTGATTTAGGAAATTTTGGGATTATAACCTAATCTTGTCGTTGATAGCTGTGTTTTCAAACGTTTGCTTTTGATATCATTTTATTTCACTGTACTGACATCTGAATGCAAAACGGAATCAAATTTCCTGCTGTTATGATTTCACCCCAGCTATTGTATGGACATGGCTTAGCAGAAAATAAATCTCCTGTCATAATTACATTTCCAGATATAGTGTGCATAAATATGCATGTTGTCCCATTTTATCTCCTCATTGTTTTATCAAACAAATTTAATTAGCGCCATGACTGCATTCAGCCACAAGCTTGCAGATCACTAGAAACGTTTTGATTCTAGCAGTTATTGTCATTCAAATTAATTGGAACTAAAGAGAAGATGTAGCTTTTTTGTAATGCCCAATATCAGCTGTAATTTAGCTTGGAATAAAACAAACCCTTTTAAAGATCCAGTCCTTTGTTTATGTTTTGAGATAGGCTTGCGGCTTGCAGTACCATCCCGGGATTATTTCTCTGGCTTCAAATTCACAATAGCCTCAGTTGGTCAGTACTGTTTTGGTGTTCCGAACCATTTCCCAATAAGGTGTGCCCTGTCATTTTCGGGCCACACATGTAATATCCTTGGTGTATTCAAACATCCTGTATTGGTTGTGTGCTGTATTGCTAGAGAGAACATAGCAGACCAAAAACTGAAGTTGCCTGTGTCAATTTTTCACAGTAATAAGGCTGGCCACTCTCTGGATAATCTGAGGTATTATTAAAAGTAATTAACAATGAGTGAACACCACCAGTCGTGGCAGAGTAACAAGCTGGAAAGAGATTTACCTGTCATTAGCCCTTCTTGTTTTACAGCAGGGATGGAGTATTTCCCCTGGATTTAATTGACCTGTAAATCAGAAATAATTAGCTTCAACAGGTACGGTGGTCATTCTGCAATTAATGTACAATACCAGGTGTTATCCTAATTTATCTGAAGAATTTTCAAGCTGTGGGGAATAATGTGACACAGCTTGAGGCAAAACAGAATCAAAACGAATGCTGGAGTCATACGAAACCATAAACATGAGCTTGGGTTTTAACCAAGAGGCTCTCTTCTGGTCAGTCAGGAGGCTGCAGTATGCCTGTAACAACTGCATATTAACCGTACTCCAATGCAATGACAGTTGAGCTGGTGGACTACAGAGTGAAAAAAGCCGCTAGCAGCAAGGTTCTGTTGGTCTGTACTGTCCCCACTTGATGGTTGATGTTGACGTGCTGTAATGAGGTAGGCCTACTGTACAAATATGGTTGGGAATTCCAGCATGCTGAATTGGGGATAATGGGGAAAAAAACTGGGATTAAAAAAATAACACTTGGGATATATTTGCAGGAAAACGGAGAAAGCAAGGTGAGAAAGGTAAAAAGGTGTAGACTCTTTTTTCTTGAGTCAAATAAGTTTCCTGTCCTCTGGCTCTTCTTTCAAATACCTTCAAGGGTCTGACACCTACTCCTGTTTGAACATTAGCTGTCTGGGTTCAGACTGTGAGGCAGGTACAGATATCAAAGTTTAATGAGCATCTTCTAGGCCTTCAGAAGTCTGTCAGGAACAGAATTGTGTTTTCAAATGGAAAAGCTCCAGTCAGTTGGATGTCACTTCAACAACACAATCTCGATCTGAATTTAATTTTGTAACTTTCCACTTTCCAGTTTTCAGAATAATGACGGGGATGTCGGGTGGCGTGAATGGCATGTGGGGCTGTGACGTTAAGCCATTTTTTTCAGCAATGTACTGTGGTTTCTCCGTCTTCAATCGCTTAGCTATAAACTTTCTCGCTAAGGCACTGGAGCCACACCCCGGATGTAGTCAACCTGTGTTAAATAGTTAGACTGTGATAAAACAGAGTTGAGAGTGATTATGCGGATTTACACCATCCTTCTTCAACAGGTGATATGAGAGGCCATATATATCACAAGCATATGTTAAAGCTGTGGGAAGTGTCCCCATTGCAGCAGCAGCTGCTGCTGTCTCATATAACCTTCACAAGTGTGAGAAATGATGCCTGTTGACGAAACAAGTAATTTGTTCTTAACGGTTGCGCGCAATCCCACAAGGCTGAGAAATTATGAGCTAGGCTCAGTCAAATGGCTTTTAACAAACTGCTGCGAATAAAAAGTGTTACAAAAAAGAACTTGGCTAATATGCTTTTGTCACATTTCGATCACCGGAACGTACACTGCGTACATTCTGTGTAAATAAAAACAAGTCTATAATGAGTGCGGAATTAATGTTAATCCAAGTGCATCGCACAAGTGCAACACCTGTTGAACAGATGGAGTCTGTTTACTCCCAAGAGGTGGAATGGCAGAAGTTTGTAGGATTGCTTGACATGAATGTGCTGGCAGGCAAGGCCCAGCCTATCCTGCCAATATGTGCACAGACAATCAATCACAATTATGCTGTTTCTTTTTGTTTTTTAAAAATATTTGGTTAGGGTATGGCCTTATCCAGAGCAGCTTGCATAAGTTACATTTTCACATCACTGTCCACTTATATTTCTGATACATTTGTACATGCAATCCTGTTTATAGCTGGATATTTTAATGAAACAGTTTAGGTTAAATGCCTTACGCAGGCTTTCCTAGCCAGGAACCAAAACCACAACCTTTGAGTTACAAGCCCAGTCCCTTAACCAGTATACTACACTGTCACGCCCCATTTGTTGAGCAACCTCTAACCTCAACTCAACACTTTCACCCAAGTGACCCAAATATTCACACAATTAATTGTCACAGTGACATTCACAAAGTCGATTGCCTCTCATCAAAAAATCAACTTCACAATTCCATACTGTAAAAACAAATGTTAAAACAAAAGTTAGAAAAGTTAGGGAAAACAATAACCATAATAACGTATAGTTATTAATTAAAGCACGTGCATGAAAGTAATTAAAAAAATAACTGTAAATGTATTTTTTTAATTATTAAATGTACATTCATTAAATGTACATGCAGAAATAACATTTATTTCTGCATGTACATGGCGGTCAGTATGGCTGCGACTTCATTAAATTAAAAATAACAAAAAAAAATTACTCTCAAATCAAGAAAACGGTTTCTGAATTAAAAGTAAGTGAGGCCTGAAGCTCTGCTTTCTCCAGTCTCGCCCCTTTATAACACAACCCTATAACTTTACATGGCAGAACCTGTTCATTTGGATAAGATGTACTACCGTGTCTTATGAGACTGGCATATTACATCCGCCCACACGGGCCCAATGGAGCTTCCTCCTTGAGTCTGCACAAGAACAAACTAAACTCTCAGTAGATTAATGGATTTATGAAATTAATCCAAGATTAAATAAAGCAAGATGGAACTCAGCATTAGGCCTTGTGAGTTTTTTTATTTTTAATGTTCCATTAAGTTTTATAACACAGGTTAAACAATAACGACTATAACAGTGTTGTGTGTTCTCAGTACATACTTACTTAAGGTTTACACGCAGAACCTTAGCAGTGATATCCCCATATTGCAGGTCCTGTAATCTCACATTAAGTTTATTGCAATGACTCTGGGTCAGGTCAGGAGTATTTGGCTACAATCGCTAGTTTATCTAATGAACAAAAAGACTTCAGTAAAATCCTACATTGACACTAATAGATTAGGAAACATAATCTGATTTCACATATCATGGAATTATTCCGTTTGATAGAATAGCCCTTCCTACCTTTATACAACACAATATATTGCCATATATTCAAGGATATACTCTAATCCATTTAATAATACATTTGAATATATGGAAAGATTCCAAATATATTTTAAAATACAAAATAAAATAAAATTTGTACTTAATAATACATTCTGTAGGATAAATTCAGATATATCCCAATGACAGTAAAGCAGCAGTAATACTATATTTTGCTTTTATATATCATTCAAAACATTCGTCAAAACAAATGACAATATAATGTACATTTGAAGTTTCTTATTTCACAGATTACTGTTATGTCTTCGTATCATATCGGTAGGCTTATATATTGTTATGTGTAGCTAAATGCTGAAAAGATTATCATAACAACCTTCTATTGTCAGCAAAGATGACTATATAAATCAAGAATGGCAATACTTTGGTTCTCCATATACGGAAAATCATATTGTTTTGCATAAGGGTACGGGCAAGATTCCACTCAATCATAATACAGGTATTGTGCAACACATTTCAGTGAGCGTTACAATGCCGTATGTCTTAAATAGCATTTACACAATCTGATCACACATGCACCGTGGGTGTGCGGTGGCTTCGATAGTACCTCGGTTGCCATGTTAGATCCTCCAGCTCTTCGCAGCTCCTGTGTTTGATCTGAGCTAATGCGAAGGTGCGGATGCCCTTTTATCCAGACGCCAGACGATTTCTCATTCTCTTTATACAGGGCGGAAGGAAGGCAGCAAAATGTACGGCATGCACCTGTACCTGTACCCCCCATGCATTTGAAACTTTTCACCTCTGCACAGCATACAATTGTGAGCAAATTCAATACAACTTTGGAATGGCAATGAAGTACCCAGGTGTCACTGTTAATTGATCCCTGTATAGTTTATATGAGCTCAATAGGGATGAAATTTAAAATGTACTCTCGTCAGTTAATCTAACACTAAACATTTTACTGTATACCCAGGGCAAACGACACCCTTAATGTTTAATTTCCCACATAAGCTGCTTGCGTTGTTTGTTTCAGATCTGTTTGCGTTACCGTCTGCGATTTCCAGAGCAGCGCATTACCCTGCATCTTCAGGCGCTTTAAAACCAGGCTGCTCACACTCTGTGATGACCGTGATTTTTGGCAGGAATCAAAATGTCTCATATGTGAATAAAGAAAGTGTTAATTTTGTAGTATAGTCAGGCAGCTGAAACGCTGTGGTATTCCAATGCCAAAGAGAAGGGCAAGGAGACCCCTTGATCAGGAAAAATTGGATTCTTGTTCGCCATCTTTGTAAAAAAAATTATTGGATGTGCTGCTGAATCCTACAGTTTTTTTCTTCAAAATATGGAATAATACCAGATATGCTTTACTGATGCCAGTCAGATCTGAAGGTGAATTTGAAAGGCAAATTATACTTGAACTATTCCAGATAAGTTTTCTTACACTGAAATCCTATTTCACAAATGTAGTTTGCAATCTTATTTCCATTTTTTGGAATCAAAACAACAATATTGGACCATATGCTCAGTGAGATTGTTCTCTTAAAGCAAAGGAAGATAATTAAAGATCCTCATGTGTAACATTGGGGTGTGAAATAACAAACAACCCTCCCAGGGAATCGGGCAGACAACCAGAAATGAACTGTTTTGAGAGAGAGGGCAATAGAGAAGCAAAAGATCTAGAATTGGGAAGAGAAAAACAATATTAGGAAGCAATAATAAGTAAGAGAATGTGTGAGAGCGAGAGAGAGAGAGAGCAAGAGAGCGAAAGACAGCAGCTCCATAGCAGCTCAAGGAGTGACGTCAAGCGTACTGTACCACCATCCAGCAGCCACCACAAAAGCATAAAATTTTTTTCTGTGGAGATTTAATTGGTTCTCTCGCACTTGGTCTTTATTTCAACTCAGCCCCATTAAATTATTTACAGCACATATTTTTGAAGCAAGGAAAGGGCACTAATGGTAAATAAGCCTCCCCCTTGATATTCTGTGGGGAAAATGCCAGTAAGGCTAATGCAAAATCAAAACACGTGTTTGTCTGCGTGTGCGCTTGTGTGTTTCGAGCTTATACTTGATGAGCAACAGTACCACAGGATACTGAAAAGTTAGCATTGCCATATGACTACTGTAAGATCAGCATCGTCTCTCAAAAAAATCTATTACTTGGTTTATTACAATAAAATTTCCTCTCGTGTCACTTTGTACTTCGTTGTTTTGTGAATATCTTTCATACAAGGAAGAGTGGCTTCACTAGTCTTAGAATACCACAGAGAGCAGTGCTGGTTTTTATATCACTGACAAGCTTCAGTAGGATGAGCTCCAGCTGGTAAACACGGTACCCATGGTGGCTGTTCAGAGCAGTGAGTCATACAGATGTGACACACCTGGACAGCATTGTCAGGAAGGGGCAGAGACATAAATCACTGAACCAAAGCTCTGCCATGTTTAAGTTTGACAAGTGCATGCCTGTCTTTCAGAAGAAGGAAAGTCCTTAATTCCTCCAATTTGCAGGACAACCAATTACAAACCTACACTATATCCCAATAAAAGACTTGCCATGCCGTTTCTATGTTTCTGCACTTGTGCTTGTCCTTCAGGTAAAATCTTTATTATACAGTGAAATTTTTCTCACCTTCAAGCTGGACAGATTACAAAAATTTATTATTCCACGTATGCATAGCTCTTCTCATTCAAAATAAAGAGGTTGTGTTTTAAAAAAAAAAATCTTATGATTATGATTACCATCTTGCAACCAAATTCATTAAAAGTTTTGTGTCACCTGACCTGATGTTAAGTAGCATGTAAAAAGGCTTCCCCTAAATCAATTCTGCTATGATGGTGAAATGCTTTTTGAGACAACAAAAACTACAAAAATAAATGGCATCGAGAATAAACAGGGTCCTGTGTAAATAATCAAAATATCAAAATAAATGCCTGCATGTCAATAAACAACTGAATGTATCAGGATGAGCTGTTCCATCACACGAGTACATAGTAAGGCGCTTCATTGACCCCATTGGACATTAGTGCCTTCCAGAGAAGAAAGTAAATTTTTGTCAAAAGAACATTGAACATTATATCTCGTCATCATTGTGGTAGAATTAGAACATTTACTGTAAAAACGGAGGCGACTCAGTCTTGAAAAAATGGGTCCAAGCAAACAGAGTAGAGTACAAATCTAAATTACTTTGTACAAGCTAACTATAAAAAGGGACATATACTTTAAAATGTCCGGGAATGGGAAATATCTCAATAATTTCCCCAGGAGTGTCATGTCATTCAATACCATAAGCAATTTCTGAGGTGGTTAATTGGTTTGTATCTTTGTAACTCAGGGTGTCCTAAGAATTGAATGCTGATGAATTAATATGGACTGTTGTCAGCAAAAGTTTACATGTTGGAGCACCTCATGTGTTAACGTGCCAATGGTTATTTATGTTTTTATGGCCACTACAGTTTATACTTAACCCACTATTGCATTATAAAATTACATTTCTCAGATGATATTTTGCATTATGGCTGTCACCTCTGTGAAGTTTTCTCAAGAAGTGAAGTCAAAGTACTTTATTTTTGCTGGGGAAAAGACGTAGGCAAAGTCAGGTCCCTACATTGAGATTAGTGATGTTTAATTAGGGGCAGACGCCAGGTAGCAGTTCTGAAAGCCCCAGCTCCCAGGCCAAGCAGCCTGCAGTATGGTTTGCCAAAAGAAGCTACAAGGGCCCCATCTAAAAGAGGGATTCAAGGGGCCCCACTGGGGGTGGTGGGAGCACAATGAGACATCTGTGTCTGCTGTGTGTGTTTGCAAAATGTCACACAGCACAGAGAATAAAATAAACATTGTCCTCAGAAATGTAGGAGAAATATAACACTCTTAAAGGGGAATAGGTAGCACAGGCTTACTCACTCCTTGTAATTTTGCTTGCAAACTTGTTGGTTGTTAAATTATACCATAGCCAAATTTAGGAAAGATGCATCTAAATGCTTTAGACCTAAATAAATTGTATGGTAAAGATAATTCCTGCACTTTATTAGGCTTTATAACCTAACTTTAGCATACAATTCTCACAAGGGCCTCGCAGATCAACTTGAAGTCCTACATATTCAGGTTAAGACGAGTGTGCATGTATAGTCATTGTGAAGCGGGGAGGACATTGCATCCTCCCCTCTTCACGATCCACACACTGTGTAGCACTATCCAATTAACAGCCTAATGTAACAATTGTTAAAGCACAGCAAATATAAATATAATACTCTCTCTAAAAAATAACTGAATGTAACACTCTCGCCAAAGAACAGCTGAAGGGAACACTCTCTCCAAAGCACAAATAAATATAATTCATAACAGCTGGATGTAGCACTCTCTCTAAAGCACAGTACCCTATTTCCCGGGAACTGGGATTAATCACTAATACATGCATAGTCCTGTACACTCACACATAGACAAGTGAAACGCTTGCGCATACATACAGTGAGCGCCATAATTAATTGAACAGTGACACATTTTCTTTTCTTTTTTTTTAGTTCTGTACTCTAGCACTTTGAGTTTGAAAGGATTAAATGACAACAAGGTTGAAGTGCAGACTGTCAGTTTTAATTTGAGGGTATTTTCATCCATAGCGGATGAACCGTTTTGAAAATATCGAACCTTTTGTACATAGTCCCATAGTCCCAGTCCCATTTTCGGGCATCAAAAAATATTGGACAGTTTTACATAATGTAGAATAAAGTCATTTTTGAGTTGTTTAACACTGACCATGTCAACTGACCAGCTATAGGCAGAAAAAAGCTGGTAGCCATTTAAAACAGGTTTATTATTATTATATTGCTTGACATCTCATCAGTATGGCTGTACCATTTAAATTGAGCTGCCTTCTCTCAAATTAATAACACCAGATAGAATACAATGGCAAGTAGTTATGTACACACTCATTTATTAGCAGCCAAATTATTTAATCACCTATGCATATTCAATAGATAAATACTCAAATCCACCTACACCGTAGCTGAAATAGCTCCGTTCTGTAAGGGATCTCTGTCAGAGACAGAGATGGGAATATTGGAGATCCAGATGCGATAGCTGGGAAATCTTAAAGTGTTCATAAGAACACCACTGGAACGGACAATGATCCGTAGTGGAGAAACAAATAAAATAAAAGAACACAAACCTCGCAATAAAAACGAGGAGCTCGATAATCGAGCAAAACAAAGAAATAAGCAATAACGCTTATCTAACTCCCGTTTGTGGAGTGAAACAAAAGAAACAGAGAACTGAAAAGACCCCAAAAACTTTGGGTGAGACACTCGAGTAGAAAACAAAAGAAAATTAAAACCTCTGCTCTGAAATAAGAGCGTATTAAAGAGAACTGCTTTCTTTCTAAGGTTGTACTGCTAACAAGTCCCGCGTTGCTAATCAAAGTGGTCGATAGCAATACAACTTCCTATACCCTTTTTTACCGGCTCGAATGTTATGTGAAATAACATGGAAGCAATGAGAGAGGCTGGAAGCGGGGTATAAATAGTGAGCGGAAATAAATGCCAGGTGAACTCACTAATGACGAGGCGAAAGCAAAACCCGTGGCGGAACACAGGAAAATCCGATAGATTACCGGTAAACAGGGGCGTGTCTAGAACATTTTGAATGGGGGGGCCAGGCTGGGGCACAGACCCAGACGAGGGGGGCCAGCCATCAAGGCTTACCATTTTTTTGTTGTTGCCGCGTACAGCAGACACACGTGTATTTATCCGACAAAACCTTAGCCCTAGCCTTAACCCTAGCCTAACCTTTTTTTTTTTTTATACCTGCCCCTGATTCTAGGTAATCATATACAGTGCCTTCGGAAAGTATGAACACCCTTTCAAATTTTGCTGTTTGACAGCTCAAATTAAGATATGTTCAAATGGGCTTTTTGTTACTCATCTACACAAAGTGCTCTATAATGTCAAAGTGGAGTAAAATGTTTAGATTATTTCACTATTGGATACACCAGAGCTTATTTTTAAGCCTTTACAGCAAAGGGTGTATTTTTTTTCTCTACTTTGACATTATAGAGCACTTCATGTGAATGAGTAACAAAAAAAGTCAATTGAAATGTTAATTTGAGCTTTCAACATAGCACAATTTGAAAAAAATCCAATGGGTTTGGATACTTTCCAAAGGCACTGTACATATATCAAATGTTGCATTATACATTTCCAAACTGTATGGTTGAATATCCCCTCAAGATTGTAGCACTTGTTCAGATGTCCATTTTATTCTTCTGCTTCAATATTATTCTACTGTTCTATCATAACCAATATACTGAAAGATAATGCCTTTTATTTACCCTTTATTGTGTAGTGTCCCCTTACTGTGTACAGTTTTGCAGGTAGTTAAATAGTCATGCAAATCTTCAATACCCATGTAGTATAGAGAAAAGTAAGATTATAAATAAATGTGTTTGTACCCAAACAATAAAGTATAAATAAATCTGTACACCATTATAGCTAACTGCCTGTAGCTACACTACATAAATGGCCATTAGGTGGCGACAACCAGTAATATTAAGAGCACCCCTAAAATAAAATAGCATGAGAATAAATGGATACAGTCCAGGTCAGAATTAACGTTTTAACAGTTAAATTGTTTATTCAGAATATTAAAGATACAAACATAAATAAATAACTATTTTACATATTAACAGTATGAAAATGGATAAAAGGCCATAAAAGCAAAGTAAATAGAAAAGTGCTATGTACAATATTCCAATACTCACAGTAGTTTGTACAGTACACAGTACAATGAGGTTTTGAACCTAAAAATATATAATATAAAATGAATACAAAAAAACAAAACATAACCATTTAGCTCTTGACTGGTCACTTCTGTGACTGGTGGGCAACAAAGGTATTTGTGTGGGGGGGATTGGCTCCATATATATGAAGATATTTTTTGCATTTTTATAAACTTTAGCATAAAGGCCGTGACACATCGGGGACGTAACGAATAAGCGAGGCGAAAATGCGAAAAATTCGTCGGCGAATATTTTGCGTAAAAACCTGACACACCTGCAACGATGCGAAAAAACGAAAAGCTCACGTTCTTTTTAGCGTTTGAAAATCCGTGCGAATAAAAATGGATTACTCTTCGTCGAGCGATGACGACCTGGTTATCCGTTCGGTCAATCACGGAACTAAAGGTTTTTTTTGCCTCTACCAGAATGTTAAAAACAGAGCATGCTTAAATTACATTGGCAAAATATTGAACCGGGCTTATTATGTGTCCGTTTTTACTTATGTAAAGTTTGCCTCTTCCCTCCTTTTACGGACATACGTGTTACACTGCCTCTTGATCTCTTCCACTAATATAAAGGGTTAACCACAACATAACAATACATTACGTTATTTCAGCAAACATCTTTAAAATAAATTTGTCGTAGTCTATACAGTGTAGCAACTCATGAAGTCTGAAGAGTTCTCTCCAAAACGATCGCTACAGGCAGACCTCGTCTGTTTTCCTCGTTATTTATATAACTTGGCTATCAGTGATCAGGAAATCCACACAGGAGTCGGAATAAGATTTTTGGGGAACTTTATAGACTTTATTTGCCAGGCACACAGACAACCGTGTGACAGCTAAAACATTTTATATAGGCTACTCTACCCTGCACTTCTCCTCCTCCTTTCTCTCCCTCCACCACAGTGGCTGCCCCTGGCCAGACCCGGTAGCTAGCCTACGTGTCGTCTTTCTCCATCGGTTAGCCTATAGCCCACAATTACTACGGCAAATATCCACGAAACAATATCACATATAGCGGTTCGCTAGCTTTCATCCTTTGTTTACACCAAGGCAAACAACCCAGCCGGTGACAGCGTAGCCTACATGAACTCGCCTAAAGTAAAATAAAAAATAAAAAAAAAGCTATGTTTGTGTGTAATCGCCACTGGCTTGGTATCTTCTTTACATGAACTGCTATCAATGTTAACGTTAGATCTAAAGGTTAGCTAACGTTAGACCTAATGGTTAGCTAACGTTAGCTGGCTAAAATAGCTGGAGACGACTTTTAAGCCAATGCTAATAACCTATGGGAGCTGATCAGATAGCAAGTTGTGCGTATTGCAACCATTTAGCTATAAACCCACCATCTTCATAGCCTATTTTCTCGGCTATGGTTTTCCACAAATTGTCATTCAAATCGTTGTCTTTGTAACTATTATGTCTCTTATCAAAGAGGACGCTATACTGTGACACATATAAAATCAGTTGGTCCGCCATATTGGATGTTGGAGTTTGTTGTGGCAGTGCGGTGTCAGTCATGGAAACTTGTTATGATTGGATAGATAAATAGTTTCTCAAACGAAAACTCGCAAAAAACGAACTTGCTGCGAATAAATTAAATGCCGCTTTTTCGCAAAGGACATTTCGCGTTTGATGTGCAAGATTTTATGAACAATACAGGAGTTCGTTTTTATTTTTCAACGTGCGATTTAGTTCACTTAGCTAGCTAACGCTATCTAGAAGTTACGTTATGCATTTACCTTTTAACTTCTATTATCTAGTCCATTACAGTCCACATAAAAAGAACACATTTGAACTTCAGTTTACCTACCTATATTCCACTTTTGTTCTTCAACGACGACAGCGTCAAATGATCTTGCATCTTCTCAGCGGCAGACGTTAAAATGTTGATTGCTGAATGCTGAAGTGACGCGGCTAGCTCTGTCATTGGAAGTTGCAACTTTGGTTCCGCCTCATTTTATGTCCATTCCCATTGGGCTACAGAGGCTTCTTTCATCGATACTGACAAGACAATGGCCTATCATATTCCGGTTCTGGTAGGGGGGGCACCAGGGGTGGCCAATCAGATTCCAGTGGGGGCCAGTGCCACCCCTGGCCCCCTACTGGCCCCGCCCCTGCCGGTAAACGATAAAAACGAATATAGTGACGCGGATATAAGGGAAGAAAGGTAAGATCCATGACACGTTCAGATAATTTTGAATCGTCTTATGCCCTATTCACTGGAGTAGTACTACCTGGGGACCTCATATGATTTGTGGAGGTCGTCTGTGAACTTAATCCCGAGCGAATCTGCATTTCCGTAATTGGTAAAATCTAAATTCTCCACCGTAAATGACCTACCATATTTCGCACAAAACAGGTCATCTGATAATATGAGTCCTGTGTGAATCTGTATTTGAGTCATTTGGGGTGATATTTTTTTCCCCAGCAAGGATTCCTTGTTTTTCCCCCGCTTTTTCCTTCATCTTTCCGAATTGAGATTTATGGAGGCTGTGGTGAAAATTATTATTGCTAATTCTGACAATTTGGGTGCGATTCTTATACCAAAAGTATTTAAATGTTACTGTTGAATTTAACGTGACTGAATTGAAAGAAATTGTAGCCTATTCGACTCTAGCCAACTTCAACACACCTATTTGCATACGCTGTGCAAATATGCAGAAAAACTGAGAATATGGAAGTAGCCTATAGAAATGTCATGTTTCATTCGTACCCGTGGATAATCCCTGGGATTTCATCAGTAAATTTGAGTGAAATACTGACTGTGTTTATCCCGTGCGAATGCGCCACATGAAACTCGTCGGGAGCTAATTCCTAAATCATATGAGGTCACCAGGTAGCCTAATAGGCCTACCCTAGTCCAATGTGAATAGGCTATTTGACATCCCGGAGAACACAGAGGGCGTGCAGCCTGAACGTCATCATAGTGGGAAGGAAGCTCAGTCAACTCCCTGCTCCGTTATCCCAAATTTCACTCTCGTTATTCCCCTAAATGCAAGGCTTTCCTTTAAACAACATACATGGCCAGCAATACATGCGATTCTGTTAGCTGCTTGGAACTAATCCACCTCGATGTAACGTTAGGCTACTATGACAATGAGCTGAGACGTGTTTGGCACATGCTACTCCGCAGCTCATTTTTTATTCTGCCTAAAAGGGAAAATGTCCACTCACCCTGGCAGTTTGTCACTGGCAAAGTTAGAAAAATCTGGGGGACACTGACTACAGATTAAGTGCCTGCAACATCTCAAGCAATTTAGTTGGGCACTTCTCACCCTCAGAGTCAGACATGAAAGACTTGAATTGTATGAGTTTGTTGGCAAAATTCATGTCCAGGTCTGATGGATATGCAGCGGAGAGTGCATTTACCTTTTCCACTATGACATCATTGTTAGACACTTGATCTGACATACTCCAAAGAAACTGGTCAAATGCTTGTAAGCGTCCAAGCGATGTTCAAGGCATGCCACTAGCTTATCAATGACCACATAAAATGTTTCTATTTTTAACTTCTCCGTCTCCTCAAGTGTCACACCTGGCTCTGAGCTATCATCTGCAAATGTTTTGTGTTTCCTCCCGTGCTTATATGACTGAGAGACACCTGTCACATTTAAGTCTGCCCTTCCAAAAGCCTCAAACTGGTCTCGCTGTCCCGACACAAAATCCCTCAACAAAGACAAAAGCTGTGCTGCTACAGAGATGTCAATGTCTCTTTTCTGTAGGTGCATGCTTGTAGCATGGAACCGGTCAAGTATGACGTCCCAGAAATGTGCCATGAACACCATCTCTAAGGTGTCCAATTTAGCACATAGTCCAGTGGCCTCAATTCGAGTATCTCTTTTCTCATTATCATCATTGCACATACCACCGAAGGCCTCTCAAATGTGGGTGTAATTTCTCCACAGTGCCTTGGTTGACTCAGCCTGAGCACTCCCCCGAGTACTGGACAACAATTTTAATGTCAGTCTGACATCTGTCTTCCGAAAGACTTTCCCCCATCTGTGTGTGGATGAAGAGCAAAATGTGTACAGTGACTGCAACATGTTAAAAAAAACTCATCAGCCTCTGGGCTACTGCCATCTAAGGTATTAACATCAACTAAGTTAAGTGAATGCGCTGTGCAAGGCACATACTCTATCAGAGGGTTTTTTGTTTCAGGTGGGCCTGTAGCCCATTGTAGTTTCCTGACATGTTGCTTGCCTTGTCATATGACTGACCTCAATTGGCTCAAAGCCCAGGAATCGCTCCACCACATTCCCACTGTTGTTATCAAACTGGAATATGACCGTCAATTGTTCCACATGTGACAGGTTTGGGGTGGAGTCAACAATTATTGAAAAATATTTGGCATCCCGAATCTCATCTGCTATTGTTTGGGGAGTTTTCTGACCAGCTCAATGAGTTCTTCCCATATTGTCGATGAGAAATAGGACACTGTGCCTTTCTTTTCCCCCAAACCTTTTAATATGTTCAGCTAAGAACGGGTCAAATTGTGATAGCAATTCTAGGATGCCCCAAACCGTTCATCATCTCCCCTTTCACCCAAGAACTTCATCACTGCTACAACTCTTTTCAAAGTGTCTCTCCAGTATTTATGTTCCCTATCAAGTTGCTGCATGAGATCTGCATATAGCACTGCCCTTTGTGGTTCAAGGCAAGCATGCATGATCTGTGTTCTGCACTCTTTTCATGTTCCCCTATTTTTTCAGAGTGCTTCCAGTCACTAAACCCATGACTAAATCTACAAGCTTGCTGGAGAACAGTTTGCATGCAAAACAGTACACACAACCTGTTGAGGGTGAGTACAGTAGCCACTGTCTAGAAACCTTCTGCCCATTTGGAAATATACAGTTCAGAAGTTAATTGTTGAAACTTCTAGTTTTTCCACTAGGCGCTGAAGCTGGGTATTTTTCACTGTGGTTTTGGAAGGGGACTGCTCCTCTTTCAATAAGCACTGACTTAACAATGTTACTGGAAGTGCTTTGCCATAATGCAGGGTCAGTGACCTCATAGCACCAGGAATGGCTTAGTTGCTGATTTGAAGGTGGAACTGCTCCGGAACTGCTCCGGAGGTGGAAATTATGGTTCTTGTATACCATTAGCTGTTGAGGGTTCGCCTTCAAAGAATGGCTCTGGGGGAGTGACAACATTACTGGAAACTGAACTAGTCCTTCTTCACAGCTGGCAATAGTGCTCCTGTCATCTTTATTACTATCACGATTAGGGTTTTTGAAAGAAGTTGGCAATGAGGGGAACACTTTGAAACAAAACTGCCTCTCTTGCCTCTTTTTATTTTTTGGCTTTCCTTTTGGAAGCACCACAATTCCAATGTTTGTGGTCCATATTTCAGAACTAGTATGCTATTTATATGAATATATTTATAGAATACCACAATACTTATTTAATAATTTAATTAATATATATTAATAATGACAACACCCTTCAAATACTGTTGTTGCAAAATACAATCAAGTGGTAGTATTTTATAGTCTACTTGTACCTAAAGGCAGCTTTGAGTAGATAAAAAAAAAATAGAAAAGCACATAAAAGAAAATGACCCTAACCCTAAACAAAGGTAAACAAAGGTAGCGTCACACGATACAACCTGCTGTGCGTACACTTGGTCCATTTATTGTTCGTCGGCATGTAATCCGGTTAATCCATTGAACAAACAAACGCTACACAAGTGTGTACATGTAGGCTGTGGATATGTGTTCAAAAACTGTTTGCCCTCCGTGCAGCAACACCTAACCAACAACAGGTGAGGTCCTACCTAAATGCAACCTGTTCCCATTAAAGTGGGAGGAGCAACCCCTTGACCCAATTAACCTCACTGGGAGGAGTAACACACTGTCCCATATAGGTGACCCTGGATTTGGCTCTTACAGTTGAAATAGCCTTTAAAAAGGCTGTTGTTTTAGAAAAAATATGAAAAAAGTATCTGAATATATTACTGTGGCGTACCAAGCAAGAAAACAGGCATCTGTCTGTGGCTTTTCCTACCAATCTGCATGTCAACGTTAGCATTATCTACTTCCATGGATCTAAAAACAGACGCTCTATGGAAACAAGACTAGGTCAACCTAGTGCGTGTCGGGCGCTGGAGGTCTTGCCCTGGAGATGCCTAGTGCAATAAGTAACATTAGGCTATGTTAGAAAATTACATTGACACATTGTTTCCTAAAGATATTTTGGCAAAATAAACTAAACAGTAGGCTACTCGAGTGCTGTCCTTATGTGGTTACAGAGTGAACAAATGATAGGCTACAACTAAGTGACGTACGTGTAACCTATAACCATACCTTTTTACGGATATTAGTGTCAACTTGGCCTGTTTCCATTTATAATTCGTAATTATCAAGAAAATTAACTGAATAACAAATGTCAATTAATGTTTTTCTGTGCTAGCACTTTCTTTGTGTCATAAAATGTGTAGCTGACTTATTAGCCTATATGTAGCTGGTGCGCTGGAAAAAGCAGGGTAGCTATAGGCTACAGCATTAGACTTGTTTCCATTTATATTTGGCTTGAGTAGCCTAGCTAATCAAACAATTAATTCGCTGAATAATCCAGACCAATGTGTAGCCTAATGATTAAGAAATAACAACGACAAAGATGACTTACGTACGATTGTTTAACAAGGTTCAGGCAATAATCTGAATGCATTAAAGATGTAACGTTATCCTAATTAGGCCAAATTTTAAGATGGCACTCAAATTAGTCAAAGTGAGGTAAACATTAGAAAGCATATTTAAAGAGCACAGCCTCTTAAGTGTCTTGAACTTCATTGCCTAATTAAGGCTTGAAAAATGTATTTACAATCTACAAAACATTGAACATAGATTTCGAAAACAGGACCGTGTGACACTGATAATGTCAGATCCACAGAAATCTACATAAGTTCTTATAGAGTTCTGTGGATGGAAGCAAGCATAAATAGCTACTTCCTGGACACTTGCTAAATAAATAAAAATATTACACATATATACACCAAACTGCTTAGCTAGCTCAGTGTTGATATTCAAAGTTAAACAAGTGTCATTCATCATTCATTTCAGCTTCTGCAATTACAAGTTGATGTTGATTTCTTTTGAAATATTAAATATTCTGCCCCAGCATTGTGTGCACCTCTGTGATGTTACCGATCAGCTGTGCACGATACAAAAAAAGCGAACTAACATTAGCAATTCAGTGTGGGGCAAAGTGTTGAATTAACGTTGTCATAGGCTACATCTTCCGCGAGCTATTAACGTTAGCACATTCATCTGTGAAAATGTAGCCTGTAGTTGAGTGTTATGAACTCATGTTTGGAAGAGCTAGCTGGCTAGCACATAAAATAACTGAAATTATCAGGTAATTGGCCAGATTTTGAGTTCAGTAAACTAAGTACTTAGACTACCGAACGCTAAATCTGACTAAGTTCCCGATATGGTTTGTGGGCCATGAATATTTTTGCGACAAGCTGACTGGAGATAATCCTTAGCTACATTAGCTACCGACAGGAGATTCATTTTAACTCGTAGAAGTGCCATTCGCTTGATCCGGTACTCAAACGTTTGCTTAACTTCTTATTCATTATTCAGCTGGAGACATTTAGTCATTTAAGCCACATAGTGCTAGCTATTGTTCGCGATTTAAGAACACATCTGATTAAGAACCTATTTGCCAGTGTCCGTAGCTATATATCAGGGCATATTATTATTATCAAAGGGCCCGGGGGCCCTCACAATGTAAGCACTGAGGGGCCTGGGGGGCCCTAGTGGTTAGCTCACGCTATAAGCACCCAGGGGCCTAGTGGTCAGCTTGCGCTGTGCGCACTGAGGGCCCTGGCATTCAACTTCCTTCGGAAGTCTTGGGCCCCCTGGCAGTCCGAGGCCTCGGGCACTGGCCCGGTCCATAATCCAGGCATGACCATCACTTCTGTTGTTAAAAGCAGGAGTAATTTTCCATTTTTGCATTAAATAGCTGAGCTGAATGAACCCCTAACATATTCTGATTTTGTCTCATTAAAAAGAGGCTAAAACCATGAATCTATTGGTAATAATATCATGGTGCTTAGTTTTCCACCAACAACATAACTCACTTTACTAAGTTAATTTGTCAGATATTACATGAGCTAGGCCTTGTCTGACCCCCCTTCCAGCGTCACCCAATCAGGCCAAGCCTCCTCCCCTGATGATGAGAAGCCCCCAGCACATGATGGTTTAGACAAGTAGGATATGCTTCTGGATCAACATCACCATTGTTGTTCCTAGAACAACATTCTTGTTAACCAATCATTGCCCTCTGATGTCATCAGTGTGTGCTGTACAGCCTCTCAGTCATTTAAAAGTTCTCCAGAACACCCTGCTTTACAGAAAGGTAAGCTATTGTATAGCTCCCCATGTCAGATGATCATCTTGGATCAACATGGCGATAATGATCCTGGCTCAACATTAGCAACACTATCTAGGATCAACAATGTGAGGATCATAATCTGATCATCCTGGATCAACAAGGCGATAATGATCCTGGCTTAATGTTAGCAAAACTATACAGGATCAACAACACATACATAGTTAATTCTTAATTACTCGCTTAAATCTGTGCATTATAAATTAATTAATTACTAGCATTAATTTGTGAATTGTAAAGTGTTACCAGTAAAGTTTAACTAGCAACTAGCTAGCTATCTTAGCTCACTGCCTCAGCTACAAATACAAGCCATTATTAGGGCTCATATACTGTATATGAATGAGGAAAATAAGGTGCCACTAAAATATTTTCAGTAAACCTATGATTTTTTACAGAAATGCAGAGCTATGATGCAGAAAATAGCTTGCCTTTCTGGAAACTGGGGCGTTTTGGTGGGAATTTTGAAATGGCTCGGAATGGGAGGTTGTTCGGCCAAAGATTAGTCAAAGGATGTTGATCCAGGAACATGTTCTACTTGGGTAAATCATGTTAAGTTCTTTTGTGAGTGTAACTTTTCTACATATGGAACATTAATTGTTTGTTAAGGTAGTTGAGCCTTTATCTTTAGATTTTGAGTGAGTTGTACATTTTGATAATGGTTGATCCAACAGACTGCCTATCAACGAATTTGGTGATTTAATTGATAATTGATATCTTTGATAATAATTAAGAAATTAAATGAAGTAAATATATTACAAATGTAGGTTATAAGCGAGGGGTTTTAGAACGCAGTAGCGCATTTGTTCAGTATTTAGAGTGCTGAACATTTTAACAAGGGCATTGAATGTTTGAACTGCTGATTTCCGAAAACAAACTTTTACTTAATCCTCACTTCCCCCACACACAAGGCATTTAAAATGCATATGGTTAAATATCAAACATAATTATTACAAATTGCAGCACAATACATTCACAATAAAATATGTTCAGTCTCAAGTGTACTCAGTGTAGTTTGGTGCAATACATATGGGCTTCTCAGCCTTACAGAGGCCGGCACAAAACTAGAGGTGCCTCTTCTGGTATACTGCTCATTGAAGCAGTGGGTGGGATATGATATATTCTCTGTGCCTTTCTTATGTGCTCTCACTCTCTCTCTCTCTCTCTCTCTCTCTCTCTCTCTCTCTCTCTCTCTCTCTCTCTTTCTCTCTAGCAACCCGCTTTTTTATTAGAAATGTTCTGAGGTCTCATGTCAGTTCAACTCACTGTAACAATATAGTACATCTGCAGTGAATTCTAGTTGGTAATCACTTCTGACTGCAGTATTGTGTAATACTGGACATTGTGTTTGAAGCAAATATGTTTCTGTTCAAATATTTAAACTTCTCATAAAATCAGTGTGTTCAGGTGTTTGCATCCTGTAGATTTGACTATCTGCTGCACCTTCTGCTGTAAATATAGTACCTGTCATGTTGAAAATATATCAAAGCTTGTTGAAGTGTAGAAAAATCCCTAGATTTTTGTCGATGTCTAGATAACCAAGCTCCCAATCACTGCCATTTTCCATGGGATATTTTAAGCACCATTTTACCCACCAAAAATAAATTATATAAAAATGATTAATGCAATGCAAACGGCATGTTGTCTGTATTTTACATAGTTCTACATAGACGATTCTAATTTTTAAAAAGAATGCATGCATGCATACATAAACATGCAAAATATGAACAACCACAAAAGAGGTCATTTATTGGTGACAAAATAAAGATTTCATTTTGCGGTTCTTGTGCACAGGATTCTTATCAATACTAACTATTGCTCATATAGGCCTATATACTGTATGTATGAATGTGAATTATATATTTATAATAGCGGACTGCAGATCAAATATCAAAGTAACTATAGACTGGAGGCATACATTTTTGTAACATAACATAAGAATATAACATAACAGCAATTACCACTATTTATTTTATGTACTGCATAAGCTTGGAATCACTATTACAGACAATAGAATTCATTTGATTGATTTGAACAGCCACAAAAATAATCCTCTTGCGTAAAGTGTGATATTTTAAAATATGTTTGTTCTTACAGTAAGTACTGAGTCAAAGGGTTATCACACAAAGTAAATATTTACCATGGATCTGCCTGTAGAATAAATGGGCATCAGAGCCTCTGTGATAGTCAGCGAATCTGAGTGGTTAATCAGAGTGGTTCTCCGTTTTTCAGTATGATGAAACACATTCAGTTAATCATCTGGAGTCTTTCCACACACGACATGCATCGAGAAATCCGCTGCCTTTCAATAGTGGCGTGTAAAATTATTTCTCAGTCTTTCGATTATGTGTCAGCTATCCGTTGAATATATTAATTCCAGTCGATCTATCACTTTGCAGCCAGATAACTGTACAGCTCACGCAGCAGTTATGTGGGAGATACACAGGGGAAAAAAACGTCTGCGGTTTAAATGACATAGAATGAATTAAATAACTTTTGCACAGTTGCCTTTCAATGTAATTATGGAAAATTCTAATTAACAAGGCTTGTCTTCAAAGAGCAACGACCAACTCAGCAGCATATCCACACGGTTTAGTATCGGGCTAGCAGACAGCGTTTAGGCTACCTTTTGTGCAGGACAGCTGTTGCTACACTATCAGGGATTTCCAGTACTCCGTTTTTTATATCTGACTGCTATGCTATACAGTTCTGTAGCTATGTTGGTCTACTGTAGGCCATTTCAAACAACATTTACTCATCACTGGGCAGATTGGTTCAAACCTTCTCTCAAAGAGCCTAATTCATACTCTTAGAGTATGTGCTGCCAGCCATGATAGAGACCTGTACAAAAAGGCTTTGTATTTCCCTACTGCAGTTTTTTGTAGGCTGTTTCTCTATTCCTCTTATGCCTCATACCAATATTGATAGCTAACAAGTCAAAATATTGGTATAGCTTTTGAAAGGTGGATCGAAACCTTTCAGTCTGTTTACATTTCAAATCCTTTATATATGAGTAGATGTATAATTGTATGCAAATGTATTGTATTGTAATAGGCTATTCAATGTATCACCTACTGTTATTATTTCTACCCTTTCAACTCCACTATGTATGATCAGGCCAATTAGGCCTACATGTTATGCTATGACTGAAATATTATTGACGACTACTCTGTATGTCAACAGTGTATGTTTTCACAAATTTCATAATACATAGGTGTACATACAGTGGGAGCAATAATTATTTGATCCCTTACTGATTTTGGAGGTTTGCCAACTTACAAAGAATGGAACTGTGTAGAATTTTAATCATAGGTACATTTTAACATTGAGAGACAGAATATCACAAAATAATCCACAATAACAACATCATATAAATTTTATAAATTTATTATCGTATTTTCGCATGAAATAAGTATTTGATCCATAGAACAATAGGACTTAATACTTGGTGGAGAAACCTTTGTTGGCAAGCACAGAGGTCAGACGTTTGTTGTAGTTTTTCACCAGGTTTGCACAGATCTTGGGAGGGATTTTGGTCCACTCCTCTTTGCAGATCCTCTCCAAATCCTTAAGGTTCCGAGGCTGTCGCTTGGCAACTCGAAGCTTCAGCTCCCTCCACAGATTTTCGATGGGATTTAGGTCTGTAGACTGGCTAGGCCACTCCAGGACCTTAATATGCTTCTTTTTGAGCCACTGCTTTGTTGCCTTGGCTGTATGTTTTGGGTCATTGTCATGTTGGAAGACCCATCCACGACCCATTTTCAGTGCTCTCACTGAGGGAAGGTTTTTTGTCGCCCAAAATTTCCCGGTACATGGCCCCATTCATCCTCCCCTCGATACGGTGAAGTCGTCCTGTCCCCTTAGCTGAGAAACACCCCCAAAGCATAAGGTTTCCACCTCCATGCTTCACAGTGGGGATGGTGTTCTTTGGGTTGTACTCTTTGGGTGACTTTGTGTTTCTTCCATTTTCTAATAATTGTTCGAACAGTTGTTAACTTCTCACGAAGCTGCTTGCTTATTTTCTTGTAGCCCATCCCAGCCTTGTGCAGGTCTACAATTTTGTCCCTGATGTCCTGAGACAGCTCCTTTGTCTTGCCCATGGTGGAAACGTTGGAATCTGATTGATTGTATGGACAGGTGTCTTTTATACAGCTACATAACGATGTAACGAGTTGACACAGGTGTTTTGGGTAATGAGTTGAGATTAGGAGTGCTTCTTAATGGAAAACTAACTGGTCTGTGGGAGCCAGAATTATTGCTGATTGGTAGGGGATCAAATACTTATTTCATGCGAAAATACGATAATAAATTTATAAAATTTATATGATGTTGTTATTGTGGATTATTTTGTGATATTCTGTCTCTCAATGTTAAAATGTACCTATGATTACAATTCTACACAGTTCCATTCTTTGTAAGTGGGCAAACCTCCAAAATCAGTAAGGGATCAAATAATTATTGCTCCCACTGTAAGTGATTTTCATGTGGTATAAGCCTAGGCCACATATCCAGTATAGGCTACTTCTTGTATGGATGATTCCATTTCTAATTAAAAGTAGAATCTATGACGGTATAAGTCTAAATTAAATACCGCTGTATTTATGGACTCCAGCATCAAGTAATATTTTGTTTTCAAGTGTGTACACAGTCTTCTGTGTAAAATAATCTGCATCACGTACAGAAATATATATATACTATTGTGCTGCCGTTAATGTACAAATATGCATTATAGATCTGTAGCCTATTGCAGCAGTCATAGGCCACTTACTATTTTGAAGATAGGTTTGAATCTGCCCAGTGATGAGTACATGTTGTTTGAAATAGCCTACAGTAGACCAACATAGCTACAGAATGGTATAGCAGTCAGATATAAAAAACGGAGTACTGATAATACATGATAGTGTAGAGCGGTGAAGTTTCGCTAGGTGGTAATCATTTGAATTTCCTGTATTTAGCAAATTTTGATCAAGCCAAACTTCACAATTAAAACATAGTTGTTTGTTATTAATTCCCAGAGTTTTTTCTCAGGAAGGTTTCCATTTCTTTAAAAAATGTAATCATCATAACTATTGTTACACATCCATTTGAACGTTGAATAAACATAACTGAAAATTACACTGAAAAAATGGATAGCCACATACCGCTAGAAAGTTCAATCAATGTGCCTCGAGAGCACCCTAATAGACCAGAATAAGACCAAATGACATTACAAATATAACAGCCTATAACATAATAATAACATTACAAATTTCATAATACATTGGAAATAAAACAGATTGAATCATGACAAACAACAACAGATATGTTGTAGTTAAATAAAAATTTCATTTTGTGCATTTTTTAAAATTTGGTAACTACTTAGCTATAATGAAGCATTTTGCACTTAGAAACATATCGTGCTTGCTCAGCTAAAGTAACGTTAACCTTACTCCCCGAGTGTGCACTGTGCAGTACTGGTAGTGGCTAGCTGATGAAGCTGACTTAGCTAGCTAGCTGAGGCTAAGAATGAAACTTGCCATGCTTATGTCCAGGTTATAATGTTAGGTTGCTAAATCTCCCCATATGCAGAAGGTTTGTAAAAATAATTTATGATCATACTTGCAATTTTTATAAAAAGTCATGTTGATTAGTATGATATTTGTATTTAGCTCTATTCGGACGGGATACGTTTTCAGGACAATGTCTGTGAAGTAATTGTTATTAATTGATAACGTTAGCTCACACGGTGTGGCGCTTGTAGCTTCATTAACGTTACAGATAATATTGTGGATATGTCTGAAAGCTGTAACATTAAGTAGCTAAGTTAACATAAATTTGTTTTTATCTCGCTAGCGATGTTAGATATTAATCTTAATCTTAACGGTAGCAAGCTAAGTTAACGTTAATTAGCTACAGTTGGTGCAGTTCGGTCCGGGTTGTGTGGAACTGCTGTGATCACTGACCTGGCAAAATATATTTTTGTAAGGGGTCGGGTTCGGAGGACCAGACGCGACAGGGATTCTGATGGGAATCTGGTGGGAATTTTGTGGGATTTAGCCCAATCGGTATCGATAAGGCACTCAACTGCCCCTGAGTCAATAAAAGCATTGCAGTGGAGCTGGCAATCGTTCCATCGTAAATAAACTGGCAGGAGGGTCCGAGGGTAATTTAAATGCTAGGCGACTCGGTTCTCCTAGCGAAACCCCTCTTTTACCCTAAAAAATGGGACACTGGTCCTTTAAGTGACCCCGCCTCTTGCAGTACCTGCACCACAATTCACGTGCATGGAGGACCCATCGACCTGCATGGGCTCCTCCTGCTCAATAGGAGACAGTGAAGGGGTTTGAGACAGCGCTAGCATGGCGGAAGAAGGATAACTAGCTGGGCAATATCTAAAACATTTAGAAACCATCTCTTTCTCTCTCTCTCTCTAAAGCGGTTGTCTAAATGGATGGCGGTGGACACCAGGGCACCGAACATAGCAGGTGGTTCGAGACCTGCGAGAGCGTCTTTTACTGGTTCCGACAGAGCATTGAGAAACAGTGCACCAAGAGGCTCATTAGCCCATCCTGTCACCCCCGCAAGAGCACGAAACGTGATAGAAAAAGTGACCATGGTGTCGGAGCCCTGACGAAGACGGGTCAGACGCATGGCGGCCTCCTTGCCAGAAACGTCCTGCTCGAAAACTGATACCATCTCCGCCATAAGCCCATCTGTGTGGCTCATGATGGGTGAATTAGCCCTGATAAGTGGGTCGGCCCATGCAAGAGCATCCCCGGTTAGGAGAGAGAGAATGAAGGCTACCCGGGACTCTTGCGAATAGAAGCGCGAGGGCTGTGTTTTTAAAAAAAATAAAGCACTGAGTTAAAAACCCCTGACACTTTCCCGACTCCCCGCTATACCGCAGAGTCAGGTGGAGGTGGGGGAGGTGGGTGCTTGTGCAACTGAAAGTGGGCCTGCCATGAGAGAGCGAGTTCGGAAATTGTCCGACAGATCCCGCAGAGCGACAGCCTGAGGGCGTAGCTGCTCGTGCAGAGCCTGCTGAGAGAACTGAAGGGCATGAACACTCTCTCCCTGGACAGCAAGGGCTGCCTCCTGAGTGACTAGGACCATGTGAATGTTATGATCTATCGCTGGCATCTCCCCTTTGGCTTCCATGTTCTGTAGGGGATCTTTATGCCCAGAGACACAGAGGAAATATTGGAGGTCCAGGTGCGACAGATGAGGAATCGAAAAGTGTTCTAATGAACACTACTAAGACGGACAGTAATCCGTAGTGGACGGGGAAAATAAGGAGAACACAAATAACCTTAAAAAAAAAAAAAGGAGCTTGATTATCCAAAAAAAAAAAAAAATAAGCAGTTACTTATCTACACTCCCCTTGTGTGGTGTAAAAAAAAAGTAAAAAGAAAAAAAAAAAACCCTAAATCTTAGGGTGAGAGCACTGAGAGCACTTGAGTGTTTGAAGAAAAAAAAAAACCAAAACTCTGTCTGCTGAAGTGAAAAAGAAAGCGAGAGCGCTAACTTTTTAAATTGTTGTACGGCTAACAAGTCCCGCGTTGAGAAGCAAAGCGGTCGATAGCACGCACAACTCCTATACCTTTACCGGCTAGATTGATACATGAAATAACATGGAAGCGACGAGAAAAGGAGAAAGCGGGGTATAAATAGTGAGTGGAAATGCAGGACAGGTGAACTCACTAATCACAGAGGCGAAAGCAAAACCTGTAGCAGAACACAGAAAAATCAGATAGATTACAGGTAAACAGAAAAAAAGAATACTAAGCGCGGAGATAAGGGAAGGAAGGCGCAATCCATGACTTCTTTGTATCACTTGCAGGTTCTTTAGACTACTTACCACAAAATACATCACCATATTTTAACAGTTTCCATTAGATCCCTTTATACCACATCACCATGTCATACCATTTCATTTACCATCTTTTATTTACCACCTCACACTATACCATATTACCATCTTTCTATACCATTTCCAGCAATTGATACCACTGCAAAGCAACCACACCTACAATTTCTTTAGGAATTGTTCATCTAGTTTATTTATTTATTTTTTCATTTGGACTGTCCATCCATCAATTGAGCCATCCATACTGTAGTGACTGGTTTCCAAGTTGTTACATAATATAAACTAGAATATGAATATGTATAAACACACTGTATTTGTATATGGGTATTCTGACATTCAAGTCACAGCTACAAATCTTAAGCTTCATCAGTGTAACTAACTAAAATGCTCTCATTATAATGATACCTTTTTTGACTGTGGAAGGATTTGACATACTAACATATTTATTTTTCACATAGTTGGGAGTCCCCCAACTGTGCATGGCTGCTTCAACTGGAACAGGTGATATAGAGTTAAGTCCACCTCAAAATGTGTGGGAACCCATACCTGACAGCTGGCCTCAAGGCCAAAACCACATGGGACTGCTCACCATCTCCTAGGTAACAGACCAGGTCTCTTGTACAGACTACATTTACCCAGTTCATTACGTCAGTTTTAAAGGGTGTTCTTATAATATAAATAATGTACTTATGCAGTATATTTGGCCACATGCTATATACGGTTTGCAGTTTACCTATAAAACTACATGGTAGTTTATAATTCCGTCCTCACTGTTTGAAAGAAAGAATTGTGTGAATAGCAGTTGTACATTAGTTACATCTCAGAAGAACAAACCCCAATTACAAAAAAGTTGGGACAGTATGTAAAATGCACATAAAAGCAGAAAGTAGTGATTTGTAAATTACTTTTTACATATATTTAATTTAAAACTGTACAAAGAAAATATATTTAATGTTTTATCTTATCAACTTTATAGATTTTTGTAAATATTCGCAAATTCCGAATTTGATGCATGCAACATGTTCCAAAAAAGTTGTGACAGGGGCACAAAAAGACTGGGAAGTTCAAGAAACACTTGTTTGGAACATTCCACAGGTAAACAGGTGATGTTATCATGACTGGCTATAAAAGGATATCAAAAGACTTGTTGCGTTCCAGAGGGGGACTGAACCCAAATGCAAGACTCAGAGATGGCTCAGGGGAAAACTCCGCCAGGGAGTACATTTAATGGGAAACGGGCCATGAAGACAGACAGACAGGAGACAGGCCGGGAACGACTGGGCAGGAACTGGATGTGACAGGAACTAGACGTGACAGGCATGGCAGGGCCAGGCTGGACAGGAACAGGCAGGACAGGAACCAGGCGGGACAGGAACTTGGAAAGACAGGAACTTAAGGGGCAGGAACTTGACTTGACAGGAACTGGTGCGGGGCACTGGGGTCAAGAGCAGGCACTCAGCCTGGGGGACAGGAGACAGGCCGGGAACGACATGACAGGAACTGGGCGTGACAGAAACTGGACGTGACAGGAACGGATGGCGCGGGGGCCCGTGGTCAGGGCCAGGTGCTCAGCCTGGGGTTTAGGAACAGGTGCGGGGGACCGTGGATGGCGCGATGGTGCTCACTGTATGTAAAAAATAATTGGGGTTTGTATAATGTCTACTTGATATAATTAATTTCTAGATATTTTAACATATCTGTTGCACTAACAAATACGTCTGAATATGCTTTGAATAGTTCCATGATTTCATAGGCTTTGTACAATGGATTGTTGCAATATTACATCACATGTTGTATTTATTTAATTGTTCATCAAGTACACTGAACTAAAGTCTAATTCTGGGAGTTCATAATGTAATTTGAATGAATGAAACATGAGCAGAGACTGGCATTTTACACTTCAGCATCTATAGAAAACACAATGGGGCCACAAAAAGAGTATATATCCCTGGAAGGGGACCATACCTCTGCAGTCATTAATACAATTCAAATTCAAGCTGTTTTATTGGCAGGAAATACATTTGTAGCTATTGGCTAATCATACAGACATCAATTTAAATATAACATTACATTTGTGGAATATATTATTAGTCTGGCTTGCTATCATTTTCTACATAATTGAAAACTGATAGATGTGTGCCCTATGGGGAAACCTACACAAATTTTTCCCCCACCATAAAACGCTGGAATGAGCGCATAAGCAGATTGGAATCTAGGGACTGTGTTTGCACTCATGAACAATACAAGGTAAAAACTCAAATGGGAAATGCGCTGTGAACTTTATTGTGAAGACACCCTAAGACCTACAGTAAACAAGCTGTGATCTAAAAAAAATAAGTCTAAGATTCACACCACCATTTTTAGCCTGTTGGATTGGTACTGGCCAGTTTAATCTCCAAGAGTGATGTAAATTTAAAGTCATATTGTCAGTAAAAAAAAAAACATGAATAATGAAGAAAATTGTATTTTCCTCCTGCAATACTGGCGACTGACCTACTGTACCTGTTCTCTAAAGACAGGCTTCTGAGTCTTCAGCTCCATATCACGCTTCATAGTGCTTTCCTGTTATCTCAATCTCACACGTTATTTCAAGCTTGTGCTTTAAAACGCTGTAGCTAATTTTAGCTCCTTATCAGCTCAGCTCACACAGTGTCCATTAGGAAGGTACTACAGCTGTATCCATATGAAATATTGAAGTTTTCCCCAGTGGCTGTAGATTTATAAATGTTATCTAGTAAGTGTTCAATTTTAACTATAACACAGATAATCATGATCTCTTACCCTAAATTTAAGTTAAGGTGGCAATGGGTGAAAGAGGATACATAGCTAATATATAAGGCCTAGATGGAATATTTAGTTTTGCAATTGATGTTGTTCTGGCTCATCTATGAAGGTGTCTGTTGGAGGCTTTTGTACTTTTATTGGGACTGCACTGTTCTATCTCGTATCCCAAGCACAACAACCATTTCTTCATGCATTCATTCTTGTTCTTGTTTTGTTGAGAACTATGGGAATTCAAACTTTGTGTGAGTTGTTTTTTTCCTGAGTTGAGTTGAAGAGAAGAATGAAGCAATTTGTCAGTATTAGACAGAGAGAAAGAGTGACAAAGACAGAAAGGGCGAGAGAGAAAGAAAGAGATTAAAAGAAAGAGGAGCTACCGATCTATGTAGTTGCAATTCAAATTTTAACTTGAGACAATAAATAGAAAAAATATATATATATAGGCAGAACAACAGGCTAAGCACTTTAGCCACTACCCCTTTATCTTTCCATAAAACAGATTTTTTGAGTTTTTTGCTGGCTACCAATCAAATAACAAATTTGCATAGCAACTCTTAGTAACCACCATTGACACTGTCAAGAGTTTTGCTTTAAGTCATGGAGAGCATTAATCTAGAAAAGGTTGGACACATTATAAATTTGAGGATTAAAACATGGTGAAACGGTGTACAGGGGGAAGAGTGACTTCCGGTATGCACACTATATGAATCTGTTGGATGGGGTTCGTTAGCTGCTAGAAGGGACTTTCACTGGTTTGTATATGTTTATAAAGCTGTGTTAGCCAAACGTTCCACATACCTCCCCTCACTACTGTCCAGGTATTAAATAGTAATGGGATGTGTTCTAAAAATTTTCTGTGCTTTAATGTTCCTAGCGCCAATACTGAACTGGGTGCGATGGCCTTCAGCTATGATGTCCCAAAAACATTAACTCCAGCATGACCTTGGAATTGAGAATTTTTTAAATAACTGGTGAAGGATTCTTATGTAGAAGAATGTACTTGATTTCATTGCATTTATAGTGTATATTCTTGTGAAATTGCTGTTTTCTGTATTTTATTTGCTGTTCTGATGCAGGGCCCTCCTGAAAAGGAGAATTAAAAAAATAAAAGTCAATGGAGTGTCTTTAACTCCATTCCCAAACCCATGTGTGAGGGTTTGTGCAGAATAATGATGAGCCAAATGCGACAAATGAAAAAAGGGATAGAAAGTCCCTGGCAGTTGCCAAAACAATAACACACCCTTATAAAACGGGCTAGCCACGTAAACACGGGCAGAGAGGAGACTCTGAATAGCCGCCACTAAATAAAATCGTGAGAGGAAAGAAGGAAAAAACAAGGCACCTTCGGGACGTGACTATAATACCCGATAACTGGTGAAATAAAAGAAACAAAAATAAAATTCACACCCTCAGAAAACAAGAGAGTGGAAGCGTAGAGAGGGGGGAAAAAAGGTAACAGAAAAACGAATTCCCTTGGCTTCAAGGCCAGAAAATCTCAAGCTGCGATCAATAAAAAAAAATATATTTTTCTTAAAACTGCAGAGAGACAAAAATTACTAACCCTGACTTCGTAAAGGCATGAAATGATAACGAAGCATCCAGAAGCGGAAGCGAGAGGCTTAAATACCTAACAGGTAGGGAAACAAGTGAAATGAATAATTAGCGGGGAAGAGCAAAACCCTGAGACGGAACGCGAAAAAAAATCAGACAGATTGCTAACTGGCGCAAATGAGAGAGAAAGCCACAACTCATGACACCATGTGCAAACTCTGGATTAGATTCATCAGACGACATGTTGATCACTCAGTTGCCGTACGTAGCTAGCTACATCTGCTCAAATACTAGCAAAATATTTTATCTATTTATGTAGGTTTCATATATAAAATCCAAAATGATCTTGCTTAACTCATCTACTCTAGATAATTGAAAATGTAGCAGCATAGTTAAGTTAGGTAATTTTAACAATTTAATAAGTTTGCTAGCTAGCTAGGAAGTTACACCGTCAATGATATCATTTAGATAGCCAGATCTTTTCACCACTTTGTCAATGGGGCACCAAGCAAACAGTTCCATTACACCAGTGAGTAACATGAAACTGGCATGAGCCATAGACAGACAACAATTTACAGATAAGAAAAACAACAATGAATAATGAAGATTCAACACATAAGTCTCCTTATAAACAATAGCATTACTACAACCTCCATTATCAATTTGGGAGAGTTCAGACAAGCAAGTGCTCTCCTCCATGCAATGTCAGCTGCGTATTTTGACATCACAATCTACAAGTCAGGCTCACACTAGCATGAGTCAGAGGAAAAGTTAATGTAGGGGGTCCCTAGATAGCCATGAGATGCTGTCATCCTAGCCAAATTAAACCCTCTGTTACGTTTCTGTCATATTTATGCCATGTTTCATGTTTAGTGTTTGTCACAGTTTATTTTCTGTTTATGTTACGATGCAGTTCATTGTTTGCATACATATTTCCATGTTTTTCCGCAGCCTTGCGTTCATGCTGTTTCTTCTCTTGATGTCACTCATGCTTCCCTAATTGTTTCATTCTCCCTTGTATAGTTACTAATATACTAACATTAGATCAGGATTGGGTAATACTAACTATCTAACCATGTGTTCATGTTTACCTTACGTTTCTTGTGCATGTTGATTACTAATTTACTAACGCTAGGTCAGGATAGGTTAACTACTAACGATTTACTAATTGCCTCGTTACGTGTCTCATTTTCTCAAGCTGTTGTGAATTTCCTGCTGCTCTCAAGCTAAAATGTTTGCACCTGTCTACACCTGCATTTAAGCTCAGTGTTCATGTCTGTTCGTTGCGAAATTGTTGCCTTAGTTTACTATTGTCACTCTTGAGCGGTTTTCCATTGTTTTGACCACCGTTATTGATCTAGCCTGTTTATTGACCATCGTTACTGCCTGCCTATTGTTTCTGACCACGAGTTTTGCCTGCTGTCTGTTTGTACCTCTGCCCCGCGGATAGGACTTCGGTCTGACTCCTGCTACGCCCCACGACTACGAACTTTGCTTTTTCCCTGTTTTGTACTTCTGCTCCGCTGACAGCTACTCTGGTTAACGAACTCTTGCATGGATACCGACTTCGAGACTGCCTTCTCCCTCAGTACTGTTGTAAGGCTGGAAAAAGTGTTATCAGTCCTAAACCCTTGCAGCTGGGGGTGATTTCCTGGAGGGTGCAATAAAACAATTTACTTTATGGCCTAGAACCTATTCCTCTGACTTCTCACGGCCTCGTAAACTACAGCTGGGGGTGAGCCCACAACTGGACATCAGAAGGAAACGGCATCCGAATGACGCTGAGAACTCAGGCCTGCTCACAGCCTTGGTTCTGGACTGAATGGTGAAACAAAGCTGTATATGTATACTGAATCATATGTATGCGCATGTAAATTGGTAATTGTGGAGATATAAAGTAATTGTGGATAATATGATAAATGTGGTGAACCTGGATAATACTAATTAAAATGTGTGGTATGTGAAAGTATAGGAGGGGGAGAAATAAAGAATGTGAAAGGAGGATTGTATAGGTTATCAGGGATGCGCTTGTCCATATAAATATCTGGAACCAAGAGTGGCCATCACCGGGACCTCACCGGATATCGAGATATGATAGAGAAGATCATAAGATCACGCGCCGTCGTTCAAAGAGTCTTATTACTGTCACTAGATTGAGGGAGGTAGACTCTGTTCCTCTCCCTGGAGGGGGGTCCCTGCGTGGTGAAACTGCTCTTCCTGCCAGACCTTATTTGGACAAACAAAGGGACTTGTGGAGTGGGCATACCGGCGCTGTACTGCATTTAAGGACATCCCAAAGGGAGACTCGGAGAGAATCTGCTTAACAGGTCTCCTGGTGCTGTAGTGGCACCATAGTCATTTTCATATAGGAGAATCTGCTTAACAGGTCTCCTGGTGCTGTAGTGGCACCATAGTAATTTTCATATGGGAGAATCTGCTTAACAGGTCTCCTGGTGCTGTAGTGGCACCATAGTAATTTTCATATGGGAGAATCTGCTTAACAGGTCTCCTGGTGCTGTAGTGGCATCATAGCCATTTTCATATAGGAGAATCTGCTTAACAGTTCTCCTGGTACCATAGTCACACCGTACGGAATCACTTGGTGATATACTTTGTTTGTGAACTTGTTCGTGTTTATTTGTCTTGACAGCATGTTATCCTGTGTTTAGTTATAGGCATTGAATGTGTTCGTGTTTGCTCTCACAGTCTTAACCAGTGATTATTTGTCATTAATAAATTACCATGTTTTCATATCAACTGCATCTTTCTTTTAATCCTTTTTCCCAGCTTCAATTGTCTGCATGATCTGAGCTGCAGCGTTCCAAGCTAATGACCTCCCTGCCTGTTATCCAATTCTTTTTATATTTAACGTGCGTGGCTCTCATCCATCTTATACCCTTTTCAGCCTAAATTACAACTGAAGACTCAGGGGGACAATTCTGACCCAGGACCGACTGATCAGCGGCCTGGTACAGACGTGGTGTACACAAGTTGGGTGGACAGCAAGTGACGGTCCAAATATAAAGGTCGGGTTGGTGTATCGGTTCTGGTAATTTGATGTGAAGAGAATCCATGGGCGTCCTACGCCGATTCTTGTCAAATTTGCCTTAAGGAGCTCTTTAAATACACCCAGAGTAGTGCATGGTTCTGGTGATTTGATATAGGAACCCATGGGCATTTACGCCGGTTCTTGTCAAATTTGCCTTAAGGAGCCCTTTAAATGTACTCAGACTGGGGCTCGCAACTATCTATGATAAATTAATATCATGTATTGTGTTGACTAGACCCCCAACCTCTGCGTTCGCCACCGAACTGAGCTTCAGCAATAATGTTGATTCCGGCAAACATATATTGAAGTAATGATGGTACCTAAGGGCAAGTTGAGTGTAACCACTCCGAGCTACACGCATGTTTAACCAAAATTCTAAATTATAATTATAAATGGAGTCAGATAAACGAGTAAATAAAATAATAATATTTCTAAATAACTTTTACCTTTTCCCACAGCAAGAGTGGAATACATCACGTTTAAACTTTCGCTCCGAGCTATTCCCTCATTGGTCTAGTAATTGCGGATTCTACACTGTATCTTTGGTCTGGCTGGATTTATTGTTTTTTTGGACTTTGCTTGTGTGACTACGTTTTTGGATTTCCCCATAATAAAGCCCTTGCGGGTATTTATTATCAAGTTTGTGTTCTGAGTCGTGCATTACGGGTCCAACCCGCACACACCCGTCTCACCCTCCCCGCAGCAATACTAATGCCAACTATGCTTTGCCCAGTGGGGCTCCTGGTGATGACGAGGCCTGGCGCAGTCTGGATTTGATTCCACATTATGGGGCACATCCACCTCAAAAGGGCCTCAAAAGGATGAGCCAACCAGCAGCCCTCCACAATAGCTTTTTTGAACTTAATTTGGTCGATTGTTTTAAAACAAAGGGTGCAAGAAGCTGGAAGGCTTTTCTATTGTTGCCAATGAAAAGCTGTTATGAGAGGTGAAAGCTTGATGGACTCAGCAAGAATATTTTATTTATCACCCATTCTTGACAATTAGAATTGGGACTAACCAGTCCTACTGATAACATAATTCAAATTTTTATGAAAATGTTGAAAGTTGTGTCCCACACTGCCATGAAAAATGCCATAAAAAGGGCAGCAATGTTTGCAGTGAAAAACCATTTAATGAAGGGGGGAAACTTTGAATACTGTTCTTTAGCTGTATATGTAGCATGCAAAGGACATGCAACCAAATATTAAATACAATGACTTTATTTAATTTTATGTTCATTTGCCCAATTACTTTTGGTGCACTAAAATGGGGAGGGCGAGAGACTATGTGTAAAAATGGCTACAATTGCTACATGGTTCACCCGATATGGATGTAAAAATCCTCAAATTAAAGCTGAAAGTCTGCACTTTAACCTCATAGTCACTGTTCCATTTCAAATCCAATGTGATGGAGTACAGAGCCAAAACAACAACAAAAATGTGTCAACGTCCTAACACTTTTGGAGCGCACATATTCTTTTTTTAAGTATAAATTTGGCACCCAACATGGGACTGAGCATGTCCCATTCCCACCCTAATTTGGAATGGCCAACTGCCTTCAACCGTACCTGTGTTCATGCGCAAACCTGACTGTAGAGTGTACAAATATGTGGTGTTGCCAGTGTTTGCTAAACCACGCATAGAGTGGAATCAGAGGAAGACCTTTCATACAGGGCTTTAACATGCAGTCCACCAGCACGCGATCGACCAGCAGCAGGTCGCTAGACATTGATGAAACGTGGACCCCTAACCATCCCATACTCTGGACAGTGCAATCGACAATTGCACATCGCCCTATGGAGCTACCAGCCACAGTCGGCACTGAAACAGTCTGCGTTCGATCAGAGACTGTGGGGCTCATCCATGTTCCACAACGTGGTGGCTTTACGAAATGAGCCAACAGTATTTAAGGACAGCAGTACTTTGATTGGACAGTTCCTCATAATGACCCAGCAACAGCTCTTACAGTAGCAACTCTCCCAGGAGTTCTCCCATCCAAAGAACTAACCAATCCCATGCCTACTTGGCTTCAGCAGTTTGACAGGAGAATGCTACATTGTCACATGTCTCCACATTGGTTTGAGGATGTACCATTAGAATCGGGGGAAGACCTTTCGCATGTGGCTTTAACACGCTGTCCACTGGCCTACACGGTCGACCAGCGGGGGTCGCTAGAAAGCAATGAAACGTGGACCCCTAATCGATTGGACCCTCAGGTACAGTGTAAACAAGTGTGTTTTCAGTCCTGCATTGTGATGCAATGTTGCTCAGCCATCCATTGAGTCATCAGCAATTAACTATCAATGAGCATGTGAGACTGGTCAGAGGTTAATGAAATTATGCCAAAATGCTTTCCAGGCTGTCTTGGGACAGAAATGCGATATGTGGTCCCCTCTGAAGTTTATGGTAATAATGGGTTCAAGGCCCATTTATAGTGTAATATATTTGACAGGAAGATGTCTCCGATGGGAAAGACAGATGGGATATTTCCCCGGGACAAGGCCCTCCTACATGAGGACGGGTACTGAACTGAAACTGTGCTCATTAAGGACTATCAAGGATCCCTCTCCAATCACATCCGCCATACGTGTCTTTAAAATGACCTATGGCACCCTACTTTATACAACTCGAAATTGATGGTTAAATTGTCCTATGAAAAACCTATCAACTGCCACCTTAACGTACATGTGATGATGAGTTACTTTTTCCTTCTCATTCAATGGTGATGATTATCCATTGAGAGTAATGTCTCAGTGTATATTGAGCATGCCATGTGATTTTGCCAGTAAGAGGGCCACAATCGAAGTAAGTGCCATCCCTATATTGATCTTAAAGGTATTAAACTTTGTAATGTATGCAGCTGTTACTTTGACTAGGTACAGTATGTGTTGCTAACTTGTCAAATAAACCTAAACTATATGCATAGGCTGGGCAGGGAGACAGGGAGATATGTCACCCCCAATATTTTCATATGAATTCATTACTAGACTAGCTAGTATGCTTGTGAGACTGGATGTTTCACTACACAAGACTAGGTGGTCCAGCAGTGTGTCTACAAGAAAGGTGAAATAAAAGCTACGCCTGTGGATAAAACAAACAAACCTTGTTTAAATCACACACTGTTAAAATACTGCAAAAAAGATCAAGTGGTAAACAAAAAAAAGATGAAAATCGTACTCACTGTAATTAGTGTTTTTTCTGACTTTAGATGTGAAAATAATTACAGTGAATTAGAAAAACCTCAGAGATTTAATTTATTTGCAGCAGGCAGCGTGTCATCGCTGGCGTACACCCGCCGAGCGGGGTTGAAGCAAATTAATCTGCGAGGCGCTGGTGGAGGGACGAGGTCTTAATCCCTAAAGAGAAATGACTGCGGAAAAGTCAGATTGTCAGCCTTAAAGTTGGGCCCGGTCTCCTGAGGTAGGACGACTGAAACCATGCCTGTTTCCTCTTCCAAACCCATCAGACAGAGGCAGGCAATTACTCTACCCTGCCCTCACTCCTCGCTCTTTGACGTCACCGGCCAGCTGAGTTTGTGACTCTGGACACATTCATCTCTATATAGCTGAATTGGAAGTTGTTACACCTCCAGCACTTTACAAAAATGTATTGGGTGGTTTTTGTTTTTTAATCACAGTGGCTGGTACTGATATAGCCTGTCTGTCCTTTTGGCCTTTTCCCTCTTTTGTTGTCCTCGGCGCAGGACGGCGTCAGAGCTCAGCAGTAGCGGTAAAATGTCTGCCTCTGAGTTATTTTCCAGAACGTGGCATGTTATACCTCCAAGGGCCAATGAGAAGGGCTGCGATGTGTCACACCACGCAAAGTCGCGGTCTGTGGGGCCGCTGCTGGCTCTTTTAATTCTAATGAAACATTTTCAAATTTGTCCTCCTGCAGGACCATCATGATCAACTATGTGTGTGTGTGTGTGTGTGCACAAGTGTGTGGTGTGTGTGTTTGTTGCGTATGCATGTCTGTGTGTGTGTGTGCATATGTATATACAAGTATATGTGTGTGTGTGTGTGTGTGTGTTGGGGGGGGGGGGTTTGTGTATTTGTGTGTGTTATTTGTGCATGTCTGCATGCCTGTATGTGTGTGTGTGGGGTGAACTACTGGCAGCGTTCACATGCAGCACATATTGGAGTGGGTCCTTCTACCTCAATTTTGCCTGATGGAAAACACCCATTTCCAGTGATTAAGAGAATACATTATCCACTTTTACTAATGGCTGGGAGATGTTGTTCGGCAAAAAATGGCTTTTGGAAGCAGTACATTATTGGTGTTTATAACTTGGATGGTATAGTGAATTAGTGAATTCGTTTTCGATATTACAAAATAGTGAGAAAAGGCCAAGAATGGCAAATGACAATCACAGACACACTCACACTTATGTAAGCGAGGACACATGTAACGTTAAACACAAATTACACCCTCCCACAAACGCAGACAGACACACACACACACAGGCTTTCACCCTCTAATTATTATAATGTTTTGCTTAAAATTTATGGTCTAACCACACAATCTCTTGGAGGATCTACTTTCTCAAATTCCCTCCAAATGTAACAGTTCATACAGGAAATGTGTGGTGTGGTTGGAAACCAGTTGTTTTCCACCATGGAAAGAATGCAAGTGAGACTGTCACAGGCATATTGAACAGAGCCAGGAGAAGAAATGGCTTCTGAACGAGCGCTTTTATTCTGCTGCAGAGCTGTCCATTGGTCCGAGCCTCCTCCTGATCTTTCAAGTGTAGCTGGGGGGGTTGAGTCGTACGCCCCAGCACCCCCATTTCAAACTCTCACCCGTCGCCTCTCTGACACCTCGCGTGCCCCAGTGCTACAGCCGGGCTTTAGCGGGAAGACTGAAAGGTGTGAAGGCCATCCCGTAATGTGTAAACAGTAAGAGCGGAAAGGGCCAGAGGGGCGTCGCACGGAGGCATCCATCATTTTGAGTAATGCAGTTAATTAAACGCCTCCGACGTCTCCTCGTCACGTGGTCTCGTCCCCCCGCTCTCTCTGTCACTGTCGCTGCGGCGCGGTTGGCCTAATGAGCCGTGGAGCTGAAATGCGCATCGAACATAAATAAATAAATAAATCCCTCCGTGGCTTTCCACTCACATTAATTCAGGCCATTTTTGATTTTGAGTCTGTTCATTTGTTGAAACGTTCTAGGTCTCTGGTGCATACGCATAATTTATAATATTATGCATCTATTGCAGGGGTTTGTAACCCTGGTCCTGAATAACAACAGGAACTGTAGTTTTTTAAATTTCTTCTCAGCGCTTAATTAAGGCAGTCCATTACATTGTTACATTGTTACCTTGCCCCACCTGCTTTTTTGGGCTTACCCTTCAGCTTTCCAGGACCAGGGCTGCAGATCTACAGTTAACATTTTTATATTATTAATTCATACATCTGGCCATTGACTGAAACAAGTCAGGTTAGTATCATACTCAAGGGTGCAGCAGCTGTGCTTCATCAGAGA
Organism: Ilyophis sp. 1 JC-2022; assembly: GCA_022702515.1. NCBI lineage: Eukaryota > Metazoa > Chordata > Actinopteri > Anguilliformes > Synaphobranchidae > Ilyophis > Ilyophis sp. 1 JC-2022. The sequence continues at coordinate 77,737,538 of CM040397.1, read as the reverse complement.
CGTGAACCTAAAACCTTTAGGTTACAAGTCCAGCTTAACGCACAGCAATGAACACTGAAGCTCAACGGGGAAACCATTCAGGATAGTGATAAAAAATAAAATAAAAACCCTTTTGCACAGTAGTGCAGGCTGAAGGCTAACAGAAAAATGGTCTTTTCAGAGAAAAGAAAAAAAAATCAATGGTGAGATTAAAGGTGGAGTCCTATTATGTAACATGGAGCTGGCAATTAAATGAATTGGCACCTTGTGCAGAGACTGCAAACAGCTCTGTTCAAGGCTATTGATTCGCTGAAGAATCTCTGCCAGTTAAATATAAAAAGCCATTCCAGGACGCGGATCAAGGAGGCGCATGGAAATAAGCATTTCAGAGATTCACCCATTCAAGCCATTCTGAGATTCAGGTTCTCTCATTCTAAAGACTGTTGGTGGAATATAATTGCAAAGTTCCATGGTTGCAAATGGATGATATGAAAAAACTAAATTTGCTCTCAGTTTTGGTTATGGCACAAACATTTGAGACATATAGGCAAGCTTCAGAAGAAGGTGGAAAATTCAAGCCAAAACACACACTTGTGTTGTTTACATACTGTATGCACTATAATGTTGTCTTAGATACCTGGTTGTGTCAAATTGTTCAGGAAGCCAACTTCCCACCATAATCTTCTTAAACCCTACAAATCACACATTGAGGCAGGCGGTCTTACACATACGTATGTGATGCCGGTGTAAAACCATTAAAAAGCAGTTTTCATATCAACAATAACACATTTACATTTAGCAGACACACCAGAGTGATTAGCAAAACTTACATTATGCTTATATGCAAATAACCTTATTGCAAGCCTGGTTTCCTAACCTTAATGCTACACTGTCATCATCTCCTTTCCCCTTGTTCATCTTTCATTACATTGTACATGGAATTTGCAAGCGAAAGATTGAAAAATATTAATAATATATGAGTGGGTCATTCATTTAACTATAGTTCAAATACTATATCATTTTTGATTGCGTCAGTCAAATACAATTGATGTTTGTAACAAAACAGGATACCTCACACAGAAAAATGTATTTGTTGGTTGACTCATCCTGGTAAGGAACTTTTCCAATGTGTGCATGGGCAATTTGGTATTGAATCCAGACTCTGCCAATAGCCTACAAACTGTGGCTGGCAGCCCTGAGGGTCGACAGATAAATGAGTGCCATTGGTGAATATTTCTAAATAATAAAACAAATATTTTAATTTAATAGTTTACTTTAATCATGTGCTTTACAATGGTTTTAATGCGTCTGGATGTTTTCACTTGTAGTCATATAGCTATTGTGATTTATGAGAATTGTGTTGCCATTTATGAGCTACAATCTAGCTTCAGCATAGCACAGACCATTTATTAAACCTGCTCATTTGACACAGATGCTTCTACCTTTTAGCTTTGCTCCCAGGTTCACTTAGAGCAGCAGGTTTGCATTACACTGGGAATTCTGATGCACCAATGACTCATAATCCTATCTGAGCCAAATTTATTATTGGCTGTGTGTGTTTAAGAAATTTTCATCAAAATTTTATTCATTCATTTATTTTGCTGGGTTCGGCCCACGAAATTAACATTATGGTCTCATATCACGCAAGTTTGTTGTTCAAAATGTATGGATGTATGAAGTCATATTGTTTTCTGTTTTCTTGTGTTCTGTCTGGGTTAATCTGAGGTTACGTTTAATGGATCACAACATTTTAAATTGATTTGAGTGCTAATAGGTAATACTCTATAGATCCCAGCAGCACAGGGCAATGAAGCTGAACACTGAGCAGAAATGCACATGCATACAGCCCAATTAGACTCAAGGAAAACTCCTTCCAGCTGTCCGCTGCTCAGAGATTCAGTCGGAATTCAGTTGGGAACGGAGAGAAGCTACTTGTTCACTGTTCACTCCCAGTTTTAACAATTTATTCTTGCGTCTGTCAAGTTGCTAGGAAAATGGAAAGATTGGAAAATGCATCTGGGGACGCTCACAGTCTGGACTGACCAGCCTCTCTGTCTCAAGATGCCAATTCTCTACGGAAAATGAACCAAATGCTGATTGACAGTCAAACCACTGCATCTTTTCAATTCAACTAATTTCAGTTCAGTTGTGTTTGTGTAACACCTTCGACTGAGAAATGGCCACCAAGACACTTTAGAGAAAATTTGAAAAATGAGAAAGTAAATTAGGAACCAGAATGGCACTGACAGAGATGCAAATGTTGGATGGATTGGCGACCTGTCCAGGGGCTATTCCTGTCTCTCGCCCAATGCATGCTGGGATAGGCTCCGGCCCCCCCACAAGCCTGACCAGGAATATGTGGGTTAGACAACGGATGATGGGAAGATGAGAAAGACCAGACAGACCTGAACCACTAAAACAGCAGCACAAGAGGGGGAAGAAATCCCTGAGGGACGCAAGAAACACACTTAAGCAGTGACACATCTCAGAAGGGACCCAGATTACAGGGGAACCTGTCCTCTGATGGCCAGCCCATTGTCATCGGTTAAAGTTAACCTAAATGGTAAAAGGGAGGAATGAGGAATCTACCATTTAAATAATCATTGTGGCTGGGGACATTCCTTTTTACTATCTAATTCATATGAATTCAGTTCAACTTAGTTATAGCAGTTGATTTGTAATGATTTGTTTGTGGTCTAGAGACCTGTTTGTGGTCTAAATTGGCACTCTTTGTGGTGCACAGAACCAAGACTTTGTAGAAACATTCTCTCCTCACCCCCTTGACATGTAGCATTTAAGTGTTTAATGAGTCTGGCCTTCACACAGTCGGACATGAATCTGACCCGGGTCTCTCAAGGTCGCTGTGTTTTATTGATTTTTTTACTTCACCTGAAGTGCTGCTGGTTGCTTAGTCACTGCAGAAACACACACTCTATTTTGTGAAAATAATTTTGTCAGATATGGCCAATATGTCAGTCATCAATTATTTTTATTTTGCAGTGAAACTTCATAAAAAGTAGTTTTGTGAAGATTAGCCATTCATTTTTTTTAAATCCATGGTAGTCTGCTCCCCAGATGTTAAATCCTCCAGACTTGCTGTAGAATCCATCAAAATACTAATATTGTACTGCTGGCTGTGCAGTAAACTCCCACATAACCGCCTCCACTCAGGCGATTTACCGGATTATCCAACGCCCTCATCTAAATGTTAATGTCAAATTCTAATTCAGATTGACATCGTGGTGAAGTGCCAGCTTTTAAGCAAGTGCAGTACATGGTACGCCCATACTTGCTCTCTTGGTGCAAGCTAGGACTACTGAACCTCCCTCACCTTGGGCTTTGTGACTTATTCGATGTTTCTCATGATGAAAAAAAAAAATGGGGAAAACCTTTTTTTTAAATTAATTAATTTTTGCATATTGAGATTTTGAAATAGCATCAGCTGCCATTTTTATAATAATAATTTTTTTACTATTTATTTGACATTTCCTGTATCTCCTCTTGTCCCATTGCAGTTGGTTCTGCAGGAGATTACTTTATATTAGTACAGGGGCTTCCTAACATTCTTCCTAACAAAGGATCAATGATAATTCAATCCGAGCAAAGTTTATATGAATCTGAACAAAACACATTTTCAACATACAAAAATGACTACATTACATTATAGTGATTTAGCAGACGCTCTTATCCAGAGTGACGTACATAGTGCATTTCCGAACTAGGAACAAGTGCGTTAAAACAACCCTAAAAGGTAAACACGAATTAACCTGTTAGTGCAGAAGCAAATTTGGGCCAATTTTCGCCTGTTTTGCACTGTTCTGTTTAAGCCTTTATAACTACAGTTGTGCTCACCACACACACTTGTTTAATGGCTTAAATTGGAGAAGACCCCTGTACCTTTGTGTGTCTTAGATTAAAATAATAAAATTTCATAATCTTCATATAGATTATGGGCTGTAAATGCACAAACTCTTTGCAAAAAAACCAAAAACGAGGTTGTCATTCTTAGTTTACAGTACACTTCTGAAAGGAAAAGATGTAAAACAGGTCATATTTTACTGTCCTGGTGCACACACCACTTGTCAACATGTGTACAGAATTTTAGGGGGATATGTCAATCTGCTCAGGTTCCATAAGCTAATTTGTAAACAGTGTATCCTGGTGTCCCTTAGGGTGTCCAAATCTATCCAAATGGATAAAATGTGCATCACAGTAAATCAAGAGATAATCAGCTTTTTTCAACAGATAAAGTATTCTGACTCATAAAACACATGTTTGTATCAACTAAATGAGGAAATTTTCATTTTTTCCCAAATAATTTGGGTTTTGATATATAGGGGTCCAAAAACCTCTCCGAAAATGAATACAATGCTTTTTTTGTCCATATGAAGCATTTTATTATGTTCTTTGAGGTAGTAGGATCATTACAATCACTTCACATTCAGAGGGTGATACATTTATTAGCTCCAGTTCAGTTTATGGTTCCAGAAATGTATTTCTTTCCCCTGGTACACACTGAAGTCACTGATGTGTAGCCCGTCTTGCTGTCAGCCAGGACAAATAACTTGAAGCCCCACTTTGTTGGCTTGTCCTTCAAGTATTGTTTCATCCCATGCCAAGCTTTTGAGGCTACCATGCGTTCATCAATGGCCAGGTTCCGATGAGGGTGGTAGTAAGCCCTGCATGCAATCAGGATCTGGTCATGCAAAGGCTTCAGGCGAAACAGGCCATAATAACCTGCTTGGCCTTTCAGCTGGTCATTGATGGCATCTGCTGTTGTGTCGCTCATGTGGAGGAATGCACAAATGGCCTCATACCTGTAGCCCGGCATCACACTGCAGGGAAAGGGGTGCTTGTGAAGCCGGTCCTTCCTCCATAGGTCACGGGCAGCAGATGTCTTGACAAGACCCAGGTACAGGACGATGGACAGATATTTTTGCATGTCCTCAGCATCCACATCAGACCATGGTGTATGCAGTCCCTGAGCATGTTTACGGGCTGCGTTGCCATTTGTGTTGTCACAGAGGAGCTTGAGGACATGTGTGCTGAAGAACAGCCGAAAGAGATCCAGGGGGCTGTAGGCTAGGGATCTGCGTGTTTAGTCGACTAGTCGATTAAACGTTGCTACCCTCGCTAGTCGGCACCAGAAATACTAGTCGGTTAAACTTATTATTTTATTAATGTACACATTTAAATTACATATTGACAAAATTTGCACTGAAATTTCATGTTTTCCTGGTCAAATGTTGCTTTATAAAAAAACGAGCATCCGATACTAATGTTAACAACGCCGGATTAAATTTTTTTTTTTTTTTAACTAAGGAAAAAAACTGTTTGCCCTGCAAGTTAAACCAGCGAGGTGGAAAGAGTAAGTAGGCCTACCGCGTTGTTGAATAGCCCAATAAAACTAATCTAATGTCACGTCGATCAGAAAGTGATTAACGGTTTCAAATGGCTCTTATAATATACGCAATATTTTTCCGGACAATGTTTAACCTTATAGATTAAATTGTGCTCAATTTTGACTGTTTTCTGAGTGTTTTCTTACTTTTAGATTAGTCGACTAGTCTAAATTTAAACTTCCGTTTCAACGTCAGGGAAATTAGTCGTTAGGAACATCCCTACTGTAGGCCTGCTGAATGTCTAGCTGCACTCCTGGGGTCCTCTGGGGGCAGAAGGGGAACTGATGAGGCTCTTCATCCTCATCCGCCATGTCGTGCCATCCGTCCTCAGACTCGGGCTCTGGCTCGCTTGGTCTTTTTTTAGGTGGTGGGACAGCAGGGCCTCCTTGACCTCGTGACCAGAGTCCTGCGGGGATGAGCAGCAGGAGCAGGAGCAGGAGCAGGAGCAGGTGCATGAGCAGATTTCTGCCCTGAATTATTTAAAAGAAAGCAAAATAAAAAAAGTGCACAATAAGAGCCACATAGTGTACTATGTTGTGAAATCAAAAATAAAAATGCTAGGCTTTTCCAAAAAAATAAAATAAATGCTACATTTGACATGGACTGCGATTCAGATTTACCCTAAATTAAGTTAGTTTACTTTATTTCGGTCATTAACATTTTCTTTACAAAGAGGTGTGTAGAAAGATATAATTCAATAATAAGTCATTTGACTGAAAATGTGTACCTACCCTTCTTACAATAACAACAAGTCTGTTCAGTAGAATCTCATGATCTATTGTATCAAAAGCTGCACTTAGGTCAAGAAGTACACGAACAGACACAGAGTTTTGGTCGGCTGATAACAGTAAATCGTTAATAACTTTAACCAGTGCCGTTTCAGTGCTATGGTCGTGTCTAAATCCTGACTGGAATAATTCATGGATATGACTTATGCTACCATTTAGCCACAAGAAATTAGATAATAAATGCTATATTTTACATGACTACTGTGACTAAAATTCAACCGATGCACAAATAAAGTTATTTTTAAGTTAATACAGTTAATACTTACATGTCAACAGCCACATACATCTTCGCCCTGGGCAAAAGCATCTTCGACAACAGTCTATGCTTTCAGCCTCAGATCCACTTTCACTCTATCCCTCCGACGAACTAAAAACTAAAAAACGAACTAAAAATCTCCTCCACTACATCCGACAGGGACATATATTTTTTCGCCATCATATATATATATATATATATATATACATCCTAAGCTTTCTGAAATGGTACGACATTGCCAAAGGTAGATTTAACTAGCTGATCGCTATCCATGCGTAACATACTTCGAATTGTGATCTAAAATGGCTTCCGGGTGTTTTCAACAAAGGGCTGTGTTACGCGTGGATAGCGATCGGCGAGTTAAATCCGCGTATGGGAATGCCATACCATTTTAGAAAGCTTAGGATGTACTCTATTGGACGAAATAAGTGTCAATCGAAATCAAGTTTTTGTGTGAAGGATTTACCAGTGCATCTTTGCAATGCGATCATTTGCGCACGGCCATTTTAGAGCATGGACACATGTTGAGAAAAGGCTTAAATGTTAAAAACGGGCCAACCAAGGCAAAAAATAACCTCAGATTCTTGCATGGGACATCTTAATCTTTATAACCAGAGGTAAGGTTACGAGTTTATTTAATATTTTACCGGAGCTTTTTATAGCAAAAGAAAGTTATGTGGTGACGAGCAAACATCACTCGTTTTTTTCCCTGTGGAGTGAGTAAGCATGTTGACAGTTTTACTTGTATGTATTCAGAATCTTGGAAGGTGTTTCTTGCTGCTGTGATAGTAAACGATTTTTTGGTGATGAAATAAAAACTTTAATTACCGTATTTTCCGCACTATAGGGCGCACTGGATTATAAGGCGCACTGTCAATGAATGGTCTATTTTCAAACTTTTTTCATATATAAAGCGCACCGGACTATAAGGCGCATTAAGCGAAACAAAACAGTCTGATAAGTCAGTCAGTCAAACTTTATTAAACGCGTTCACAATAACTCTCAACATTGTTCAAACGTTAATGAGCGTTGTTCAGTTGTAACACGTAAAAAAAACATACCGCTAAATCAAACGTTAGCGTATTCACAATAACTCTCAACATTGTTCAGTTATAACACGTAAAATACAACACAATACATTCACTTTTTCAGTTCATTCCTCGTCCACAAATCCCTCAAATTCATCATCTTCAGTGTCCGAGTTGAACAGTTGGGCGTAGCATAATATGTCATGGATAAGCATTTGATATCTTACAGAAGCCACCAAGTTTGCCACTAAATTCCGTTAACTAAATGGCTAACCTAACGTTACTAAAAACCTGTTACTTTGACGATGTCGTACACACTTCTTTAGCCTATTTAATGGCTTGACATGCTTCAGTATAGTTGTGGATGTGGATTTAACGTTAGCTAATACGTTCTAAACTGTGCTAATTTCTCTGACAGAATATGGGTTTGTCAATTTTGTATTAGCCTATTACCAAATTGAATTTAACATGATAGCCTAGGCCTAGTGATGCTATTGATGTAGCTAGGCTAATCTTAGATGAATATGGATCTGTGATACATTATGAACAATCAATATAACGTCAAAATAATCATATTCGTAAACCTTCTACGTTTTGTTCTGCATATTTAAAAAAATGAACAGCGCTCACTAGCTAATTGTCAGCCTACTATTTTGACGCCGGTGTTTGGGATGGAGTCGATCGTATTGGCCGATTTTATTTCATGTGACTTCATCGGCAGTCCCTGAAATAGCATAGGCTACTATTAAACTTATCTTTAATGTGCTCGTTGTAATCTAACTAGCTATGCCTTTTTATATAGGCTAGTCCTTAGGGTTGTCATATTGGCATGCGATTGGGTTAACCGAAGGCTATATTATAAAATTGGTATGAATTGGAATAATTCTAAAATCATATGCGTCTATGTAGCATATTGTCTGGTGCAATAGGTTATGTAGGCTAGTATAATAGGCCAAGTGAGCCTCCTTCTGATGTTATAGGGGCAGTGCAGTGTAACGCAATATGACGTTAACATTAACAAAATTGTTCAAATTATGTTTTTAGTTACACATTCACGCTGTAGTAGGCCTACACTGTAGCCTATTAAGTGCTGTTCATACAATTGGGCAATTACTTCAACTAAGGCTATAGTGAAACTGACCAATAGTTTCACCAATTGAACACAGATAAAGTAGTTGTCTCCGCGTTGTAATTAGCCACGGCTCGGCATTTATTATGCATAGGGGTGCAACGGATCACAAAACTCACGGTTCGGATCGTATCACGGTTTTGAGTCACGGATCGGATCAGCAAAAAAAAAAGACAAGTATATCTTTGCTTTCCATTTATTCTGTAAAACACTTAAAGCAAGGAACTTTTGCCCATGGTCTTAAATGAAAACAACATTCAAGATGTCCAATGTTTAAGTAAAATCTTAAAATATATAAAATATTCAATACTCAATTGTTAAATCAAAGTGCAAGTAATTTGACTTGCTGCGTTAGATTGCAGGATGATAAATAACGTCCATATGAAGACAAAAATAGCAACGCTGAAGCGCACCAGATGGTAGCAACAAGAACATCGGCGATGGGTTGATGATGTCCAAGCTTCTCAGACGAATATAATTTAAAACATAATATTGAGAACATTTTGCAGCGAGGGTGCGAGTCTTACGATCAAACATGATTTAGCCTATTTTTGTTCTTATTTTTAGACACGTTTCCTATTTCATTTCAACCAAGTGTTTAATGTTCCACAGAAAATAACGAGGAGCTTCGCTATGCTTGCACTTTATTGTTAAATAAAAGTATTTCTTCATGAACATTGATATTTATATCCAACAGCTAGCTGGGTCTGAATGGCTGAAGCAGGCTTTCACGTTATCGTAGCAGCTATTAGAAAAGTAGGCTGGCTAATTTAGTTGGCACGCTGCACAGGCTCGATGCATTGTTTGTTTAAAGCCTGCTTGCGTAGAACAGAAACATGACATTTATGTTAGAGGCATGCAGCTATACGCAGACGTTGTTTTTTCAATCAACCTTATTTTGGGGATATTGTATCGGCTGTTGAGGCAGCAGATACCGTTTAGGAAAAAACGCTTAACCACGTAAATGGTATGCATAATCTGAAGCGTATTTGTTTTAAATTAAAATATAGCCTATTTTGTCAAGCTGCTCATAGTCTGAACACGCAACGGCTTTTTTTTCATAATCAACCAATAATTGCGCTTCAGAGTAAAACACAGCACGCATCTGTCTTTTCACTGCAACTCTGCATCGAGATTTAGGGAATTATTACTTTTAAAAGTACTAGCGGCAGTAAAACTGTTATTCACTATGATGGTTAAACTTTGCAATTAATCCGCTACGATCCGTTACACCACTAATTATGCACAATACAAAATAGCACGATAGCCCATAAGTGCCAGCATTGATTGATCCGATGTGAGAACATCAATGTGCAGACGTAATGTGCGGATGGTTCTCTGCTCGCTCGCGTCACAGGTCCACGCTCGCAGATGGGCTTTGTGCTCGCGCGGATGGTTCTGTGCTCGCTCGCTTCATAGCTCCACTCGCGCAGACACTGTTCTGTGCGCTCGGCTTCACAATTCCACGCGCGCTATTTATGGAACTAAATAAACGCCATACGGTGCAGCTTTGTAGTTTACCAAAGTCGTACTAAAACATTTTGACAGCGCTGTGAGTGCCGTGTACCACACAAAATCGCTTCGAGGTCAGTAAGCACAACCAGAATTAATCCATATATAAGGCGCTCCGGATTATAAGGCGCACTGTCGTTTTTTGAGAAAATTAACGGCTTTTAAGTGCGCCTTATAGTGCGGAAAATACGGTAACTTGCAAATGTGTTTAAATGTCTGCTATCTTACATGTGGTCGGGTCCATTGTAGATGTAGTAGTAGCTACAGTGTAGCAGCATAGCATGCTACGTTCATGAATTACAAGCTAATGGTGGCAGATAGAAACGTGATATTTCGCACGCTGATAGGATATTAAGTACTGATTATGATCATATGTGGGTTATGGTGATAAATATGGTAATATCCATATTTTCGTAACTTGAATATCACGAGCAACGTATTTATGACGTGTCATAAAAGTAGAAGACGCCTGCGTCTCTGCCACTAGGGGGCTGCACAAACAGGTTAAAGTACCAGTATGATTGGGTGTTTTTTTTTTTTTTGGGGGGGGGGGGGGGGGGGGGGAGGGAACTACACAACCACATAATCAAGGGAGGTCACAAAGAGGTAGGGAGGGGTGGAGAGAGGTGCAGCTTGAAGAGGTGAGTCTTCAATCTGCGCTTGAAGGCGGTCAGACTTTCTGCTGTTCTGACCTCCACGGGGAGCTCATTCCACCACCGTGGGGCCAGGACAGACAGACGTTGAGACCGGGTGCTAGTATGAAGAGGGGGGGGGGGGGTACCAGTCATCCTGAGGAGGCGGAACGCAGGGATCTGGCAGGTGTGTAGGGTCTGATGAGCTGTTGGAGGTATGAAGGGGCAGATCCTCGGACTGCCTGGAAGGCGAGCACCAATGTTTTGAATTTGATGCGAGCCATCACAGGTAGCCAGTGGAGGTCAATGAGCAGGGGGTGACATGGGAGTGTCGGGGGGGGTTGAAGACCAGGCGCGCACCTGCGTTCTGGATAAGCTGAAGGGGTTTAATGGCCGATGCTGGCAGGCCAGCCAGGAGAGAGTTGCAATAGTCCAGGCGGGACAGCACCATCGCTTGGACCAAGAGCTGGGTTGAGTGGGTGATGAGGAAGGGACGGATTCTCCTGATGTTGTACAGGAAGTACCTGCACGCCCGGGTTACCACTGCGATGTTCTCGGAGACGGACAGCCTGTTGTCCATCACCACTCCGAGGTTCCGACTAGTTACTCATGCATAGCCTACAAAGCACTGTGTGTAAGTCACTCATTAAAACTTTCAAAAACTATGCCTGCCATTAAAAGTATTGATATCAAAATAAGGCCAAGTTACATCAAACAGTATTGCCTATCGTAGCTCACACTAATTAAAATAGCTCTATTCCAAGGCAATGCTACCCAATCTGTCCTAAATTATTTCAGTAGCCTACTGCATGTTTGTGGTTAAGATGAAGGCAAATAGTAGTACTAATTGTTTTAACATGTCAAATAATAACAAATGTTATTTGTTATTTGTGAACACAATTTTTGAACAAAATGTCTAATAATAATAATAATAATAATGTCTTATTATTATTATTATGCATTTTATGAATGTGTGCTTTTCATAGACCCAAAGCACTGGACGCAGACAATTGTCCAAACATAGCCTACAGTGTACTCATTTGTACACTATAAATTATCGCCATTTGACACTTTCATGTGGCACAAAATTTCAATGACCACATTCTCTTCAGTTTCACTTGACATGTATTACGTATTGTATTTTGTCTTGTTCGTGTACAGGTAGGTCAGACTTAATATGTGCTGACAATACTGGGCAGAACATCGATTTAAGCAGAAGAAGATATAGTGTAATGGTAGTGAAACTGGGCTTGTACTGTAATATAGTTTAATGGTAGTGAAACTGGGCTTGTAATGTAATATAGTGTAATGGTAGTGAAACTGGGCTTGTACTGTAATATAGTGTAATGGTAGTGAAACTGGGCTTGTACTGTAATATAGTGTAATGGTAGTGATGTAGGGAATTTAAAAAACTTTCCAGGAACACGTGAGAAATGATGACGCGTATAGATGATTCAACATATTGCAACTGAAGTGGCAATATGGTTATGACTCATCTAAGGCAATCTTATGTTGCCGGAAAGTACCCAGAACATGGGCCCGTATAACACATGCGTAGGTAAACCATATTGTACCATGTCCAGACATTGCCCAGCTATGACATATTCAAGCACAGGACAAAATTCAACATGCACATATAGACAAAACTGATAAAACATGTCCAACACCCCGTTCAAGCACAGGACAAAATTCAACATGCACATATAGACAAAACTGATAAAACATGTCCAACACCCCGTACATATTAACTATAACTATACAGGATCTGAATAAATAATCAATGTATTTAACCAAATGTATAATCAATGTATTTAACCAAATGTATATTTTAACCATATTTAACTATAAATGTATTTAACCAACTGATAATTCCATATTAAAGTTATATCAAAGATTAGTTGCAGCTGAAGCTAAAGGAAATGCAAGTAGCCACAGTTTGTATGATAAACTGTTGAAGTAAAAGCCAAAAGCCATATTGTAAACGCTAACCAGACAAATGTACTATATCTATGTTTAAGCAAGAAAGTAGAAGAATGAATAATCAATGGTATAATCATATTAGATTAGAATTAAAGAATGTAATGTATCATTCTGGTGTGGTATTATAATAATTATTAAAGTATTAAAGCTTATGTACTTGTATAATCGAACTCATGTTAAAAGATGATTCAACAATATTGCAACTAAAAGAAGCAATATGACTGACTCATCCATGGCAAACTGTATAAACAAGCCATATTGTAAACTATATGTGTGACGTATTAAAAACATATTTTTTTGGGCTAATAGAGGGGGAAATTCCACAATGGGGAGGAGTCAAGAGAGATTAAAACAATTGTGGCGAGGCCAAGTCATTTACATGTTAAAAAAAGGAAAATACTCTATGTCAGCAGAAAAAAGAGTATATAAGCCCAGTCAGAATGTCAATCGGGACTTCTCCTTGCAAGGCGAACCCGGTTTGTTGGATGCATTGACCAATAAAAGCTGATTTCTTTGAAGAAACTTGCCACTCTGATTTTTACCTGAAGACTGTTTACTGATCATTCTGAATTTGGACTTTGATTATTTTAAGGACTTAGAAATTGAACTTTGATATTCTTGTCGAAATTTCCACGACATATTTGGGGGCTCGTCCGGGATTGGGACAAGGGCTGCCAAACGCTCCTAGCTTTTGGGACTGGGCACGGAGGACTCGGACACCAGACGGCCTGGCCAGCTGAAAGGTGAGAAAATTTTTCTCATAACTAGGACTCCGTTCCCTCCTAACCCCGTCCCTGACACTGGGAGCGGCATCCTCCCATACAAAAAACCCGGGAAAACTAACACCAAAAGTAAGGTAAAGTGGCAATCTCTCCAGAGAACGCGCGCAGCGCAGAATAAAGAATATATGAATATATGCATGAGAAAAATGATAAAAACAAATGTGAAAGATATATGTTGTTGCTGTTAACCATTGTTCATTGATAAGAGAAATACCACGGAGTCTGGAAGAGCAAAACCCAAGGAGGGCGATCTACCAGCTCCGGGTAACAAATATTTTTAACATCTGTCCTCTGGAGAGTAAGTAAGGAACATTGCGAAATATGCATGCATGAGAACGCTGTGCTTAACATTGGTTTGAAATAGAACTGGAACGATGTGCTTAACATTGGTTTGAAATAGAACTGGAACGCTGTGCTTAACATTGGTTTGAAATAGAACTGGAACGCTGTGCTTAACATTGGTTTGAAATAGAACTGGCATGCTGTGCTTAACATTGGTTTGAAATAGAACTGGTACGTTGTGATTAGAAAGGTTGAAAGATAACCTGGTTGTGCCTAAAAAGGTTTGAAAGATAGATGCTTTGTGCTTGACAAAAAGGGTTGGAAAGAATAACCCAGGGTGAGTATACATAAAAGTGTTTTTGCGGCGTGACCTGTGTGAATATAATATGTGATATGAATAATATGTGTGTAATATAATAAAGTGTCAGTTCAAGTGTATGTGTTAGAATTTAAAAACAAGTGAAATAAAAGTAAAAGTACACCCGATAGAATAAAATAGATAAAAATAAAAAATCTTGGTCAAAGGGTATCAGAGATAAGTGACCAAATAATATAAAATTGGCGTAAAATCCAGTTGTGGTAATTAGGATAAAAGGGGAATAATATTCCGTGCGCAGAGGAAAAACAGTGACACGATACACACCCAGTGATCAATGTTTTCTCCTATTTTGGTGAAGAGAAGTTAATAAGTGTTTTTGAATAGTTCATCTCTGACACCCTGTGTACGGGACTGTGGGAATTTGCTGTGTTCTCTACACGACGCTGAAAGATATTGTACATCGTAATGCTGGAAAGTTAGATCTCTCACCCCAGAGTCACACACGGCTTGAGCTGAGAGATTAAAACGTCCGGTGGATTGCATACAAATATCTATAGTACTGATACTGGCAGTTCTGGGAAATTGTGTATGAGTAACAATATAACAAAATAACAAAATAACGTGAAATAGGAGAGTAAAACATATTAAAAATGTCGGACCAGGCAGACACGCCCGTAATCGAGCTAATGAAAGAAAATTTTGACAGCAGAGACGAAATCCAAAGGATTTCGGATAAATGGAGCAAGAGAACCGGAAAAACGGTAACACAATGGCCAAAGGGCGGGACATATGATAAACCAATATGCAGTCAAATGATCGGAGTGGTGGCGAACTATAAAGCTAAGGATAAAACAAAGAAACGAAAGGAAAGGAGAGAAACAGAAATGAAGATTTTAAATATGTTCATACAAAAAGGCAGAGGCCATAAAATAGAACGGAAAGTGGAGCACACACAAGGAGGGGACGAATGTGCCATACCAAACCCACCTCCTTATGCACCTAGGAGGGAGGATAACCCTAAAAAAGGGATGTACCCCATGTTCAAACAGGAGGATGAACAAGCACAGACCCATGCGACGGCCCCAGTAACAATGGCCCCAGTGATGACAGGAGCATTTAAGGTTGAAGGATATCTACAGGAAGAAGGGGCAACACCATCAGCAGACGAGATTGGGTCCATGGGAGATAAAAAAGCAAAGATAGAGAGAATGATAGACGAAAACAAAACCGAAAGGGACGCGGGAAGAGACGAATTAAATAAAAGACAGGAAGAGTTAGCCAAGATAAATGAGGAAAACAGAGCAATGGAAGAAACGTTAGAGAGGTGTGACGACGAAATAAAGAAGAGGTGTGAACAACAGAAAGAAATAGGAAAGGGAATACGGCAACACTATGAGAAATTAAGAGACTTATCAAAAGCCGTAAAAGAAAACACGAAAACTTTAAGAAAAGAATTAGCCGCGGGGTTGGCCATAGAATCGGAGGAATCCGGAGATGAACCAGAGAATGGAGCAGCCGGAGGAGGAGGGGGAGATGAGGCAGGAGGAGGCTCGTCTGGAGGTAGGTCAAAACCACCCAAGGGAGATGAAGACGTGCCTGGAGATAAGACAGAACCACCCGAGAAAGGAGAACTAAATTTGGAGGAACAACAAAAGGAAAAAGAGGAAAAAGCAAAGCAAAAGAAGAAAACTGAGAAAAAGGAAAAATGCGAAAGAGAAAAGTCAGAAGCATATAAACAGGCTGTAACACCATATGTAGTGCCTGTAAGGCCATTTACAGTGAAAGCAAAGAAGAATAAAGTAGGCAAGAGCGCCTCAATATCCGGCAAACAAAGGAAGAAAAACCTGAAAAAGAAAGCGTTAGTAAGTACAGGAGAAGACCAGGAGACAACAGGGTCAGAAAGTGATACCTCTGAGGAAATAATAGAGGAGAATAGCGAAGGAGAGGGGGAGTTTCTGGTGCATTGGGAAAAGGACAAGGTTACAAGTTATAATAAGGGACAAGGGCCTCAATACGCAACTTCACGCGTAAGGAAAGAGCCAGACAGATATACAGATGATAGGGGCCAAGACAAAAATAAACAAAAAGTCATGCCGCTAGTAGTAAAGAATGAAGAGGGACAAACCCGATACATTCCCTGGTCCACCCAAGATATGCAGAATGTAGTAAATTTGCTACCCGATCTACAAAATGGGGCTACTCACTGGATTAAGGTGCTGGAGGAGACGATGATGGGCAGGATTCTGGCGGTGGGGGACCTAAAGGCCCTCCTGGGAAAGGTTGTGGGGACAGAGACAATGATAGAAATCCTTCACCGATCAGGGTTCCACAGAGCAGAGATAACTGGGCCAGAAATTGATCTGGGACCCCTAAACGCACATAGGGTGGACATGTGGGCAGCCCTGCGAGCCATGTTTCCTACAAGGCCAGATCTGGCCATGTTGACAGGACCACCGCTGAAGGATGACGAACAGCCGGCAACGTATGTACACACGCAGTTGCGGAGGTGGACCCAGATGACGGACCGAGAGGTGCAAGAAGATGCAATAATGACTTCTCTCTTCCGCAAAGCCATAATGGAGGGAGTGCCGTCAGGAGCCAAGAGCCGCCTAGAAGAGGTGGTGGGACTGAACAACATGGAGCATAGAGAGTTTGTTGACCATGTGGTTCATGCTGTGGAGAAACAGAGAAAAGAGGGAAAAAAGCTGGAAGATCAGTCAAAAGAAATCCAAAGAAAACTACTGCAATTACAGCTGGAGGAGCTGAGGGCTAAAGACAAAAACCAAAGAGAAGCCAAAAAGACTGTCCCAGTGAAAATACAGTATATGAACAGTCCCACCAATGAAGGCGAAAACGAAGGGGAAAGTCTCCTAAACAAACTAGGGGGGGCCCTGGGAAAACCGCCGCCGGCTATGGTCTACATGAACTTCTCCAGCGAACACCCGTGTCCAGTGATGATGCAGGGAAACATGCAAGGGGGGTTTCCACAAAATGGAAACCAAATGAGGGGAGGACCAGGGAATGGAGGGCCGAGAAATCAGTGGAAGGCACCACAGGGACAGCAAGTACAGAACAGTAATATGAGGCCATTAGGGCCCCAGGCATGGCAGCAAGGACAGGGCCCGGCATGGCAACAGGGACAGGGCCCCACGGGGCAACAGAGACAGGGTCCAATTACATGTTATGGATGTGGACAGATAGGACATATGAAAAGACAGTGCCCAAACAGAATAAATCAGGGACAGGCAGCCCAGGGAGGTTGGGTACAGTATCAGCCACAAAATACACAGGGATTCCCTCCAGCAGGATCCATGGCACAGGCCAGTGGACCAGTGAACTACCAAGGTGCTCAATAGGGATGCCCTGAGAACCAGGACAGGGTAGGCCAGCATGTGATGATAACAAATGGATCAGAACAAGAACCAATGATAAACGTAGAAGTAGAAGGAAGAATAGTTCCTATGATGATAGACACTGGAGCAACATGCACATGCATCCGTAAGGAATATGCCTCACACCTGCCATTATCGGGTCAATACATACAAACAGTAGGGTTCTCAGGGAAGACAATGTCGAACCCGACCACCAAACCAGTGTCAATAAAAATAGGTAAGAAGGAAACGAAATTGGAAATAGTAATATGTAAGAACTCTCCGGTAAATCTCCTAGGGAGAGACGCAATTTTGGCTTTAGGATTAAAGTTGAATTGTAGGGAAGATGGAATCGACCTACTAGGGGTGTACCAAGTGAAACCATTAGAATCAAAAATGATAAATGTGTACTGGCTCGGAGACATAGAAACACAAGTAAAGGACCAAGTATGGAATACTTGGGGTAAATATATTAATGCACAAATCCCACAAGCAGCCGAGCCTGAATTCGATCTACACTGTACAATGTGGGTAGACCCCACACAGGACCCTGTCCTAGGTAAAATATGGGACAAAGAGATAGAAAAGATGGAGAGACAATATATGCCTAGTTCAGCTCTCTTAATAGGGTCAGAAGGCGCTGCGTTAAACATAGAACGAACTCCGTGGATAAACCAGTGGTATCAGGTAGAAAATGCTGATCCCCACATCACACTGAAGGTTAACCCAGGATACCAGGCTAAGGATTTAGGACCAATGATGAAAAGAGCAAAGGAGCTCCAGTTTGGCCCCACGGAGAACCCGTTAATCTGGTGGTCAGAAGACAAAACAATGACCAAAATAATGATAACTGCACAAATGTTTGGAAAATTACAGAAGATAACATTGCCAAAAGAAGGAGACGCCCCACTCGCACCAAATGACTTGGAAAAAGAGGAAGCTCTGAATAGTTTACCAAACCGATTATGGTCACAACATGACACGGATGTAGGGAGAGTACTATCTGCTAACCCAGTAGAGATAACCCTAAAACCAGGCTGCCACGGACCAAGGAGGCAGCAGTATCCACTAAAGAGAGAAGCGATAGACGGTATTAGAGGGACGATAGAAGGCCTAACAAAAGCAGGAGTGCTCAGACCAACGCGAAGTCCTTATAATACACCTCTGCTACCAGTACGAAAAGCAGACGGGAAAAAATGGAGACTTGTACACGATCTAAGGGCGGTAAATGAAGTAGTAGAGGATAGGGAGGCAGAAGTACCTAATCCACATACATTATTGACAAATGTTCCAAACACGGCGAAGTGGTTTACCGTAATAGATCTGTGCTCAGCTTTCTTTAGTGTCCCATTGTCGCAACAAAGTCAAGACCTGTTCGCATTTACTTTTGAAAACCGACAATATACGTATACCCGGATGCCTCAAGGGTTTAAACACTCTCCGCACGTATTTAACCAAGTGTTAAAAGATGACCTCCAAGGTTTAGATCTCCAAAGTGTAATATTACAGTATGTAGACGACCTGCTGGTGTGTGCAGAAACAAAGGAAGACTGTATCAGAGACAGTCTAAGGTTGCTAGAGAGATTAGCAATAGGGGGACACAAAGTGTCCCGGAAAAAACTTCAGTTCTGTAATGAGGAGGTGGAATACCTAGGGAGGTTAATTTCGGCAGAAGGTAAAAGAATGTCTAACAAACAACTAGAAACCATCATGCAAGTTCCACGACCTAAGACAGTTGGCCAAATGATGACATTTTTGGGAATGACGGGATTTAGCATGGAATGGGTGGAGGGGTACTCTGAGAAAACACGACCGTTAAGAACAATAATGAAAGAAGCCGGTCAGGAAAATATGACCGACAAACTGAAATGGAATGTAGACGCGGAAAAAGCGTTCGAAAACATTAAAAGGGAATTAATGCAAGCTCCTGCATTAGCCGCGCCAAATTATGAGAAACCGTTCGACTTATATGTAACTACCCGAGCAGGGTACATGACAGCCATGCTAATGCAAAATACAAGTGAAGGTAGGAAGAAACATGCATTGGCATATTACAGTGGAAAGTTAGACGAAGTAGCATCTGGATATCCGCCTTGCTACCAGGATTTAGCAGGTATCTGGGAAGCCTACCAAAAAGCAGTATCGATTACTATGGGATACCCAATACGAGTGTATACCCATCATAAAATAATTGAGATGTTAGACCAAGCCAAATTTGTACTAACCCCTGCAAGAATACATAACTACCAAATGCTGTTGGTATACCCGGACATCACACTTGTCAAATGCGATACAGTAAACCCGGCGGGATACATTCCTCTACCCTTCGATGGAACCCCACATGAGTGTGTTCCAGAAAGTAAAAATTTCATGAAATTAAGGGAGGATCTGAAAGCAGAACCATTAGAAGGGGAAGAAAAAAGAATATTGTTCGTAGACGGTTCTAGCTACTTAGACCACGTGGGGATCCACGCAGGGTATGCAGTAGTAGAGAAGAAGGGTGAAGCATGGGAAACTCTAGAGGCAGAGAGATGTACACAACCATGCTCAGCACAGCTAGCAGAGTTGAAGGCTCTGACTAGGGCCTGTGAGCTAATGACAGATGAAGAAGCAGACATATATACAGATTCGGCATACGCCCATGGTGTTTGCCATTACTTTGGAGCAATCTGGAAGACAAGAGGTTTCCGGAAAACAGATGGGTCAGATATACAACATAAAGATCAAATCTTGAAACTAATAATAGCCATGTTGAAACCTAGTAAGTTGGCAATTATTAAGTGCCAGGCTCACAGGAAAGGAAACAACTTTGTCATTGCAGGAAACAACAGAGCAGATGAAATGGCCAAACAGGCCTCTGGAAGCAGGACTGCTCACATAGCGCCGCTCATAGGTGTAGAGGAGCCAAGGGGGGTAACGTTACACTCACAACCAACATTAGACGATGTGAAAGAAATGCAAAACGAGGCATTGGCAGAAGAAAAGGCAGAATGGCAAAAGAGAGGGGCTAAACAGGGAGGGGATGGATTGTGGAGGAATGCGGAAGGCTTCCTTCTGGCACCATTACCCCTACTAACATTATTGATCAGTGAGGCACATGGGCATGATCACTGTGCACGAGCACAGGTAATGCGGAATATAAAGAAACAAGGATTCTGGTCACCTTATCTGCAAAGTCGAGTAGACTATCAACTCGGATTATGCCAAATATGTGCGAAAAATAATATCAGACAACCTTTGACTGCACCAATAGGGCACATACCGATGCCAGAAGGACCGTTCAAACACCTAATGATGGACTATGTGGACATGCTGCACAAAGTAAAGGGTAAAAGGTACATGCTGGTAATAATAGATCGCTTCAGCCGATGGGTCGAAGCATTGCCATCGAGAGATCTAGGGGCAGGAACAGTGATAAAATTCCTGGTAAATGAGATCATACCCAGGTTCGGCATACCGACAACCATAAGTTCTGACAATGGACCAGCCTTTATATCGCGCGTGGTGACAGAGGTCATGCAAGCCTTGAGAATAAAACAGCGCTTTGGTTGTGTGTATCATCCACAATCACAGGGGATGGTGGAGAGAGTAAATGGTATACTCAAATCAAAAATAAGCAAGATTGGTCACGGTACCAATCTAAACTGGATAGACGCACTTCCATTGGCATTAATGGAATACAGAAGTCAAGAAAGCAGAATAACACACCTTACTCCTCATGAAATGATGACAGGAAGAAGAATGCCAGTCCCTCGCATGACAGACCCCACTCAGGGCCCATCCCTGGAGGGGTTAGACTTGGGACTTAAACTGTATATGCAGCAACTCTCTATCATCCACAGAATTATCTTTGAGCAGGAGCAGAATCGGCAACCAGAGACAGCAGCTGCGGACCAGGCTGTGAAGGCCGGTGACTTGGTGTACATAAGACGATTCCGACGAAGGTGGAACGAAGAACGCCGAGAAGGACCTTTTCGAGTGACACGAACATCCCCCACAGCACTCCAAGTCGAAGGTAGTCTTTTTTGGTACCATTTAAATCATTGTACACGGGCTATAGACAGGGAACTAGAAGAGGCAGAGGATGTTGCAGAAGAGGCGGGAGATGACCCAGAGGCGGGGCCCAGTGGGGGGCCCAGTGGCGTTGGTCCTCACCGCATTGATCCTCCTGACCAGCCTGAGGGAGACGCAAGCGTTCTTCTCCCTACCGAACGGTCTGGGGAGCCTGGACCTGCACCTCCTCAAGCCGATATGGAACGCATGGCAGAACATGGTGCAGGAACTGATGGCAGGGAACGAGACATTGTGGGAGCTGATGGCAGGGAACAAGACATTATGGGAGGGGAACACTCAGATGAGCATGCTCCCGACCTTTCTCAAGAATTACAGTATCTCATCGACGGAACGGGCCTTAGCACTATTGATATCTCACATATATCAACAGACGAATGATACAACTCCATGGGGAAATAACATAACTCAGTTAGTCATAACAGTAAAAGAACAAGTAGAAGAAATCAGGAAAATGCAAGTTGAAGAAGAGCATGAACAGGACGAGAATGACTATTATGAAAATGAAAAAATCGATCTATATGTGATAAAAAGATTAGCTCCAACAAACTCCCCACAGAATTACAAAAAAGGGAAAAAGGCAGGTTATGAACCTAACAGCTGGTGCGTTGCCTTTGGCATCGTCTGTATGATAACTTCCCTTGCTGGAATAGCACCAGCAGGCATGATAGTAGCATGGAAATATGGAAACGCAAAAAACCAATCTGTAGAAATAACCCTATACACATTTTTGTCAGTAATGGCCTTATTACTAACCGGTATTGCACTCTTAGTGTATGGACTTGGGACTAACCCTCCCCAAGAACAAAAAATAAGTCGTTATAGGAGGAGCATAAACATTAAAGAAGCAAGCACCCCTCTGTGGGTGCAAACACAGTCCAATAGGTGGTGGAAATGGGCGAATTACACAGCTAGGAAACATACTTCCGAAACATGCATGGTATGTGCAGAAGCAGAACCGCTCCTCACAATCAGCCCAAACCCTAACAATTACTTACAATGTGCGGGACTAACAGAAATAATATGTCCCATTCAGTGCATCGAACGAATGGGAACTACACAGCGAAATATCACCCGTGAAGAGCAGTGCGCAAAATATAATCTAAAGAGAAGTTACAACAACCCGCACATAAACACTAAAAAGTTACTATTAACTGAAGGAACATATGAATGCTACCATGTAAAATACGGGAAAACTCCCCTAGGAGACTTCCCAGGAAGGTGTGCTCTCACATGGATATGTGACGGCTCAGATAGTTCGAAAACCCCTGAACTCAATGTTACTTGCGAAATTAACACAAATAGCACGGTGGTCCCAGAGTGCCAAAATATTATCCATGCAACTGAGAGGGTAGCAGACATGTTCTGGATGTGCGGTACAGGGGTCTTTAATAAATTACCGCCATATTGGTCAGGCACTTGTGCGCGAGTACTGCTCTCACACCCTGTCGCAGTGGGATTTCAATCCAATACAACACCAACCAGTCGCAGAAAGCGGGCCTGGGAAGACCCGGAAGTACAGTTAGATCTAATAGGACAACCCCGAGGCATCCCAAATGAATTCAAAGCTAGAAATGAAATTCTGGCTGGGTTTGAATCTATCATACCCTGGATAACGGTGAATAAAAATGTAGAGTGGATCAATTATATCTACTACAATCAACAACGGTTCATTAATCACACTGATGAGGCACTAACTGCGTTAGGTGAAGAATTATACGCAAATAGTAAGATGACGCGTCAGAATCGCTGGGTATTAGATTGGCTGTTGGCAGCAAAGGGGGGAGTATGTGTCATGATGGGAACAGACTGTTGCACTGTTATTCCGGATAACACATCTCCAGAAGGAGTTTTTACTCAGGCAATGAAGGAAGTCAAAAAAGTCCGCGCTGAGATAACGGCGAATGCAGGATATGGTCACCAAGTAGGAGATTGGATGGAACAGATGATGGGACGCTGGGGGAGTTGGCTGGCCAAAGCGGGACTGATAGTGGGAGTGACATTGGTGTTAGTGATGTTGTTGTTCTCCTGCTTTCTCCCGCTCTTGAAGTCTTCTCTACAAAAAGCTATAGGGATCCATCTGGTGACCTACAAACAGACTACGCAGATTACCCAGGTGCGGGAGGATCGACCCAGGTCGGATACCCAGGTGCGGGCCGATCGACCCAGGTTGGAACGGAGAGACACTCCTATCTACAAGACGCCCAACCCTCCGGTGCCGCTGGTGCCAACCAGGGTGGCGTACGAGAACAACTGGGTGGCCCTCCGCCAGCTTATCCAGGAAAAGCATCCCGACCTGAACCAACAAGAAGACCAGCAAACGAGCAGACAAAGAGAAGAAGACCTGGATACACTAGACGTATACGAATCAACTGTTTAAACAGACAGACACCATATCTACATTCCAGTACCTGACCACATACTTACACACCACTTCTCTATACAGAACGCACCACTAGTCGAATGTGGCTCCACTCATTAGCGTGTTCGGCGAACATAGTCACTGGAGACATTTATCAAGTAACGGAGTCACATAGTGAAATCACGGCAGAAGAAAACAATTTTATATATACAGTATTGTTTGCTGCTAATCCTGGTGAGCATAAATTTGTACTTGTAGATCTTGAAAATAGTCATACATGGGGATTCTTCTCTATGCAACGAAGAGAGTGGGAAGGGGAGAGATACGCACTTAAGTCAATTCTTCCCCCTGGAGCATACATAACTCTTCCCCAAGGAGCACCTGCTCCCTTCCACTGATTGATTGCACATATTTACACACCACAACCCTAATTAAATGCAGCTCCACTCATTGTTGTGTTTGATGCACCCATGGACAGTTTATGCAGTAATAGAAACACATAGCGAAATAACGGCTGAGAACAACGATTTCGTATATTCAATATTATATAACGCTAATCCTGATGGGGATGAATTCCTAGTTCAGGAATACGAATCCCTGGGTAGCTTCGGTTTCTGGTGCTGCGAGCAGGTTGAGTGGGAAGAAAAAAAAGACGAACTTAAGGCAACCCTACTTCCCTTGGGAACATACGTAACTCTTCCCCCAGGAACACCTGCTCCTGGCACACCGTTTCCTCCAGAATAACAAACCTGAATGTTGCTCCACTTATTGTCATGTTCAGTTCACCCCGTGACTAAAGAGATCTGTCGAGTAACGGAATCAAATAGTGAAGTATCGGAAGACGAGGCTGCCTTACTAGCCACATTGTGGGCTGAACACACTGTGGGGATAACATATATAATCGAAGATATAGAATTCTGCTGCATGACACAAATTGAGTGGGAAACTGAAAGAGATCTATTCATATCAAACCTTCCCCCAGGGGCGTATATAATTGAATTAGATTAAGATGGCCTACTCATATGGAGAGGCATCATGTACCGCATGGGACACAGAGGCACCAGTAGACTACTTTATTGCCGAATCAGATGTGTATGGTTGCGTATTTGGCAGTAGGGGATGTGCGGGGATACACAGGAACGTCCATGGCCAAGGCCACACGCGACGCTGCCTGGCGACCCGTATAAACCATGCTAGACAGAAAGTAGAGGCACTAATGCCCTTCAAAGCCACTTGGGTCATGGCAGGGCTGCATCTCTTACCATACTTTGACCGCCAAAGCGATACACAACCTTTTATGATGGAAAGGAGACATGTCAGATTACCCTGGGAGCAGGTGACACTTGAGCCGACCTTACGTCCCATGCTCGATGTACTCATAATCAAATTTGCATGTGAGACAGAGATTCACATTCAGAAACACCAAGGAGAACCCAAGTCCGTTTTTATCACATCTGCAACTGAAACACTCTTTACAATGATAGAAGGGAAGAATGTTGTGTGGACGAACAACACACCCGCTTATGAAATATACGCGGCACTAACCAGACGGTCAAACATACCCACTATTCCGTCCCAAACGCACGTCCGACCAGCAGACACACCTTCCCCCGTACAAACACAAGCCACTGCAGCCCCAGACAGACCACCCAGAAGCCGTTCTCGCAAACTAATGCGCCCACGACCAAGACCCCTACAACCAACCCCTACACCTAAGCCACGTCAGCTGTATAGCCTCTTGACGGTGGGATCACCACCGTCCCCCAGCTATTCTCCCACCATACCCATACAACCTATACCATCACCACCATGCATTTTGGAGACCCGGTGGGACACACCTTCCCCACCCTTGCTAACTAGAAACAACGGTCACACTCAAAGGCCTATCCTTTCCCCCATATGCATAATGGGAGTTCGGGATCATTCTGACCCCGAAAGGGGGGAAATGTAGGGAATTTAAAAAACTTTCCAGGAACACGTGAGAAATGATGACGCGTATAGATGATTCAACATATTGCAACTGAAGCGGCAATATGGTTGTGACTCATCTAAGGCAATCTTATGTTGCCGGAAAGTACCCAGAACATGGGCCCGTATAACACATGCGTAGACAAGCCATATTGTACCATGTCCAGACATTGCCCAGCTATGGCATATTCAAGCACAGGACAAAATTCAACATGCACATATAGACAAAACTGATAAAACATGTCCAACACCCCGTACATATTAACTAAAATTCAACATGCACATATAGACAAAAAACTGAAAAAACAGTCAACACCCCCCCGTACATATTAACTATAACTATACAGGATCTGAATAAATAATCAATGTATTTAACCAAATGTATAATCAATGTATTTAACCAAATGTATAACTATAAATGTATTTAACCAACTGGTAATTCCATATTAAAGTTATATCAAAGATTAGTTGCAGCTGAAGCTAAAGGAAATGCAAGTAGCCACAGTTTGTATGATAAACTGTTGAAGTAAAAGCCAAAAGCCATATTGTAAACGCTAACCAGACAAATGTACTATATCTATGTTTAAGCAAGAAAGTAGAAGAATGAATAATCAATGGTATAATAATATTAGATTAGAATTAAAGAATGTAATGTATCATTCTGGTGTGGTATTATAATAATTATTAAAGTATTAAAGCTTATGTACTTGTATAATCGAACTCATGTTAAAAGATGATTCAACAATATTGCAACTGAAAGAAGCAATATGACTGACTCATCCATGGCAAACTGTATAAACAAGCCATATTGTAAACTATATGTGTGACGTATTAAAAACATATTTTTTTGGGCTAATAGAGGGGGAAATTCCACAATGGGGAGGAGTCAAGAGAGATTAAAACGATTGTGGCGAGGCCAAGTCATTTACATGTTAAAAAAAGGAAAATACCCTATGTCAGCAGAAAAAAGAGTATATAAGCCCAGTCAGAATGTCAATCGGTACTTCTCCTTGCAAGGCGAACCCGGTTTGTTGGATGCATTGACCAATAAAAGCTGATTTCTTTGAAGAAACTTGCCACTCTGATTTTTACCTGAAGACTGTTTACTGATCACTCTGAATTTGGACTTTGATTATTTTAAGAACTTAGAAATTGAACTTTGATATTCTTGTCGAAATTTCCACGACAGTGAAACTGGGCTTGTACTGTAATATAGTTTAATGGTAGTGAAACTGGGCTTGTAATGTAATATAGTGTAATGGTAGTGAAACTGGGCTTGTACTGTAATATAGTGTAATGGTAGTGAAACTGGGCTTGTACTGTAATATAGTGTAATGGTAGTGAAACTGTGCTTGTAATGTAATATAGTGTAACGGTAGTGAAACTGGGCTTGTAATGTAATATAGTGTAATGGTAGTGAAACTGGGCTTGTACTGTAATATAGTGTAATGGTAGTGAAACTGGGCTTGTACTGTAATATAGTTTAATGGTAGTGAAACTGGGCTTGTAATGTAATATAGTGTAATGGTAGTGAAACTGGGCTTGTACTGTAATATAGTGTAATGGTAGTGAAACTGGGCTTGTAATGTAATATAGTGTAATGGTAGTGAAACTGGGCTTGTAATGTAATATAGTGTAATGGTAGTGAAACTGGGCTTGTACTGTAATATAGTTTAATGGTAGTGAAACTGGGCTTGTATTGTAATATAGTGTAATGGTAGTGAAACTGGGCTTGTACTGTAATATAGTGTAATGGTAGTGAAACTGGGCTTGTACTGTAATATAGTGTAATGGTAGTGAAACTGGGCTTGTAATGTAATATAGTGTAATGGTAGTGAAACTGGGCTTGTAATGTAATATAGTTTAATGGTAGTGAAACTGGGCTTGTATTGTAATATAGTGTAATGGTAGTGAAACTGGGCTTGTACTGTAATATAGTGTAATGGTAGTGAAACTGGGTGTGGCAAGATCGAGTGCCACCGCTCGGGAAGAAGGGGAGACCACACCGTAATTGCACCAAACCCGCTTGGGTATATTTATTTTCGTTTAACTTTTTCTCTTTTTCGGCTCTGGCTTCTCGACGTGATTCCTCCTTCGTCTCCAGCCAGCCCCGTTTGTCCGCCCGTCTCTCCCTTTTCAAGCCCCGGCTCACTGTCATAGCAATCAGAAACAATTAAACCATTATTCAATTATGTTTCACCCTGATGCTGATTACCTTATGACAGCTGTGGCTCAGGGTCCGAGAGCCGCTCGGTTCACTCTCTCTCTCTGCACGCAGAGGCTAACCACGCCCACCCTGCCACATACCTCCACCGCCCGACTTAGGCCGGGGAGCTATCCGGCCGATAATCAACCTCCCCCCCACCCCCTCCTTGGCGAGAGAGGAAGTCCGCCACCACCATCTGCGGCCCCGGCCTATGGATCACCTTAAAATTAAACGGCTGTAATGCCAGATACCAACGGGTGATCCGCGCGTTGGCATCTTTCATGCGGTGGAGCCACTGGAGGGGGGCGTGGTCCGACCAGAGGGTGAATGAGCGCCCCAGCAGGTAATACCGGAGGGACCCGACCGCCCACCGGATGGCGAGGCATTCTTTTTCTATGGTGCTGTACCTCGCCTCCCGCTGTGACAGCTTGCGGCTTATGTACAGCACTGGGCGATCGACTCCCTCCACCTGCTGGGTCAACACGGCCCCCAGCCCTCTGTCCGACGCGTCTGTCTGCAGAGTGAATGGGAGAGAAAAGTTAGGTGTGAACAACAGCGGCTCCCCACAAAGGGCTTCTTTCACTCGCTCAAACGCCCTCTGGCACGGCTCCGTCCACTGGACCGGCTCTGAGGCACCTTTCCGAGTTAAATCAGTCAAGGGGCTGGTCAGCTCCGAAAACGCAGGAATAAACCTCCTATAGTAACCGGCCAACCCCAAGAACCTCCTCACCTCTTTTTTTGTCTTGGGCCGGGGACAGGTCGCAATCGCCGCGGTTTTGTCCACTAGAGGCCGCACTTGTCCACTTCCCAAGTGGTACCCCAAATACCGTACCTCTGCTCTGCCAATTGCACACTTCCTCGGGTTAGCCGTGAGCCCCGCCCGCCTCAGAGACTCGAGCACCGCCCCCACATGTCGCACATGCTGCGCCCAGTTCTCACTGTGGATGATAACATCATCAATATAGGCTGCAGCATATGTAACATGCGGACGCAGTACCCGATCCATAAGGCGCTGAAACGTGGCTGGAGCCCCGAATAGCCCGAACGGAAGTGTACGAAATTGGTACAAACCGTCCGGAGCAGAGAAAGCCGATTTTTCCTTAGACTCTGGCGACAAGGGAATCTGCCAGTAGCCCTTGGTCAAATCCAGTGTCGAGAAAAAACGAGCCGTGCCCAGCCGATCCAAGAGTTCATCGACCCTAGGCATAGGATAGGCATCAAACTGTGAAACCTCATTCACCTTTCTGTAATCCACACAGAACCGGATAGACCCATCTGGTTTACCTACCAGGACAATGGGGCTACTCCAGGCACTGTGTGATTCCTCTATTACGCCCATCTCCAGCATGGCCTTTATTTCTGCCTGCACCAATTTTTTTTTGTGTTCTGGCAGCCGATAAGGACGGGAACGTACCGTCACTCCTGGGGGGGTTTCAATATGGTGGTGTATGAGATTCGTGCGTCCGGGTAGGGGAGAAAACACATCCGCAAACTGCTTTTGCAATAGAGCAAGGTCTGCCTGCTGGTTTGGCGAGAGATGGCTATCAGAAAGGGGCGGGGTCTGATTGGGTGAATTTGGTACCTCCGGCCCCAGCTCATCTTTCTCCTTATCTACCGTCACCAGCGAGACAGCCACCACCTCTTTCCAGGCTTTTAACCTCTTTGTGCAGAAGCCAAATTGGGCCAATTTTCGCCTGTTTTGCACTGTTCTGTTTAAACCTTTATAACTACAGTTGTGCTCACCACACACACTTGTTTAATGGCTTAAATTGGAGAAGACCCCTGTACCTTTGTGTGTCTTAGATTAAAATAATAAAATTTCATAATCTTCATATAGATTATGGGCTGTAAATGCACAAACTCTTTGCAAAAAAAACAAAAACGAGGTTGTCATTCTTAGTTTACAGTACACTTCTGAAAGGAAAAGATGTAAAACAGGTCATATTTTACTGTCCTGGTGCACACACCACTTGTCAACATGTGTACAGAATTTTAGGGGGATATGTCAATCTGCTCAGGTTCCATAAGCTAATTTGTAAACAGTGTATCCTGGTGTCCCTTAGGGTGTCCAAATCTATCCAAATGGATAAAATGTGCATCACAGTAAATCAAGAGATAATCAGCTTTTTTCAACAGATAAAGTATTCTTACTCATAAAACACATGTTTGTATCAACTAAATGAGGAAATTTTCATTTTTTTCCAAATAATTTGGGTTTTGATATATAGGGGTCCAAAAACCTCTCCGAAAATGAATACAATGCTTTTTTTGTCCATATGAAGCATTTTATTATGTTCTTTGAGGTAGTAGGATCATTACAATCACTTCACATTCAGAGGGTGATACATTTATTAGCTCCAGTTCAGTTTATGGTTCCAGAAATGTATTTCTTTCCCCTGGTACACACTGAAGTCACTGATGTGTAGCCCGTCTTGCTGTCAGCCAGGACAAATAACTTGAAGCCCCACTTTGTTGGCTTGTCCTTCAAGTATTGTTTCATCCCATGCCAAGCTTTTGAGGCTACCATGCGTTCATCAATGGCCAGGTTCCGATGAGGGTGGTAGTAAGCCCTGCATGCAATCAGGATCTGGTCATGCAAAGGCTTCAGGCGAAACAGGCCATAATAACCTGCTTGGCCTTTCAGCTGGTCATTGATGGCATCTGCTGTTGTGTCGCTCATGTGGAGGAATGCACAAATGGCCTCATACCTGTAGCCCGGCATCACACTGCAGGGAAAGGGGTGCTTGTGAAGCCGGTCCTTCCTCCATAGGTCACGGGCAGCAGATGTCTTGACAAGACCCAGGTACAGGACGATGGACAGATATTTTTGCATGTCCTCAGCATCCACATCAGACCATGGTGTATGCAGTCCCTGAGCATGTTTACGGGCTGCGTTGCCATTTGTGTTGTCACAGAGGAGCTTGAGGACATGTGTGCTGAAGAACAGCCGAAAGAGATCCAGGGGGCTGTAGGCTAGGGATCTGCGTGTTTAGTCGACTAGTCGATTAAACGTTGCTACCCTCGCTAGTCGGCACCAGAAATACTAGTCGGTTAAACTTATTATTTTATTAATGTACACATTTAAATTACACATTGACAAAATTTGCACTGAAATTTCATGTTTTCCTGGTCAAATGTTGCTTTATAAAAAAACGAGCATCCGATACTAATGTTAACGCCGGATTACATTTATTTATTTTTTTAACTAAGGAAAAAAACTGAACACATTAGCCTGTTTGCCCTGAAAGTTAAACCAGCGAGGTGGAAAGAGTAAGTAGGCCTACCGCGTTGTTGAATAGCCCAATAAAACTAATCTAATGTCACGTCGATCAGAATGTGATTAACGGTTTCAAATGGCTCTTATAATATACACAATATTTTTCCGGACAATGTTTAACCTTATAGATTAAATTGTGCTCAATTTTGACTGTTTTCTGAGTGTTTTCTTACTTTTAGATTAGTCGACTAGTCTAAATTTAAACTTCCGTTTCAACGTCAGGGAAATTAGTCGTTAGGAACATCCCTACTGTAGGCCTGCTGAAGGTCTAGCTGCACTCCTGGGGTCCTCTGGGGGCAGAAGGGGAACTGATGAGGCTCTTCATCCTCATCCGCCATGTCGTGCCATCCGTCCTCAGACTCGGGCTCCTCGCGGTGAGCAGGTACAGCAGGGCCTCCTTGACCTCGTGACCAGAGTCCTGCAGGGATCAGGAGCAGATTTCTGCCCTGAATTATTTAAAAGAAAGCAAAATAAAAAAAGTGCACAATAAGAGCCACATAGTGTACTATGTTGTGAAATCAAAAATAAAAATGCTAGGCTTTTCCAAAAAAATACAATAAATGCTACATTTGACATGGACTGCAATTCAGATTTACCCTAAATTAAGTTAGTTTACTTTATTTCGGTCATTAACATTTTCTTTACAAAGAGGTGTGTAGAAAGATATAATTCAATAATAATAAGTCATTTGACTGAAAAAGTGTACCTACCCTTCTTACAATAACAAGTCTGTTCAGTAGAATCTCATGATCTATTGTATCAAAAGCTGCACTTAGGTCAAGAATTACAAGAACAGACACAGAGTTTTGGTCGGCTGATAACAGTAAATCGTTAATAACTTTAGCGTGCCCTTTCAGTGCTATGGTAGGGTCTAAATTCTGACTGGAATAATTCATGGATATGACTTATGCTACCATTTAGCCACAAGAAATTAGATAATACATGCTATATTTTACATGACTACTGTGACTAAAATTCAACCGATGCACAAATAAAGTTATTTTTAAGTTAATACAGTTAATACTTACATGTCAACAGCCACATACATCTTCGACAACAGAGTCTAGCTTTCAGCCTCAGATCCACTTTCACTCCATCCCTCCGACGAACTAAAAACTAAAAAACGAACGAAAAATCTCCTCCACTACATCCGACAGGGGCATGTATTTTTTCGCCATCATATATATATATATACGCATCCTAAGCTTTCTGAAATGGTGTCATTGCCATACGCAGATTTAACTAGCCGATCGCTATCCACGCGTAACACGGCTTCGTTGCAGACACCCGGAAGCCATTTTAGATCACAATTCAGCCTGCTTTATGCGCGCACAGTGCGTATATATATATATAATTTATGTAAAAATACAAGTTTGAATTAAAAAAATAAACATTTACTCGAATCTCAATGTAATAACCAACGAACCGTGCGCGCAGAGATCCAGCTGGATTGTGATCTAAAATGGCTTCCGGGTGTCTGGAACAATGGGCTGTGTGTTACGCGTCGTTAGCGATCGGCTAGTTAAATACGCGTATGGGAATGCGATACCGTTTTAGAAAGCTTAGAATGTACTCTATTGGACGAAATAAGTGTCAATCGAAATGAAGTTTGCGTGACGGATATACCTCTGAATCTTTGCAATGCGATCATTTACGCGCGGCCATTTTAGAGCATGGACACATGTTGAGAAAAGGATGCAATATTAAAAACGGGTCAACCAAGACAAAAAATAACCTCAGATTCTTGCAGGGGACATCTTAATCTTTATAACCAAAGGCAAGGTTACGAGTTTATTTCATATTTTACCGGAGCTTTTTATCGCAAAAGAAAGTTATGTGGTGACAAGGAAACATCACTCGTTTTTTTTTCCTGTGGAGTGAGTAGGCATGTTGACAGTTTTACTTGTATGTATTCAGAATCTTGGAAGGTGTTTCTTGCTGCTGTGATAGTAAACGATTTTTTGGTGATGAAATAAAAACTTTAATTAACTTGCAAATGTGTTTAAATGTCTGCTATCTTACATGTGGTCGGGTCCATTGTAGATGTAGTAGTAGCTACAGTGTAGCAGCATAGCATGCTACGTTCATGAATTACAAGCTAATGGTGGCAGCTAGAAACGTGATATTTCGCACGCTGATAGGATATTAAGTACTGATTATGATCATATGCGATTATGGTGATAAATATGGTAATATCCATATTTTCGTAACTAGCATATAACTAGCGACGTATTTATGACGTGTCATAAAAAAGTAGAAGACGCGTGCGTCTCTGCCACTAGGGGCCAGCACTAACAGGTTAATAGATTTAGATGGTAGATTTGTTTAGCTCCTTCTCTATCCGACCGCACCACCTCGTAGTCTACCTCCCCTATTCGCCGTGTGACCACAAAGGGCCCTTGCCACTTGGCGAGTAATTTTGTGCTGGAGGTTGGAAGTAATACGAGCACTTTATCTCCCGGTGAGAATTGTCTGAGTTTTGTCCCTTTATTATAGTGCGCTTGCTGCCGTTCCTGGGCCTTGAGCAAATTCTCCCGTGATACCTTACCCAGTGTATGGAGTTTTGCTCGCAGGTCCATGACGTATTGTATTTCATTTTTACTGGGGCTTGGACCTTCCTCCCAGTTTTCTTTAACTAGGTCCAAAACTCCCCTTGGTTTTCTACCGAACATTAATTCAAAGGGAGAAAATCCCGTGGAGGCCTGGGGAACCTCCCGCACTGCAAATAATAAAGGGACGAACCATTTATCCCAATTTCGGCTATCATCGTGAACGAACTTCCGAATCATCGACTTCAAAGTCCTATTAAATCGCTCAACGAGCCCATCCGTTTGGGGGTGGTATACGCTGGTTTTAATAGACTGAATGCCCAATAACGCGTACAGTTCGTTTAGTGTCCGTGACATGAATGATGTGCCCTGGTCCGTCAGAATCTCTTTCGGGATTCCGACGCGGGAGATTATTTGAAACAGTGCCTGCGCAACACTCTTAGCTGAGATATTGCGCAATGGAACTGCTTCGGGATACCGGGTCGCATAATCCACCAGAACTAGTACGAATCGGTATCCCTGAGTGCTCCGTTCAAATGGCCCGATGAGGTCCATAGCCACTCTATCAAACGGGACCTCTATTAATGGAAGTGGCTGCAACGGCGCTTTTGGGGTGGCCGGGGAATTCACTAATTGACATTCCGGGCAGGCCGCACACCACCGACGTACGTCTGCCCAGATGCCCGGCCAATAAAATCGGGCCATTATACGGTTGAGTGTTTTGTCATATCCCAAGTGTCCCGCCATGGGGTTATAATGAGCCGCCTGGAAAACCATTTCCCGGCGGCTCTTAGGTACCAACAACTGGGTATTTTCTTCTCCTGTTTGAGCGTCCCGACACACTCGAT
This sequence comes from Ilyophis sp. 1 JC-2022, assembly GCA_022702515.1. NCBI lineage: Eukaryota > Metazoa > Chordata > Actinopteri > Anguilliformes > Synaphobranchidae > Ilyophis > Ilyophis sp. 1 JC-2022. The sequence goes on along the minus strand of CM040397.1, from coordinate 77,702,797 downwards.
ATAGCCTATCTCTAATAACAGAGAAATACGGGTGAGAGAGAGCTGTCTCCGGACGCACTTGCTGACCATCAATGCGCATTACTTGTTCGTAAGCAAACCGCAAGGTGTCATCCCGAGACTGTTCGAGTGGGAAATCCTCCGTGGGTTGAAAAATCGGAACCAGGGGAGTCTCCCCTCGAGGCTCCCCCGGATCCGCCCCCCCCTCGACCGTGTCGGTTGACCCTGCGTCATCGCCGTCAACAGCACCCACCTCCCCGAGCCCTACCTGTCGGGATCGCACCTCCCACAGTTTCCCTGACACTTTACTAAACCCCGCCCAATCAATGCCCAAAATCAGGGGGTGCGACAGCCGGGAGCTAACCGCAGCTTTGATAATATAAATTTTTCGTTGAAAATAAATTTTTACCGGCACTACCGGATATTTGTGCACATCACCATGCACGCACTTAATCGATACCCAAGGTGCCTTCACCAATGCCTCTGGCCGAACCAGGCTTTGCCGAATCATGGACTGCATCGCCCCTGAGTCCAACAACGCCCGGTGTTCACTCCCTTGCACCCTTACCGGGATGCAGTACGCTCCCTCTGGATCGTGAGCAGGAGTGGGCGGACCGACAACCCGGACCACCTGCCCCACCTCCATAAGTGGACAGTCACGGCGCAGGTGGCCGAGCTGCCCGCATCGCCAACAACCCGGTCCGACCGTCTGAGGAGCCCTATGTGGGTCGGACCCTCCCGTCACCGAGCCTGGGCCTGTAGAGGGAGAGAGAAAAGAAGGGGGATTAAATCGGGGATAGGTTGTAGCGGTGTCGCGGGACAGAGAGGAAGGGACCGTGCGAGGAGGGGGTCTCCTCCTAGGAGCTGGTTCCGGCGGTTTTTCCGGCGGGCTGCTGGGTACCACGGCCAGGTGGTCTTCGGCCAGGATCACTGCCAGCTCCAGATCAGTGGGTCGGTGACAGCGCACCCAGTTGGCGGTCGCCTCTGGCAGCCCGGCCACAAATGTCTCCAGCACCACCTGTTCCACCACCCCCGCGGCGGACCTGATTTCTGGCTGCAGCCATCGTCGGGCCATATCGGTGAGCCGCTGGGCGAACGCGAAGGGGCGGTCCCCCGGAACCAGGGAGGCTTCCCGGAAGCGGCGCCTTTGATCTTCCGGGCTATAGCCAAGCCGATCCAGGATTGCCTTCCTAACGGTGTTGTAGTTCGCCCGTGCTGCGGCCGGCAGCCCATGTGCCGCCTGCTGGGCTTCCCCTGTTAACAGGGGCAGGAGGCGGACTACCCACTCCTCGCTGGGCCACTGACACGCCTCCGCGGCCACCGTGAAACTGTCCAGGAAGGCCTGGGCGTCATCGTCGGCCGTCATTTTTGGCAGCTGGATCTTCATGGGGGCTCGGGCGCGTGGATCCCAGGACCCTGCCCCCCTGCCATTGGCCAGCTGCCTCAACGTCTCTGTCTGTAGGGTGGACTGCTCCCGTAGCGCCTCCATCTGCTCCTGGTGTACGGCAGCCTGCCGCTCCTGCATCTGGGCCATCGCCTCCAGCATGCGTGCGAGCGCCAGCACCGGCTGCCCCGCTTCAGGTCGCTCCTGGCTGGTCTCCATTCCTTCTATTTTTTTTTTTTTTCCTTTTCGAAATTGCCCCCCGTTTTTGGCCACCACTGTGGCAAGATCGAGTGCCACCGCTCGGGAAGAAGGGGAGACCACACCGTAATTGCACCAAACCCGCTTGGGTATATTTATTTTCGTTTAACTTTTTCTCTTTTTCGGCTCTGGCTTCTCGACGTGATTCCTCCTTCGTCTCCAGCCAGCCCCGTTTGTCCGCCCGTCTCTCCCTTTTCAAGCCCCGGCTCACTGTCATAGCAATCAGAAACAATTAAACCATTATTCAATTATGTTTCACCCTGATGCTGATTACCTTATGACAGCTGTGGCTCAGGGTCCGAGAGCCGCTCGGTTCACTCTCTCTCTCTGCACGCAGAGGCTAACCACGCCCACCCTGCCACACTGGGCTTGTACTGTAATATAGTGTAATGGTAGTGAAACTGTGCTTGTAATGTAATATAGTGTAATGGTAGTGAAACTGTGCTTGTAATGTAATATAGTGTAATGGTAGTGAAACTGGGCTTGTACTGTAATATAGTTTAATGGTAGTGAAACTGGGCTTGTATTGTAATATAGTGTAATGGCAGTGAAACTGGGCTTGTACTGTAATATAGTGTAATGGTAGTGAAACTGGGCTTGTACTGTAATATAGTGTAATGGTAGTGAAACTGTGCTTGTAATGTAATATAGTGTAACGGTAGTGAAACTGGGCTTGTACTGTAATATAGTGTAATGGTAGTGAAACTGGGCTTGTACTGTAATATAGTGTAATGGTCGTGAAACTGGGCTTGTAATGTAATATAGTGTAATGGTAGTGAAACTGGGCTTGTATTGTAATATAGTGTAATGGTAGTGAAACTGGGCTTGTACTGTAATATAGTGTAATGGTAGTGAAACTGGGCTTGTACTGTAATATAGTGTAATGGTCGTGAAACTGGGCTTGTAATGTAATATAGTGTAATGGTAGTGAAACTGGGCTTGTATTGTAATATAGTGTAATGGTAGTGAAACTGGGCTTGTAATGTAATATAGTGTAATGGTAGTGAAACTGGGCTTGTAATGTAATATAGTGTAATGGTAGTGAAACTGGGCTTGTAATGTAATATAGTGTAATGGTAGTGAAACTGGGCTTGTAATGTAATATAGTGTAATGGTAGTGAAACTGGGCTTGTATTGTAATATAGTGTAATGGTAGTGAAACTGGGCTTGTACTGTAATATAGTGTAATGGTAGTGAAACTGGGCTTGTAATGTAATATAGTGGAATGGTAGTGAAACCGGGCTTGTAATGTAATATAGTGTAATGGTAGTGAAACTGGGCTTGTACTGTAATATAGTGTAATGGTAGTGAAACTGGGCTTGTAATGTGATATAGTGTAATGGTAGTGAAACTGGGCTTGTAATGTAATATAGTGTAATGGTAGTGAAACTGGGCTTGTAATGTAATATAGTGTAATGGTATTGAAACTGGGCTTGTATTGTAATATAGTGTAATGGTCGTGAAACTGGGCTTGTACTGTAATATAGTGTAATGGTAGTGAAACTGGGCTTGCAATGTAATATAGTGTAATGGTAGTGAAACCGGGCTTGTAATGTAATATAGTGTAATGGTAGTGAAACTGGGCTTGTACTGTAATATAGTGTAATGGTAGTGAAACTGGGCTTGTAATGTAATATAGTGTAATGGTAGTGAAACTGGGCTTGTACTGTAATATAGTGTAATGGTAGTGAAACTGGGCTTGTAATGTAATATAGTGTAATGGTAGTGAAACTGGGCTTGTAATGTAATATAGTGTAATGGTAGTGAAACTGGGCTTGTATTGTAATATAGTGTAATGGTAGTGAGAACTGCCCTTATTTTCACGCCTGCAAAACTGTATAAATTCAGCAAAACTATATAGAGCATTATCTATCTATTATCTATTAAAATCACTAGCCAGCCACCACAGTTATTTGTCTAATTCAAGTTCACAGAGACATCCCACATGACTGACCCCACACACTTACAACCCAGTGCAGGAGAGATACATAGATGGATACCACAATTTCCTAAATTATGTCATATTGTATGAGCTTGTGGCACTTTTTTTTGGCAGTTTTGCTGTCTTACTACATAACAGCTTTGATAGCCTTAGATACAAATACGTAGGCTATGTTAACATTCATGTAGGCTACATAGTTATAAACCTAGCTCTTCTCTTAATTTGGATACTTTTCTAGTAACAGTTAACGTTATTAAAGATTGCTAGCCAAAGTTAGCCATTAATTAAAGTTACAACGAAACTTGTAGTAACTTCGCTAAATTGAGTCATATAGCCACATTAAAACGTCAAGGAACATGATCTAATTTCGGTCAAAACTGCAAAAACATAAACATTGTCCAGTAGGGCTGGGTATCATTTCAAAAATTACGATACCAGTACCAATACCAGTACCCTTAAAGTGATACCGATACCAATTGAATACTTCAATCGATACTTTGAATTTATTTTTTGCATTTTTTTCATTCCATAACCATCATGTGAATGGAAGCATTCAGTTGTGTAAAATGCCATCAATCCTCCCACATTCAAATAATTTTTTACAAGAAAGTGTTTGAGTATCAAATTGCATTTATTACAATACAACTAACTACTACATTAGCCAAAACACATTTCGCTGCTACAGAAGTTAAAACTACCACTAAGTAACCAATGCACTAAGCAATACATTACTGTAGGGTTGCTAGCTAGGTAATGGGGGAAATCCGCGTTCAGATTGTGAAACCTAGCAAGCTAGCTAGCACACAAACCCGCCTACCGGAGCCTGCCCAAAGCCGTTTTCGTTTCAATAAAAGTTTTTCACACAAAAGACGAGTAATGTTCTAACTACTAACTATTTATCTTACCTGAGGTAACCGACAGTTGTGGCGTGTCCGTCTCAGATGGCGCTGCAGGTGTCGAACGTTTGAAAACTGTGCAGTTCTCCACCCTGAGGTTTTCGCCATGCGTGATTAGATGCTTGATCATATTGCTCGTATTCCCAGTTGCTCCTGAGATTATCTTTCCACATTTTTCGCATTTATTTTTCCCATACGCCATAGGCGTGTAGTGTAGCCTGCTAAACGCACGTCGACAACTAGCAGTTGCAGTCGATATTTCACCAGACGGATTGTAGCTGTCTGCCGTAATGGGCCAATCATGCGTCGCATTAAATTGAAGAACGAACGCTTGCGGTGATTGGACCATATTACAACGTCTTTTTTTCCTAGATCTCAATACAAAAAGGATCGAATGAAGTACTGGTTTGACTGAAGACGTTTCGATGCTACTTGGTATCGGTTTGTTTCGATCCAGTACTACAAGGTATCGAGTACCGATACCCAGCCCTATTGTCCAGTCATAGCCGTTTAACTGTTAGCTAAGTTAACTAATGTAGACATCTTGTGGGCTACTGTGCCTTTGTGGTTCGTTGTCATAAAGTGCATTTTTAGATAATTTCTGCTACTTTCTTTTCCCATGGCCTCATTGAGAAAATAGCCGAGAGGGAGAAAGAAAATGTGATTTCTGTGATTAAATTAAGTATAGGTTTAGGTTTATTTATTTCAGAAAGGGACAATGAACATTAATAAACATAACGTAAACGCCAGATTTAGCCATTGGGGCTAATTTTTATCTGTAATCCCTGGGCAGGTTTATGGAGAAACTTTTGAAAAAAAACAACAAAACGTAGGCTGACTAGATTTCCCATATCATAACCTTATATGACCGTTTGCCTTCGAAAAGTTGGAAAAACCGGCAAACTGTACGGGTTGAGACCTATGCTATCCTCTCTCTCTTTATTAATAGCCTGTCACTCACACAAATGTTCCTCTCCACAACTTGAACTTGCTGGATTTGAGAAAAAAAAAAGTATTTATAGTGTAAGGTGGAAGGGCGTAGCCAGATGCACCCAGTGGTGTGACATCACATGTACTGCCACGTCACATATACTGTACAGTACATATACATATACAACAGCCAATAGTAAGTTACTACTTCAAATAGCCTATGTTTCACCAACGTAGCACTAGTTAGCCAAAAAACACTACTCTTAAGATTGCGATGAAATGTCACGATTTGCAACAGGATAAATATCAAGCACATAGATATGTCCAAATATATCAGTAATCAGCTACAGGGTTTAGGGTTTACTTACCCTTTAAACACTGACCCCTATCTCCGTACGTAACTAGTAATCATGCTTGCGTCCCCGTGCTCTCCCCCCTCTCTTCTAGTCCTGTGCTGCGAGTGTAATATGTTTTGTTATACAGTGAGCACCATAATTAATTGGACAGTGTCACATTTTTTGTTATTTTGGATCTGTACTCTTTGAGTCTGACCTCTAAGTCATCAAGGGTCTGACGTATCAAACAAGCCTTAAACCATCACTCTGCTGCCAGATATGCAGTAGATATGGATGGATAACGTGAAGAGTTTCTTTTCCTGACTTATTTTTTCATAGAGTTCAATAGGAAAATTTTCAGGAGAAACACCCTTAAAGTGATCCATCCATATTTACTGCATATCTGGCGTTTTACGATTTGTGTTTTTTACCCGTCGGCCTCCGTACTTGCCCCCCACTGACCACACGCGGGCACTTAAATATGGGGGTAGATTTCTATCAAAAATAACCAAGCACAAAAGAATAATCCACAATTGTATTTATCATCCACACACACACACCTCTCAATTTGTTTCGTAAAAATAATCCACAATCGTATTTACCATCCACACACACACACCTCTCAATTTGTGTTTCGTAAAAATAATCCACAATCGTATTTACCATCCACACACACACACCTCTCAATTTGTGTTTCGTAACACTGGCGAATCTACATTTGCCGATCGAAGGACACGCTTGATGTGCTTGGATTTACGGACAGAATTTTGAGACAAATATTCCGCTGTTTTTCACCGTGTCGTTTCACGCTCGCTTAACTTGCAATTCGTAAACTAAACTTCTTCTTCTTTGGTGCTACATAACACGGTGGTAGGTCTGTTCGGCTCATCAGCGCCACTTTTAGAACAAGTGGCCAAAATTGCACATTATCTTTAAGAAGTGGATTCATGGTAAATTTAATTAAAACAACCGAGTTGTGAGTTTATTTAGGTTGTAAAGTTAACCCCACACTAATCTTGCGATGGCAAGTTTTTTAAACAGTCATTGCACAAAACTCCAATTTTTGCACGCCTCCTATCATTACATTACACAGGGGTAGGTCCGTACATTGATAGGAACTAGGAAGTACAACACTATGAGCTAAAATAAGGAGAGCACTCCATGCAATTTGAATTCTCATTTTCATTTATGTGTCTTATCTACTAGCTAGCTAGCTGAACAAATAAAAGATTTCATAGGAGACATCGGTATCAGTGAGAATAGCTGTCAAATTAATTTAATTGGCTATAATACTTCACATGGTTGAGTTTGTTTTACATAATCTTTCCCATGAGGGGCGAAAGAGTTATGTAGCTACTGTGTACGGACCTACCCCTGTGTAATGTAATCTAGCTAGCTAGCTACATGCAATCTGATAGGAGTTTTGTGCAATGAGTGTTTAAAAAACTTGCCATCGCAAGATTAGCGTGGGGTTAACTTTACAACCTAAATAAACTCACAACTCGGTTGTTTTAATTAAATTTACCATGAATCCACTTCTTAAAGATAATGTGCAATTTTGGCCACTTGTTCTAAAAGTGGCGCTGATGAGCCGAACAGACCCTCCGCCGTGTTATGTAGCACCAAAGAAGAAGAAGTTTAGCTTACGAATTGCAAGTTAAGCGAGCGTGAAACGACACGGTGAAAAACAGCGGAATATTTGTCTCAAAATTCTGTCCGTAAATCCAAGCACATCAAACGTGTCCTTCGATCGGCAAATCTAGATTCGCCAGTGTTACAAAACACAAATTGAGAGGTGTGTGTGTGTGGATGGTAAATACGATTGTGGATTATTTTTACGAAACACAAATTGAGAGGTGTGTGTGTGTGGATGGTAAATACGATTGTGGATTATTTTTATGAAACACAAATTGAGAGGTGTGTGTGTGTGGATGATAAATACAATTGTGGATTATACTTTTGTGCTTGGTTATTTTTGATAGAAATCTACCTCCATACTTAAAGATGCCGTGCATAGGATCTAGCGGCCTCTAAAGGTGGCAAAGCAGGAAGTCTTGTCGCACAGCTGACAATAATAAAATACTGTCAAAGAACATTGAAAAGATAGCCAAGGTTAGTTAATGTGTACATACTAATAATTTCACCGTCATACTATCCTGTCCTGTCCTGCTCTATTGCGATTGCAACGTTATCTAGTCTAATTATTATTAACAAGTGAAACAAACCTATGAAACAAACTTATGAAGTAGGAAACAAAATGTTAAAATCTATATTTCTGTCATCATGAAAACAATAAAACACTGCCGAATAAAGTAGCAAAGATAGCCAATGTAGCTATGCTGTCCTGCATGTATTGTCATCAGTAAAACTAAAATACATTGCCCAAAGAACGTAACATTACAGAGTCAAGCTAATGTGCACATAGCTGCCTGGTTAGCTAGCAGAGCGAGGCAGGAAAAGATCAAACGGAAAAAAAAAGTGACAGACTGGAAGCGGGGTTGGTGAACTAAGCGGGGCAGGTGAGGAGTCAGGGCTGGATTACTTGAAGGGTTTCTTCTCCTGATTTATATTTCCATAGAGTTCAATAGGGAAAATTTTCAGGAGAAACACCCTTAAAGTGATCCATCCATATTTACTGCATATCTGGCAGCAGAGTGATGGTTTGAGGCTTGGTTGATACCTCAGACCCTTGACGATTTAGGGCCATTTTACCAACTATGTATTCCATACTGTTCCAGCATAATCTATAGCTAAATGTAGTCCCACCCCCCAATTCCCATAGAGATCCATTCAAATGCAGAGACGTTATAGTGTCGCTTGTAAGATACCAGAAAATAAGATATCAAGAGTTTTTTGAGGTTGTTAGGTCACAGATATCAGGAAGTCATGGCATGCAAAGGATATGCGACCAAATATAAAAAATGATTACTTTATTCTATATATAAATGCAGGGGTGCCAATAATTGTGGCACACATGGTTTTGTTAAAAATAATTATTTCTTGATGAGGGATTTTTTTCTTCAATTAAAGGTCGGATCTTTCAAATTTTTTCAGTGTGAGATTAAGCTAATTCACCAAACGGTGAATTTTTTATAACCGTTTTTACTCATCTTTACCAGGGGTGCCAATAATAGTGGCGGGCACTGTATATACGTAAAACTGTCCTCAGGGAAGGGCTGGGTGGGTTGGAGGGGTTATCTATAAAAAATAAAGCTAAAGTATTTTAAATGGTAGGGAGAGTAGGGAGGGAAAATTACGATGATGAATGACAGATAATAATATTCAAAATTATTCAGTTAAAAAGGATTCATGCTGAATGTCTGTCTTCTTTATGGAAGCCCATTTCCGCCAGTAAAAAAAAAAAAATTCACACTTCAGGCTGGCAAACTTAATGGGTGTGAACAGTAGCTGGCTAACCCCCCCCCAACCCCCCCCCCCCCCCCCCCCCCACTCGAGTATCTGTCAGTATCTGTCAATGGCTGACAGCTGTAGCTAAGGCAGATACAGCCTCCAACCACAATCGTTCCAACCACAATTGCAATCCCAGACTTTTTTCTTTATTTGGTACTTTTCATGGGTAGAGGTATCATTTACCCCCTTAAGCCACATTATGTCAGAAATAGCTATGCATGCCATGAAGACTAAAAGTACCATGTCCACATTGTGCTATATTACAAACAATTACATAAAAAGAGGTACCAAATGTTTTTTAACTGATCAAAATGAAGACTGAGGTGAATCAGGCTCCTAATTGATTTAGGTGTAGACACATGGCCACTAAAACAAACCATTTGGTAGATAATGAAGAATTCAAAGATAATGCAAATGACAACATTAAAATAAACTATAATTGCGTATTTAAAGTCCGAAGTCAGGTGTGCAGTGTTCAGTGTTCAGCTCTATAATGTCCAATGCAGCTGGAGATACAGTCAAAGTGAATCTACGAATGGAAAGTCTTGTTCAGAGCTATTGTGGAGTTTGGTAAGGGGCATGTGATGTCTTGTGTCTTTTTTCGTGCATCTGTCACACGCTGGAAGGACTTTGCGCTTCCTAATAATTTTGGAGCAGCAGTGCTGACAAAATTGTCTCTCTGTCAATATGATCCAGACATTTTCTATCAATTCATCTATACAATATTGGTGTGGTATGATATAGCAGACGGTCAGTCATATAGCCTACTTTTAAATTTTTTTATTTTTATGACAGCTCTTTGATAATTGCAAGTAGTCTAGGCAAAGGAAAATAAGACTAATATAATTTTCAAAGAATAAGCACTCATTCTAATATCCATTTATGTGAAAGATGCTGTATTTCTTATAATCGTCTATTGGCGGCGCTAGACATAGACCACCTTTTTTCCCAAACAAAGTTGTGCAAACTCTGAAAACGCGTATCTAGCAGACACACCTCATTTTCATCAAATCTCCACCCCACGCGCGTATATACTGGAGAGGCGCTTAAAAACAGCGGATAAGTCCAATTTCTGAATCACAATTAGCTACACGGAATTTCGGGAGTAAGTCCCATTTACGCATGCTTATCTCAACTCTGAATCTGGCCCTAATAGTACACATGATGCAATAGATAGCCCTCGACAAACAGACAGATAACTTAGGCTAACAGAAAGATAGATAGATAGCAAAAACTCAAACTTACCCAAGTACAAAACAGAAGGTTTTCACGGCAAACGACAGTAGCCTACTATCGTGTACGTTGTTCTCTACTCGGAATCTTCTTAGATGGTTGAGTCGTTAGGTTAATACGCCTAGTTGCTAAAATAAGCATGTCTCTGATAATGGTGATAATGGTTCATTCTCGTTTTGCAGTAGCCTAGTTTTTTTTTTGTTTTTGACTACAAGAGTCCCGGTGCTGTGAATTCTCCTTTCGCCAAAGTTGCGAATTGTATCCATTTCCTTTTCAAAGTTGTGGTCCACTGTCACCATATCAATCAACAGCAGGAATAATAATAATAAGAAGAAGAAGAAGAAGAGGAAAAACTGGCAAAATAACCCAAGTTTGGGGCTTTATTGTGTGGATGTATGAATGTCTGAATTCTGTCTGGTTACATGAGGTCAGAACATACATAAGTTAATGTTTTTAAGGGCTGAGAGTCTGTGGTCATTGTGGTTATTCCTGTAGGAAACCCTGAAAAGTGCCAAACTCAGTGCTGTATAGGTATGGGGCATGCCCCACCAAGCCGTAACTTGGCGGATGGTATACCTGCCATCCCAATCAGTGTGAATATCAACAGCGGGGGTCTGCATGTGTGTATAAGGTTTATCTTAATTTTTGTGAGTGACCCTGTCATGAGAATGGCAAGCCTGTCAAGGCCCTGACCCACTGTTTAGGAACCACTGTGTTAGGCTACTGAAGTTTTTATCTGAGCAGGTAGACTACCTAGTGCAAGGAGTCTTCACATACCTCTATTGCACGCCCTCACCCAGTGTGTTCTGGTTTACCATAAAACCATACTTAAAAAGTATAACCAGTTGGTAATGGGTTTAAACTTTTAATGTCTAATGAGGGACCAGATAAATACTTTTAAATAGATTCACTCTCAGGCAACTAATTCTTCTATTCTCAGTAAGATCAAATTTTTAATTGATGAATTGATAGACCTATAGCTGAAATTAGTCCTGAAAATGTTGAAATTGTGGACATCTGGTCATTAAAAGGAAACTATTTGTGCAAAATGAAGAGCATAGTGTATGTTTAAACACAAAATTAGGTATGAATTTAAATGCACATTTTCAATCATCTTAACTGATCAAGAGATTGGCTGTAAAAAACCATCACACAGGAGGTCCCTAGAACCGGGGTTGGGAACCCCTGCTCTCCTGTAGACAAATGTGTCTGAAACTATTCACCCAGAAAGCGCCCCTTAGTAAGTTTGTGCTGAGCCTGCAGCTCAGTTATCCTCCCCTGGGAGCCCTACCTATGGGTGACAGAACTTCCAACCCAATGTTCCGCTTCAGAGCTGAAAGGTTGAAAGGTGCTAGCGTGAAATTGCAGAGAGGTTTAGAGACCTGAATGCAAAGAGCGAGAGTGCTGCAGACAGGATAGGAGAGCACGCTCATGAGTCACACAAATCCAATTGACGCCTGACGAATTGGGAGGCAAGCTGTCAGTGTCACATTTCACACGGTATGGAAATCCACCCTGTCAGTGAGAAAGGCAGTACTCAGCTGCAGAGAGAGCTGTAGCTGCGAGGGTAGTGATGGGAGAGCATGGCATCATGACAACAAAAAAGGGTGGAGCTACCATGCATGCTGTTGTTGACTCACTGCTTGAACCAATCATTGCAGTTTGTGGTAGAGAGCACAACGCCTATTGGTTCAGACTGGTCAATGTTGGCAGGTCATTGCTTCACCTGTTATTAAGTTCATAAAACTCTCCCATCACTACTGTGGGAATGGCTGGGAATACATGGCACGCGGATAATAACCTATAGGCCTGAATCCTGGCTTGGACATATGTTCAAATATGGAATTTAAATATTTTAAAGGGTAATTCCACCCAAAAACAACATTAACCTTATTGAACAGATCAAGGCGCAAGTAATTAAGTTTTTCTTTGTGGCTGGCCAAAAATATTTTTTATTTTATTTTAATATAAAGTGAAAAATTCGGTAGAGGTAGACATCATTTTGACGTATACATCTACCACTTCCTCATTTTTTAAAGACTATACAGTGATTTGAAGTGGGCGTGTAAATTACATAGCAAGTAGGCGGAGCCAGCGAGGGAAGAACATCTCACTGTTCGGAATAGGGACACATCGTAGATCAAGCTAGCTATCATTGCTATAATGTCAGAAAATTACATTAATATGCTATGTTATTTCCTAAAGATGTTTTGGCAAACTAAATCAAACAGGACTCGAGTGCTTTTACAGATGGAGATGGAGCAGTTACAGATGGAGCTCCTACGGTATTCCCTGTTGCCTACATCTTCCTCTGCCTTATTGAATCACCCGGTAAGGAACCATGTCAACTAACGTTACATTATGATCCATGACCATTAAGTAGACTAACATTAGCTAGCTGACTATAATTGAACGGTTTCGCTTTGAGCATTCTATTACAGAAGCAATGTATTTTTTCTGGGCTAGTGCGTTAGCTGTTGTTAGCAACGGGTTTCTTGGCATAAAACAAATTGATCTTTAAATATGTATGCCATGGAGCAGGTTATAGTAGCTAACCTGCATTCATTAATGGAAGGAGGTCGGATATCGGGGTGATAAATGCGTCGTTTCCATGTTTTTACCGGCATCAGTACATTCGAGTTGCACTGGGAAAGTTTTGGCTTTGCTAGCAAACATAGCTAAAATGGCTAACAAGTAGCCTACAACAATGACGTTTTAACTTTTAATGTTTAATATCCTGTATCGGCATGTTGGTTGACACAAAAGCATTTCATACTGAAAAACAGGAGGTCGGGTTGATTTTCCAACATGGAATCAGGGTGCGTAGCTTAGGTAAGTGTTACAGACTTCTGGCTAGGCTGGCTAATGTTTTCACAATATCAAATGTAGATAAATGAAGGGCCGTATTTCCCGTTTTTCTGGAGCCTGAGCTAATGATGGTGGTATTTTCTCAGTATAACTGTTAAATAACTGTTAACTTGCCAGCGAGTTGCGTGGCCTCTCTCGTCTCTAAGAAATGCTGCAGTACAGACAGGCGCTACACTAGCAGTAAAATGCCCGGCTGCTTGGCCTCCGCTTCTGTAATGTCATTCTTGGCTGTTGTAGTTAATTCTAAGGAAAGTCCCAGGTACATGCACAGTAGTTTGGGGCTATATCTGTGCTCTCACTACAGGTAGAAAGTTAGCTGAGAGCTCATTTTAATCAGGAGGAGAGCTACTTTTCTACAAACCAAACATAATTTTTGGGTGGAATTACCCTTTAAATATTAAAACAACTGCATGTACACTGTATGTTACAAGTGCAGTGAGTTTAATTTTGTTGGTATGAATGTCAATGTCACACCACAGACATGTGATGAGCGCCCAAATAGACCATTAGAGTGCAGACTTTCCCCGGCTTTGCTTTATATCACGGTTCTGTATGAAGCCTGCCATTGTGTTTTGTGAAATAGCAACTATAGGTTTTTAACAAAGGTATACTATTTTTCACAGAGAAACCATATATACATATATAACTTGACCTGCAGTTTTGGAGCGACTGCTTTAAGCTTTCTGAGGAACACATCTTCTGGCTGCCAATTGCATTACTCAAGTGATTTAGTGGTTGAAGCTAAGCTTACCAATACAGATTCTGATTGGCAACATGTAAGTTGCATAATTAACATTAACTGCTAATTCTGTTTCTAATCAAGTAACTAAAATAATTTCCTACAAAGTATGAGTAATGGGGTAACTGGGAAGTGGCAATGTGATTTTTAACCAGTCTGCTCCTTTTACCTTTTAGGATTTGTTCCTGTTTGCTCATATTCTCCTGGTTCTGGCTCAGATCTTCAATGAGAGAGCACCCATTTGTGAGAGAGGAACCCCACAACAAAATCTACACTGTAGAAACAGAGAGTGCCCCATTCCCCTTTATTAACAAGTTTAATTTAACTTAAAATCAAATTTTTCACGATGCGTAACTATCAAATTGTATGATGTTTCTGGTTTTTCAACAGGAAGTTGAGCTATCGCAAGAAAAGACAGGGCACTGGTCTTTTAACAAGACCGACTTTCTTGTTGATTTCTGCCTACAGAGAAGACAGAGTGGAAGACTGTCAAATGAAAGAGCAAATTAAATGTGGACATTTTTCATCATTTCTGAGACAATAGAGCTAAGGGAAAGGGATTTGTTGTGGGGCAGGTATATTGGCTGGGGGGAAGGGAACAAGTTTGATATTAATTTTGAGGAGGAGGAATCAAATGTGTACAGAGTGTATATCTTTGTGTTGTCTGTGCGCGTGCGTGCATGCGTGTGTCTGTGTGTTGGTTTGTGTGGTTTATGGGGGTTTACCTAAATATGTGCAAACACAATCTTTGGATTATGAGAACAGGGTTCTCATACACCATGAAAATGTTTCTTAGTGCTTGTGTGTGTGTGTATCTATCAGACCTGGGTCAAATATGTATCTGGAATACTATGGCTCTTCAGATGTTAGTAACATTTGTTCTGAATATTGGTTAAAATGGATGTCACCTTGGAAATGCTTACTACAGCAATCTTGTTTTCCAAAGGGAATGTGATGGGGGGGACATCAGGGGCACAAAATCACAAACATCATTTTCAGGTCTGGTTAATGCTGTGCTGAACACATGCTGACAATCCTGCAGATGTCTGAAACAACTGAATACTGTTAGGACTAGTGATATCAGGCACAATGTAATATTTCAATATACCCAGCTACTCAGAATCATGGTCCGACATGTTTGCTACAGGTTTCCTCAGAGAGGAACCATTCATCATTCTAATATCATATACAAAGCCTATATGTAAAATGCAATGAGGGTCATTGCTGCACTACAATCGTTCTTCTTTCCTACTTCCTCCTTTCTGGCATGACTCCCATAACTTGGGTAGAGCTGGATAGGGCTTCATCTGGTTTTCTAGTCAGTACCCCCCTTCACTGCCTCCTGAGGGCCCGACGGCAGAACCTGAGTCCTGGAACCACGTACTTGGCTCACTACTCAGCTCAGCCCCTCCTCACTACAAACCTGCTCGGCTCTTCCAATGCTAGTTTCTCTACAGCCAGGTCCACGATGACGCCACTTCTGCTCGGCTCTTCCAATGCTAGTTCCTCTATAACCAGGTCCAATATGACGCCACTTCTGCTCGGCTCTTCCAATGCTAGTTTCTCTACAGCCAGGACCAATATGACGCCACTTCTGCTTGCTTGCTGATTTCATCCACCAGCTTCTTTCTTGCCACTCCTTCAATGCTGAGAAGCCTCGCAAAACCCCTGCAGCCAACCTCAACTGACAGATTCCAAGCACTCCATACTTTCTGCTGGCTCTGAAAGACGAGAGCCTGGTTTTTCTTGAGCTTTCACTCGTATGCCTCTTCAATCCTCTCTTCTGAGGGCACTGCAAACTCAACGAGGACCACCTGTTTTATGCCACTTGACCAGAGGACAATGTTTGGTGTGAGGCTTGTGTTGGTAATTTCCTCCGGAAATATGAGGTGCCTCTTCAGATCCGCCTCCATCTTCCGGTTATCTGTTGTGGCAAGGATCCCTTTGTTCTTTGCCACCTTCACGGCACTCTCCCCTGTTCTGAGGCAGGAACCCTGGCTAAGTTATTTTGCCTTCTTTCATGCTTGTCCTGCAACCAGCTGTGTTAGGATTTGGTCTGAATTTTGAATCAGTCAGGCCTACTTGGCAGGAAGAGAGTATTTGCCCTAAGCTAGCTGGTCTTCCACGTAGAACAGTTAGGACTCTGCCAACCAGGCACGTGCAGAGGATGTTAGAGGGGCAGGGGCCCAAATTCATAAAAGGGCACGTAGGCGATTTTTGCAAATGATGAAATAAATATATGCCTGGAATGACTACTTTTGCGACACTGTTAAAGGGATATTAAAATGTATGTATTCAGGCAGGGCTTTTCCTGGCAGAGAATGGGTTTTGGCCGTACGTAGCCTATGCAAGCGCACACATTGCGCAAGCAGCAATTTTTTTTGCATTCATTTTACCGTAAATACAGTTTTTGGAGTACAAAGAGCCCATGCAGGCTTTGGTTGTAAAGTACCACTAGGGTTGTGCTTAGGAGTTAGGGTTTAGAAATCAAAGGTCCTTGAAGCTTTTTAAATATTTGAATATTACACTATTTAGGCTATTTTGATAGCGCACAAATAGAAAAATAAATAAACACTCTAAAACAGAAATAGAAAATAAGTGTAGCCACAAGTTCAAAAAATAATTTTAAAAATTACAAAAGCACCGTGTGTGTTTTTACATAGTCTGCGTTGCTGTTGTTATTTCAGCCCTAAATGCGATAGGTCACTATGGAAATGTCGACTGTATGGGACTTTGGCGAAACATAACAAGATAAACTCTTCAGGGTTAATCATAACACAGTGGTAGCTGCATATAGCCTACAGGTAAGATATTTGGTTTCATTAACATATTTATAGCTACGAGAAATTGTGTAAGAAAGCAATAAGCAGTAAGCAATGGAAAACGCAGAATGGTTAGGCCTATTTGTACAACGTTTAAAAAAAAAACAATTTCTAGCTATATCTGAATATAATTTTCTTGTAAACGATGCATTTTATAGTCTGTGGCAAGACTTTGGGCTATTAATAGCATCCTTTTCTTAAAGCACATGTAGCCTAGTTTATCATTTAAGACAAATATGAATAAACTACTGTAATTGGGACCGATAAGTCTACCACTATAGTATGGGGCGCCAATGTGGGTCGGGTTAACGCTTTTACCTTTTCAGAAGTTAGGGCTTCAAAGGTAGCCTAATTCAAAATTGGAGCGTGTTCCATCCAACTTGCTGCGCAAGCTATGTCTTTCTACCGAATCGCTGTCACAAAGATTTAGGTTGCGCTCTGCCACGGAATAGCTGAGCTGCATTTTAATACAGTCTATGGTTCTATGCTTCTTCTATTCGTCTCTTAGTACTGACATCTTTAAGGCGACGAGTACAATATATATCGGCATCCGCTGGCCGAAAAACCATATTGCACACAAATAATTTAATTAAATTCACTCTGATATTTTATTTGCCGTTTTCTCAATTATTGTCATTTTGGCGGTCACGATTTCCCTTTGGTGGTCCGTGAAATCATTTTGGCGGCCGCCAAATAATTTACTATGTAGGAAAAACCTTGGTATTTAAAACAAACCCATGACTGAGGTTGGTTCAAACACATCTACATGACAGTTAATTAATGATACATGCAAAGAAATGAAGTGTATTTCAGTAAATTCTCCACACATGTTACGTATTACATGAGCTAACTAACTATCGAGACAATAAGACAACATTAACTGCTGTGGTGCGATGGGACCGTTCTTGTAAGTTCAGTGGATGGGACGCAATAACTCGACCATATTCCACTGATTCCTGATTACTAGCAAAAGGTATCAACGCTAACGATAGCTATTTGGCACATTTTGAGCTGCTAAATAGTTCAAGCATAAATAGACGCAACTTGCCAAATAGTGTCAAGCAATTCCTAAAGTGCATCAATATCAATATAAAATGAAAATGAACAGTATATTTATACTTTGTTTGGCCACATACCTGATGTCTGCCTCAAAGTAACTCATCACACTGAATGACTCACGACTGTCGAGTGCCTATGCATACGTATGTGTGCAATTTTGCGTGTGTGCGTTCTTTCACCATAGAAAGGCTCAGTGCCCACACAGTGCTCGCCGCTGTGGCGGAAACCAGGAGGGAGAGAGGGTTGAGGTAGAGGGCATTGCACGGGAGCACCAATCTTCCGACCTGTTATTTTGATTCAATCAATATATCTGCTCGGCAGGGCAAGCTGTGCGCAAACATACATTTATTTATTTATTTAAAAACAAATAACTTTTCTATAGGAGGCCAAACGGCAGGTGCTCAAGCCCTCTTTGAGGTCTATCTATGCACGTGCATGCTGCCAACCCCCACGTGTGGATGTTTGTTAGTGTAGGCAGAAGATCGTACACTGAGCAAAGGAGAAACTTGATCCACTGCCCCTCCCATGCTCCAAATGTCGAGCAAGGACAGCACCCTCTCTTGTGCACTCTCCCACTGAGCCCAGTTGCCATTTTTTCATGGCCATGGCTGAGCATCCGGCTTTCTTCGTCCATCTCTTGAAGTTCCCCTTGCGCCATGTCTTGGCCTCGTTAAACATCCCAAGCCCAACCTACCTTGGTTCACCAACCAAATAATGTCTGCATGTTGCTGCCATTCCTCTGCCTACCTCAGGGCTCTGTTGACTGAACACTTGCAACCTGTTTTGACTTCGATCTCAGCCTGGCATGCATTCCTTGCTGCCTCTCAACATCATAGCATGGCATGCTGCAGCCAGGGTACTAACTAATACTAGAAAATCACCCCAATTTAAATCTTTTTACACTGGCTGCCAGTTGATTTTAGAATTGATTTTAAGGTGCTCTTATTGGTTTTTAAAGCTATGCGTGGACTTGCACCTGACTATTTAAATGATCTTTTAGTAAAATATGTTCCTGTCAGAGCTCTCAGATCCTCAGATTCCCTCCTATTGTCCATCCCACATTCTAGAACAAATATTTATGGAGAAGCTGCCTTTAGTTTATATGCTCCCAGGCTGTGGAACAAGCTTCCATTGGATCTGAGGGCATCTGAATCTGTCGATATTTTTAACAGAAATCTGAAAACATACCTCTATGAATGTGCTTTTTCCTAGGAACTATTTTACTAATTTTCATTTTACTCATCTTAAACTTTTTAATATGAATTTATAATTTTTTTGTTGCCATTTTATTGTTCTTAGTATTTGTTTTTATTCATTTCTTTTTATTCCCATTATGTGTGTGTTTATGTGTGTATATGCATGCATATGTATATGTCTGTGTGCCGTACTTGACCCTGCCCAACTACCTTACCGACGTACGTCACCATCGCCCTGGCAAACTCGCACTTCGCCAGATTGACATTGTGAGACATGCCTCAGATAGGCGGTCGAACAGTGCGCGCACATAACAATGATGTTGGTCCCAAGTGTCGCTAAAAATGACAACGTCGTCCAAATATAGGCCTACAGCACAACCATCTAACCCAGAAACCACACGATTCATGAGGCGCTGAAAAGTTGCCGGCGTGTTACGCAAACCAAAACTCGTCACAGTATAAGAATATAGCCCGGAAGGAGTAATAAAGGCGGAAATCTTACGAGCTCTTGGCAATAAGGGAACTTGCCAGTTAGCAAATCAAATTTGCTAACGAACTTTGCAGAACCGACCAGGGGCTCGTTTCACGAAAGTTGCGACGTGCGAGCTGCAATCTGCGAGATGCCACGAACGCATGTCGTTCACGTAGGCAATGCCTAAATCTGCAATCGTTCTCATCCCTCTGCCTCGTTTTTTGTATCGAACTGTCAATTATCCCAAAACGCAAACTAAAGGTGGCGCTATCGATTACAGGGTACTTTACTGTCTGTAAAATATTCTAAATACTTTTAATAACCAAAATTATGTTACAATGTATGGTGTCTGACTTTAATCCAACGTTATAATATAAAAATATCATATTAAAACTATGTTAATGGCCACAGCAGAATTCACATTTGCCCCTCTGGAAAGAATTGAATCAGCATCATCTGCTGAATGCTAACCATTAAGGATACATAGCAAGATTGTATCGCCCTTCGTTCTGTGTGGGCTGGCCACGGGTGTAGCCAAGGTTGCAAGTGGTATCTTGGGGAGGACGGTGGGGTGGGTTGAAAAATTTACCTTGCGGTCAGATTAAATTGTAGGCTAATATAAAAATGTAATTTGAAATATAAATTTTATTTTAACTATTAGGTCTCCGCAGTAGGCCTAATATAGCCAACACTTTATAGTAACATTATGCGTATTGCTATATGTTATATTCAAATTAAACCTACCCGTTGTTACCGTTACCTAGAAGCCATCCAAATACAAATCCAATACAAATTGCTCACACAGTTGCTCCAAATGTAGCTGTCGTATGTGCTCCCATTTAGTCCCAGGGCATCACATACAACTTGTAGGCTGTGTTTATCGAGTGTTAGGCTACTTTTCTACACACAAAAGTGTGTTCGTTCTCATTCAATGCCCTGGTGGGAATTTGCGACCCATCAATTGCAGCAAGGAGTTTTGGGAGACCACTCAGTGCGTAAACGTCTCCTTTCACTTGACGTCTGTGTTGGGGGCTGAATTAAATCAGTAGGCTATTTACAAAGCGTAGTGATGTCGTCACTTTACGAACAAATTGGACGTTTCGTTGCTTATTCCATAACATTGTCCGATGTCCGACAACCCAGAGAAAGCTGCCGGGTGCCAGGAAGCGCAGAGCTGTCACTATTTGATGCGAGACAGGTAGGGCCGTTACATGTTAGTGTGTGGCCTAAGAAGGTCGCAAAAGCGTAGCCTAATATTCAATCCCTTACAAAAAAGAAGTTTATAAAAAAAGGCCTATGTCTTTACCTTTTTTCTGAACTAAATCCCAGACAGTGTAGGCTACTTAAAGTGCACTTTCATTTTAATTTGCAGAAGCGGTTTCAAGTAGCCTACAAGTTTAGAAGTAGTTTATAAGTAGTTAATAAATGGTAGTAGCCTATACTTAACGTTTAGTTCCAGGAAATACATAAATACTGGAAATACTTTAAATACATAGGCCTATTTAGTTTTATAAAGTTGTCTACGTAAAATATAATCTACTTTAAATAAACTTGATGTACTTAAGTATACATTTAAAAATGAACACAAAGAAGATTGTGCCTCCGTCTCCGCACAATCAAAGGAAACGCCATACTTGCGAGGAAAAAATGTTTTGCGAGCAGCCTGTAGTCGTCGCACTTTTATTTGCGATTTGCGAGGGATGCGCATGCAATGCATTTTCGTGAAACGCGTTTTGACAAGAAATTTCAATCTGCGAGTAAAAATCCTTGCAAATCGCTTCCGTGAAACGAGCCCCTGATCAACATAATCCTCCATACGCGGAAGCGGGTAGGAATCAGATTTGGTGACCGTTTTTACCTTCCGGTTGTCAGTACAGAACCTAAATGTGCCGTCTGGCTTATTCACCAAAATACATGGAGAAGCTCAACTGGAAAACAAAGGTTTGGCAATATTATTATCAAGCATATACTTTATCACAGAATCAAACTGTTTACGCTTATCAACGGAAACGCAATAGAAATGCTGGTGGATGGGCTCCGCATTCCCAACGTCTATATCGCGTTCGACTATACATACTAGTGCGAGAAGGGATATCGGCAAACAAACAACGATACTCATTAATTAAACGAATCTAATTAGCACGTTGACAAAATGCTCCAACACAGACAAATGCTCCAACACCGCATCCAATTTACACAGAGATTCTGAATTTTTTAACCGGCCTCGCAAAACACAATCATCAGGTGCATCAATATCTTTTTCGTTACACGATGCCACCGTGAAAATAGAGGAAACTGCGGGGCTATCAGCAGCTGCCAAAAGTGCCGACTTAGTGTCTGTAAAAGCATGTGAATACAAAATAACTGGAGCAGAATTAGACGAACGAACATAATATAGCTTTAATAAATTAATATGACAAAACTGAGTAGACTAGGAGTGGCAATCAGGTAATTTTGTTCAGAAACCTGACGTTCTACCGTAAAAGGACCAGTAAATTCAGCTTGAAATAGGGCAAAAAGACTTAACAGGTGTGTCTCATAATTAGTCAACTCTCCAACTCCACCCACCAGCCTACTAACGGCCAGCGGAGCAAGAGAGCCATAACAGCATCCAGTGCAGAGATGTTGCCATTACCCCATCGCCTAAATGACCTGGAAATTTTCGGTGAACTGCGGCAGTTATTTCCATCACCCATTATTTCCTTTCTTAATCTCTTTCTCCGTAGTGCTACAGCTGGTCGCTACACATGCAAATGAAGCCATTCTGAGGCTTGTGACTCTCTCTACACTGTCTCAGCCTGGGGCGTGTTTCAGCGAGATTCTAACAGGATGTGATGAGGAATCCCCAAGAAAACATGGAACTGTGAGATTTTGCTGGAGGCTGAAACGGACAGCTCAACAGTCTCTCCTTCGCACTGCCAGAGCATAACTCTCCATTCACCTGTTTTGGCCCCTCTGAGCCCCCACCATGCTCAGATGCTCAGCAAGACTCCTGTTGTTTTCACAGCGTTCAGGTTCAAACAGATTGTGTGTTCCCCACAGTCTTATGCTCCACCACAAGCCTCACCATCTCCACATTCCTTATTCAGTGGGAGGTGTTGTTTGACGAAAGAAACGCTCATTTTGTACATCCTACCACCAACCCCCCCCCCCCACATAAAAACACAAACACAAGCAGAGATGAACAAAAATGCAATGTACCTTGTTACAAAATACCTTGACACCCAAAACTTCCAGATATATTAATACAGCCCACCATTAACCAAAAGTTAATGGTGGGCAGTTAACAAGTTAATATATCAATGCATTAATCAAAGTGTTAATCAAAATGTATTACATTTATCCTTCCATCAATCCATTCTTTCATTCAGTAAAAGCGATTGCACACTGAATGATTATGGATATTGATTTCCGTGAGGAAATTCCAGGAAGAGCAGCCGGCGCCTGTGTTCTGGGAAGCCAAGGCTGCAGCCGGTGGCTAAGCAAGCTTCTGCAGTAATGGAAAGAAATGCACAGCATGCTGTCCACATGCAGAGCCCAAGCACTTTATCTGGGTCACGTCTACTGCCGGCATGCTGCGAAACGTTATAAAACGCGTTATAAAAGCTGGCACGTGTGTGCGGTCCACGTCGGCTCTGCAGCTCCCTGCTGCCAGGGCTGGTGTGGACATTGCCTTCAACAGCTACATTGACTGATTTCAGAGAGCCTTTTTGTCTCATATTTTGTCTCTTTTAACAGTTCACCAGAAAAACATATACATATAACCAGCTGTAAAACTGCTAGGAATACAAAAAAGTGGTATCCCTAGGAGAATATACGAACATATTATATATTATGTGCCCTCCATAATGTTTGGGACCTGTTAACGTTAGTGCTAGAGAATGGAGCTAACGTTAGCTACTTAACCAAGTTAGCCAAGGAGCTAACGTTAGCTCCATTCTCTAGCACTAACGTTAACAGGTGAAATTAAAGTGAACAGTATTAATAACGACAAAACAATAGCAACACAATAAATCCGTGAGTTAACGTTAGCTCATTAGCCAGGACGGTGTCCAGTTCTTTACAAAAATCCTGACAACTCTGGAATCAGTACATGCGCAGTGCTGGGGGAAACAGGAGACACTGAATTCACCAGGACACTGTGACCTTTTTCCAGAACTCTACAGGCTCTTATGTACTTCTTAGCAGACTGTATCCTAGCCATCCTGTATTTGCGACGAGCCAACAAGTGATTTGCATCATGCAGTGTAGCCTCTGTAGTTCTGTGAAACCTTGTGCAGACAGTAGTCACAGACACATCCACGCCTGCCTCCAGAGCAGTGTTTCTGATCTGTCGGACAGCTGTTTTTTCTTCATTATGGTGAGAATTACAAGGCCCTTTGAGATTACTGAGCTCACCAGTGCTCTGTTTTCTTAATGATGTTCAAAACTGTTGATTTTGGTAAGCTTAAGGCTTGCCCTATGTGTTTGACAGTTTTTTCTTATTTCTCAGCCATATAATGTCTTCTTTGACTTTCATTGGCACAACTCCTCAAGTTGACAAGTGCTAATAACAGACTCCAAAGTCAATCCAAAGCCGAGAATCAAGAATAGATACTGAAAGCTCTGTTCTCTCTTATACCTGCACTAAAAAAGCATTTGAAGACACCTGACTAATCAAAAACACCTGTGAAGCCATTTTTCCCAAACATTATGGTGCCTTGAAATGGGATAGCTGTATAAAAAGTTATGTCATTTCTACACGGTGAAAACAATATGTATAAAAATAACCCATAGCCCTATAAACTTTGCCCCTAGTGGTTGAGACGTATCTGTCTCAATTGCAGTATTCATGTTTGTCTGAAGTTATACACTACAGCTTTAAGAAAATCCCGTACATTTTGACGCAGTTTTAAAAAAAAAGGGTAGCCGCTTGTGAAAACCTCAGCTTCTCCAGTTACACTGCAGTGCCATAAAATAGGAGGGTGTTATCAATAGCCTAAAGAACTTACGACCCTCCTCTCGCCACAGACAGACTGTAAAATGCACCGTTTATACATGCTAAGAAAATCATGTTCACATATAGAAACAATAATATTTTTTAAACGTACAAATGTTTTCCTTTGCTTACTGTACTATATACAGTACCTGATGCACTTTTGGTTTAGAAGACACCTAATTCTTTCCTAAAAATCACTTGTATAAATATGTTTAGGAAACCAAGTACTTACCAGTATATTCAGCTACAGCTGTTTTCTGATTAACCCAAAGAGTTTATCTTGTTACATTTCGCCAAAGTCCTGTACACATTTCCACAGCGACCACCCATCGCACTTAGGGCTGAAATATGTTGCTGTTGTGTAAATAGACAACGCTTTTGTATGTTTTTTAAAAAACATATTTAAATACATTCTGCGATGTATAGTATGGTTATTATATATATATACTGTATGTGACTATTCTGAAATAAATGTATTCTGAGCTTCTTCTTCAATTCGAACTTTAAACCTTGGATGTGCAAGGAATATTTTTTGAGATATTGACATTTAAATAAAACTAGTAAAAACAGGTGGAAATTGCCTCTGGAGGGCCAAAGTAAATAGGGTTAATAAAAGCTTAGAATCGGACTTTAATCAAACGAGTGCAGTGCCCGTGCCCGTGCCCGTACAAAACGTGCCTGTTCGGAACGGGCCGATTGCTTGGCCCCCGGTATTAATGCTTGCAGCTTTCTCGAGAACCGCGCATCCAATCAATGCACAGTGCTCGTGCCCGTGTCCGTTCTGAACGGGCCAATTTTCCAGTTTTCGCAAGCTTGAAAAGTTTTGATATATAGCGATTGTTGTTTTAGCAACAAACCCTCTGCAGCTGATAATGTTCCAATGCACTTTAGCAGACTCTGCAGCTGATGATGTCACAGTACCCACTAGCTGCTTCACATTATATCCTCCTACAGTTTTTAGGCTTCTTATCATAGACTGTACACAAATAACTTATTTTCTGGAGAACCGCTCATCCAATCAACTTCACAGTCGGCACTGCACTTCCATGGGTCCCGAGCAATACACTGGGGCTCCCAATATTCTTCACTCCACACCTCCCTTCCTCCACTCCCGCACTACCACTCCTCTCCTACCCGGAAGTATGCAAAACTGTCTGAACGTTTCGAGTACAAGTATTTGCATGTACAGTATACAATGTACCTGACATTGCGGTTTCCGTCGAGATATTAATTAATATGTAACCATTAATACGTAATTAAGATGTAATCAGCGACATTAGATTAAAATACAAAGATCTGTTTCCAGGGCGCGGAGTAGAGGAGTGGTAGTGGAGGAGGAAAGGTTGCATTTTCCGACTATTGGGACGCACCCCTAGTGAATTCCAACTTCATACAGTGCCCGGTTGTCGAGCAAAGTAGAAATACAGACAGACAGACAGGATTGCTTCCTTTATAGATAGATGTGTATTGTTTGATTACAAATCTAAAATTGTGTAGTACAGAGCCAAATAAAATAAATTAATAAATACACTTTCTCTCATCCCAAGTGACAACCAAGAACAAAATGGCTCCTTCAGGACCAAATGGCGAGTCTGGCTACAATCACAGACCATCAGCTGAAGGTGATCAGCTCATTGCACTGGAAAACATATAGGGAAATAAGTGTGAAGAGGATGACGTTGAGTTTGTTCTGTTTTCTCATTCCCTTTTGTTGATATTGACTGCTTAGCAGTCTGGCTTAGTAGAAAGAGGATGCTGTGAAGTTTAGGTAACCCTGGAATACAGGGTGGGTTTGTTTGGCTCATTTATTTTCCACTTAACTGATAAAACATTGTCTCCAATAATACTCTGACTCCATTTCTGATTTCACCATTCCTGTGTTTTCTGTTTTTAAAATGTTACTCTACACTTCCCTCCTAGGGGTCACACCCTGCTGCCTTACAATGCAGTAAGGTCATATGAACACCAGGATTTTTTATTTAACCTTTATTTAACCAGGTTAGTCTCATTGAGATTAAAAAAATCTCTTTTTCAAGAGAGACCTGGCCAAGAAAAGCAGCACAAAGTTACAGACACACATAAATACAACATAATACAATGCATTAGTACATATAAGGCATCTAATAAAATTAATTAAAATGTAAAAAATTTAAATTTAAAAATTTAAAAATTTAAAACATTTTTTTTTTTAAATGTTCAAAATTTAAAAAAATTTTTTTTAAAGAAAAGAAAAACCACATCAAATTACACATTGAAGGCAGGCAAGAATATGTCCAACAATATTACCACTTATGGGTCAAAACATTTACAGACCTGCGTTTCATTTTCCTCCATTACTTTTACCCTAGCTTTAAAACTATTTAGTGAGATAAGCTCCTTCAGTTTCATTGTTTTTTGAAGCTCATTCCAGGATAGATAAATAAATAAAAATACACAGTCAAAACAAAGTGTAATTGAAAAAGATATCCCATAATAAACAAATGGGTATGCTGAGGGGAATCTTAATATATAGCAATACAGAATATATAATATGATATATTTACCAGTATATAGTTTCATATAGTCCTCGTAAAAGATACAAAGAACATCAGTTTTAATAAAGCTAATGATACTCAATTTGTTTTACTTTCTCTGGTTACTGTAAGTTCTCTTAAAAATCCCAATTACAAAAAGCATTACATTAACCCACAAAAACAAATCTAGAGTTCAGTCGTTTTGAGTAATTCTTATAGGCGCATACCCCAGAAAGAGCATGAGCTCTCTCCGGCTCTCACAGTGGCATGAGCTACAGTACAAAGATGTATCTGTAATTCCGTCATTTGGCACGCGTGATCTTTACATGTCAATACGTTGGACATGTGAGAGTTAAACTGATGGCTCCAATCACTTGAGACAATTGGCTTCAATTGAGGTTGTGCCAACTCTCACAGTTGATGCAAATTAATTTGATACAAGCTTGACTGAGGGCTGAAATCCATAGTTAAGGCTCTCAAATATGGATGCCTTTTGCGGCCGTGTCGTTGTTTTATTGAAAGTCATCATTCCCACTGCTAATCGATGCATATTTTCCAGCAATGGAGAATCAGGCAGTCTTTTAGGACTTCTCCACTTTAACAATGACGAGAAGTCTCGACATAGGTCTTTGAGAGTGATACAGAAGTGTACGGCTTCTATGTCCTGGGGTACGACATTTAAAAAGATTATTTATTCATTTTCAGTGATTATATTTTCAAATACATACAGTATATAACCACCTACCTATTTATGCTTAGTGGTTTCAAGAGGGCTAAATATGGTCATTTCTAATGTCCATTCATAATTTATGGCTTACTGGATCGTGTTACAGTACTTGTGTCCGTATGTACATGTGCCTTTTCCCCACTCATTGCCCACATTCAGAATTCAGGAGGTTCTGGTGTATCACATACAATGTGCTTGATGGCATAATGATGAATTTACAAAGAGAAATCCATGAGAAATTAAGTAAATCTCATATAAGTGAATGATTCCTCCACCATTCAGAGCACATCTAACACTGCACAGTTAAAATATCTGTTATTTTCATTGTCTATGCAGGACCCTCAGTCCTTCAGTTGCAGGTTCAGGGTTGCTGTGGTTACGGTTAGTGTGGCTGCCGCACACCATGCAGTGTTTCATTTCTACAATAGGAGAAATCACATAAAAATGTAACCTTAGTAAACATTAGAGAAAGTTGCAGAAAACAAAAGAATATTAATAGAATTAATCACATTTAATTCTGTTGGTTGCAACAAGAAATTAGAGACAATTAAGGCAAGTAGATTATTTCAGGTCAGTGCCAAAACATGGAATGGCCCCCAACATGAGAGCAGTAAAGACTATACATCATAGGTTAATGAAATACCAGTCCTTCATGCAGGGAACCTCAATTGCATTATTTGAGGCACTCTGAAATCGGGAATAGAGAGAGGCAAGGGGAACACATAGAACTTGTTTAATGTGAGCGGAGACTTCTCACTTGAAAGACACTGCACAGTGTGATGAGGTTGCCCCGCCCCCTACCGCCTCGAGGCAATCGATAAACACAGAGAAGACCGTAAAGAAAATAAAACCGGCTTTACGGACCAGCATGACAAGGTGACTTTACAAAGCCTTTTTCAACACCCTGAGCCTTTTTCTCTCTTTTTTCAGTAGTGGTTAGAAAGCAGCGTTTAAAAGCACGTTAGCCCCTGGTCCTTTATGTGTCCATTCTCCTGCTGTTTCCATTTGAAGGTTGACCCCAGTTTGACATGAGGCACCAAAGGCATTCGCTAGACGATGATGGCTCTTGACAACAGATATGAAGCAGCCGTAATATGTTCACCAGCAGCCGAGCTAGCTAAAATCAAAAATGATCTACGCTGAACAGAGGCTCTGGGCTGAGTCAAAGAATGTTCAGGTTGCTTCATTGCGAGATGTAGGTTAATACTAAACTGTCCAAATTGATTGGATAATAACGCACACAATGTACAATAAAAATGTCAAATGTCACATATATTATTATTACATAAGCATTCTAAGAATTTAGTGGCAAAAGAACAGGAATGAGATTTGGAATGAAATTAAGGCGACTGACCTGCTGGGTGAAATTTTCAAAATCCCAAATTCCTCATCTTCAGAACCTTACAATCTGTCACAAGCATGCTCATAGTGACTCACTGCTGCCATCCACACGTGAAACAGGGGTACTGCAACCCATGCCACTGACGTAACCGTGAGCAGCCACCCGTAGTGTGACCATCCATCCTTCTGAGAAGAACAAGCCCTCGTCATTAGGGCCTCAGTTGGGACCAGTGATCAGGGGACAGAGTTGGTCACTGTTGCCCAGAGCCAGACATCGACCACGCAGGCTGTACTAATCTACTCAGGATCATAGAAAGAGGAATAGGGAGATGTCTTACTGCCTCAGATACAGAAGGCAATTACAAAGATAGCAACAGAACATGTATAAGGTAAAGCTACTGTGAGAAAATATTTCCCACTGGGTAAACTTTTTCCTACACCTCCATTTCTGTAAAGCTATAAAGAATACACTTTTATAGCATACTGCAATTGCCCTGTCATGTGGATTTTGAAAAAGATTTTCTCTGAGTATACAGTATGAACAAAATTGCACCATAAGGTGCATTCATTTCTAGGCTTTGTATAGTGTTGAGCTGTGGTAATGTTCTGGTCATCCATATCATTTGTTTTCTCAATATTTGATTTGAATGTCTCAGATAAGTCTTCTCATGGGCTTTATGAATGGCTTGTATTTTATGCTTTGTCTATTATTATATCTGGATATTATTACAGAGGTCATCTGGGTACCTTGCTCAATGTTACAGCAGCATTGCCTCACACAAGATTTTAACTGGCAAGTGTGCAATCAGTCACTTTCATTTATCTATTAAGTGTTGAGTAACAAAAACCAGCACGCCCAGGGTTAGGAACCTGGCCTGACCTAACAGATCACAGAAGCTGACAATCCTTCTTGACAGTAGTTAGCCTCATGCTAGCTTGTGTGGATGGGGAGGTGATCAAGGCCACAAAATAGCCCACCCTTAACAGCAATGGAATATACTGAAATATATTGTAAATATGTCAACCTACTTTTTTGAATATGTGATTCAGAGCAGTATAATGTATTACTTTATCTGTAAGCAGATATAATTTATTTTTGCCCATACTGTATATTGCAAAGTGTTGCAATATCTTGATAATATACCTTTATTTCAATATGCTCCATTTTTGCACGACCATCCCTCCCTGCTCTGCTTACATACTTATATTTTCCTTATTATTTACATGTGAAATTACAACGTGAATCTGTGACATGATGAAGCCACTGCTGTGGGAGAGAGAGAACAAGGCCCCCCAGAAATCCATGGTCAAAATGTTACAATTCCACAGTGGATTTTCAAAAATTCTGCAACCATAACCAAAAATCATGTTAAAGATTATTTAAGATGCCTTCAATCGCCTTAGCTAATATGGGACAACATTTAGCTTGTTAACATTACGTGTTACATACAGTGTTTGTTTTAACTAGTGGCATAGGGTGAGCCTATACCATTACACATAGTTTATTTAAAATTGTGGATACATGTAATTACTCTTCGTTCTCCACACTCACACTATATAGAATATTCATGGAAAATGTCTGAAATGCGCAGATTTTAATTATCTTGAAGAGCAGGTTTTTGTTAAAGATAGCCTTATTTGCAAAATTGTGCTGAAAGCTAATGCAATTTGTTAACAAGAGTGGTGTATACCGTGAAGAATGAAAGCTGTGTGTTTACCATAGATTACTGGTCGTTGGCACACTTGCGGAACAGGCGGAGACCAATGATCAGTTTAAAGGGAGGTTTTATTTGTTTTAGAAGGAAGTAATAACCTCTACATCGCTTGCAGCTGTAGTCTACAAAAAACACAGAGCAACAACACCAACTACGGCATGCACTTGGGTACAAAACTAAGCTAAGTGTGGGGTAAATATCACGTTTCTGCATGATTACACGGCCTCTCCAATTTTCCGAGGAACATCCAGTTTTCCGCGAAAAATATCGCGATCACGGAATCGAGGATTTCTGGGGGGCACTGACAAAGGACCGGAATATTTGAGCCGTGGTTAGATTAACTCCCCTCTGTTGGGTCTGAAAACAAAAAGATACATAAGCGAAATAATCCGCCACTCCAATGAAGGACTCCTGTGAGGATGATCTTACGGCAGGTGCGTACGTGCAAACACACTGACACACATACTCACGCACGCATAAAAAAACCCAAGGTTTGTCAGAGAGGCAGTCTGCACAGCAGCTTTATCCAAGTTGG
This sequence comes from Ilyophis sp. 1 JC-2022, assembly GCA_022702515.1. Taxonomy (NCBI): domain Eukaryota; kingdom Metazoa; phylum Chordata; class Actinopteri; order Anguilliformes; family Synaphobranchidae; genus Ilyophis; species Ilyophis sp. 1 JC-2022. Next base: position 77,671,446 of record CM040397.1, on the reverse strand, counting down.
TATTTTTTACAAAGCCATAGAGGCTGTGCCTTTGTAGCAGGCCTGAGCAACAAATAACTCCTGAGATGATTAACAATCACCCTCAGCTGTGCGAGTGCCTATTTGAATGTGAGGCTGCTTCTGTACCTGGTCCTTGACACCTCCCAGACTGTGACAGAAGCCAACGTGCAGCATCAGCCATCTCAGCACCAACTCGTCCCCTCTCAGTATCGCACTGACGTGTCAGTGAGTCGCTTCAGACAATCTGAGCTGAAGAAAGGGAGTCACTTAAGTTCAGCACAGAATATATGCATATATTACATGTACGCAAGTTTTTACATTTGTTGGAGATAAAGTGCTTGTCGCCGATTTCCTTACCTCCTAGAAACTTACCGGAGATGCTGAGCCCAGGAAAAAATATTAGGCTTGCCGTTATTGATTGCGTTAAATATTAACCATGTTTCTGACTTTTACAACATGGGACAGGCTTAAAACTCTAGCCTTGTATCAAATGATACACTTCCACCCTGAAAAGGAGGTGCCAGCAACACTTGCACAGGGACTCTGAAGAGGTTCAAGCGAAGATCTCTTTGCAGGAGATTATTTTTTGCAGAGGCAACAGGCCTTATCTAGCAACATCTTCCTGAATGTGAGAGTGTCAGAAAGTGGGCGTGACATGGCATAACATTACAAACAAAAAAACAACACACAAAATCAATCTTTCGAAAAAAAAAACATTAAAGTATATTAAAACTTCACTAATTGGAAATAACGTGCTGAGGTTATAAATGAGGGGAAAAAAGAGGAACAGCAGCAAATTATACCATCATTTTTGAAACACTCGCAGGCTATTAGTGGAACTATTAAAGGGGTTATTAGAAAGAAACGTGGAAAGTCAGCTGAAGGCATGAAAATGAAGTGAATTACCTGGGAGAATGGGAGGGATGTAGAGGGGTCGATTAAAGAGGTTTTCAAAGAAGGCGACACGAATGAGACAGTCCTGTTGAGCCCTTACAGGCACAACGGGACTGTCTCATTTAGGCTAATGGAAACATGGCGCATTTCGTCTCATGTCAAGAGCAATTCAGAACAAAACAACAAATCTCCCTATGTTGCACATTGCAGTTTGATTAGGAAGATCTGTAATGTGTCTTTCTGAGACCGGAAACAAAGCCCGAACCCCAGGAGCTCTGTCGCGGCACAGGTCAGAGAAAGACAGAGTGACGGAGGAGAGGGTGCTTGCTGGGAGTGTGTGAGGGGCTTTGCGTCAGCTGGAAGTCTGAAAAGCGTTCTTTTTTTTTCTTGTTTCAGCTCTGCCCTGCTGTATATTCCAGCTAAGGTCATCTTCAGGTCAGTTCATAAATGTAGCTGGTACAAGCTGGTTTTAGCTGGTGTACCAGCCTGGTCCAGCTGGGCTGAGCTGGTGTACCAGCCTGGTCCAGCTGGTTAAAGCAGGTAGACAAGCTAGATCAAACTAATGAAGCAGCTAGGTCAAGATGGCTTGTGGTGGACAAGCTTAGGTGAGCTGATTGACCAGCTTGGTCAATTTGGTTCATGATGAACCAGCTGGTTTGCTGGCATGCCTGTATGAGTAGGCAGCCAGCTTGCTCATGAGTGAAGATGCTCAATCTGGTAAATTCACATGAAGTTAATCTCTAATTTGAAGAATATAGATTTAGGTTATTTCCCTAGGTTGATTACAAGCATGCAGACAGTGTAAAGTTAGTTTTTCATTTAGACGTAGAACATTTGCCTAACAAAAGAGCGGTTTATCTTAAGTATATTCAGTGGCACAGCATATGCACATATGACAGATTAAGCTTTGTATTGAAGTTTTATTGCCAGATACAGATCAATGCCAACACAAAAAAGTAAATTTAGTGATAAGTATTTAGTGATACATGTGCCATGTTAACATATTAACCGAGTATAAGATCAGATTTGGAAATACTATACAGCATAAAATTCATAAGATAATCACGATGACGTCAAAATTATATAAGGAAGTTATAGATGTAATTATGCTATGAACGATTTATCGTCAATTTGGTCATTAATAAACAAGTATTCATTTTGTAGCTTAGAATGTCATTTTGGTTCAATGAATCACATTTCAATATTTCTTAGTTAATCACATCTTGAGTTGCATATTTTCAGATATTTAGCCAGAGTTCTGTGAATTTTACAGTTCAGTGCCTGTATGATCACAAGCCTAGCTCTACCTGGTAATGCTGGTTACCAGCTTCCAGCATAAGCTGTTTTTTCCAGCAGGGTGGAGAGAGGGTGCTTCGCTAATCCATAAAAGGAAAAATGAAAAGGGCAAAAGCGTGGCATCTGTGTGTCTGTTAGAGGTGTGCAGATACGGCTTCAGTGACTGAGCAGCGGCCAAGCAGGGACGGAAACATCTGAGACAGAGACCAACAGCAGGGAGTGTCATAGTGTGTGCTAAGTGTTCGTAGGGACTAGTACAAATCAAACTGAGTGGGAAGACAAGTTTGTTTACACTGGTGCATTGCAATCATTTGTGAGGTCTAAAACACGGCAATAACAGCATTACCTCAAAATGGCTGACTGGAATATTCGTAGTCCAACCGTAATGAATTACTTTTATTATTTTATTGTATATAGAATTGCAGAACAGGACAATAACAAACCTACTCTTTCCCCCAGATGGCACTTGAAACACCAGGTGGGCAGCAATAAACAGGCCAACCCACTATTGTGACTTTAATAATGTCAATAACCAGCGCAATGCAATGATACACTTATGGATGTTATATTTAATTAAGAGAAAATAAAGCATGTGGTTAAAGCATTCAATGAACAATATAATAATAAAGTCAATCCTTGAAGCATTCGATATACAGCAAAAGCAGGGCTCTGCAACCCAGGTCCTAGATAGCCCAAGGATTGCTGGTTTTGTTTTCACCTTAAAATCGGCAGCCAATTCACACACAACTAACCAAGTGAGGTGTGTTTACTGTATAATAAACTTTTTAAATGTATTAAATACTGAGCAACAACAAAATCGGCAAGGACTGCGGCTCTCCAGAACCAGGGTGACAGACCCCTGAGCTAAAGGAATAGCTCTTGCTTCAGTGATACACCAGGTGGTCTGGTATTGTCTGGTATTGTGCTCACTGGCAGGCCTTTGGTGCATAATTAGTGTGAAATTGGCCTTTGCGTTGGCCCGGGACGAAGGGAGGGTATAAAATGAGCAGGATGTTCCCAAATTCACTGCACAATAGCAATTCCTGTAGTTGATTAGACTCATGTGGCCTGCCCCTTCCAACAACATAGGTACGGCTGTCTTATATTACAAGGACTGCGTAGCAGATGGTGCACTGCAGAGCTGAAAGCAGTGGTGGCTGGCTGCACTGCTTACTAAGGATGTGCATTCTAGCCCATGCTATCCAGAATTTACAGAGCATAACATAACAATTGAACAAGCTTCAATTGGCCAATCTAAATTGTGGAATAATAAATGGGGGCATAACCAGTTGGTCAGAAGAAGAGAGAGAACCTTTTTGGAAATGGACCAATCAGCACCCCGTACCTGCTTTGATCTGTGACCAGGTTATATGTAAGTAGATTTTACTCTTTTACTCTGACAGATTGCATTTGATTCCTCCTGAACCCATATAAACTTTGCTATATTTTACTGTGTAGACATCCACAGTGAGAGCCTGCAAAGCAAACGCACAGCAAAAGCAGTTGGAACACTACCAGACAACTATGCACGTTATAAGCAGTCATAAGCAGGGCACGGTTTGAATTTCCATGCACCGTCCAGCAGAGCTATCCAGGCAGTGGCAAAAATGATAGAACCAACTATGGTAGTGATGAAAATAAAAAATCATGAGCTTATTTCGTTCCATCAAGCCTGAGAAATGTGTTAAAGTATTCATTGTGCATAGGGTAACTTCAGAAGGCCTCCTTAACACAGATAACACCTTCATGAGCATATCATCTCTACTTTATAGAATAGTTATAAAGTGATAAAGAGACTGAATTAAGATCATAACTAAGAACATAACAAGACTAGGCAAGCCTAGCTCAGCCCGGACGTCTGTATGCAGCCAGTGAGGAACATGCAACAAGGAGCGGCAAATATTGTTCTGGAGCATGCAGGTTGGCCTGCATACCGTAGTGCATCTGATTCTCAAAGGTGTGTGTGGCATAGTATGTGAGCGGGAGCGAGCGAGGAGGGGAAGCGGACGTCATTTAATTCGAGTGATGAGCACTATTAGAACGTTACCACTCCGCAAACTCCAGTTCGCTCCGGTACCGCGCAGCCTAGAATGTCTTGCTTCTGCCAATAGTTCTAATTTCAACAGTGAAAGATGGAGTTTTGGAAATATTTTACAAAAGCCCCAAACAAACAATACAAGTTGACTATACCCTTGTACCTGCATAGTTCTAAATGCTTGAACTCCCCGGAGGGCTGGAGTGCAAAGAGATCCAAGTCCCTGCCCCCCCCCAACCAGATTTGCCTCAACACTAGCCTGCACAAGAAGTGGATTGGGCTTCAGGGTTTCTGAATGTCAAGGTGCTAACCTGAAGGGTGTGGTATGCAGGCGTGGGCAGTATGTGACGTATGTGCATGTGGAATGACCAACCTTGTACCCCCCTCACCATAACACCCTACAGCAGCAAGAGAGGTGCCCCTACTCCAGGGAGAAAACTTAAGCTTAAAGGGTGGTTAGCAGATTTAAGGCAAGTATTATATATAGGTAAAAACCAAGGTAAGACATCACGTCCAGAAGAACAGTATAATACAAATACTCATACACGAAAGATTAACGTTTTTGGAGCAAAAATTTAAAAACTTCAATTGGATTTATTAACAAAATATTCTCTCTTTTTCTTTTTTACTGTTCTGACGGAAAGGAAAAGTAGCATTCTGATAACTAATATAACATTTAAAATCACATTAGCTATACCAGGCAGAGGGGTGCTAATATAACCCACCTAGGTTACCTCCCTGACGTGTCATCTGGGCTAATAAAACTGGTTCCTCTTAAAGGAAATAATTCTTCAGCAAATAGGGAATTTGTTTTAATTTATATGCCAGTTGTACGAGAAATAACCCACTTCAGTGACAAAGCACTTTTGGCACATAGCAGGCACAGTATACAAAAAAAAGTTATTGCAATTTTCTCAGTAAGAAATATATTTTCTTACATATATAAACTCCTCAAAAAAGTTTGGGAAACGTATTTCGGTCGATTTTTATCCCCCTTAATAATATAACAATTATATATATTTTTTTTTATATCGAAAGCTGATGAGTCACCCTTACAACGAGGTAACAACTTGTAGTTGTAAGGATCATGTGAAATGAGCAACACAGCACACCTAACCGGTAGGGCAAAAAAAAAAAAAAAAAATCCCCTGCAATATTCTTCTGTTGGTATTCTGTCTTTTTTTTTTCTCCTCGTGTTTGAGGTGTATGCCAGTGGGATGGAATGGGATGCATCCCACCAGTGGGTGTGTGTACACAGCTGTGACCAGCATGAGAGGGATGAGGAGCTGTTGTGTGGCCAAGTATGGATCTTACACGCTATGAGGAGGTCCCTTGAGTGTAAAATAAAAAAAAGTGTAAAAAAAATAAATAATGTGTTTTTTCCCTTAATAATGTGAGAGAGAGAATCATCCAGTCCCACCACCACACAAAACGAGAGAGTCACCAAACAAAAAAAAAAAAAGAATGAATTTTGGCATTTTTTTTTATTTTTTTGCCGCACACGTTTTTTTTTATTGGTTTTGCCACGATTCACACGATCCTTTAGTTACTGTCACCTCCTGTAAAGGTGACTTTGATCTTCATTTCCTTTTATAAAAAAATAAAATACAAATACCAATTTAATTATTAAAATAAATAATAATATAAAAAATAAAAAAACGTTTTGATTTTTTTTATATATATATATATACAGGTGCAGCTCAAAAAATTTGAATATCGTGAAAACGTTCAATATTTTTTGTCACTCACTTCAGAAAGTGAAACTCATATATTATATAGATTCATTACACATAGAGTGAAATATTTCAAGCCTTTATTTCTTGTAATTTTGATGATTATGGCTTACAGCTAATGAAACCCAAAATTCATTGTCTCAGAAAATTAGAATATTTTGCTTTAACATATTTTTAAAGTATCATATTTAATATTTGGTCGCATATCCTTTGCATGCTGTTACTTCCTGAAGTCTGTGACCAATCAACATCAAAAGTCTCTCGATATCTTATTTTCAGGTACTGTTACAAGCGATACTATAACCTCTCTGCATTTGAACTGATCTCTATGGGAATTGGGGGGTGAGACTAGATTCAGCTGTAAATTACACTGGTACAGTATGGAACACATGGCTGGCTAAATGGCTGTAAGTCATCAAGGGTCTGAGCTATCGAACGAGCCCCAAACCATCACTCTGTTGCCAGATATGGAGTAGATGTGGATGGATCACTGCAAGGGTTATTTCTCCTGACTCATTTTCCTATAGAACTCTATGGGGAAAAAAGTTAGGAGAAACAACCCTTAAAGGGGTTCTTCTATATCAGACAAACCGTTCAGAAATTATAGAACCTTTTTTACATAACCCCCCCCCCCATTTTCGGGCATCAAAAAATATTGGACAGTTTTTAAAAAATATTTGGTCGCATATCCTTTGCATGCCATGACTTCCTGATGTCTGTGACCCAACAATATCAAAAGACACTTGATATCTTATATTCTGGTACTCTTACAATAGATACTGTAACATTTGAATGGATATACATTCAGAGATGTAGAAATGTAAGAACATAGTGAGAACAGGCCATTCAGCTCATTTTGGCTCATCATTTAACTACATATTAGACAGCACAGGGAGAGGTGTGATGAAGCTTATGGGCCTGTTAACAAAAATGGGTGGATCTACAATTATCTGTCAATCACTAGCGGTGGAAATCCAGAGGACATAAAGTAAAAGTCCTTCCCAGTATTTTGCTCCAATCACCTGGAGTTGCTAATTTACATAATTTTTCAGTGAGGTGGTTGAACTAAAAGTATTCTATGGGTGGAAGAAACACATAGTAGGACTTTTACTTATGTCCCCTGGATTTCCACCTCTGTCAATCACTGACTTGCATTAACCAATAAAAAAGGTTTTGCGCTTCACAATAAACATTAAACGCTGTGAGTTACTGGTAGCATGTGGTAATTCCACCTATATTTGGTGCCATGATACTTCAATCTCCCATTACTACTAGCAAGCATCCAGACTGGTCAGGTGCTAGCATTAGCCGTAACACTCCTGGAAATGAATGGCAGCAACAATTAGCAAATCTTCCATTCATTGTGAACATGCACACTATGGATTGTGGGTAGTTTTGCTAGACTGCTGAAACTGTTACCAACTGGAAAAATGAATAGAGGTCAACTAGGAACTTCTGTAAACCCAGAGATAACAGTAAGAAATATTTTATTCCCATTTTTCTTCTTTATGCATTAAAAAACTTCAATATATGGTGAATCATGAGGCATGACAACAAATATTTATGCCGCTAAAAAAGCAGTTTTTTACATGATGTTCCACTTTTGGCGCTGAAACATTTTTACAAGATGACAAGATACAGCTTCTCATTGAGTTAGGACCTGAGCCGCAAAGTGCAACAGATGTCGTAAAATGCTAAGCTAGCGCTACTGAATAGCGTTACACTGTCATCCATTGTATCGGCTCCTGTTATGGATACCTGTTGTCCAACATCTCATTCCAAAATCATGGGCATTAATATAGAGGTGGTCCCCCCTTTTCTGGTATAACAGCCTCCACTCTCCTAGGAAGGCTTTCAACTCGATTTTAGAACATTGCTGTGGGGAGTTTCTTCTATTTAGCCAAAAGAGCATTAGTGAGGTCGGGCACCGATTGTTGGGCAATGAGTCCTGGCTCGCAGTCGGCTTTCCAATTGATCCCAAAGGTATTCGATACGGTTGAGGTCATGGCTCTGTGCAGGCCAGTCAAGCTCTTCCATACCGATCTAGACAAACCATTTCTGTGTGGACCTTGCTTTGTGTGAGAGGGCATTGTGAATCAGGAAAATACCTTCCCCAAACTGTTGCCACAAAGTTGGAAACACAGAATTGCCTAGAATGTCAGTCTGCTGTTTTGTTAAGATTTGCCTTCACTGGAAATAAAGGCCCAAACCATGAAAAACAGCCCCAGATAAAGGGGTGTCCAGATACTTTTGGCCATAGTGCATCTCTTCAGTTGTCAAATTATCTTTGCTTGCCACTCACAGGCTTTAACTTGCATTTGGAAAAACAAAAATCCAATTAGTTTCCATATAGATACATTTAACACATTCCCAATGATTTATTCTCCAATATAATTGTATTCACCTTATTTTTTATGAAGCAATAACAAAATACACACCATCGTAAATAGCCACCATATTCTGTCATATATAACAGAAATAAAAAGTACATTTTCGTAGTTTACTAATACAGATACCGTAAAACAGTACTGCATATTTCAAGTTTTATTTTTTTGAGGACATTTGTTATGGAAAATAACACAACAGCATAACAAAAAGACAACGCTGACATTTTTGCATTTATGAAAGTTCATTTTTCATTTACCGAAATGATGCAAAATTAAAAACAAATCACCAAATACAATATAAACTCCAGATAAAAAAGGCATTTATGCACTGAAGTATAAAACATGGACAAATACTTCCCCTTATTCCCACGGTTTCCACTGCAATATCAATGACGTAATGCTGTGCGGCAGAAAATGCTATTTGGCAGGTTTTGGCCAGAGTGAATGGACTACACGCCATCTACTGGTGAGAAGATAACTCTGCAACCTAATGTCCACACTCCTGACCAGAGTGAATGGACTACACGCCATCTACTGGTGAGAAGATAACTCTGCAACCTAATGTCCACACTCCTGACCAGAGTGAATGGACTACACGCCATCTACTGGTGAGAAGATAACTCTGCAACCTAATGTCCACACTCCTGACCAGAGTGAATGGACTACACGCCATCTACTGGTGAGAAGATAACTCTGCAACCTAATGTCCACACTCCTGACCAGAGTGAATGGACTACACGCCATCTACTGGTGAGAAGTGCTAATTATATACTTTATGCAGCACCAAAAATTGTATTGGAATGGTGAATCACACCCTGACTTGTGGGTAGTGCATCACAATTGTTTGTGAATAGTTGATTTAAGGTACATTTTGTAAAATACATGCAGCGGATGGAGTGTGCCTGGCCTGGCCAATTAATATTTATCCTTCATTGGTTTGGTTCAGTTGATCACATTTCATTAATTTGGTGCAAACCCTTTCTTACTTGTGCTAATAGGGTTATTAAGAGAAATGGTCCTACTTGTTTATTATTTCTGAATTACATGCTGACCCAAAGTGAGTTTTCGTTTCTGACTAACTGGGGCGGCTAAAGGGCTAATTGGCGGCTGTGGCTCAGGAGGTAGAGCGGGTCGTCCGCAGATCGCAGGGTTGGCGGTTCGATCCCCGGCTCCTCCTGTCCACATGTCGAAGTGTCCTTGGGCAAGACACTGAACCCCAAATTGCTCCCAATGAACAGGCTAGCACCTTGCATGGCAGCTGCCGCCATTGGTGTGTGAATGTGTGTGTGAGGCCATTGTAAAGCGCTTTGGACTTTTAACTTCTGCAATGATTAAAGGATGCTAAGTGTGACTTAACATTGTGGAGTTAAGAATGTGATCATTTTGTTTCCGCTGTTATGAATATGTATGACATTAGTCTTAGTCTGGTCCCTTCCCAGCCAGCCTTATAACTTTGATTAGGAGATTGTAAGGAGAGGGCAGAGCTGTCCTGGTGGTGGTCTGGGGTATATGGGTGCAGCTTTAGACCCGGGGAAAGAGGCCTTTCTTGTGGGCCACGTAGCCGAGCACCGTGGCCGCTGCGAGGAAGGAAGACAGGCCCATGAGCTTCAGGAACCCTGGGACTGACGGCAGGTTCCTCTCCCAAAATGTGGTGACAAAGGGCTGTGCTGGGACATCCTGGAAATGGCAAACAGCAAGCAATTATATCCCAGCTTCCATTTAAACGTATACGTTGGTACTGTGTACAGACAAGAATGTATGCTTTTTTAACTGGAACTGTGTGCTGTCTTGCTATTTTCATGGGTACTAGCAGGGATACTCTTGCTATTTCCATGGGTACAAGAAGGGATACTCTTGTTATTGTCATGGTTGCTAGCAGTGATACTCATGCTATTTTCATGGGTGCCAGCAGGGATACTCTTGTTATTTCCATGGGTGCTAGCAGGGATACTCTTGTTATTTTCATGGGTGCAAGCAGGGATACTCTTGTTATTTTCATGGGTGCAAGCAGGGATACTCTTGTTATTTTCATGGGTGCCAGCAGGGATACTCTTGTTATTTTCATGGTTGCTAGCAGTGATACTCATGCTATTTTCATGGGTGCCAGCAGGGATACTCTTGTTATTTCCATGGGTGCTAGCAGGGATACTCTTGTTATTTTCATGGGTGCCAGCAGGGATACTCTTGTTATTTTCATGGTTGCTAGCAGTGATACTCATGCTATTTTTATGGGTGCCAGCAGGGATACTCTTGTTATTTCCATGGGTGCTAGCAGGGATACTCTTGTTATTTTCATGGGTGCAAGCAGGGATACTCTTGTTATTTTCATGAGTGCTAGCAGGGATACTCTTGTTATTTTCATGGGTGCAAGCAGGGATACTCTTGGTATTTTCATGGGTGCTAGCAGGGATACTCTTGTTATTTTCATGAGTGCTAGCAGGGATACTCTTGTTATTTTCATGGGTGCAAGCAGGGATACTCTTGGTATTTTCATGGGTGCAAGCAGGGATACTCTTGTTATTTTCATGGGTGCTAACAGGGATACTCTTGTTATTTTCATGGGTTATTTTCACGCATACACTCACCAGTGATTCAGGCTCTGTCTGCCAGACTTCAGCCTGACTGATCCGGCCCATTTTGCAGAGAATCTGAAAGGCACAAAGCAAGTGTTTCAGAGCATAATCTGTCATAGATGTTTACAGCATGTGGCTCTGATCTCTGGGGTTCAGTGGAGATTAAATCTGTACAATCTGTGTAAATTTACACAGATTGTACAAATCTGCTGAATTTGCTGAAAGAGACCATGTAGGACTGTCATAATTGGCTGTTTTGCAATGGTGCAGTGGAGACCTATCTGAAAGGTTGCCCCATTTGCTGTATATGACAATGAAAGAACTGTTCTGTTTGTTTGCTGTTAGTGTGTCTGGCCAGCCAATCAGTGTGTTGAGGTGTGACCTCTCACCTCTCTGGCAGCCCTCTCGCCCGCCTGCACTGCCCCTTCCATGTACCCGCTCCACTCAGTGGCAGTCTCAGTGCCCGCAAAGTAAAGTTTACCCAACGGCTCCCGAAGAACCCTGAGGTCAGAAATCAAAGGACATAGAGTGTGGAGAGGGGTTGCCACCAACGGTAGGAGGCAGCAGGGTGGTAGCATCATCGTGATTCATACCAGGATTGGGTCAACAATTATTTTACTTACAAAAGAGGCAAGACGCCCTTGTTAGGTGAAACAACTACAGTGCCCGTCACTATTATTAGCACAACCCTGGTAAAGATGAGTAAAAATGGCAATAAAAAATGTACCGTTTTGTGAATTAGCTTAATGTCACACTGAAAATATGAAAAAAATCCAACCTATAATTGAAGTAAATTTATTATGAGAAAAAAAAAAACCCTCATCCAAGAAATAATTATTTTTAACAAAACCATGTGTGCTGCAATTATTGGCATTATTTTGCATGCCATGACTGCCTCATGTCTGTGACGCAACAACATCAAGACTCTTGATATCTTATTTGCCGGTACTTACAAGCGATACTATAACGTCTCTGCATTTGAATGGATCTCTATGGGAATTGGGGGGTGGGACTAGATTTAGCTGTAAATTATACTGGAACAGTATGGAATACATGGTTGGTAAAATGGCTGTAAGTCATCAAGGGTCTGAGGGATCAAACGAGCCTCAAACCAGCAGCTAGAGTATTAAAGTATTTTAAATAAAGTATTTGACCCAGGTTTGACCTGTACTGTAGCATTCTCAGTGTTATACAGTATTGTGGGCATGGCCAGGCAAACCAACAACCAGTGCAACTGGCAAAGCTATATACTGAAGACAACTATAGAATGAATGTGCCTGTCAGCATGTTGCAGCCTGACTCATTAATAAAACAGGATGAACTCACCTGCCATACTGTGTGAGGATGCCAGGGGGGTAGTACACTGTGTAGCAGCCCCCAGAGTACTGCTCTTCAGACCAGTTCTTCTCCTCATAATGTACAGGCTGCAGGGAGAGGGAGGGATGGAGAGAGAGAGAGCAACAAGTTCATTATTGACTTTTAAATGGAAAATCACCAAAGAAATCTGTTTTTAATTATATCACTTACCAGAACTGAATCTTTCTAGAAATGTGTAATGATAAACATAGATTAATGTATTGATTGATTCATTGGCTCACTAGATTTATTGAATAATGGTGATGGTTTAAAAGATACAGTGCATAGCGCCTGTCCAAGCTTGTCATCTCAACTGTTTTGAAAGAACTGTTTGTGGTACAAGAAGAGAAGTGCAGAAATCCCCTTTTTGGCAAAAAATTTAAATTTCGTCCTAAAATAGCTGTAACACAGTTGGGTGGAATCATATCAGTCGCTTGATTGAGTGGCTAAGCAGCTGTTGTAAAATCAGCTGGCCCCCCAGTGATCTCGAATAATATGCTATGCTAACGCTACAAGCCTGACTGCTACCTTTGCCTGCAGAGATAACACCCATTGCACTTACTTGCAAGGCCTCCTCTGTTTCCAGGACCCGGGCGTAGATCTCACAGATCTTGTTTTTCCTGAGGGAACAGAAAAGTTTTGGATTAGGCTACACCTTTTATGACCCAGAATTCCACACCTCTCTGGAATATTTTGATTACCCTTAGTCTAGCACGCCCACTCATATAGTGCACTGCATGTTGTGAAACCCCACTGTGTCATCAATCGGTTAGCGGAGCAGATGCGCTTCTCACGGACCCCAGAGTGGATGTTCAGGATGCGGCAGTGTGGTATAATGGTTAAGGAACTGGGTTTGTAACCGAAAGGTTGCAGGTTCGATTCCCAGGTCGGACACTGCCGTTGTACCCTTGAGCAAGGTACTTCACCCGCATTGCTTCAGTATATATCCAGCTGTATTAATGGATACAATGTATAAATGCAAAAAATAAATGCTGTGTACGTCGCTCTGGATAAGAGCGTCTGCTAAATGCTTATAATGTAATGTAATGTAATGTAATGTAAATGATATCAGTGGGGCAGTCTTCGCTCTCTTGTCCTGCTATGCCACTTTGCCACTCTAGCCCCACAAATACATCACGTGCTCCCGCGAGTCTAGTATGCACAGTCACCACTGTGAACATAGTGTAGTTAGACTACTTGTGATAATAAACTTTCTGGGGTGCAGCCAATTTTTGTATGCACTGAATGATGTTTTAGATATTTACAGACCTCTTGGCTTTACAATGGCTGGTATGGAGCATTCACTGTTTGCAGTCTAAAGCAACTGGTACATCGATGTTATGCCTCAGATATTGTAAGTGTCTATTTTTCAAAAGTAATGTTTAAATCTTAATTTAGGTTGGAACAAATTCATGTGGCGCAACCTACAAAGGAAATGACTACTGGTACAATATAAAAACTGATATTTATATGTTTATTGTGAGCAAATGCTGTGAAATGTATGTGTTCATAAATACAAGCTCTGGAAACATTAAGTTTCTGTACAACCTGATTTTGTCATGGATCATGCCTTCCTTCCCTTATCTCTGCGTTTTGTTTATTATTTTTGTCGTTTACCGGTAATCTATCAGATTTTCCTGTGTTCCGCTACGGGTTTTGCTTTCGCCTTGGTGATTAGTGAGTTCATCTGTCATTTATTTCCGCTCACTACTTATACCCCGCTTCCTGCCTTTCTCGTTGCTTCCATGTTATTTCACGTAACATTCGAGCCGGTAAAAATGGTATAGGAAGTTGTGCTGCTATCGACCGCTTTGCTTATCAACGCGGGACTTGTTAGCAGTACAATTTAGAAAGAAGCAAAGTGATCTTTTGGCTCTGAGTTCAGAGCAGAGGTTTTTGTTCGTTTCTTTTGTTTTCCACTCATTACCTACGAGTGCTCTTACCCAAAGTCTTAGGGGTCTTTTTGAGTTTCTCTTTTCTATTCTTTTGTTCGCTCCACAAACGGGAGTTAGATTAGCGTTACTGCTTATTTCTTGGTTTTGCTCGGTTAGCGAGTTCCTTGTTTTTATCGCGAGGTTATTTGTGTTCTCTTTATTTTCTCCTATTCCACTACGGATTATTGTCCGTCTCAGTGTTCTTTTGAACACTTTAAGATTCTGCAGCTATCGCATCTGGACCTCCAATATTTCCTCCGTGTCTGACATAGAGATCCCCTACAGCTTTTTGAAATTTCTTGAAAAGTATCTTATTGATTTAGACTATGAGCTGTGAATGCCTCGATAGCAGCCATAACAGCAAAAAGCAGTGATTGGTAAATTCTCTTTTAGGGGTGGACAAAATATTGGATTCCTATAATGCTAATTAGCAGCATGTGTCTGCTTAAAAGAGATTTAACCAGCAGCACTTTGCTAGGTAAGTCTTCAAAGCAAGATGCAGCTACTAAGAGTTCCAAAGGGGCCAAAGAGTTGGTGCCCGAATTGCAGGTCACAAAAATGGCAAAATGATTTGAAGTGGCAAGGGGAACAGTGTCAAAAATTATGACAACATATGCTCAACACCAAAAAACAGCATCAGCAAAAAAGAACTGTGGCCGCAAGTCAAAGCTCTCTGACAGGGACAGACGGACACTTGGTAGGATAGTTGGTAATAACCACAGAACTACAGCTCTAAATATCACTACTGATTTGATTCACTGAAGTTGAACCAGTCTCAACAAAAACAGTACATCGTGAGCTTCACAAAGCTGGTATTTATGGCAGGGCCGCCATTCTGAAAACATTTGTATCCAAGGCTAATGAAGAAAAAGTATCAAACGAGCCTCAAACAATCACTCTGCTGCCAGATATGCAGTAAATATGGATGGATCACTTGAAGGGTTGTTTCTACTGATTCATTTTCCTATTGAACTATGGAAAAATAAGTCAGGAGAAACAACCCTTCAAGTGATCCATCCATATCTACTGCAGATCTGGCAGCAGAGTGATGGTTTGAGGCTCGTTTGATACCGCAGACCCTTGATGATTTACAGCCATTTAGCCAACCATGGATTCCATACTATGCCCGTGTAGTTTACAGCTTAATCTAGTCCCACCCCCCAATTCACATAGAGACCCATTCAAATGCAGAGAGGTTATAGTATCGCTTGTAAGAGTACCTGAAAATAAGATATCAATAGTCTTCTGATATCCTTTTATACCCAGTCATGACCGTATCATCTGTCTTTTATTTTGCCCATTTTGTAACGTGTTGCAGGCATCAAATTCGGAATTAATGTATATTTACAAAAATCAATGAAGTTGAAAAGGTAAAACATTAAACATCTTTTCTTTGTACTGTTTTCAATTAAATATATGTAAAAGAAAATTTACAAATCACTGCTTTCTGCTTTTATGTGCATTTTACATACTATTTATTTATCTATTTTTTGGAATTGGGGTTTCTATAACTTTTGTAATATCCTTCCTCGCACATAAAAAACTGTCTGGGCTAATCGAAAACAAATACTTCACTGAAAATATAAAAAAAACCCAGAAACTAAACTATCACTTTAATATGCGAGCATCTCACTCACATGCCAAAAAAATTCCGCCCTCAGATCCACTTCCTTATGCCAATTGCTAACCACCAATAGTATTCCTACGTGATACAGGAAGTACAGTGAAACCGGAGGAGATGGACTCACCTTTCTTCCTTAGTCAGTGATGTTAGCCTCCTGGCTTTTCTGGAGAGGATGAAACTACAACACAGGAAAAGGCATTTTCAGTTCACTCAGATTGTGATGTCACATGACTATCGTGATGTCAGCATGATGTCACCACTGCAGGATGTCTCTAATGTCCCACCCCCCTCAATTGGACTGCATTATTTACCCCATAATTGCAGGAAATGTTCCATCAGGTTTGGTGTCATCCAGGGTCAGGCCAATGGGCGATTCTTCCTCTTCAATCACCATACTTCCGCAGTAACCTCAAAAAACCAGATTGTGACAATACAGAAACCTGAGAAACACTATATGGCCATATATACTAACATGAGAATACATTACATTACATTATAGGCATTTAGCAGACGCTCTTATCCAGAGCGACTTACACAGCATTTCTTTTGCATTTATACATAGTATCCATTAATACAGCTGGATATATACTGAAGCAATGCAGGTGAAGTACCTTGCTCAAGGGTACAACGGCAGTGTCCGACCTGGGAATCGAACCTGCAACCTTTCGGTTACAAACCCAGTTCCTTAACCATTATACACACATGACTGTACAGAAGACTAGAAAACCACACAACCATTCAGGAACCTGACCCCCACAATTGATGCATAATCATAATCCTGCATATGGGCCAAACATTTTCCACAAACAAATTATATATAAAACAATGAATGACTAAGCATTATAAGTGTGTAAACAAATTATGTGCCTTAAAACATGCTAGGTGGTGGTATGCCGCCTCTGTGAATATGTAAACCTGGAAATAGTGACCTTTTTAAAAGGAGAGCTGGACAGCCCAGCCTCCTTTTCAACATTTATTCAGACAGGTAGAAAGCAGAGAGGGGCAACACGATAAAGAAGGGACCATAGCTGAGAACGTGTGAGGACCAAATCCACATGGGGAATCGCATATGGCTCAAGAACCGGCTGTCCTACATCTCAATATTTTTGTGGAACAAATTTCTTATTTCTCCTCAAATAGCCAAGATTATGTACTGCAGACTGCATATGATTACAGGGCCAATAGCTGAATACCCCTGATGTTGAATATTGTGTAGTCATTTTATCAAGACATTATACAGTAGCACGGCTCATTGCAACAAGTCACATAGCATCCAATGTAGTAATTACTAATAGCTCCATCACTCTTATCCATGAGTAATTGGAATCTAGGCTTTTAGTAGAGTGCATTTTTAAATAAAAATGGACTGCACTCTTGTTTCTTGTTTCCTAAAAACAGATACAGTGTGTATATCAAAATAATTCAGCAACTGCATTCATAAGGTTTTATTTTCACAAAAGATGTGGCTAAACATTGAAGAGGAATTGTCCATTGTTGCCTCTCTTAAGAGGAGCAGCCACTTTGTCTCTAATTAACCTGCGCACCTGCGGTGATGTTTTAGAGTCAGTGCACGTAAGTTTGCAATCACCATATAACACCACTTCCCTGATGGAGGCAACAGGGTTAAAAAATTGAGAGTGGATGTTTTATGAATGTCATTTGAAGCAGAATGCTGTAAACAATTGTCAAGTTGCAGTGTTTTGGTGTGGTGCAGAGACGAACTTCCTATTACATTTTACACTTGCACATTTAGCATACAAAGTACCATACTTTTTTACAAACAATATCCCACCAGTTGGATATAGACTGAAGCAATTCAGGTTAAATACCATGTATCAAGTGCCCGTCTTGGGAACAGAACCTGTCATCTAAGAGCTACAATATCCATAACCAAGGGACTTTTCCAAGTCCTGGAGCACTGGACAACTTACTGTTCAACCAACTTGATGTATTCAAATGCATTTTTTTAATTTCATGAAGGTGACCTCTATTGACCCAAACAGACCCACAATATCATATTTGTAAACAAAGTGTGCACAGACATTCAACACAGCTGTGTTGTGAAAGCACTCCATATAAGTTCATGACCCAAAAGGAGTAAAAGTCATAAAATTTCACAAAAAAAAGTCAGTATTTCAGGTTAATTAAATACTAAAATTGGTCAAATTGACCTGCAGTCAATTTGTTTTCAATTTAAATTAATTAAACGATTGGGTGTTATAAAAACCAGCATATCGAGGCCCCCAGACCTAATCTGTGAAACTCCTGCCCTAACCTTTATACTTCACTGGCCACTACCTTTTTTCCTCCAGAAGTTCTCCTTGTAGTAGACTATGCACTTGATGACGGTGCCAACAGGAACACGGTGGATCAACTGGTTCCTCATGGGGGGTAGCGGGGGGTGAAAGTGCATCTTTAGGTTCAGCCCCGGCGCTGTGGCGACAATGACGTACTTGGCCTGAAATTTAACAGAAGGGGGGGGTAGGGGGGCATAATTAGTTAATTCCAAACCAGTATCCTTCTCCATAATGCATTGGGCCATCCAATCTGTGTGACAACAGCTGGGTGTTCTCGTATTTGCTGCCATGCTGCAGTACCTTGCGGCCGTATTGCAGTATCTCACCTGGTATGTCTCCTGATTGAGCGTCTTGACCACCACGCCGTCGCCACTCTGGTCTATGCTGTAGACCGCTCTCTCCAGCTTCACCCTGTCTCCAAGCCTCCTGGCCATGTGCTCGCTGATCTGCCCCGACCCACCCACAAACTTCCGCTCCTGCCGGGGACACAAAAACCGTCACCCTTCAGCAGGAAGAAGGTCAGAGTAACCATCCAGTCGCTCCAACCACCAATCACTGCCAGCCCGTATGGCACGCTAGTGATTTCAAACTCAGTGTCTGCAGGTCTTTTTTGTGGCTTCCTTTAAATCTCCAGCTAATTCAGGCATTGGAAACCAAGTGTTTGCACCTTAGCCAATGCATGAGTTAAAGTAAGCACTTAGGGGCTGTCAGATGGCTCATTCTACTGTTCCATTGTGTGAAGCACTCACCAGCGACCCCCACTCGTCAATCGGACACCCAGTTTGCTTGCTCAAGCTCCCATAAAGTGTATTCCTATCTCATGTCTGCCTGAGTGCAATTTGTGGACTGCAGTTTGAACACAAGCAGTATGTTTCAGAGGTGTCCTAAATTCATAGCAGAACTTGCAGCGATGAGCACGGCACAATTGGGCATAGGAAGAAATCCTGAAACAATTCATCACTAAAGTGCCGAAACACACCAAAAAGCAGTAGATACTACAGCCTGGAGTTTGAGATCCCTGCTCTACTCACACAGAAGGATTCTTTAGGATATGCTCATCATATGCACATCCGAACCAGAAAGTTTTAATGTTGCACTCATCTCACATACGCAGTTGTGTCCAGTCAAGTCACATGTACAACGAGGAAGGCGCACATAGGCCAAAATAAATAATAAAAATATTTTTGTCTGTGTGGTAAGAACCAAAAAAATTACTTCGGAAAAATGATAGAATAAGAAATATAATGCACATGAGTTATCATTATATTAACAGAAATATTTTTTATTTGCAGTCAAAAATGAATGGAGACCAGTGGGAAAACAGGCTTTTTGAACGCAAATCATAGATATCAGCAGAGGGCAACATTATATCTGGTGCTGAGGTTAAGAGCTGAAAGCTGGCCCCTTATTTGCTTATGATTAGGACTGTTTACTTCCGGTAAGATGCAATTCAGTCACAAACCTCCAGGTGTCTCTGCTGTCACATAATAAAATTAAAATATAATGACACGTAGGTCAGTGTACCCTCTAGTGTTCCACAGCAGTAGTAAAAGCTTAGTACGGTAGATACTCAAGATTGCATGTACATCACACAGGCGCCAAATAATGACATGTACATTTTTCTCCACACCGATTGGCTATAACTGGCTTGATTTTACGAATGTTTTACTTGAGTTCATGACCATGCTTTGGGAAATGTCTACCGTTGGTACATGGAAAGGGGTTCTGTACTACAGAAAGCTGTTGCAAAGACATATCTGGCATCCCCAGACTGTATGTCTATTGGACTATTGGGGAAAAGCACAGCAAGGCACAGTTTTCTATGAGGCTTGCTTCCAAACAACCATTTGAGATCATCTAAGCCAGGGGTCGGCAACAGGCGTCCCGCGGGCCATTTTTGGCCCGCCAGCAATAATATTTGGCCCGCCAGATAATTTTGAGATTTGAAAAAAAAAATAAAAAAAAATCTGTTTTTAAAAATTATTATTATTTTTTTTTATTTTTTACAATATATTGTACTTTTATCCATGTTGAGAGTGAATGACACGCACAGACAGTAGTGAATCAATAAGTAGGTGGACAACGCGTGGTGCTGAAATAGCCCCCCGTCAACAAAAATTATTGATTGCACCCCCCCCCCCCCCCGTCAACAATTACAATCGAGGTCCGCGAAAATATCTAAGCTATCATTATTATCGCCATCAGGGAGAGATAGGGGGGGGGGACTACTACAGGAAATGACTTTGAACCCCATAACAAAGTCCTCTAATTATCCGGAATCCCTTGTTCTCTGTTTCCATGGCAGCTGATCATTCAGGATTCTAAACTAAAGACTGGCCTAAGGAAGGCTACTGGAGAAAATTTGATTACCCAAATTAGAGAGGGGCAGTGGCGGCCGGCCTATAGAGGGCGCTGGGGCGCCGCCCCCCCTCCCCCACATACAAATAAAAAAAAAAGTTTAAAAGAAATTATTATTTTTTATTATTATTTAATTTTTTTAGTAGCTTAAAATTATTATTTTTTATTATTATTTAATTTTTTAGTAGCTTAAACATGTTATATGTTGGCCTTGCGTTGTCTAAAGTTTAATACATTACATATGCATGTTCAGGGGACTGCGGGGCGCCGGTAACGTTATGGTGAATCAGAGCACTCATTCATTTTCAGGCGAGCCCCCTCATTCTGCTGCCTGATTCGCGGCCAAAAAAGGAGGTCTCCGGACGCAGGCCTGTGCGCCCCGGACTATCCTACCCTTTTCTGATTAGTCCTCATGGTTTATGATATTATTTGATTGGATTTAAGGCATGTTTATCACGCCCAGCCGGCATCTAGCAGGATATCACTGCGAGTGCGCAAGTACGGCTCGGTTCAGTCGGCTGCTACTCATTCATTAGTAGATCTAGACCAAGCGAGAGAGATAATTCGAAATGGCTTCCTCAAGTGGAACAGAAAGCAAAGAAAATTCGGTTATTTCTTTGCAAAAAGAACCTTTCTCAAGGCGTTCATTGGAAGAAAAGAAAAGAGTAAAGGAACTTGGACCAGAGCGACCAGATTTGCACATTCAACAGCAAACAAGTGATCGCGGTCGGGCATATACCCGGGGCTTCTCTCGCTCGTGTTATGACAAACGGAGTTGGCTAGCTGGATGTGCTGTGAGTCATGCGTTCTATTGCTTTCCCTGGGGTACGAGACCTAAAACATCTTGCTGAAAAGTGCAAACGGCATGAAAGTAGCCGCAGCCATCTTGACAACAGTATTGTAGCGACCCGGAAGCTACAATGCGCCATGGGAAATCGCAGGTGCTAGCGATTTCATTTAATTGTTAACGTTTACATGTACAGTTTTTATCCAATGTTGTTATCAGTCGTTATAGTGGTTATCAGTTGTTATAGTTCCGTGTTAATTTACTGTTGTTTGTTGTTGTGAATGCGAACACCGTGAATGGAAGTGTGTGTGTTAAATGTTGACCCCCGCCATTAGCGGTTGTATGGCGAGTTCCTTCTCGCTTTGTTTACGTAATAAACAAGTAACCTGGAGTTGTGCGGTGTATGGGGCACAGGTTGCTAAGCAGCTGAGAACTTGTTGTGGACAATCCATTCTTACTTGCACGCTCGCCACAGTATGAAGCTAAACTTTTTGGCAGGCTTAGCATTGCTGAACAACTCGATGAAGGCTACAGAATTGGCATTACAAACAATCAGTGATGTCTTACTTGAAAAACTGTCCTCCACTGTTGCCAATTAAACTGTCTTATGCAACTGAGACACAAGGTGGCTTGTTTTTTCTGTTTAAAGTGTGTATTTGTTTTTTTTTAGAAATGCTAGCGCCCCAACCTATATTTAGATCACCAGCCGCCACTGGAGAGGGGGTATTGGAGTGCTTTGCAATGGCAGCTCAGCCCCTCTGGCTTGGCTTCTCCTAGCTTAACCCTGCCCCTCTCTGGGTCTCTGTTCCAGCTCTGAGCCCCAGTGCACCATAGAGACCCACAACATTACATTCCATTCCTATTCAGCTGGATATATACTGAAGCAATTCAGGTTAAGTACCTTGCTCAAGGGTACAACGGCAGTGTCCTACCTGGGAATCGAACCTGCAACGGTTACAAGTCCAGTTCCTTAACCAATATACTACACTGCCGCCACAAGATTGTTAAACTATTGCTACAACCCTCCCTATAAACTCCAAAACATGTGTGCCATAATGGTAAAAGGGAAAAGGCTTACAAATGTGTGTGTGAAGAATGCAACATAAAATAAACACAAACCAATGTTCAACTACTTCCACATCCCAAACTGGGAGACGTAAAATGTAGATGTTCAGATGTAGATGTTCTTTGACCCACGCCAGCCCAGTCTTCAGGCCATATCCAATGGCCTAGTGTTTTCCCATTTTCCTCCATTTTAAGTTTTATTTAAAAGGACAAATGTAAAAATGTAAAGCAAACAGAAGCAAATGTGCAGTTGCAGGCACATCAAACAGGGATTAAAGCAAAAAAAAAAACACAGATAAGGCTGCACAAAATAGTAACGTCTCCACTTGTGGGAGGTCACCAGGCTCATATTAGATTGCCATCACTGTCAAGCCATTTGATATTATCCAGAAGCTCCACCAAAAATAGTTTATTAAAACAATGCAGCCCTCTGG
The DNA here is from genome assembly GCA_022702515.1 of Ilyophis sp. 1 JC-2022. Taxonomy (NCBI): domain Eukaryota; kingdom Metazoa; phylum Chordata; class Actinopteri; order Anguilliformes; family Synaphobranchidae; genus Ilyophis; species Ilyophis sp. 1 JC-2022. The sequence continues at coordinate 77,648,673 of CM040397.1, read as the reverse complement.
ACAACACTTAATCCCTTTGCTATAGCAAATATACCAAATAAAACTGGGCTTCAATCAAACAAATCAGTCCTGCATGCAGTGCCACGGCAAAACACAAAACGCCAGTTTAAAAACTGTCACCAACAGACATCCAGTTCTTCTTCTCAAATTCCTGTTCTTCACAACTCCTCCCTTTCCCTTGCAGTATTCTCTAAGGAAAGGACATAATTACGTTTGGAACACTTGCCTAGAAAAAAACTAAAAGTGGGTGTGTTTATGAGATAAGTTAGAACCTCATTATCATCATTATGAGTATGATTTTTTAACTGTTGACCAAATTAAATCACTCTAATTTGATGCATCTTCTCAAAACTCGTATGCTTAAATGCACTGTTGTGTACTGTAATGCAGTAACCAGGACCTCCTGTAGTTGAGATGCAGAAAGAACGGAAAGAAGACAGGAGCTTAATTTCTGAGTCGAAATAATCTGTGATAGCACAGAACCACCTTGCTGTTGCTGCTGTCACACCCAATATCTACGTCCTGCTACTGCTGTTGATTTTACCACTAATATTATGTACAGATGGAAATAAATGGTTACCATATAAATTTTCCCACAGATGAGTTACATACCAATTAGCATTCATTGGACAAGTGCTATTTGTGTGACTGGCTGACATGCTTCTAGAGGTCTGTTTTTTAAATACTATTCTCATCCCCACATAACACACAAAATATTAGTGATCATACCCAGTGACTTTATGTACTGTGTGTATGGCAATGGAATACATAGTCAACTAGTTGTGATGAAGTATTATATACAATAGTGTAATGACTTCAGATTATGATACTGGCTCAGCCTCCAGGTTCGGTACTACTGACCTCAATCTCCTAACTGCACGGACCTAGTCTTCTTGTACTTGTCTGACCCAGTGTCCTGGTTCTGTACTGACTTGGTCTCCTGGCTTTAGTGACAACGTTTCCTTGTACCATCTCTGTTTAGACCCAGTCTCTTGGTTCTGTAAGCAGCCAGTCTTTCAGCTGTACTGACCCGGCCTCCTGGTTTAATAATAAGTGTCCTTGTATTGACATTGTCTCTGTTTTGACCCAATCTGCTGGTTTTGTACTGACCCGGTATATTTGGCTTACCTGTCCTCCATTGGTGGTGGAGAAAATCCTCATGGTGCCGCCGCACTGCTTGATGTACCACAGGAACCAGAGAGCGGACACCTCGTGCGGTTCAGAGGTCACGTTCACATTGACAAAGAGGGTGGCGAACCGACGGGCAACACTGGTGAGAGAAGAAGAAAGTGGGGAAGGGAAGAACCAGCTCAAAACCTCCAAACCAGACCCCGCGAAAAATGACCTCAAGTGCAGTATTCTTTGGAGACAGCTGTTTTGATTTCACCCTCACATGGGACTTCACTAAAACAAGTTCCTCAGGAAAATTGGTTCTTTGCTGACAGTATTTGGTAAAGGTTACAAATAATACAAAAAAAAAAAAGTTAAATAAATCTGTGGTGCAGTTAACTTCAAAATGCTAGAATGCAATAGTGTAAGTAAGTAAGTAAAATTTTATTTATAGAGCACCCTTCCCAGCACGAATGCACAGAGTGCTTTACAGTAAAAACAACATACATAAAAGTGCATTACAAAAAAACACGACAGACAGAGAATAACAGAACACAACATACAAGACAGAATAAAATACGGTGCAAAAGTAGCATAGGTAAAAGAATATGGGAGCTAACTATCAAAATAACAGCACAGAGAAGACAGGAGCTAGCTTGACTGGGTACCATGTCCAACATAGCTTGTCGAAGAGCTGCTTCATGGTCATCTGATCCCACTCTTCTGCATGGGGAGCCTTCCAAGGGGCTTCTCGTGGAATCTGCATTGGACACACTCACTGTCAGACGCTCCCCACCATTCAATTTGTTCAGTCAATCACCAGCACCACGATGTCACAATCTATGCAGCAATTCAGCTCATTCAACCAATCACACATCATGATGTTATAATCCATTCAGCTCCCTTCGAACAACCAACTTTAGGCTTTCTTTATTTATAATTGTTGCGTTATTAAAAATTGTTTATTTGAATGACAGTGGAATGAGTCCTCTATTGTAAATCATTCAAACGTGCTTTCCACTGTAGCCTATACAGATTAATTCTATGTCCAAAAAATACTTTTAGACAATTAAGATTCAGTTGAAGATGCTGGGATATTTTAGTGATTAGTCTACTTCATTAGTTATGTATTAACATATATCTAAGGATAATACTGCATGCGATACTTAAAAGTACAGCATACAATATTATGCTTGATAATGAGGATGACAATTACACAGAAAGAAAAAGCACATTAGCCTAATTGCATTTCTTATGTGTCTTATGTGCTGCATTTTCTTATGTCCTGTCATGATTACAGCGTGGCCAGAGGTCACCTGTGTTGATAAATGAATAATGAATTAACAACATTTTCCTGCTGACATCCCTTACAGAATTATAAGACCTAGCTGAAACATATAGGGAGCCGACATGTTTTAACCTCTTCTGTGGACATGCCTCTGAATGGTTTTCTTCTTTATATCAACCAAGGCAATTTACCATTTTCAAAGAGCTTATTTTACACTTCTCAGTATCCTAGCAGTGCTCTTGTTTTTCACTTGTACAATCATTCAATACATTAGGGGGATGCAGTAGTTTGGTTTTGGTTGCAACTTACATGTTAAAATCAAAATTTCACCCGTCAATACCTCAGCCGTTTTAGCACCAATTACCAAGCCACTTGGCAGATCATCTCATCTCACCAATATCTCAACATAAAACAAATATGGGAAAGATTGGTTGAGCCGTTTTCATACAATTAAGTACATAAAGAAATTTATATAAAGCATTTATATTAAGACTTTTTTTTTTCAAACGACCTAGCTCAAATTCTACAACTCTAATCGCTGAAGTTGACATAGCGATATGTCGGGCGTGACATGGACCAATGCTTTTGATGGGTGATATTTCTGTTTATTGTAGTTTTTACATAAACCTTTATAATTCTACGATACCGGAAATTAATTGTCCATTGACTTAACATTGGGGCATAAATTTTCTAGCAACCAAAGGCTAATTGAAAGATCTAACTACCGTTAACTCACAGTCTCGTGCAGTGCACTGCTAGATTTCTTACTCCTCGCTCTCTCTGAAGCTTCCACAGCACACAGAAACCAGCCATAGGCTACTAACGTTAACTGTTACCTATATTTAAACTAAAAGTCCAACGCGAGTTTTGAATTTTCTGTATGGTTTAACATTTTTATGAATCACAAGACGTGTTGTCAAATCAACTCGAGAGCAAGGTGGATAACGTTATTTTGCTTAATATTTTGCCAGGTCAGTGATCACAGCAGTTCCACATAACTACCATCTAACTTCGCTAATGAGATTAAAACAAATGTATGTTAACTTAGCTATTAACGTTACTCCTTTGTGCACAATATTATCTGTAACATTAATGAAGCGCCACACCATGTGAGCTATCAACAAACGTTAGCTAGGTAGCATTACAAGCCCCACATGGAACCTAACAGTGTCAAGCAATGTAACCTTAGACAAATTAATGTTAATGGTATGTTAGTTCGTTTTTAAAATAGCCAGATATTTTCCAGAATAGTTTTGGCAGAATGTAACGTAGACTAAATAAAATCCTACACAACACAGTTGAAGAGTGATAGTTTAAGATTACATTTTTAGCCAGTATTATAACGTTTGATTCTAGCTAGCTAACGTTATATCTTGGTGTGGTGCTAGCCAGCTTGCTAACTTACATTTGGTTAAAAAAAAAACCTTAAAACTGGAAGAGCCTGACATTGACAGATTAAGAATTGTAATGTTATGTGTCAGTCCTATTCGGACGGAATACGTTTTAACTTACGGGTGAAGGTAGGGTTAATGTAGCCTAATTATTACCGGAGGATCTCCGTTATTTTAGTCCCGTTGTCACATACAATTACATGTATGTTCACTTATAATTACATCACTGTTCCTACAATTTAGATACTATAAAAAGCATCAGAAGAGAGCAGAAGAAGCTACATACCTCCATTCCCATTTCATCCATTGTCCTCCACAGGTTGTTGTAGTCCATTAAGGCCAGGGGGTTCCACATGGGTGGGAAAGACCCCTTGAATGCAGTTGATTTCCCCTAAAACAGAGAAGGCAATATGTCAAGAAATGGGTTAAGGATAATACACATTTTCTCTTTCCCAAATATTTATTTGTATGTAGTATTTCATGACTTTTTAAAATAATTTTTAATAATGATCTGTGACAATTTCATTCTCGGCTAGCATTCGTAAATCACTATCGGAGTGCCGGAGTGCATCTGGTTATTCGTAATGAGCAGTGGGCGGAGTCAACTTGGAGAATAGTGAATCACACAGGCCAATACAAAAACAGACATTCCGACCCGGAATGGAAATTTCAAAGGAGAACATACTGGCTGTAGCATTGTTGTCGGAGAAGCCAGTATTTCGATTTAGGATGTTTCCTTAATCTCTAATGACATATCATGGTCATTTTATGATTTAGTACAGTAAATGTGTTACATGTGTTACTTAAGTTATTAAGACCTAAGATAAGTTCTTTGCAAAGGACAGAAAATTATTATTATTGGACTGCTTAAAAGAACACTCCAACTTTTTGGGAAATTGGCTTATTTGCCATCTTCCCCAGAGTCAGACAAGAAGATGGATACCCTTCTCTTCTCTGCGTGCAATAGGAAGCATAGAGACCCGCACCATTAGCCTAGCTTAGCCGCAATCACTGGAAGTGGGTTAGTCGAGTTAGCCTAGCTCCCTCAAAAGTGACGAAATACACTTTCCCACAACTATAAAACTTTCTTATTTACATGTTGTGACTTTTATGTTGTGATTGTCATGTTGTGATTTACCACATGTAGATATAACAATGTAAAATTAGACATTGTAATTTTCTAAGCAGATACACACCCGGAACTATTTTCTTCTTGCCAAACCATTGCTTATTTCTGTTGGTGTGTTGGGATCTATGTTCAGAGCAACTAGCCATAGCTTCATTCGGTCCAGATTGTTGGTTGGAATTCTATGAAACATTACACTAGATTCTGGCTTCCCCTGCCTATTATCGCAACTGTTTACAACACACCGAACCATGTTTGTAAAGTTTTTTTTTGTGATCAATTTTTTATTTATTTATAATTTTTTCTTCACAAAACACAAACAAAACAAATACAGCATTTACATATAACGTTACAAACAATAACAAACATTCAAACCCCCCCTCCCTCCCCATAGGACCCATCAACCCATCCTTCCAACAACAAAAAATGAGAAACAGAAAATCAGCCCAATCAGCATAGCAAAAACAATATAGCCCCACACATTCTGAATAGGTCATCGAATTACCTCCATATCCTGTACAGCAGTTATAGATTCAATTACAGCTAATCATTCAGTGACCACACGCATAGCTTCAATAAATAAAGACCATAAGTTAATATTTTCCGCGTTAGCGCCATGCATGCGGGCCACTGACATCTCCATATTAGCTAGATCTACTACAGAGGATACCCATTGATGATATGGCAGTGTGTGTGGGGCCTTCCATCTCTGGGCTATCATTTTTTTAGCTGCTGTAAGGCCAACTAGCAGCCGACGCCTCTGCCTCATTGTCAGTTCAAGTTCAGTGAAATCATTTAATAATAAAGTCACGGGGGAACAAGGGACATCAACCCCCAACACTAATGACATCTTCCTTGCCACTATTTTCCAAAATAATAAAACCGCTGAGCATTCCCAGATCATATGAGTAAATGTGCCAGGAATTCCAAGAGGGCATAGTTCACAGTTGGGATTTTGGGATAGATTCATCAAAAATAATTTACGGGGAGTGCAGTATAGCCTATGTACATAATTATAATGAATCATTTGATGATTAGGGTTTCTAGATGACAGAAAAATATTCCCCCATACCATATTCCAATTAATTGTATTTGGTGAGATAGAGAGATCATGACACCAACGGATGTTAACTTGCAAGGGTTTTTCTGCAGCTTTGGTAATAAAGCAGTAAAGACAAGAGGCCAACCCCTTGGTGGATTTAGTTGTGCAAAGTTTGTGAATGGGGTGGGTCTCTAAATCTTGTCCCCAGGGGACCCCATATGCTCGTAAAGCACTACGAAGTTGTAAATAAAAAAAGAAAGAAGTGCCAGGTAGGTTATAGTGAGACTGAAGGTCCTGGAACGTCCGCAGCCTAGTATTATCATCACATATATCAGAGAGGGTATTGATCCCTTTATCCCTCCATTGGGGAAAGGAAATCGGGCGCCCCCCCATAAGGACTGCATAGTTATTAAATAATGGTAAATGGGGATGAGATTCCAGGTGTATATTGGCATGTGATTCTACAGTTCTCCATGTGGCAATAAGATGTGTAATTATGGGGCCATATCTAGATTTACAGGTTTTAAGAGGAATGTTGGAATAAATTAAGTCTTGGAGTCTGTATGGGCTAACCAACGCCTCTTCTATTGCACGCCAGGCCACCTGGGAATCTGGGTTAAGCCATGTATGAAGAGCTCGTAATGTATACGACCAAAAATAAAATTTAAAATTTGGAATACCTAGGCCGCCGGAGCTTTTTTGTCTCTGCAAGGTCGACATTTTTAAACGTGGACGTTTCCCTTTCCAGACATATTTAGTTATTATTTTGTGCAACTTATCCCAGTGACCAATAGGAGGTGAAATAGGGAGCATGGAACTGTAAAAATTAATGCGTGGTAGTATATTCATTTTAATAATAGAGACCCGAGCTTGAAAAGAATCTAAGATGGATGACCAACGTTCCAGATCTAACTCCACCTGTTTAAAGATTGAATCAAAGTTGTTTGTGATGGTGGTTTGTAAGGAAGGGTAAATGTCTAAGCCAAGGTATTTGAATTTGTGGACCACCGGAATATTTGTATGAAGTGAAGCAGTTGTCATAGCTTGGTTCAAGGGAAGCAAAGCGGATTTGGCCCAATTGATTTTGTATCCAGATATATTGCCAAACTGATCAAAAATAGACAAAAGATGAGAGGTTGATTGTACAGCATCACCTAGAAAAAGTAATATGTCATCAGCGTATAAAGAAATGTAATGGTCGGTATTATGTACTGAAATTGGAGTATGTGGTGATTGACGCACTGCTTGGGCTAAGGGTTCTAAGGATATTGCAAATAGCAGAGGAGAAAGAACACAGCCCTGTCTGGAGCTTCTGGAGACTGGAAATTGAGAAGAACAAAGATTACCAGTCATCACCATTGCAGTCGGGGAAGAGTATAATGTTTGAATCATATTTATAAACTTAACTCCAAACCCCATGCGTCGCAGGACTGTCCACAGATAATGCCATTCCAGGCGATCAAAGGCTTTCTCCGCATCTAAAGAAAGTACGGCACATGGGGTTTGGCTAACAGAAGCTGTATCTATAATATGTAAAAGTCTACGGATGTTATCTGATAATAGGCGAGATTTTATAAAACCAGTTTGATCAGGGTCAATGAGCTGAGTCATAAAAGGCACCAGACGAAGAGCCAACACCTTTGCGTATAATTTCACATCAGCATTCAGGAGAGAAAGAGGACGGTAATTAGCACACTCACTAGGGTCTTTGCCCTTTTTAAGAAGTAACGTAATAGTGGCAGTATTTACATCTCTTGAGAAAGAACCAGTTTGTGTGGAGTGTTGGAACATATTTAAGATCAAATTGCCAAGTTGAGGCCAAAATGTTAATAAAAATTCCGGGGGAATCCCATCAAATCCTGGTGATTTACCTTTGTTCATGCACCGCAATGCTGCTTCCAATTCATCTAACGTGATAGGTTTCTCCAGGGACAGAGCATCGAAGGGCGACAGTTTCGGGAGATGTAAATTATTTAAAAAAAGATCTGATTTGTTAAGATCGTGTGCAACTTCAGAACAATATAGATTGGAGTAAAAAGTGCGAAAGGTAGAGTTAATTTGTACCGGATCGACTACTAAGTCTCCTTGTGGTGTTTTGATGGATGAGATGTTCGCAAAATTCTCACTGGCCCGGAGGCTCATAGCTAATGATCGACTTGGACGTGAACCTTCAAAGTATTGATTCTGTCGTGTGCGATATATAAGAAACTCTGCCCGCTGCCTAAGCAAAGAATTCAACTCTGTTCTGATAGTGTTCCGTTGGAGTAACATATCTGGAGTAACATTGGAATGCATAACATGCTCAAGATCTAATAGATTTTGTTCAAGTTCTTGTATCCTGCGGTAACGAATTTTATGTAGATTAGACGCAAATGAGGTGCAGTTACTCCTAATAAAACCTTTCACCGCATCCCATAATATACGGGGATCGTCCACAGAATATTCATTAAATATGATAAATTCGGCTAGCGCGGGCTGGAATTGTTTGTAAAGTTATAATTTATCTATATATATCGTTAGCTAGCATATATATTGTAGAATCTGTTTGTAAACTATGTGCTAGCTAGTTGATGATATTCACTTCACTGAACGCGCGTTACCTGTCAAACAGAGGTGCTGTGTGCAATGACTGCGCCCAGGCAGTGGTGGTTTAGGCTAACTGGACTAACCCACTTCCAGTAATTGCGGCTAAGCTAGGATAATGGTGCGGGTCTCTATGCTTCCTACTGCACACACAGAAAAGAGAAGGGTATCCATCTAATTGTCTGACTCTGGGGAAGATGGCAACTAAGCCAATTTCCCAAAAAGTTGGTATGTTCCTTTAATGACCTTGGACATCTCAAGACAGTAAAGACCTGATATTGCTTTTGATGCTCAATTTTTCATCATAATATTTAATTAATTTAATATAATATTGATAATAATACTAATAATAATAGTCATTTAAATCACAATCATAATATATTCCACTCCACACATACCTTCACTATATGTGAAACATCTGATTCAATTGAATGTCTTTATTTAACACGTTTGCTTGTGTTTGTGGGTCTGCCCTACTGTCTATGTCTTTTTTACTGCTGGAAACTACAACTGAAGTTCCTGATTTGAACCAATCATTTTGTTTTGGTGTATAGAACAATGTGTTTTGATTGGTTCAAATGTGTCAATGATTGGCAGTTAACTATGACATTGGCACGCCTTAGTCATATAGATTACATAACATGATTACTCCACCAAATGACACACTATATATGACGCTGCTGACCCGCTCGTTATTTTCACTTGTCTTCCAGCTGAAGCTAAACCATAGACATACTGTTTGAGTGAGATTCATATTTTTAAAATCATTATTACATTTTAAAATATGATTTTATATTTTTTAACACAAATGTGTAAGCTTTGCTGAAATGTTGGTTGAAAAAGTGTACAAATGCCGGAAGCATCTATTCCCTAAGAGTTCAGGTGTGGGTGTGGGTGTGTGTGTTGTGTGTGCATTTTTGTGGAAGGAGGGAGGTTTGACAATCTCAGAGATTATTTTAATGGCCTCACAAATTTAGATTTTCATTATGCTGCAATGGAAACACAATATTCCACAAAATATTGCTCTTTAAAGGAATATTGTAGTATTTGTTCATTCCAGGGTTGATAAAAAAATTCCCCACAAATGAATTTCAATTAAATCATTCATAAATGATTTTCAGTTGTGCCACCAAGCTTTTTCCTTTGCCTTGCTAATGCTCCTGAAAGGTGTAATTTGGCAAAATGTCATAAAATTGACATGATATTGTCCATCTCCATTAATCCCTTGTTTTCTGAACTGCTGCATTCGGATCCGAAATGTATCCTTTCTTATTGTCGTTCCCTTCCCTTGCTTCAAAGGGAATATGACAGCCACACCAAGTGGGATTCGGTTCCAATTTAAGGGTAGGGAGCAGGCACGTGCAGAGGATGTTAGAGGGGCAGGGGCCCAAATTCATAAAAGGGCACGCCGGCGATTTTAGCAAATAATTAAATAAATATATGCCTGGAATTAAGGGATATTAAAATGTATGTATTCAGGGTTTTTCCTGGCAGAGAATATGGTTTTTGGCGGTACGTAGGCTATGCGAGCGCACGCAGCAAATTTCTGTTCCATAAATTTTACCGTAAATACAGTTTTTGGAGTATATATGTAGGCTATGGTTGTAAACTACCAGTAGGGTTGTGTTTAGGAGTTAGGTTTTTAGAAATCAAAGATAATTTAATATTTGAATATTATACCAATTATGATATTTTGATAGCGCACAAATAGAAAAATAAATAAAGAACACAAATACAATATAAGTGTAGCTACAAGTAAAAAAAAAAAAAAAACTTTACAAAAGCACCATGTGTGTTGATGTAGTTATTTCAGCCCTATATGCGATAGGTCACTGTGGAAATGTCGACTGTACGGGACTTTGGCGAAACGTAACAAGATAAATTCTTCAGGGTTAATCACAACACAGTGGTAGCTGCATATAGCCTACAAGTAAGATATTTGGTTTCATTAACATATTTATAGCTACGAGAGATTTTGTAGGAAAAAATGAGGTGTCTTCTAAACCGAAAGTGCATCAGGTAGCCAGTAGCCTACAGTAAGCAATGGAAAACGCCGAATGCTTAGGCCTATTTGTACGTTTAAAAAATATATTATTGTTTCTAGCTATATCTGAACATGATTTTCTTGTAAACGATGCATTTTACAGTCTGTGCAGTGGTAAGACGGGAATAGCACCCAATATATACAATATATTGCACTGCAGTATCAATCCTGCGCGTTTTCTTAAAGCTGTAGCCTAGTTTATAATTTAAGACAAACATAAATCCTGTAACTGGGACCGATACATCTACCACTATAGTATGGGGCACCAACGTGGATCGGGTTAAAGCTTTTACCTTTTCTGAAGTTAGGGCTTCAAAGGTAGCCTAATTCTAAATTGGCGCGTGTTCCATCCAACTCGCTGAATACGCTATGTCTTTCTGCCGAGTCGCCCCAAAGATTTAGGTTGCACTCTGCCACAGAATAGCTGAGCCACATTTCTATACAGTCTATGGTTCTGCTTCTTCTACCCATCTCCTAGTACTGAAATCTTGAAGGCGACTAGTACAATATACATCGCCATCCGCTAGCCGAAAGACCATATTGCACCCCAAAAATTTTAATCATTTGGATATTAATTTATTTGCCGTTTTCTCAATTATTGTCATTTTGGCGGTCACGATTTCCCTTTGGCGGTCCGTGAAATAATTTATTTAAAACAAACCCATGACTGAGGTTGGTTCAAACACTGCTAAATGACAGTTAATTAATGATACATGCAAAGAAATTAAGTGTATTTTATTAAGTGTAAGTTACGTATTACATTAGCTAACTAGCTATCAAGACAATAAGACAACATTAAAACTACTGTGGTGCGATGGGACCGTTCTTTTAAGTTCAGTGGATGGGACACAAGAACTCGACCATATTCCACTGATTCCCACATTACTAGCAAAAGGTATCAACGCTAACGTGTGGCTAGTTGCCACATTTTGAGCTGTTAAATAGTTCAAGCATAGATAGACCCTACTTGCCAAATAGTGTCAAGCAATTTCTAAAGCGCATTAATATCAATATAAAACGAAAATGAATAGTATATTTATACTTTGTTTGGCCACATACCTGTCTCAAAGTAACTAATCACACTGTCGATTTACAACTGTCGAGTGCCTATGCATGCGTATGCGTGCAATTTTGCGTGCGTGCGTTCTTTCACGATAGAAAGGCTCGGTGCCCACACAGTGCTCGCTGCTGCGGCGGAAACCAAGAGAGAGGGTAGAGGTAGAGGGCATCGCCGGGGAGCACCAATCTCCCGACCTGATATTTTGATTCAATCAATATATCTGTTCGGCAGGGCAGGCTGTGCGCAAACAGGAATTAATTAATTTATTTACATTTTTTTAAATTTAAATAAAAAATGTTGAGGTCTATGTGTGCACGTGCCTGGGAGGGAGTAATTATATAAATATAATTACAAGGCTAATTATATAACCTCAGTTCCCTCACAATGCAATGCTCCATGCAAGTGGGAGGACACATTTCAACTCTATGGGGTAGAATTCCTATATCGGTTGCGAGGGCCATTCAGTTCCATTTTGTTTAGTTTCTCATCTATCCTCTCTTGCAGAGCACCTGTCAATTTTGCTTGCAGCACGTTGCAAATGACGTCACCAGATAGCTCACTCGAGGGAAGAAAGCAAGGGAAGGGAATGTGTTAAGTTGGATCCAAACGCAGCCCTGGTCTCCAATCCCCCTCTCCCATCTCCTCAATGTGGCTGTATGTCCCATGGCAATGAGATTAATTCCTGTCTGAAAAGCAGCCTCTGAAAATAGGTCATGTCAATAATAGTACTCCGTGAACAACCCTCTGAAAATAACCTAGAGGGCTTAAATTTGTTGCGTATCCCAGAAACAGAAATGGCCCCTTCCCCAAAGCTCCCTGCAGCACAAACTGAGCCTCAACATCGACTTCCCGTTTATGGAAGAAAGCTGCCTTTCCCACATTAGAAACTCTTTCTCTCCTGCTCAAAGTTTTCAAGCAGTCTGAAGTAATTTGAATAAAGCTATCCCCCTTTGGCCTTTTGCCTTGTTAACGGGCAAGTCCTTTGTCACTGTTGTTGTCGTACAGTGGCAGACATGCCCAAAGGCTAAGTTTCAACTTTTTGTCTGCAGAGTCATTCGAGTTTATTCTGAAAACACTGAAGTCAGCTAGATGGGAAGGGTGGTGAATAAACTTGAGAGTGAGAGAGAGTGCAACTGTCACATTGAGTTGTCGTCTCTCTCAATGACTTTAAGTTCTTGACTTCATTAAGATGATGTGATCAGAATATTTATAAATTGTAATCATTTGTAAAAAAAAAAATAAATTTTTTAAAATTTTAAGCAAATTTTTTTTTTTTAGTTAAAGTGATAGTTTATATGATATATAAAGTGGCTTTACGAATTATATGATAAATTGGGGAACATATGGGACTCAAGCCCTCCTGTCTCGAATACCCGTAGCTCCATCTCTGTTAGCCGTTAGCTTTGTTAGCCAAATAACATTGCTTTAATGGGGGCTTACAGACACCCCCTGACAGATCCTTAACAAAGACACTATTAATAAACAAAACTTAAATAAACACTTCATCATATGTTTATCTGCTTGCATAAATGCATACCTTGAAATCAAAACGTGTGAATATAGCCAAAAAACGGTATTATTAGTTAGTTTTGGACCACTTGCCTTATCAATGGAAAATATATGTTGCGTAGTTACTCTTGCTGAAAGCATTTACGGCAGTGCTACTGCTCATGGTTGCTTGGCGACAGCCTTGGCATCACTAGATGTAAGCAAAACTATATGACTTTACTACTGGTGTTTTTAAATAACTGCCGGTAGGCTATAATGCTACGCAATGGTCTGCCCGGGGTGCAAGAACTAAGAACGTCTGGTTCAAGCTACCCTTTAGTTTCCATTTCCATACGTTTCCATTAAAAACCCCAGAGCAGTTACACTTATTGTTAGGCCATTATCATTACAAATTTATGTTCATAATAACGAACATTCATTATTATGAACAACGTTCATAATAAAGTCATACAACTTCATAATAACTTTGTGGTCCATTTAGAAGATGTGCACAGGACGTCATTTTATGGTCCTATGACTGTATTAAGAACGTCCCGAAAACGTAGTTTTGATGTTAAGAAAGACGTCCCCAGGACATCAAAGGACCCCTACAAAGTAACGTTCGGACACATCCGGAGAACGTTAATTTCCAACGTCCTAATAACTTTGTGGTCCATTTAGAGAACGTCCTCAGGACGTCATTTTGTTAGCTGGGTACCATCAATACGAGCGCAGTGCATTATCGCATCCTGGAAATAAATTAAACGTTATTCATTTTGTAATTCTGTTGGGGTTCTGTGCATGTGAGTTGTGGTTTGAAATTGGGTAATCACATGTCTCATGCAGCTCAGGTATTACCTGCTGGCTACATTCTAACCGGTTAAAAAACTTTTAAATAAAGTTTACCCGGTTTTCCCTCTGAACGCGAGACGGCGTTTCACCGACTTTTCAATAAAAACGTGCACTGGGGTGTGCAGTCTACGGCACCGATATTTTTGGACAGGTTAACAATTTCATAAAAACCCTGCTTTACCTCCACCTGGCTTTGCATCTTGTAGGGGAACTGGATGTATGCTGGCATTAGCTGGATTAAGCTGTTTACCACAATTGCAACCCTGGCTACAGACATGTAAGCCACTTTAAAGCAAATTTTGTTCATTGGTTAAATGTGGTTTGTTCATTTGTTAAATGTGGTTTGTTCATTGGTAAAAATGATTTTGTTCATTGGTAAAATTTTCTCTGTTGTGATGGCTGCTATGAGCATGGACGCTGTGAACTGTCACTGAATTGCATTTCCGAAATGTCTAATACGGAAATTGATAGGGGAGTAATTTTTATATGGCTGTAAAACACACCTAGAATTTTTGCATCATAATATTACCAGGATAAATGTGTAGCCATATAGTGTATATAGTTCTGTGATTCTAACGCTACAGTTAGAAAAACAAAATAACAGTACTGACTTCAACTTGTCTTAGTAAAGCTGACACTCGGCTGGGGACAACGACAACGTTATCTCTCGCAGTCAGGCTGACACACTCGGCTGGACCATAGGGCGTAAAAAAATAGGCTGGACACTTAACGTTACAAACAAACTTCATCTATCCCTCACACAATCAGGCAGACACACTCGGCTGGGCACTAACGTTACAAATTAACTTAATCCCTCACACGAGCAGGCTGACCCTCGGCTGCGAAAATGGAAATGCCAGTGGCAGTTTACATAGCTTTTATATCTGACGTTAGCTAACATTTCCTTTCACTTAAATCTTCATAAAGCAACAACACAACCTGAACCGCTGAGATAACTATGCTTACCACCATCAGACAGCTAACTTTGCGAAATGGTAAACTTGCCTACCTTAGGTTTCTTCTTTGCATTACATCCAAGTAAATTTATCCACAAAAAAGGAAAGTAGTGAGCTACCTCAGCCAATGGTCGAGTTAAAGTAAAGCTTATAACAAAGAAAATGAAGATCAAGCTTCCAAAATGTTATACCCACACAGTGATATTTTGACTTGTAGAAATCTTCCAGAAGGAAAATTGCAGTGATATGTCATAGTAAAATACATGAACTAAATATATTTTGATTAACTTTATTGAGGTGGACTACCTCTGTAATGCAGCACTAGATACTCTCTAGTCTGTAGGTAAATTGCAGAGCAGAGCTGAATAGCCTGCTCTCATCATTGTGTTCTTATGTTTCCCTGGTGGTGTCCTACTCCCAATTAGTTATCGATATTGACGGGCAATAGGGCCCAGCCTGCACTCACAGTGAGTCACGACCATCGAGGTATATAAGAACTGGAGACAGCTTCCTTTTACTGGTTCCAGGGATTCCTATGGGAGCTGCTCATTGGCGCATGAAGCCAATTCATGAAGACGCCATGTTAGACTATGGGGCTTTTTGGGAACCAGAGCATTACGCACTGGGTGCTTGACGTGACTTTTGGAACCAGAGGAGCATGCACACTGGGTACCTGCACATGCGGACCCAACTGGAATTAAAAGACCTCTTATAAATTGTTCTGTGAGGCGCAGAAAAAAAATCGGTGCCTGGAGAGTAATTAGTTCGGTGTGAAGAAATTTTTGAATTTAAAAGAACTGTCCAAAATAGTATAATTTGGTCTGAGTAATTTCATAGTTTTTAATGGACTTCAATGGGGAAATTAGCTTTTTGGCACCAGAGGCAGCAATAGCTCCGGTGACCACTGGAGTTTGCAAGCTTCAAGGAGAATTTCAATCTCTGGTCACCTGGTCACGACCAAGACACTCAGGAGATTACCATGGGGAACAAATCAAACCTACAGCCATGGAAAAAATTAAGAAACCACCCACCTTAACATGGTGCACCAGATTTTCCTCTTCGTTCACCATGTATGTTTCCACCCCAAACTCCTTGGCCAACCGCAAGATCCGGTTCTGGGTGGGGCCGATGTAGGAACCTCCAAGGTCAACATAATTGGTCTCCTTGTTCTGTAATTGGTTTGACAGAAAAAGGGAGAACCTATCAGAGAAGCTCCAGGAAAACAATACTTCAAATCGCAGACCATAGAGAGCACTATTGAAATCAAGAACCAGTGCGTTCATTGCATATGCCATTTGGGGACCCCTCATGATTTCCCCAATGTTTTCTGGGATTTCAAAATGTACAGTAATATATTTAAAAATATTACATATTTAAAAAATCACCCGGAAACAGTAGGGGATCAACATTCTTAATTTTTATTTTATTTTAATCTTTATTAAATTGTTTGTTCGAAATAATAAAAAAAATAAAATAAAATAAATAAAAAAAAAAAAATAATATGTGAGTGTACATGTGTACATTACATACGGCTTCTCAAACAAACTGATAATGCGAGCTCACTGTTTAAAATGATATGGACAAGAAATGAAATGAAAAAAAGTCACATTTAGGCTACCTTTTGCCATGGGTGAAATTAATATAATTCTGCATGAATGATTGCTCAGTGCAGCAATGGCTCTTTCATTGCTTAGAGACAAATGGCCAGATTCCAAGCTGAGATAAGCACGCACAAATGGGAAATTCCGCATAGCTTAAGCTATTTGTGATTCAGACATTTGACTTATCCGCTGTTTTAAGCGATCTCCAGTATATACGCGGCGGGGTGGAGATTTGATGAAAATGAGGCGTGTCTGCAAGTCTGGAAATATGAGTATTCAGTTTTCACTTTAAATAATTTTTTTCTGTGAAACTTTGTTCGGTTTATGTCTAGCACCACCAATAGATTATTATGAAAAATACAGCATCTTTCGCATAAATGGATATTAGAATGAGTACATGTTATTTGAACATAATATTGGTCTTATTTTCCTTTGCATAGCTAACTTGCAATTATCAAAAAGCTGTCATAAAAAATAAATATGTAAAAGTAGGTTATTATTGACCGTCTCATATCATACCAGACCAATATTAGATGGATTAATTGACAGTGTCCGGATCATATTCGCTTTGACAGAGAGACGATTTGTGTCAGCCCAGCTTCTCCAAAATTGTTAAGTTTAAGATGTCGCATATAGGATATTGTATTCAACCACCATTGGCTACATACCTTTATTAGGTAAATCGTAAAAAAATAAATAATAAGTTCAGTAAATCCAACGATTTATTTGTTAATAATATTGCGTGCAACCACTGTCCAGCGATTATTTCTTTTGACATATCGTGGATCAGCGATATGCAACTCATTCAGTGTTATATTGTGAATATCTGCACAGCTAGGGGGGTTGCTGGTGCTCAACTTTCATCAGGACTAACAAGACGTCCTAACCTTGCTGATTCTCTTGATATTACACAGCTTTCCTTTTAGTATCTTACCCGCAGAGTGAAGGTTCTTCCTCCTACACGGTTCCGAGCCTCCAGAACTACAGGGCTCAAGCCTGACTCCAGCAGCAGTTTGGCTGCAGACAGTCCTGTCACAGAGACAAAGCAGAGACAATAAAATTGGAACAGGACAGTGCTAGAATTTGGTAGTGTCACCTTACTTGTAGAAAAGAGAGGAACTCTGACAGAGTATGTTGGTAACCACTAATAGAACAACCACAACAGCGAAGGGTGGATATACTTCCAGGCGCCCTTTAGCTGTGGTCCCAGATAGGCAACGTTGCCTTTGTATGCATCAGATTAATCTCTCCCAATAGAACAGCTTATGAAGGCAGCATTTATGTAATTTACTATGACCTGGTTTGATCACAAGTTCAAGACCAAATGTCCACATGTGCCAAACAGATGTCGAACTAGCTACAGAGTTAACAAGTAACAAGTTGGCTAAAAATGTATGTTTGGTCTCTTTTATTCAGCCAAGGACTATCATTACGATAGCTAACAGTTAGCCAACTTTGGTATCACTTGCTTAGTAGCTAGTAAATTAACTATCTTGCCACTATGTAGCTAAATCAAAAATAACAAAAGAAAAGCTTATCAACAAAGCAAAAATTTTATTTAAATTATAAAATATAATTATAATTAATGTTGCTTAATGCCTAGATTATTACAATACAGGCAAACTTAATGAGCTGGTGAAGTCTGGCATAGCAATAACCAAGAAAAGAATGGCATAACAGTACGTTTTATTCATGCAATGATATTAATACATAGCCACATTCAGTGGATCACTAGCGCTGGCCACAAATTTTACACAACACTAAGATCTAATTGGATTATAAATACTGCCTCCCACCAAAGATTCCACTTGACATTGATAATGAGACTGGTTTACAGTGAATGAATAGGACATAACATAAACATTAACATAAACGTACCAATTGCAGTTAGGCTTACAGGAGGCTTTATATTTTATGGTGTGTTAATTTTGTGCAGGAAAGATTTTTTTTTTTTTGCTTTTTATGTCAGCGTGATTTAAGCACTTTGGCAAAAAAGAATCTTCTACATCTACCTAGCTAGTTAGAATAATAATTTTCATTTATAATTTGAACTAGCTAGCTAGAAAGCTAAAATTAAATTTACTTGATTTACAATGATAATAACTAGCTAATGAATGAATGAACGAATGAATGAATGAATTAAACTTATTGGCCTGTAAGGCTAGGGACAACAACAAATAAAGACCTGTAAAGAAGAAGTGCCTTCACTAAATTAATGAATTTGGGTGATATACAGTGCCCTCCACAATTATTGGGACCCCTGGTGAAGATCTCACACTGAAAAATCCAACCTTTAATTGAAGTAAATTTATTCTGAGGAAAAAAATATCCCTCATCAAGAAATAATTATTTTTAACAAAACCATGTGTGTATATTTTATTACTGTTTTGAAATATTTTTCTGAGATACCTGCATTCATAGTGCAAAACTCATAACTCATAACTCATAGTGCAAAACTCATAACTCAGATACCTGGGACCTCAGGTACACCTTGAGTATTTATCAACTCAAAAACAAACTTAATTCCTCTTCATCATACCATTCTTTTATAAAAATAATAAATAATTACCAGTGTTGTTTTATCAACTGGCTTTACTATGTTGTGACAGCAGTTTCTTTTCAAGTCCTTCTAAGGTTGTAAGCCGTTACTTTGCAACTATTCTGACTTCAGGGGCTTTAGTGACAGCATGGCTCTCACACAAACAGCCTGAGCCGGCCGATTCAGTTCAACTGCATTTAATAAGGTGAAAATATGGGAGATTGACAGAGAAAATGACCAAACGGGAGGACAACGGGTGAGGGGAGTATTGACAGGTTTTCTTCGGGCGGGGCACTGCATAAGCATTTTGCTTTACATTTATGATCACAAAAAAATACACTGAAGGCTTAAACTCCTCAAATTCATTCAAAAACATTCATTGGCCTATTTGGTGGCGAAAAAAACAACAATCAGGTTACTGAGAGAAAGAAGAAAACCAAAGATTTTTAAGATAGCTGAAGGCTTTGTACTTTGACACATTGCTCTGAGCTACACATCCCCCAACCGTTGGTTCTTCGGGGGGCTTTATAAATGGCCTGGGTTTGTGCTGTAGTCTGTGTCATGCTACATATGGGAATCCGTTCAGAGATGTTTGTTTAGAAGAGAGCACCAGCCACCCCGATGCGGAGAGAATCTAGCACCAGTATCATCTCATCCATGGGAAAATGACACATTGAAAACAAAGCAGAAACAGGCTGAATTCTCCTCACCCCCTACATTCTCCTCCCTTACACCCTCTATTCTGTGAGCCAAAGTTTTTTTCAGCAGAAGTTTTCACGTGCCACTCAGCAGAAAAGGCTATCTTAGTTCTGAACTTCCACTCTCGGCTATAAAGGAAAAGGTTCTTATGATATCTATAGGGAGCGATAGAAGAGATAGAAAGCTAAGAGGAGAGAGTATAGAGGACAGAGGTTAGAGAGAGGATAGAGGTCAGGATAATAGAGGTTAGGCTAGAGCAAGGAGTGATAGAGAGGAAATACAGGAGAGAAAGAAAAAATGATACAGGGAGAGCGAAAAAGGGAGATATACAAAAGGAGATGGAAGGAGAAATGGATACAGAGTGAAAGGGCATGAAGAAAAAATTGGGAATAAAACATTTGTTATAAGGGTTTAAGTAGCGCCCTTATATTAGCTGAGACTGCAAAGTTCAGAGTCAGTGTGATTAACAACCTAAAGACCTATCATTTACCAGTGTGTAGGGTGGTACCCATGGTCAATCAAATTTCTCTGGGGGCAGGTGCCACCACATGCCCGTTCCTGGACACGCCCCTGCCGCACAGTGAGGAATGAGGCATTCATCTCATCTGGACGGAGTCGTTGCACCTCTGCAAGGACAACTGGCTTGATGTTTGGCTCAAATTAATCAGAAATGCATGGCTGGTGACCAATGACCACTTGAGTTTGAACTGTAGAGGCATTATTATGAATGAGCGCCAGATGGTGGCAGCACAGCTAATCTTTTCAGGGGCAGCTGGGTGCTGGCAGTGTACCAGCCCCTAATTTAATAGGACATTACATTTCACACCAGCGTTTTGCAATTACTGCCCACGTTCATCATTATCTAAAGCCATCACTACAAGCCTCTGACACATGGCTCCTATGATAGTCTGTGTTAAAATGTCAAGGAACTCCACCCGCTCCACCTACCATAAATCATGACACATCCTTACAACACAGTTCAAATGCCAATATGGCACAGACATTGTGTGAGCTAGTTATACTGTGTACTGTTTGAAGGTACTTAAGCCTTTTTTCTGCCAAGCTACAGATAACAGAAATGGTGAGCGGACAAACTATCAAAGATATATCAACCAAAGGTATATCATTTAGAAATGTGAACTTTAAGAATAATTCTCAGTCTATTCACAAAAAGAATGGCGGATGTGGCACTGAGATTCCCACATCCGCCATTCTTTTTGTGAATAGACTGAGAATTATTCTTAAAGTTCACATTTCTAAATGATATACCTTTACAGTTTTTCAGCAAAGACTGTCCAGCTTACTTTCAAGTGTTTCAAGATTTGATGACAATGCATTTAAAGGGGTTATTTGTAAGATTTTTACATGCATGAATCACTTTCAATTGCCAATGCATGAACAGATTGTAACATAACTTAGAAAATGAGATCTTCTCCGTCTTTCTCCATTGCGTATAAGAGCCTACGAGTTGATTTTTATGTAAAGGGCTCGGGTCGGATTTGCCAGGAAAATCATTTAGTGAATGAAGGATGTGACGTCTAAGCGTGCTCCCGAGTGCATTCCCTCTCTCTGGCCTGCCCCCCACAGCATAAACTAGAGGCCTAGCAAACTCCTCTAACACTAGCTAGCTGCTGAGAAATGGATCAACCAGAAAACAACAAGCTTGCATTCCCACACCATCATCGAGTCCACCAAAGGCAAAAATAAATAAAGTTTTATCGACTAAAGCCTGTTTGGGCAAACACAAGGGTGAACGCTATCACTAGCAAAATACTGTCTGAGTGGATAACGTTACCTAGCTAACTTACATTGATTCAAAACCGGCTCACGGGGCTGATCTGGTTGGTAACGTTTTTTTGGTAACCAATTTTATTTAGTGGTCAAACCGTGTAATTACAACTTCCAGGTCCGAAAAGCATTTTTCTCGCACGCAATCATGGGAAAAGGCTGTAAAGCAGTGGATAATTTTTTTTAGTGTCACAACCCCCGCAAAATAACTCGTTTCACTATCAGAATTTGATCCAATCGTTCCGATAACATTTGGAAAGTCTCGAAGAGCCGCACTATTCAATTATGTTATCCCATTCAGGAGGGCTAAACCGGAAGTTAGACTGACTTGATGACTCGAGTGACTCCAAAACCCAAATCATTGCAAATCACTGTTGTGAAATGAGCCCCAGCTCACTAAAAAATATCGACCGTGGATCTATGTAAAAAAAGTAAGTCTGGAAAAGTAATATATTATGTGAACAGTGAATACATGATTCATACAATGTAGATGTGAAGAGATAAAGATTAAATCCATAGAGGTTACATCATTATGTTTGCCTGTTCTTTTGCCCATACATTGTCACTTTTATTTCCTGTCCTTAAATGGAGGAAAACATGCAATCATAAGAACGCAAAGGAACCGTTGCTATAGTGTCTTTTGTGAAAGTGCAAAGGTGAGCAAAAAGCAAATCCTTCAAATGGTTAAAAGGAATTCAGTTCCAGGGTACTGTCTTCATTTTCAGTGTTCAGATCTGATGACAAGTTGGTGAAAAATCTGAGAAGAAAAGTTCAGCTACAAATATCAGCTTTGTGGTATATAATCAGAATGCAGGAGAGGTGGACTGCTCCAATGTGCTAAAGCAGTCCACGAGAATTCTTTTTGCCTGAGGAGGCAAATAAAAAAAAATAAACAAAGGACCTCTCTCTCTCTCTCTCTCTCTCTCTCTCTCTCTAAAAATACTAAATAACAATGATAATACATTTGAATAATATATTTACAGTAACACAAACAAGTGTGTGTGTGTGTGTGTGTGTGTGTGTGTTTGTGTGTGCATATAAACATGGATTTGTGTGTGTGTGTTCATATTGTGTGCATGTCATTAAATGGTTGTGTTCCATCACTCACTGTCCCTCAGACTGTGGCAGGCAGCGATGAACTGTGTAGAGCACTCCGCTCTCTCCCCCAGTAGTATTTTTATTTTTTCTTGATCAGGAAGGTCATTGATCCGGTTGAAGATCCGGTTGAATTTAGGGAAGTATTTTTTTCTGATGTTTTCATATTTTTCACAATTGGTTGTGAAGTGCAGCTCTGTCTCCATCTCCCTCAGAGAGCACTGTTGGCACAGCCTTTCCTCAATAGGAAGCCACGATTTTCGGTGGCGACCTTTTTCAATGGCCAAGCTGTGCTCACTGAGTCTGTACCTTGTCAAGGTGGTTCTCAGTTTCTTATCACTCATGGTCAGGTAATCTGCCATTGTGTACTGTCTTTTTAGGGCCAGATAGCACTGCACTTTGCTTTGTGCTTGTGTTTGTTTGTCCCAATAGTTGATGTAATTTTGTTTTTGGTAGGTTATAATTTGGTTCACTCTAATTGATTTCATATCTATGTGCTGGTCCTGAGGCTATGGGTTGTTAGTTTTGGTGAGTGAACTAAGCGTCAGGAACAGCTGATAGAGGGGGCTCTTTTCTTTGCTCAACTCTTGGCATTGCAGGGCTTTGTAACGGTATGAGATGGGGTCACTATTTTTTAAATGGTTCCAAAATTTGATTGTTCTTTTTTGAGTTCTGATTAATAAAGGATATTGGCCTAATTCTGCCCTGCATGCATTGTTTGCTGTTTTTCTTTGTACATGTAAGATGTTCTTACAGAACTCTGCATGCAGGGTTTCAATTGGGTGTTTATCCCATTTTGCGAAATTTTGATTTGAGAGTGGACCCCACACTTCGCTGCCATATAGAGCGATTGGTTCAATTACTGATTGATCTCTCTCTCTCTCAAAAGCATATTTCAGCCCAGTACCTAAAGGCTGATCCTGACCTCATTACATTTTCTTTCTTTCTTTCATTTGAAAATGCAGTCACTTTCTGAATAAAGTGATATCCGAAAATCCAGAAATGTAAATTGGATTACTTTTTATTAATGCAACACTTATCTATACATCTGAAAAATCTTGAGCAACCTTTCAAATGTTACTTATAGTAAGCAGAATTTCATTAATTAGGTGCTTTTTAAAAAGTCTCTATTTATATATTGTGAGCTACAATAAGCCATGCAATGATCAAACTCTTTTTTTGTATAGATTTAGGCTGTGAATTTCCATAATTATTCATGAATTATTGTACTATAGGCTAATTATATTGTTCTTGTGATAATGTATAATTGTATATATACTATTGTATAATGTATAATTAATGTATAATCTCAACAATCATAGGTTGTAATCCCAACTGCACCTACACTGTGGACAGAGGTTCTGTTGGCTGCATACACACACTCAATGCAGCAAACACAACATTGGGTTCAGGCCAAAGGCTTACAATGCTCGGAATCCCTGCAATTTCAGCCACTGCCACATAACACAGACCACAGCAGCAAATGACAACGGCAATCCGTGGCAGACAAATAACTGCACACAGTCATCAAGGCAAGAAAATTAAATGCCCTCACCGATCTCAATGCGTGGAGCCTGCCAGCGGAAAACTAGACAGGGGACTGTGGCGGTTTCTGTGGCAACCGCACACATGAAGGCGAGGGTCACTGGGCAGAAATGAAATAAAACATTTCTGTCTAATTGCCTTTCCTCTCCTCGTTTTAGTCACCTGCATTTAAAATAACTGACATAACACATCAGATTGCTAGACTGACTTTAATTTAGTACGGCAGCAGGATAGCCTAGGCACGAAAGAGTCTCGTTTCTGCTAGAGCAAAATGAGTATTGACATGAGGAAGAAACAAAAACCAGAGGCTTGCTGGTACTGGCAACCTGAAATAAAGTCTGACGCAGAACGTTGCCGGGATATTGTGAGGTCAGCCGAGAACACTGGAGCTGCTAGATGAACATTTACTACAACATGCTGTGAGCTTTCTGAGAGTGCTGCAACTGGGCGTGTTTTCTGACTGCATGGAGACCTCACAGACCCAAAATGGCTTTTTTTTCAACAATGTAAATCAACAATGACACATGACCTGAAAGTTCTGAAGTACACCATGCTCAAGCCCCTGACTCAACGGGTTCTGTGGACTGGTAATCTTCTCAATTTAGACGGTATTCAGTGACAGATTCATGACAGAATGTGTGTCAAAATGGCAGGGTGCTCGCTTTCCCACTTCTTCGATAGATTTTTGATAATTCCTTTTTTTTGTTTTTTCTATATTTCTTCCTAGTTTGGAATGCTGTGGAAGTTCTGTGGGTTCACAATTATCGGCTGCAGCCTCCTCTGTCAATTTGGGAGAGCAGAGGTGAGCGTTGATTTTCACCAACTTAACTTTTCTCCACTTCTCATTAATTAGGCTCGATAAAGCTCAATATTAATCGAGAGGTGACACTACATTTCAAGTATCAGATGTTAGCTCAGGGTTACAAATACAGGTGCAGCTCAAAAAATTTGAATATCGTGAAAAAGTTCAATATTTTTTGTCACTCATAATTTTCTGAGACACTGAATTTTGGGTTTCATTAGCTGTAAGCCATAATCATCAAAATTACAAGAAATAAAGGCTTGAAATATTTCACTCTATGTGTAATGAATCTATATAATATATGAGTTTCACTTTCTGAAATGAGTGACAAAAAATATTGAACTTTTTCACGATATTCAAATTTTTTGAGCTGCACCTGTAAGGCATACACATAATTCATCCAAGAAATGGATTTGAACAAACATGCATGTTCAAATTAAAGCAACAACAACAAAACACCTCTATCGTCACATTTCTTTCCCAAAGAACACATAACAAAATGAACACAAACATGTAATAAAAAGATCGGTATTCAGCTGATCGTAATAAAAGCTAACTGATGGTGAAAACCAGCTCACACACTTGGGGCTTCAGGGCTGGAGTTAAGAAGCAAAGCTTTTGACTAACTTCCTGCTTCTGGGCATGTTCATACGTCAGGAGACTGTCATTTACCTAAGCACAGTGTTGCAGATTCACTCTGCTCTTCTACAGTCAAGGCTTCTCAATTTCCCATGCAGTAGCTTGGATGTATCGTGAGAAAAATGGTTTGAAAGGCTGGCTTGTTTGACGTCTTTCTCACATATTTCTTTAATAGCCTTTCGGTCAGGACAACTCACGTATTCAAATAACATGCTTAATTAATGAATGTGCTGCAATAATATTTTGGTTTAGCGCTGAATGGACCTGCTTTAGTACTATTTTGGGGCACGGGCACGGGCACCCCCCCCCCCCCCCACCACTAAACAGGAGATGACCAGAAACCCCCCGTACCAAAGCAGATCCAAACAACAGTTAGAAGCTGGGGTGGTGGCCGGTGACAGCAAATTTGTTTTAACACCGTTGTTTTAAAGCCTTAAGCAAATAAAAAGCAGTGCATCACCGTTCAAGCAGCACAGAGAATCAATTCTTGGCTTAAAAAGGGCGCTCCATTACAGGTGGGTGCATGTGATTGGTTGAGTATGAGACGCGTGGTTGCTAGCCGACCATGTTCGGCTATGATAAGAGTTTCCTGACAAAACTTGCTATGCGCACGTAAAAACGTTTACTCCGCTCATTTCTGAGGACTGGCCAGCTTTACAATGACTTTATGGGGCCATATTTTTTTATGATGAGGATGCTTCAAGTGGATTTTGCATTTTTTATTTTTTCACTCTATGGATAGAATTTAAATAGTTGAGATGGCCAAATAATGATTTTTATTTCTATTTTTCTGAACTTAGTATGATGAAGCATTTGCACTTTTTTATTTTTATTTTCTTTTTAAGACAATCCAAATCATGCCTATTGGATGTTGCTGGTTGGTTCTGTATGTGATTTTGATTTTGCTTGTGATTCTGTAAACGACTCTGAGTCTGTATGCGATTTTGATTTTGCTTGTGATTCTGTAAACGACTCTGAGTCTGTATGCGATTTTGATTTTGCTTGTGATTCTGTAAACGACTGAGTCTGTATACGATTTTGATTTTGCTTGCGATTCTGTAAACGACTCTGAGTCTGTATGCGATTCTGTATGTGATCATCTTGGATCGATATATGTGATGAAGTAACTGTACTGTATGGCACCTTTTGAGTGTTAAATAATGATAAATAGTGTCTTATAAGCCCATTAGGGCTGGGCACCCTGAAGAGGTGCAGGACACTTAAATAAATTATATCTATCATCTACGTAGGACACAAGGACATAAAGCACCAGCTAGGCCACTGAAATCACCCCCACTACTATTCAACTGCGCTGGTGCAGCTTGGGGCAGAACCTTCTTTTACAAACTGGTCCAAAGTCAAAATCCATAGTCGTCATTTAACCTCTTTCATCTTCATGACCCTGCCCACTTCTGGGGAAGATGTATTCTCTCCAGACTGAGATAAGAAGTCCCTGACCCCCTACCCTGAGTCACAGTTTCTGATTGGCAGGTCTGTGTTAACCATACCTGTAATGATTAACAACCCATAGTGCAATGCTACACTATATTAGAATTTTTGAAAGAATAGGCTGATAAGACCTTTGTTGCTATATAAGGCCCAGGCCCAATGTCTGGCTGCCAAAGTCTAAACAGAAATTCAGGGCATTTTCAAGTTGTTAATTCTTCTACTAGTCCAGTGAAGTCTGACAGTGCACACATTTAAGACCAATGTAATCGGACCATCATCGCTGTAATTGTCAAAATAATATTTATCAATTTAATTTGATAGTGTTTGTGTTTCCACTGTTTCCACAAATTGACAAGACAACTGAACAGGATGGGGTTTGTCTAAGAAATGCTGATAAGTAGAAACATTTTTTACATGTTTGAGACAGGCAGATAACACACAAAACTTGGTGCTAGCATCCTACTTCTCTACTTCTCTGATATGTTTTTTGCATGCCCATAAATGGAGTTTGTACATTGCACTTGTAGGGCTGATTTAATCATTTGGACCGTTATGGACTGTGAGTGTGTGTGTGTGTGTGTGTGTGTGTGTGTGTGTGTGTGTGTGTGTGTGTGTGTGTGTGTGTGTGTGTGTGTGTGTGTGTGTGTGTGTGTGTGTGTGTGTGTGTGTGTGTGTGTGTGTGTGGTGGGGGTTAGTGGTTGAGGGAGTTACTAGTGGGACATTGTTGGAATACATTACTCCATTAATTAAAATTTGCTAAATCTAAGCCTGCCGTTAAACATAGCCTTATAAAAATGAGGCCAAGTACAACAAACTTACATAAATGAAACAAGCTCTATTCCAACTAAATGCTACCCAATGTTTCCTAAATTATTTTATGTAACTAGGAGCTGTGTTTTTTTCATTTTGAGAATGTGGTCATTCAAACTTTATGTGTCTTTAACCAGTTAACAACTATCATATGAGTGCAGTGATCCTATAACAATTGAAAGTATGAGCAAAGCCTGAATGGATTGTAGCTGACATTGCACATTGCTCTCCCGAATTCGCGATATCTCAGCAATGAGACAGGGCTATGAATACGATGAATAAGTGTCGACTCAACAGTCAGCTAACCGTGTGTGTGTGTGTGAGTGGGTTCCTGATAGGGGAAGAGATCTTGGTTGCTCTACCAGGTATTTAGACAACTCTTGTTCATCCACCACATCACAAACCATCAAGCAGTTTACAACTGAGTGCAAATAACCCTTAACTTCGATCTCAATACCATGGCATGTTGTCTTTTTTATATTAATTTCTTAATTATTATTTTCCCTGCCATTTTATTGTTCTTAGTTTTTGTTTTTATGAATACATTTTTATTCCCATAATGTGTGTGTGTTTATGTGTGTATATGCATGCATATATATATATATTCTACTGCCTTTTTCTACTTTATATCATTTGTTTTTAATGTCTTATCTCTCTGTAAAGCGCAATTAATGGCACGGTGTGTTCGAAATGTGCTATATAAATAAAGTTTATTATTATTATTTTCAGTACATAAATGTATTTATTTGAGAAGTATCAGCTAACACCTGACTAACATCAGAAATAAATGAGCATAATACATATTAACTGCAGGTGTATTATTTTAAATTTGTCATTCAATCTTTCACGCCTTACACCTTTAATACCATAATCCAGCCTAATTGCCCTAGAAAGATGATAATTATATTTTTGTTCTGTTAGTCAGCTTCTTCTATCAGTTTGTATGAACCTTTACAGTGATGTGAAGGTTCTAAGCCCTACTTTGAGGTCTATCACTGGTGAGAACATCAAATGCAGTTACATGCATCTGTACTTGTGGCTGTATGTGTCATCAAACACATCGACACAGTTTCAACTTCCTGTCTTTCACCTTGGCCCTTTAGTTGTGAAGGAGACCAGCCCACCTGGGCAGTGAGCACTAATGTCGATTCCAGGTGTGCGATGAGGTGGTATTTCTGATTAGCAGGCACAAGACGTTTTCATTATATCCCAGAGTTGAAAGGGGGGTTAGACTGAATTCTAATGAGCTATATTGAGGAGCACTGCAGCATTTAAGAAAGCAGAATTATGTACCAGCAAATGTTCTCAAGTCAAAGCTAATGAGAGACAAACGGAAAATATTTTGCGGAAGTAACGGGACAAAATGCAAGATTATGATAAATTAATTTCTTTGTTTACATACAGTTGATGACAGTCACTGCTTTCCTTTGCATTATAGAATATACAACATATGGAATATATCACAATATATAAAATAATTAAATTACCACAATATTGCAAAACTTCACAATATATGGGTAAATATAATTATTGACACTCTTTGATATTAAATATTGTTCTTGAAAATTGAACATTGCTGTAAATATATTTATCATTATTTTTTCACAATGTCCACAGATTTACTATATATTGCAGTATATTCTATTCCTGTAGAGGATAGAGCATGGTCAGCATAGGTCTTCTACACAGACACACAGGGGCTACAGCTCAAGGAGACTTTGAACAAACCTGCTGTCTTATCACTGCTTCGTAACATTAATGTAATCACTTAAAGCTGAATGCCTAGCATACCTAGCAGATGGCAGTAAAATACTCGTAAAAACGGAAAGACACAGCAATTGAGCTTATTTTATTATTGGGTGAAAATACTGGGAAAACTACCCCGGGGCACAACCCCGACTCTGATCTCCCTACTCAAAGGCCAAACTCCATCAACTTTGGACATTTTACTTCTAGCCTTGGCTATTGTAGCCTTATAATCTATATTTAGCCTAGTCATGAAGCAACATAGTCTAGGCTACAGATTATAACAAATGGACATTTACACGATCTTTTAAATGTATATTTTTATTTTATTATCGTTCCGATCTCAATGCTGTAAGATGCAGGGGTTAGCTTCTATGATGCTGATTTTACTGTTTATTTTAGTGACATAGTATATAGGCTAGGCAATAGCCCAATGTTGGTTTATCACACAGCCCTGTCTAACAGAAATCTATTTCCTCTTACAGCGAGTCTTTCCTGCTGTTAAGATTAAGTTAGTAAACAATGGGCTGGCTAGGCCAGGGGTTTTCAAAGTGGGGAATTGGAAGGGAGAGGAAAATGGAAAATGCAAAACAAATTAAAAATTATAATAATAATTACATTTTTAAAAATCCATTTCAATTCATAAGATTATTGTGCCGGTTTAAAATAAAATATAAATTGTTATAAATCCTTTCATATCGAAATGAGGTCTTTGCCATGCCCTTATTTCAATCGCAGCCAATTCAATCGCAGTCTGCCTGTCAAAGCGTTATGTTGAGCTGCCAACGGCCCGATTATGGAATCAAAATAGGGTCAAAAGTATTGTGTTGTGTATTAAGAAGCTGTATGTTTGATTTTTTTAAATATTTGCCAGTGTAATTTAAAAGTTTTTTTTAAAAGCCATTTCGCAATAGGGGGGCCCCAGCCAGAGGCTACGGCTATTTGGGGGTCCTTGGCATGGAAAAGTTTGGGAACCCCTGATTTAGTAATTTAGCCACCCATGTATTCCATACTGTTCCAGCATAATTTACAGCTAAATATAGTCCCACCCCACAATTCCCTTAGAGATCCATTCAAATGCAGAGAGGTTATATTATCGCTTGTAAGACAACATGAAAATAAGATATCAAGAGTCTTTTGATATTGTTGGGTCACAGACATCAGGAAGTCAAGGCATGCAATGGATGTGCGACAAAATATTAACCAAGAATGATTATTGACTATTATTGATGAAATTACTATTTTTATTTATATACATCCACATCCATTTCTCTTATAGACCAAGAATAGAAGGACAGGTCAGTGATTGTTAGAACTAATTGGGCAGTGTATATACAATTAATTTCAGTCATGGTTCAACACACAACATTCAATGCTTGACTGTGACAAACATGCATGGTGGACTGAGTTCACAAGCAACACACACACAAAACAAATTTATTTAGGACTACACTCTCTTCCCTTCAGACTATTTACCTAAGTAGTGGTATAATAATATCCACCACAATGAATTTTCATTAAACTGCTACACTACAGGCTAAAATGTAAGTGCAGTTTTCAGAGATACATGCTACAAAATTAGAGCTGATACTTACATGCCTATATGTGACAAGAACCTCGGAACATATAATAAAACAATAATCATATTCTGACCTTAGCACGGAATTTTACTCACTGCAGAACAGTCAAGAAGAGCGTGCCTAATTTATTTCGTTAACATGGAACGTGTTGACTCCGTTATTTATCTCCCACCCTTCGGTTTCTTGACAGACGCTCCGACTTTGTGGTCACGTGATGAATGATACTTTGTGGCGGAGTGGAATGCGTAAACACTGCATGAAGTAACTTCAACTGTGCATTTTGTCAACGTACGGTCAAGTGTGCATTTAATTATACAAATGTGTTTCAATCTTTATAAGCTAATGGTAGGCCTATAATGTCTTAGCTATATGGTATCATAATGCAGCTTATGTCGCCTTCACCGCGGATTGCTAGCCTACTTATGTAAAGCCACCGACAACCCACCGGTTAGAGAGCACTATCTTCGGCTTAATATTTGATAATAATGCAGTAAAACATGTTCTTGACTAGTCGAATGTTGCAGTTCGTTTCCAATTCTGGGAGTAATTTAAGTCCTCACGTCTTCTCTATTGCACTAACCTGAGATGCCTGCTCCGATGACAATTACGTCGTATTGGTTCGTTGTCATGTTGTTTTGTACTCCCTTTCACTTCCCAGTCCGCTGCTTGCTCGCTCCCTCGCTTGGAAGTGAAACGTGTGAGACTGAGTCCGTATCTAACAGGAGCACAGAGACAACCCCACTTCAGAGCTCCGCCTTCGTAGGCTACTGTGTTTGAATTTCGAGATGTCTTGAGATTGTTACTTAATACATCACGCATGTTCAGGTAACTGCTTAATAATTACCGTCTAGAAATGGTGCAGAAAAAAATCGAAGACAACCAGACTACTGTTTACGCTCCACTTTTTTTTGCAGCCTTCTAAATTCTGAGAAATATTAGGCTATTTAAATTACATTACATTACATTATAGGCATTTAGCAGACGCTCTTATCCAGAGCGACTTACACAACTTCTTATTACATTTATCCATTCATACAGCTGGATATATACTGAAGCAATTCAGGTTAAGTACCTTGCTCAAGGGTACAACGGCAGTGTCCTACCTGGGAATCGAACCTGCAACCTTTTGGTTACAAGTCCAGCTCCTTAACCATTATACTACACTGCCGCAAATGTAAGTGCATATGTTTTATGACTTGCAAATTCAATGCCTACAATTGATTTAATTTGGTGCTGGTGTCTAAACTGAATATGGGAATCAGAGTAGGCTAATGTTTTTACCTGTTGTAGCATACGCATGAATCAAATCAGTTTACCGACAGAGATAGCCTAGTTCCCAGGCCAGGGGTGGCACGCAAGGATGGCTTTTAAACGGTTTATGATTTTCATGGCAAATTTTACTCTTAAGTAATCTATACTTAATTAGCTCGGACATTTACACACACAAACATTTAACTAAATGTATTGATAATTTAAGGCGATGAATGACAGCTGAAAAGGCTAGGTTGTTGTGTTGGCCATTTAAACGTTTAACTGTGGTCTGAGTGAAGTTGTAGGTTATGTCTAAATTAGCTAAAAGGGTACTTGGCACTATGGCCGTGTCCAAATCAGCACTCTTCCACACTGTTGAGTAGCCTTGGTGAGTAGATAGGGCGAGAAAGTCGTAGAGTATGCGAAAATTTTTCAAATTGCAGTATACTTGAAACACCCGGATGCCACACTTACTTAGCAAAAAGCAGAAAGCAGTGATTTGTAACTTCTCTTTCACATATGTTTAATTGAAGTCGTGCAAGATTTGGCAACCCTGCTTCCCACCCTTGCGTGGTCATGTCACATGTTGTTTTTGTTGTATTTGAAGGAAAACGTCAGTGAAGCTGCGCCTCGTTTTTTAAACAAAGCTTCACATCATATTCATGCGACCAAAATGTTCATGTACTTGAAAAGTGTGCTTCCGAATGTACTCATCAAAACCCCGTTAGTAAGTGTATCATACGGGGGGGTTAAACTATATTTAGAGAAAATTTTGCCAAATTTTTTCGTCCCATCTACTCAAAAAGCCTACCTAATAGTATGGAAGGGTGCTGATTCAGACACACCCTTGCTTCGTGAAATACCCCCCAGAAGTTTTACACCCCTGTTTTAGAGGCTTAAAACGGCCTCTACTAGACGGAAAGGAGGGAAACAAAACACATTGTTAGGCCCGGGCTGCATTCGGATTCAAAGTTTATGCTTTCTTCCTGTCGTTCACTTCCCTTGCTTCAAGCAAGTGAAGGGGATCGACAGGAAGCCACACCAAGTGGGATTCGGTTCCAATCAAGGGGCCAAAACCGGGGCTATGTTCGGATCCAAAAATTTTCGCTCCCTTCTCTTGCTTAAAGTGAATCCCCAAAATGCCAGGATGAAATATGGCAGCCCCACCAAGTGGAATTCGGTTTGTTTATCCTCCCTTCCACCAAGGGTATAAAATGCAAGCTTCCAGCAGGAAGGGAATCCCACAATGCAATGCTTCAAATGGAAAACGTAGGCAGTCACGTTTCAGCTTAGCGTAGCACTTCCAATATCTGTTGCAAGGGCGGTTCAGTTCTGTTTTTGTTTGTTTCTCCTCAATCCTCCCTTGCAGAGCACTTGTTAAAGGGTAAGTACACTCTAGATCACTTTTTTTTTGTTTAGCTGTAAACATGTTTATATGCCTACCTTATAATGCAACTTATTCATCCATTTCGTTATTTCAACAATTCTGAAATAACATTGTATATCATAAGAAACTGTTAGAAAAGCGTCTTTGTGCTGCCCTCTAACGCCATATGGATAATTGTTGCCGCCCACAATGGGAATAGCCGGCACCTGATTGGTTAGACGCACGACGGTCCTTTGGTTTCGGCTCCATGTTTTTAATCCGGAACAGTGTGGCATCTTGTTGAGTTGAGTTGAGTAAACTTTATTATCCCACAAGGGGAAATACACATCGTCATACATTTAAAAACATAGATACACTATACAAGAATTACATAATATGCATAAAATACATTACTTTCACATGTGCACACACACGCATACACACCAATACACACACACACACACGCACATACACAGCCACACACACATCAACAAGATAGCCTGTGTAATGCTAGCAATATACTGTTAGGGTTCTCTATGCCAGAGACACGGAGGAAGTGTTGGAGATCCAGATGCGACAGATAAGGAGTCTTTAAAGTGTTCTAATGAACACCACAGAAACGGACAATAATCCGTAGTGGAAAGGGGAAAAATAGGGAGAACACAATTAACATCGCGATAAAAACGAGGAACTCGATATCCGAGGCAAAGTACAGGTTTGGCAAGGAGGTGCGAGCAGCTAAACGACTGTACTCAGAGAAACTCCAAGACCAGTTCTCAGCCAATGACTCTGCTTCTGTCTGGAAGGGGTTCAGACAGATCACAAACTACAAAGCAAAAACCCCCCACTCCATGAATAACTCACGCCTGGCCAACGACCTGAATGAGTTCTACTGTCGCTTTGAAAGACAATGGGACAGTCCTGACACCATCCCCCGTGACACCATCCACCAGCTTCAGCCCACCACCCCCACCTCAGCGACACCTCTGTCCTTACTGGAGAGAGATGTGAACAGGGTGTTCAAGAGAATTAACCCCCGCAAAGCAGCAGGGCCGGACTCTGTCTCCCCATCTACCCTGAAGCACTGTGCTGATCAGCTGGCTCCGGTGTTCACAAACATTTTTAACACCTCTCTGGAGACTTGCCATGTACCTGACTGCTTCAAGTCCTCCACTATCATCCCTGTCCCTAAAAAGCCAAAGATCACAGGACTTAATGACTACAGACCCGTTGCCCTGACCTCTGTGGTGATGAAGTCCTTTGAGCGCCTTGTGCTGTCCCACCTCAAATCCATCACAGGCCCCCTCCTGGACCCCCTGCAGTTCGCCTACAGAGCCAACAGATCTGTAGACGATGCAGTTAACTTGGCCCTCCACTTCATCCTCCAGCACCTGGACTCTGCAGGAACCTATGCCAGGATCCTGTTTGTGGACTTCAGCTCTGCCTTCAACACAATTATCCCATCTCTGCTACAGGACAAGCTCTTACACATGGGCGTGCCTGACTCCACCTGCAGGTGGATCACAGACTTCCTGTCTGACAGGAGGCAGCGCGTGAGGCTGGGGAAACACATTTCTGACTCCCGGACCATCAGCACCGGTTCCCCCCAAGGCTGCGTTATTTCCCCTGTGCTATACTCCCTGTACACCAACAACTGCACCTCCAGTCACCAGTCTGTCAAGCTCCTGAAGTTCGCGGACGACACCACCCTCATCGGACTCATCTCTGGTGGGGATGAGTCCGCCTACAGGAGGGAGATCGACCATCTGGCGGACTGGTGC
Organism: Ilyophis sp. 1 JC-2022; assembly: GCA_022702515.1. Lineage (NCBI taxonomy): Eukaryota > Metazoa > Chordata > Actinopteri > Anguilliformes > Synaphobranchidae > Ilyophis > Ilyophis sp. 1 JC-2022. The sequence goes on along the minus strand of CM040397.1, from coordinate 77,613,042 downwards.
AGTCAGAACAACCTGGAGCTAAATGCTGCAAAGACAGTGGAGATAGTGGTGGACTTCAGGAATAACCCAGCCCCACTCATCCCCATCTCCCTGAGAGACTCCACAGTGAACATTGTGGAGTCCTGCCGCTTCCTGGGAACCTTCATCTCCCAGGACCTCAAGTGGGAGCTGAACATCAGCTCCATCACTGGAAAAGCCCAGCAGAGGTTGTTCTTCCTGCGGCAGCTGAAGAAGTTCAACCTGCCAAAGACGATGATGGTCCACTTCTACTCTGCCATCATCGAGACCATCCTCACCTTCTCCATCACCATCTGGTACGCTGCTGCCACTGCCAAGGACAAGGGCAGACTGCAGCGTATCATCCGCTCTGCGGAGAGGGTGATTGGCTGCAACCTGCCATCTCTCCAGGACCTGTATGCCTCCAGGACCCGGAGGCGTGCAGGCAAGATTGTGGCCGACCCCTCTCACCCCGGTCACAGTCTGTTTGTAACACTTCCCTCTGGCAGGAGGCTGCGGTCCATCAGGACCAAAACCTCTCGCCATAAAAACAGTTTCTTTCCTTCTGCAGTTAGCCTTATCAACAAGGCCCGGGACCCCCTACGACACAGACACAGACTCTATCCCGCCTCATAGACACTTTACACTTTACACTTACCTACTTCCCACTGTACTTCTTGTTTATTTATATTTTTATTTTTACTTATATTTTTTATTTTTATTTTTATCTTGCATATATCATATTATATTGGTTGAAACTTTGCACTACTACTTGCACTACTTGTTTTTGTGTTTTGTTTTGTTTTATGTTTTATATTATATTATTTTATTTTATGTTTCATGTTGGTTTATGTAGCACCAATAAACCACAGTAAATTCCTTGTATGTAAATACTTGGCGAATAAAGGGATTCTGATTCTGATTCTGATTCTGATTCTGAGTAAAACAAAATAAATAAGCTGGAACGCTTATCTAACTCCCGTTTGTGGAGCAAATAACCAGAAAGAAAAGAGAAACTCAATACCCCTAAGACTTGGGTTAGAGCACTCCTAGGTATGAGTGTAAACACAAAGAAACGAAAACCCTAAGCTCTGTGATAAGAGCGAAAAAGATTACTTTGCTTTTCCTAAATTGTACTGCTAACAAGTCCCGCGTTGAGAAGCAAAGCGGTCGATAGCAGTACAACTTCCTATACCTTTTTACCGGCTTGAATGTTACGAGAAATAACATGGAAGCAATGAGAAAAGGAGGAAGCGGGGTATAAGTAGTGAGCGGATATGCAGGACAGGTGAACTCACTAATTACCAAGACGAAAGCAAAACCCGTAGCTGAACACAGAAAAATCCGATGGATTACCGGTAAAAGCAAAAAAGGAATAAAAAATGCGGAGATAAGAAAAGAAGGGCATGATCCATGACATATACAATATACATAATTGTGGCAGGGTGGGCGTGGTTAGCCTCTGCTTGCAGAGAGAGGGAGAGCGGAGCGGCTCTCGGACCCGGAGCCACAGCTGTCATAAGTTAATCAGTGGCACGGGGAACCGTAATTGAATAATGGTTTAATTGTTTCTGATTGCTGTGACAGTGAGCCGGGGCTTGAAAAGGGAGAGGCGGGAGGACAATCGAGGCTGGCTGAGAACGGAGAAGGAAACGCTCCGGAGAGTCACAGCCGAGAAACGAAAGTTAAAAGAAATAAAGAAACCCACGGGGTGGTTAACCGAATACTCTGTGTCGTCAAGTTCTTTCCCAAGAGGTGGCACTCGACCTTGCCACAATAATATATAATATACAATCTAAATATAATTTTTTCAAAATACACAAGCCTAATAATATAGGTACACAAACACAAATAGCGTAACCTATCTATCATTAAGCAATCTAATTGCTGTGGGTATAAATTCTTTACTGTACCTTGTTGTTCTGATTTTCTTCTGCAGGATTCTGCCATTTAATCTGGACTCATCGCTGAACATAACATTCCTCCACTTGTTCAGGGATGGGTGGGATCATTGAGAATCTGATCAGCCTTCTTAAAAATAAGGTCATTGTACAGCTGGGCTGCAGACACCTGATCGAGCCCAATGATCCCACTTGCTCTCTTGATTATGCGCTGCAGTTTGGCGTGATCTTGAGCATGCATGTTTCTGAAAGAGCACATCCGGCCGTCCGAAGGACAGAACGCTCTGCAGAACAGATTTATAAAACATTTGGAGTCTTCTCTAAAATAATTCCATTTCCTAAGAAAGAACAGCCTCTGTTGAAGTTTCTCAGATAAAATCTAACCCGTGCACATTCAGTAAATCTTAAGCGATCATCAATTTCAATTCTTAGGTATTTGTAGGTTGAAACCCGCTCAACTAATTCACCATTAGAATAGGCTGGGTTTTTCTGTGAAGCGTATTGTGACAACTGGTTGTGAAATGCATTATATAAATAAATATTGATTTGATTTTAGTTTTAGAGAGGGGAACTACTGTTTTTTTATTTCTAAAAACAATGACCGTCTTTTGTTTTACTCACCGCACAAAGTATTTTTCAAAATTGTGCAGTAGGCGGAGACAGGCTGAGAGAGTGGGTGCACTTACTTTTTAACATTGAACAGTCTGCTGTATGCCTGTCTGAATATGATAAATATGTGAGACATCTGTTTCAAAGCAGTGTTTAAAATTGTATTGTATTTTTATTGAATGTTCCTTGTAGTGAAGGTTTCAGCATAGCGGAATATGTGATTCTTGAGATTAAGACCAGGTCAGACACGGTGAAGAGGTTTAGTTGTTGTTCGTCCAAATATTAAGAATATTAAGATGCGTGATTTAAGCAACTTTGACCATGGTATGATTGTTGGTGTCCGTGTTGTTTCCAGAATCTCAGAAACGGCAACAAAAGCAACCAGTGGTAGGGTTGCAAAGGGAGGGGATTTTTCAGGTAACTTTTGTTAACTTTTCTGAGAAAATTACCACTCACAGTAATTTTGTGAATTTTCAGTCTCATTCTTAAACAAAGCTAATAAAACACAAAAACAATAAACAAACCAAATGGTTATTGTCACCTAGGTAAGCTGGCTAACTCTCGTCTCACACCCTAGTGGTGCCGTCGTCATCAGGCTTTGTTTCTAACCCCCCCTTGATCATTGAGTAAGGCTGATTGTGTTAAGTGACCGTCCAAGAACACTGAAGCAGGTAATGTATTTTTCCCTACATAATCCCCCCTTAAACCTTCACCCAAATGCAAACAAGAGAGAAAGGTTTAACTCAGGAACAACGTATTCTCAGGAGATAATGTTTGACACCACTGGATACCAGGAACAACCACAATGGAGCCGTACCAAAGGAAGGGCATCTCAGTAACACTAGATGACTCTTGTGCTAGATGACAGACCGCTGTGTTCTGGCTTCCATGAAAGCCTTCCTTTCCCTGTACTCAGCATCGTTTTTGTGCTGTTTTATTAAAACCCGAAGGTAGCAAGTCAGAGCTGATAGAACGAGTAACGCCAGTACTGATGCCACCGTGGGTCCCATGAAAACCAGGTCCCAGTATGTGTCTTGGTAGTTCCCGTTTATTCCTGAAAGCCCATTAAGATAGTTGTGAATTTGCTGAATCAAACCCCTCTCAGCTGCATTTATCTTAATAATCTGGGATTTTAGTTGTTGCTCTTTATCTTCTAATCGCAAAATGTCAATAATCTCAGGTAAAGGTGCTGGTTGTACAAATTCTGCATATGGATCTTCTAAATTTAGTTCTATTTTGTTTTTTATGTAGTACAATTTCCTGCCCCCATTGTCAATTGGATAGTTGAGCTGAACACAGAATTAATTACTTGGTGGTATGCAAACAAGATATTTTGAAGTCAAATTGTAATTATTTGCATTCATACAATATGTGTTGTGTCCAGTGAGTCAAATATCTTTGTAATCCGGGTTTACTATCTCTGTCGAGATAAAACCGTCTAAATTGGTTGAAACAGCCCAGCTGCATCCGAAATTTGGTTTAAATCTATCGCCTGGGCATATGATTACATCTTTCTTGATATCACAGCCTTGTAAGCTTTCCGCTGCCATCATTGCTGTGCCATTCTGTACTATTAGACCATGATCCCTGTGTATTCTAGTCAATGTGTTGTTATGCAACTTCCCCATGTTAACTATGCTAAAGGTCTTACCGTATACATCTTTGTCTGTGTAAATGGGTATGGCCATAACAAACATCAATGTGTGTGTTGTATGGTTGTATGATAGTGGAACAGTGATGGCGTTCTTAACTATGTGTTGGAATTTTACAGGTGGCGTGCATTCCTGTTTGCATCTTTTACATTATTTTCAGCACAATTGCCACAAATAGTTTTGTTATCAATTGAAACCCAGACCCTCCTGTCATGTGCACAATTAAGATACATATGTGGGTTACGAACAGTAATAATCCCATTAGCTGGCATAGGCCACATCCGAGGGCATTTTTTTTCTCACATACTTGACCGTGGTTCATTGTCCATCCAGGAATGCAGTCACACCTGTAGCTTCCCAGTGTATTGATGCAAACCTGATTAATGCCACAAGATTGTCCTTCTCTGCATTCATTAATGTCCTCACACCTACTGAACCCATCTCCTCTGAAGCCAACAGGGCACTGGCCTTTTTCTTCTCCTGCAGCTTCCTCCAGACATGTGGCTTTCATGTGGAAAGTTAGATTGTAGTTTTTGTGGCTGAGATATGCAGTCCCATTGCTGTGCACCATGCAGAAATTGTTTGTGTTTTGGCATGTGAAAATTTAAATAATAGAAAAATACCCATCTTGGTGTTCCATAATCCCCCCTTTGATGCTTTTTAGTTCACCTCATGTCTTGATGCCTGAAAAACATCAAGTGCAGTATTTACTCTTATGGCAGTTTAACATTTGGATACAATTTACATTAGTCTGCATGATACCATTTGTACCCCATTCTTTTCCTCCCCTTCATTGTAACCTTAAGGCCTCCCCGCAGGTGTCCACAATTTTATGTGGCCCTGTCAATTTGCATCCCTAGGCCCTTTCTGAAGGTAATTTTTGACCATGGCCATAAACTCATGCAGTAGTTTATTAATTCCCTCATAGGTCAGAGTGTGAGCAGAAGGAGAGATTTCTGACTGTGTTACAACTTTTCCTGTATTTTGCTGTTTTTGATTCTGCCCTGCAGCACCCCCACCCCGTGACCAGCAGTCCCTTTTAAAATGCCCAATCCTACCACAGTCTCTAGACGTCTGATGACTCTCATTAGTGACAGCTGAAACCTTTTTGTTAATGGGTGCACTATGTGTAGTTTCATACCAACTAGATAGAAGACTACAGACTTCAGCAAATGTAAAATAGTTTGCTTTTTGTTTTTGATTTCATGCAAGTTTTGTTGCGTCATTTACTATGTCATCATACTGCTGTATGATTAATGCAAGGAGAGCTGGATCATTCCTGCCTGGATTTGGAATGCCAGAATTCCTGGTGTAACAATTAAACAAGCGGTTCATATAAACTACTGGATTTTCACCTCTATTAGGTGTGGTGTTCTGTATGTTTCCAGTTGGGTTGTGGGTTGCCAATCATATCCAACAATGCAGACTCTCTCTGCTGGGCATTTGTCCACACACCATCTAAAGGTTCTTGAATATTTTCAGGTAGTGACTGAACTAGATCAGCAGGAATAGTTAACTGCAGAATCTGGCAACAATCCTGGTCATCTAGGGCAGGGGTGTCAAAAACGCACTAAAAACCAGCACACACTGCGGCCCTCCAGGACCGGAGTTTGACACCCCTGATCTAGGGGTTTGTGCTGTAGCCTGTCGTTTCAAAATAAATAATTTCGGGGATCAGAGAAACCATCCCACCGACAAATGTTTTTACACAAGTTCCAGAGTTCTGAGGTAGACAACTGAATGTGTTCATGTACTGCCTCATATTCATAATTTATAGTGCCCTCAGTAGCTCCTGCTGCTCTCTGACGTGTTTTGCGCTCTCTTATACGGAAAGGGGCTGCTTTAACTGGACCCACAGCAATGTGACTTTCAGATGGATCTGAGTCCGCCTCTTCTGAACTATCAGAACTACTTTCAGAGTCAGTGTACTCAGGTAAATTAATACCCAAAGCAGCAACATAACAGTGAAATAGTCTGAGCTTATCAGCAGAACCGTCCTTTATTACCGATCTACGCGCAACCTCTGGATTTTTTGCACGTTTTTCCTACAATACCTTTTTGGCCACAGTCTACCCATGAATTTGTGGCCGACAAATATGCAGGAATCTGCTAAGTCCTTAAGGAATGTTTCCAGCACTTTGTTGAATCCATGCTGTGAAGAATTCAGGCTGTTATGGAGGTAAAAGGGGTCCTACCCGGTATTACATAAACATCGAACAAAAAGTTAGGAAATTTGTGTTTGGTAGATTATTTCTCTGTTGTAACAATGCTTCTTGGCAATAAATTTTATACCGTTGGAAAGCCTGTTTTTTCCCTTTTATATGGTGCCCCATTTGTAAGGAACATGCATTTGTGGGATGAGCAGCACAGCTGAGTATGTGGGTTGTGCCCATGTAAAATTTGCCAAATCTTCTCTGCCAATGCCAAACAGCTTATTCTGCTGTTGCTAGTGACTCTTGTTTGGTGTTGTTTGGTGGATTGGATGATTGAGGTCTATCAGTAACAAGGAAGAAACAAGACATATTGGCAATTTTACTATTTATTAATTTAACAAACAGTCAGGAGCCTCAGTAGCATGTGGAAGAACCATACACAGCCACAACAGCCTGGCACCTCCTCCTCATGCTGGTCACCAGCGTGGTCACACACTGCTGTGGGATGGCATTCCACTCCTCAACTAGGATTTGTCGCAAGTCAGCCAATGTGGTTGTGTTGGTCACTCTAGCACGAACAGCACGCCCAAGCTGATCCCACAAGTGTTCAATTGGGTTGAGGTCAGGACTGTTGGCAGGCTATTCCATTCTCTCTACTCCCAAATTCTGGAGGTAGTCTCTGATAAACCCCACTCTGTGGGGGCGAGCGTTGTCATCTTGGAGGATGGAGTTCGGTCGCAGACTATGGAGATATGGGATTGCCACTGGTTGCAGAATCTCATCTCGATGTCTCTGCATTGAGATTGCCTCCAATGATGACAAGCCTCGTTTTTCCAGTGTGTTACTCTATTGGTGCAGCAATCAGCATAGCGTTCTCCCCGTCTTCTCCACACTTTGACCCTACGATCCAACTTCTGTAGGCAGAATCTGGACTCATCGCTGAACATAACATTCCTCCACTTGTTCAGGTTCCAGTGCAGGTGTAAGCTGTTTGGCATTGGCAGAGAAGATTTGGAAAATTTTACATGGGCACAACCCACATACTCAGCTGTGCTGCTCATCCCACAAATGCATGTTCCTTACAAATGGGGCACCATTTAAAAGGGAAATAAACAGGCTTTCCAACGGTATAAAATTTATTGCCTAGAAGCATTGTTACACCAGAGAAATAATCTACCAAACACAAATTTCCGAACGTTTTGTTCGATGTTTAGATGTACTTAATAAAGTGACCACTGAGTGTGTGTATAATATACAGGTGCAGCTCAAAAAAAATTTCAATATTTTTTGTCACTCATGTCAGAAAGTGAAACTCATATATTATATAGATTCATTACACATAGAGTGAAATATTTCAAGCCTTTATTTCTTGTAATTTTGATGATTATGGCTTACAGCTAATGAAAACCCAAATTCAGCGTCTCAGAAAATTAGAATATTACATAAGATCAATAAAAAAGGATATTTTAAACAGAAAAGTATGTTCATTTCTATGCACTCAATACTTGGTTGGGGCTCCTTTTTCCTTTCTGTGCCTCTCCACTCTTCATCCAGACTCTGGGACCTTGATTTCCAAATGAAATGCAAAATTTATTTTCATCTGAAAAGAGGACTTTGGACCACTGAGCAACAGTCCAGTTCTTTTTCTCCTTCGCCCAGGTAAGACGCTTCTGACGTTGTCTCTGGTTCAGGAGTGGCTTGACACAAGGAATGCGACATTTGTAGCCCATGTCCTGGATTCGTCTGTGCGTGGTGGCTCTTGATGCACTGACTCCAGCCTCAGTCCACTCCTTGTGAAGCTCCCCCAAATTCTTGAATGGATTTTGCTTGACAATCCTCTCAAGGCGGCGGTTATCCCTGTTGCTTGTGCACCTTTTCCTACCACACTTTTTCCTTCCACTCAATTTTCTATGAACATGCTTGGATACAGCACTCTGTGAACAACCAGCTTCTTTAGCAATGACCTTTTGTGGCTTACCCTCCTTGTGGAGGGTGTCAATGACTGTCTTCTGGACATCTGTCAAGTCAGCAGTCTTCCCCATGATTGTGTAGCCTACTGAACCAGACTGAGAGACCATTTAAAGGCTCAGGAAACCTTTGCAGGTGTTTTGAGTTAATTAGCTGATTAGAGTGTGACACCATGAGTTTCCAATATTGAACCTTTTCACAATATTTAAATTTTCTGAGCCACTGAATTTGGGTTTTCATTAGCTGTAAGCCATAATCATCAAAATTACAAGAAATAAAGGCTTGAAATATTTCACTATGTGTAATGAATCTATATAATATGAGTTTCACTTTCTGAAATGAGTGACAAAAAATATAGAACTTTTTCACGATATTCAAATTTTTTGAGCTGCACCTGTATACAGTATATATATATATACAGTCAAGCCGGAAAGTCTGAACACCCCTTTCACCATCTCCACGTTTTATTACATTACAGACATATTCTACAATAAATTGAGTTCATTTTTTATCTCAAAATTCTACACAAAATAGCCCATAATGACAAAGTGAAAACATGTTTTTAGAAATTTTAGCAAATGTATTAAACATTTAAAACTGAAATTTTTAATTTACATAAGTATTCATACCCTTTGCTTTAACATATTTTTAAAGTATCATATTTAATATTTGGTCGCATATTCTTTGCATGCTGTTACTTTCTGAAGTCTGTGACCCATCAACATCAAAAGACTCTCGATATCTTATTTCCAGGTACTGTTACAAGCATTTGAATGGATCTCTATGAGAATTGGGGGGTGAGACTAGATTAAGTGAATAAAGTGCAAATATTTTTTAATAGCTTTTAGTTCCATATTTCAAATGTAGTGGAAACATTACACATTCAATTCCAAATCAAAGCATTAACAAATTTTATCAAGTCTGTGTTATTTTTTTACAGGAAGCAAAGAAAAGGAATATTAATCTGTTCAAAAAAATAGCAGTGTCGACATTTTTCTCTTCAAACTCAAACACTTACTGTATAAATTGAAGACATTTTTCAAGATTTAACTTCACTTTAAATTACTGAATTAATATTTAGTTGCATAACCATTGTTTTTGATAACTGCTGCGCATCTGTGTTGCATCGAGTCAACCAACTTCTGGTACCTAGAAACAGGTATTTCAGCCCAGGATGAACGAACTACATTCCATAGTTCCTGTGAATTTTTGGTTTTTCTTCATAAAGAAAACTTGTCACCCACAAGTTTTCAATGGGGTTGAGGTCAGGGGATTGAGCTAGCCACTCCATTACCTCAATCCTTTTTGTCTGGAACCAAGATGTTGCTCGCTTACTCGTGTGGGGTCGTTGTCTTGTTGAAACACCCATTTCAGGGGCATTTACTCTTCGGCATACGGCATCATAACCTCTTCAAGTATTTTGATGTATTCAAACTGATCCATGATCCCTGGTATACGATAAATAAGCCCAAAACCGTAATATCCCCATACCATGATCTTTTGCGCCACCATGCTTCACTGTCTTCACAGTGTACTGTGGCTTGAATTCAGTACATCAGGTTACTGATGTTGTACTGCTATTTTTTAAACACCACTGTATATACAGTATATATAAAAACCATAATTAATAAAATAATTTCTGACTGTTCTTATGTCCCTCAGTTTCCACTGCCATGTATTTCTGTTGGGAGGCTGTGTTTTCAGTTTATGCATCTAGGTGGAGCTGTGGCTTTAGATACAAATCTGATACACCAGATGATGACTAACTCATTACATTACATTACATTACATTACATTATAGGCATTTAGCAGACGCTCTTATCCAGAGCGACTTACACAGCATTTTTGCATTTATACATAGTATCCATTTACGCTGATATATATATGAAAAGCATTCAGTGTGAAGTACTTGCTCAGGGGGGACAACGGTGTCGTGTGGGACTCTCGAACCTGGACCCTTTCGGTTAAACAAAGTTCCCCAGTTCCTACTGTACTACACTAACACCAAGAATATAAAGTGGCCCATCTCCTCTGCATTTAAAAATTTGCACTGTTTTTTCTTTTTGTATTGCAGGTTGCAGGAGGACATGCAGTGTTTACTTTATTTTCTTACACCTTTTTATTTTTGCTAGGGTAAGGTCTGAGTAGAAGTCTGCAGAAGATTGTAATTCCTTTTAATTTTTTTTCAGGAGGTTTAGTAGTCTCCGCAGGCCCGCTACCGTCCTGTTCAACACCCTGTAAACTGATTGTGTAAGTAGCCTATGGTTGTTTGTGTGTGTGTGTGTGTGTCCTGTAGTGCAGTAATAAACATTGTCCGTTTGCAATTTGGCTTGTTTGCCATTTTGGCTCAGTAGTATTGGTTTCCGTTTGTGTTGTGGCATAGTTGTGTTGTTTCTATGTTGTCGCCTTTGTTACGGAGACACTGGGGACTGTTGGGACATAACACTGTATACGCACAGCATGAGGCTATTTTCAAGGCTGATACTCGTTTAGAAATGTAAAAAAAAAATTCTTCATTACCTGTAGAACATTAAAAAACATTGAGCCAGTAGAGCATTTTCTTCTTTACCCATTGAAGTATCAGTAATGTTATTTTGAAAGCTCTTATCTTGACAGCGGTTTAGTAGGTTTAATCCATGCTTACATCACCTTTTCTCATGAAACGTCAGGAAGTCTGGGTCGCTGAAGATCACCCCTCATTTTAAGTCACTGAGGTCTCGTCTTTCAGCCTTGCTAGTCATAATTACAGGAAACCATGTAGGCCTGCCCAGCATTTCTACATGACCTTATACATGCTGGACTGTTCTTTGCTGGATTAACAGATGAGCTATGCCTGTGTGATAGCTTCTGATTTGAATGTACTTCATGTCCCTTATTTACCCAGAGGTTTCCTTTTTTTGCTCACTACCTGTGTGATGGTGATACTGGTACTCTATTAACAGACCTTCTACAAGGGAAATGGGCTGGAATCCAGGGACAGCTAATTGGCTCTGAGTGTCTACAATATCATTCTGGCATATTGGGAACTTAGAATAATAGAAAAGTTATTAAAAAAACTACATATTAATATACTGAAAGATTTTGTTATCTCTCTACAATTACAATACAGCAAAATTTCCCCTGGAACATGTACCTGTTTGGGGGCAATAAAACAGTTGTACAGAATTTGTAGTTTGAGGCAAATTTCATTTGAAAGGCAATGGAGGGAGCTATTGGTCAAAGTTTATATTTGAACAAAATCACATGTAAGTACTTACAAGAAGAAATTATGGAATACATTGCAGTTGACAATATTCTGCCGTAACAGAATTAACATTTAGACTGAGCAAACCTCCAGTGTAAAAGACAGCAGAAGTCATGGCCATAATTCTCTTAATGGTTTCAATATCCATACATCAAACTGTTCAGTGTAAAATCAACTCTGTTAGAGCACATTTAACTTGACTAGAGTACATGTGATCCCTACTCAACTAAACACTGTTAGAGTTGATTTAACACAGACCTTTGTGGTTTCAATGTTTTTTAATGTTTCACAGAAGCACAAAACCAGTAAAATGTGTTGGGAGAATGTGCAGTGTACTATAATCCCCTTCACACTCATCAGTACATGGTAAAATGTTCAGTATAAAATCAACTCTTACAGAGTACATATGTTCCCTATTGGACCCTATCTGTTAGGGTTGCATTAACACTGGGAATTTTACTGTGTACACTGCACACTAGTAAAGACTGGAAGCATGGGGAAGAGTGAAAATCATGGGTGACTTCTTAAAATCTTTCCCTAATTCTTATATGGTTCCAGTATGTTGGTATCATGGTAATGATCGACTTTCATTGTGAGAACACATGCTGTTGTTTTATTGATTAGGCTTGGTGTCTTGTGTGGGCAATATTATACGACTAGAACCAGAGAGTACAGGCAGGTGCTGGAGCAGTGGAAAAGGAAGAAAAGAAACAGGAGTGCTTTTGTGTGTGTGTGTGCAATCCACAAGCGAGGTAGTGAGTGTGTGTGTGTGTGTGTGTGCATGGTTGGGTCCATGTTACTTGTGTTTTTATGTAACTGTGGTTCAAGGCAATGTAACAAAACGACACATGCTGAGCCACTTTACTGCATGTCAGGCGATGAATGAAAACACAGAAGGCTTTCCCTTTGTCACATCTGACAGGCATTATGCGGTGCTTTCAAATGAGCTGATGACTAAATTACACGCCATTTCAAAACTACATTGTAGCAAAGTAACCGTAAGTGCGTTTAACGAGACTGCAGACACAATGGGCTCAATCTTTAAACAAAGGGAGAATGTTTATTGTCAAAAACCGATTCACATTGGTTTTCGGGATTCTACAAAATGAAACGTTTTTTTTTTCTGGAATTTCAGTGCTTATTAGTGGACAAAATGTATCCGGTGTTTTAAATGATCAGAATATACATTCAGTCTCAAAGTAGAGAAGCAGATGGAGCATTTTAGAATGCGTGTGTCACTATCAAACTGAACTCTGATTGGTCACAATTATCTCAGTGTAAATAATGTGCAGAAATGAGACCTCGTTTAAAAAAATGTAACCACTCTTTGTTAATACTGGCAGGGAAAATTGTCAAATTGTATTCAACACTCCTGACAGCTTTTCTCTTATAAAGGCTCACAATTTGTAAGCCTTTATTTGACATTTTGGAACGTCAATGTTCAGAATGTTCAGATTTTGCATGTGATGTCTTGATATAAAGGCCATGGATAAAGTGCCCCAGATTTGTCCTGAACAGGTCTATACTCACCATGGGTGCCCACACCTGAGTGCAACAGAAGAGTACACTCAAGGATGTCAAAACTCTGTTCTGCTGCAATTATCCTATCAGTAAATTAGCAATAACAAAAATAACAATAATTACAAAGTTAATAATAATAATATTAATAAAATAACAATGAAGATAATATCTGTAAATTAAATGCACATTCAAGACATTACACTGGTCATATGTTCCATCTGGAGTTAGCGGTCCATAGTCCTTTTCCGTTGTCTGCACTGTAGATGGCCACTCGGTGCAGTTCCTAGTACCCACAATGCAACAGGAGTCCTGACCCTGCAGAGCTAGCACACTGGGGGGTGCTTTCGAGAGGTCCCATGCACAGAGCTTCCCTTTCGGCAATGGGTAGCCCACACAGAAGAACGGCACAAAAGTATTCAGGCATGACGTGCTTCCAAAAGGTATTCAGCCTGCAACATTGTAGCCAACATTTATAATATTTTAATTGCACAGATCAAAGCAATGGAGCATGTTAAACATTACTGCAGGTGTGGCTATATATTCCATGTTTTTCAGCACATAACGAAGATTTTGTTTGAAGGGTTTGGGGAGGCAGTTTGTTGACATGGATTTTTGAAGACCTGCATTGCTTTAATACTGCTGGCAGAGTCCCATTTCTGGTTTATGTTTAACGAGTCTTCAGCACATTGTTACTTCACTTGTTACTTTCCCACTTTTCCTGGGATTTTCTTTTAGTTTGAACAACTGAAAACAATCTGTAAAAGGACCCCCTTTGTTGGGATTGAGCACTATCTGTTGGGCAAGGAAGTCCTGCCGCCTTCTCTGATAGACCGAGTTTTGTCAATTTGTAATATTTTATTGAAATCTGTCACAAAAAGGCCCCAAGTGTCAGGATTTTGTAATACCTGTTGGGAAGGAAGCCCTGCCCTCTTTTGCCGGTAGAGTAAATTGTCAGGTTGTCACATTGTATTCAACTTGAGTTGCCATGATATATTCACACCGATCAAAAAAAGGGTTGATTCAGCACTTCCTGTTGGGAAAGGAAGTCCCGCCCCCTCATCAGGGCTCAGCTGCACTTCTCGCAGCTGCAGGCCAGGATGTAGCGGTAGGTGGCGGTGATGCGGGTCCCGCCGGAGCAGCGCAGCCGCACAGCCTTCAGCTTGGAGGTGTGGGGCCGGCAGCAGAAGCAGGTGCTCTTGAAGGGCTGCTTCAGGACTGAGCTGAAGGAGATGAGGGGGTCGGACCGGGACGTGTGGCTGCACTGGCCCTCGCAACGCGCCAACAGGACCATCTGGGGGGGGGGGAGATCATCAATCTCTTAAATTTATATGCAAAGAAAATTTACAATCCTCAGTAACCCACAGCACTGCCAAGCAATGGGTTGGGTGAGCCAAGGGCACGCAGAATTATCAATCTTTTCAGTTTACGTCAGAACCAAATTTACAATCCTTAATCTACAGCACTATACAACAGTACAAGGATGCCAGACAGATGCAGGTTTATCAGTTATTCAATGCATACCAATTTAAACCAAAATTGCAATCCTTTCTAACCTATAGCACTGTACAGTACAGAAGAAGTATACAGCTATGGCTCCTGGGGCCAAATATGGCGAGGCCACTGATGCAGTATTGGCACTCATTTTAGTCATTGGGAAGTACAATTACACGTCAATAACTGTCACCATATCCAGGAAAAGTGTACCTCCCACCAATGACAGGATAATAGGTAGGCCTATTCGTTTGCATCCATACAAATTCCATAGCAGTGCTATTAGCGATGTAAATTAATATCTCAATATTTGGATACTTGTTTGAAATGTAAAACTTGAATAATGCAAAAGACTAACAAGTATTTATTGTATGTATTATTCCCATTCCATTTTATTTTGTAGCCTATGTTGAAACTTGTTTGAAACACACAATAAATCTGGATATTACATCTTCTGAATACCAGAGGGTGACATTAGCTAGAAAAGACTGATCTGGGCACATTGTGGATTTCACGCAAATACAGTAGCCTACTAAAGTTTACGTGTAAATTATGTGTAAACAACTAGCATAAGAAATGACACTGAAATCCACTGTTGTTGATCCTCAGTGTTCTATCGTGATTACAGAGGGTCTGCAATATAATTTCCAAAGATATTTTACAGTGGAAACATTCCAAATTTAATAAACATTTCATTAACACCGATATGAAGTTTAGCCTTCTATCATTTCTGCTTGATAAGAAATGACAGTGGGATAATCTCCCAGCGAGAGAAAATCCAAATACTATTTGAGTAGAGAAAGTAAATATCCAATACATCATTACTGTTCATATTTTAAGGAGGCATCCTTTGGTTACACAGATAAATAATCTTATCATTGTTGTATAAATGGGCAACATTTAAAATATTATTTTCACAGCTGCAGTTTTTCAATCACATTGCACCCATACCTAAATCAATTAGTGATCGGGAAAAGGTCCGTCTCGTTAGAGGAACCGGGACCCCTAGCGAGACAAAATGACATTACATCTCGGACTCTACTTCCTGTGAGGATAATGCGGCAACAGCGCCCCCTCCTGGTGGAAGCTTTTATTGACTCTGGGGCGGTTGGGTGTTTTATGGATTCACGGTGGGCTAGAAAACATCGATTCCCCATCCGCAAACTCTCCCACTCGCGCCATATCACCGCTCTTGATGGCCGACCGTTGGGAGGAGGTGTTATTAAAGAGATCACCGCTCCTCTCACTATGTATATTTCTCATGAGAATCACACCGAGAATATTCAGTTTCTTTTAGTGGATTCGCCCTCTTATCCCATTGTATTAGGCCATACGTGGTTGGTGGAGCACAATCCACATATTAAATGGGGGAGGGGCGAATTTAGTATTCTTAAATGGGGGTCTCGGTGTACTACCCAGGGTCACGTTTCTCTATCTGGGGGCTCGGGGGGACATTTAGAAGGTACTGACTGCAGCTTCGACTCGGAGACAGAGGAGACTGTTATTGTCTCTGACCCCCAAGAGTCCATCCTGGGATCGGAGGTAGAGGACAAGAGTCTGGAATGGGACTCTCGTGCTGATGGTCTGTCCGCTTGGGAGGAGAATTCTCAGGAGGAGGTTTCTGATTCCGATATTTGCTGGTCACCTCCTCTCTCTCCCTCTTCCAAAACGGGGAGGGTTAGCTTGGCAGGGTCTTTAGAATTCCCATTACCTCCTAACGTTCCTTCCAATTACGCTAGCCTGGCTGAGGTTTTCAGCAAACAAAGAGCTACCACCCTCCCCCTTCACCGCCCGTACGATTGCGCCATTGAACTGCATCCTGGCACCAGCCCTACCAGAGGCAGTTTATACTCCTTGTCTGCTCCCGAGAGCGCGGCCATGAAGGAGTATGTCGAGGAGGCGCTGGCTAACGGCTTCATCAGACCCTCCACCTCTCCTGCTGGGGCGGGGTTTTTTTTTGTAAAGAAAAAGGATGGGGGTCTGAGACCATGTATTGATTACCACTCGCTCAACGCCATCACTATTAAAAATAGGTACCCACTTCCCCTGATGAATTCGGCATTTGAACGCCTCCAGGGGGCAGTGATCTTTTCTAAACTCGATCTCCGCAACGCCTATAACCTGGTGCGTATGCGCGAGGGCGATGAGTGGAAAACCGCGTACCAGGTCATGCCTTTCGGTCTCTCTAGCGCCCCCTCTGTGTTTCAGGTGTTGGTAAACGACGTACTATGGGAGATGCTAGACAAATTTGTTTTTGTCTACTTAGACGATATTTAAATTTTTTCCGCAGACCTGCAGCCTCACATTGAGCACGTTAAACAGGTTCTGAAGGCTCTCCTACAGGCCAAACTGTTCGTGAAAGCGGAGAAATGCTCGTTTCACGCCAGCACGGTCTCCTTTTTAGGGTTTATCGTGTCGGAGGGTAAGGTTCACATGGACCCCGATAAAGTCTCTGCTGTTCTTGATTGGCCTACTCCTCGTTCGGTGAAGCAGGTTCAGCGCTTTCTGGGGTTCGCCAATTTTTATCGGCGGTTCATTAGGAACTTTAGCAAGCTCGCCGCACCCATTACCGCCCTTACCAAAAAGACGTCTGCAGGGCAATTTCAATGGAGTTCCAGAGCGGATTCCGCATTTAGGGAGTTAAAGGGGAGGTTCAGCTCTCAGCCCATTTTGGTCACGCCAAATCCCTCCCTCCCGTTTGTCGTGGAGGTTGACGCCTTCGAGTTGGGAGTAGGCGCCATTCTGTCCCAGCACTCTCCCATCGATGTGCATATTTCTCTCGGTCCCTTACTCCGGCCGAGAGGAATTACGATGTAGGGGATCGGGAGCTGCTGGCTGTCAAATTAGCTCTGGAGGAGTGGCGGCATTGGTTAGAGGGGGCTGAACACCCTTTTACGGTCTGGACTGACCACAAAAATTTAGAATACGTCCAGCAGGCCAAAAGACGCAATTCTCGGCAAGCGCGCTGGTCATTGTTTTTCACCCGTTTTCATTTTCTACTCACTTATCGGCCCGGGTCTAAAAACATTAAACCAGATGCATTTTCCCGTATTTTTGATCAGTCCGACAGTTCCGTCTCCCCTGAGTCCATTTTGCCAGGCACTCAGATCGTAGCCCCGGTATTTTGGGACATTGAAGTAACGGTCCAGAACGCGTTGCGACGGAATCCGGACCCTGGTGGTGGCCCCGCCAGTTGCCTTTTTGTCCCTCCTACTGTGAGGTCTCAAGTGCTCCAGTGGGGCCATTCCTCACAAATTACCGCTCACCCAGGCGTTCACCATACTAAGGAGTTTCTCTCTAGACGTTTCTGGTGGCCTGGCATGGAGAGGGACGTCCGCAAATTTGTCGCTGCTTGCCCCATCTGCGCTTGGAACAAGGGTTCTCGGCATTCGCCCGCGGGGTTGTTACGTCCTCGACCATGGAGTCACATCGCTCTTGATTTTGTGACTGGGTTACCCGCTTCTCAGGGTAACACTGTTATCCTGGTAATTGTGGACAGATTTTCGAAGGCGGCACATTTCCTAGCCATGGCTAAACTGCCCTCTGCTCCTGAGACGGCCCATTTGTTAGTGGATCACATGTTTAGACTTCACGGGTTGCCCCGCGATGTGGTTTCTGACTGCGGCCCCCAGTTCATCGCCAAGTTTTGGCGTTCTTTTTGCGCACAGTTGGGGGCGTCTGTTAGTCTGTCTTCTGGGTTCCATCCGCAGACTAACGGACAAACTGAACGCACCAACCAAATGCTGGAGAACACTCTGCGCTGCTTGGCAGCCTCCAACCCCACTTCGTGGAGTCGGTACCTCCCTTGGGCTGAATACGCCCACAATACCCTGTGCAATGCCTCCACTGGTCTTTCTCCGTTTGAGGCCCAGGTGGGGTATCTGCCCCCACTTTTTCCGGAGCTGGAGAAAAATGTGGAGGTCCCATCTGCTGGCTCATTTGTCCGGAGGTGCCGTGCAGTGTGGAGTCGAGTGCGCAATTCACTTTTGAGAGCATCGGCTACCCAGAAGACTTCCGCCGACAAGCATCGTCGCGCAGCGCCTTCTTATCGAGTGGGCCAGCGGGTTTGGCTTTCCACGCGGGATTTGCCTCTACGGGTCCAGTCTCTGAAGCTCGCCCCGCGCTATGTTGGCCCTTTTAAGATTGTCCACAAAATGAATCCCGTTCCTGTTCGTCTCCAGTTGCCACGCTCCATGCGCGTTCACCCCACCTTCCACGTCTCTCTATTAAAGCCGGTGCTAGTCAGTGCTTTGTCTCTGGCCGAGAGACCCCCCCCCCCTCCACGGATGGTTGGGGGGGGCCCGGTTTACACGGTTCGCCGCATTCTGGCGGAGAGACGGGTAGGCCGTGGTTTCCAGTTTTTGGTGGATTGGGAGCGTTGCTGGGTTCCATCTAGAAATATCTTGGATCCCCAGCTTATCAGCTTATCAGGAATTTCCGTAGTAATCGAGCTGGGGGATCGCCTGGGGTCGTCCCTTAGGTGGGGGGTCCTGTCATGGTTTTCCCTTCCTTTCCTCTAAATTCCACGTCTCGTCTTTTTTCGGTCTATCAGATTTTTCTCCGCATTCCCTTGCGGGATTTTCCTTTCGCCCAGGTGATTATCTGGTTCACCTGTCGCCCGCATCAGGAGGTATTTAAACCCCTGAGTTCCGCTTCCTGGTGCTTCTTTATCATTTCGTCCTTCACGTATGTATGGTTGTTCGCACTTAAAAGATTGTTATTCTTTATTCGCGTAGTAGAGCTATACCCAGATAACTACTAGAAGCTCAGGGAATATAGTTTAGGTTTTTCCCTCTTCTCACTTCTCCGTTTCCACTCCCGCTCTCTTTGTTGTTAGAGGGCGTGAGCGTTATTTTATTTTCATTTGTTTCACCAGTTATCGGGCGTTATAGTCACGTTCCGAGGGTCCCTTTGTTTTTGCTGTTCTTCTGGCTATCGGTATTAGTGTCGCCCGTGTTTACGTGGCTATCCCGGTTTTACAAGGGTGTTTTTGGTTTTGGATACGGCTGGGAGGTTTTTTTATTCTTTCTTTTCTTTCATCGCGTTTGGCTCATCGTTGTACCACTACAACGCCCTTACAATTAGTCAGAAATGAAATGTATTCATTTATAACCATTGTGTTTGGTTTGGGTCAAATTGACTCATATTAAATTTCTAGTAAAATAGTTGTTGAGAGCTGTATTTCATAGCCAGTGACTAAACCAGTGCAAATCTGGTTCTTGTTTTGGGTTTCTATTTGTTTTTTATCATGTATTTGTTTTATGTGTTTTTGCGTATATGGATGCTTTGAATATAATAAAGATGTAAAATTATTGATCATCAGTTTAAAACAATACATATCAATGATCTACTGCATGGGAACCTTGTTAAACTGATAAACATGATTTATGCCCACCATGCTTTCATTATAGTGGATTAAAAATATATATAAATTCCATCTTTGTTAAATGTGATCTAACAGAGGTAAATGCCAACCATTAACCATATACACCGATCAGCCACAACATTAAAACCACTGACAGGTGAAGTAAATAACATTGATTAACTCGTTGTTATTTTGGTTCTGTACTCTAGCACTTTGAGTTTGAAAGGATACAATGACAATGAGATTGAAGTGCAGTCTGTCAGCTTTAATGTGAGGGTATTTTCATCCATATCGGATGAACGTTTTAGAAATGATAAAACCTTTTGTACATAGTCTGGCCCCCCCCCCCCCCCCCATTTTTGGGCATCAAAATATTGGACAGTTTAACATAATGTAGAATAAAGTAATCATTTTAAATATTTGGTTGCATATCCTTTGCATGCCATGACTTCCTGATGTCTGTGGCCCAACAACATCAAGACTCTTGATATCTTATTTGCTGGTACTCTTACAAGCAATACTATAACGTCTCTGCATTTCTACATGGATCTCTATGAGAATTGGGGGGTGGGACTAGATTTAGCTGTAAATAATGCTGGAACAGTATGAAATACATGGTTGGTAAAATGGCTCTAAGTCATCAAGGGTCCAAGGTATCAAACGAGCCTCAAACCATCACTCTGCTGCCAGATATGCAGTAGATATGGATGGATCACTTTAAGGGTAGTTTCTCCTGACAAATTTTCCTATTGAACTCTATGGAAAAATAAGTAATGAGAAGAAACCCTTCAAGTTATCCATATCCATTAGCCATTTAGGCTGAGGCTGCATCTAAATTTTTGGCCTAAGCCCTAAGGTCCTCCTTCAGGACCGCACTTTGGTGAGGGTGTGCAATCAATGGGCCTCATTCATGAAACGTGAGCAGAACAAATTTGTACGTAAATCGTTCGCATTTGCATTTTTGCCTGTATTTTGGTATTCATCAACATTTTCGTATCTGAGATTTGTTAGTACCTCCAAAAAAAATTTACACCTGCTCCGGAGAATTCAGAATGCCGCTAAATGTAGCTTCTGAGTGATAATTTGAATATGAATTTATTTTTATTTTCTGTTAAATTCACAAGACTAAATGTAGCCTTTGAAATACACATTGCAAACGTAATAAATTATTATTGTAAAAAGCAAACACTTTAGATTACGCCCATTAATAAATTGTAGGCTATGAAGCTGTTTAATTAGACCCATAACATAGGCTAATGAACGCCTACTATTTTTTCTAAATTGCTGAAAATTTTAATTCTACATGACCTTACATAGGCTATGCTAATTAAAATGCACATTTAACCAATTAAAGAAATTTGCTTTAAAGTGGCTTTATGGGTTGCAATTGTGGTCAACAGCTTCATCCAGCTAATGCCAGCGTACATCCAGTTCCCCTACAAGATGCAAAGCCAGGTGGAGGTAAAGCAGGGTTTTTATGAAATTGTCAACCTGTCCAATGTTATCAGTGCTATAGACTGCACACCCCAGTGCACCTTTTTGTTGAAAAGAAAAATGATTACTTTATTCTACATTATGTTAAATTGTCCAATTTGGGGGGGGGAGACTATGTACAAAAGGTTCTATAATTTCTAAACGGTTCATCCGATATGGATGAAAATACCCTCAAATTAAAGTTGACAGTCTGCACTTCAACCTGTCATTGTATCCTTTCAAACTCAAAGTATAGAGTACAGAACCAAAATAACAATGAGATAATCAATGTTATTCACGTCACCTGTCAGTGGTTTTAATGTTGTGGCTGATCGGTGTATATTGTATTCAAATGTCAATGCATAGTTTTAGCAAAAAATAAATGTGGATAATTTGTTTTTGTCTGAGGGTATCTGTGCCCAATGCAGTGGGGGGTCGCACAGAGGCAGGCACTTCCTGTGGCCCCGTCGTGAACCCAATCTGTGGATGAGACGGAGATAAGTCCTGGTGGAAAGCTCAGGGTGGTATACTAAGTACACTCGGACCTTGCACATGTGCAGTGCCATGTGATGGGAACCCTGATGAAAATTCCAGCTTAAACCAGCCGAAGCTGGTCAAGGTAGTTTAAACTGTGTTTTCGACACTTCTAGCTGGTTTTAGCTGGTCCACCATCTGTTCACCAGCTGACCACCCTATAGTCAGCTATTCCACGAGTTTGGCCATCCGGCCACCAGTTTATTCTACCAGCTTAACCAGCTTTGACTACCCACAGATCAGCTATGACCTAGAGTAGAACACAGCTCAAACCAGTTTACAATCCCAGCAGGTCTTAGCTGGAATTTTCAGCAGGGAAGGCAGTAGTGTGGGGTCATTCACAAACAAATGGCTGTTTTTTAATGGCTCTCTTTGGTGAACGTTGAAAACTCATTGTTTTCTGAGAACTATTGATTTAGTTAGGCTCCCCCCCCCCCCCCCCTTGTTAGCTATTTGGCCGCGAATGACCCAACACTAATGTGTTCTGATTGTTCTTAAATTAATCATTATTGGTACAGTATATTTCTATATTGTATAGTGGGGATATGAATAATTAGTATTACACTAAATAAAGCGATAGAAATGTTACGGACACTTCGGCAGCACTGCGCCTGACACAGGACGTAAGTGCAACATCAAACCTATTTTTTAAATTTTTTATCCCAGAAGTATAAGAATGAAGAGCCACTTGAAAGCCTAATGAACAGCTCTTTTTAGTGAATGGAGCCAAAAGATCTGACTCCACGAAAAGACTCGGAATGCCCATCACTGGCAGGCAGGGCTTGAGCACAGACAGCTCACTGGGCCTTAGTTTCAGACACATAAAGTGAAGGAGTGCTGACCTAGGATCAGTTTGGCTTTTTAGCTCATAATGGCTATGCGGTTAGAATATGGAGGGGCAAGCTAATCCTAGATCTGCACTGACATTGACTTTGTACCATTGAGCATGGTATTTGAACTGAATTGCTTCAGGAAAGTTTCCGGCTGTATAAATGGATTGTATGCAAAAACATGGCAGTCGCTTTGGATACACGTCCCTGCTAAATACCTACATATACATGTAAATGTAAACAATATACAGTGTAATCGGCATGGTAACATAATCAAAGCTTTCAGCTGGAGCAGTGCATTGCAGAAGTATAAAGTGTATAAGACATACAATTGCGATAATTTTAAAAGCTTATTATCCTGTAATGTGAGACATGTAGTACAAAGTACGTGTGAGGTGTTGAAATCGCTTGTCAAAAGGAATCTTGTTGAGCAGTTCGGAGGACCACCGGGCCAGTTATTTCCATGTGGGCGGACGGACGCGTACCGTATTCCCATGGTGGACAGATGCGAATAAACTCCCTGTCCCCGGCTCTGAATAAAAAGATGTTGTGACGGCCAGGCAACAGGCGCTGCGTTCCTGGGGCGCCATGTTAAAAGGAGCGATGAGCCGTGTCTGTCAGCTGCTTGGATATCTCCGACAGCAACACAGGGGCCTGGGCGGATCCAGGAGTCAGGCGTCAGACGCGTGCGCCGTGAGAAGCAGGTCTCAGAGTGACTCAGCGCTCCCTCTCTCGGTCCCTCTCTTTCATTATCTCCCACTCTCCCCCTTTTCTGTCAAATTTTAGTACATTATAAGCCAGGGGTAGGCAACCCTGGTCCTGGAGTGCAAAAAACGGTCCTGGTGTTTGCTCCATCCAAAACTATAACTACATAACTGGATTCATTTGAATTAGTCAGGTGTAATGAATGCAGGTAACCATGTGCTGGAGGCACCCGGTGTTTCACCATTCAGAATATTCAGGCTCAGATTTTTAAACATCCATCAAACAAGCTCAGATGGAA
Source organism: Ilyophis sp. 1 JC-2022 (assembly GCA_022702515.1). NCBI lineage: Eukaryota > Metazoa > Chordata > Actinopteri > Anguilliformes > Synaphobranchidae > Ilyophis > Ilyophis sp. 1 JC-2022. Next base: position 77,589,301 of record CM040397.1, on the reverse strand, counting down.
CAAAAAACAAAAACGTCACTGGACCAGGGTTGCCTACCCCTGTTATTACAAAATCTTGCCAAAACACAGATAAACTTACCGACCTAAAACACGATTGTAACTACATTTACTCCTCCCCATCCCTCTATTGCTTTTTTGAGGGCTGTGAGGTAGCTCACTTGGTAAAAAGCACTTTCTGGCGCATCAGTGAGCACCACGGCATCGGATTGAATCTGGCCCGTGCCAGTGCCGACTGTAGGTGGCAGCCCTGCAGGGCCGGCGCAAAATTGGCTTTGCGTCGCCCAAGGGATGGATGGGAGGAACCACAGTTGGCGGGCATTGCAGTGGTCATTACTGAAGCGACGCCTGTTGGCCATCTGGGCACCCATGGTTGGCTCTCAGTGCACGCGTATGATTGGGTCCGCTCTGCGCGTGTACAGCTTGTGGCTGCGGTGTGAAAAGAAGCAGTTGGCTCTTCACTCTGCCGAGCTTGCAGCAGAGGTGTATATGAGTACGCTTGTACATAATTTGTGAATTGGACATTCCAAATTTGTGTGGTTTTAAAAGAAATAAATAAAAGATTTTAAAAATTGCTTTATCGGCATGACAAGAGAAGTCTTACTTTTTTTTTTACAGATACGTTTACATGCATAGTAGATATTCATAAAATATTTGGAGACACACACACATTACTTTTTAAACAGTTTAGATAGTGAACCTGGACAAGCACTATTCACTCTATCAGTTCATGAATAAATGGGCCTCATTCATGAAATGTGAGCAGAACTAATTTATGCATAAATGGAATTAGCAATTTCCGTATTTTGGCATTCATCAAAGTTTTCGTGTCTGAGATTTGTCTGTATGTAATGAATGTGTTATGGTTCTTGGGTTATTGTTTTTTTTTCTGATGCAATTCTAATCCTGTTTTCCCGATTGAGAGTCTATCGGATTTTTTTCCACATTCCGGTCTGTGGTTTTTTGTTTTCTCGTGCTCGTTATTCAATTCACCTGTGCTTCTACCTGCGGGGTATTTACGTTCCTCACTTCCGCTTCCCCGGTGCTTCTTTGTCATTAATTTATACATTGAACCAGGTATAGTCAGGTTTAAGCGACCTTGTGATATTAACTTGCTTATGTTCACGAGGGACTTGCTTATAGCTGTATTCAGGTAGAGGATTGTGTTCCTCCTGTTAGCGTTCTGCACTATTTGTTTCCGTGCTGGTCTCTACGAGACAGTGTTTTTTTTTGGCGGTTTTATTTTGTTTCACCTTCCATCGGATGTTGTAGAGTTATGTTCTGATGGTGTTTTCTTTGTTTTTTCTAGTTTTATTGGCTCTAGTATTGAGTTTGGGAGATTTAGATTCTATTCGAATTCGCCCTATTTTCGTGGGTAGATTTAGTTTGGCTGTTTAGCTGTCAGGAATTAGTTCCTGTTTTTTTTTTCTTCTGTTCGTGTTATTTCCCTCACTTGTGTGGGTGACTTGTCGGATCACCTCCACCTATGCGTGTGATTCACCGCTACTAAATCCATCACAGAATGAGTGAATAACTGCGGCTATCGCTCTATCTAATTGCAAAATAAGGTGCATGCCCCTGTCATTTACGATGAATCGGAATGATCGGTATAAACATAAGCACGTGAAAATGAACAAATCTGCCTTTCAGCACGATTTGATGATCCAGCATAAATTTTTCAAACAAACTGTTAGTACGTAAATGTACACACATATTTAGAAAAATGAGGCCCAATTCTCATAAATGAGGCCCAATTCTAATAAGCGAATCAATTAATCAATCAATAAATTAATATATCATTAGAAGTAGTTATAGAAAAAATTTAAAGTCAGCAGTCAGTGTCGGTAGTGATATAATTAACTAGGAATAGCTGCCTTGCGGTTGTATGCCTCCGCCAACAAGTCAAGTTGCGTCATTCTACAGAAACCAAACATTGATCATTAGATAAATAAACTTTGTTTTATCGTTGCATTGTCTTTATTTATTGAACATATGTAATGAATATGATTATTAGATCGTTTTCTCAGCTACAGTGGTAAGCAAAACATTATGATGACACAGTGAAGTTGACCTTTGAATTTTTGGATATAAAATTTCATCACTGCATCATTTTATTCTATCAGACATTTGTGTGAAATTTTGTCATACTGTAATTAGAGTAGGAATTATTGATTATGGCCATATTGATTATGACCTTGACCTTTGACCACCAAAATCAAATTAGTTAATTCTTGAGTCCAAGTAGACATTTGTGTGAAATGTTGTCATAATTAGCGTAGGAATTATTGAGTTATGGCCAAAAACATATTTTGTGAGGTCACAGTGACCTTGACCTTTGACCACACAAATCTAATCAGTTTATCCTCGAGTCCAAATGGATGTTTAAGGCCAAATGTGAAAAAATGCCCTCAAGGCATTCCTGAGATATGGCGTTCACAAGAATGGGACTGACGGACAACCCAAAACATAATGCCTCTGGCCACGGCTCTCGCCAATGCGGAGGCATCAAAACTAATTTCTTTGGAGAGTGATTTTCCATTTAAAAGAAAATCTGTTGCTAAATGACAGGTTCAGTCTCAAGTGTATTCTGTGCAGTTGGGTGCAATAAAAATGGGCTTCTCAGGGCTGCTGGAAGGTTCCTTTGGCTAAGACACCACACTGTGGTGCATTGATGAGCCTCACAGCCTTGGATCGAATCTGGGCCGTGCCAGTGCCGACTGTGGCCGGTAGCTCCACGGGGCGATGCACAAATGGCACCTGCATTGCCCAGGGTATAGCCCAGCTTAGCTGCAGTCTGCAATGCAAAAAACGCTGTAGGACAGCACCTCTGTTTCCATTGATGTCCCAGTTCTCCTGAATTGGCAGGGTGGTTCGCGCATGGAACGTGGCTGCGGTTGCAGATGGTTGGACATTCCAGATTAGGGAGGGAATTGTGTATATATATATATATATATACAGCCCTGGGTTGGGCAGCAAAATAAAATTTAAAAAAAGAGAAAGAAAGGGCTTCTCAGTTGTTTCATTAGAAAGCCTTATTGAGGTAGGCACAAAGCTAGAGGTCCCTCTCCTGGTATACTGCTCATTAAAGAGGTGGGTGGGATATGACTTTATATCTGTGCCTTTCTTATGCGCTCTTTCTCTTTTCCTCTCTCTCTCTCTTTCTCTCTCCCTGCTTCCTTCTCTCTCTCTCTGATGGCAGCAGGGTTGGTGGGGAGATGGAGATGCAGGAGAACATGGCAGGGCGACAACAGCTGGGCAACAGATGTAGCTGGGGGGCTCTATTTATAGGCCGGAGCACCAGTGCGCAGGTGGAGCGTATAGCGGGGTGGCGTGTGGAAACTCACATGGTAGCCCCCCAACAGTTCCCACAACAAATCTGTAAAAACTGTAAATCAGTGTTTCAATGCAATCTAAGCAGCGAGCCATGGTACACAAGTACACATGGCGAGGCTGTAATTCAAGCCTTAGCTTGTTTTGTCCTCCCTCCCTCTCCCGACATTGACGGAGGACATCGTGACAGACCTTAAAAAAAAGTTATATCCAATCCAGGCAATGCCAGCGCTGATTACGGATCGGCAGCACTGTAGGGTGACACACAGTTAGCCGTAGCGTCGCCCAGGGAGGGAGGGAGGGAGGGAGGGATTTATTCGGCAGGAGATGTGTGTCGCCTGCACCAGCAACTCTTCTAACTAATCAGGAGGCCACACAAACTACACTTGAAGTGTCCTTCTCCGACTAACGTGGCTGCTTAAAGGGTAACAAAGCACTAAAACCACTTATTTTAGATGAGAACTGATACATTTGGTTTTTTCTAAGTATTACTGATTGAACCTGGTCCACATTTTGACAAATTACTGCAGTCAGCGCAAAAAAGCATAAACTTTAAGAATCTGGCTCAAAAGTGTCTCGAGTGGTAAAACGTACAGAAATGTCTTCGCTTATGTATTCCTCCCTCGGTGACGAAATAAAATATGTACAGCTATACCCTGAAGTTTTGGAGCGAGGGCAGGCTACGCCCCAGCTATAAAAGCGAATTTCAGCGGTTGATCTGTGTGCCGTGGACGGGGAGAGGAGATAGGAGAGCGAGAGCGAGTGAACGAGTGATATATATAGCTAGCTAACAGTTTCGTTTTTTTGAATATTCTAGTAAATTATAGTAAACAATTTTTGGTATATTTTTTATAGTTAGCTTGATAGTATCTTGTTTTTTGATAGTTCGTTTTTCAGTCTAGCTTAGCAAGTAGCTAGCTAGTTTATTTAAATAAAAAAAAGTATATAGTTTATTAAAAATAAATGGCATGGGTAACTATTTGTACAGCATGTGATTTGTTGTTTACTGGCCGCATCATTATAAGCCCAAACGAGGCTATGCATGCTGCATTCTCCACCATTGCTTCTGCAAGCTTCTTGGGGCTCACTTGGTTGTGGTTTGATACCTGGAGCTCAGCCGTATTATTTCCTTATCACTCCCAGATTTCTGCATTTTTTGAATTTCAAAATGGGATGGGGTCTAGGTAAACCAGCGTGTTTTGTTACCGTTTAACAGTGCAAGCTTAAGTAATGGACTGCAGTCTTTATCCTTAAAAAGTGTTGAAAGTCAATGGGAGTCGGCATCACATTTTCGATGTGTGTCCTTAGCCGGTTGTTGTTATGTATTTTACTATGAAGATGATGCTGAACTTGTGGAATGGGGACGGGTTGGGTGAGTTTGGGAGTGTGCCCTTTGTCAATTCCTTTTGGGATGACATTGTGAGGAGAGAAACAGCCCTATTACTCCCTCCTATTTGCTTATGAGCCTCCTTCTCCCCCTTGTGGGACAGCAGGAGTCTAGGAAGCAAGAGCAACTGCTGCTTGTAAAGTTGTCTCCCAGACTGACAGGTCTACAAGTGAACCAGGGCTATATCCAGCTTGTGTCAACACCTCAAAAACTGGAAACATTCCTTTTTTTAACAAGCCTGATTCACACACAATATTGTTGACAAGAAAGACAAATTAGCTGGGCTCACACCTCAGAGAGCTGGGAGAACCCAGGTCACCGTGGAGACTTCTTGACTTTGAGAGCAGAGCTTATTTTGGGTTACGTTCTGTGTGGAAACTGCGCCAAGTTGTTTCTGGAAGCAAAACTAGAGATCATTAGAATCGATGTAAATGCATGAAAAACACGTGTTTTATTTGTCTTGCAATCTGCCTGGAGAATTTGGCTTGTTGTTTGCAAACAGCTCGTTAGCGGGCAAGTTGAGGGAGAGTGTGAGTGTTGTCTCAGAGGTAATTCACAGGCAAGTGAGGTAGATCCTGCAGAATTACCATGACACGAGTGATATCATCGTCTGGGAACGATAGATCAGGTGTTCCAGTTTTAGTGAAGGAGCTCGAGAGTTCATCTCAATGGGAATATATTCGGACAAAAAATAAATGGACTTCCTCCAGATTAGAACAAGCCACAAAACAGCAGGGATGTTGACTGACGAGCTGAACCTGTTCCGATCGGGCCAGTGCGCTTAATCTGCCGTCATTGGGCTAAATGTAGCTGGAGATATAGCTAGGTAGCCTAGCTAACTAAGAAGCATCCAAAGGCTGACGGTAATTTTTACACGTTTACTGAAGATCACTGGCATACAACACAATACCAACTATTCCTCTCAGGAATGAAACAACACAGAAATACGTATACTTTAAAATCCGTACGACTACTCCAAAATAAAATATTAACATCATTCTTTTAATTCTGTTGAATTGTATAGTAGGCCTAAGCAATGGAGAATAACAGGACAAAATGTAGGGAGGTTGTGGTTGACGTATCAAACACTAGACTGGATTTGAACCCCTGGCACAGTAAGAATGTGAAGTAATTGTAACATAAATCTCAACATACTGAGCCACTGGAACACCTTTAGTAGCAAAATATTAGTACTCAGTAAAAAATAATTGTTGGTAAGAAAGCGAATGAAACATTATAAGGCACATTTTTGAGGATGTAGCATAATTTGTCAAGCCGGAAAGTCTGCACACCCCTTTCACCTTCTCCACGTTTTATTACGTTACAGACTTATACTACAATAGATTGAGTTCATGTTTTGCCTCAAACATCTACACACAATAGGCAATAATGACGAAGTGAAAACAGGTTTAGAAAATATGCAATTTTATTTTACTGACAAAAATAGGTTATTTAGGGGTTACATATCTGTACACAGCCTTAGCCTAATACTTAGTTGCTGCACCTTTGGCAGCAATTACAGCTTCAAGGTGTCTTGGGAAAGAAGCTACGAGCTTGACACACTTGTTTCTGGACATTTCTGCCCATTCCTCTTGGCATATCCTTGCAAGCTCCATCAGGTTGGATGGGGAGCGTCGGTACACAGCCATTTTCAGCTCTTTCCACAGATGTTCAATTCAGGTCTGGGCTCTGGCTGGGCCACTCAAGGACATGCACAGACTTTCTCAGAAGCCACTCCTTTGTTCTCTTGGCTGTGTGCTTCGGGTTGTTGTCATGTTGGAAGGTAAACCTTCACCCCAGTCTGAGGCCCAGAGCGCTCTGGAGCAGGTTTTCTTCAAGGATCTCGGTGTACTTCGCTGCATTCATCTTTCCCTCTATCAGGACTAGTCGCCCTGTTCCCGCTGCTGAAAAACATCCGCACATCATGATGCTGCCACCGCCATGCTTCACTGTAGGGATGGTATTAGCCAGGTGATGAGTGGTGCCTTGTTTCCGCCAGACGTGACGCTTGGTATTCAGGCCAAAAAGTTCAATTTTTGTTTCATCAGACCAGAGAATCTTGATTCTCATGGTTTGAGAGTCCTCTAGGTGCCTTTTGGAAAACCAAGCGGGCTGTGATGTGCCTTTTACTAAGAAGGGCCTTCCGTCTGGCCACTCTACCATAAAGGCCTGATTGGTGGAGTGCTGCCTGGATGGTTGATCTTCTGAAAGGTTCTCCCATCTCCACAAGGATACGCTGGAGCTCTGTCAGAGTGACCCTCGGGTTCCTGCTCACCTCCCTGGCTAAGGCCCGTCTTCCCCAATTGCTCAGTTTGGCCGGGTGGCCAGGTCTAGGAGGATTTTTAGTGGTTCCAAACTTCTTCCATTTACGAATGATGGTGGCCACTGTGCTCTTTGGGACCTGTAATGCTGCAGAGATTTTTCCGTACCCTTCTCCAGATCTATGCCTGCAATCCTGACGCAATCCTGTTTCTGAGGTCTGCAGATAATTCTTTTGACCCCATGGCTTGGAGTTTGCTCTGACATGCACTGTCAACTGTGGGACCTTATATAGGCAGGTGTTCGCGATCCCCAATCATGTCCAATCAATTGAATTTATTACAGTTGGACTCCAATTAAGTTGTAGAAACATCTCAAACAGTATCAGTGGAAATAAAATGCACCTCAACTGACTTTTGGGTGTCATATCAAAGGGTGTGCACACTTGTGTACATATGATATTTTACATTTTGATTTTTTATAAATTAGCACAAATGCCTAAAAACCTGTTTTAACTTTGTCATTATGGGCTATTTTGTGTAGAATTTTGAGACAAAAAATTAACTCAATCTATTGTAGAATATGTCTAACGTAAATAAAACGTGGAGAAGGTGAAAGGGGTGTGCAGACTTTCCGGCTTGACTGTATACAGGTGCAGCTCAAAAAAAAAAAATATCGTGAAAAAGTTCAATATTTTTTGTCACTCATGTCAGAAAGTGAAACTCATATATTATATAGATTCATTACACATAGAGTGAAATATTTCAAGCCTTTATTTCTTGTAATTTTGATGATTATGGCTTACAGCTAATGAAAACCCAAATTCAGTGTCTCAGAAAATTAGAATATTACATAATCAATAAAAAAGGATATTTTAAACAGAAATGTCAGCCTTCTGAAAAGTATGTTCATTTCTATGCACTCAATACTTGGTTGGGGCTGAATGGTTTGCATGAATTACTGCATCAATGCGGCGTGGCATGGAGGCGATCAGCCTGTGGCACTGCTGAGGTGTAATGGAAGCCCAGGTTGCTTTGATAGCGGCCTTCAGGTCGTCTGCATTGTTGGGTCTGGTGTCTCTCATCTTCCTCTTGACAATACCCCATAGGTAGATGGCTGCGTTGACTGTGGACTTCAGAAAACACAGTGGACCAACACCAGCAGATGACATGGCACCCCAAATCATCACTGACTGTGGAAACTTCACACTGGACTTCAAGCAACGTGGATTCTGTGCCTCTCCACTCTTCCTCCAGACTCTGGGACCTTGATTTCCAAATGAAATGCAAAATTTACTTTCATCTGACTTTGGACCACTGAGCAACAGTCCAGTTCTTTTTCTCCTTAGCCTAGGTAAGACGCTTCTGACGTTGTCTCTGGTTCAGGAGTGGCTTGACACGAGGAATGCGACATTTGTAGCCCATGTCCTGGATGTGTCTGTGCGTTGTGGCTCTTGATGCACTGACTCCAGCCTCAGTCCACTTCTCGTGAAGCTCCCCCAAATTCTTGAATGGATTTTGCTTGACAATCCTCTCAAGGCTGTGGCTATCCCTGTTGCTTGTGCACCTTTTCCTACCACACTTTTTCCTTCCACTCAACTTTCTATGAATATGCTTGGATACAACACTCTGTGAACAACCAGCTTCTTTAGCAATCACCTTTTGTGGCTTACCCTCCTTGTGGAGGGTGTCAATGACTGTCTTCTGGACATCTGTCAAGTCAGCGGTCTTCCCCATGATTGTGTAGCCTACTGAACCAGACTGAGAGACCATTTAAAGGCTCAGGAAACCTTTGCAGGTGTTTTGTGTTAATTAGCTGATTAGAGTGTGACACCATGAGTTTCCAATATTGAACTTTTTCACAATATTCAAATTTTCTGAGACACTGAATTTGGGTTTTCATTAGCTGTAAGCCATAATCATCAAAATTACAAGACATAAAGGCTTGAAATATTTCACTCTATGTGTAATGAATCTATATAATATATGAGTTTCACTTTCTGAAATGAGTGACAAAATATATTGAACTTTTTTACGATATTTAATTTTTTTGAGCTGCACCTGTATACAGTCAAGCCGGAAAGTCTGCACACCCCTTTCATCTTCTCCACGTTTTATTTACTTTATTTATAAAAAAATTTGAGCTGCACCTGTATATATTAACACAGGCCTACATAATTTTGGATAGGCTCGAAAGTTCTTCACACATTCCATTATAATCTTTGCCTTCGTTCATGACAAAAAATTAATATGAGATTCGGAATGCTCCGTCTGCAAAAGTTAGTCTCTGGAGAAATTTGAACACTCCACATGCTGTGTCGTGTCATTAATGATGTTGTTCAAGCTTTTGTGGTGCGAATGAATGTGGTACCAATTTGCCACACTATGGTTTTGGGGAACAGACGTGACTAGGTTGGTAGTTTCTCTAACGATCCATTGTACTATGGTGGTTAAGCAATGACTTTCATCGTTATTTGGGAAATGCACTCCAGATCGATCAGTCACTTACGCAAGTTTGATGAATCACTGGTGAGATTTTCATATGCAAGTTGATATGCTCAAATATATGCACATTTTTACTATTTATAAATGAGAGCTTCTATCCTTTACCCATAACACATCCATACTCTGAGAGCACCATTGCACATGGTACACATGTGTAAAGCATATACTCCAGTCACTCATCAATAGAGACAAAATGGCTGTGGCCCTTATGACACAATTCTAGTAGTTATGCACAGCAATGATGTCATTAACATTTGGCAAGGACCACTGGTCTCAGTGGTGTTGATGGTAGCTCACAGTACCTTAGAGTTGCACTTGTAGATGGGGTGGGTGATGGTCTCCACAAAATGATGCCTCATGCACCTGTCCGGGTCCGTGTCTCCAAGATGGCCACTCTCTGCTTTACTGGTGGCACCTTGCAGCATGGCCAGCAGGGGGCAGGTGACAAGTAAAAGCACCATTCCGGGTTGGCCCAGAGGGCTGAAATTCCTCATTTTGACCCCTGAACAGAAGGGAGGCTGACTGTGTCCAAAAGGAGGTCCAGGCAACTGGCGGATGTACTTCCTCTTTATATAAAGTTGTGCTGAGCTCTCCTCTCAGGTCTGTGGGTGGGGCTTGTAAACCAGGAAGCATTTGGAGTCCCCTCGGGAATCTCCATCCCTCTCCTCTGGCTCTGAAGTGGAGTAATAACGTCAGGTTAACCAGGGGGAAAACAGAAAATCCTTCACACCTTTCCACCTACAACAGGGATCTCAAAGCCCAGTCCTAGAGGGCTACAGTGTCTGCAGGATTTTGTGGTCTTCTTTCAGTCAGCAGCTAATTTGGAAACAATGTGTGTGGACTGTTTTGCCAATTACTAACTTAAATTAGACAACTAATTAACTGTTGAAACACACCAAAAACCAATAGAGACCACAGCCCTCCTGTAGTGTGAGCTGCCTGACTTACACCAAGGAACAGGTGAGATTTGAATATCAAATAACGTAATTTAATTTCGTCCTCTTTAGTTGACAGGCTCATAATAGGAACTGGTAAAGTTATTAGGAGCACTGGACAGGTGGGGTAAGCTTCAAGCTCAATATTTTCCTGGGGAGAAATGTGAAGATTGGCAGCATAGGACCTGAGATAGTTGTCTATGCTGCTGCTAGTCCATCGAGGCGACGGCTCCCTTTTCTACAACCAGGAACAAGTAGGCCATGATGTATTAGGCATGCTGGCAATGCTGTTATTCTAACAATATCAAGGCAAAAGAATGCTGCACTTTGTATTACACTGAGGAGAAATCCAATACATTAATAAACAGCCTGGAGCAAACCATTTTCCCAGGAATTAATTTTTCATAAAAAGGAATAGGTCTCCAAACAAGTTCTCTCATGACAACGAATCAGCTGCCAGGTGGAGCACATTTATTTATTTATATAATTCAGCTTTTTCAGAAGATATTCTGCTTTATTTTCCTCTTGACAATGGTATCCGTGTTTAGCACCACTGGGAATAAAGGCCAGCAGTTTTAGTCTTGAGACTGGGTGAAACTGGACCCCAGAACAGGAACTGGTCTGGTTTAAAGAGAGATCATTTATTTAAAAAATATACTGCATTTTGTTCAAACTTTGACTGTAATTTTTCTTTCTTTAAAAAAATGCATAAATCAAGTTTATTTCTTTTTAATGAGAGGGAAGCATTTAACCTTGCCATTCCTCTTGTTCGAAAAGAGGGTATCAGTTTTCTTATAAAATAAATATTCCCCGACGTAGTATTTTACCAGATTAGAGTGCATGTGTAGTGTAACTGAGGGTGTAAGACATTAAAAACGGGGAACAAACAAACTTTGTTGTCCTTTTGTAAATTTACCATTGGACGTTTTGCTTTCCTGTGGCCTTTCATTTGAAATTTAAACAGCCATAAGACAAGGATCAGTGGAGCGTGTCCGACTTTCATGTTTCGGTACTGTCGTGCTCAGGCAATAATTATTAAAATGTGTCATGGCTCATGGGAGATGAATGTAATAAAAAACAGGGTTAGAAAAAAAGATCTATTCAAAAACCACCGAAGTCAAGTCCCGTTATCCAGATGCACAGTCCAGCTAGTGCCACAGAATCAGAGCGAGTGGCATCACGGCGCTACCAGGCACGCCAACCAGGTCAGCTGAGCCCGGAGGGAATTCCTGTTGGCCCAGCAAGACCAGTGTCGCCTGCACCAGCCCCCACCTCCACCCCCACCCCTGGCTCCAGACCCATCTCACAGTCCCTTACAGATTAATAACGGCTGCTGTGTCCACAAAAGCAGCTGCCGCCTCTATCAGTATCACATCTGAGACAACAACTTACTCTGTTTCTTTTCTCTTAATCCCAGTACCTTTTCAGTTTGTGCTGGCTTGTTTTTGAACAAAAGGTTTGTTTGTTGAACCGTTTGAATGGTACTGCTCACCGTCCTGGAATTCAAATGTAACCCGAGCCCTGTGGAAGGGTGCAACTCAGCAATTCAGCTTCCCTTAATTAATCTTCATGAGCAAGCTTATAATTACAGCCATGGCCAAAAACATAAAAAACATGCAAGGAATGGATCAGCCTTGAACTTGGAGGCATTCTGCAGACAAGCAATGCTGCAACTCGAGTCAATGTGTTAAAATGTCATCAATCAGAGAGTGAAATAACAGCCGTAACCAAACTCTGGCATGGATCAAGGCAATCATGACTGGAACTGTCTGGAGCCCAAACATGCAACACACAGTTTTGTTTTTATTTATTTATTTTATTTTTTACTTCATTTAAGAAGTTCGTTTCTTCATCAACTTTCATTATTTCTGCTTGCATCATTAAAGCGAGATTTGGCATACAGGCCTTCCAAATCCAAGGTCACTTGATCTTTGATTGAAAAACAACGGTGTGCAGACACAGTTCGTCCAAGCCACATGGCTTAGAAGGCCTGGGAAATAATCAACCAAATAGAATGTGACAATATTTGTGTCGGGTGTTCCAGAACCCTCCAGCGCAGCTTGGCCATAGTCCCTCTGTCATAAGCACCTCTGCCTGACAGAGGCTAGGACATGTAGCAGACAGGCCCAGAGAAATGAACCACCCACAAAGGAGGGCGGGTGACATGGCGCTTTTTTTGAGCACGCCTGATCCTCTCAGACTAGCGTAGGGCCTCAGAGGGGCCTGGCTGTCTGCGCCATTCGGATTGTGAAATTCCTGAAATTCAAGAGCAGCTACAGGTTGGAGCCACAAGGCTCCACGCCCTAAACCCCCCTCAGCTTGCACCCCCTGTGTGCCTTCAATTAGCGTGCAACGCTCTGCGCCCCACACCTAGCCAGCCGCATTGCGTGCAGTTAGCAGGCGCACAGGCCACTGGGTTTTTTGGAATGGGGAAGGAAGGTTTTTTTTGTTGAATGTCATTTATATTATGAATAGGTCTTCTTCATGAACAGGATAAACAACAAAAAGCTACAAAGCTAAAACACAGGCATGCTGGCATGGTCACTGTAAAATAAACTCTTCAGGCCAAGATGAAACTATGAAAGAGGCCAACATGAGCTCATATAAAGCAGACAACAACGGTGTGGTGTCCAGTGAAAAGCCCAGAGAGGTGCTGCATCCAAGACACGACCTCCCAACCTATCATCACAAGCGGCGTCAATTACACAGTGTGACATGAGTAACTGTTTTACAGAAAAACAGTATTTGGCATGGGGGAAAATGTGATGCCAGTACAAACAAATGAACAGTGATGCAGAGAGAGGAGTTCACAGCAGTAACGCATGACCAACTCCCTCCGACACAATAAAACAATACAACTTACCAAGTTCGAACAGAACAGGGTAAAAAGTTTTTTGGTTTAACAAGGCTAGATTAGGTCAAAACACGTTCGCCTTAGGTCAACATGTTTCTCTCTTATTTGTTTAAGCGAGTGTGCACCTCCAAAATGAATAAACCTCTTTCTGATTTTATAGTGTCATGCCTTTCTTTCCTTATCGCCGCGTTTTGTTTTCAGTTTTTCTTTTACCGGTAATCTATCTGATTTTTCTGTGTTCCGCTACGGGTTTTGCTTTCGTCTCTGTAATTAGTGAGTTCACCTGTCCTGCATTTCCGCTCACTACTTATTTCACGTAACATTCGAGCTGGTAAAAGGTATAGGAAGTTGTGCTGCTATCGACCGCTTTGCTTCTCAACGCGGGACTTGTTAGCAGTACAATTTAGCAAAAGCAAAGTGATCTTTTTCGCTCTTATTTCAGAGCTGAGGTTTTTCGTTTTTGTTTTCCACTCATACCTACGAGTGCTCTCACCCTAAGTCTTAGGGGTCTTTTGAGTTTTCTCTTTTCTTTCTGTTTGTTCGCTCCACAAACGTGGATAAGCGTGACTGCTTATTTATTTTGTTTTGCTCGGATATCGAGTTCCTCGTTTTTATCGCAAGGTTATTTGTGTTCTCTTTATTTTCCCCCATTCCACTACGGATTATTGTCCGTCTCAGTGGTGTTCATTGGAACACTTTAAGATTCCGCATCTATCGCATCTGGACTTCCAATATTTCCTCCATGTCTCTGGTATAGATATCCCCAACATAAAGGAGCAATATGAAAGTTTATCCTATAAAAATCATAATTAACGGATAATGGTGTAAAAGTGTGGTACTAATATGTAATACAATGTAGGAACTCCTTTTCTCCGGGTTCCCACTGCTATATCCCCATACTTTCCCTTGTTCTGAATGTAGCATATCAGGAGCATCTACAGACTGTTTTCTCTTTACTTTTACAGAAACAGAATAGACTCAAAATATATTTAAATCTATCTTCAATATATTGCAACACTTCACTATATTTTGGCAAATATATGAATGAATGTCACTTTTAGATATAGCAAAATATTTCACTTCTCACATTTTTTTCCAAATATTGACAATGTATTGCATTTTCTTAAGGTTGTGCTTATTTCACGGTGAAGTAAAATGATCACTGGACGTACGTACATGTATAAGTGTTCATTCTTTATGTCCGGGACCTTTACGAAGTGTATATGTTTGTTCTCTTACACTCTGTTCCACCCCAGGCTTTTCAAAGACATCTATCTTTAAAATGACAGCATAAGCTGCTGTAAACTGCCTGGCCACGGAATGCATGCACATGTGCCTCTGTGTCCATGCGTGTGTATGTTTGCGTGTGCTTGTGCATGTGTCTGCGTGTATTTGTGTGTTTGCCTGTATGTGTATGTTCGTGTGCATGTGTGTGTATGTATGTATGTGCGTGCGTGTTGGTGTGTGTGTACCCGTTTGTATGTTTGTGTGTATGTGTATATGTGTACATGCACGTGTATGTGCTTGAAGGTGTATGTGTCTGTGCGCATGAATGTAAGTGCATGTGTGTGTGCGTGCATACATATATATACGTGTGTGTACATGCACGTGTGTGTGTGTGTGTGTTTTTATGTGTTGACCAATTGTTTGAAGTCCTGTAACAGGCACATCAATCCCCTTTAGAACGAGGCGGCCTGTCCCGCCAAGAGGCAGCTGATTTGCCAGTTGGTGCAGGCTGTATCCCGTCAACCAGCCCAGGTCCCCTGACAACAGTGCCACTGGCCAGGGGGATTTTTACAGCACTTTGGCGGCATGTAATCACCATTGTCACGCCGATGTATCTGCTTGTACTGTGCTGGGGGGAGGGGGCATGACAATGATGTCATTGCCCCCCCCCCCCATTGTTTCACCAGCTTTTAATAAACCAAAGGTCAGATTCTTGCAGGGGCCACACGTTCCCCCAATCCTCCTCCCCCCCTACCCCAGACTTCCGAGCGGCATGCCAATGCCAGCAGGGACGGGGCACTGCCACTACGCTTCGACGCCACCGTCACCCCAATATCTGAGCATACCGTCACCCCAAGCTCACAGCGTGGCTAAGCCTACCACTAAATATATCCACCCCCCCCGATAAAGCTTAGACTAACATGTGGGATTTGAGGGCAGCCTTGGGGGGCCAATGGCAGCTGCCTGCACGGGGCTCTGGGGCTAAGCTAATGTTAGCTTTGCAATTTGTGCTCCTGAGGGCATTCAAGAGGTCGGTCCCCCTCCGGTGGGCAACCCCTCCTTCCGTTTTTCTGTCTTTCCGTTGGCGGTCCGAGGATGCCATAACAGGGACCATAGTAATTTCGGATCCTGTCTGATTGCACTGTTCCATCCTTCCCCACTTCCTTCCGTACTGGTTCTTCTTCCTCAGAGGTTGTTAACAATGCAGTACGCCCACTGTTCCCCAAAACATTTTTTTTAAATAGAAATTAAATCTTTTGCTTTTTTAATATAGTTTTTAGTTAAGTATTTATTAATAGCCTACCTGAAAATAGAGGCTCTGATTGGTGTTTCCTTTCTAATTAGCTCGTACAACTGTGGGAATGCTTTAAAGTTAGGTATGTAAGAATGCACAAAAACATACAAGCACAAAACACACTTTCACTGGTTAGGGCAGTATGCCAAGACATAAAAACATTTTTTAACTAGAATTGTTCAGTGCTGATCTTTTCAGAATGTAGTTACTGTCTTTTTAAAACTCCCCTCAGGATCCATTTTCCTCATTAACTTATTTCTGCTTTTTTTGTTTGTCTGTTTGTTTGTTTTGTATACATTACTGCCACCAGTAACTTAACCATCCTTCTGAACCTGCTTAGAAGCTGGTGGTTGTTCTAGAAAAAGAAACAGTGATGCTTTCCGGTTGACAAGCCCTCCCCACGGCCAAACACCAACATCGCAATCTTAAAATCGTCATTCTAAAGATGAGATGACAGATGAACGGAAATGTACAGGTAGCCAGATCTCACATTCCTGGTTGTCATATCCATGCCTGTTCTCCTTCCTCTACCTCCTCTCAAAATGATCAAATGATATTTGCAATATTCTGCTTTTTGTGAGGGTCTAGTTACAGTAGAGCGTAGCCTGGACATTCTTCCTGGTGAGAAAAAAACTAGCGCCTACCTCACAACTTCACCTACCACAGCAGAACACATTCCACATGCCCACCATCATCTGTACTTGCCAGTAACCCCAAATATGTTATCCACACCAAATTAAAGGCTGTCTGCTTGTGTATGTTCTAATTACTCAGTGCTAAATAAAAGGCTTTTTGTGAAATAAATACAATTCTTTATGTGACGTTTCCTCATAATACCAATCAACTAGAATGTTTAGTTGAATGTTTCACCAACAAAGCCATTGTACATTCACATTGTAGCATGCACACGCCTGTGTGTACATTCATGAGCTATAAAAAAAAAACAATCTGATAAAATGTTTCATTAAACGTGATTCACATGAGCTCAATTCAATTAAGTTAAATAAAATTGGATGTGATCACCCTGATTAAATCCTGTATTTATGTTCTCTGATGATGATGGAAGTGCCTAAATAGGTGAAATTATGTGTAATGGAAAATCATGTGTCATATCGCAAGCCATTCAAACACAAAGCCTTTACATTAGTTTCCGTTACTCAATCTGATTCAGCACTAACAGGTGATCCTCTGAGGAGTAATAACAGTGCACCCGGGTCACCTGTAAAGCTTGGTTAACACTTACCTTTTCCCAAGCTGTGAAACTGAAGTAATCCAGCTATCGAGCCTTACAGCATTAACCAGAGCAGTTTCCCACACAACAATTGCCTTTATGCCCCAGCTCTCAGCCTTTCTCTTTCCCTCACTCTCTCTCCCTCCCTCTCTCTAGCACACATCTACACACGCGCACACACACACACACACACACACACACACACACACACACACGCTGGTGGTGTGTGTGAGCTTCTACTCCCTCCCTCTGTCTGTGTTTTCCCTCCTACCCTGACATTCACACACTCTCTTCTTTTATGGAGGAATCCCAAGCAAAAAGAAGAAAGACAGAGTGGATTGGGATCTGAGCGCATTTGAGGATCGGTGTCAGATGTGGAACGTCAGTAGTCATATATCACCAAAGGGGAGAGACGCGCGCACACACACACACACACACACACACACACACACCAGTTGATCCTATACACACACTGACACGCTCCTGCCAAAGCAAATGGGGATTCCAACCATAGTGCTGCTCATGTTATCTGAACAAAAGCTCAGCCCTCTTTTACGAGGTCAGAGTTATAAAACTGTTAGCGGAATTAGTTTATTTAGGAACAACTGGCCCCTTGATCTTCCTGTTATAGGTCACCCCAACATCAGGACCTTCTTTGGGGTGGAGAGAATGGGGGACAGGGTAATCTCAACAACAGCCATGCATCAAAATCCATATCGCATCACTGGAGAAAACACACTCACACACAAAAATGCACACACATCGTCTCTGACTCATGAAGGAAATGGTTCTGTGTTGTTTCTGGATTTCCTCAATTACTTCACAACTTCTGGCTTCCACACCCCCGCTGGTTTATTCAATCTTTGAACTGACCATTTTATCAAAATTTAAATGATAAACACACACCATTTGTCACCAATTCACCAACATGGCCCATAAACTCAGTCAATTGAGTTAGATTTGATACACTGTGCTTGACAGAGGCACATATTGCATTTGATACAAACTGATGGCAAGGGCAGATTAGTCTTTTTTTCTGACTCGCTGTTTGATCCAGTTTTGAACGTGCAAAAGGAAGCAACCCAAGAGCCTAGTGGACAGCTCTTTAACAGGAGGCACACAAAAATGGGAGTCATTCATTAATTTTATTATTAGAGAGAGATAATCAATTGTTCCTTCTCCTCAAGTCCACCTCTCGCAAAAGCACGTTCTTTTTTTACAACAGGTAAATTAATTTTGTATTCTTGTTCAATGAGACTGAAATCAAAATATCTCTTTAATTTTACGTCAGGTTCAGGAAAAAAATATGTATAATATAAGTATTGAATTCTGTGAAATGCTGGCAGCCATGAAAAGAGCGTAATCTTTCAATATAAGTGTGGAAATTATCCAAGGGGAGTATAATGTGTGAAAAGTTACTTGATCACCACATTAGTCTGTGTTTAGAAGCCTAGCCTGTCTAGAGAAGCATTGTTTCAAAAAATACTTGTTGTGGGATGTATCTGAGCATGCCCAATGACAAAATAATGTTTTTAAATAAATGTGTTTCAGCCATTATTGGCCATCACAGCCTGCATAATTTGTTTTTTTATTTTCCCTTCGATGGCAAGGTGTCCAAAGTAATTATCTTCACGTAAAGGTAAATAGAAATTGAAGTGCACACTTAACATGGGAGAATCAGCATTCATGAAACCAATAATGGGTTTTTAGTTATTTTGTGTCTCACTGATTTTAACCAATCATTGCATTTTGCTGTGGGGAACAAAACATTTTGATTGGGTAAAAAAAGTCTTGGCAGCTTATTGTACAATAGCTCCATCCAAAATGGGGTTTGTGAACCTTATTCCTCACTACTTCATGCTTTGAGAGCACTTCATATCCCCATGCACAGCCAATTGATAATCATTCAAAAGAAGCTTGAAAGGGATATAAAATCTGGGACATTTACAGATGCCATGGATGCACAGCACTTCAGATATTTGCTCAAGGGTCCAATGGTATGTGTTTTCTGGCGAAAAAATCTAATAATATTATTTTAAAAGTAAGTCAGGAGTTTTAAATCATCTGAGGAATAAAGGATGAGCTTGACCTTAGAAGGGTCAATAGTCTGATGCAATTCCCAGAAAGGCCTTATGTGACCTTTTGCTTTCCACCTCCCATTGCTCAATCTTCCGACAGTAAGATTTAAAATAAACAGCAGTGAAAAACAGGGGAATGCACAAACTGTAAATTCTGTGTTCTAGAATGTTCTATTCTAAATTTCAAGTTAAAACCACTGTTAAACAAAATAATGCATAGCTCAACATGGTTAGTAACATGTTATGTTCCTTTGAGCTCTAATGCCATGTATACATCAATATGACATGAATTACATAAAGGAAAAATTATAATGGATTGAAAGTATTTTTTCAAATCTTACCTGCGACTGAATATGAATTGTGAATTGTGAAAGGCATTGGCACACAATTCTGAACTGTAGTCTTAAAAAAGAACATCACCTTCAATTAAAATGTCATTTTTTTGAATGGTAGATTAATCTTTACATCCAATCTCCCAATCCTGTTTTGCCAGGGCAGCCACACCCACCTCAATGTAATAGCAGTCACATAGCTGAGTCAAATGGGCTTGTTTCGGGTAGATATCTAGACAACCACTAAATGTTTTTAACCTCCCACCAGTGGAGGCACCAATAACATACAATATAATTGAATTAGTATTCAGTTTCAGTTTTAATATATAGTCCATGAAAATACCTCCTTTCTGACATGTGTTTCACTCCAAAGGGTTATGGGTTATTATTTGCGAGGTTCAAAAAAAATAACTCAATATCATATTCCACACAAAGGAACCTTGCTACCATGCTGGATCACTCAACCTAATTTCAGTTATCCTTTTTATTCAAGGTTTGAAGTAGTGGCAGTAATGTGTATATATTGTCAACTGTTGTAATATATTGATAACATATTTTACTTCAACATACTGGTATTTTCAGTATATTTAATTTCTTTCAGGCAAGGCAAACATCCAGGAAAGTCCTAGAACCAGGCACAAAGAAACATGAGGGTAAATCCTGGGATGAATAATTCTTACTGGGAGGACAGCGGTGGTAGACAGAAGATGACCAACTTACATGGACAGCCTCTATACATCGGTTCCAGTGTAGAATAATGGTTAACCGAGTGGGGTCATAACTCAGGCTGCAGGTTTGATTCCCAGGTTGCCAAACCGTTGACCAGCGTACTTGGATACGTATTTATATGTCTCCATTTGTACACTATACCTGGGACCTGAGATATGTCCACCTAAAATCAGGTTGAAAATGAGCAATTTAGGCAAACTTACATTTGGGTGCTAAAATGGTGTGTAAGTGAAGGGGACCTCTATATGTGCATGGGGTCATGTTTGATATAGTGTCCCATGTTAGAGTGAGATAAATTAACTCAGACTCTGAGTTAATGGAATAGAATAGAATAGAATAACTAGGGAAATTCAGTTGTAGCCCCAGCAACAACAAAAAAGACAGAAGGATAGAAAGTGGGGCGGACCCACAATACACAAACATACCAAACAAAGACATTCAATATAATAATCATTGCATTAATCAAACTAATTAAGTGAATTGAATTAAAGTGGAATTATACAGCCACGATTAAAAATAGCCCCCGCTGTCCCGAGATGTCCAGTGTTATTATTAAGCAGTCCACAAACTCCGCCTCCACGACTTTCCTCCATACACGCAGTGTTGCGGTCTCTGTACACTGTCAAAACGGAGCACCGAAATGCGTCAGCCTTCCCAGTCGTCGCCTCACTCCTCCCCCGCATTATCTTCTCCTTTCTTCTCCCTGGTGGCCTTTTGGAGATTGTCTGCATTCCTAGATCAGTCCCGACATCTTCAACTCCGGTGAAGAGCGATGGTAAACTTTGTGGCTGCAGATTCTCGAGCATATGTTGTGAAAGCGTCTCCATGGTGACGACCACAAACAGAATTATCCCGAATATACAATTCATCAATATTATAAAAAAAGCAGCAGGAGTGTCCCGACAAATCTCCAGCCCGCTTCGCCGTCCCACAATAGACACACTGCGCATAAACAAAATTAAAGACAAAAGCCCGACACAACTAAATACATTCAAATGAACAAACACGAACACAAGAGACAGCTGGACTACATGTCGCCATTACAGCGCCACAGGATGCTTAAGTACATGTAAGGTTAAATATCTAGTGTACTGCAGAATTGTTTCCATCAGCCATTAATGAGTTTGGACTTAAACAATGTTCTTCTATAAATTTTACCTCCTTTCTATTTACCTAAGGACTAAGAACAGTTAAACCCCTTTGCACAGATGCCAAATTTGGTCATTTCTCACCTATTTAGGGGGTGTTCTATGTAAGGCTTTATAACATGTATAAAACTCTGAGTAAAAGAATATGTAAAAGAACATTCAGGATTAAAGTCGGAAATCTGCTTAAATTATTTTTTTGCATTTTATACCTCTGCCTTTCTGTCACGGTGCCGCCATATCACACGGACTCCAAACATTGCGTATGTATGGTGTCCATTGTGTGCAAAGGTATACAGATTCTCACAACACGTGTTATATTATACATCTGCATTTCTGCGTGAAAACTTGCTTTAATGCGGCTTTCTGAGGGTATTTTTATGATCAGCACTGTTTATACATGTGGCCCCAGGTGTGAGCATCACATACCCCTTTTTCACCAAGCAAGTTCGAGGGCTGGTTCGGAGCCGGTGCCTAATCTCGAACCAGTTCTTCGCATTTTGACAGCAAAATAACTGGCTCTCAGAGTGGCCTCAACATTTAGCTGGTCTAGAACCAAGAACCGCTTACGTCAGGGGCTGGAGGCGGGATTATCGTGACCAACCAAGACCAACTAAAACTTTGTGGAAAAAAAAATAGAGCTTCAGCATGAACGTGAAATCAAAACCAGTCATGTTTGGATGTCAATGTAGGCTTGCAAAGCCAGGAGCAACACTAGAGATGCGATGTAGTCTGCCATTGTTGTTGCTGTGTTTGAAGTTGGCACCACCGTTGCTGGGAAAGCGGAGACATATACAGACGTATACAGTGATGTAATGACGTGGCTCTCTAGCCCGTGGAAAAGCAAACCAGAAGGTTCGCAAGTTGAACCAACAGTGAACTAGCACCAGCCCAGAACCAGAACTAGGTTTGTGTTGGTGGAAAGGGGGTAACAGAGACTTGGAACATGGCTTAAATTAAACAAGACAGTTGTACCATTTACAAGATTAGTTTATTTTCATTATTTCGGTCAAAATAAAGTGCCACAGATTCAAATAAATCTTGGAAGAAAATAGTTTTCAATGAAATACTGAGAGCTACATATGTGAAACATGTAAAACTATACATCTTCTGGATCATAAACTCCATGTCCCTCAAGTGTGAGGGTGATATGCAGAACTACTACAGATATATGATGCAAAATATAGGCAGTGTACCCTGCTGTCCCTTAGTGTCTCCAAATGCATCCAAAATGGCTAAATTGTGCAATGCTGTAAATCATAAAATAATGATATATTTAACTACAAATCAACTGTTTTGGCTCATAAAACTCACTTTTGCATCATTTTCAAGTGGGAATTTTTTCATCAGTATTGGGGAATAGATATCTATGGGTCTAACACCTATCTGAAACCTGTCATAAAATGAATAAAATGTGTTTTTGTCCATTATAAAGCATGTACACATTCATACTCACTCCATGGAACATTTTATATTAATCTAGCATATATGCACAGTAAATTTGAATGAACATAACGTACATATTTGAAATATAACAAGCTGTAACGTTGATACTTACAAATCGAGGAGGGAATGTCCTTCATGCATATCCCTCAGGCATATTCTCAGACAGAATCAATACTATGGTATCTTGGTAACTATGGCATCTTCTTCTGACCCACTCCCGAACTCCATGTAAGCAGGCGAATATCTCTTGCCATGCTGATGAGTTAGTAAATTAGTAAAAACTTGTGAAAATAACAGGAAACAACTATTACAC
Organism: Ilyophis sp. 1 JC-2022; assembly: GCA_022702515.1. Taxonomy (NCBI): domain Eukaryota; kingdom Metazoa; phylum Chordata; class Actinopteri; order Anguilliformes; family Synaphobranchidae; genus Ilyophis; species Ilyophis sp. 1 JC-2022. Next base: position 77,566,240 of record CM040397.1, on the reverse strand, counting down.
CTTGGCGAGCAAATGTACATTCTAAGTTGTTTGCGTAAAACGAAACTAATAAAACGAGAAATGCTGTTACGCCCGGCTGTAATTTAGTGTTCAAAGTATCCAATAAGACATTGCAAACACCGTTGCTAAGGTTATAATGTCCTATATTAGATAAAGGAGTCGTCAATGAAACCAGAATGAACTGGAATGAATGAGACAGGTTTGCAGAGCTTGGGGGGTTACGTGTCAACATTTCAGATAGTGTAATAGCGTTATAAAGTGTTGTGTATTTCTCAAACAGATTGTACCAGACAATAAATTACCACTGAATTTTGAAAGGGACACCTCTAAATGTAAAACCAATGGTAGGATTGGATATTTATTTTATATTTAGTAGCAGATATTGGTAGTAGAATGACGTGGTATAATTACCCAAGAATTTCACATGTTTATTTTGTATTTGAGTTAGCAGGGCTTTTCATGGCTGTTTTGGCATATGAGCAACTATTGTTGGATTTATCTTGTTGCTAGGACGGAATACAACTTTTTGGTGGTGAAAAAATATTTTTATGAACTCACACATAGACGCTATTGTCCACTGTGTCACGCATGGGTGCGTATAGTTGCAGGTGTAATGACACACAAGGACATTGGTGGTGGCTTTCTGATCATGGGACTGGGCCCTCTGCCGAGTCACACTCACAATTAACACTCCTGATCAACTGAGGCACAATGAAGTGTCTGCCCCCTTCTTCATGTGACCCTGAAATGAACACACAGACTGCTTGATCGAGCAGGCACCAGTTTGGACCGGAACACCCCCGTTTTTTGAGAAGAAAAGGGGGGACCCCAATTTAGTACACACAAACCCTGAGGTGATCGTAAATGGCTGATCCATCTGTGCTTTATTGATGGTTCTAAGGCAATGAGCCAATCAAATGCACTTGTGTCCTAAAGCCATCTACCAATTGGGATCAAAGGAAAGCATGTGGGGTTCTGTCATGTCAGTGACTTTTGACCATAAAAACCTATCAAACTTTACCAAATTTGCTCTGGTAAAGACGTTGTGTAACCCTACCAGACGCACCACTGAAACCAGGACAGACCTCACTGCATATCCCAACCCGCATCTCCCAACCCGCATCTCTCCTGATCACTGAGACAGAGTTGGCCTGCCACCATCCACAAAATAAACCAAGTTGGTTTATTCTCTGTCAACAGCTGTTTTGAGGACAAGTTTCTTCAGACTGTTCCTCTGATATCCCTAGTGGAGATCTGTGCACATCCACGTCGCCCTGACTGTAACCGAAGAAGTCTCCCAGGAATCCACGCACCTGCCGGGACCTTAGACCAGGTGACGTCACTTAATGGAATCAGGACTGGCTTTCCCCTTGTTACCGTTAAGTATTGAAATGCACGTTATTTAGCACTGACATCAATTAATAGGTCGTCACTAAAATAAGCTTGCATTTTTTGCCTCTGCCACTCAGTTGTTTGTACATTTGCAATGATATCTGTTGTTGATGCCAGTACTAAATAAAAAAACATTTTGTTGGACCATTATCATGACTTGTCAAATTATTGGATTCAAATGTGTTCATTTACACATACTTAACCCTTAGAACATGCTTCATCTTTTGAATTAAAATTTTTTCCACAAATAACTCAAATCTGCATTTCTGAGAGTTGGAAATACTAGAAATGGCAGTATAAATGGAATTTAAGTGGCAGGATTTTTTTGTCTAATTGTGGGCATTTTTCAGTGTGCCTACAAAAAAGTACCTATCATTATCAAATATGAATTAATGTGCAAAGGGGAGTCTGAATACCTGCTTGAGTAAACATGAGTAAGTTTGACTTTGCAAATATGTTCTTAAATCTGCCAAGTGCATGTGTATAAGTCAATCAAGATAAGGGCGTCGATTAAATGCCTGAATGTAAGTACTTATGACCCTTGCTGACTGTTACACAGAGACATAGCCAAAAATGTGTGTTGTTGGGTTTGAAAGTGTAAAATTTGCAGAAGTTGATTGAAAAGAACTCGCAGATGATTGCAAGAAAACTGGAAAAGGAATCAGTCATCTTCCCCTTGGTCAACAATCCTTGAACCGTCATCTGTCAGAAATGTCAACTTCTGTTCCGAAGTTTCACTCATTGGTTATGAATTTCACCCCCCCCCCCCAATTAATTCCTGGCCATTCCACTGCTGTTACCTTTGTATTAAAACACTTGCAATTGCAGACATTCCATGTCCCCTACCATTGTTGCTCAAGTTAATCATTTTCAGTTGACTGTACTGTAGCTATTTATATGATATTTCTTATAAATCCAGTTACTTATATTATTTTTCTTATAAATCCACTACATTAAACCCTTTCCCAAAGGCCTTCAAATCCGGTCCGTGCAGCGCAGGTGAGGAACATTTTTGGTAAATTGTGAATTTTGATGGATTAGAAACACATTCAGCTTTTATTAAGGTGACAGATTCAGGACCTATTTCATGCTATGTGAAAAAACTAAGAGTTCATAATTTTTGGAAGATTTATGTCCAACGGCAGAAGCAGAAAAAACAAGCCCACCGCGTTCCAAATTGACCTCCGCTGGGAGCTAGAACCTGTGTGAAAACAGCCCCTTAGCTCTAATTTACAGCCAGTATAGAATAACTTTTCTTCATTTTAACATCTAAAATAATGTTCTCCCTGCAACCTGCCAAAGACACTGTTGCACTGATTGCAGAGCCAGGTCTGGCTACCCAATCTCAGGAAACACATTTTTTTAAAGGAACAAGGGTTCTGATCTTTTCTGAACAGGAAAAAATATAAAACAATGTATCGCATTCAAATTCTGGTGTAATTTCAGGGCTCAAAACTGAGGAGAACGTGGAGACAATTATCTCCGCAGTAAATAGGCTGCTCACCCAGGCCAGCTGTGAAAGAAGAGAACTCTGCAGAGACTAACTACTTTCCCATGTGAGCGAGGTCATGGCTGACCTTGTAAAATGAAGCCTTGAAACTCTTGATCCCATGCTTATATTTCACTTGCACCCATATCTATGTATTAGGGACACAACGGTTCATGTAAAAATTAAATGGTTCAGTTCACCATACACGGTTCGGTTCGCTTGCTTGAAAAATCCTCTTTCATGTCTAGCTGTTTTAGAAATAGGCACTCACAACTTGCTTTAAAGATTTTCTTGTGAAGGTTATACTGGTCATTTCTCTTTGATGAAAATAAGGAATACAAAGATCAGTTAACTCACACTTTTATTAGTACACCCTAGATCACCTTTTTTTTCTCGCTGTAAATGTGTTTGTACTTTATAATGAAACTTATTCATGCATTCCGTTATTTCAACAATTCAGAAATAATATTGTATATCATAAGAAACTGGTAGAAAAGCATCTTTGTGCTGTCCCTAATGGTTGAAATTTATTTTCTGCTCCTCACACTGCCCCCGCCCCAATCGTGATGTCAGAGTACCTCTTCGCCCACAACGGAAACAGCCGGCACCTGATTGGTTAGACCCACTACGTTACTTTTGTTTCGGCTCCACATTTTTAAACCGGAACAACGTGGCGTCCTGTTCTTATTCCACCTAAATAGTCCACTAAAATATGTTTCTGAAAATATTTGAGGTGAGAAATAGGCCATGCAGTTGCTGAATCTTAATTCATATTTGATGTGCAACGTCTAGTTTGACAGTTTGATTCGAGTTATACGTATGTACGTTAATTTATGCAAATGACGATGGACACAGCTCCTCCGCCCCCACCCCTCTCCCTCGCTCACCCCACTAAGTATTTTTCAAAACTGTGTGGTAGGCGGAGATAGGCTGAGACAGTGGGTGTACTTACTCTTTAAATAAAAAAATCCAGCGGAATTGCACAGGTGAAGTTGCTGGCTGCGAGTGCTGCTCATAGCTGAAGCACCAGTCAGTATGTCAGTCTGTCAATAGTCCTGTCAATATGAGAAATATTTCTGACAATATTTCTCATAATAAGAATATAAATGAATTAACACATATGTTTCAAACACATATGTGTGTCAAACCTTTTAATTCCATTTTTATGGTGTTAAAATCACCACACACGTGCACACACACACACACACACACACACACACACACATACACTTGCAATCAACAAAAACTAGCCTACTTGGCTGTAGCTTACCCCATGACGTGCTATACAACATGGGCCACATCTGGAGTTTGGGCAGGTAGGCTATTTCACAAAGTGGAATAAGGAAATTCCGCAAAAAACACGTAGCCTACTTTCATCTATATCAAGAGCCGAAGTAGGCTAATGCAGTGGCGCCCCCAGAAATTTTTCATTGGGGTGGCCAGACGGGGCCACTGAAAATCTTGGGGTGGCACACTAAAACCAAAAGCCATAGCTGAATTTCAGGAATTCTATTATGTTGTTGTAGTATATAGGCTAGTTGAAAACTATGTCAATATGAGAGTTAAGGAATTGCATACTGATAGACTTTGGTTTCTTATTTTACAGTTAATGTTACTAATTATCTGATGTGCACAGACTAATACCGGTACAGTTAACATTTTGAGTTCCACAACAATCCTGTTTTAATGTGTTACGTATCTGTATATACATAGGCGATTCATTGTTCTTCAAATAGGCTAGTAGTTGTGCTTTTCCTTAAAAAGACAAATATACAGCTTTCATTTGAAGGAGTAGCTACATTGATTGTAAGGAACAAAACATTTACTGGGAACAAGCCTACTAGAGTTTAAAAACACCACACAGAGACCTCCAATTCTTTTCAATACAGCTGTATTTGGCTGTTGCTGTGTCTTTTTGTAAACAAAAATATTATATTATATATGTCCAAAAATGAAAAATAAAACAAAAAAGCATAATCTACATACTCACAACCTATTCATATCCCTGCTTTATTAGGCTACATTCTTCTCAGCCCGTTTCGTCCACAGTTATCATAGGCTAGGCTATGTATAGCCTACGTTTTTTTTAAAGGGTTTCCACGTTGTTTTGTTTTGAAAGCTCCGCGCTGTGATGCAGCTTTGGCGAAAACTGGTATGCAGTAACAGCATAGCCTTTTTCTTTTATTTGTTCGGGCATTTCCCGATATAATTGCTGCGAAAGTGCCACCGTGGTGATTTACATCTGTCCGAGAATGTAAACAAGTCGTCCATTTTCACTGTAAGAAGAAATTTTATGACAACGTTACCTCTATTTCGCTAGCTTAGCCTATTTGAACAGTTACAACCTGCATGAGAAGAGTAGCCTACCCATTGAAAGCTGATTGCTTTTTCTTTGTCTCACCGTTTGTTTGGAATCTACATGCATACAACGATGAAAAATTATCGTTCTTTGGATGCCCACCACTTTTTTGTTAGTGGACGATAATATTTTGCACTTGCAAATATAATACTGTAACGTTATAGCACTCCGATTTATCCACATTCCACTACAAAACATTTGCATATGGTCAAAATGTTTTAGCGTTTCTTACAGCAATATTAGTTAGCCAAAAATTGACATTTGGATAACTTATTTGACTTAGGCTACCTGTGAAACAATGTCTGCTGCACACATAAGCATGTGGAGTTTGAGTTCCACATTTTTCCCTTTCTTCCCGCCGACGCCTTATTGCTCGGATCCACTTTTCTCATCTTATAGGCTCCGTTTTGCGGTTCGGAATCTAATAAAACAGCAATTCTGTTTTTTTTTGCCTTGTTTGTAGTGCATCCCACCAAACAACAACTTTTAGGCATTTTTATGCTGTTAGCTAACAGATTTAAATGACAAGAAGGCACCAGCACGTCAAGTCAATGGAGGGCGAGTGCGGGATGTGTTTTTCCCCCCGGGATGGGCGGGGCCTATTTGCGCTCAGTCTCCTGGCAATGCACTGTGCAGCAGCAGCGCAGTAACGGACGGTCATAAGCGGCTGGCCGGCTATGCATGTGTTATTTTATTTCATGTGCAGATGTGCCCTGCTTACAATAAACATATACAGTCAATACAGTAGGAAACAAATTAAACAATTACAGTAACAAATTAAACAATAAAACCTAATACAACCTGCATATTTCTCTATCCTAATACAATACAATCTGCATATCTCGCTATCCTAATACAATAAAAACCTACATAACTTTCTATCCTAATACAATATAACCTGCATAACTCTCTATCCTAATACAATAAGAACCTCAATAACTTTCTATCCTAATACAATAAAAACCTAATACAATCCTAATACAATAAAAACCTACATAACTTTCTATCCTAAATACAATAAAAATACAATACAAACAACAGGACAACAGGAAATGCATAGAACATAGGAAAAAAGAGGCTAGTAGTTGTGCTTTTCCTTAAAAAGACAAATATACAGCTTTCATTTGAAGGAGTAGCTACATTGATTGTAAGGAACAAAACATTTACTGGGAACAAGCCTACTAGAGTTTAAAAACACCACACAGAGACCTCCAATTCTTTTCAATACAGCTGTATTTGGCTGTTGCTGTGTCTTTTTGTAAACAAAAATATTATATTATATATGTCCAAAAATGAAAAATAAAACAAAAAAGCATAATCTACATACTCACAACCTATTCATATCCCTGCTTTATTAGGCTACATTCTTCTCAGCCCGTTTCGTCCACAGTTATCATAGGCTAGGCTATGTATAGCCTACGTTTTTTTTAAAGGGTTTCCACGTTGTTTTGTTTTGAAAGCTCCGCGCTGTGATGCAGCTTTGGCGAAAACTGGTATGCAGTAACAGCATAGCCTTTTTCTTTTATTTGTTCGGGCATTTCCCGATATAATTGCTGCGAAAGTGCCACCGTGGTGATTTACATCTGTCCGAGAATGTAAACAAGTCGTCCATTTTCACTGTAAGAAGAAATTTTATGACAACGTTACCTCTATTTCGCTAGCTTAGCCTATTTGAACAGTTACAACCTGCATGAGAAGAGTAGCCTACCCATTGAAAGCTGATTGCTTTTTCTTTGTCTCACCGTTTGTTTGGAATCTACATGCATACAACGATGAAAAATTATCGTTCTTTGGATGCCCACCACTTTTTTGTTAGTGGACGATAATATTTTGCACTTGCAAATATAATACTGTAACGTTATAGCACTCCGATTTATCCACATTCCACTACAAAACATTTGCATATGGTCAAAATGTTTTAGCGTTTCTTACAGCAATATTAGTTAGCCAAAAATTGACATTTGGATAACTTATTTGACTTAGGCTACCTGTGAAACAATGCCTGCTGCACACATAAGCATGTGGAGTTTGAGTTCCACATTTTTCCCTTTCTTCCCGCCGACGCCTTATTGCTCGGATCCACTTTTCTCATCTTATAGGCTCCGTTTTGCGGTTCGGAATCTAATAAAACAGCAATTCTGTTTTTTTTTGCCTTGTTTGTAGTGCATCCCACCAAACAACAACTTTTAGGCATTTTTATGCTGTTAGCTAACAGATTTAAATGACAAGAAGGCACCAGCACGTCAAGTCAATGGAGGGCGAGTGCGGGATGTGTTTTTCCCCCCGGGATGGGCGGGGCCTATTTGCGCTCAGTCTCCTGGCAATGCACTGTGCAGCAGCAGCGCAGTAACGGACGGTCATAAGCGGCTGGCCGGCTATGCATGTGTTATTTTATTTCATGTGCAAGAACTATTATGAAAAATATAATTATTGATTTAAATGAATAGTACCTAATGTAAAATATCAGATAGCAGCATATTATGCATATTCGACTTGCGAGGGGGGGCCAGCGATTGTATCGGGGGTGGCCATGGCCACCCCTTGGCGGTGCCACTGGGCTAATGGCTGTCTCGTGAGCAAGAATAACCAGCTTTTCCTTTCGTCCGTGCAACATGGTAGCCTACGATGCAAGATAATGTGGAGAAATCACATGCTGCACCATTGCTGCAAACAGTTGAAACTCCAATAGTATCCTATTTTCAAATGGTTACCTGCACATTGCAATAACTTTGGCTGTGTTTATCCCGCAAAAATCTATAATTCATTGTTGCCCTGTGTCTCTAGTTTTATAGAGGATAGGCTATGATTCGTCAGTAGCCCTATTCATTGACCTATCAAAGGCCTTTGATACGGTCGACCACACAATATTATTAGACAGATTATTCTCCATTGGTCTAGATGATAATGCCTGCAATTGGTTCCGTGATTACCTGACTAATAGGACTCAGGCTGTGGTAACAGATAAGGTGAGGTCACCCTGCCTGGTGGTCAATAAAGGGGTACCACAGGGGTCTATTCTGGGCCCTTTATTGTTCACAATTTATATAAACAATATTGCCACACAAATAGAGAACTGTAATGTTCATTTCTATGCTGACGATACAGTACTCTATTCCTCAGCGCCCACTAGCAGACAAGCGTTATCATTGATTGATTGATTGAAACCTTTATTTCAACAGGGAAGAACATACTGAGACCAAGTCTCTTTCACAGATGTGCCCTGCTTACAATAAACATATACAGTCAATACAGTAGGAAACAAATTAAACAATTACAGTAACAAATTAAACAATAAAACCTAATACAACCTGCATATTTCTCTATCCTAATACAATACAATCTGCATATCTCGCTATCCTAATACAATAAAAACCTACATAACTTTCTATCCTAATACAATATAACCTGCATAACTCTCTATCCTAATACAATAAGAACCTCAATAACTTTCTATCCTAATACAATAAAAACCTAATACAATCCTAATACAATAAAAACCTACATAACTTTCTATCCTAAATACAATAAAAATACAATACAAACAACAGGACAACAGGAAATGCATAGAACATAGGAAAAAAGAGGGGGGGGGTGGGATATTGGGTGGGGAGGTGGGGGTGGGGGGGGGGGGGGGGTGGAGGCGGGTGAATGCATGCATGTGTGTGCAAGAGTGTATATCTGTGAGTAGTCATGTTTATGTGTGCGTAAGACTGAAGGTTACATTCTGGCACTCAGCAATCTTGATAACTCAAGTCCGTAGAATCTTTTCACGAAACGCAGCAAGTTGCTATGGAGAATATCCTCGATGTAACTAGTCCGTAGGTCACGATAACACAGCAGGTTGCTATGGAGATATCCCTGACCGCCCTGTCCAGAAGTAAACAATAGGAGTCCAGGGATAAGAGCGCCTCTTTGCATGGGAGTCTTCTGGGGGAGATTTCTGCAAGTGGCCTCGTCGGGCCTCCAAGCGTTGGGTTTCCGAAAACAAGATTAGATGTTTGGGTTAGTGAGGAAAACAGCATTCCAATTCGTTTATTCCTCTATACTCACTGGGTCTCTCAATTTGACCGTTTCTTGACGCAAAGCAGTGCTTTCATCCAAAATGTTAACCATCTTGCGATTTAGATCACATATCGCAACAGTCTGAGTCCTCACTGCTCTGCCCACCTCGGTAATCATCATGGGCAGCCTTTGGCCTTCTTGAATAGCTCCCATCTTTCTAATTTTCCGATAGACCAGGGCAACGCTCAGTCCGAGAAGCAATTGTCCTGCTATCATAAATCCAAATAAATCCAAATATGTAGACGTCCTCCACGTCTTCCACGGAGAGAACCACCAGGCAAAGAACCCGCCACTTCTCCCACGCATCCATTATGTAGCCCGCAGCGAAAGTCCCGTCTGGGCAAATTAGGTTCCCCCGAACCAGTGCTTCTTGTTGAAATAATTTTGTCAATTGTGTTGAGAGACCAGCTTATCAATTCCATAATTTTATAGTTTCAAAGACACCGTGCAAAGAATGCTTCCGAGCGGGTGGGAGAGGAGAGGAAAGAGGATCATACTTGCAGGATGCTTTTGACATTATGCAAATGACACTGGTCAGTCTTAAATTAGTCCTGAATGCCAGTAAAACTAAGTTTATGATCTTTTCTACACAGAACATTGACCCAACTGATGCACAATTGTCTACTCTGAACAATGTTGAGATTGAACGTGTCCATGAATACAAATATTTAGGTATCTGGTTGGACTATGATTTGTCCTTCAGGTCACAATTTGGCAAACAAACTTAAACCCAAAATTGGCTTTCTTTATAGGAATAAGTCTTGTCTCTCTATGGGCAACAGAAAAAGGATTGTGCAGGCGACAATATTGTCAGTTATTGACTATGGTGATACACTTTATATGCATGCCTCTGTTTTGAAGCCATTGAGTGCCGGATCCACTTTTCTCATCTTATAGGCTCCGTTTTGCGGTTCGGAATCTAATAAAACAGCAATTCAGTTTTTTTTGCCTTGTTTGTAGTGCATCCCACCAAACAACAACTTGTGCAGGCGACAATATTGTCAGTTATTGACTATGGTGATACACTTTATATGCATGCCTCTGTTTTGAAGCCATTGAATGCCGTTTATCATAGGCCGTTGGCTTCCGGACTCATCATTGTACCCTGTATCACACAGTTGGTTGGTTCTCTCTAGATCTAGGGAGGAAGCTGCATTATATATTATTTATTTACAAAGCTTTACTTGCTAAAGTTCCTCTATATGTATCCAGTCTTTTATCAATTAACATCTCAAACTATGCCACTAGATCTCAGGATTGTATCACATAAGACTGAATGGGGAAAAGCTGCTTTTAGTGTTTCAGCACCCCTTATATGGAATGAATTTCAAGATACAAATAAACTATCTTCTCTGGTGTCTTATAAGATTTTTAGAGAGCTAGTGGTTGAAATATGGGGGAAAAAGAGCATTTGTAATTGTTCTTGAAATGTTTGTATGTGTATGTATGGTATATATGTCCATTTTATGTGTTATACTTGTTTTGTTTTTTGACTTTGTATTGCTTTTAACTTTGTATTGCCGCAGGGCTCCCCTGGAAAAGAGATTTCGATCTCAGTGGGTCCCCCCTGCTAAAATAAAGGTTTGAATTGAATTGAATAGTCTAGCTGATGGCGCTACGGGCGTCAATGTCTGACATCATATTATCGGATTACATTTTTTCTGTACTTGGATTTGGTGGGGGGGGGCATTGCCCAATAGAATGATTCCAAGCGATTCTATTCAAAGGGAGAATCAATCACTTTTTTCAGATAGCTTATTGCATCCAGTGTTTTTCACAAGCGACGGCTAGGCCATTACACTTTTCCAGCCAGCTACTTCTTTTTTAACAGAATGATGCCCACTGATGTTTCGTAGCAACAGGCAACATTTGCAACAGAATTTATTGAATTATACATTTTTCTACTAACCGAAATTACCCAGTGAACATTTTTGTGTCAGAATGTCTGTGAAAAGACAGTGAAACGCTGTCTCGCGTCTAGGTGAAAAACTGGCTAAAGTGAAAGTTTTTTAATGAGCTAGGATGTAGCCAGGTAGATCCGGGTAAAACCTGAGCTAAATTAGGGCAAAATTGAGCTAAATTTACACGTTCATTATTATTTCATGAGCGACGCAGTTTGTACTGCATATAGCCTATATTAATTTTCTTTTGCCGTGCTTTAAATATTGGGGGGGACGCGTTCGGTTAACCACATAAAGCACTTCTAGCTTTTAGTCCTTCCAGCTAGCTAGCGTCGGGAAATTTCTTTTCGTCTCAGCGTGTTTGTTCAAGGTGGTGGTGAAGACAGGACTCTTGAAACCAAATTCAAAGTATAAGTATTTAATGAGACAAATAGCAAGTAAAGTCGATACAGTAGACAGCTCAGCAAACTCTCAAACAGATGTGCTCAGGTGTCGACCGGAGAGCGCTCTGCCCTCCCAACGTGGGCTTCAGTTGTTCTTGACCTCGCTGGTTACTGATTGGTTACTCAGTTGTAGTATGACAACCAATCAGCCGTCCGTGCACCATCTCAGTCCTCCAATCAGAAGGCCTCACACCCCAACAACCCCCCGAAATCACATAATTTCTTGTAACTTTAAGACAGTTAGTTTCGTAACTTGAAAGGGGCCTAGGTGTCCGTTGGCACCCCCCTGCAAGTTCCTGTTGCCTCAGCACAGTTCCCTGATTTTTTAAGCTTGTGTTTAGCACCATCTGGTTAAACTTCCTTCAGCAGTTTGCAAGTGTTGCAAGATTGGGGCCCTCAGCTCTACAAATATACAAGTCAGGGTTAAGCTATATTTTTAAAAATATTTCCACAAGTCCCTCCTTTGCTCACATTTATGAGAGCAATAATACAAGACTTAACACGAGACTTTCATGCTTAAATTGCAGGTTACATATGGGCCCTTGATTAACGTAGTCCTTTAACTTCCCCCACTCTCCTGGACATTCTACTTTTACACAATACTATCAAAATGGGCCTCTGAATAAGCGCTCTAGCACAGCGTAGCCATGTTACCCCGCAGGCTCTACACGGTCGCTGGGAAAACCCCAATGGGGCAAAACAACACTGACCTGGCTTGGCAGTACTGCCAGCGAGAGTGACTCAGGTTGCACTCAGCATCCGCTCCGAGCGAAACCTGCCGGGCATTTACAGCGAACCAGTCCCCGCATAATTACATTTACCTGTCGTTTGCATACTAGATGCAACTATCAAGGGGCTTGGTCTAGCACATGAGCAATATTAAGCAAAGCACCAAATTTTACAGTTCTACAATTGTCCTGACCCTTCTAGCACTTAAAGCTTATATTTTAGCTTAAAAATTGAATAAAAACATACTAGAAAAGGAATAGAAAAATATGTATTTGAAATAAAACTTCACACCCTGAAAAAATTCAATTTTATTGATCTGCTTTACGGTGTTCTCCACTGCTCGAACATCGCCTGGGTCTCCTCAGGGAGTAGGTCAATTCCCAGCACATCAGTATAGTATTTGGCTGCGAAGTCAGGATCGGTCCGGAGTCTTCTGCTCAGATTCTCCATTTCAGGGCGGTAGATCTCAGCCCATCTCCAGCACTGCCAACCAGCTCCAGGACCCTTTCCGTGCTTGCAGTACGGATTCCCAATGGGGCAGTTCTCCGTGTAGGGACCCTCAGGGATGGTCCAAGGATCACCTGAATCTCCAGTCACCTGTTGGTACAAAAGCCTACTGGCCATGGTAGGAGAGTAGCCTTTATGTCCCTCCCACCCATTGTCTACTGACAAGGTGGAGGCACAATATATAGGGAACATAGGTTGGAGCTCTAGGTCTTCGCCGGCTTCCTCTAGGTGGTACTATTCCTCCAGCTGTACAGCCTGGTATTTGGGAGGAGCATCATCTCTGCCCGTTAAAGCTTTTTCAATGGTTTTTGTTACTAGAGTCCTAATGCAAGGTATACAACAACATCCACAAATAATGAACAAGGAGGAGGCGATAGCCACTCCTATAAACAGTTGTCCAATCAGGGCTCCCCATCGCCCAAACGTTTTAGACAGCCAATCTGTTACGGGGTTCTTCACACCAGACTGAGCCTTCATTTCATTCGCCAATGCTCTTAATTTATGCAACCCCTTAGTCAAACTGCCATCCGGTGCTGTGTTGTTTGCGATTACTGTACAACAAACATCACCAAACATAGAGCATACCCCTCCTTTCTCAGCTAGTAGCATGTCTAATGCAATTCTATTTTGCAATGTCATTAATGAAGTCTGAGATAATTGTTGATGCACAGCTTCCACAACATCCCTGGTTAAATTAGCCAATCGTTGTACATTGTAATGGATCAGATTTATCCTATTCACATTTTTGTTGACCGTCACTGGAAAAATGGCAGAGAAGAGAGGAAAACTCTCGAAACCGGCCGCTACTTCATCTGCCAGTTTGTATTCATCGGGAATGTTTCTGGCTTGCCCAATTGCATCTATCCAGACTCCATCAAGGTTTTTAACCTCTGAGCCCATTAGTGCTCCTCTTTTACGTCTTGAAAACTTGAATTCGGCCAATTTCTCTTCTATGCCTACTTGTATCACCCTTTCCGCCTCGGGGACAATTAGTACTGGAACATTTAGAGAGACTAAAGCACACTTACCTCCCCAGTTGTGTGGTAACCAGTTGTATAGAGTTCGGCCACCACAATACCACCAAACGTCAGCTCTGGACACCGTCAGTTGAGTGGCCAGTTTCATTCCTGTCAGAGTCATGGTCCTCTCGCACTTGGACAGTCTGCCTAGTTGGTGGGCACGTCCTGCTGTGTTATTATTTTCAAAACACGTCACATCATACACTTTCCCGTGACGAAACACTGGGGGAGTTACATCAGATGCAGCCATTGGGGAAAAAAATTCCCATTCTGCACATCCCTTGGTTGGATTTTCTCTAGACATTAGAGTGAGCAAACATCCTAAATCTGAACCTGGTTTTTCAGAAGCATTTTTATATTCTTCAAAAGCTGTTTTTATTAGTGTCAGGGCTGGCCGGGTCCTGTGCATATCAGACAGTCTCGCTGTCCTGACTGGTTGGCGTATTTTGACATCTGGTCTAACCATGCATTGCTTTCTACATATCCGGTTTCTATAGCCAGCTTGGTTCTGTAGGTTATTTTGTTGGAGTCAAATTTCTTAACCATTCCTGGCGCAGAAGTGGGCTTGGACTTTTTGTCATGATCCATGTGTTTTGGTGTTCCTGCCTGGTTCAACTGCCCTTCCTGTGAGGGAGCAGCTGGTTCTGTCTTAGAGGCGATTTCCACTAGGTCAATTCGGAACAGCCCTGTAGGGTCCCTGCCGCTAATATCAACACCCATGATCATATAGAATGTATTCATGTCAGTCGGTACCTGTTTCTTTCTCCCCAAGCATTTGTCTGGGTCGTATCCCCCCATTGACCATGGATTTTCGGTTACTCCTTTGCCTATGTTCAGTATGATGGGATTTACCTTGCTGCTGTCTCCCCCCGGCACCAATTGTCCTCTCATCATTGAACCTTTTTGCTGAAGTTGACCTTCCTTCCCTGTATGGGTTGAGATGTATCCCCCACTCTGATGATAGGGATTCCTACTCCAGAAAACCCTTTGCCAGTCCATTCCCCCTGGGTATTCGTGATCAAATGCTTTGATGAAGGGTTGGTTCCTAGGAAACCCGAAATGCCATTCTCCCACATATATATCGTAGCCTCGCCAACTCTGGGGCCCACTGTAGCAGTCTATTACGTCACACATGTCAAATTGGAAAGTATTGTCCTTATGCTTATCTACCTTTAAGATAACTTTAGCTCCACATGGGTCCGCTGTTGGTGCTGCCCATGTACCAGTTCCTAGTATGCATATTACTGCTATTAGTCCTAATTGTTGACCGAATACGCCTCTGCGCGCACGAATATATTGAACTTGTCCTTCATTTTCCCTAGCAGCATTAACTATCAAATGAGATTCAATACATTTTCGCATAAGACTTCCAAGTGCTCCTCCCGTGAGCAAGCCTCCTATTACAGCTGATACCAATAGCATATTGTGAGCAAACTCTTTGTCTTTTAAAGATTTCTTACTTTCCTCAGCCGAGGTAGAAGTACCATTGGTCTTTTTTGCAGCCTGTCCCCAGGTTGCTTCTTCTGCCAGAAAAAGGACTCCTACTATTAGCAGTGATATCCCTAAAAGGAGGGCTGTTCCCTCCTTTCCACATCCTACTATTATTTAATTCTGTCTCCTTACCCTCCTCCGGTTCTCCATCAGAGTCGTCATCAGACTGATTTAGTCTAGTCAAATTTTCTCTTACCTCTTTCAGCGTATGTGTTGGTGGGTGTGCCTTAGAACAATGAGCAAAATGATGCCAAACCTTATCTCCCTCCTTTTGGACCCGTACAGCTCTATCTGATACCTCCTGAACCTGGTATGGTCCTGTCCACAGGGGCTCGTGCCACTTCGGTTTTCCTGGAGCCTTGACCCAAACCCAGTCGCCTACACTCAGGCTGGCTTCTGTCCCTTCAGCTCTGTCTTCCCCTGTGGAGTGGGCTGCTTGGACCTGTTTAGACAAGAGCTCAGTCATTCTGTTTAACATTCTCATATACTCATTGAGTTCTGTTTGTTGCAGAGCTGTATCGGGGACAATATTAGTGTCCCTAGGTGGTCCAGGCATGGGTCTCCCTGTGAGCAGTTCGTGTGGGGAAAGATGAGTATCTTTCCCTTTCTGCTGCCGCATGGAGTATAATACAAGTGGTAGGGCCTCTACCCAAGTTAAATTAGTGGAGAACATTGCTTTAGCTAGTTTTCGTTTAATAGTTTGATTTGCTCTTTCGACAATACCTTGCGATTGAGGATGGTATACTGAGCCAAATCTATGTTTAATTCCAAAAAAAATTTCTACTGTCTGTAAGTCCTTGTTTCGGAAATGGGATCCGTTGTCTGGACATATTTTAGTGGGAATTCCATACCTTGGAATGAGTTCCTTAGTTAGCCACTGTATTACTGTCGCTGCATCTTCATTTTTGGCTGGGATGGCTTCAACCCATTTGGTGAACCTATCTACTGTTACAAGTAAGTATCTGTAGCCGTGAACTCTGTGAGCCATGCCCATGTCTGTGTAATCAATGCAAATTTCTTTCCATGGTGCCTCAGGCACTGGAAACGACAACAGTGGGTGAGGGACGGTTCTTTTATTGTTGAATTTGTTGCATGTTTCGCACTCTGTACAAAAGTTGTCTATTATTTCTTTTAAGTAAGGACTCCACCATTTTTCTTAAATTTTTTTGTATGTAGCCATTTTACCTATGTGTGTGGGTCCATGAGCTTCTGCTATCAGCATGCGTAATAAAAAGGATGGTGCTACCATTCGGCCATCCGCCGAACGCCAAATGTTTACAACATTGTCTTTGTATGGTATTTTCTGTTTAAATGCTCCAAATTCCAACCATTGAGATTTTTCCTGTGGGTTTGCTTTTTCCTGTATTTCAAACAACATGTCTGCGGAATCAGTCAATTCTCTGTCTCCTATTAAGTTCTCACAATCTATTTCCTCATCACTTTCGTCAACTTGCTCTACCTCTTTCTCACAACCTATGTCTTCCCCTACTTGCTTTTGCCCTTCATAACATCTACCACTCCGGAGAGCTACCATTTGATTAAGCCATCTGCTGCCTCTGACTTGGTAGCCTCCCGCTCGTTTTGCCAAATCATCTGCTGCCTGATTACCCTTTGCTTCCTTTGTCCCTGCTTTTGAGTGCCCTGGCACTTTAATAACTGCTACTTCTCTTGGCTTACTTACAGCTTCTACCAATTCCTTCAAAAAGGATTCATGTTTGATTGGTGTTCCTGCGGCTGTTCTGAATTGTCTCCTGACCCATGCTGGTCCATCTAAGTGTACGGCTGTATGTCCGTAAGCCGAATCAGTGTATATGTTTACGCGTAACCCTTCTGCAATTTGGAGTGCTCTTGTGAGGGCTACGATTTCTGCTACTTGTGCTGATGCTGGTTGTGGAATCACTCCTGATTCCAATTCACTGGCATGACCTTCTTCCCATGCTATTAAGCCATATGACGCTATGTTACCTGCCTCGGTTTTATAACAGCAACCGTCTGTGAAAATTTCAATGTCAGGATCTAACAACGGCACCGCAGAGAGATCATCTCGTAATTTCATTGCTTTTCTCGTAAGTTGGACACAATCATGGGGTGGTAATCTTCCATCGTTTATTCCTAATGCCATATTAATATGTGGATTTTTCGCTGCACGATAAGTAATATGAGCTGCTTGTAATGTGCTGGAAATTTTTACTTTGCGGGAATTTGAGAAACTGAATGCTCCTGCTGCTAGGAATGCTGCTACTCCGTGATCAGTGGTGATCACTAGTGGGTGGCACAGAACTATGTGTGCAGTCTTTTCCACAGCTTTCGCTAAGGCCGCAATGTATCTGGAACATGTGGGCTGACCTTGCTCCACCGAATCTAATTTACAACTATAGTAAGAGAGTACTTTCCTGTCTCCCATATGCTTCTGAAACAACACAGCGTTTACAATCCCTCCTGTCTCAGACACATCTAAATTAAAATCAGTATTGTAATCTGGATTTGCTAAGTGTGCTGCTTGGCCTAATGCTTGCTTGACTTTCGTGAATATCTGTTCCCTTTCACTGGTCCATTCTAAATGACCGGTGAGTTCTCTATGTCCTATTTCAGCTATCATGTCTCTGAGTGGCTGAGTCAAATTTACGTATCCAGGTACATATGATCTACTGTATCCGCATAATCCTAGAAAAGCTAGCATATCCTGCACGGTTTGTGGTAGACGATAATTTTGAATTGATTGTCTATGCTCGTCTGTGAGGGTCGTACCCTGCTGTCCTACCTGTCTCCCTAAAAATGTGACTGTGTCTCTGGCTATTTGGCACTTTTCTTTCTTTATTTTGAATCCTTCGGAAGCCATTGCTTCCAACACCTGGCGAGACGCTTCAATACAGCTTTCTGCTGTGGGTGCAGCTAAAAGAAGATCATCTACGTATTGTACCAGTGTTACTCCTTCCGGGAGTGCTATTTTAGAAAGTATTTGATGTAATGCCTGATTAAATAATCCAGGACTATCTTTGTAGCCCTGAGGTAGTCTAGTGTATGTATACTTCTTTCCGCGGTATGTGAATGCAAACCATTCTTGGCATTGTTTAGCTAAAGGTAGACAGAAAAACGCATTTGCCAAATCAACAACCAAGAAGTATTTTTGTTTCGGGTCTAATGCACGAAGAGCTACGTATGGGTCTGGTACTGGTAGCCTAAGTGTGGAGGTGGCTGTATTTATTCGTCTAAGGTCATGGACCATTCTCCATCCTTTCCCTTGTGCTTTAGGGACTGGTAATATTGGGGTGTTCCAACGTGCTTCTGGAGCTTCTCTAAGAACTCCTGCACTTAATAGACCTTCTATTGTGTTGCTGATACCCTCCTCTTGCTCTGGTTTTAAATTATATTGAGGTATCCAGACAGGTTTCTGATATGGATCTGCTAGTTCGACTGTCACCAAACCCTTTATTCTGCCTACGTCATGCGGATGCACTGTCCACAGCTTGGGTGGAAGCTGCTGTAGCATATGTTCAGCGTCTTGGTGATCTCGTTCCTCAGAGATAGTTACTCGACATCTAGTTACTTTTTCTGGTATTCCCAGATCTCCCGTGTTAATGCTAATTCGTATACATTTACCACATTTACTGTTTGCAATGAGTGGGTTTTCTGTTGGCATATACTCCTGCTGCTGGGCTTCTTTAACCATGGGTCCTAATGCTTTTGCCTGATGTTCGCCATTTACTGCCAATGATACATGCGGTACTCCTTCTGGTTCGCCTCTGAACCAGTCTTTCTGTCCGTCAGTTCCAAACCCTGGTTTGAGTCTGACTGCTGCTGCTACACCTGTTTCCCCTAAGTATATCTCTGAGTGTAGCTCCTCCATTCTACCTTCCTTGAACTTTTCCCAAAGCTCCTCATATTCTAGGTCAGGGGTTTTCAAAGTGGGGGCCGCCAGGGGGCGCCAGGGGGGCCAATTGGAAGGGAGAGGAAAATGGAAAATGCAAAAAAAAAATATATATTTTTCACATTTATTTAAAAAATTTATTTCAATTCAATTCATAAGATTACTGTGCCGGTTTAAAATAAGATATAAATTGTTATAAATCCTTTCATATCGAAATTAGGTCTTTGCCATGCCCTTCTTTCAATCGCAGCCAATAACTAACCATCTGCCTGTCAGTCAAAGCGTTACGTTGAGCTGCTAACGGCCCGATTATGGAATCCAAATAGGGCCAAAAGTATTGTGTTGTGTATTAAGATGCTGTATGTTAGATTTCTTTATATTTGCCAGTGTAATTTAAAAGTTTTTAAAAAAAAGCCATTTCGCAATAGGGGGGCCCCAGCCAGAGGCTACGACTATTTGGGGGTCCTTGGCATGGAAAAGTTTGGGAACCCCTGTTCTAGGTCACCTGTTTGGTCATAATAGTAAGTCAAATGTATTGGGTCTGCCAAAGGTCCGTAGGACCCCTGTTGGTCGATGTACGGTTTCCACTCGTAATATTGTCGCATAAGACCTGGACACGCAGCATCATAACGTAGTCTACTCCAATATATTTGTGCCTCTTTTGTCTCTGTTGCTTCAGGATTCTTTTCAGATTCCATGTATAGTATATATTGGCCTTCTCTAACCTGTGGAGTTGGTCCTCCTGGCCAAGTAATTTGCAGTCCGTCCGGACTACACAAAATCTTCATTCCTAATTTTGATAGGAGATCGCGGCCTAATAAATGTACCGGGCATTTAGGCGCATATAACAGTTGATGTGTTAAAATTTGTGTGCCGAATTTCATGGTTTGCGGTACCGTATATTTTTGTTTTTCTGATACTCCCGAGAATCCCACAGTAGAAAGTGTACGATTTGATAATTTTACCCCCTCCATTAATGTGTTGATGGTAGATACCGTTGCCCCTGTGTCAACCATGAATTGAATTGGTTTATCGTCTAATTGTGCATTTATCATTGGAGGTTCTAATGGGGGAACTTTCAGTGCGTGATTCTTTGGGCCCCGTCAGTAATTATATCCCTGCTCTTCCCAGTAGCCCTCCTGGTGCATGGGTGCCTGTATTTGATCCCTCATTTGTCCCTGACCTCCAGGTACCCAACCTGGTGTATTACCTGATGGACCACGCCTGGGTCCCTTGCTTACTCCTCTGGCACGCCCTCGCTGCTGCCCTCTGCCTCTGTTGCCTGTCATGAGCCCTCTGCCCCTTCCTCTGAAAGGACGAGTGGGTCTCATTTGACATCCTCTGGACATGTGACCCTGCTGTCCGCATGTCCAACATACTGTCGGGGGATATCTATCCTCTCCAAACAGTCCATCATATTGAGGCTGGTACCCTCCTGTCTGGTATGCTGGGGGCGCTAACCACTGGGGCGCCTCCTGTGGGTAGGATGGTGGGGCTGGTGGTGCTTTCACTGGAGCTACTGGAGCTTCCAATATGGCTCTTGCTGACTGTTTCTCACCTTCGGCTGACAGCTTGGCTATTTGCAGTTTTAACAGTTTATTTTCTAAATTTGTTGCCTCATCCTCCCTTGTCTTGTTCTGCTGTCTGTGTTTGTTTACAGCATGCACTATGTGTTCCTTCCACACAGCTTTTGGTTGGGCGTCTAGGCCTACTACGTCATCTAATTTTTGTTGTACCTTTGAGGGCAGCCCTTTTTGGACCCCATGTCGCCAGTGGCCTTCGACTGAGGCCGATGCGTCCGGTCTTTCACCTGTGGCCTGTTCCCAAACTTCAAACGCTCTGTTTATGTAGGCATACACCTCATCTGGACCTAAGGTTAGGCTAGATAACGCAGAGTAATTTTTCTTTGTCGGATATGACTGTTTAAGGCTCTGCCAAAATGCCGTTCTTACATGATTAAAATCGAAGCTATCGGGCGCCTTTGTTGTGCCTGTAGCTTGTAGTGCAGCTTGCATAGCTGGGGTGGCTTTAAGTTTTAACAGAATGGTGCGGACATCGGCCATCCCTAACTTTTCTTGAACAGTTAAGTTTTAAAATTTGGCTATCCACGGCTGTGCTCCTTTCTCGAGAGGGGGTAATTTACTTACAAGATGGTCCAGGTCTACTCTACTCCATGGTCTGTATTTTTCACCCATTCCTGTCTCAAACAGGGGGCACATGCTTGTTTCATCGCAGTTCCCTGTTTCTGACCTGGTAGCCCAGTGGTCTGTATTTGCTGGGCAGAGGAATGTCTGTCCTTCCTCCGTGGTCAGATTTATCTTACATTTTTGGCCACTGATCCTAACTGTATCCCCACCCCCTTCTGTTTCACGAGGATACCGTTTATCTTTAGTTTGCGTGGAGGTGACTATTGGATCTAGTGGCCCCCACGGAATGACGCTTTGGTCTGTCTGGGGTGTGCGTGGGGCGGTTGCATACACGTGACGGTGTAATGGCTGCGCATTAAATGGTGTATCTCCAGCCACTGAGCTATCACTTTCTGTGCTTTCGTATTTCAAACATAATGGCCTGTTGCCTCTCCTTGTCGTCTTCCTTCGTTCTGCCTCGTCTATTTTTTGCTGTAGCCTTTCCACCAACCGAGCTTCCTCCATTCTTCAATTAATTTTGAACATTTTGATTTTTTCTCTGTCCCTTCTTTCACGGAGCATTTATTCTCCATTATGCGCCAGATCTTGGGCAGAATCTGGTTTACTGTTAGCTTGTCACTCATAACTACGGCTTATGGAGTTGGGCGCTTAGTGGCACTGTAAGCGTCTTTTGTGTTTATTGGCTCTATTGGATTTATCACAAGTGTGAGTGACTCTATGGTAGCCTGGCTGCCTCCAGGGCTCTGCTCTCCAATTAAGTATAATGAATCTAGGGATGGCCCTCCTTCGGTGTCAATGTTACACTTAGAGTAGTTTCTACCCTGTGGCTCCCAAATCTTAGTGATTCGGTGCGGGGTAAACTCACGCCTTAATTTTGTGTACCACTGGGCTGGTGGCCCTGTTTTCAGAAATTCTGTCTCTATTGTTGAATTAACCACAGTTCCTGGTTCCTGTCTAATTAACAACTTGTCATATACGTCTTTTATTTGGTTCCTATTTCTCAACACGCGGCTCAGTGTTCGTTCGATACCCTGAGATTAGTGAGGGTAAACTGTTTTTATTTCGTTCCAATTTATTATTTGTATACTGTCACATAAAACTTCGGATGCTTCTGATCCGCTTAAATTATCGGTGGCGTCCCACCAGTGAATATGGAGATCTCCGAGGGGGCGAGATAATTTTGGTGCACCGGTATTTATACTTTTATACATTTATTTTTAAATTACACTTTAATATTCATATTTTCCAATTTATTATATTCTCGAGATTATCTTTGTTGTATTTTGTTCAATTATATTTATTTGCGTTCTTTATTATTTTATTATTTATGATTATATTATTATTATTATTATTATTATTATTATTATTTTGATGATATTATTTATTATTTATTATTTAATTATTTATGGGTTCACCGAGATTTTGTTTAAAATATTTATTATTTAGTCATACAAATTCCCCAGAATTACCAATGTCAGTATCATAGATATTGTATGTAATCCACCAGACGTTCCAATCTCTCAGGTCAAGCCGTGTGTGACTCCGGGGTGAGAGATCTAACTTTCCAGCATTACGATGTACAATATCTTTCAGCGTCGTGTAGAGAACACAATAAATCCCCACAGTCCTGTACACAGGGTGTCCGAAATGAACCGTATAAAGCCGTGTTCACTTCTTCTCACCAAATAGGAGGAATCATTGATCACTGGGTGTGTATCGTGTCAATGATACCACCTCCGTGCACAGAATGCTATTCCCTTTTAGCCTAATTACCACGAACGGATTTACACAGAATATAACAATTCTATCTAAGTAGTTTCCAATACACAATGCCTAAGCTAATCACGCGGCCGTATTTTCCCTTTACTCCGCGGCGAAGAGACTTCCCTGTTCGGTTTGAGATTAACTGACAATTTTTATTTCTTTATTTTTATTTGGTTTTTATTTTTTCTTACAAAGGTTATTGTCAGTCGATACCGGTATCTAGGCACTTCCCAGCCTTTTAGCCTCTCTCTGGCTTAACACTTTATCTTATAGACAATACGTATTTCTCCTGGCTTCTTGAGCCGTATCGCAAAGAACCATAATCCGGCAATACCACTAGCTGACGTCCGTCTAATGAGCGTAAACCGCACCGTAAATCCCCATACTTAAGCTTCAACTCACGCCCGCATGTCTTTCCGAACTATTTATTAAACTAATGTGCATTGGAAACTACAATTACTCACCAGTTGTCTCTTATGGTATGTTATAAAATCACCTATATCAATTTAGACCTTAGTCACCAATCCTCAGACACTTCACTGTCCTATTCTATGCAGATTTTATGAAAAAGTTTCTGCTTACCTGTTTGTTTTGGGCGCCCTGTAAGTGTCTGCCGACTGGTTCCCAGGTGGATTCTTTTCCCGGTTCCCGGCCGGGAAGTCCTCTGTCACTCTCCCTCCTCCACGCTCGGGGTCACCAGATTTGTCGGGAAATTTCTTTTCTTCTTAGCGTGTTTGTTCAAGGTGGTGGTGAAGACAGGACTCTTGAAACCAAATTCAAAGTATAAGTATTTAATGAGACAAATAGCAAGTAAAGTCGATACAGCAGACAGCTCAGCAAACTCTCAAACAGATGTGCTCAGGTGTCGACCGGAGAGCGCTCTGCCCTCCCAACGTGGGCTTCAGTTGTTCTTGACCTCGCTGGTTACTGATTGGTTACTCAGTTGTAGTATGACAACCAATCAGCCGTCCGTGCACCATCTCAGTCCTCCAATCAGAAGGCCTCACACCCCAACAACCCCCCCGAAATCACATAATTTCTTGTAACTTTAAGACAGTTAGTTTCGTAACTTGAAAGGGGCCTAGGTGTCCGTTGGCACCCCCCTGCAAGTTCCTGTTGCCTCAGCACAGTTCCCTGATTTTTTAAGCTTGTGTTTAGCACCATCTGGTTAAACTCCCTTCAGCAGTTTGCAAGTGTTGCAAGATTGGGGCCCTCAGCTCTACAAATATACAAGTCAGGGTTAAGCTATATATTTTTTTAAATATTTCCACACTAGCTAATGTTAGAAAAAAGTGTTTAAGAACGGAGCTGTGTGCTGCTGCTTGCTAACGTTATATGACAACGTCTGGAGCCAAGGCTGCTCGTTCGGAGGGAATTATGGGAAGTCGAGTTTTTAATCAGTGCCAGTGCTGTCACACCTGATGTTTTGGACTGAAGGCGGGCTACACCCCAGCTATAAAAGTTAATATCAGCGCAGCGGTTGATTTGCGTGGAAAGCAGAGAGTGCAAGCGATATAGCTAGTTTACAGTTTTTAAAAATATTTTACTTTTTAAAATATTCTAGTTATAGTTAGGCTATTCATTTTTGGCATATTATTTTTTATAGTTAGCTTGATAGTCTCTTGTTTTTTGATCGTTCGTTTTTCTATCTTAATTAGCAAGTAGCTAGCTAGTTTATTGTAGTAACTATAAATAGAATAATCCTTTCACCGCCCCGTCGGGAGGGGTCAGGATCACTCCACGACAAGTAATTGAAACTTTCTCCCAATTAGACACTACATTCCAGAGTCTGGCATAACGTAATTTATTGTATATAAATTTGCATGAATATACATACCCAGGCTGATCGGCTAATCACCGAGTTTGTTTTTCCTTCCTTGGCATGAGTGTGTGCTTGTGAGTGCACGGTCATAAATTTGAAGTGTGCTGGTTGGGCCTCTTAGGGTGTCTTGGAATAGACACCCTTCCAACACAGAAAAGCATCTCCCTATTGACACCATTGTTTCATATAGAAAGTCCTACATAATGATGTATAATTATACATAATGAATAATCTATCTTTTACCACAACATTCCCTCCTTTGAGCCTCCATAGGCTCATTTCCAGATTAGTCATTAACCTCTTTGTGCAGAAGCCAAATTGGGCCAATTTTCGCCTGTTTTGCACTGTTCTGTTTAAACCTTTATAACTACAGTTGTGCTCACCACACACACTTGTTTAATGGCTTAAATTGGAGAAGACCCCTGTACCTTTGTGTGTCTTAGATTAAAATAATAAAATTTCATAATCTTTATATAGATTATGGGCTGTAAATGCACAAACTCTTTGCAAAAAAAACAAAAACGAGGTTGTCATTCTTAGTTTACAGTACACTTCTGAAAGGAAAAGATGTAAAACAGGTCATATTTTACTGTCCTGGTGCACACACCACTTGTCAACATGTGTACAGAATTTTAGGGGGATATGTCAATCTGCTCAGGTTCCATAAGCTAATTTGTAAACAGTGTATCCTGGTGTCCCTTAGGGTGTCCAAATCTATCCAAATGGATAAAATGTGCATCACAGTAAATCAAGAGATAATCAGCTTTTTTCAACAGATAAAGTATTCTTACTCATAAAACACATGTTTGTATCAACTAAATGAGGAAATTTTCATTTTTTTCCAAATAATTTGGGTTTTGATATATAGGGGTCCAAAAACCTCTCCGAAAATGAATACAATGCTTTTTTTGTCCATATGAAGCATTTTATTATGTTCTTTGAGGTAGTAGGATCATTACAATCACTTCACATTCAGAGGGTGATACATTTATTAGCTCCAGTTCAGTTTATGGTTCCAGAAATGTATTTCTTTCCCCTGGTACACACTGAAGTCACTGATGTGTAGCCCGTCTTGCTGTCAGCCAGGACAAATAACTTGAAGCCCCACTTTGTTGGCTTGTCCTTCAAGTATTGTTTCATCCCATGCCAAGCTTTTGAGGCTACCATGCGTTCATCAATGGCCAGGTTCCGATGAGGGTGGTAGTAAGCCCTGCATGCAATCAGGATCTGGTCATGCAAAGGCTTCAGGCGAAACAGGCCATAATAACCTGCTTGGCCTTTCAGCTGGTCATTGATGGCATCTGCTGTTGTGTCGCTCATGTGGAGGAATGCACAAATGGCCTCATACCTGTAGCCCGGCATCACACTGCAGGGAAAGGGGTGCTTGTGAAGCCGGTCCTTCCTCCATAGGTCACGGGCAGCAGATGTCTTGACAAGACCCAGGTACAGGACGATGGACAGATATTTTTGCATGTCCTCAGCATCCACATCAGACCATGGTGTATGCAGTCCCTGAGCATGTTTACGGGCTGCGTTGCCATTTGTGTTGTCACAGAGGAGCTTGAGGACATGTGTGCTGAAGAACAGCCGAAAGAGATCCAGGGGGCTGTAGGCTAGGGATCTGCGTGTTTAGTCGACTAGTCGATTAAACGTTGCTACCCTCGCTAGTCGGCACCAGAAATACTAGTCGGTTAAACTTATTATTTTATTAATGTACACATTTAAATTACATATTGACAAAATTTGCACTGAAATTTCATGTTTTCCTGGTCAAATGTTGCTTTATAAAAAAACGAGCATCCGATACTAATGTTAACAACGCCGGATTACATTTATTTATTTTTTTAACTAAGGAAAAAAACTGAACGCATTAGCCTGTTTGCCCTGAAAGTTAAACCAGCGAGGTGGAAAGAGTAAGTAGGCCTACCGCGTTGTTGAATAGCCCAATAAAACGAATCTAATGTCACGTCGATCAGAATGTGATTAACGGTTTCAAATGGCTCTTATAATATACGCAATATTTTTCCGGACAATGTTTAACCTTATAGATTAAATTGTGCTCAATTTTGACTGTTTTCTGAGTGTTTTCTTACTTTTAGATTAGTCGACTAGTCTAAATTTAAACTTCCGTTTCAACGTCAGGGAAATTAGTCGTTAGGAACATCCCTACTGTAGGCCTGCTGAAGGTCTAGCTGCACTCCTGGGGTCCTCTGGGGGCAGAAGGGGAACTGATGAGGCTCTTCATCCTCATCCGCCATGTCGTGCCATCCGTCCTCAGACTCGGGCTCCTCGCGGTGAGCAGGTACAGCAGGGCCTCCTTGACCTCGTGACCAGAGTCCTGCAGGGATCAGGAGCAGATTTCTGCCCTGAATTATTTAAAAGAAAGCAAAATAAAAAAAGTGCACAATAAGAGCCACATAGTGTACTATGTTGTGAAATCAAAAATAAAAATGCTAGGCTTTTCCAAAAAAATAAAATAAATGCTACATTTGACATGGACTGCAATTCAGATTTACCCTAAATTAAGTTAGTTTACTTTATTTCGGTCATTAACATTTTCTTTACAAAGAGGTGTGTAGAAAGATATAATTCAATAATAATAAGTCATTTGACTGAAAATGTGTACCTACCCTTCTTACAATAACAAGTCTGTTCAGTAGAATCTCATGATCTATTGTATCAAAAGCTGCACTTAGGTCAAGAATTACAAGAACAGACAGAGTTTTGGTCGGCTGATAACAGTAAATCGTTAATAACTTTAACCAGTGCCGTTTCAGTGCTATGGTAGGGTCTAAATCCTGACTGGAATAATTCATGGATATGACTTATGCTACCATTTAGCCACAAGAAATTAGATAATAAATGCCATATTTTACATGACTACTGTGACTAAAATTCAACCGATGCACAAATAAAGTTATTTTTAAGTTAATACAGTTAATACTTACATGTCAACAGCCACATACATCTTCGACAACAGAGTCTAGCTTTCAGCCTCAGATCCACTTTCACTCTATCCCTCCGACGAACTAAAAACTAAAAAACGAACGAAAAATCTCCTCCACTACATCCGACAGGGACATGTATTTTTTCGCCATCATATACACATCCTAAGCTTTCTGAAATGGTATGTCATTGCCATACGCAGATTTAACTAGCCGATCGCTATCCACACGTAACACGGCTTCGTTGCAGACACCCGGAAGCCATTTTAGATCACAATTCAGCCTGCTTTATGCGCGCACAGTGCGTATATATATATAATTTATGTAAAAATACAAGTTTGAATTAAAAAAATAAACATTTACTCGAATCTCAATGTAATAACCACCGAACCGTGCGCGCAGAGATCCAGCTGAATTGTGATCTAAAATGGCTTCCGGGTGTCTGCAACAAAGGGCTGTGTGTTACGCATCGATAGCGATCGGCTAGTTAAATACGCGTATGGGATTGCGATACCGTTTTAGAAAGCTTAGAATGTACTCTATTGGACGAAATAAGTGTCAATTAAAATTACGTTTGTGTGACGGATATACAAGTGCATCTTTTGAATGCGATCATTACGCACGCCCATTTTAGATCATGGACACATGTTGAGAAAAGGCTGCAATATTAAAAACGGGTCAACCAAGACAAAAAATAACCTCAGATTCTTGCAGGGGACATCTTAATCTTTATAACCAAAGGCAAGGTTACGAGTTTATTTCATATTTTACCGGAGCTTTTTATCGCAAAAGAAAGTTATGTGGTGACAAGGAAACATCACTCGTTTTTTTTCCTGTGGAGTGAGTAAGCATGTTGACAGTTTTACTTGTATGTATTCAGAATCTTGGAAGGTGTTTCTTGCTGCTGTGATAGTAAACGATTTTTTGGTGATGAAATAAAAACTTTAATTAACTTGCAAATGTGTTTAAATGTCTGCTATCTTACATGTGGTCGGGTCCATTGTAGATGTAGTAGTAGCTACAGTGTAGCAGCATAGCATGCTACGTTCATGAATTACAAGCTAATGGTGGCAGCTAGAAACGTGATATTTCGCACGCTGATAGGATATTAAGTACTGATTATGATCATATGCGGTTATGGTGATAAATATGGTAATATCCATATTTTCGTAACTAGCATATAACTAGCGACGTATTTATGACGTGTCATAAAAAAGTAGAAGACGCGTGCGTCTCTGCCACTAGGGGCCAGCACTAACAGGTTAATTTATACATCTGAATTCAAAACAATTTTAAACAATTAGTTCTAAACAGCTAATTGAGACCAACGTTCTCGCAGCCAGTAGTCCTCGATGCCTGACTGCCGCTTTTAACTGATCTTGCGCTTGTTTAGCATATGTACACAGAACATAAATTATCACTTTGATTTAAGATCGTACTGATTTTGATTACATATTTTCCATTATATTTGATTCAGACCTCATTGACTCGCTGAGACCTAACAATTCAGCAGGCTCCCAAATGGCCTCCCTGCCGCTTAAATGCTGCCGTCATAAAACCAATTTGCCCAAGCGCCACTGACCAGTACTTGTGGGTAATATATTGCAGTCTGCTCAAGCATGTCCCCCATCACATGCACTCTGTGGTCCCCTTCCACAGGAACTTCAGTCTTTATTTGCTTTTGACAGAAGTGTGTTCTTTGTTACCCACATTTTCCTAACCTATGGTGGTGAGGCAAATCACGGCCCTATTTCACAACGAGATTCAGTGTGGTCTGATTCTTGTCTGAGTACATACATATATCACTTTAAAACATTATTTTACTACCATAAGTGCAGCTATATCTAGATCAGCCATGGGTTTTAGTGCACAATCAATAATGGTAGTACAAAACATTTGCACTTAGATCAGATATTTCTCACTTTGATGATGTTTGTTTCTTCCTATTTGGTCCAATTAGCCTCGGCGTTGGACCAGTGGACAAAGGAGAGGTTACTAGCACATCACTCTAGTATGCTCTATGTGTGTGTTCTCTCTATCTGCCATTGATGAGGGAACACATGGCTCCTGATTGTGTAATTCTTTCTTCATGTGTGTGTATACTCAGTGTTCGTGTTCTTCAACCCAGGTGCTTTGCACACCGTAAAGGGTCATCACTGTGGAGAGGTTGCTAGCACATTCGAAGCACAGTGATCTGGCTCCGCTTTTCTTCAGGCAGCAAGGCGCCGTACAGTCTTCATCAGTGAGACATCATATGTGTTTTGTGTAGCTGTTCCAGCATTCACCTGTTGGGCAGCCTGCGGGTGATGCTTACAGCATCCTCATCCACTTCTTCCCGCGCTCCTGCCCTATTCACAGAGTGCGTTTCCAAACGGGCAGTCAAGCGGACTGCCTACAGCCTTCCTGGGTCTCCCGTATTGATCTAGATACTCGTCGGGTCCTGTTTGAATGACAGCTACAACAAAACATCCCACTCCCTTTTCACCTGTACGTCTCCCTTGCTTCCTCACTTTTCCTACTTCCTGAAGGTGCACCTTCCTCTTTCTACCTCTCCATTATTTCCCTTGATTTCTCTACAACCTTGCCCTGCGTGCGTACTGGCGCTTTCACTCTAAAACAGTGATTAAGGTGGAACCACACAGTTTTACCTTCAGTTTTCATTGCAGTAGAAGTTGTCAGAACCACCTTGTATGGTCCCTCACGTCTGGGTTCAATCCACCTTCTTTTGAAGACTTTAATACACACCCAATCCCCCGGGCGTATTCCACCTAAGCCCCAAGGAAATGTCATCTGTCCTTTTTCCCTGTTGGAAAACAATCTTGCATATTACAGTTAAGTGTTACACATGTAGCTCGCCAGTTCCCTCTCGAGCTGTTCATGCGGGGTCCATTGTCCGGACCTCGTACAAACGGCATGGGCCCTCCTATGGTCGAATGTGCCCTATTGGGGAAAAACTGATACTTTCCGAATTATTATTATCACACAAACCTCACAATCATACACTTCCCTCCTTGCGCAATGGTCCTGCCCATGCGCATCCTTACACTTTTATATTTCTGTGGTGTTCACTTTGTTTTTAATTGCTCGAGGTTGTGTCACTTCTGTCTTCTTGGGCCCAATACCTGCAGAGAGACCTGACAATTTCAGTTAGTCACACAGTACTTTGTCAACTCCAATCCCCTGTAATTCTTCACCGGCAGTGATAATTCACCCTTGGAATTATCATTGGAGTTCCTGTCATAAATTCAAAAAGGGGAGAAATTAGCAATAATTAGTGCGGCCTAGTTCAGCTCTCATTGTCAGTAGAGCTGCTTAAGAGCCACCACCCAATTCCTGCTGGAAACAGAGAAGAACTCTTTGTTAGTCTTTTTTTAATTTATTGTCCTATTAGCCCTCTTCACCGGGAACCCCCCTTTGCTGGCCTTGGGCCATCTGTTGTCCCTCAAACTGCGTTGTTTGTAATGTGAATTTTACTTCAGCATTTTCTTTCATTTGTCCGTGACTATTCCTATCACTTTTCAGCATATTATATTAATTTTATGTATTCTAGAATACAATTAAGCTTATCATGTTGACGAATTATTATTATTATTTATTATATTTGTTTGGTTTGATCTCACACTTCTATAGCCCCCTGGGCTTTTACTTCAGACACTTCAACACAATTCTTTCGTCTGAGGACCACTTTTACCCTGAGAATTTGGATTCTTTTATGATTCGTTTACTCAATTATTTTTGCAAACACGTAATAACTGATGCATATTTCACGCATTTAGATTTCTTACCCCTTGGAATCCCCTGCCTACTCTCAGTTGTGTGAATTATTATTATATATATATTTTTTCACTTTCGTTCTGCGCTCACTTTCAATAGAGCCTGCGCAATTGTTTTAATCACTTCCAACTTTGACTCGTTATTAGTCTTTTTTCCCCCCTCCACACTTAGGGTACATTTTCACATACGGGGCAGCGTAGGATTTATTTGTTTGTTCAGTTTATTTATTTATTTTTGTTTCGGTTGTGCACCTAAGCTGACAACCTCTTAGGAGAGATCGCGTTGCCGGGTTTCACTTTGATTACTTTTAGACAAAATCAAACAATTAAACATAAACAAAACCATACAATTTAGGATGTAAATAAAACTAATTATTTATCTACACCCGAACAAAAAACAAACATTGGGGAAGGTGGCCTTGCCCTCCACTTCACCCAGCTTAAACTGTAAAGTTTCCACTTCTCATCTTCGCTAAAACATTGTTTCAATACCAGTTTGATCAATTATTTTCACTTGGTCAATTATAGCGCAGCCTACTATGGTTATGCACAGCTTGATACAAATGCAGGCGCGGGTGTTTGAACATTTTAGCCTGCTTTTTAAAATCTTTGTCATGTATTTTCCACCATGTATATTACACTCCGATTGTTTTTGTGGGTCTGTCCCACTTTCTATGTGTCTTCCCTTCTGGAAACTACAACTGAATTTCCCCCATGGAAAATAAGTTATTCTATGCTACTCTATTCCGTTCTCTTCTCACTATGCTTTAAAGACAAGTCCACTTTCACGGGAATCCTGCAAAGTTCAATTCGAAGCAGGCAAATCAGACTCTCTCCTGCATGAAATCAAGCCGCACATGCAGATAATAGCACTCAAAACGAATTGTATCATTTTGCATTTTGCTTTCAACCTATTTTCTATGATTGACACAACATTCACTTTCTCCACTTATTGGTCACCGATGTATCAGTGTAATAATAACAGTGAAGTCAACATCCTGCTGAATAACATTGATTTTTACTTTGATAAATCAACTTCAGATGCTCTTTCTATTTCTTCCAAGTAAAACCGTTAGAATTATTCATTGCCTATTTCTGCGGTCGCTGCTACATGCTAGCACGTGTGTCGCCTATGTTACTTGGTTACTAAATGTATGTATTCCTTTTGGTAAATTAAAAGTTCAAGTTGCTACGGGGAACATAAAAAAAACATACTAAATGAATTTACCTGCAAATCATGTTTGTGGTTAATGCCCACGCTGCACTCCGTTTATTAATTTGTTATTTTTCCTACCTAAAAATCCAGATATCTGACAATTGAAAATGTAATAAGGTGCCCTTTCAATTGAAATCGGTGCTCGGCCCGACCTCCCAACTGGGAAGATATTATCATATCATCATGGCAACTCACACCGTGACCCTCATTGTGTAACACACTTATTAGAGTTCAGCTTTAAAACATTTCAATGTTTGCTTTGCTAGCATGAAGCTATAACTGTATAACCATAACTATGACTGCGTGTATTATCTCCATTAACGAGAGGTTTAAAATCAATACAGTGGCCAGCATTACTTACTTATTTTTTTATTTATTTGGTAAATTAAACCTTTTTCTTCATGAGATTCGGGGTGCTGATGCCGAGAATGGCCATAAAAGTAAATTGTCACTTATTCTCTTCAAATTCGTCCTACTCCTTCACGCGTTCAACTCGTACTTCATGACAATGTTTGCCATGTTCGCCTTCCCATGAAAACATTATATTTACTTCACATCCTTCTACATTATAAGCACATTTTCCTGTTTTCACCTCATCAGCCATTCTATTTTATTTATTTAACTTTAATTAAAGCCTGCTAATATATATAAATTTCTATATTGGCATACCCGTTCTGTATGCAGAATCTTCTTGATTTACAGAACTCTGGTTAAAATCTTTACCACAAAATGTCTCTTGGTTACCGAATCGTCAATCTTGCGTTACAAAATGAGCCTTTACTGAATTTATCTCTTTCAAACACTTTCCCTTCAGTTATGGTGTAACAGGTAACACTTTGAAGGGCAAAAATACGGTTCGGTTACCATGGTGACATCACACTTCGGTTTTTATTTATTTATTTATTTTTAACCATAGGCTAAAACCTTCTCCATAGCGAATTCGCTGTAGCCAGTAGCCGATGCTATTTGAGCACAATAAACTGCTGCAGACTGTCTCGGCCCTGTATTGCTCCACAAGACATCTGCAACTAAATCGAATCACTACCTGAAAATAGTGACCTGAATGGCACAGAACTCCAAGCCAGTCAAAAAACCAAATTGCAAATTAGTACGCTTGGAATTTTCCATGAAAATACCCTGCAAATATGTATGATATCATATAACAAATTAACTAATCACTTAAATTGAATCAATCACATCCACTCCTTCTATGTTGTCTTGACCTCTGCCACAATCCTATGCAAGTTTCCCTCACGTATAACTTCGCCACTTATCTATCTGTACTATCCGTACAGTTCGGAAATAATTTTCCCGTTTTATTTACAGTTGTAATTGTACAGTGGCCACTTCTCTGACCAGAATGCTTGCGCCTGCATGCCTACTATAATTCCGTTATACGAACACAATTTTATATGAGATATACTTTCCACTTATTACTATTTATGTACACACACTTTTTACACTATTTCAGGCGGGTCTTCATTACGATGCGTCTGATCATAAGCTTCACAAATCTTATAGTACACTGAGATTATAACACAAGCTATTACAAATATATCATACATCGTAGATATGTGTTCCGGAGACACAGCAAATAATTGTGCACTTAACTTTTCCTTAAGTTCTCTCCTACATGAGCTATTAACCACTTCAAAACGAAAGCTACGGGATCAAATCAGGAGAGAAGTTTCTAGCAATTTTAACAAAATAAAACCAGTACTTGTTCCCACTTAAGATGTAAAGGGGGTTAACGCATTGCAGGTATTTTTAGCTTTCCTTTATAAATTCACCAGTAAGGTGCTTTTTACACACTTAACACCCGCTCTCTACAAAGGCTACAACCCATCAAGTCCAAAAGTATTTGGATGCCTTCATGCGTGCACCGTTTACTTGTCTGTTCTTTCAGACTCTCCGCTATCGGTATTGGCTGCCCACGACCAACAGGACGCACTATAATTTGTTCAATCAGAATCCATCATTATCACAATATACCATGAGTTGGGCTTTCATTACCTTTTAAATCACACTTCTGGGTTAAACAATTTACAAGTATTTTCTTTTAAACTACTCAGCTGATTTATCACTCATACACACCCCCACAGCGCTTGTTCATTCATACTCGTGTCGACACACATTCATTCTCTGGCCAGCACGGTAAATAAAATAAAAAATGGTTTAGTGGTTAGCACAGCGACTCCTATTCAGCCCCTATCTGAGGCGGTACGCAAGTCTACGCACTTTCTGGCCCAGTACAGTAATCAATACCGTTATCTGGACCGTGCGTCGGCTCCTGTTCTGACCCTCTTCTTTAGGCGGTATTCAGGCTACTGTATTCCCGGTCCGGCACGGAAACCCGTATCGCACAGTTTCGTACAGTAGCCCCTATTCAGACCCTATATTTAGGCGGTATTCAGGCTACTGTATTTCCCGGTCCAGCACGGCAACCCGTACTGCACAGTTTCATACAGTAGCCCCTATTCAGTCCCTATATTTTGGCGGTATTCAGGCTACTGTATTTCCCGGTCCAGCACGGCAACCCGTACCGCACAGTTTCGTACAGTAGCCCCTATTCAGACCCTATATTTAGGCGGTATTCAGGTTACTGTATTTCCCGGTCCAGCACGGCAACCCATACTGCACAGTTTCATACAGTAGCCCCTATTCAGTCCCTATATTTTGGCGGTATTCAGGCTACTGTATTTCCCGGTCCAGCATGGCAACCCGTACTGCACAGTTTCATACAGTAGCCCCTATTCAGTCCCTATATTTAGGCGGTATTCAAGCCACTGTGCTTTCTTGCTTTTTACAGACTTCCTAGCTAGAGTTGCCAACTATCAGAAATTGAAATAAGGGACACCTTAGCGGCGCTCGCGGCACAGGCCAATTTAAAAAAAAAAAATTTATATATATATTACACTTGCATTACTGCATTATTACTCCGCTTTAACATATAATATGACAAACTGCGTCCCTTATCAGTTCGTTAAGGGACGGGTCTTTTATTTTCCAAATAAGGGATGGTCCCTTATTTCAAGAGACGGTTGGCAACACTATTCCTAGCAATCACTTTCAGTTCGCTATTTCATTGTAATCACATAAGACCGTACAAGACGCACAACATTTATATCAGCCTGTCATTATGCCAGACTCTTTCTTACACTTCTTGTGTTTCTATATCATAATTTTAATTAGGTTGTTTTGTGCACAGGTTTTCACAGGCCCCCCCGCACCGGCGGACACACTATCTCTGAGAATCAATGATTTACTAAAATACAAATTAAAGGTTCTGTTCACCTTTTTCCTTGGCGCCCATTGATCTGAGATTTAGTGTGAACGTCCGCGCATCCAGACCTGCTATCTGTTAGCACTCCAAAAGCTGGCTCGCCATTTTGTAGTAACTATAAATAGAATAATCCTTTCACCGCCCCGTCGGGAGGGGTCAGGATCACTCCACTACAAGTAATTGAAACTTTCTCCCAATTAGACACTACATTCCAGAGTCTGGCATAACGTAATTTATTGTATATAAATTCGCATGAATATACATACCCAGGCTGATCGGCTAGACATACATATTTTAAACAATATTACAACACTCTCAATCACACAGTCCAGTCTTAGTCCGTCAATATCATGCTCACCCACAAGACGTAAACACCGTTCCGTTGATGACAGAGACAAAACAACACTAGCCCCGGGCCAACTCAGATGACCCCGTTATATGCGTCTTTCAAACCACACCCCACGTGGCTTAAAGTTTGAAAGCGCCTCCCCCCTGGGGAATATATTCCACGGTCTGCAGCGGTCTCTGCTGGTCTTATTTAGCATTACAATTGGCCTTTGTCTTATATTATACTTTAAATGAAATAGCATGATTTAATTATATCAAAGACAGTCTGGCCATGGTCTGACCATAGTTGTTAATTACATAATAATACCCTGCTATGATGGGTTATATAATACTAGCTATAAACCTTTTATTGTTATTCATCACAGGTATGTATAATTATAAACCAAGCATAACACCTTCCTTTGTGATTTGAAACATTATCTGTACTAACATATTCTTTTCTACTAACGGGTTGTGGATGAAGAAAGATAACTTATTTGTCAAATGTATTTCATACCAAATGTTCGTTGCAGAACAAAGGAAATGTTTTCCTTGAATTTACCAAACTCTATTAGTTGCTGAAACTGCACACACACACATTTCCAAGCCTAGGGGGCCAGATGTCTTTTTAACGACCGGGCCCCAAGGCATTCATTGGGAAGATCCACATACTATCTCTTCGGCTGATCTAGGACCATAAATGTGTCCCATGTGAGTGTGTGTATGCAGGTGTGAATGGGTCTTTTTACCTCCTTATCGAGATACGTATATCACTCTGATGTTTGAATATACAAATGTAACTGAAATAGTCTCTGATTGTTCTACCATATGGCTTTTGCCTACGAATAAGCTTTTCCCATCAATTCACTAATGTGGGGATGCGCACGCATGTCCTTGATTTACCAGTGTTAAAGATGAGCTCATTCTATGTGCCTGGCTCCGGACCATGCCCCACCCAATCACACAGATACAAATCACCGAGTTTGTTTTTTCTTCCTTGGCATGAGTGTGTGCTTGTGAGTGCACGGTCATAAATTTGAAGTGTGCTGGTTGGGCCTCTTAGAGTGTCTTGGAATAGACACCCTTCCAACACAGAAAAGCATCTCCCTATTGACACCATTGTTTCATATAGAAAGTCCTACATGATGATGTATAATTATACATAAATAATGAATAATCTATCTTTTACCACAACATTATTTTTTAAAAATAAATATATAGGCTACTTTATTAAAAATAAATATATAGGCTAGGATAAAGCATATGAAAACTGCATATCTGACAGGGACGTGGAGAGCTACTCTCTGCATTGCACACATGGTGTGGATATTTCCTGTATTTTTATGTTAAAACAAAACGATTTTACGCTCTGATGAGGTAAGTAAAGTATCAGTTGTTTACTTTGTTCACACTGTGTAAGGACGGGTGGAAAAGAGGGACCCAGTAGCAGGCAGTTTAATGAAGGTAACGGTACAAAACAAAGAGTGGTCAAAAAACAGGCAGAGGTCAGAACCGGGAAGGCACAGCAGAGGTACAAAAACAAAGTCCAAACTCAGGGTCGCGAGAACACAGGCAGAAGTCAAAACCAGGAAACCAAGTAAACAGAAAAATAAACCACAAAGAACGAACAACAAGGAAAACAAATACAAAAACGAACAGAAACTCGGAACAGAAGACTCGGGGGGGGGGAAACAGATACTCAGAAAACGACTCGAAGACACAGAAGCAAAAAACCAACGTGGCTATCAAAAGTGAGGAACTTGCAACAAAGGACTCAAGGCACAAAGTATAAATACACTGAGGGAAACAAGAAACAATGAGGATCAGGTGTGAGGAACCGGGAAGGGCAAATGACAGACAGGTGCACGTAATAAAACAATGAGGAGAATGATAATGAAATAACAAGAGAACACGTAATACGCGGACCGGATTCACACAACACAGACTTGAACATGAACTGGGCAAGTGCATACAATTAGAGAATGGAAAGCGGAAACGAGAGTTAGCTGTAGTTAATAGAGGAACCAAAGAAAGATAATTAGTGATAGAACAGGCAGAAAGAGAGACAGCTTCAGTGAGGAAAGATGACGTTAGTAAGTTAGTAGATTAGTAGAAAACCCTGATTCTATGGCGTTAGTAGATTAGTATAATATACAAGTTAGTCATTAGTACACCCTAATTCTAAGATGTTAGTGGTTGTTAGTTAATTAGTATTGTTTACAATTAAGTAATTAGTAATGAAGGAAGCGCATGACAGAGGAAATACAGAGAAAACCGAACTCCCCACAGACTCCTGAAAAGTGTGATGAAGACAGGGAGTGACAGTAATACAAAACACAGAACAGTGAAACTACAAATTATCAGAAACATAAATACATAATCAGAATAATTAAACAAGTAAAAAATACAAAAGAGACAGAACTCAGTGTGCATAACACACTGTGCCCTTGCTGGCCTGTTTATGTTGAATATTTTTTGTAAACAAACTATTACTCGCGCTGCATGACACCGTTCAGTGTGAGCTGCGGTGCTGACTGTGGACTACAGCCGTTATTTACATTTTGTTGGTTAATGAAGTCACTTTTGAAATGGAAACCAATATTGTTGATATCTTGCACATACGAGCAAACCGTATGGGTTGACACCTATACTTGCAGGTAGTGTGATTGCCTACAGCCTTTGTAAAATGAGTAGCCTACATGGCGTGGGTAACTACTTGGACAGTGTGTGATTTTCTGTTTGCTGGTCACATCAAAACTCAAATGGGGGGTTGGCAGCAGCTTGAGCAAGCGTGTTGAGAGAGAGATAGCAGTACCCAGATTTCAGGGCAATACAATACAGAGAGACCACTGTGAGTGCTGTCCAGAGTAGAAATTAGCTTTTGACTAACTAGTGGAAAAAAAAAAGCTGGGGCGTGGTTTGATACCTGAGCTCCTTATCACGCCAATATTTAGTCTAGCGAAACCAGCATGTTTTGTCACCCTTTAAGGGTTGTTTCTCCTGACTTATTTTTCCATAGAATTCAATAGGAAAATGAATCAGGAGAAAACTTAAGCTGCAACCATGTTCTATTTATTTGATGCAGTAAAACACTGCATTTATATTTCTGGAAAAATCTATTATTGTTTTAAGAATTGCTTTAAGAATTGCCCATCTTTAATCTAAGATTCAAATTAATGCATGTACTCTTTCTTGCCTGTTTACATAGTCTAAAGCAGGTTAAAGCACAATTGAACTTTGGTAGAACTTTGGGTTGTGTAGTTTCCTGGCCATGATATGAGTCCAAATGGTGGTGAAATATGTTTGTTAGTTGCTCTGTGCTCCCCTGGGATGATAATCCAGAATAGGGTGTTTATCGCTCTCAATTCACTTCTACAGGTGCAGCTCAAAAAATTAGAATATCGTGAAAAAGTTCAATATTTTTTGTCACACATGTCAGAAAGTGAAACTCATATATTATATAGATTCATTACACATAGAGTGAAATATTTCAAGCCTTTATTTCTTGTAATTTTGATGATTATGGTTTACAGCTAATGAAAACCCAAATTCAGTGTCTCAGAAAATTAGAATATTACATAAGATCAATAAAAAAGGATATTTTAAACAGAAATGTCAGCCTTCTGAAAAGTACGTTCATTTCTATGCACTCAATACTTGGTTGGGGCTCCTTTTGCATGAATTACTGCATCAATGCGGCGTGGCATGGAGGCGATCAGACTGTGGCACTGCTGAGGTGTAATGGAAGCCCAGGTTGCTTTGATAGCGGCCTTCAGGTCATCTGCATTGTTGGGTCTGGTGTCTCTCATCTTCCTCTTGACAATACCCCATAGATTCTCTATGGGGTTCAGGTCAGGCGAGTTTGCTGGCCAATCAAGCACAGTAATACCATGGTCATTGAACCAGCTTTTGGTACTTTTGGCAGTGTGGGCAGGTACCAAGTCCTGCTGCGAAATGAAATCAGCATCCCCATAAAGCTTGTCAGCAGAAGGAAGCATGAAGTGCTCTAAAATTTCCTGGTAGATGGCTGCGTTGACTGTGGACTTCAGAAAACACAGTGAACATGGCACCCCAAATCAACACTGACTGTGGAAACTTCACACTGGACTTCAAGCAACGTGGATTCTGTGCCTCTCCACTCTTCCTCCAGACTCTGGGACCTTGATTTCCAAATGAAATGCAAAATTTACTTTCATCTGAAAAGAGGACTTTGGACCACTGAGCAACAGTCCAGTTCTTTTTCTCCTTAGCCCAAATAAGACGCTTCTGACGTTGTCTCTGGTTCAGGAGTGGCTTGACACGAGGAATGCGACATTTGTAGCCCATGTCCTGGATTCGTCTGTGCGTGGTGGCACTGACTCCAGCCTCAGTCCACTCCTTGTGAAGCTCCCCCAAATTCTTGAATGGATTTTGCTTGACAATCCTCTCAAGGCTGCGGTTATCCCTGTTGCTTGTGCACCTTTTCCTACCACACTTTTTCCTTCCACTCAACTTTCTATGAATATGCTTGGATACAACACTCTGTGAACAACCAGCTTCTTTAGCAATTACCTTTTGTGGCTTACCCTCCTTGTGGAGGGTGTCAATGACTGTCTTCTGGACATCTGTCAAGTCAGCAGTCTTCCGCATGATTGTGTAGCCTACTGAACCAGACTGAGAGACCATTTAAAGGCTCAGAAACCTTTGCAGGTGTTTTGAGTTAATTAGCTGATTAGAGTGTGACACCATGAGTTTCCAATATTGAACTTTTTCACAATATTCTAATTTTCTGAGACACTGAATTTGGGTTTTCATTAGCTGTAAAGCCATAATCATCAAAATTACAAGAAATAAAGACTTGAAATATTTCACTCTATGTGTATTGAATCTATATAATATATGAGTTTCACTTTCTGAAATGAGTGACAAAAAATATTTAACTTTTTCACGATATTCAAATTTTTTGAGCTGCACCTGTATAGGACAGCTAAAACGGTCTCAAAATGACACTTCTAGCACGTATACGAACACGAACGAAACGTACTCTATCAATACAATACAATTTCCTGGCTTTTTCATATTTTAGATCCGTGTCTAAAGCCATGT
This sequence comes from Ilyophis sp. 1 JC-2022, assembly GCA_022702515.1. Lineage (NCBI taxonomy): Eukaryota > Metazoa > Chordata > Actinopteri > Anguilliformes > Synaphobranchidae > Ilyophis > Ilyophis sp. 1 JC-2022. The sequence continues at coordinate 77,524,618 of CM040397.1, read as the reverse complement.
CTAAATGCAATCCTTATTTAAAAGCTGGATATAAACACCACAGTGGCCTTCCAGTAAAAAAACAAAGATTTTAACTTTCAACCTTCTGTTTGTCAAATGAACATGTTTAGGCTGGTAGGCTACATATTTGGTTTTATTTTGAGTGTATACGTGAACATACAATTAATTATGTTACTATTAGCCAAATTATGTTTAGTTAACATTAAAATATGCAACTTGTGAAGTTTGCAAGCAGCGCAGTATAAACTTAACGCTAGCTAGCGAGAGAGATAACATTAAGTTAAACAGATAGATCGCTAGCTAGCAAGATGGATGGATAGAGACATAGCCTACAGACAAATAGATGCTAGCAAGCTACCAAATGATATAGAAAGCAAGTGAGAGATAGTTATGGTTAGCTAGTTGAAACTCCAAAATGGTCAAAAAACACATTTTGACATAAAGGCTAGTTTATCCGAAAATACGCCGTTACGACCGCCCATTGATTGTGATACAGCGGGTCTCAAATGTACTTACTGAAAGAACTGGAGAGAATAGGGATTAGTACAATTGAATACAGCACATTTACAAAATGGTGAGATCTAATCGGAATAAAAAAACTGCATTAATGTTACACCTGCCACTGAACTTCTGTGGTCTGACCCTGGTCTGACCTGTCACTGAAAAACTGTCCCAGGCAGGATGCAGAAATCCTTATATGGTCATATGAAAAGCCATGTTGCATGCACTGAAATAAACCCTCATTTAGAAATATTGGCACAATATATTGGCACAATTATTTAAAAAAATCTGACCCAGGGGAGACATTAGACGGGATGGGATTAACTAGTTAAACCATCATTTCTTGTGTAAAAACATTATTGATTTTATATTTCCACAGAGAACATTGGCCTCTTTCTGGGCTTTCTCCATTGACTTACAATTTATGAGTATGTAATTTATGAGGGCCTGAAACACTGCGGGAGAGTTAGTGAGCCCGAAAGTCATGACTATATATTCATAGTAACCCCTGGGGGTGTTGATAGCCGTGTTCCACTCATCCCCTGATTTTTTGCGTACCAAGTGGTAAGCATTCCTGGAGGTCCAGTTTGGAAAAAATGGCCGTTCCCTGTAGGGACTCAAAGGATCTGGACATGAGCTGGCGTGCGTACTTATTCTTGAGCGTGATTTTATTAAGGCCATGGTAATAGATGCAAGGTCCCCCTTCCTTCTTCTTAACAACGAATAATCCTGCGCCCGTCATAAATGTCAATGGACAAATGTGTCTTAATTTCATGGCCTTTTAAATGTAATTAAATTTGAGGAGACGTGGCATCAGGCAGCAGCTGGATGGCACAGTCATAGGAGCGGTGAGGAGGCAGACAGGTAGCGAGGTGCTTACTGAATACAGGAGCGAGATCCTAGTATCCCTTAGGTACCCAGGACAGATTCGGATCAGCAGCGGCATCCTTGGAGGCAGAGGTGGACTCACTGAGTGAGCTGGAGAGCAAAGTCAGAGACAGGTTAGAGCAGGTACATCCCCACCCCACTGCAGAACCTGTGAACCAGTCAATCTGGGGATTATGTTTATTCAGCCAGAGATGTCTGCGAATCACAGGGTGTTTGTGGGAATGAACTAAAAATAATTGTATCGACTAATTATGAGAGCCGCATAGAGTCAGTGAGATAGTGTAGTAGTGTTTATCTTCCTCGTCCCTAGGGGGCGACCATCCAACACGGTCACGAACAACAGTTCAGGAAGTATGGTGGTAGGTACTCCCTGAGAGAGATGAGTAGTAGTGAGTGAAATGAATGACTTGAGTGCACAAAGGCATTACCCTCCCATGAGTAATATTATTTATATTATATGTAAATATATATCCAATCATCCCTCCTAAATGAATGTTGTGTCCTGCTAACTGCTTTGCAGCCATTGCCCGGGAACCCCCCCCACTGCTGGGGAGAGAGAGTGTATCATCCGCGTCTTATGGTGAATCAGGTGGTGTAGCTCTTTGCTTCTTTTCACACAAACACAACACAAACACACAACAACAAACACAAAAAAAAAACACACAACAACAAAACACAACACACACAAAAAAAAAAAAAAAAAACACAACACACAAAAACAACAACAAAACAGAAAACAAAACAAAACAAAAGAACAAAAAAACACAGAACAAACACAACTCAACAACAAAAAAACAAAACACACAAAACAAAAAACAAAAAAAAAAAAAGGAGTAGGTACTAGGCCATGGTGGGTTATTGTTGTGTTATTGTTGTGGCATGTCCTTATGTCAAGTCGTGAGTCTCACAGTGCATGAGAGTCTCACTAACAACAGTTTAAAACAGTTATCACACAACATCATCAAACACATGTTTTTATTTATTTTTATATAGTTCCAGTTGGAAATAGAAATGAGAATACAGTGCACAAACAGAACAGTATTTTCGTTTTTGTTAAAATTAAAAAAAAAACAAAAAAAAAAAAAAAAAAAAAAAGAAAAAAAAAAGTTTTTAAAAAAAAGCAAAATTACGTTTTTTCCATCACTTTCCCATTTCCTTATAAATTAAACTTTTTTTCATTGGTTTATTTTTGTTTTGTTTTTTTTTGCTTTTGTCATTTTGCTTTTTTTTTTTTTTCATTTCACTTGTTTTTTAATCAAGGTATCAAATTCATAACGGTCAACAGGGAGGGTAGGAGTCATCCTTGTCGAGAGGACCCACCACTAGGGAGGAGGAGCGGTCAAGCCACCAATATAGCACATAAGGCATTGAATTATCTTTTCTACTCGTACTTCTACTCGATAAAATAAAAATGTAATTTAAAATATATTATCTTTATTTATTTATATATTTTTAAAATTTAAATATTATATGTTTTTTTTTTTTACTACTTTTGTTCCACTACTTTTAATCCACTTGTTAATAAAATTTTGATTAAATTGTTTTTCTTCATGTGTTTCAATAACTGTGTTTATTTTTCAATTCATTTTTTTTTCAGTACATTATCACTTTTTTTTTTAAAGATTTAACATTTATCCAGTATTTTTTTTTAAAATTTTTTTTTTTTTTAATATTATAATTTTTAATCATTAAATTTAAAATAATTTGCCTTTAGTTCATCTGATATTTTTCCAATGCCTAAAAACACAAGAAGAATCCAAATGCATCAATGAAAAACAGAAACATTATCCATATGCCGAATATAGTAAGCACTGATTTAATTGAACTGACGATCCCATGAGTAGAATACTGGCAAAGATAACGCAGCTAATAGGCTAGCAAATCACTTTGGTTTAAATTGTCAGTAAAGGCTCCATTGACGGTGTTATTTCTTCAAGGTTAGTCGCTGAAATTCAGGGGAACTTGTGAACTAGGAAACTTGCCTAATGTCCATTCCTCCCCCCTCCTCTTCGTATTCCGTTCAATTTGTATCACCTAGTAGCACCTGTCCTCTACAACCAACCTGTTACACTTGACTTACGATGTAGTCCATAATCTATTATGAATTGAAAATGTATTATGAGCAGAATCGGTCTTGATGCATAGAGCTAAACTAAGCTGCGCTAATTAAATAGAGCCATTGTAAATGAGGTTTCAGTAATTAGCTTGCCTATGGTAGCCTATAATTGTGCTAGAGTGGTTCCCAAACTCAGTCCTGGGGTACCCCTGTTTGTTTCCTGCAATCCCAGAATTTTAACAAGCTGTTAATTTTTCTTAATTATGGGCTTTTCATCTTAAGAGGGATAATTTACCCTCTTAATGTACATTACGTCAGAAATATGCATGCAATGAAAAATAATCACGTTGTGCTTATCGTGCTATAGGCCTATTGTAAACAATTACAAAAAGGTAATTTAAAAATATATATTAACTGATCAAATTCAAAACGGTTCTTTCATCATTTTCCCCTTAAACTAATTAACACAATGCAGGTTTAGATCGTTGTCATTAGTTTTATCTTTGAATTCATCATTATCTACCATTGGTTTTATTGGCATATGTGTCCACCAATTACAAGCCTATTGATTTTACTAGCTATTGATTTGATTGGTTATTTGAGGTAACTACATTTTTTAACTGATCAAAATAAAGGCTGTGGTGAATAAATAGGCTCATAATTGTTATTGTGGACATATAGCAACTAAGACTAATCATTAATCGATGAAGAATTCAAAGACAAAGCAAATGACAATGAGCCAAACCTGCATTGTGTTAATAGGTTTAAGGGAAAGTGATGAAAGAACAACCACATGGGTTCAGGAAAAAATGCTGTGTTTTTTGTTGTTTTTGAGTTCATAAAAACTCAGAAAATACTGTTCTGAACCCTATTTATAGAACTAAATAAACTCCATAGGCTTATCTTGAATGTCATGCTAGATAACGGAAACTGTTGTTGGTTGGCCACTTGCGCTGTCCCTCTCATTTGACATCGGCAACTGCGTGTCCAATCAGAAGGAGACTACAATAACCCGTCATGTAGGCTTAGTATCTACCCTTTCCGTAACATGGGCGGCTGTGGCTCAGGAGGTAGAGCGGGGCGTCTGCTGATCGCAGGGTTGCTGGTTCGATCCCCGGCTCCTCCTGTCCACATGTCGAAGTGTCCTTGGGCAAGACACTGAACCCCAAATTGCTCCCAATGAGCAGGCTAGCACCTTGCATGGCAGCTGCCGCCATTGGTGTGTGAATGTGTGTGTGAACGGGTGAGTGAGAGGCCGTTGTAAAGCGCTTTGGATAAAGTGCAGTCCATTTACCATTTGTAAAGTGTTTTGGGTTTTGTCGTGTTTTCTGAGTTGCAGTTGTTCTCTAAAATGTCATTGCGTTTTCTGACTTGCAGTTCTCTGAAATGTCGTTGTGTTTTCGGACTAGCAGTTGTTCTCTGAAATGTCGTTGTGTTTTCTGACTTGCAGTTGTTTTCGGAAATGTTGTTGTGTTTTATAACTTGTTGGTGTGTTTTCTGAAATGTCATTGTGTTTTATAAATTGTTGGTGTGTTTTCCGAAATGTCATTGTGTTTTATACCCATCGGCTTCCGTATACTTTTACTTCACTACATTTTCAAGAATGGGTTCGTTACTAAGTTAGAAAAATAATGCCGAACGGAAGAGAAGTCAGCACACCCGCCAGTCACGTGACTAGCCTATCGGGTCCGTAACTTACTTGATTTAAAGTAATACGACACCCAAAAGTGATCCAAATGTGTAGGCTACTTTTACTTTTGATATTTAAGTACATTTAATACCAGATACTTTTACTTAAGTAGTATTTTAATGGGTGACTTTCACTTTTACTTGAGTCATTTACTTAGTAAATTTACTTAGTTATTACTTAGTCATTTACTTAGTCATTACTTGAGTCAGCAGAATAAGCTGTTTGGCATTGGCAGAGAAGATTTGGCAAATTTTTCATGGGCGCAACCCACATACTCAGCTGTGCTGCTCATCCCACAAATGTATGTTCCTTACAAATGGGGCATCATTTAAAAGGGAAATAAACAGGCTTTCCAACGGTATAAAATGTATTGCCAAGAAGCATTGTTACAACAGAGAAATAATCTACCAAACACAAATTTCCGAACTTTTTGTTCGATGTTTATTATTTCATATTTTGATGATATTTTGTTGTTCCATGTTCTTATTTTTCTATGGCTTGTTGTTGATATATTCTTCATGTATTCGGGATTTGGTTTGCATAGCTGTTTTATACTTGTGCTTTAGTGAAGTTGATTATACACTTGCTCGTCTTGGAATGTTGGCCAGGTCTGGCACTGTTGCCAAGTCAAGTGAATGCAATTTTGTTCTCTTACATTGTAAGTCGCTTTGGATAACAGCATCTCCTAAATTAATGATATGTAATGTAAATAAGTTTGGGATGAAGGTATCACTACTTCATCTCCTCTCACCATCAGGACCAACATAAAATGCAACCACTGACCCATTTCCTCAGTTGCATTCTTCATCATCATCCCCCTCTCCTACATATTTCTGTCCTTTCTATCTACAGACAAACATGCCATTCACAGACTGATGTCCCGCAGGAGCCTGTTTACACAGGACACTCCGAGCCAAATATTCGTTCAACCATCCACACGGCTGTCTCCACTGCCATCGTCAAGTTCGCCTGTAAGTCTGGAAATTATCTTTGCTCTGTTAACCTCACGGCCAGTTGGAACTCTTCTAGTCGTAAACACTCTCAAATGCACAATGTGCAGTCAGGGGTGGTCAGGGCAAATCTATTGAACATATGTTTTTTTTGTTCTTGCAGTCACCCACCAGGCGTTTTACAATGTAACTTTACAGTGTTGGTCATGGCAGTGCAGAGCAAGCCTTCCTTTGTAATCACACGCAGCTCATCGTGCTTTATTTGAACTAGCTTCAATTCACGAGAAATCCGTCAACCTCCTAGATATTTATTGCCATTTTTTTCTTTTTTTCCCCCATAGCTACAGGGATCTTTTTACAGTGTCATGGACCTGAATTTAAAAAAAATCATTTCAAAGGCCAATTTGTGACCGCATTCTTGGTTTACGGAAAATGTGAGGCGGTTCCAAATATATACGTATATTTCTTTTACTTTTGTTTCTGGATTCAATATGCACTCAGAAGGCGTTTGTCTCTTGTAAATAAAAACAGGCCAAGAGCCATGTGCATGTTGTGTGTGGGAGCTGCATCTTGTGTGGAGTATACTGAGCCTTCCTCTACAGTATGGTCGCTGCAGGGCACTCTGCATCAGTATGATAAGGCCCAGTGAATGTTCACTGACAGCACCAACGGCCACGTCTCTGCCTCGACTTCGCCAGGAAACTGTTTAACTCTTGTGACGTCTTCACATTACGTATGCACCCCATGTTCACAGGGTCAAAAACGACCCGCCCTTGCCAGACCCCTTGTGATAAAGCTTCTTCATTGAATTTTAAAACCTAAATTTATTTTTCATGTCGAAACAACCTGTCACTCATCAATAAATTGGTGAAGAACCATGCTTTTCCTACTTCACAGCCTGTATTTTGTCAGTCTACACCACTGATTTTCACTACAAAACATCATAATAGATTATTTTTTTTGTAATAGATGTGTGGCACTTAATTTTGATTATGACTTCTGATTTCATAAGACAATCTTTGTATCTTGATGGTGTTTTCACTGCTCTTAAACTCAAAAAGCATCATTGTTGACCTTACGGGCTATAGGATGGTTAATATCTAATTTTATAACTGGTTACCACCTCTATAGGAAGAGCTCACAGGACATCAAAACCATAGCTCTGATTAAGTTGTTACTCTGAATTCTCTTTTCCACCAACACAAATCTAGTTCTGGTTCTGGGCTGGTGCTAGTGCCGGTTCGCAGTTGATTCAACTTGCGAACCTTCTAAGAACTGGTTTGCTTTTCCACGGGCTAGAGAGCCACGTCATTACATCACTGAATTTGAGTACGTGAAAAAGTTAAATATTTTTTGTCACTCATTTCAGAAAGTTATATATACTCATATATTATATAGATTCATTACACATAGAGTGAAATATTTCAAGCCTTTATTTCTTGTAATTTTGATGATTATGGCTAATGAAAACCCAAATTCAGTGTCTCAGAAAATTTGAATATTGTGAAAAAGTTCAATATTGGAAACTCATGGTGTCACACTCTAATGAGCTAATTCACTCAAAACACCTGCAAAGGTTTCCTGAGCCTTTAAATGGTCTCTCAGTCTGGTTCAGTAGGCTACACAATCATGGGGAAGACTGCTGACTTGACAGATGTCCAGAAGACTGTCATTGACACCCTCCACAAGGAGGGTAAGCCACAAAAGGTCATTGCTAAAGAAGCTGGTTGTTCACAGAGTGCTGTATCCAAGCATATTCATAGAAAGTTGAGAGGAAGGAAAAATTGTGGTAGGAGAAGGTGCACAAGCAACAGGGATAACCGCAGCCTTGAGAGGATTGTCAAGCAAAATCCATTCAAGAATTTGGGGGAGCTTCACAAGGAGTGGACTGAGGCTGGAGTCAGTGCATCAAGAGCCATCACGCACAGACGAATCCAGGACATGGGCTACAAATGTCGCATTCCTCGTGTCAAGCCACTCCTGAACCAGAGACAACGTCAGAAGCGTCTTACCTGGGCTAAGGAGAAAAATAATTGGACTGTTGCTCAGTGGTCCAAAGTCCTCTTTTCAGATTAAAGTAAATTTTGCATTTCATTTGGAAATCAAGGTCCCAGAGTCTGGAGGAAGAGTGGAGAGGCACAGAATCCACGTTGCTTGAAGTCCAGTGTGAAGTTTCCACAGTCAGTGTTGATTTGGGGTGCCATGTTCACTGTGTTTTCTGAAGTCCACAGTCAACGCAGCCATCTACCAGGAAATTTTAGAGCACTTCATGCTTCCTTCTGCTGACAAGCTTTATGGAGATGCTGATTTCATTTTCCAGCAGGACTTGGCACCTGCCCACACTGCCAAAAGTACCAAAAGCTGGTTCAATGACCATGGTATTACTGTGCTTGATTGGCCAGCAAACTCGCCTGACCTGAACCCCATAGAGAATCTATGGGGTATTGTCAAGAGGAAGATGAGAGACCCCAGACCCAATGCAGACGACCTGAAGGCCGCTATCAAAGCAACCTGGGCTTCCATTACACCTCAGCAGTGCCACAGGCTGATCGCCTCCATGCCACGCCGCATTGATGCAGTAATTCATGCAAAAGGAGCCCCAACCAAGTATTGAGTGCATAGAAATGAACATACTTTTCAGAAGGCTGACATTTCTGTTTAAAATATCCTTTTTTATTGATCTTATGTAATATTGTAATTTTCTGAGACACTGAATTTGGGTTTTCATTAGCTGTAAGCCATAATCATCAAAATTACAAGAAATAAAGGCTTGAAATATTGCACTCTATGTGTAATGAATCTATATAATATATGAGTTTCACTTTCTGACATGAGTGACAAAAAATATTGAATTTTTTCACGATATTCAAATTTTTTGAGCTGCACCTGTATATGTCTGTATACATCTCCGCTTTCCCAGCAATGCTTGCGCCAACTTCAAGCACAGCATCAACAATGGCAGACTACTGCTATGTTCTGAGTATCTGTCTGTCTGTTCTGTATTTTTATTTCCACATTATCATTGCATCCCCCTCTGTTCGTGGGTTGTCCGAGTCTCATCTGTGTGTTTGTTTACCTAGTCTCGTGCATGCACTATTCGGGTGACTTCAGGATTTTCCGTGGGTTAACGCTGCATTTTCGAAGTCTTGTTTTCTGCTACTTCCTGCTTTCGTTCCCGCGTATAATTGTATATATTACTAACTCGCACTAACAATCACTCGGGTTCTTTATTAGTTACGTGCACTTTACTAAACTAATTAACATAAATGTATTAACAAACTAATTGTTTGTCTTTTAGTTAAATACTAACATTTAACCAGTTTCCCCACTTTATCTTTTCTACTTGCATTACTAAGCTGTCCTTGTGCTACCTGTTAACTTGTTTCAGCTGCTTATTTTTAGAGACCACACCTCTCCTTATTACTGTGCACACTCCGCTCCTACTCGAGTCTGTTGTCTGTCATGCATGTTTTCCAAGTCTCTTCCATGTATTCGTTCTTTCGTCATTATTGAATTATTGCTTCCCTAATGTTTTAACCTCACGTTGTTAGTTACCCCTCCCCTTACTCTGTATGTAAGACCCACATTTCCTCTGCCTAGTTGTCAGAATGTTGATCAGATTGCCAGTGCCTACACCTTACTAAGATTGAGTATATCCTGAGATTCCTGAGACACCCTTTGTTTGACTTCGATTTAGCCTAGCCCCTTTTGTACCTTAGCCTTTTGATTTCTGGTTTTCGACTTTTCTTTGTGTATTTACCGACGTTGATTTAGCCAAGAGATTTTGTACCTTTGCATTTCTGATTTCTTGGTTTTGTTTTTTGCTTGTTTATTGGTTTTTGATGTTTGGATTTTACTCTGTTTACCTGGCTTTGACCTCTGGACTGATCTAATAAACTACGTTCTTTGCCTGATCCTAGTCTGCACTTGGGTTTTCTGTGTCCAGACGTTTCAACTACATCGCATCTCTAGTGTTGCTCCTGGCTTTGCAAGCCTACATTGGCATCCAAACACGACTTGTTTTGATTTCACTTCCATGCTGAAGCTTTGTTTTTTTTTAAAATGGCGATCCCAAAGTTTTAGTTAGTCTTGGTTGGTCACGATAATCCCGCCCCCAGCCCCTGACATAAGCGGTTCTTGATTCTAGACCAGCTAAGTGTTGGTGCCGCTCTGGAATCAGTTTTCCTGGCTGAGAGCCTGTTCTTTTGCTGTCCAAAATGCAAAGAACTGGTTCGAGATTAGGCACCGGCTCCGAACCGGCCCTTGAACTTGCTTGATGGAAAAGGGGTATGAGATGTTGTATACAGAGATACAGCAAATCTCCCTTGCTGTACTTTAAAACACAGATTTCAAAACATCCTTTTTAAAGTAAAATAATTTTTACTGATACTTACAGTATGTCTATTGAAAAATCAATGCAATTCCATGTTTTTAATGACAACTATCATTGAGAACCTGTAATATTACTGAATGGAAAATATTTAAATAATACAATGTATGTGATCAACTCTGTGGGCATCAGCTGTCATGAACCTGAAATCGGTGATCCAGTCAGAAGGATAATATTTTGGAAAGTGAGAAAGGTAGTGAGGACTTGATAATGCCTTCTCTGATTGAAGGCTTGACTGCTGTAGGGTCTGGTTACAGTGCTTGCTCTTGGCCTGCGGTTCCAGAGTCTGTTTTGTGTATACGGCCAGAGTGTCTGACAATGGAATGATATGTGCGATCAGGCCCCGAAAGGTCTAAAGTTCAGCAGGTCTTGAAGTAGCGGATTTGCTGCTCCCATTTGACTCCTGCTTCATTATGAGCTTGTCTTTCCGGAAGCACTGAATTTGAGTGTGTGCAGTCATGAAAGCTGTGAATATGTTATGTATGTGTATATGGTTATGTCATCTTAACGTTATCTTAGTCTACAATTGATCCATCAACAGAAATTGAATACCCAAAAAATACAGGTGCAGCTCAAAAAATTTGAATATCGTGAAAAAGTTCAATATTTTTTGTCACTCATTTCAGAAAATGAAACTCATATATTATATAGATTCATTACACATAGAGTGAAATATTTCAAGCCTTTATTTCTTGTAATTTTGATGATTATGGCTAACAGCTAATGAAAACCCAAATTCAGTGTCTCAGAAAATTAGAATATTTTGCTTTAACATATTTTTAAAGTATCATATTTAATATTTGGTCGCATATCCTTTGCATGCTGTTACTTCCTGAAGTCTGTGACCAATCAACATCAAAAGACTCTCGATATCTTATTTTCAGGTACTGTTACAAGCGATACTATAACCTCTCTGCATTTGAACTGATCTCTATGAGAATTTGAGGGTGAGACTAGATTCAGCTGTAAATTACGCTGGTACAGTATGGAACACATGACTGGCGAAATGGCTGTACGTCATCAAGGGTCTAAGGTATCAAACGAGCCCCAAACCATCACTCTGCGGCCAGATATGGAGTAGATGTGGATGGATCCCTTTAAGGGTTGTTTCTCCTGACTTTTTTCCTCATAGAGTTCAATAGGAAAATGAGTCAGGAGAAATAACCCTTGCAGTGATCCATCCACATCTACTCCATATCTGGCAACAGAGTGATGGTTTGGGGCTCGTTCGATAGCTCAGACCCTTGATGACTTACAGCCATTTAGCCAGCCATGTGTTCCATACTGTACCAGTGTAATTTACAGCTGAATCTAGTCTCACCCTCAAATTCCCATAGAGATCAGTTCAAATGCAGAGAGGTTATAGTATCGCATGTAACAGTACCTGAAAATAAGATATCGAGAGTCTTTTGATGTTGATTGGTCACAGACTTCAGGAAGTAACAGCATGCAAAGGATATGCGACCAAATATTAAATATGATACTTTAAAAATATGTTAAAGCAAAATATTCTAATTTTCTGAGACACTGAATTTTGGGTTTCATTAGCTGTAAGCCATAATCATCAAAATTACAAGAAATAAAGGTTTGAAATATTTCACTCTATGTGTAATGAATCTATATAATATATTAGTTTCACTTTCTGAAATGAGTGACAAAAAATATAGAACTTTTTCACGATATTCAATTTTTTTTAGCTGCACCTGTATATTCAATAAAATCTTGTTGAGGTATTGCGACACTTCACAATATATGGTTAAAAAAATGCTACTTTCAGATATTACAATATATTACATTGTTATTAAAAATGTCATTTTATTTTCAAAACAAGTTCATCTATAAACAGTGCTGAGCAGAAAAATATCCTCGTAAGCGAGTTTCCACGCAGAAATTCAGATGTATAATATAACGCGTGCTGTGAGAATCTGCGTACCTCTGCACACAATGGACACCATATGTACGCAATGTTTGGAGTCCGTGTGATATGGCGACACTGTGACAGAAAGGCAGAGGTAGAAAATGCAAAACTTTTTTTAAGCAGATTAGGAAAACTTTAACCCTGAGTGTTCTTTTACGGATTCTTTTACTCAGAGTTTTATACATGTGGCCCCTGATGTTTACAAAGTATATTCCATTTCTGTAATGTTTTTTTATGGAATTATGAGAAAATTTGCTTTTCTTACAGACACAACTTTCTGTCGTTACAATACAGAGAGGATAAGACTTCAAGGGCCTGATTTACTAAGACTTTTATCATGTGTAAAACCTTTTAACACAGAACTAATAATACAACCAATGATTGTGCAAAACAAATATCATGCAAAACCAATAACATGACCAATGATTGGTCATCTACAAAATGTTTTGCACATGCTAGAGTCTTAGTAAATTAGGCCCCAAGTTTGAACAGCTAACCAAAACAACTCCCCATCCCATCCACTTTGGTGACGGGCAAGTGGCAATCTATATTTAAACAAAATTTGATTAAATAAAATTTGCCATAAGTTTGGGTTGGATGGGGGAACATAACCTGGAGGCAAACCCAGAGCCTTCCACATGGACAAGTAGTTTCTAGACAGAACAGGTCCCACACCGGAGCCATGTGAGTTCTCAGACATTACAACGTGAATGTGAAGTAAGTGACACACAAAACAAGGCCACTGTGGTGGTTTGCTCCTTTTCAAGACAACTACAGAGTGGAGAGACCGGATGGCATCAGATGGTCGTGCCAAGAGTTGGCTTTCTCTGAACATGTCTTAAATTATTATGGATACGGCAACACAGGACACCACAAAATGCCAGTACCCTCTACACCAGCTTTGTGTACACTTATTCATCCGTGCTTTCAGTCAAAAAAACCAACTGCTTGCCATTCGTTCATATGGTGGTCCCCTCCCAATAGCAACTGAGCAAATGCGCCATCTGCTGGTCATACCTAGAATTGGATCATTGCATTGTTCATACATTCAGTTTGCCTGCGTTTGTCCAAGCCAGATGTTTCTAGTTAAACGGTTATGTACCATGACACACTAAATCACAGCGTTATATAATGAAATGAATCAATTTCAAAAGGTATTACAGCATTTTTTACAGTTGACCTGAGAGCACAACCTTGCTGAAATGTCTTTTACAGGAAATGTGAAGCACAACACCAACTGACGACGAGCTTGCGATGACAGACACCTGTCACTTCCCACTTCCACGGCATCATTAGGAGGAAGTGAGATCACAGAGTTCTTCCTCCAGACAGGAGGACTCTCATTTTGAAACGTGAAAATCAGAGCTGAATTTGTAGATTCACTGAAACATGAAATAACATAAATACTGACATAAAAAGAAAGTAAGTTCCTTATTTTTCTAGCTCGTTCTTTATTTTCACTTTTCAGGGGAGAATTTGATGGCGTGTGTGGTAGTTTGAATGCTTTACACATATATGCACACAAGCGGGATTTATTGCTTACATCTGAAATATCACCAGGTCAATTGAGTTGTAGGTTGGTGGATTTGGCTGCATTAATACATTCCATAGACCTCCGTGCCTACAGCAGTAACCGAGAGGACACCACAAACATGATCCAAATTTTAAAAAAATTGTTCAGCTTTAGCAACAAAAAAAGGCTGTAAGAAGCTGTAACTCTCCATGAGATATCACAGTATACTGTGTGGGGGAGAGAATTAATTATTTCACAGCACTGCAGGCTGGATTCAGACACTAATATTCTCACTTCATTACTGGGCATAACATTTAGAAAAATGCGAATATAACAGACCCGTTCATGTGGCATCCATATAAACAAGCCATGCACGTTAACCTTTTAGCGTCCGGAACCATCCATTTCCCAAGCCAGTAGACATGCAGTCTTTTCCCCGGTGCTCATACGTTTCCAATGCTACGCTTCAACCCCCAGCACTAATCTCAGCTCTGCTGTCCTGGCTGATGGTTTGCAGATTGACGGAGGTGTCTACAGACTCACAATATGCCTGCGTGTGATGAGGTTGCATGCGAAGGGCGTGGCCCCACCTGGTCCACTGAAAGGAAGGCCTTGCTTGCATTTCTGATTGGCTAATGACTACGGGCCACCCAGTTGAATGGGTCATGTTCAATGACGGTAACACTCATAGCTAAGACCTACTGGTCTCTTGATTGGCTCCTTGCTAGTTGATCTCAGCATACTCAGAAGAGTTATGAGCCCATAATGTTAGCTCCAGAGAACTAGGCTTGCTATTGTATCATTGCCTGTTCTACTGTAGTGATGAAATACACATTACCGTTGAATAAATGACTGTTGAAAGTAAAAAAAGTAAATAGCCATATACCAAGTCAGTAAACTACTGTATTTGTATCAAGTGCTGGTTATTATGCTTTGCAGCAGAGAAAGATCAAACCATGTCTGGAAACAGTCATGTGAAGGTTTAATTCATTTTACAGGAAAAGTAAGCTTGCACAGACTTTCAACAGACTCATCCAACAGGCCCTACTTACAGAAGAAATACACATTTCAGAAAAAGAAATACATTTGTGAAATGATGACGGAAGCGGAGCGAATGAGAGATAAAGGATAATAAATATGTCTTCCGATGAAGACAGGCAGCAATTGACATAGTAAATTATATGAGACATATACACTGAAAAAAAGTTAATATATTAATAAAGCAGGTGGTGTCATCTGGAATACCACCATCACAGGTTTAAAATATTTTACACCATAAAATATAATAAAGCAACACAGATAATAAATAATACATTAAGAAACAGGCAAATAAACAATCCATTTTGGAATGTACGTACATTTTTAGTAATAAAGTAAACCTGGGGGCAGCCGTGCAGTAACTTAGATACCATAATACCCTTGAGAAAGGTTTGTAGCCTAAATTGCTTCAGGAAATATCCAGATGTATAAATTCATAGTATTTAAAACATGTACAGTATGTTGAGTAAGTCTAAACTAGGGCATCTACTATGAATGTAACTTGGTGGTGGTAGAGGCGAGTTTCCCCCTCATCATTGTAAAGCGCTTTGAGTGTGAGATATATAAATAGATATATAAAGGCGCTATATAAATGCCAGGCATTCATTATTATCTCTGGCTCTAGTGGTGGTTGAATACATCTTCTTTACAGGTTGTTGACTCAAAAAGTTGAAAAACCATAAAATAAATGTGTGCTCATTGCTTTGCAGAGGTTGACTTTGGCATTGCCAAAGGAGAATACATGAGGCAATGCACTTCTGCAGGCTACCCAATCTACCTGCTCCCTTCTACCTCCTGACATCATTCCCAACAGGCTTAAACAGTGACCCCTGGAACCTAAAGTGCCACCTGCTCGCTTAAAGGCATAGCCAAAAGAAAGGTCTTTTGTAATGGGGCCACCCAATGAGAAACAATGGTCCACAGTCATGTAACAACATACCGTAACCCTCGTCACCTCTGAAAATCTGCCTGGTTTTTCGTCAGATAGGCGTGTTACTGAAGACCCATCCAGGTCATCCGTTACTAACGCGATGAGGGTCCTCGATCAGCATGGCCCAGCGTGGGCTTACGGGGAGAGGAAGAACACGCATCCGTATCGTATTACCGTCGGAACGGGGACCTGCACCTCTGTTACCCCGCCGTTTGAAGAGAGAGGCAGGGAGACAATCACTCATGCGCCCTGCTATAAGAATGATGGCCTGAAGTTGTAACTCGGACATGGTCCATTGGTTTCCGGTGTCTCGCCAGGTTTAAAACATGCGAGCGTGATATTTGTGGTCCAAAAAATAATTTAAAATGAAAAAGATCAAAGGTTGCTACTGCATTTTCAGTTGCATTTAACAGCAGGGTGTAATGGAAGTAGAAAATCGCCGCACAAATAGAGATGGGGAGAAGAAGAAAAAAACAAGAATAGCAGGTTTTCAAAAGAGTTCGTAATTAGGAATTAAATATCAGCCAGTTCACTACTGATTTAAAAACTCACATTAATTGTTTATACAATAGTCATTAAAAACAGGATGTACACAAACTAATCACTGTTGCATTATGCAGAGGATTACTAATTATATTTACAAATTCATCCTAATACTGATGTTCTCTACTCTACTGAATAAGAGATCCTGCTAAGCAATCATAATGTAGTTTAAAGCTGAGATCAAATTATCCACGATCAATACGCAATTTGACTTTGTTTTTCTTGACCAGGGCTGCTGTGGGTGCAGGTTTTAGTTTTAACCCAGCACTAAGACACTGATTCTACTTATCGAGGTCTTCATTGAAGACCATGATTTGTTCATTTGTTTGTTCAGTTTTTTAACTGGGCTAAAAAAAACAAACCTGTACCCACATCTGCCCTTTTTGGATAAGATTGGACACCCCTGTTCTAGACAGAGCAGCAACGTTCAAACCTTACTGACACCTAGTGGTCATACTTTCATACATTTGGAAAGTGCTGGTGGTTTGTTGCATGGTTAGTTGCAATGGGCATTCTCACAGAATGCAGCAGAAAACAGCTCCCCACACTGTCCCCGCCCCAATCGTGATGTCAGAGTATCTCTTTGGAGGTACCTCTACGTCATAAGAATAATTGTTGTCGCCCACAACGGAAACAGCCGGCACCTGTTTGGTTAGACCCACTACGTTACTTTTGTTTCGGCTCCACGTTTTTAAACCGGAACAACGTGGCGTCCTGTTCATAAACTCTAAACTCTTATTCCACCTAAATAGTCCACTAAAATATGTTTCTGAAAATATTTGAGGTGAGAAATAGGCCATGCAGTTGCTGAATCTTGATTCATATTGGATGTGCAATGTCTAGTTTGACAGTTTGATCCAAGTTATACAAAATAATTTGTACAATGTACGTTAATTTATGCAAATGACAATGGACACCCCTCTCCCTCGCTCACCCCACAAAGTATTTTTCAACATTGTGTAGTAGGCGGAGACAGGCTGAGACAGTGGGTGTACTTACTGTTTAAGTACTATATTTAGGCCCAATCTCAATGTCCGCCCTGAGCTCTGAGCCCCCACAGATTTTGGGTGTCGTCACATGTGTGCCCAGTGTGAGTGCATGAGAGTGCAAGGGCTCGAAATGCTACAAATGCGAGGAATGGGACAGCACTTTACAATGTTATATGTTGCCTTGACAGCACCTGTCTTGCATGCAAGATGTTTATGACAATCGCCGCTTTAGGACTTTTAATTTTAGGTTTGTACCTGCTGAAAGAACTCTGCTCGCCACGTGTGTTGTTTACAATTTTTGAGACGCTTCCGGCTGCATTTCCGTTTTTATTGCCACAAATGCTATGAACTGAGGGTAATTCCCTCAGCAAAGCTTGCAAGATTGCAGACTTGCGGAAAGTCTGCATAAAGGGCTCAAAAAGTCCATGACAGAACCCTCACGGACTTGTCGATTTTACAGTGGGACAGCCCTGAGCTCTCACAAACTTATCGGGAACGCGCCTCAATATACAGTATGTTAAATATATTAAACATTTTCAAAATTCCAAAAACCTGATGTGTGGCTTACTGCATGGCAAAAAAAATTAAAAACCAGAATTTGAACATTTATTTAATGCCAAGAAACCTGTGGCTAACAACAGCTAACAGCATTAGCCCAGAAAACTACATAATTGTAAATTGCTTTGAATGTTCAAAGTGAAACCGTTCATCAGCTAGCTAATATTACTTTTCATGGTCATGGATCATAACAGTGGTATACCGTAGGCTGTAAAATAGGCCTTCTGTAATCTAACCTTTAACGGATGATCACTCTCAATCTGTTTCCGTCTACTTTGGCTGATTGCCAATCAACTGATTCACTTAATAACGAAGTAAATTGTTAGGTTATAGCATTATTGTTCTTTTGACTTTTAAATGTTCCATGTTTAAATGTTCAATGTTTCGTAGATTGTAAATTCGTTTTTGTAGTCTTAATTATGCATTGCGCTTAATGGTTCGAAACACTTAATAGGCTGTCCTCTTTAAATATGCTTTCTCATGTTTAAATCGCTTTGACTAATTTGAGTGCCGTCTTAAAATTAATTACATTCCTAAATGCATTCAGATTATTGCCTGATCCTTGTTAAACAATCTCAAGTTAGTTATCTTGTCATTTCTTAATCATTATAGGCTACATAATGGTCTTGATTATTCAGCAAATTCATTTGATTGTTAGGCTACCCCAGTTTTTCCAGCGCACCAGTTATCAATATAGGCATAGGCCTATAATAAATCAGTGCTACACATTTTATGACACAAAAAGAAAATACTAGCACAGAAAAACTTGCTCTATTTATTGATAACTATTTGTTATTCAGTTAATTGCTTGATTGGTAATTACAAACTATAAATGGAATCAGGTTGAGATTAATCTGTATAAAGGTAATGTTAGCCAACAGAAGGCCTATTTTACAGCCACGGTAGGCTACACCACTGGATCATAATGTAGTTGACATGGTTCCTTACTGGAGCATTAAATGAGACAGAAGATGTCAGGGAATGATACCGGAGGCCACAGAGTTCAAACATTTGTCCACGCTGTAACCGCATAAGGCACTTGAGAAGTCTACTGTTTGGATTATTTTGCCAAAGCTTTGCGTAGTAGAGTCTTAACTTGCATTGTAGATGCAGCGACGAACTGTTTACTGACAACGATTTTCCGAAATATTCCTGAGCCCATGTGGTTATATTCATTGCAGAAGCATGTTGGTTTTTAATGCAGTGCCGTCTGAGGGATCGAAGGTCACAGGTATTCAATATTGGTTTTCGGCCTTGCCCTTTACGCATGGAGATTTCTCCAGATTCTGAATCTTTTAATGATATTATGGACTGATGGTGAAATCCCTAAATTCTTTGCAATCATGCATTGAGAAACGTTGTTCTTAAACTGTTTTATTCGCTCACGCAGTTTTTCGCAAAGTGGCGAACCTCGACCCATCCTTGCTTGTAAACACCCGAGCCTTCGTGGATGGTCCTTTTATACCCAGTCATGATGGCATCATCTGTTACCTATTCACCTGTTTACCTGTGGGATGTTCCAAACACATGTTTTTTTGAACATTCCTCATCCTTCCCACTTCCCAGTCTTATGTTGCCCCTGTCCCAACTTTTTTGGAAAGTGTTGCAGGCATCAAATTCGGAATTAGGGTATATTTACAAAAATCTATAAAGGTAAAACGTTTTTGGAATTGGGGTTTGTAGTTTTGGCAGTGAAATTTGAACGTCAGTCAGCTAGTATAGTCAGGAAGATAGGAAAGAGAAGTCCAACAGACAAACAAATCAAAATGCCTTCTTAAAATGCAGAAGTGGATCTCAGTTGAGAAAACGGACCAGCAGAAAACATTGCCAAAGGTTGCTGCTAAAAAAGCAGTAGGCTACAGGGCAGGAAAGACGGAATGGACTGTCAAGCCCCGGTGATGATTGTACACTATGCATGGCTCAGGTGTGCGAGGGTGTATTTAGTAAATCGTTTTGATTTTGAAAACTGCTCATTACTCTTGGTTTTGTAAGATATTAGGGGATATTGACCCCCTGTAGCTTTTAATGTTTGAGGAGAGTGATCAATACAGTAACATGGGGATTTTTTAAAGAAGATGGTTATTAATTAAGTTAGTAGGCTATGGTTAAAATTTGTGTAGTTTTTAGCTGGAGCAATACCAGTGATTGAGTCTGAAAATCTGGACATTAATAACATAGCATATTGCAGGCCAACATAGCATATTGCGGCAGCTGCCGCTCCAAAGCTTTTTTTCTGTGCTTTTGGTCTGTTTTTGGCGAGAGAGGGGCAGGTACAAATAAGACAAACTTCGACAAAAACATGGTCATCATGGCACAGGCCGTCCGAATTGATGGATGGAATTACAGAGAAGCCATGCAAATGTTTTATTAGCCTACATACTGAATAAGAAACTAATCCCATCCGAAAAGGGATGTAGTCTTAATTTTATCTATTATAATACTGTAACAATGACATAATGTTACTTTTTTAAATACGATTAAATTCTCCCTTCAAATCTCACTAGAATTCAGCTTTAAAAGTTGTTCTGCAACAGAAAATATACACTGCTAACAGATAAGAGCCTTTTTCTCTACGATATTATTTGGGAATGGGAATATTTTGAAGCAATATACGTTTATATTTTGAAGCAGCTGCCCGGCTTGTGTTCAACCTCCCGAAATGACTGTAATGTAATGTAATAACATTTTGCTTGATTTTTTTTTCCTGACAGGACCATTTCAATTAAGGAGCTAAGAATTCATGAAAAACCATATATGGGTTTCATTCTTTCTTAGCTCTTTAAAGATCATATATGAGTCGGTTACTCAGTATAACCCACATGTATGCAGTTCATAGGCAAATACTATTTAGCATTCAGTTTACCTGTGGGGGTAAATAACATCTCAAGCAAACAATTATATTTTTATCTAAGCTTCAGATGATTGGTAAAACACATAAAGATGGCTCGACATAGCATAGTTGGTGTCAACCAAAAACTATTGAAAGGATTTTCTCTCACTAAGAAAATTCATAAAATAAACAAAAGGGCGCCACATTAGTGAATGTTTTTTCCAAATATGTATCTAAACATAGGTACAGAAAACTCATTAGGTATTTGTGCCAGCACATTAAAAAAATCTGACAACAAACTTTCAAAAAAAATATTGCTCAGGTAACAAAAAGAGCATGAATCATAAGAAGCTAACCCAAGATGACTTATTATTATTTTCATAATCTATATACAGCCATTTGCACTAAATAAGAAGGCTTTCACATGACTCACATGACTTTTCACATGGCAATTACTGAAAATGCTTGTGCGACTAACCAAAATACACACAGGTTGATAAGAATCTGCCATCTTTTATATGCAAATACTTATTTTGCTTGGCATATACAGTACATTGTGTATTACATAGCTTACGTTTCATGCACAATCCATTCATGGAATTGGATATTTAAAGAAAGAATCTGAATTTTAAAAAATCTTCTTTTAAAAAAACAATAATGCAAAAAACCTCCCTTCCTCCACAATCTCACCCATACATCAGTTCCCCCACATCGGCTCAAGCCCTGACCACCTCCCTCAACCCCACAAAAAGACTGAAATGACTATAAACCTGAGTTCTGAAGAATTTTCCACAACTTGAAATGTGGTTAATGGTGCCTCTGAGAAAACAGCTCCGATTTGGATACCAGTAATCTCCAAAAAATAAATCATCGGGAAACTTCAATGTTTTTACAATAAAACACAGCAGGCTGCAAAACAAATGAAAGGGTAAGCATACCCAATCAAGTAAATATGCAATGCAATTTTACAATAGACACACAGCCTTCTTATGCATCAAGGCCCCATTCCCCAAAAGGATTTTAGAGTAAAGATCATCTTAAGCTATTTTGTCTTTATATTACTTTCATTGTTTGTTTGTTTTTCATAATTTGTTTTATGTCTTTCTCCCTCTATTATTGTTATATTTTTTAATGTAATGTCAGTAAATTGTAATCATTTTAATCATAAAATTAATAAAACACAAAAAACCCTAAGATGATCTTAACTCTAAGATGCATTTGGGAAACGGGGCCCAGAACAGTTTGCTAGTTGCCCTTGTGTGCATCCCTTGATACCTTTAAGAACCACCCATAGAGGGCAGTATTGCTTATAGTTCTAATGAGAGATAATGCTATATTTGAAAACCACTGTGTATATAAATATATATATATATAGCTAAATGAAAACGTATTGGGACAGTGACACAATTTTTGTTGTTTTGGCTCAGTATTCCAGCACGTTGGATTTGAAATAAAACAATGAATATGACATTAAAGTGCAGAATGGGACAATTTGCTGCTCAGCTGTTTCTTGGCCAGCTGCATCATTCATTACTGCATGCAGAAGAAATTTATATATATATTTTTTTTAAACCGTGTCACAATGATTGGCAAAGCTAGAAATAGTTGCAAATAAAACCTAATTGAAGTATATTGCCATTCATATTTTACATTTTTAAGCACACAAATATCACAAGGTCATTCTCAACTTCCTGTTTCACTGGGGTATAAATATGAGGTGACACAGATAAAAACGCCTTAGGGTGCGTCCCAATATTCTTTACTCCCCACCTCCTTTCCTCCACTCCCCCACTACCACTCCGCCCCTACACGGAAGTATGCAAAACTGCCTGAAAGTTTCGAGTACAAGCGTTTGCATGTACAGAATACAATGTACCTGACATTGTGGTTTGCGTCGAGACATTAATTTATATGTAATCATTAATATGTAATTAAGCTATAATCAGCAACATTAGATTAAAACACAAAGATCCGTTTCTGGGGCATGGAGTAGAGGAGGTGGTAGTGGAGGAAGGGAGGTTGCATTTTTAGAGTACTGGGACGCACTCTTGGTCATCCATCAACATCAGAGTAAACACAAATTAAATAGTTGACAAAAGGTTGTTAACCTTCATAAATCAGGCTATGGCTATAGAAAAATAACATAAAGTCTAAAACGAACTATTTCCACCATTAGAGGAATAATTCATAAGTTTAAAGGAGTTGTGTTGAACCTGCCTGGAAGATGGCGCAACTGTTGTTTATTTGTTTACCCCCACGCACGGTGAGGAGGGTGGTTTGAGAGACAAAAATTTCTCCAAGGATCACACTTTATGAATTGTTGAAGTTGGTTGCATCCTGGGGTCAACAAGTCTCCAAAATTTCAATTAGACGCCACCTCTATACCAATAAGCTACACTGCCTGGCCAAAAAGAAAGTTGCCGTTGCACCCGTCATGCATAGTGCCCACTGTACAAGCATCTGGAGGCAGTGTTATGATCTGGGGTTGCTTCAATTGGTCAGGTCTAGGCTCAGCAACATTATGCAGCAATACAATTAAGTCAGCTGAGTACCTGAATGTACTGAATGACCAGGTTATCCCATCAATGGGCATATTCCAGGACGACAATGCCAAGATTCATCGGGCTCAAATTGTGAAAGAGTGGTTCAGGGAGCATGAGGAATAATTTTCACACATGAATTGGCCACCAGAGTCCTGACCTTAACCCCGTTGAAAGTCTTTGGGATGTGCTGGAGAAGACTTTACGGAGTGGCTCGACTCTCCCGTCGTCAATACAAGATCTCGGCCAAAAATGAATGCAAATCTGGACGGAAATACATGTTCTGATGTTGTATACGGTTGTCTAAACAATGCCACGATGATGCACACCGTAATCAAAGCTAAAGGCGGATATTAGATATTACAGTATGCAACTTTTTTTTTGGCCAGGCAGTGCATTTAGAAGGCTTGCCAGAAGAACGCCTGCGCTGTCATCATACCACAAATATAAGCGCCTGGAGTTTGCTAAATGTTCCCGGAATTTAGACTGGAACCGGTTGCTATAGTCAGATGAAATGAGTTATGCAAAAAATAAAAAAAACCTTATCCCCACTGTGAAGTGTGGTGGTGGATCTGTGATGTTGTAGGCTGGTTTTTCCTCCAAACATCCTGGGAACCTTTTTAGTATACGTGGCATCAACACCAGGAGACACCAAAATCTGGCTGCCTTTGCCATAAGGCTAAAAGTTGGTAATGGTTTGATCTTCCAACAGCACAATGACCCAAATCATACCTCAAAATATACACAGAAAATGTTCGCTAACCACAGAATCAATTTTTCGCAATAGACATCCCAGTCCCCTGACCCCATTGAAAACCTGTTGGGTGTGCTGAAGAGGAGAGTCCACAAGTGAGGAACAAAGATTCTACATGAAGGAATTATCTCAAATCCCTTGCTATGATGTTCTCCAACTTCACACACATTACAGGAGAAGAGTCAGTGCTGTTATCTTGACAGCAGAGGGTGCATAAAGCTGTGACATACATCTTCTTCAAAATATGTGTTTGTAAAATTGCAGTAAAGATTAGTTTTTCCTCTGATCAATTATATCACAATTAAACTATATAAACTTTTCTGAGCATAGAAGATATTTGATATCCAATAAACTGAATTTAATCCTGCACTTTTTGCTCATATTAATTGAGGTTGCCAATAAGTCTGGTGGGCACATATAGTAAATGCATATTCATATACAGAACTGGTAAATGGCCAACTGTACAACAGTTTAAACAATTAAATCAGGGTTTTCTGCTAAATATGAAAAATCTGAAAAGAGATAAATAAATAAACAAATAATGTTACACCATGAATGTGGAGACTTAGATGCAACATTTGTGCTACAAGGTAAAAAAAAAGGAAAGCATCGGTATCAACATGCTCATGCAATATAATTATTCTATATGCAGCTGCTTCACTGCTGGACAACTATTTAAATACCAAGTCAGAGCCTGAGGTCAAATTACATTTTTGGGATTCATTAATGTAAATGTAATGAAAATGTAATGTTAACAAAATTTTTGATAATCTAGCAGCCTCTTTGATAGGGGTCCTAAAAACATATTTCTATTGCTGTGGGACTCACTTGGATGAATAAAGGACAAATACAATTACAAACATTTTGTTTAGATGCAGAATACAGCTAGTTTTTTTTTTTTTTTTAAAGAGAATTTGTGAGACTTCACAGACACTTCGGCTCTCACTTCAGCCTCTGAAAATCTGTAATCTGAGCTGTCATTTTCTGACATCATTTTTTTTTTTGCTTGTCAAAGTCATGGTGATGGTGATAACAATGCTGTTTGGTTCCCTAACAAACTATTTGGTGTCCAAGTACTGTTCCAATGTGCTGCAGTGTAAGAACTGCATTGATGCATAAATACTTATGCCAGGGGCTACATTGTGGACTTTCTTTGTTTTACTAATTAAAATTTTCTACTTTCTTACACTCAGCTAGCACATATCCACTGAGACACACAATAATACAACAAGGCAGTTCTAAACCTAGTCACCATTTAAATAATGACCAAAATATTTGTATAAACTGACAGTACCAATATTGGTAACTAATATTGAGTACAACAGTACAACAAGCCTCGCATTCATACACACACACACACACGCCCACACACACACACACACACACACTCTCTTTCTCATGGTATAGTCATTATTTATTGATTGTGTAGTGACTCATCATTTTAACCGATCAGCAGTTCTTGTCCAATCAGAGACATCTCCTACAAAAACAATGAAGTATAGGGTCTATAATTCTGAAGGTATTAGTTATGAAGAACAGACAGCATGTCAGCAAGAACAGATGAGAAGTTTCATCTCACACAATCAACCTTTCAGTACAAACAGTTCATATATCCTACAACAAACACCTGGGCAATTGTGAAATGCAATATTGATTTTCCCCACACTATACCTGGTTGTTTTATTGATTGTTCGTGTGGTTATTGTATGGCAGTCTTAAGAGATGGTCAGATGTACATTCAATAGCAGTGGTTGCTGCTGAATGGGTTGAAAAATATACACTGCTCAAATAAATTAAGGAACCACTTAATCAACACAGTATAACACCAAGTCAATTAAACTTCTGGGATATCGATCTGTCCAGTTAAGAAGCGTAAACGATTGTGAATCAATTTCACCTGCTTTGGTGCAAATGAAAGTGACAGCAGATGGACAGGAGAGGCAACAGCAAGACAATCCCCAAAAAGTAAATGGTTTTGCAGGTGGTGGCCACAGACCATTTCTCTCTTCTTATCCTTCCTGACTGATTTTTCTCTAGTTTTGCATTTTGCTAGTGCCCTTGTCACTACTGGTAGCATGAGGCGGTACCTGCAGCCCATTCAAGTTGCACAGGTAGTCCAGCTCCTCCAGGATGGCACATCCATACATGCCATCGCATTAAGGTTTGCTGTGTCTCCCAGCACAGTCTCAAGTACATGGAGGAGATACCGGGAGATGGGCCATTACACAAGGAGAACAGGGCCGTAGAAGGGCAACAACCCAGCAGCAGGACCGGTATCTGCTCCTTTGTGCGAGGAGGAACAAGAGGAGCACTGCCAGAGCCCTACAAAATGACCTCCAGCGGGCTACTCGTGTGCATGTTTCTGACCAAACTGTCAGAGACAGACTTTATGAGGGTGGCATGAGGGCACGACGTCCTGTATTGGGACCTGTGCTCACAGCCCAGCACCATGCAGCTCGATTGGCATTTGCCAGAGAACACCAGAATTGGCAGGTTCGCCATTGGCGCCCCGTTCTCTTCACAGATGAGAGCAGGTTCACACTGAGCACATGTGACAGATGTGAAAGAGCCTGGAGACGCCGTGGTGAATGTTATGCTGCCTGCAACATCATCCAGCATGACCGGTTTGGCTTAATTGACTTGGTGTTATGCTGTGATGATTAAGTGTTCCCTTCATTTTTTTGAGCAGTGTATATTTAAACCAAAAAATTATTTTCATATCCCAAAAATGTGACTTAATTACAGTTAAATGATAGCAAACTGGTGGCTCTTCCTCATGATCACTGCTGTTGTGCAACTAATGTTTTTTCCCCATTAAGCAAATAGTTTGACTGTTAGTCATCATCAAAGTATAGCGCAGGATCTTTATCTACCATCTCCTAAATGCAATGCACCCTGCTACAGGCACTGATAGGAGTGCTACTACACATTCCAGGAATTTTGGAATGTATAGATAGTACACACACACACGTGCAGAATTGTGCACAGAATGAAACAGCACATCATGTTTGACAAATATATTTGACTGTTTCAATAAGCACAAAGTTCCTTATAAAGAAACACAGTAAAATGTTCAGTAATTCAACTGTGTTGAAATGAGACCAAATGCACTCAGAATAGAATAAAATCTACTCCATCAGAGTTTATTAAACACTGAACATTTTACTGTGAATTCAACTGTTCATTTTTCCAAATCATTAGTTTTATACCCTAAGCAGCATCCCACTTGAGGCTGGAGATAAAAAGTGATGGCCACGAGTGTATTACTTGTCACTCTGCATCTCACATACATCATAGAGTCCTCTCCCATTGGCAGTGACAGAAAGCCACTTGTCTCTCCCTTGGTGACAGATTTATACTTTGGTAAGTGTACCGATGCGAGGAAATCAAATCCTTATCAAACCGGAGAGCGAGCGGTCCAGGGTGATTCGAAAAAGCAAGTCACCACACTCTCACGCACAGGAGTTTGCTTGGATGACAAGGATATATGCCAGCATTGTTGAGCAGCCTGAAGAAAACAAGTATGGTCTCACAGCAATTTCCCCATAAGCTCCAACGGATACAGCCCCATATTCGTCTACACTTCACTTTTGAAATTTGAACTCCTACATTTTGTGACAAAACTGCATTGGATAAGAGTTCCCCGCACACACATGCCTTACTGCATACATTCTCTTGAAGCTGCTCCTGCCTGAACTGCAGGGGTCAAAATAAATAAATAAATAAATACACACTGTAGGCCTATGAGAAAGTGTCACTTGAAAATATCCCAAGAAAAAAATACACTGTTCACTGTTCATATCTCTCATATACAGTGAGCACCATAATTCATTGGACAGTGACACATTTTTTGTTATTTTGGTTCTGTACTCTAGCACTGAGTTTGAAAGAATACAATGACAATGAGGTTGAAGTGCAGACTGTCAGCTTTAATTTGACGGTATTTTCATCCATATTGATGAACCGTTTAGAAATTATAGAACCTTTTGTACATAATCCCCCCCCCCATTTTCGGGCATTAAAAATATTGAACAGTTTAACATAATGTAGAATAAAGTAATAATTTAAAATATTTGGTTGCATGTCCTTTGCATGACATGACTTCCTGATGTCTGTGACCCAACAATATCAAAAGACTCTTGATATCTTATTTTCTGGTACTCTTAAGTGATACTATAACTTATCTGCATTTGAATTAATCTCTATGGGAATTTGGGGGTGGGACTAGATTTAGCTGTAAATTATGCTGGAACACATGGTTGGTGAAATTGCTGTAAATCATCAAGGGTCTGAGGTATCAAACGAGCCTCAAACCATCACTCTGCTGCCAGATATGCAGTAAATATGGATGGATCACTTTAAGGGTTGTTTCTCCTGACAAAGTTTCCTATTGAACTCTGTGAAAAAATAAGTCAGGAAAAGAAACCCTTCAAGTTATCCATCCATATCTACTGCATATCTGGCAGCAGAGTGATGGTTTAAGGCTTGTTTGATACGTCAGACCCTTGATGACTTAGAGCCATTTAGCCAACCATGTGTTCCATACTGTTCCAGTGTCATTTACAGCTAAATTTAGTCTACACTTCAACCTAATTTTAATTGTATCCTTTCAAGCTCAAAGTGCTAGAGTACAGAACCAAAATAACAAAAAATGTGTCACTGTCCAACGTGCTGGAATAAACTGTATATATACTCTAAATGTAAAGCAATTTGGTTCAACCCATACAGGGGAAAAATTATATATTGCCAATAAGTTAACATCGTTTATAAGATGCTGCAGGGACACAGCCTTGGGAACAATCACATATACACCCAAAGCTAATGTACTTTTTCAATCTTAGTATTTCAGCTTCTTAGCATGGTCGTGTATAACGTCAACATCAAACCTAACTAAAGACGAGACCTGTCAGACAGCATTGCGGAATAAAAATGCTCTATAATAGGTTCCCTTTTAGATGCATCTTTTCCCACAACGAGACAATATTTTTTTCTCCACTAAATATAATCCATTCTCGCAAACTCTCCCATTCCAGAAAAAGAGGACACAAACATTGCAATGGCATATACATAAGTACTGCAACCTAGCTTGCTGCTTTAAACCCCGCCTATGTCGTCGACACTTAAGCGACAGGGAATGCAGCCAACAAAGTATTCTTAAAGTGTACTTGCGTCACTATAATACAAAAGCTAAAACCAATCGGAACGAGCGGGAGGGGTGCGTAAAGTTAAGTGGGTTTTTTTTCATCCTCCATTTAAAAGTTTATATGAGAAACGAAGCTCCTGAGCAAGGAACCCCGAGACTAAAATATTCACGTGATAATAGTCGACAGCGACTATTGGCTGCAGGAGGAGAAGAGGGCGTTCCGACGACAGCGGCGTGGGTTTGCCTGGATGACACAATTACAACAACTTTGAGCTGGTGGTTGGGGGAAGTTTGTGATATTACCAAATAACACCCCGTTTTAAAACCCTGCTTCAACAGCACTCTATGCATCACACGGTATTGGTTGCATATTACTATTTAGTGTAAAACAATGTAAAAGACCATCCGGAGGGTTTGTTTTCCTTAAGGATTTGGAAACAATTCTTTTACATTTTTAATCCTGGGGGAAAGTTGCTTTTTTCAAATACATTTTTCGGTTGCTTTTAAAATTTGGTGGAGTTCCTCGTTTGCTCCTCCATTGCGTTTCCATGAAATCGTGCGGAGTGTCGCTCGCCGCTGCTGCCTGCGCCGCTGCTCGAAGTCTCGGCGCTGCTGGTGATGAGGAAAAGAAAATGGCGGCGGGAAAAGCGAGTGAAACCGAAGAGGACTTTCCGAGGCTAACAACGCAGGAGAGGAACAGCTTGGCCGGAATAGACAGGTTAGAAACGCAACCTTATGCAAACTTGCAGGGTTTTCTTACTGGGCCGTGCACGAGTTCGTGGTTTATAATGTGTAAAAATATAATGCACAACACCTCAAGTAACGGAGACGCCTGTGTTGTCTTTTCTGCTTGCAGCCGACTGTTTGGATTTCAGAGGCTTCATGAAGATGGCGCCAGAACGAAGGCCTTGCTGTTAAAGGTATGTCAAGATTAGGGCTAGAGCCGGTTCGTACCCAAACAATCCTGTTTGGTGAATTCATTCCACTTCTGGAACATATGTAACGTTTGCTGGCTAGTTTTCCGTGTAGCAGCTACCATAACTAACCGTATAACAGTGTCAAAATAGTTGGCTGTAGCCTGATCACTCCATATGCGCAAAGCGACTGATCTTCTAATTCCTAGTGCAGTAATACGTTTAACATTGTATTGGGCAAAATACTCAAGCTAACATGCTACCTGGGCATTAAGCGATGTGGCTAGCTAGGAAATCGAACTATAACCTGTCTAACTGGCCCGATGACGCCCATGAACAGAATTAACTTATAGTGTAATGTAAGCAATGAGTTGGTTACATCTTCGTACCTAGTTTATGGCACGAATAGCGCTTGCAATGTGAAGAGATTGCAAGCTAGCATTAACGTTACTAGATATATGAGCTAATTTAGCCAATGTTAGCCGGATAGGTTATCTAGTGCAAGCTGTCCAGTCGGCTCACTAACGTTACCTATCGCTTTCCTATGATTTTGACAGTTAGCTTGTTAGCCAGCTGTATAGCCAACGTATGTAAGTTAGTTCAATGAACAGCTTGCTGTTTATATCCGAGTAGCTGTGTTATCGGTAATTAAGTTATCGATTAACATGCAACGCTCATGTCTATTTGGACAAGCTTGACGTTAACTGTTATGTCAAAAATGTGATTGTATGAAGTAACGTTAGGTTAGCAGAAGCGGCGTTATAGTTTTTGGGACGAGATGTTTGGACGTGGGCAGAGGCCATGTTTACCTTTTCACCGTGTTAATGTTTGCTTATTCACAAACAAAGTTATGTTACTGGGAAGTGCTTAACTTCGCTATTTAGTTAATTTGTTGCAAATTAGCGGATAAATTACTCGGATAGTGAACGTTAACGGTTTTAGGTGTACAATTAACCAGTTTTCAAGTTACGCTCACATTTCTGTCGTACGCTGGACCAAGCTCTCCGGTCGACATGTGAAGCCAACAGAGCTAACTTAATGCTAGTGGTGTGCATTGCGCTTGTGCATGGACATTTTAGAATATTTTGCCAGTGCTAAACGGGACGTGTTTTTAGAGCGGCTGACAGAAACTTGTAGTAAAAGAACACACAATTGGTTTGTTAGCTAGCTAGTAATGGCTGCTCGGGTCGGCCCAAGATGGCGGGACAGTCAGGGAGGAGAGAAGTGAGAGAAATGCATCTACATGGCTAACGGTAGTTGAACTAATAAGCTGTGCAGGGGGGACTATATGCCTGGATAATAATTTACTCTGAACGTACCCAACGTTAGTCAGTTAATTATTTTTATATTGTAGTTTTTCCACATATTGGCACCGTTGGTTTATTCTGTTTGGCTTGGCTGGCTCGCTAACTGTTGTGTTCCACCCCTACGTTTGTGTATTGTATCACAACCTGTAGCGTTGGGCTCCAAACAAAGGCGACTTTAGGGTCGTAGTTAAATGTTTTTTTCTCTCCGTTATTATTACTAACAAACTGTACTTTAAAAAATTGCATATCACCCTTGCATGTTTGATGGAGATCCATAGAAATTGGGCCTCTTCCGCGTTACAGATGGATTGCTAGCGTTAGGTAACGTTAGTATCACTGACACGACCTTATGTTGCTTCATGTAGATTCTACAGTCAGCTTTATACCTTGCTCAGATTGCAGAGAGCGTTTTTACTGGGGAGTACGGCATCATTTATAATTGGTATTTTACTCTAGACTCTAGGACGCAATGTACGGGCTTTTCGGATGAAAATGGCTCTGCTATCTCACTGACTACTTACCTTTGCCAACTTCCTCACATGGGAACTCTTATCCTATCGTTTTAACCTGCTAGGTAATTTGCAAGGTGCTACTGTGGTGGAAACTCAATTCTCAAGCTGTATTTGTTTTGCTTTGATTTACTGATGCAACAACACCAGTATTCTCATATCTCATGATCCTCAATTATTAAGCTGATCTTTGGGGGAGGGGTATAGTCACAAACAAAGGGGTTGCGTTTGCATGGGGACATGCAGCCAATAGAATAACTAATTTCTTAGAATAATGTTAAGGCCTCCAAAAAAAAAAAAAACTAGTCTTATTTAACTGAAGCTCAGATTGCAGTATGGTTATTTGAAATTTGGAAATAATTTTAGAAATAATCTACACAAATTTTATGATTTTATCTAGTCTAAACTATAAAAGCACACTGACACAGAGGCACAATCTAAAGACTACTGACCCGATGAGGTTGGAAAAATGACGGAGTGCTGTTCATTCTTACTGTTCTATGGCCAATTTTGCAAATTTACACCACCCCAGAGTGAGGAGGATGACTTCTGACGTCATTATTTACTATCACTGAATTACAGCCTCGCTCTTATCCAGAGCAGTCTACAAAGTGTGATTCAGGTGACAAGACTGTCAGCCATTTTAATTTTTAAAATGTTTCACCTAAATCAGTGTACTGTCAATTTGATTAGATATTCTATGTCTCTTCTCTAAACATTATCATTTGGAATCGATGCATTTTTATTTGCTGGACAATGAAAACCGCTCTCATGAGAATATAAACATTGTTGTGATATTCAGTTTTATTCTCAAATCTAGTTGACCTTTTATTTTTTATTTTAAGGGGCATACTGAATATTTTTCTCCAAGTTACAGATGAGCATATTTGTATGTTCACTCTTCACTGCAGCATCAAATGAACACTGTTTTCTTCTACCTTCTCCAAGGGTTGAATTCCACATCCAAGTTTTGGTGTAATAGTTTGAACAGATTGTTTCATTGCACCATTTAAGAGTTGCCGTTCTTTTGGTTTGCCACAGTTTAGGAAATCCTGCCTTTTTGTTTGTTTTGTGGAGCCGTGTAGCTAATGTGATAGTGTCACCAATATATGCAACGAGGCAGGAAGTGCATTGTGGGTAGCATTGAAGAGCCACCATATGATGGAGAACTGCCTGTTGTCCGATACGGGCTGCTGAATGCTGTTCTGTAAGCAGGGATGCATGGGGAATATGTTGAAACGTCTCTATTTATTCTGCAAACCAAAGAGCACACTCAGAATGCACTCTTGTGGGCTTTGCCGTTCAGCTTGCCACAATGCTCTTTCAGCTTTAGTACTGGGAAGTCTGCCAGTGCAGAGTGGCCACTATAGCCTCAGTAGTGGTATACCGAAAGAAATGTCTGCACGCATGTACGTCTGTTTGTTTGTTGGAAGACTGAACTAAGATGTTTTGTAGGTTGACCATGTGTGTTGGCCTTTTTATGCATTTTAATTGTATACATACAACTAAAATGTATAAAAAGGCCGACACGTACGACCTTCATATAGGACATTTGTTTGAATACAAAACATCTGATTAGTATCTGTTGCAGCTGACCAACCGTTTTGGGAATTGAGCAAACTGTCAATGCATTTAAGCAGGCTAATTGGATGGTAAATCAATCAACCCTTGTGACTGGCCAGAATTCTGGTCTGGTTTACCAACCTATGATGTTATCCAAAGCTCAAAGGTCTTTTTTTCTAAATGTTAATGTAGCCTGCACATACTGTGTATATGTTTTTCTTCTTGGCTTGCTTTTCATGGGTAAAGTAATTTAAAAAACTTATCCGATTAGTTGTTTACTCCTAGTTCTGCTTCTCATTACTCATTACTTCAGTGCATGAAAAACTAAGCGACGATGAAGCCACATGCCACATTCTGTTGTTGATGGGTAGATTAAGTACCTGTACTTATCAAATGAAGAAAAGATGGTACAACCTTTCTACAGATTTCCTAGCTTCGCAAGCACTTAGTTGTTTCACAGCTGAAAATGGTTACGTGCTTAATTGATACTTGTACCCTATTGGTTGATTTTGAAAGCGAGTGCTCTTGCAGGTGTGTATGTGAACCACTGTTTTCTGTGTATTGTAGAATTGCCCTGACAACGGCTCATGGCCGAAACGAGTTGGCATTTAAAAGTGTTTTGTAATAAGTATATATTTTTTACTTTCATTTCTCTCCAAGAGTGGCTGAAAATGTTGTGTTCTGGTTTTGTCCTCCCCTTTTTTTCATGCTTGGTTGAATTGCGAGGTTGCGCCAGAACATTAGTCATTCTCTAGCTTCATAGGCTACCATGTTTTCATGAGTTATCCGCTCCGGAGCTTGTATAATTGCATCCGGTGCAGGGGTGATATGGCCATCAATGTTAATTCAATCCTGTGAGTGAGCGGCAGCTTTGTCCTTTGGCTGAGGTAATGTGGAGCTGTGCATGGCTTAAAAACTAGCAACCCACAAGATTGTCGATAAAGACACATATTTCTCTCAGATTATGGGAGACATAAGTGCATTCAGACTAGGCATGTATTTAAGTCTAACCAAGATTGTATACATTCAACCTCGTATTTTGTTCTCGGAAAGATCTAGAGCAGCCTCTTGGTGTAAATGTATATGTCGAGTGTGCCTGAATTCGGCACACTCATATTCCCACCATTACTTCTGCTCTATCCGCTGCCACAGATGGGTTGCTGCCAAGCACATGCTGACTGCAACTTCTGTTTATTAGCAGGAAATAATAGGCAATGTCCTTCTCTGGAGTGAAATTCTGCAGTCGAAATACGTACTGTAGAAATGAGCTCAGGGCTAGCATTGTGTAACCAATTTCGCTTTAACAATGGTGATTGCTATGCTAATTAGCTGTTCCTTTCCCCAGAAGAGTGTTGCTGAAAAGGGTCAAAAAAATGCTTTGTACATTGCGTGACAGCTTGTCAAGCAGAAGCATCATGTGCACAAATGAATGCAGTACTGTTATATTTGGAAACATTGAAAGAATGTGTCTTAACGCATGGTGCATTTCAGAATAAAATAAAGGTGGGAAAAGTTTCTCCTGGTTTGTGTGCCATTTAGTTTGCTTTTTCTTTGTGTTCATTATTGGTTTCCTATTACAGACCAAAGCTCTGAATTAGCCTCCATGTGTGTCCAGGAATAAATATCATTCACCTACAATTCTACTTATTGTGACTCTCTATATCAGTCAGGGCCCAATGATGAGTTGTTGGAGGGTCACAAGATGCATGGGGAAGAAGAAAATGTACTGTGTATATCACATTTTCCACTGACATGCACACCAGTCAGATCAAAGTTTGATTTGTTTGGCTGCTGCGGCCAGTAGGGCTATCAAAAGATATTCTAAGTTCCAATACCCCCCCCCCCCCTCAAGTTTGAACTTAGCAAAGAAAGCTCTGTGCTGATGCACCTTGACGGAGAGCAGGCTCTTGTTAGCGTTGGGGCTGATACATTAAATGTATTGTCTTTTGAGGTCTTTGGCAAATGCAAACATTTCACTTAAGGTAGTTTTTGTTTAATTTTCTTAGTTTTTACACCAGAGGTTTATGTAGTACATGGTATTATTATGCATGTAACCTTCAATTATTCCCATTTAAAATTCACAACGTCTTAAAACAAGTATTGTATTGTATTGTAGCACATCAAAAGTTAAAATAATATTTTTTATAACACTGCACTGTGTATGTAGATTGATTACAGCACCATAGGTGTGAGACATATCACTGATAAGCCCAAATTCAAGTTGTATTATTTTCCAGCAGTTTCTACCGTACAGATTCTACCCCCAATTTATTAGCTAGCTAAACGCATTTCATAGTTTCAGCATACTCCATACATTTTTGATAGCGTACTCAGCACAGACTAGCCTGTGAATGCCTTTGAAACAAATTATAACATAACATCTGTCCTAGTTATCGATGGGTGCTAGGTAGCTAACGTTAGCTAATGACGTGACCCCATTGGTGATTGTCAATTTATTGACATAGGCTAACGTTAGTCTACAGAAAAGAGAAAAAAATGACCTCACTAAAATGATCAACATTTAAGTACCATGCTAGCCAGTCAGTAATTTTTACATTAATCCGGGAGGTAACTTTACGGTATTGTATGAGTTCACTAATTCCTTAATGCATACAGAATTAGCTAACACTGGCAAACATATTGATGGCTATAAATATAGCGTATCGCCAGAATTGCATCATGAGTTTGTTATACTGTAGCTGGTCTGCTTTTCCAAACTAGCAAATGTGTTAATGACTCCTAATAGGAGGACATGTTCTCTTGTAATTGTTCAGTTTCTCGGTTTATGGCGATTTTGTCTGTTGAAATGTGATCAGCTTGCTGTCCCCATGGAGAATTTAGGATCAGGCTGTATTGTGCAGCTTCACTTCAAAGTATTTTTTTTTTTTAGCAAAGATTCTGTTTCTGTTCTGAGGTGTGCTTGCTTCTCATTCTCTGTAATGTTCATGTTGATTCTTAACTCAACTACTGTTGAATTTGAGTATTTATTATTTGCTAATTTACATCTTTTTCTGATATTTGGCTTTGCGGTATGAGTGTTCAATCTCGGCACGCCACCAAGTCAAAGGTTTGTGGGAAAACCTTGTCTCGTACGACACTGTCTACTTTCCATTTATGTACCTCTCGTGCCTAGTGGCCAACTGTTTACCTTTTGGTTTATGTGAAATGTGTATTGCTAAGTCCCTTGCGCTTTGCTGATTTTACACTATCTTTCCCATTCTGTGCTGAGCAATGATCTGCCACACTGTTATTCCAGTTAGCCTCCAAGTGCAGTGAGGTCTTAACCACTGTAGAATGCACAGAGCCAAATAAAATTATACTGAACTCAAGTCTTTGCAAAGCATTTCTAGATCAGATCTGCCATTGAAAACAAGCCATTGATTATTAAGTACAATCTAGTAATCCTATAGTTCCGAGTTCCGAGGCCCTGTCTTAGAACTGTAATCCAATCTAGGCTTTTTTAACCATGTTTGATTCGTTAGTCATATGAGGTATTGCGACCCATTTCTATTGGTATTGTGTTTGGACTTTGGGAAGCTTGACTCTTGGCTCCTCCTCAGCACATAATCATTTTCTGTAGGTGTTCAGTAAAGTATAGTTGTTTGGAAAAACACCCTTGAAAGTTGCATTTGCCTCAAAATGGGCAATTGTATAGGGCTTTTATTGGCTCAAAATCAGGCAGAGGTGGCGTCTGAACCAAAATTGTGCCAGGGTTAAACCAAAGGCCGTAACTTTGGGTTGAACATTGGAGAGGAGTCCCTCTAGAGCAGGGATGTCAAACTCATTCCACCGAGGGCCGAGTGTATGTAGGTTTTTGTTCCAACTGTGCCCTACACCAGCTGATTTCACTAATTAGCTCAGCTCTTCAACCAAGGAGGTGCACTAATTAGTGGAATCAGCTGTGTAGAGCATGGTTAAAAAAAAAAAAACTTGCATACACTCTCGATGGAATGAATGAGTTGACACCGCTGCTCTAGAGGTCTAGGGGGGGGGGGGGGGGCAATTCGCAGGGCCGCCGGTGTGGTGTGTATGTTTTATTTTTTACTGCCACCCACCCAGTTTTCAATCATTATATTATCAATTAATCACACACACACACACAAATTACACAATGAGAAAATCCTAAATATACACACACTACAAGCACAAGAACATGCATCATGCATCAGTCATATATATGATCATCATATATAAAAATATATCAGATAAACGATTGGATAAATTAAAAAAAAATTAAAAAATTAAATAAAAAAAAAAAAAATGGCCACCGGCCCGCGAGGCCTGCCTGCCCCCACCCTGCCCTAGGAGACTCTCAACTTGGAGAAATTTTTTGGAGAAAAATTTTTTTAAAAATTTTCTTTTTTTTCTTTTACGTAAAAGACGTAACTAGTCCATAATAGCAATGTCGTATAGTTGTGTATAGACTTGCTGGGCAGGTAGCCCATTAGCCTAATATTTACAGTCCCTTAAAAATAAAACTTTATATCTTGCCTTCTCTTGCGACTGCTCTATAACTTAAGAAAATTATGGACTACTTTGGATGGCAACTGTCAGCCATAACATAGCCTACAGTGTGATTTGTATAAGCCTAAGCATTTATCCATATTGCCAAATGCAGGGAGAAAGTGTGAGAATGTATACAGATTCCTGAATGCGCTGGGATCAAGATTTTCATCCTCTGAAGTTGTTGCAATCAGATATTTAACAGCCCCTGTCAACCGCGTTGATGCGGAGCGCTCCTTCCCCCGTTACGGTAACGTTGTCAGTGACAGCAGGCGCTCCATCAAAGACTCAATCCTCGCGATGTAGGCTATAATTTTCTGTACCAAAATAAACTTTTAAAGAAGTAAAAACATACACACGGTAACCCTGTTTCATTATTTTAGTAATGCAATTTGAGCATGCTCCGTTGAACAACTTTGTTAAATTAAAGCCAAAAAAGCACGCTCTTTCTTCCTATGATGGACCGAAGTGATTAAATGCACCGGCCTATCGATTCATTTTACTCGTATCTCTTCTTACCAGCCACTGCCTGCTGATTTCTTTTGAAACTGCAAGCACTTGTTACTGTTGCTACAGTTGTTCATGTTATGTCAGTTGTTTCCCACTGCTGTGCATGAGATCTATTCATGAATTTAATATTATCTATTAATATATTATAATTTTTTTTCATTGTGATTTCTGCAGTTTTTTTATTTTAATTTTTTTCGTTTTCCATGATTTTAAACAACTTTGCCATGACTGCTATGTGACTTTAGCTAATACTTCCCGTGACAAACACCGAGCCTTACTAACCGCTGTCATTACATATTAATAAAAAAATGAACCGATGAAATTCTGCTGAGCATTTAAAAAGGCAATCGTCAACTTACTTTTCGTTAACATTTGGCCACGTTTTTCCCAAAGGCGGCAGAGAAAAAGGCTAAGGCGGTCACCTTTTATGTTTATATGGAGGAAAAACCCTTTTGTTGTGTTGAATTGTTAATCGTAAAAGCCAGTCCTCCTAGCTTTGGGAACCAGTGAACTGTGACATTGGACCGGCCTCATCGATGCAGTCCATTAAATCCTTAACTTTGGCTCTTTGGCTTGCTCCCTGAAATTTCTGGACATGCAAGACTTCATTCAGATTCTTGTGAATGCAAAAATTCTACTCTCTGCATGAGTTAAAGCTGCAGGTTAATAGATCTTGTTTTAATACGGGTAGGCACTTCCATTTGCTTTATCATAAAATGACTTTAATCGGAAGTTGGGCCAAATTCTTTTTTTATTTTATTTATTTATTTGTTTTAAACGATTCTGACCACTTAGTTTATTTTCTGTGGTTTAAAAAATATTTAAATAAATAAATAAATAAAAAATCTGTTTGTGTATGCTTTCGATTGAAACGGGCAGTGTTGAAGGATATTTTTGATATTTGGAGAAGTTTATGATGACCTGCTGCTTTACAGTGGCCGACATAGGGTATTCGCTTTAACTAGCCAACTGAAAGCATTTAATTACATTTACTTTTTTTTTAACTATAGCGCAACACATAGGCTATACATGCATTGACCCGCTTTTTATACCATGCATTGATATGGAAATTATTTAATTAATCCCACCCCTAATTGTGACATCCTTTAAACATTACCATTGTTGAACATTTTTACACCTTTAGGAGGTACAGGACAGACACTGTTCAGTCGTAGACCTGGCATAGTGATTTTTTATTTTTTTTAATGCATGTGGTCAGTGTTATTTTAAATGTTTTTTTTTTCCCCCCCAAATGGCCAAGAGTAACTCAAAGGCTGGTAGTAACTGGGCAGCCAGTTGAACAACCTTGTTCAACATCCTGGGTTTTCAACCGGGGGTTTGAGGAATCCTGGGCATTCTTGAAGGGTCCCTGGCCAGACTTGGAAAATGTCTTCACCTGGGTCGGGGTTCCTGGATCAGAAAAGGTTGAAAACACCTGGTCTTCATTATGGTTGATCATAGACCGATACAAATAGTTACAGTTGGTTAATACAGTTAATACAGTATTGTTGAAGGGACACAAAAAAAAAAAAGAATTGGGGAAAAAAATTAATAATTCAACTCATTGCTCATCCTCCGCCTGCTAAGTATATGATGTAGAACAAACAGAAATGAATAGCTTTAAAAAGTCACTTTCCCTGCTTTATTCCCTCTTATGGCATAGTGGCTCTGGCTGTCTTGTTTGAGGGATGGATGGGCCATCTGTGACCCAGGGCTGCACCTTTAAGACAGATCGGAGCCACACGAATACAATTATTAGTTGGATGAATGTGTTCTTGATTGTGTGCAATTCAATACCATGTGTCATGGTCACTTTATGCGCCTCAAAAATGGTTTGACGATGAAACTAGAGGTGTCAAACAACCACAATGCTTTCAGGCTGACTAGAGCTGGTGATTTGTAGCTATTGTCAGTGGCGCATCACTGGACAGTAAAGTTTTCAGTTATCCTATGAGATCCAGGCACAAAAACTGGCGTTTAGCAATGTTTATTACATGCTCATATCCAGAGCAAGTTACACATCTTACAATTTCTTGCATGCAGTCCATTTATATGACCTAAAATTCACTGAATTGATTCCACTGAAGCACTTGGTCGAGGGTACAACAGTACTATCCTTTTTGGGAATCGAACCTGGAACCTCTGAGATACTACCACAATTGACCTACCATTGTTGTGCCAGTTTGCCGGTATTTTTACCCACATTGATTGCTTGGTTAGGCTCAACTCTTGCGTCAGTTTGCTTCTCTGAAGCGTTGTCCAGGAATTCCTCTTTTGGCATAACACCAAGTCACACTAGGCTGTACTGTTGCCTTTGTTCACACGTGCACTTACTACAGCAGTGCGTGAGCTTCTAATGTGTTTGTCAAAGGCAGACTGAATGCGAATAAACCTGTATTAGTCATGAGGACCTGCAGACAGGCTCCAACCTATGATGGTCCACTGGTGCCGGAAATGTTAATCCAATCAAGAGTTCATTGTCACACAAATCAAATGCATACAGTGTACATACTAACCAATAAAATGGTTTTCAATGATGCGTGTACATTGTTTGTCTGAGCTGTTAACTTGGCTAATGTTAGCTCAGCTAGCTATCAATAGTTATATTGCAAACACATGCTTCTACAAAAATGTCAAAAGAACTAGAAGCATAAGAAAGTAAAATACAGCCAAACAAAAAGGAACTTTAACCTTAATATTATATCCTCGCAGTCCACAACTACGTTGGAGTTTGAGTAAAGGCAGTTGAGGTGCTCCCCAAGTTTATTAATGGCATGAATTACATCTTCACAAGATCACGGTGTGCTAATAATTTATCAGTAGCATGGGCTAAATCATTTGGGTGAGGAATGTGATGAAGTATCAGTAAAGTCTGTACTTCTCCGATCTTTCGTTAAATATGGCTTTGGGATAGAAGTGCGCTAATGACTATAGCTATGTTACCGAACTTGCTATTGCTTTCTGCTACATGGAAGTGTTACTGTCCTGTAAACCCATAATTTAGGCTAATTGAACAAGGAAAGACTTGTATGTAATCCGACGTGCAATAGCTAGCTGCCTTATGTTTGGAATTATATCGCCACCCTGTAGTGCAAGCTAGTGATAGTTACACCGCAAAGGATTAAGTGGCGAGAGAGTCTCTGGTATGGAAGATTTTCAGTCTCTTTATTATTGCAATGCAGTCGTTATAGCAACAGATTGTGAAATGTAATGGATGTACATAATTAAAGACAAAATGCATATTGCATTGTTTTTCATTGCATGTTCTGTCAAAAACACTGAAATACAATATGGCCTGTATTGTTGTACAATGCTTGTACGTGGTTTTCATGCCACAATTAAATGTGAACGTGCCCATTGCATTTAGCTCTGTGGTCATAGGGTGTTGCTCTGAACATGACCGAATGCTAAGCAATAGTCATTATTATGTTCATTGGACTGCAGAGTGGCCTGCCATTGCTTTTCAACGTCGGCATACAAAACTGAGCGAATAAGCCAGTCTGCCTTGGTTTGAGTGTGTGCACCATATTGCAAGTGCAATATTTCCATCATGGTGGCAGAAATAGTGCAGCTTATCACTGTCAGAGGGCTAAAAGTCTTTCATACAGAGTACTCCACCAGGATGGAAAAAAGAAAAAATTGGCAACATTTGGTAGCCGTTTCAAAAGGGGAAATGAATATTGGATTCGCTGGCAGCTTCCCTCCTTCATATTCAAATGGTTTGGCCTTGACATTTCTGACCTGTCCTGTGAAAGCAAAAATAGAGGTTAAAGAGGATACTTGTAGGTCCCTCGCACGGATACCATGCACATGTTTACCCTTTTTTATTTCCACACTGCTAAAGTGTCACCAAACGCACGCGTCTAACGTTAGCTCAACGACATCATTTTTAGAATTTAATCCAGTTTATCAATGACCTGGTTGGAAATATGTTGGCGTGGTGTTGAATCCGAGCCTGCTGCTGCAAGCCTGCATGAGGCAAAGAAAATAAATGTTCCCTGTGACATTTCATTTTGTCAGCTTTTAGCCTGTGCCCTGCTCTGAAGCAGACATCACTGACTGCACATTTATTGTTAGCTTGCTGTGTCATCTGCCTGGCTGATACAACCTACTGCTAGGTAAATGTCACCCATTTTTTTAAACCAGGGGTAAGAAAATAGAGTTTGACTGTAAATGTTTCTGAAACCACGAACATCAGTAATGGTATATATAGTCCTGCTATCTGCTCAAGGGTGCAAAAGATCTGGATGTGTGGTCTTATGACAAACCTCCCAAGTGAAAAGATCACATCCCTGTATTAATATTTTATCCCTGTTTTTAGTGTTCTTTTTTCCCATAGAGTAGATGCATGAAATAAGTTGCTTTGCATATAAATTTTTTTGATTAAGTAAGGCTGTGTCAGTGTTTTGGTTTAGCCCTGCTCTCTGATTGGTTGGATACTCAAGTAACGCTGTGTCTGCTGGCTTGCTCCTGCCAGTGTTTACTTGGCTCTGCTTTCTGAATTTTCTTTTGATGTACTAGTAATGACTGCGTTTCTCATATGACAATGTCTGTCTGTCCCGTACCATTAAAGGATAAGTTTAGGATACGATATGTTTTAATTTTTCAACTTGGACCTTACTGAAAGGTTGTTTCCAATCATTTATAATCATGTTTAGCACTGATGGCTCCTAAACCCCGCCCAGTCACCCCCGTGGAAAGGCACTTTTGCATTGTTCTATATGGATGTTAACGGCAATTAGGCAGTATTATAACGATGAAATAAACACTTTTAAAATAATTTAAGTAATTAGCCCCCCTACCACACCAACGAACACAGTTGTAATTGGGGGTTCTATTCTCTATGTTGAAACTTAAATCTTGCCAGTGGTTTTAATGTGTACATTGTGTAGCGTAGCCTACTGTTTTTCAGGTGCAAGAGTGGATGGCATAAAACATCAAGCTCCCATGATTTAAATAAATAAATAAAAATAAATAAAAATAAAATAAATAATAATAAAAAACCCTCCACTGAGGCTGTAGCCTGTAATCATTCATGCGGGCACAAATGACGCTAGATTGAGGAAATGGGTTTTAAAGAACTATAAGTTGATCGACTATCAATTAATTGCTAATAAGAATTTAATCGATAAGATTTCAAATGAAACAATTAACCGAACAATCTGCGGTCTTGTTGTAATTGTATCAACGGGGGTTTTTGTGTGAAATGTAATGTAAGGTCTCCACGCGAGAGCGC
This sequence comes from Ilyophis sp. 1 JC-2022, assembly GCA_022702515.1. Lineage (NCBI taxonomy): Eukaryota > Metazoa > Chordata > Actinopteri > Anguilliformes > Synaphobranchidae > Ilyophis > Ilyophis sp. 1 JC-2022. The sequence goes on along the minus strand of CM040397.1, from coordinate 77,480,844 downwards.
CAAATTCAGCCAAGTGTAATTATTGAAGAGGCCGCGAAGTTTAGGCTACACAAGAAGACACAAAAATGAAGCGGGCAAAACAATGATGCCCATTGCAATACCTGTGGTGCTGTTTTGAAGTATAACAACTCAACTACTTCGTTAATGTAGCCTACCACCTAAAAAGCATACATCCAACCATGCTGCCAGGGCAAGGTGGATCACAACCTACCATCACCTCAGTGTTGGCAAAGAGGGTATGTGACGATAGACGAGCGGAAGGTATTATTCAGAGGATATGCAACATGGTTGAAAAGGACATGTTGCCAATAAGCACCGTTGACGGCGAGGGATTTTGAGAGCTAATAAACAGGCTGCGCACACGACTCACTCCCGACCACGTAGATATGCTTAAATGTTTTTGAATAAAAATACGTAGGTCTATCTAGTATGCATATGAGGAGCCTGTTCAAAACATAATGGCCTATGTTTTAAATGGACTGTTCTAGGCTAGGTCTACTAGTTTTACTGTCGCCTTTCCCATTTCAAGAGCGATTATGTTAATGCTGCTAGTGCCTAGCGGAGCAACGGTTTCGCTTGCGACAGATGAGGCAGAGCGCAAATTATTTTTTCCCCTGTTAGTCCTGACATCATATTCTGTTTTTGTTATGCTACAAGAATGCCTGTTTCTCAAATGTTACAATAAATCTTTGATTGGGGAATATAACATGCATTTATATTGCAAAGGTTAAGAAATTTAACAGTATTAACTGTTCACTGTTTCACTTGTACTTAAAAGACGTAATACGTAAGCCGTTACGGGATTGGGTTTAGATACCATGAACAATGGCAAAAGCCCTGATTAGAAACAAATATTAGCTTTTTGGGTCAACCCTGTCTAGAGTTGTCTACCATTTTGCAGTCTGTGTTTGAAAAATGCTGCTCATGCCGCCTGGTCCCCGGGAATCGCTGCTTGCAGCTATATTTATATTCATATATTTATATTTTAACACTGACGCATGACCGCTCCTAGCACTCAATCCAGTCTTTTTCCATACCCACAACATCACGGTTCATGTGACATGAGGTTCACTCAGAGAGCTCAACATAGAGTACTGATTTGAACTGACCATTTATTTTATTTTTATTTATTCCTTATTGAAATGGTCAGTAATTGACTGATACTCAACATACAGTACTGATGTTTATTTGGCTATTTATTTGCATAGTCATATTGGTGCTAAATCGGTGCACAGTCCATATAGAAAAGGTCCATTTTCATTCCAGCTCAAAAATTTACTATCGGCTGCCATATTGGTAATCTGTGAATTTCCCCCCTCTAAAATCGGTTTTGGTCTCAAAAATCCCATATCGGTCACACTTTGTTCAGCATTTGGCAATATGGTTAAAATGAGATGTACACTGTAGTACAAATCTTCTGACAAATCACGGAAACTTTGAGCTGCGTTTCCAAACGCTTGCTGCTACTTTCTCGAGTCCAAGCTTTCAAATGCAAATGAAATCTTGAGCATGCACTCTGTCAAGACAGTGACAGTCAATGATGACTGAAGAGAGATTTTTTGGGACTGAGCAGGTTTCTTGTTTTAATGAACTTTTTACCTATTTTATAACTTATGGAATAACCAGAACTTCAATAGAACCATAAGGTAACACTAGAGATATAAATTTACAGTCTATGACTAATTTGTTTCAGGTCAAATTAAATGGAAAGCAAATATATATTTGTCTCCCTTTTAAAAAAATAAAAAAAAATAAAAAAAAATGTATTTGCTGATCCGATCCGTGACCCAAAGCCGTGATACGATCCAAACCGTGAGTTTTGTGATCCGTTGCACCGTTCGCTGTTCTGACGGCTCATGGTGGCCCAACACCTTAAGCCATTTTATGTTGGTTTTTCCTTTAATTACATTTTTTTAAAGGTAAATTTTTTCCCAAGGAAATCAAGAAATTTAAATATATTTTCTTACATTTGTCTGTTTGGTAGAGATTTGTTTGAGGGGGAAATTATATTGTTCTAACCAATTATATTGTTCTAATCTAAATTGTTCCAAATCTAATTTTATTTGTGTAAGGTTCATATTATTTAATATAATATTTCAGAACACCAGATGGCAATAAGAGCACGTAGGAGATCACGGTCACTCTGATCAAGCTGTCCTAAATGAATCAATGTCGTAAGTTAGTTAACAGAGGCTAATCTGTAACGTTAGCTACATCCATTCTCACGCACACACGCACACGCACACACACACACACACACACACACACACACACAATAATGTGATGGTTATATAAGACAAAGATTTCCTGGTTTCCCTCGAATTGTCCACCATCAATATGCTAATGAATTAAATGGAGGTGGCCATCAGGTATATTGTGATACAAACGTTCAATAGAAATGGTAATGACTAAGTTAGTTGTAAAAAAAACGAAAAATACAAACATACTGGTTATGCTCGCCAGCTCGTGTTCCCAAATAAACGTTAAGCTTGTTTGATTGCCGTTATTTGAGTGCCAGCTAGCTAGCTAACTTTACACAGCAACTGGCTGATCAGAGTCAGAGGTTGATGCAAACGTCCAAATGTGTCATGTAAAGTACATCCCTGCACCAGCAACAGAACAAGAGCTGCTTTTCCTCGTCATAAGTTAGTCGAGGGAAATCCTTTTTCCACTCTCGATCGTACCTGTAAATCTTCTCTCTTGTTTGAACTGCATTGTGTTCATTACTAGGGATAGCTGCTACTGTATGGCAAGAATGTGCTTTCTTATCTGTTCTGTAGTTACTTCGATGACCTTTCTGTATGCACTTACTGTACGTCGCTTTGGATAAAAGCGTCTGCTAAATGAATGTAATGTAATGTTTCCATTTTTATTTGGCAGCCATTCTTCGCGGGGTTGTTTGGGGGGTTTGGTTTTGCACTTCTCCTTCTTTACTTTGATTTAAGACTTGAAAATGCCTCTTCGTTTTGTCGTCATCCCGGTGTCCCAGATAGCTAGCTCGCTTGACTCGATGAGGAAAAGGGGATTGTTCGCTAGGAATTGTGGGATTTGGTGTTGGATGTATGGACTGTACGCAGACGGGGACATGGTTTTTAATCGCACGATAGACACAACTACCAAATAGAATAGCGAGGCGCATCGATTCACTTCACACAAACCCTCACTTCACACGCAAAAGAATATATATATTTTTTCTCACACACAGGCTATCGCACGGGTGCTACTGCAGTAAATTAATTTATCGCACAGACCGATTTTTTTCGTAGCAGTCTGTACAGCCCTGCCTATATGTATTGGTTTAGCTCTGCTCTGGTTGGTTTGAGGTGTATGTAATGCCTTATCTCTATTGGCTTGGCTCTGCTCTGGTTGGTTTGAGGTGTATGTAATGCCCTATCTGTATTGGCTTGGCTCTGCTCTGGTTAGTTTGAGGTGTGCTCTGGCTTGGCTCAGCTCTGCTCTGGTTTGTTTGAGTGGGTTCGATTTAGTGAACAACCGGTGCGCCGTTACGCCCACATTGGTGATGCCCGGCAAACATGGGCGAAGGCTTTCTTGTTTATTTAAATCGAACACGAACTGGCTCAAACATGGCTCAACAAGCCGACCCCCGCCATAATCGCTGCGAGGTCGTCATCATAACATTACGCCACCAGGCACATCAAGAGTACGCCTGTTTTTTTTTTTTTATCGCACGCAATTAGTGATGCGTAAGCAATGTTCTGTCTGTATTGGCTTAGCTCTGCTCTGGTTGGTTTGATGCATATGTAATGCCCTATATGTATTGGCTTGGCTCTGCTCTGCTCTGGTTGGTTTGATGTGTAAGCAATGTTCTGTCTGTATTGGCTTGGCTCTGCTCTGGTTGGTTTGATGCGTATGTAATGCCCTATATGTATTGGCTTGGCTCTGCTCTGGTTGGTTTGATGTGTAAGCAATGCCCTGTCTGTATTGGCTTGAATCTGCTCTGGTTGGTTTGATGCGTATGTAATGCCCTGTCTGTATTGGCTTGGCTTTGTTGCATAAGTAATGCTGTCTGCATTGACTTGGCTCACCTCTCTAGTTGGTTGGACAGACATGATGAGACTCTTGGATGAAAAATGTGACATTTGGGTCTGAGCATATCTCAGCCTCCAGAATGCTGTTCCCCCATCTGTGGGTCGTATTCACTGGCTGCTTTCAGAAAGCGAGGCTCAGCACTCAAACCAGGTCTGCTTTTTTACTTTACTGCTTCTTCACCCTTCCTCCTTCTCTTCCCAGAATTCCTGGCAGGATGGTTCAAGGGGGATTCTTTTTTTCAAAATTTGCTGCGTTTCAATTTAACCCGATATCCAAACTATAGCCAAGATATGCTTTAAAATACAAAGTTGCAAAAGCCACAGAGCGGACTTCAAAAGTAAATACTATGGTGTGTATAAGAGCACAAATCACAGAAAAGTGTCATATGATGGGTTGTACACAACTTCAAATATGTTGAGCGATACAATAGTAATAAGGTGTTTAGTTTTCCAGATTTCTTCTTTTTCTTTTTAAGATATACAGTATAACCTACAAAATATAAACCAGGCAAATTATTAAATTAATATGATTTAAGTATCAACAAATCATATTAATTCATTTAAGGTTTTAATTTCATTTAATAAGAACAGGAACACCGTTGGTCACATTTTCTTGCCTAGTTTTTGTCTTTTTTGAAATACAGAAAAATTTTTGATTTGGTGTTTGCACACATTCTGTGTGAAAATGTCCATCCTGCCAATCATTATTACTGAACTAATAATATATTTTAAAGCTTGTAAAGAGTCCATTTTAAAACAGGGTGGGAAACTGGCGTGCAGTTTTGTACCGCTGATTACCCTGGCACCGATAATCAGCACTGATTCACTTGTAGATTAGACCACATTAAAACATTTTAAATGGGGTTATAATAAAAGTCAACTGCCATGAATGTATCGAGAACTGTCAGTTCATGTAAATAGAATTTACACCCTCCTTTCCCATCTCTTTTAAAATGAAAAGGTTTGGATGATAAACCCCTTTCTGGTGTGTTCAGTACCAACATTCAGTAGTTTTGAATGGTGTGCATTATGTATATTATGGCTGAGCAAAACAAACAAAAATAGGCTAAATAAGTCAATCTCCATTGGAGGCAACATGCGAGTGCCACATGTGATCCCACATTTCTCTAACAGATTATCATGACCATTATTTTCCCATTAATAATTTCTTTATTATTTTAGTTTGTTAGTGAAACTATTTGTTTCTGCATCTCCTTCTTTAGGTGTAACAGCTGGTCTTGACATAGATGAGATTTGTTCTTCTAAAACAGGGGTCCTCAATCTTATGCAGAAAGGGCTGGTGAAGGTGCAGGCTTTTGTTTCAACCATATGGCATCACACCTGATTCTACTAATTAAGGTCCTTAGCAAAGATTCTAGTGGTTGATTAGTAGAGTCAGGTGTGTAACTGCTTGGTTGGAACAAAAGCCTGCACCCACACCAACCCTTTCTGGATAAGATTGAGGACCCCTGTTCTAAAAGAAGAGCTGGAAATAGATGGTTTGTCATCTCTGTTCATGTTCCATACATTACCGTACAAGTGAATGAAGCTGAAGTAACCAACAAACAGCATTTAAAGGGTTAGTCTCAATGTAGAAGCGACAGCGGCATGAGGCATGTTTCCGATGCAGGACATGCTAGTAGGTATCATATAAAGACGACCTTTGGACAGTAGATGTAAGTAATTTAGTAAAATTTCACCCTTCTAATTGGTTATATCCCCCTTATAATCGGCTGAGTGTGTGCTCCTCTGGGCATCAGCAGGAAAACCGTCTTTTTTGTTTGCTTGGATCACAGGACAATGCTGCACTGATGAGAGTATAAGCATGGGGTGCGTCCCAATACTCGAAAAATGCACCTTCCTTTCCTCCACTACCACCTCCTCTCCTCTGTGCCCCGGAAACTGATCTTTGTGTTTTAATCTAATGTTGTTGATTACATCTTAATTCCATATTAATGGTTACATATTAATTAATGTCTCGTCGCAAACTGCAATGTCAGGTACATTGTATACTGCACATGCAACTACTTGTACTCTAAACGTTCAGGCAGTTTCCGCATTGGAGAGGAGTGGTAGAGGGGGAGTGGAGGTAAGGAGCTGGGGAGTGAAGAATATTGGGACGCACCCACAGAGATCAGTTCAGGTGTGTACAGGAAGCTGTTGGTATTGCAGCTAACATTTCCAACCCAAGCGTTTCTCTTAAGCTGATTTCTACATAATATCATTGGTCTAACTAATGGTTTGTAGTAATGTATAAGGTAAATAGATTTAGAAAAAAGTTACATGGTTCACAAGGATTATGGTTTGTTGCAAAATAGCAGAATGATAATTTGTTGTAAAATTGGTCTTTGCTCTCCAGTTAGGCACGTTTGAGTGGCATCACCCTCTGTCACGGTTTGACTTGCCAATATCAGTGTGATGCTGTCAGTTTCCATCCATGCAGTAATTCTTGGAGGGAGGAGGAGAGGGACGCACAGAACTGCGGAGGAAGCACATAGGTGTAGCAGAGGAGTGGCTAGGGAAGGGAATGGAAATGGCTGAGTCTCGAGATCCTGGTTGAGCTCTCGCTTGTCCCTCCTGCGTCATAATAAACCGTCCCAACCGTGTTCCTGGAGATCTACTGCCCTGTAGGTTTTCATTTCAACCGTAATTTGGTGCACCTGATTCTACTAATTAGCAGCTCACAGAGATCTCAAGCCTGTTGAACAAGGTGTGCTTTGTTAGACGTGGAGGGAAAACCTTCAGGACGGTAGATCTCTAGGAACAACGTTGGGGACCACTGTAAAAAATCTTACCAGCCACAATCTAACTTTTTAACAGCATTTGGCTGGTGGATGGTGTTAATTTCGCACCCTGGTTTGCTCCCCAGGAGGTATGTTTTGCAATGAGTATTCCAGTCTTCTTGATCAATGTTTTTTGTTGCAATGGTCATATTCTATGTTGTAACCCTACATCTCGTACAAGTGATGATAATGTGCTGCAGTTAAATGCGTAAGTTCTTAGGCATGCACTGCAGTTCCCCAACAAGTTACAAATTGTATTTTGTATTAAAAGGTCTGTGATTGGCAGGTTACATGGCATGTTGTTTTTTATGATAATTTTTTAGACAAAAGATAAATTGCAAATTGTCCTGCCAGTCCGTTGGCGATAGTTGTCCGGCCCACATCTGTGTATGCATGAGTTCCCATGCTTATAGCCCTTTGAAAGGTTTTGTATTTTGTACATTTTGATCCAAAGAAGGTTGTTTTGCCCGTTTCGGAAACATATTGGCCAGAGCAGCAGTTTTTTTTTCTTTCTTTGCAGTCGTGCTTTAATTGAGTTTTCACTTAATAAGTGATTGTTCCTGCAATTGTAACTTTTATAGCACATCAGTAATAAACAATGAATCATAATGTGAATTTCTAATCTAACCTAGATTTAGAATTTCCTTTCTTTCTGCCATGTGTCGGGCCCTATGGCTTCTGCGATGTGGAGAACGTGGACAGAATTGCAGGAGTCAGTAATTAACATTGGATCCAGATGCCTGTTGAAAGCTCCCAGCTGGTGGACATCCCAACATCAGGCTCTTTTGAGTCGCGCTGTAGCAACGTGTTGAAGGGACTGCCTGCTGCAACCATTGCAAAGCCCTAAAAAAACCTCTTTCAGTCCCACGGTGGCGGACAACACCACGCTGATTAATTTCACTAAGTGTTATTATTCAACAGATCGCTGTGTATTGGTGATTAATCCCGGTATTTCCAATCACAATTCCTCCTGTATCCACCATTTGAAAAAACGGACACCTACTCATGACTGCTTATTGACAAGCGGAAACTTGGTAACTGATTGCACTTTAGAGTATGTGAACGTTGCTAGCGCACGCACAGGAAATAGAAGTTCAATATACCTGCTCCAAACGTGGAGAGCAAATTCATGTCAAGCAACGTGTGGAAGAATTTAAAGATTGTGTCAGGCCCTAAATGCAGAAGCTTCTTATATATATTGTTAGTGAGGGTAGTACTAGAACTACTGATAATAGACTTGACTGTGCTGTCATTTGCATAGACCATTATAGCATATTCAGGATATTTGCATCAAATTATGTCCAATTAAATTGCAGAATTTTCTGCAGACATGGCATAAATAAACCAAACATTTCCCCTATAAAGACACAAAACCACTGGTGTAAATGTACGAAGGTAGGTTGTTTCTTTTGAAAATTGCGTCGATAGCAGACGCCTGAGTGGCAAGCTCCGTCGTCTGTACTCTGTCGCCGGTCTTCTTTGAGAGTTCATGCACGAGAATACGACGTCCGCTACCAGACATGTCATTGTACAATGTATTTGTGTGTATTGTTTGTTGTGTTCTGGTTTTCTGTCCCCCCCCCCACCGTTGTACAGTACTACTCATCTGGACTCTTGTCTGATCGACTCGGATAATCACATGGAATTCGCTGACAAATGGGTTATGCAATTTAGCAGATTCTACTGATTCTATCATTCTATTTTCACAGACAGTTTTGCCCCGTACTGTAGTTTAAATGACCATTTCACAGTTGGATCAGTATTTTATGAAGTCCTGTCATCACTCACTATCTGTACTTTGAGCAGCTTGCTCAAAAGTAGGCTACCAGCTGGTCTGGTTATAGCCTGCTGTCACTCGGGAGTGAGGTATTTGCCGTTGTGGGTGTAAATTATAATTTTTTTCTTTTTAGCTTCACTGGTAGACTCGAGGCTTGCGAGAAGGTCCACATCATAATGGATGTTAATTGCCATCTGCAAGTCTGTCTTGTGTAAGTGCAGTGTTGCCGTGTTGCATCCATAACTCTTTGGGCAAACTTGTCACCAGAGGTTAGATGTAGCACACTGTTGAATGATGCCAAATCAATCTTTCCCATGTCTCAAAAAAGTTCAAGAAGGGCAAGTCCCGTTTAACACTGACTGAATCGTGGACGCGTCACTGGGCTGGGGTTACTTTTGTTTAAAATAATTCACCTTAATTTGGCTTAAAGCTTCATCTACACCGCACACGTAGTGGTCGTGGTGCACAAAGGCACGTAGAAGCAGCGCAGCATGTTGCTAGTTTGTCTACGCCACATCAGTTTGCTTCGATTAACTTGCCCCATTTCTTAAATGGGATTTCCAGTGGACTACATTTGTTAACCAGCGGTTTTGCCTTAATCATCATGTGTACAATTTCTGAAATAAGTACCAAAAATGACAATTTCATTATTAATAATTCATATATTTTTTTGTAAAATTGCCAGACGGTCTGTAGAAATGGCATTTGAAGTAGCTGTTCTTACCAAATGCTTTTGTGGATTGTCAAGAAAGCTCTTTGTATTTCTCCCCCACCTGTTTTTGTTCCCCTTGTGTTTAATTCTCCTGCACTGTGACAGTTATTTTCAGTGCTGCCCAGCCCTCTCCTAATTATGCCAGCTGTCATGCCTTTTGAGAACTGTCAATCCCCTCCCTCCACAACATCTAGCAAGAGTTCCTATTGTGTATTTGTGTGTTAAAATGGCCCCCCGCCCTGAACTTGCTCAGGAAAACCGTCTGTTGCCTTTAAGCATTATTCTATAATAAATTAACCTAAGATTCATTTTTCATATATGACAAGCACTGTCGAATACAGTCGAAAGGTGCATTTAATCCATAATTTGTTGTTCGGGAACTGTTTATACAGCTCACCTAGTGGTTATGAATACATAAATTTAACAAAAAAACCACCGTTTTCTCATGTTAAAGTTGCATGATAAGAGTCTGGTTTAGTGAAAACAGTTCAGTCGCCATAACGGTAAACCTTTTAACATGAAAGTGAAAATTGCGCCACTGACATCCCAAGCTTTGAAGGGCAAGTGCAACTTTCACGAAATTCACAATATGTGAGCGTTTTTATGGGGCACCCGAATACAGTGCACTAAGTCCTTGTTGCAAACACTGAGGATGAAGACATCTGAGGAACCAAAGGGCTGAGAGCAGCAGTTTACAGTTTCTGATTCTACCTCCTGTACTTCAAACTGAATCCGCTGCTCTTCCCTTCCATGTCCTTTTATCAGCATTTCCATCGTGTATTTTGAAAATCACCAGCATCTCCACAAAATTGGAGAAACCTCTGCCTTTTACCGAGGACTGATTTAATTTTCTTCCAGGAGACGCGAATGCAGAGACAAAACTGTGCAATTTATCAGATAACGTGTGTCAAGCGTTTTAGAGCGAGTTTATTTGTATACCCGTGCCACACAGCAAGCTGAAAATGTAGAACAGACGCCTACTGCAAAGCCTTGCGTAAGAAGGTGCGCACCGTGTCTGCTTGTGGTCTAGACCACTTCATCTGCCATTATCTTCGGTATGCTTCACTGATGGACCTAGTACATGGCTTGTATGCAGTACAGGAATAAATGATTGTATTCGGTAGTAGCATGATTTTATTCAACTGGCCTAAAGCAAATTAATTGTGTCTAATTCAATCAACAGCGTTGGAGTTATAGTACAATTAGTATTCTTACTATTCTTCTCGTATTCTTATTCAGCAGATTTTTTTTGAAGAGCTAGTACTTATTGATTGTTCAAATAAATTTGTCTTTTCGGCTGATCATTCCAACTGTATTGAATTCCTTGTGTTTTTGCTTTCTTTTTCTTTTTCCTTTCAGTTTTTGTGCACTTACTCCTGACACACCGTGGTTAGCGGGTCGCTGAGCGAATGCCGCGATTGAAATTATGCTGTAAAACGATGGGCTGGGCTTGATTGTTTTCATCATGCAAAATTTCCTACATCTTCCTGTAACTGTCACAGTGTGCGCTTATGGCCCTGTGTTCACTGCTGAAGATACTGTGCTGGGCTATAGTAGCCCTAGGGGGGCCCTTAGACTCAGTCAAGGGGGGTCCCCCTGTGTATCCTGGTTTTTGTTCCAGCCACAACTAACCCCTGAATACCAAGTTGTTCATTATTCTTAATTATTTTTAATTTAACCTTTTAAAAATAAAGACTCTTGCCCTGACACATGAACTGGGGAGGTTTCATGTTTTCCTTGTTATGAGTGTAATGCCTTTGCTGTGCCTCCATTGTGACGTGCTCCGAGTGTACTATCCCGCCAGGGTGAGGTTTTTAGGAAAAGTTGCCGGGATGGTGTTTCTGATGGTTGTTTTCTGTCTCTTCTCCCACTTCCTCATTCAGGCTGTGCGCTGCTACGATTCCCTCATCTTGAAAGCTGAAGGAAAAGTTGAACCAGAGTTGTTTTGCCAGCTAGGTCACTTCAACCTCCTCCTGGAGGATTATCCAAAAGGTAAGTTTTATGGCTTTTTCAGTTCCAGTTGAAGCATCTTAGTGTGGTGGTGGGGGTGTAGAACAACTTTTGCTGTTAGCAATTTCTGCCATTTCCCTCATTTGATCATGTACTGTTTTAAAGCAAAATTTACGTTTGCGTGTGTGAACCAGTGGTGTGTGATAAAACCTTTGCTAAATCTCTGGTAATATTTTTTGGTTTGTGACTACAAAGGGTTTTTGTTTTGTCCTCTTATTTGTCGGTTCATCAATCATATGGATTCTGGCACGCCGGTTTGCTACTATTGTCTAATAGTGCATGAATCGGTCTTGCTTTCAGATGGTCTTGTCTGAAACGTCCATTACTGATGGCTATAAGTCATCAAGGGTCTGAGGTATCAAACGAGCCTCACACCATCACTCTAATGCCATGTATGTAGTAGATATTGATGGATTACTTGAAGGGTTGTTTCTCCTGACTTATTTGTAATGTAGCCTAGCTACAACATCCCCTGCTGTCTCGGCTCATGAAACAGTATCTTTTTTTCCGTAGGCTCGTAGACACATCATGGCTCGCTCCAAAATGAATATGTGATGACAAACATGTTGAAGATGAGCGACAAGGCAGTCTATTTATTATGTTACGAACTGCATCCACAAAACAACAGCATGTTCACATTGGCTACTAAGGCATGTTCTCCATCGACTTAATACAGCATGTCTCCCTGTGCCAAAGACACCAGGGCGCATTTTAGACCAATGATTGTTGTCCCCGCCTTCTGGTCCTGCCCCTACGAGTGAGGGAAATGAGACTCCTATAGAACCTTTTGGAGTCACCCCAGGACTCAACTTGTCTCTCTGATTGGTCCTGAACAAATTTTAATACCCTGTCCAAACGACACAATATTTAAAAGAAATCTGCACGTGCAGAGGTATTAGATGAAGGAAAGGCACCTATTTTGGGGGGAAAATGTATTGACTTGAGTATTTTGACCACATTGCTGCCATTGACTTACATGGTGAAAGACCTATACTGGAACCATACCGCAGTGGCGCTAGTGAGCAACGGCACAATGGCGGCTCCCAGCCCAACCAGAAAGTGAGCTTCAAAACGAAAGCAAAGGGTGCGTCCCAATATTCTTGACTCCCCACCTCCACTCCCCCACTACCGCTCCTCTACTGCCCGGATGTATGCAAAACTGCCTTTCGTTTCGAGTACAATTATTTACATGTTCAGTATACAATGTACCTGACATTGCGGTTTGCGTCGAGACATTAATTAATATGTAACCATTAATACGTAATTAAGATGTAATCAGCAACAATAGATTAAAACACAAAGATCTTTTTCCGGGGCACGGAGTAGAGGAGTGGTAGCGGAGGAGGAAAGGTTGCATTTTTAGAGTATTGGGACGCACCCCCAGACTTGGTCCTTTGGTACCGACACATGTGTAGGCCTATGGCTAACCCACTGTCTCTGTCGCCTCTGTCAACTTTGTAAAATAAAATAAAATTACACGATGGTTCCTCCAGCTTTCATCCTCAAAAGCCTGACAACTGTCCTGATGCTAATAATTGGATTTGGCTCAACGTATTTTGCGGTAGGTGACTGAGCTACACTTGTCCATTGCTTCGTGGATAGGCTATGAAAACATAACGGTAGGCAAATTAAGATAGTTAAGGGCCTAATAATTATATTAATAGGCTACCTTGCAAAACTGACAACAAAGTCAGACAACAAGAACGTAGCCTACAACTGATTGAACGACTGCTGTTCGCGCAGCTATCTGTAGCTACACAGATAACGTTACACACAAATATGGCCAACTTCTATAACATCGGTCCCACTTCATATTAATCGTTTTAATAAAAATAAACTTGCCGTGCACAACATAAGGATTAGCTAGTTGCTCAAAAACCATTGTTGTAGAACGTAAGCACAGACTTATTTTTTTGTTGTGGCTAGTCAGGCAGTTGGAATTTCTCCGTTTTTTCCAGTTGCTCCTGTGTGCGTCCCCCAGTTGCCAGAAGAAATTTGAGAAAATCTCAGCAAATTCGTTCTAGAATTCTACCAGTTCAGTTGAGATTAATCTAGATTTTCTCAGTCGAGCTGTATGCGTCAGGCTTAAGTTATGCTTCGGAATGCAATAGGCGAGAGTTTCAAGCCACTGTAGTCAAAATCATTTTGCTATATTATGCATAAATTACCAAAGAAAGCAAACACTATTATTAAGCCAACTACATTTCAACAGGTCAGCTGTGAGTCCACTTAGTGGGCTACCAATCGAGGAGCCAAACAGAACATTTAAAAATTACATCAAAAGGAAATATTTTTTCAATTTATATATTTGGGAGAAGTATGCATCTTTATTTTGTGACTCAATGAACACTTTAAATGCAAAAAAAACACTAGAGGTTCATCAAATTCCATATATGAGAGGATGACCATTGCTCACCCTGTGCACATCAGAACTGGCCGAACTGAATGAGGACAAACTGCACGACCTTACAAAAACCCCTTGCGGGGGTTCACACTGACATCAATGAAAATCATTGTCCGCGGTGGCAGCAGCCCAGCACAGGGCCAAGTGGAATGGAACGCTCAGATTTGGAGGCGGGGTGGCGTAAAATATTTCAACTATGACAGCACCACTTGCAACTATGGCCAGAACTAGTCAAACAGAAGAGATTGAAATGTAGGCCTATCCGGTTTCTTCATATGAAGGTGTTTAATGTACTGGTACAAAAAAAATAAAAAAATAAAAATAATTGGTCATAGTTTTTTGGGACTCATGACTGATCTTAGGCCAATAACCATGTGGGAGTATTTACTTGTGTTTGCTAGTGCATGCGACCTTCAAGGTTCACATTTTGGGTAACTGCCTAGGGACAACTTCGCTTTCAACCTGGGTCAAGTTTCTAAGCATTGGAAATAAAGTGTATGGCCTGGCAATACTATATTTTGTGCAGTGCAGGCCATGCACAGCATTTATTTAGCATATTTAGCATGTCCTTTGTGGGAACTTGGGCCATGCACATCTGTGGCACAGATATATTTTTGGAAAGCCAGTAATAAAAGGTGATTATTTCCCTCTTCCTGTGTTAACATAAGGTTTAAATACTTTATAGCAAGTGTTCACACAGCCACCAATTTATTCATCAGTATGGTATTGTGACAGGATTTTTGAAAGCTGGTGTGACGTATTAAAACTCGCATACTCCCCAGCCCCACAAACGGGGGATGGTTTATCCTCTTAATGCCACATTGTCACAAACATTCAAGCTACAAATAATTAATATTCCATATTTAAGGACCTTTATTCAGTCAGACCAGTTTTCTGACTACAAATGTTTCAAATTTTCCGTACTGTGGCAAATTATTTATTTTCAGAGGTTACGTCTTTCATTGAAGGACCTCCAACTGAAATCTATACATTGAAAGTCTGGACACCTGACATCTTGACATTGAGATGCATTATAGAGTAGTCTAACTTTTTACTAGTAAATAAATACTGAGTGGTCATCAGCTGGCTAACAAATTTAAGTAGTGCTAACTGGAATGAAGAGTGCCATTTAATATCTTCTGGATGCAGTGTTTGGAAATATGCCCTTGTGTTTTTCTCTCCAACAGCAGTTGCAGTGTTTGAATTGACAATCAGATTGAATATAAGTTGGAGCAGTGGACATCACCTTGCTAAGCAATCACTACTTGTAATTTCCCCCTAGAGAGTCGAAGACATGCCTAGGATATTGAGACCCTTGACATTTTGTGGTACAACCATTTACTTCCTTGATTTCATTGATGGGTCCCATTTGTCTATGGGCATGGAATGTGACATGGTCAATCACTTTTTTCATTGCTTTACTTAACACAGCACACTAATGGAACAGTAGTTAAAATGTAAATGTAATTTGCAGTTGATTTTTTATTTTTTAACACATTATACAATGACTTATAGTTACTTCGGTACTTCAGGTGAATTCATCTGTCATTATACGAGTGATATTTAAAAAAAAATTATTCCCAGGGTGTACCGTAATGGTGTTGAAAGGCAGTGGGCTGCCGCCTGTTTACGCCTTCTTAGAATTGATTTCCTTCCTGCTAATCCTGCTTTTTATTTTATTTTATTATTTTTTATTAAAGTCATAGGAGAATGATGAAAATGCCCCCAGTGCAGGACTGTAGTGCTACGAAAAAATCGGTCTGTGCGATAAATTAATTTACTGCAGTAGCACCCGTGCGACAGCCTGTGTGTGAGAAAAAAGCTTTTTTCTTTTGCGTGTGAAGTGAATCGATGCGCCTCACTATTCTATTTGGTAGTTGTAGTCTATCGTGCGATTAAAAACCATGTCCCCGTCTGCATAGAGTCCATACATCCAACACCAATTCCTAGCGAACAATCCTCTTTTCCTCAGCGAGTCGAGCGAGCTAGCTATTTATCTGGGACACCGGGATGACGACAAAATTAAGAGGTATTTTCAAGTCTTAAATCAAAGTAAAGAAGGAGAAGTGCAAAACCAAACCCCCAAAACGAGCCCACGAGGAATCACTGCCAAATGAAAATGGAAGAAGATTTACAGGTACAATCTAGTGGTGAAAAAGGATTTCCCTCGACTAAATCAGCTCTTGTTCTGTTGCTTGTGCAGAGATGACATATTTGGACGTTTGTATCAACCTCTGACTCTGATCAGCCAGTTGCTGTGTAAAATTAGCTAGCTAGCTGGCACTCAAATAACGGCAATCAGACAAGCTTAGCGTTTATTTGGGAACACGAGCTGGCTAGCATAACCAGTATGTTTGTATTTTTTGTTTTTTTACAACTAACTTAGTCATTACCATTTCTCTTGAATGTTTGTATCACAATATACCTGATGGCCACCTCCATTTAATTCATTAGCATATTAATGGTGGACAATTCGAGGGAAACCAGGAAATCTTTGTCTTATATAACCATCACATTAACGTGTGTGTGTGTGTGTGTGTGTGTGTGTGTGTGTGTGAGAGAATAAATGTAGCTAACGTTACAGATTAGCCTATGTTAACTAACTTACGATATTTATTAATTCAGGACAGCTTGATCAGGGTGACCGTGATCTCCTACGTGCTCTATATCGCCATCTGGTGTTCTGAAATAGTGGTGTATAGTGGTGTAACGGATCGTAGTTGATCCGTGATCCGTACGGATCGCCCCCCACGGTTCGGCACGCATGTGAACCGCGGATTAATTGCAAAATTTAACCATCATAGTGAATTACAGTTTTACTGCCGCTAGTACTTTTTAAAGTAATAATTCCCTAAATCTCGATGCAGAGTTGCAGTGAAAAGACAGATGCGTGCTGTGTTTTACTCTGAAGCGCATTGGACCTATCGCTAAGCCCCGCCCCTCTTCGCAGGGGGAGACAGTTTGAGAGCCAGCTCACCCACTGTAATGTAATTTTCACGGATTTAACACATTAAATACTCGTTCATTTTTGGAACCAGAGCTACGAAATCTCTTCCAAATCCGTCAACAAGGCCTGCCGTATGCACTGTAAAAATGTGTGCATGACTATTTTTAAAAAAACGGAGTTTTATGATTACAACTTAGCTCTGGTCCATAGCGTTAGGAGGAGCGTCTCCTTAACGCTATGTTACTTTCCAGTCTGTGCTTCGCCTCGTCAAACAATATGTAATGGAGCCCGGGGTATTTAATTTTGTTATTCATATGGATAAGGCAAGGCTAGTGATGTTAACACCACTGTTCTAATTATTAATTATAACGTTATATATATGGCTAACTAGCCTTGTTGGTACAAGCCTGACCGTCTTGATCCAAGGCTATGGCTAATGTTAACCAAGCCAGACTCACCTAAAGTATAATATTAACGTCAACGTTTACACAGGCTATTTTTTCATTCACTACCATGTTTAAAGGAAGAAGGTATCATGCCTCATATTGCACTTTGATTTAACAATTGAGTATTGAATATTTTATATATTTTAAGATTTTACTTAAACATTGGACATCTTGAATGTTGTTTTCATTTAAGACCATGGGCAATAGTTCCTTGCTTTAAGTGTTTTACAGAATAAATGGAAAGCAAAGATATACTTGTCTCCCTTTTTTTTTTTTTGCTGATCCGAAAAATGATCCGATCCGTGACTCAAAACCGTGATACGATCCGAACCGTGAGTTTTGTGATCCGTTGCACCCCTAGCTGCTAAACACCTTAAGCTCTGAACTCTGGATTTAGAAAGTCGACGGTCTGCTGAGTAGAAATGCCTCTATGCAGAGACATCAAGCATAGTTTTTTATGTACAAAGCAAAATGTACTTTGCTATGGCGAAATGTATTGTAATAGCGCCCCTTCTGGTGGTGGGCTCTGGTACATACATGTGTGACACACAGACAGACAGACGCACACACGGGGATCAAATTAGAGTCCCTCTCCACAACTTTGTTGTGGTGGGGGACAAAAAGTGGCCAGCAGACATGCTAGATCTGTGACACGTGCGCACACACACGCACACATTGTTTGTTGTTTTTGTTCTCTTATTAGTGATTTACACACTTTCTCAATTTAAAATAAAAAAATATTGTATGATGATATGAATTTAACCTGAGATTTGCAGATTGAAGTGTAATTTATTGATGTCTTGTATACAGTTATGTCCCTGCAATTTACCATTATGGGCAAATAAAGAAAAAATGTTTGTCTGAAAAACATGTTAAGGTTTGGATTTTGTGTGCCCTTTATGCAACATTCATGTCCTTTGCCAGTCACATATCTGTTTGTGATGAATTGCATTACTTGTGGTTGTTTTTAGAGATTTTAGAGACGTTTTATACTCGTGCTACAAGTTTTTGGCCTGTGCTACAAAACTATCAACCTCTGTAGCACCAGTGCTATGTGCAAAAAAAGTTAACGTGCAGCCCTGTCCCAGTGCATTACCACTCTAGAATCTGTGCAGAACCAGACATGGCTTTCCATTACATTACATTATAGGCATTTAGCAGACGCTCTTATCCAGAGCGACTTACACAACTTCTTACATTTATCCATTCCTATACATCTGGATACATACTAAGCAATTCAGGTTAAGTACCTTGCTCAAGGGTACAACGGCAGTGTCCTACCTGGGAATTGAACCTGCAACCTTTCGGTTACAAGTCCAGTTCCTTAACCATTATACTACACTGCCGCCCGTGGCCTTGCGACACCAGAGTTTAGGTTTAGGGAATTCACAGCATCATATTCATCATATTCATCATATTCGTCTCTAATAAAACCTCTTAAACCGATCTCAAGTCATGGAGATCCATAATCTACTGGATTTTTGTGGTGTTATGTGATTCTCTTAAGTGACTGATGGCTGTAGTTTACATACCTCATTTCAAGGCTTTATTTGGTTGCCAGATTAAAGGTTGCGACTAAACCGTGCGCACAACGTCACTGCAGCTCTCCAGGATCTGAGTTTGAGGATCCTGCTTTTGAATATACTGACATCAGTGTTGCTTTTAAAACCTAAAAGAAACCGTCAGTCATTTCACCCTCAGAGAAGGTCTTCTGGAGCAGTCCTTCAGGCAAACGTGTCAGAAGACGTTTCCTGTCCCGTTTCCTGGTTCTCCAAAGCAAAAGCCTGCGTTCTGCCGCAAGGTTGTCTGACTCTGCTCTTGAACTTGTGTTAAGTGCCTAAACTTTAGCGTTTGTCCTAAATGCCCGTTTGTTTGTTTCTCACAGCATTATCAGCATACCAGAGGTACTACAGTTTACAGTCTGACTACTGGAAGGTGAGTGTCCCTTTGAATATCTGTGTGTATAGTTGGTTAAAAAAAATAAAAAATAAAATCAGTTTGAAACATGGGTTAATGTAAACATAATGGCATTTTTATGGTAATTACCCAAGTATCTGGACCAGCGTTTTACAGAGGGGTATTGCTTTGTATGTAATGCAAAAGTAAAGCTTTTGAAAACAAAACTGATGTCTGGCTGTACTTTGCCGTTGCTATAGTTGGTTTCAGTGCACTGGCATTGCTTGTATTATTTCTGGAGTGAGGATAAGAAATGATTTGAGACAATGCAGAGATGGGTGTATCTCAAAACAGGATTACGCACTTATGTATCCAGAACCTTCATAAATGATCATTAAATAAATACCGCTACTGAGTGCACCACAATCCACTCTTTTTTGGCGGCCTGGCCACGATTTTACATTGCAGGAAAAACCCAGAGTTAGCGAGGTAATCTTATCTAAAAAGTAAGCGTTTGGAGAACTAGCCAAATGTTTCATTTGGTTTATAGAAACACAGTTTTAGAACTTGTGATATTATCAAAAAACAACCACTTCTCTATTTCTCTGGATGAATAGCACATTTAAAAATATTGATGTGAGGTATTTTTAATATGGATTCTCTTTCCTTGATGCTAATGATAATAATTTTGCATTGCATGTCAAGGGTTAGTAGTAAAGTTATTAGTAACTGTTGCACAATTTATCAACTGACTAGGTTTTAAAGCTTGCATATCACAAACATTGGACTGAAAAAAGCTTTCTTTTGAAAGTAATGATTTATGATTAAATTGTAGTCATTTCATTACAAGCTTTTTGGAGTATACATGGTCTATTTAATTAATTTTGTTACATTTCTTTTGACCTTCGGCTTGACTGTAGGAACTAGATCATCGAGGTAGAAGATTGTAATACTGTCAGTGCAAATGTGGCTGCCTTTGTTCTGCTCACAGACAGTCTGCTCACAACTCACTCACTTGTTTTACTTATTGTGAAATTATCGTAATTCTGTTTTCTGTTAGACCTGTTTTGGGGAAAAAAATAATTCACTCCCAAGATAATTTACATACACATCCAATTATTCTACTGCCACTTTTTTTTCTTTTTTTTCTGGGTAACTCTTTTGTACAAAAAAATGTACGCTTTCAAAGAGCTGCTGTCAGCAGTTTTTGACAAGCATCCAGAGGAATGACAGAGGAAAAATTAGGTGCTTTGGGCTTGAATTATGACTGTATAAATGGCTGTCTTTTCTTGATCCTA
This sequence comes from Ilyophis sp. 1 JC-2022, assembly GCA_022702515.1. Taxonomy (NCBI): domain Eukaryota; kingdom Metazoa; phylum Chordata; class Actinopteri; order Anguilliformes; family Synaphobranchidae; genus Ilyophis; species Ilyophis sp. 1 JC-2022. The sequence continues at coordinate 77,460,522 of CM040397.1, read as the reverse complement.
CTATCCCCAGATCTAGCTGAGAATTGCAAAAAGCTTGACTGGCTGGCTATCATTCACTAAAATGCGAACCACCATTTTAACATATTGACTGGCCCCAAGTGTGGCTGGCTTTGCATGGCAAAAGGAAACAAGGAATGTGCAATGCCATCCTAGGTATATTAAGAAATCAAAGAGGGCGTGGTTACTCCAAGCCATTATCACAGTGTGTTGACATTGAAAGAAGCCACTGTTTTGAGAGCAGAACAGATGCAGCAAGTCATTTTCTTTATTTTATACTGGCAGGGATTCAAGTGCCGTGGGGGAAGGAATAGTCCCACGACAAGTGCGTGAAGTGCAGACTCGATTAACAATTTCTGAGCTATGGTACTAGACATTAAAGGGAATCGGCTGTATTCTAGTGAATACAGCTGATTCAAGTAATTGAAAGCAAAAATAATTTTCCAAATCGATTTAGTATAGCCTGAGAAATCAACAAAAACGTCAGCTCTTTTCTCTCTCGGTCACGGTTTCTTCCCCAGCCCGAAATACTACAACAACCAGCATACTTTGCACACGCAAACGAACAAACGAGTAAATGAGGTTTGCTCTTTCTGGTGGTGTAAACAGGGCACTGCTGTAGTTCTTCATTGCAATAGATTTACACCCAACTACGTCACACGGTGTAAAATCCAGGGACTTCAGAGAGCTCGTTCTCAAATCACGGAACTTATAAAAAAAGTTTTTTTTTTCTTCTTGCTTACATGTACTCCTCGAGCTGGGAACACCAAATTCAAGTGTAAAAATGGCGAACTGACCCTTTAAACAAAGTTATACAAACTAGCAAAACTACCCCAATGAGCATTAAACTTTGCAAGGAACCACAGGCTCTTTAAATAAGTAAAAGTATGCCTAATCAGATTCAGGGCAACGTAGAAGTTCTAGAAATCTTGGAGGTGATATGTAAATTTGCCTCTGTTTCAGTTTTGAGTCATGGACTGCCTTTACTAAGTGCAGTAAGAATCAGTGGTGAGTTTCTGTGGTTGAATTTAGGCTGTATCTATCTTTAGAGCGTTTCGTTATTTCTGTTCTGGTTGAAAAACATATTTCTACCTTAGTTATTGTGATGATGGCACGTTAATGATCTCCTTTTTTGATTTGAAGCTGATATTACTGATTGGGACTTTATTTAAATAGCTTTAACCATGGCCCTGAGTGAGCTTTACGCAATGTATAGAGGTAAATTCTTCTGAAATGAATGTGCTTCAGAATGTCGTTATGTCCTCAAAGATGTAGTGCTATAGTTCAAAACAAATAATTGAAAAGTAATTGAAATGTTAAACTTTGAGAGCGCACCATTTTGCAATTTGTGTGTGTGTGTGTGGGCGCGTGTGCGAAACTAATGTTATTTTCTCCCACTAATTTCAGAATGCTGCCTTTTTGTATGGCCTCGGGATGGTTTACTTCCATTACAATGCATTTCAGTGGTAAGTACGGTTTCTTCCTTGAATGTAACTGAATATTTTCCATCAGAATGCGTCTTTTAGTTTGCAGATGCCATGAGTCAAAAGTTTGGCTTTTACACTGAGTTGTAATTAAGAACGGGGGGGGTTCCATGGATATTGTGACTTGCAGCCTATGTTGTATTAAACTGCTTTCCTATGCCGTGTAGAGCTGAACTAAAAGGCCTATTCCTGTATTCCTCATGTGTTTCTTGTAAAGGTGTTATGTGGTTAAATTAAAGGCTTACCGCTTTACTTGGAAATGCAGAGGACTTGCAAAACACAAACATGATTTGACAAATATTTTTTCCCTGATTAATCAGGAAAGGCTATTTTCTGAACGGTAATGTTATAATGAGAGAATGATGGCTTGGATATGTCATAAGCGCATCTGCATCAAGTGTCTTTGCAGCTGGTACCAGGCAAGAACGTTCAGCAATAAAGCCAACAACCAATGCCCGTTGCCCCAGAGTGTCCTGACAATCAGTATTCTTGAACAATCATTGCCGTCCTTAGCTCCTAAATTATGTTTGCAGATCTAGATTAAGGTTGGGCGGGTGTTATATCAAGACTGTCCAAACCATTAGTGCACCATTTTTTTAGTGCACCACTTTAAACATAATCTCTTCATAAAGCACTACACTCAGTTTCCTTTGGGTTTGGACAAAATATCTACAATCAGTGAAACCTGGTTTGTGCCTATGAAAGGTGATAGGTAGGAGATTAATTGTGAATGTGAAGAAACAATTTCACCTCCCAGCAGCAGTTTCAATTGTCTGTGTCAGTAACACATTCAAAATACATGTGGTGTTTATTTTTATGGTGTGTAGGTGTGTAAGATACCTGAACTTAGTTTTAATTAGTTTTTTTGGAACCTTTAAAATTGTGTCTGTCAGGTGGCAGTGAACAAGGGTACCATTAATTGTAATGAAGCCAAATTAGCCCTAGCACCGGCTCATATATGGAAGCGGTTTATAGTTTTTTGCATTCATTGTGTTTTAAAAAATAAATCTGGTCACAGAATATACCGTTTGAAAACTCACAATTCTATCTCTATAGACTATTTTACGATCCCCATGTTATAGCCACAATGGTTCCTTCTCTTATAAGAAAAAACATATACTTCTACTGTGTTTGAGCTTCTGTTACTTTGTTTCAGTAGTCTAATACTTACAGTAATTCTGACTCTTGGAAAACATTCCCCAACAGTTACCTTACAGAAGACGGCTAGATTATGCCTGTAGACAAAGGGTAACAGTAACAGTAAACGGTAACCATTTTATGTTCAGGATTGTGTTCAAAAAAGGTGATGCTAGTGAAAGGGGTTAAGTGTGCATTATTTGTGACTGAGTCAAAGAAGGGAGAATATTTTTCTTGCTTGTATGGGCTATGTGGTAGTGTATCAGCTAGGGGATAGCCATTCATTTGCTTTGCTTTTTGAGCTACTACACTGATTTTTCAGTACAAGTGAAACCAAAAAATATAAATAAAATAAAATAAAATGTTGTCATTGGGTACGTTTACATGCACACTAATACTCCGATCTGAACCCGGTTATGGCAATACTCTGGTTACTGAAATGGCCACGTGAACACCTTTATCCGATAATGTAAGGTCATAATCCATCTTTTCGAAACCCGATTTACACCCTTGGTATTTTTCCCAAACTTTTGATTTTTTGGTGCATGTATATACCTTTTTACGGGTTCTTTTGGCTTTTCAAAACTACGCATGTGAGGCAGAAGAGGCGGTGTAACGTCAGAATTGTTCCACCCGTCAACATTTGCTATGCCTGGGGTTCCTTCTGGATCTCACGTCCAGAATTGTATTATTAAATGAACGCGTTTCACCATAAAATAAAAAATAAAAAAAACGAAGCAAAGAAACAAAACGCATTAATAGCCTGTTCGCCCTGCAAGTTAAACCAGCGAGGTGGAAAGAGTAAGTAGGCCTATCGCATTGTTGAATAGCCCAATAAAACGAATGTAATGTCATGTCGATCAGTAGGCCTAATTGTTATTTTTTTGTGGGCCTATTATTGGTAGTTTTTCTGATGACTGATTATTATTTTTTACTGTATTTGCTATGCGATCGCGTTCACCAAATGAAAATGCCGTTGTAATAATCAGGCACGTTTCCTAAAAATGTTTTGTTACGTTGAATATTGTTTTCAATAAATGTTATTTGTTAACTTTTATTTAGTGAGTTATGTTTTCTAGGATAATGTGCAATGTTCATAATGCAAGGCACAAAGTGCCACACATTTCAGCGGCATTTAAAATACGATTTGGTTATTGAAGAATGTGATTAACGGTTTCAAATGGCTCTTATAATATACGCAATATTTTTTCGGACAATGTTTAACCTTATAGATTAAATTGTGCTAAATTTTGACTGTTTTCTAAGTGTTTTCTTACTTTTAGACTAGTCGACTAGTCTTAAGTTTAAACTTCCGTTTAAACGTCAGGGAAATTAGTCGTTAGGAACATCCCTAACCACTACTAGCAATTAGTTATAAAAACTAGCTAGGCTATAATAATTGCTAGCTTGCTATAATAATAATAGCCTACTTTCATTTTTGACGGGCGGATCATTTTTGTCTTTACAACGGGAAGCAGTTCGGCTACGTGTTTCACAGAGCCGATTATGGAGAGGAGAGAATCATGTAAACGCGGCTTTTGGAGTAATCACATTTCTTATGTCCGTGTGACCGCGATAAGTTAAACACTGGCGTAAGCTGATAGCTTCCAGTAATCGGATATTGCTGTGCATGTAAACGTACCCATTGATGTTGGTCATATTATTTTGTTATTCAAGCTATTTGTGTGTGTGTTTTGAAGAAAGTGTGTATACATTTTTAAAGAGTGGTCCTTATCCTGTTTCATTTGAATATTCATATGGCACTTTTGACCTGCGTTACCTGGTGGCTCATGTTCAAATGCCAGTCAAGCTCACTCCTTACGAAGATTCTTGAACTTGTATGTGCAGTATGATGGTCGTAACCACCTGTTGGCTCTTCCCTGGTAAGGGGAGAGTTGGTCCTGTGGAGAGGTCTTCCAGTAATTTCCAGCACGTCAGCTGACTGTCCAGTGCACTTCACTCCATTATGTAGGACAGATATGAAACTATAGTTCAGTGTGTGCCTATACTGGTAGTCAAGATAAATTATGGGGGCTCAGGATGACTAACAGCATTACGTTGTAATAAAATGGGAAAATATGCATCAGCAAGGTGGATGAATGCCACTTGAAAGCTTGTATGTATTCCTGTAGGCAGAGATTATCATTGGATAGTACCTCATCTGACTTGGTAATGCCAGATATGTTTTCGTTCGCGGTCAGTGGAAACTGCTATTAGGTATTAAGCCACATGTTTATTTTTCTTCATTTTTAATTATGCCTCGATATAATGTGATGTTTATTGACATTACTAAGAAAAATTAGATTAAAAAATCTATAGTGTTTACTGGGTACCATCTTCACATTAGTTTAAACAAATTAAGCTTTAAAATGGTCAAGTCTCACATCATAGCACTGTTTTATGTTGCATCTGTTTGTATTACCATATTTGTATGAAAGGCATTCCCATTAACAATTCTTTTTTATTTTTATTTTTAAATGTCACAGCTCTATTATTCTAGGCTCTCAAAATGGCCATTTTCATTGATTAACTCAATCTATATTTTTAATGTACATTTTCTATGGGCAAGAGTTGGTGGCAGCAGAAAATTAATTTGAATTGCATAGACTGAATTTGTATTGCAGTAATTTAATGTTCTGAATTATTTAATAAAAAATTTAAATTTGAATTTCATAAATTGAATTGAACAAAGACCAACAATTTGGATGACCAGAGACTGAACTCACAGGTAGGCTACATAGATCTCTCTGAGCTAGCCACAATAAAACTAGCTGGTGGTTTGTTTTTGTGACCTTTTTCTACAAAATAATGTCAACAATAGTTTTGCTGTTTAAGAGATTAGAATTCTGACCGCAGCTGACGCCTCATTACATTTAGAGAATTTTGAATTCTGAGCATATCCACTTGAAACCTGACCAAAACTATTTCCAAGTTTACTTAGTTTAGCAATGTTTGTTCAAAGTACATCATATAAAAATGTACTATTCCGGTATTATTCTACTGTAGCTCCATAAAGCATTTATATATTTGTAGTAAGAATTATTACCACAGGTTCTGCCGGTTTTCTCCTGCCAATGAAACGGTAAGAAAATAATTCTGAATATATATATATTCTTGAATGGCTCATTATGAAAATTAATGTGAAACATGAATTAATTATATTCATGAAGTTTCAAACATCGATGCATTTTTTCCAAAATGGTTTTAATAAAATGTTAATTGGCTGCAGCGGTCTTTAGTTAATTTTACGTTAATTTGCTAGTTTAGCAAGCGGTAATCTACAGTTTTACAGTCGCCTCAGTTTTATAGTGAATTCACTCACAATTATAAATTCTATAAATGTAAGATGAGGTGTGAGTTGTGGTCAGAATTCTAAATAACAAAAAACCAGCAGCCTAAAACCAGAAGTCTTATTTTGGCTTATTGTGGCGAGCTAAACATAAAACATTACAGATTCAAATCATTTCAATGCAAATTCAATTTCTGCTGGCAAGAAATTGAAAAGGTTTTCGGAACAGTTAATAGTGTAAACATAATAGAGTTCAGATTTCCAAATTCACTAGTTTCAGGGTGTGGGGAAAAAAAAATCTTGCGAGTTAATTATATTGCTAGAAACTAAAATATGCCGAATGTAGTGCTGCTTGTAGGGGTTTCATACTGTGGAGCTAGCTAATTGACCAAGATGCGCTGATAGCTATAACCTAAACATTCTTATTCAACATGTAATGTTGACATGCTACCACATTGACCTATCCACTACACCCTCTTCAAAGGCCTGTGAAATCATCTGTCATTGTATGTTGATTCAGAATTCCCCCACACAAAAACTTCTAAATGAAGATGTGAGAATGATGGTGCTTGCACCCTGTGCTAGCTATGTTGCCTAAATGTTGTTTAATAAGTAGTTGGGCTTTAGGCTATGAAGTAGCGAAGATGACTCCTACCCTTTCCTGGTATTTACTACTGTAGGTCCCCCTTTTTCCCCCGTCTAGGCCAGTGCAGCCCTCCTCTACTGATGCCCACTCTGGACAGAGAAGGTAGGCATGAAATGTTGCTTTTATTAGGGAATCTTAGGGCTAGGCTAATTGTGGATATTAACTTAACCACATATAAACAAAAGAAAATGTTCTTCCAAGGCCCAATCTGAACACAAAACATAGGCATTCAGCTTTGGCTTTATGAATAAATGTTAAGGCTTGGGTTATTGTGGTTAATGAGCACTAATACATAGCCTAATATTTAATTAATATTGATACAATTCATGTTTAACCGTTTCTCTAAGGCCCACACTGCATAGACATGTACAGGCCAGGTCTGCAGCAGTTAGTACAGTGAGCAGTCAGTATGGGTGTGCTCAAATATATCACTCCATTGGCAGCACTGAAACCGATTACCTGTACCAGGCAAATTACCTATGATTGTGACCTGGTAGTATGTCCAGTAAAATATTTGTCCACCTGAATTACGTGTAGAATATGTAAAATCACCTTGCAGATAAGGTTTTTCCATTACTTCATAATCCAATGAAGAAACTCCATGTCTGCAGCGAGAAGCTCAGAAACTTGGATGACCTGGTTACGTACTATGCCTGTCAGTTATCGCGCCAAGCCCCCAAGCAGGAACTCCCCACCCTGGGTTAGCCCTGCTGTGTAAACAGTACTGGAGATTTTTTAGGGAGAGGTGATGAGACAGCCTTTGGAATGCTAATGAATGCTACAGTATATAGCACCTTCATTGTAGAGCAATTTAGGAAGGCTTTGCATGGACAGTGTATTCCAATAGATAGGGTTTCCTATACTTGATTACAATTATAAATGAGGTCTATTTCTCTGTGTAGATTGAATGCTTTCTTCTCAGGGCTAAGTATAGTCTGAAGTACAGAATTGTATTTATAGAAATGATCAGAAATTAGTTACCGGTTTTATACACACACAAGTGTAAAGTTGTGCTGAAACTTTGAATACATTTCACTTATAACCAGGAATATTTAAGTTTCTTTTCTTTTGAAATTGATGATCATTTGGTCTTTGGATGCTCCAATTTAAAATGCGTTCACATTTTTTAATTGACCAAAATGGTAAAATCACATACTGGTCAAAGTTGAGCTACAATGTATTTTAAAAAAATTTTTTATACAATGCCCTCAAAAATTAGCTATTTTGTTTAGACCGTTGTGTTCTATCAATCGGAGACGTATTTTCACATGATGTGACCTTTGATGGCTTTTGGTCACATGACTACCTGTAACCGATGCTTGGCTCCCCTGAATTGCAGCTGTTCTGCATTATTACAAAAACGTAACTTTTTTGTTCAGATGTGGGTGTGAAAGTAGATTGTAATATCTGGACGGCTAATTCTTGCCTACTTGTATATATGCATGTCCTTCTGCATTGTATGTTAGCTAATGTGTTTTATTTATAGCTTGTCTGATGTGTGATATGTAACTTATAAACACTTACAGTGCCAGTGAGTTTTTTGACAAATGGATATAATCTGAGTAATGGGCTCAGTAATAGTCTAAATCGTCTTATTTTATTTTTAATATCAAAAGATACTAGTAAGGTTGTTAGTTTCTCTAAAGCGGTGTACTTTCTCTATCATGCGCAAAGCCATTTCTGTGTCATAAATTTTTTTAAACTGAGTAATGCATTTACTTTTTAGAGATTACCAAATCGACCATGGCTTCCATAGAACTGAAGTGAGAATTCATGTAGATGATCTGAAGACACATGCATTTTGCTCCAATGTAAAGGGATGAGATGTTGGGGTGCGTGCGTGGGTGGGTGGGTATAGATCACACAGCCTTTCAGGTCTGGCCCTTTACCCAGGCCTGATGGAGATCAGGTTACATGCACATGTGCCAGAGCGGAGAGTATAGTCTTACATTACAGCCGTTTCGCAGATACTCCTATCTTGCACAACCTTTTGCATTTTTACACAGTATCCATTTATACAGCTGGATATCTACTGAAGCAATTGAAGTAGCCTGACCAGTAGACTGAGAGAGAAAGAAAGTGTCCACGTTCATCCGAATCACATTTACCAGCGGCAAAAAATATATAGGTTCACGACAGTGGTTGCATTAGAATAAATCATAATCCGTCAATGTGTTGGACGGGGTTGAACAAAAATTCATCAATCCAATTAATCCAGTCCAGTTTTAATTCCAACAAATCTATTCAAAATGAAAATGATTAGGTTGAATTATGACATGAGTTAGCCTACCCATGCCTACCTTACCGCCACAATATTTACGCATTCACTGTCTTTGCTCAGCTACTGTTGAAAATAAAATTGGGGGCGATCAATTGCTTTTAAAACAAAGTACAGAACATGTTTATTAAAAAATAAAAAATAAACATTTTAATTATATGCTCTTGCTCTAATGTTAGCTAAACAAAAAGGGTTACATTTGTGACACGACAGAGAGATGCAACTCGGATGACTAGAAGAATCTACGCTAGATTTTTGGACTATTGCAGTCAGTTAGTGTTTAATACGTTTGCAGCAATTTTTTTTTACCTGTCAAAATGATAGATGGCATTCTAAAGCTTCTAAAAATCGGTAAATGATGGGAAATTCTTGGTTAATGCAACCCCTGGTTCACGGCAAATCTGGCCAATTCTGAGGAGTTGGGGGTTTTAGATGCTTTGTCCATCTCTCACATGGTTGTGTGCTGTGACTAAACTTGCATATCATTGTATTTCAACAAAGCACGAAGTACATTAGAATTAACCTGTTATTTGATTTGGCTCTGAACCCACATCCACTTTCTTCCCAGCACCAGTGACATCCTCTTCTCCCTCTCTCTCTGCAGGGCGATAAAAGCGTTTCAGGAGGTGCTTTATATCGACCCTAGCTTCTCCCGGGCCAAGGAAATCCACCTGCGGCTCGGCCTGATGTTCAAGGTTAACACAGACTACGAGTCAAGCCTAAAGGTATGTCCCGCAGCACTGAAACCTGACTGCTAGTCCACTAAACGCTCTACCCTCGCAAACTTCACTGAGTACCAGAGATAACGGTTGTTAATCGAGAGAAGCAAAAAGGGAAGAAGTGTAATTATTTTAATTGAACCACACTCAGAAATGAGTCTGCTGAAGCTACTCCTGATTGTATATCATCAATGGTCCACAACCTAGTAAGATGATTTCTGTATGTGAACAGGTAATATAGATGTATTAACTAGCTGGATGCATGTTAAGCTTGATTTATGTGGTAATGTTTGTACCATTATTATTTATGACAACATTGCATTAATATTATGACAAATTACCACCACTTGTATCAATGTGTATCAGGTGTAATAACTGGCAGGAAAGTTTGATATATGTGGTAGTAATATTTGTCATTAATATTTGGAAGAAATTAAGAGTTGCAAAGGATTCTGGGCAATTTCACTGCCCAATGAGTGGGGTTTTGTAGACTTGGCAGAATGCAGGATGGATGGGCTAATTTTGTGTGCTTCCCTTATATTGTTAACGGATTAGATCGCACTCAATACGAGTGAAAGAACAGCATAGAAACAATGAGTGTAAGCATGCACGTGCATACATAGACCTCAAAGGGGGCTTGAGCACCTGCCGTTTGGCCTCCTATAATTAATAAATGTTTTTAAATAAATAAATAAATTCCTGTTTGCTGCCCTGCCGAACAGATATATTGATTGAATCAAAATATCAGGTCGGAAGATTGGTGCTCTCGTGCGATGCCCTCTACCTCTACCCTCTCTCCCTCCTGGTTTCCGCCACAGTGAGCTTTTCTATGGTGAAAATTGCATGCATATTACTTTAATAGTTACTTTGAGGCAGACATCAGGTATGTGGCCAAACAAAGTATAAATATACTATTCATTTTCGTTTTATATATTGATATTGATTTCTTTAGGAATTGCTTGACACCATTTGTCAAGTAGGGTCTGTCTATGCTTGAACTATTTAGCAGCTCAAAATGGGCCAACTAGCTATCGTTAGCGTTGATACCTTTTGCTAGTAATGTGGGAATCGGTGGAATATTTTTCGAGTTTTTGCATCCCATCCACTGAACTTAAAAGAACGGTCCCATCACACCACAGCAGTTTTAATGTTGTCTTATTGTCTCGATGGTTAGTTGGCTAATGTAATACGTAACGTGTGGGAAATTTACTGAAATACACTTCATTTCTTTGCATGTATCATTAATTAGCTGTCATGTAGATGTGTTTGAACCAACCTCAGTCATGGGTTTGTTTTAAATACCAGGGTTTTTCCTACATAGTAAATTATTTGGCGGCCGCCAAAATGATTTCATGGACCGCCAAAGGGAAATCGTGACCGCCAAAATGACAATAATTGAGAAAACGGCAAATAAAATCATATCCGAATGAATTTATTTAAAAAAATTGGGTGCAATATATATTGTTCTCGTCGCCTTAAAGATGTCAGTACTAGGAGACGAGTAGAAGAAGCATAGAACCATTGACTGGAAATGCGGCTCAGCTATTCTGCAGCAGAGTGCAGCCTAAATCTTTGTGACAGCGACTTGGGAGAAAGACATAGCTTGCGCAACGAGTTGGATGGAACACGCTACAATTTTGATATAGGCTACATTTGATATAAGCCCTAACTTCTGAAAAGGTAAAAGCTTTAACCAGATCTATGTTGGCGCCCCATACTATATTGGTAGACGTATCGGTCCCAATTACAGTATTCATGTTTGTCTTAAATTATAAACTAGGCTAGAGCTTTAAGAAAAGGGTGCTATATATAGCACCTTTTGGCCACAGACTATAAAATGCACCGTTTACAAGAAAATCATGTTCAGATATAGCTAGAAACAATAATATTTATTTAAAACGTTGTACAAATAGGCCTAAGCATTTGGCGTTTTCCATTGCTTAGCCTACTGTCGGCTACTGGCTACCTGATGCACTTTCGGTTTAGAAGACACCAGATTTTTTTCCTACAAAATTTTTCGTAGCTATAAATATGTTAATGAAACCAAATATCTTACCTGTAGGCTATATGCAGCTACCACTGTCTTATGATTAACCCTGAAGAGTATCTTTTTATGTTTCCCTAAAGTCCCATACAGTCAACATTTCCACAATGACCTATCTCATTTAGGGCTGAAATAACAGCAACGTAAACTATGTAAAAACACACACGGCGCTTTCGTACTTTTTAAATTGTTTTAAACATATTTTTATTTTTGTTTTAGAGTGTTTATTTATTTATTCTATTTATTTATTCTATCAAAATAGCCTAAATGGTGTAATATTCAAATATTCAAAAAGGTTCAAGGACCTTTGATTGACTGGTACTTTACAACCAAAGCCTACATGGGCTATTTGTACTCCAAAATCTGTATTTACGGTAAAATGAATGCAAAATAAATTGCTGCTCGCATAGGCTACATACGGCCAAAACCCATTCTCTGCCAGGAAAAACCCTGCCTGAATACATACATTTTAATATCGCGTATTGCGTAACATTGGCATGTGTTTTTTTTTTTTTCTTCATTTTTTTAACGCAGGACAGAGTTTTGAATTCAGCACTCGGTCGAGGCTTTCATGTCTTTTATTTGCACTATTATTCCCATTTCTGTCTTTTTGTTTTTAATTCTGTTGAGCAGATTCATATTTTAGTATTGCTTTAGGAAGACGTGATTTGAATTGGTTTCATGGTGTCTGGCTTTGGGACTTGCTTTGGGTACCCAGAATTAGTCATTCCAGGCATATATTTATTTCATTATTTGCAAAAATCGCCGGTGTGGCCTTTTTAATGAATTTAGGCCCCTGCCCCTCTAACAGCCTCTGCACGTGCCTAAGTGTAAGCATACATGGGTGTGTCTTAACAGATTGGACCGTGGCCCTCTCAGGGTTGAGCGAGAGCTTTGCTCTGTGGTGCGTGTATTTTGTCTATGCGTTTCATTGTCATTCCCATCAAATAGGCCTGTTGTGACTTGGATTTAGTAAATATTTCCATTCATTTATTTTGTTTATGTCTCTGTTTTGACTGGGATGGAGTGACACGAAAGGGCAATAGGTCGATTAAATCACAGCTGTGTAATTATTGGGTAGCTGGTGCATTTTTTTCAGCGTGGATTGTGGCCATTCCTCTTGAAATGCACACCTGTGAATGCGCATATTGTTCAAGAGTGTTCCTTTCCTTCGCCTTCCCTGCGGCTGCAGTTTTCAGGCATTGTGAAATGAATGGCGCCACCTAAATTCAGAGCACTCGACCCCCTCCTTCTGTCTTTTATGGTGTACCGTGCACCATATCATCGATGGATATAAAATGCCCTCTGGAATGAATACACCGCTGCGTAATTGTACGCGCTTGTTTCAGGGCTATTGAAATTTCTCTGCGGTCGTATCTGCGGTTTTACTAAAGAGTGCAGCGATGGTGGCGGCGTCGCATAAGAATCGCGGTTCTCCACGTTGGTGGTCGAACCCCGGCTGTGTTCTTGGTGTAGATGGGGCTTCACAAGGCCCGTCCCCCTGCTTGTGTGTCCCTCAATATTAATGCAGCGTGCGTGCAGATCAACCATCCTGGGAAGCCTGTATGTATGTTTGAATACCCTCCATGCTGATCTTCCCTGAAGACGACAAGGTCATAACTAATTAGTATGTTTAAGGAGGGAGGAATGGTGCAGCTGTTGTAGAAACATTAGTGGTATCTGTAGATACTTTTGAAGAATCAGTGGGTATTTAATGTGCTTGATGCAATGCTTACTGCGGACTGCTGACATGCACGTTGCTTGGTGATGGTGTACAGTATTGCTTCTGTTTCGCAATGTGTTTATTCAGAAACGAATTGTATGAAATTGTATGTTTTAAAAACGGTTTATTTTCTGTTGGGAAATTATTCTTGCTTAGTGAGCCCTTTCTATGTTTGCGTAGTAAGCTGAGAAAGCACCCCAGAAAGCGCATTCATGAGCTGATCCGGCTGCACGTGTGGCACGTCCTACAACCCAGCCCCCCTCCCCACTGGCAGCCTGCCATAGCCGCTATTACGCACGACTCGGCCTGTCCCAGTTAACTGAACAAAAAAAGACGGTTCTGAGGAACCACTGAGGATCACTTCAGTTCTATCAGGCCACTATCATGGCCACAGGAAAATCGCTGCCTCTCTATAATCAAAATTTTTAAAGAAAATCTTTCCATTAAGAAAAAAGTACCCCCTTTTTAATGTTGGAACTTGCAATATTTATTTTCTGGAATAAAGTACCCCCCCCCCCCCCCAAAATGTGCTGATTGCACATTTTATTCTAAGAGGCTGTGCAGCCTGTGAAGTGCGGCTCTTTCAAAGCTGAACACCGTTTCATTCATGAATAAATGATCAGGTGTCTCTTTGTACACATTTCTATCTGGGGAGGATGAAAATGCTCGCTGAATATGACCTCGGAGAGCGAGGCTCCTGACACTTCCCTCCTCTGTAAAGGCAATGTTGTTAATTTACCTAAAGCCAGCATTTTAAAATGCAATTTATTTTATAGTTTACCGGGGTGTAGCGTAGCCTCCCGCCTGGGAGATGCTCGTGCTCAGGACAGTCGCTGCATAGGGAGATGACACGTCCGCCCGGAGGTACTGTGTGTATGTCATCTCGCCGAGGCTGCCGCTGTCTCCTGAATAGTAATCAGCGCGTGTGGCGGGGGTGGGGGGAAGCCGGCAGTCGCACTGCAATCTCTGACTGGCGGCTGAGCTGCGATAAGGCTGGCGGAGGAACGCTCTGTTCTGCGGGGGAGTAACCTCTTTAGCACCGAGGCGCTCTGTGTCGGGTAACGTATGCCAGCGGTCCGGTCGGCTAATTGTTATTATTTTGGGCGATCTGCGCGCGAAAGCTTAGCTTGGCTGTACGTGCCTCGGATTTGGTTAGTTTTTGAACGGTGCTGGTCCTGTCAGGGATTTCATTTGCGTAACATTGGCATGTGTTTTTTTTTTTTCTTCTTCATTTTTTTAACGCAGGACAGAGTTTTGAATTCAGCACTCGGTCGAGGCTTTCATGTCTTTTATTTGCACTATTATTCCCATTTCTGTCTTTTTGTTTTTAATTCTGTTGAGCAGATTCATATTTTAGTATTGCTTTAGGAAGACGTGATTTGAATTGGTTTAATGGTGTCTGGCTTTGGGACTTGCTTTGGGTACCCAGAGTACATTTTTGTTTTATTTATATATTTTTTTATTGCTTAAATGCCTATTTTCTTACTGTCATACTGTGGAACTCTATTTGTTTTGGATTAGCGTGTGAACAGGTGTAGCCAACTGACGGTGTGTAATTGAAGGCTAATTTGCTTCCCGATTCATCGGGGGAGGGGTTGGAGGGTTCCCGTTCCATTTGCCGCTACATCTGCTTTTATCTGCCGGATTTGGCGGCTGTCGGTTACTATGACAGCGGATTCTGAGGGGCAATGTGATGCGAAGGTGTAGCAGCGGCGGCAGCGCTTTTACTCGGAGTGGCTTGTTCCTCGATTCAGAAGACACGCTGTAAACAAGGACACAGAACATTCTGTTCCCAGCCAGGCCAGCCTTACGTTTAAACGGTTCCTGCATCCAGATATACACCTGCATGTTTTTATTGATGAGAAGGTCACGGTGGCTCTCTATGGCAGCTGCTACAAGGGGTTTGGTGGCTGGTTTGAATTCTATCATATGTAGTTTTATGTCGGCATGCATTTACTGTTGTGTGTTGGTGAGGGACTCACTTAACGCACAAAAGTATATATATGAGGCTATCTGCAGCTGGTTTAACTTGGGTGGGGCAATCGGAGAGCAAAATTAGGTGAGTTGTTTTCTGGATAATTGGTTGCTGTAATCCACAAAGTGGTGAGTAGCATCAAAACCCAGAACACCCTGCGGCTCTCCAGGACGACGGTTGCAGGAACAACTATAAAGCATAGGTCGCATCATATCTTTGATTGCTTTTGGCGTTACTTTTTTTCCAATGTTTCACGATTCTCTATCACTATCCATATGCAGAACAAATTTGATTGATTGTCTGAATTCTCCTAAATTTCCCAGAATATGGGTGGCTTGTGTTTGCATTACCAAGTGTCACACGTGTTTGTGTGCCTAGGATAGCAGTTAGACTGGCAAATATAGGGATATAGAAATACCTGATTCTTATTTCTAGAAACATTTATTACATTAGAATTCCAGTGCTTCCCTGCAACGTTCACTCTCTTAGAGGGCTACTTGTCTCCAAAATTAGATTAAAGTATTTCTTTCATTCTTTGAAGGAGGACCTTGGCTGTTGTCTCGATAGGCTAAATTGCAGAAAACCTATGAAGTCATTACTGCAGAAATAGGCTGGAGAAGGCACTATAACAAGTAAATCTGACACTTACACACGAAATGTAGTCGACCAAACAAGGCCGTCAAAAAGCCCTTTCAGAAGAGCTATTAGTATTCAGACTGCCGCCTTTTTATGCTTAGATTGTGAATAATTGAGATGATGTGAAGAGAATCGGACAGGCTTAAATTGCAACCCTCGCCTGGAGCTGTAGAATGCTAGTCTGTTGCGGTCACAAACTAATGCTGAACAGGATGTACTGTAAGTCGTACGTAGCGGGAAACGAACCATGTTCTGGCTCCCGCCTTTGTAGGGGAATGTAGCACTATGTGGCCGGGCTTTAGGCGGCTGTGAGCAGAGGAGCTGGGTCCCTGCCCCCAACACTATTTGGCCTTAATTTCTGGCAGTGTGGTGTATGTCACCTATCCTACCTTGTGCAATAAGGTTCAGAGTGTGTTGTGGTGTGTAGTGTAATGCTAATATCATATCATCACCCTTATAACTTGCAGAATAGGTATAGGCAACCCAACCCTAAAGCTGTGGTATAAAAATAATGAACACCATGTATAATTGGAATTGACAACGTATTAAAGGATTCAGTAAAAGAACAACCAAAAGTAATCGAGGTAAGATTGAAAGAACAATAACTTGTTCACCAGGGTAATTTTGCAGACACCTTAAACAATCACATATCATCTTTCAAATAGATGAACCATAAATTAACAATAAAATAACAGTGAAATAAAATCAAAACATTCCAAATCTACACTCAAATATATACAGTAAAATATCTGCAGGCCTGCTTACTAAAATGTTACCACACCGCGCACGATACCTATTTCGGGTCCATGCAGTGGGCCCACTAGTCGTTGCTATTGCAATGCCAAACTTTCAGCCAAAGGAAGGCCGCCTGAAAGCTGTCCGACAATGTTCACGTTACCCTCACCTAACCCATTCAGTCTCTGTGGGTTGGCAGGGTCCAGGGAAATCCCACAGAGAATGAGGGAGAAGGTGACTGAAACGTTGGATTAACTTTGTTCAAAGAAAAACAATTCTGTCCCGCGACAAACTATCTAGCTAGTTACTGGGTCGATAGCTTGGTTAACTTTATACGGCAACTCGGACCGGAAAACAACAAACAGATCGAGCTATCGAACGTTGTTTTTATTATACTCAATGAAAACTACTTTAAGTCTGGAAAATAAACTTAAAACTTGTGCTTGGCTCTACTCGTGGCAACTCATGATCATGTTTCGATTTAATTAAGAATCGTCAGGAATCCATTCCACATGCATTGTCCACTTCGTGGGATAGCCTTGTTCGCCAGTAGCTATACACAGAAACAGTTTACTTGCTTTCTAGCTAGCTCACGAACACTAGCTAACATTAATACTCAAAAGAACGACACTGCACATCAAAACAACAAACCTGAGAGCTAGCTAGATTTTAGGGGAATAGATGTGTGTAATGTTAGTACATGTAATTTTGTTAATGTTACTCAAAACCATTAGCGTTCTTCTCCCCACCAGATCTCACATACTCATTTTCTTCCCCTTTTTCATAGCAACCCTCGTGCAGGGTAATGGTCGACCAATCACATAGCAGGATAAGTTACCTTAAAGGGACATTACATGTTGTATACATTACTCCACACACACACTTCTCAGGTAGGTGCCCAGTTGCATCAATGAAATCAGAAAATAAAGAAATGCGGCAAACAAATTTGTAGTTTGATTATCCCACCGATGGATTACTGTAAAAAGATTTTCGATCATTTAGCAATTTTACTGTAGACATTTTTCTTTATGCTCTTCATATCTATATAAAAAGCTACAAGGACTTTGTAATATCGCAAATTTTGCTCAATTGAGCATTGTGCGTGTTCTAACTTAGTCTTTTGGCATTGGGAGAAATGGTACCGACGAAGCATGATTAGGATGTGATTCTTCAAGGGCATTTTGACTGGAGACGAAAAGGGCTACTGTCTTGTGTCTCAATTGCAGAAAGCATTTGGCATTTAAATGGCCTGAAACCAAAGCAATTTGTCCTCATCTCATTTTGTTCCAAAGAAATGCATGTGAAGGTGAAAGGAAACCATTGGAATTCTGCATGTGAAAATGCTCTAAATCAGTGGTGCCGAATCATGTGCTGTGGATGGCCGTGAGTATGCGGGTTTTCATTCCAACCAATCACTACACCTGCTGATCTCACTGATTAGTTCCCTCCTCTTTTGTAGAAGGCATGTAAATTAGTGAAATCAGCAGGTGTAGTGATTGGTTGGAATGAAAACCTGCATACTCTCGGCCCTCCATGGCACATGATTGGGCACCACTGCTCTAAATGCAGTTTCTCAGCTCCCGGGTAGAATTTGTAGTGCGGAAGACATTCTTGGGCACATTCAGAAATCACTCAAATGTTTTACAGGATAGTAATGTTATTGGTATAGCTGAGCTGTGTAAAGATAGGTTGTTTGTGCAGTGGTATTTACCTTTGTTTATAAGGTTGGTTTGTTTCTCTAGCTTTACACTTATATGCCATTGTGCCTTGTTGGTGATATTGCTCTTTTGCATTTCTGAGAAGAATGCTGGTGTTCTGTACTTTTGAATAGGAGCATCTGCTATGGTTGAGTAGATTGAATGTATAATTTCTTTTTATCCCTTTTAAGTATTATCTTTCTTTTCATTTAGTTTCACATCAGCATACAAAATTGGCTCGCTTTTCTATGCCATTCTGATGATTTTGATGGTAAAATTCCAGTTGAAACCTATACATAATTGCAGTCGTCCTGACTCCTATAGTACTGCAACAGCCAGCATTTCATGTATTCTTCCGAGAAGGTTTTTCTGTCATTGTCATTCCCATTAAAAGATGGAAAATGCGCACACATACATTCTTTTTTTCTTAAGCAAGCAACCTATCAATCCGATCCCTGATGATGATTAACAGTCAGTACTGGTTTTATTTAGTTTAATTTGTTTTGAGCAGCGGCTATTGGCTTGCATCCAACCTGAAGTCAACATTTCAGAGTGAGTGAATATTGCACGCTATGGTCATTTCAACAGTATTACTGGCACACAGGCATAGGTATAGCAGGCTGTAGCTGTCGTTGCTTCATTCTATTATCAGCAGAGCAGTGTCAGCACGGACTCCTTTTGATTCGCTGTGGTCCTGCAGCCACGTCCATGCGCCTTTTTACAGTCGTTTGTACTGGTCTACATGGTACAGCTGGAGTCTGTTGCTGTATACGTTACATTGTACACTTGACTATATCCTGGTTTTGCAGGTTGAGGAATTTAGTAGGCTGGGTCATATATAGAGAATAGATTACTGCGCGAGTGTCCCCAACATAGGCACTTGCATTGGACACAAGCACTAACTTTAAATTCATGTTTGTGGGATTTTGGGTTCATCACAGTACCCCGTGCCTAATCTGGAGGTAACAGTTTGCTGATTCTTATGGTGTTGTTTTACACTTTGTTTTATAGCTGATTTTAATTTGTCTGCACTTGGTGTTACATGGATTTTAACTGTTTTTTTTTTCCTCTCTCGCTCATAGCATTTTCAGCTGGCTTTGATTGACTCAACCCCCTGCACTTTGTCAAAAGCTGAAAGTAAGTACCATGAATTAAATCAGTTCTGTACCTCAGGTTCTCTCTTTCCTTACATTTCCTTGTAAGTTTCTCTGGATAAGAGCGTCCGCTAAACAAATTCAATGTAATGAACAGATGATTTGACTAGCTGCTCAATCTCAGCCGGTACAAAACACCCCATTATACGTGCCGTAATGAAATCATAAATGGCTCTTGGTCTCTTTGTGATGAATGTGGAAAGGGCAGTACGTCTGCTCTTCTCTCATATTTATAGAGCTTTTCATATGTGCCCAAGATTTTGGTTACCAAGGAAACGCTGGTATTTTCCTTGGACCATTTCACCAGTCTTGAAGCACTGTCTCTTTTTGCCACGCTGTCCAGACAGCCGTAGGATTAATAGTAAAGAGTTTAACCTCTGCTGTTCCATTTTAATCTCTAAAAAAAACTCTTCAACCTATAAAATGCATGGACAAATAACACCAATGTTTTGAAAAATGAGTAGATGTTTAAATTAGATTTAACGTAATCTTGCAAAGAACAAATCTGTATGATCATCGGTTCACTTAACATCTGCCCAGTGTGATGCCTCTTTGTATTTGTCCCATTTTTTTTTTAGAATCTTTAATTATATGCTGTTTATTCTTGTTTTCACAGTTCAATTTCACATCGCTCATTTGTATGAAATTCAGGTAAGCCGATTCACTTACGGTGGGCTGTTTTGTGTTGGTGTCACTCACGTGATTAACAGCAACACATTGGCATGTTATAAACTCCTTTTGTTTTACTGCGTAGCCTTTGTATAAACAGCGTTGTAACTTGTGCTTGTTGGTTGAAGTAAGATTGCTGAATAGACAGGCTCTTTGCAGGCTGGGTGGGTCCTGCAGTATTAACAGTGTAGGTATTCTGAGCTCCACACTGTGCGCGCCTGAACTGTTCATCTAAATGACAGAATGGGTCCTGCCCCTCACCACACTTGTGTGAAAGGAAAGCAGTGGAAGTTGCGTTTGGTCCTTGAGTGTGGGAGAGGGTTGTGTGTGTGTTTTGGTGCCTGAGTGTGGGAGAGAAGTGTGTGTTTTATCTCTGATTGTGGGAGAGAAGTTTGTGTGTGTGTGTGTGTGTGTGTGTGTGTGTGGTCCGGTCCGGTCCGGTCCGGTCTCTGAGTGTGGGAGAGAAGTGAGTGTTTGGTCCTTCAGTGTGGGAAGGAAGTGTGTGTGTTTGGTCTGAGTTGGGGAGGGATGTTTGTGTGTTTGGTTTTTGGCTGTGGGAGAGAAGTGTGTGTGTGGTTTTTGGCTGTGGGAGAGGAGTGAGTGTTTGGCCATTCAGTGTGGGAAGGAAGTGTGTGTGTTTGGTCTGAGTTGGGGAGGGATGTTTGTGTGTTTGGTTTTTGGCTGTGGGGGAGATGCGTGTTTTTGGCTTTTGGCTATGGGAGAGAAGTGAGTGTTTGGTCCTTCAGTGGGGGAGTGAAGTGTGTGTTTGGTCTTTGGCTGTGGGAGAGAAGTGAGTGTTTGGCCATTCAATGTGGGAGTGAAGTGTGTGTTTGGTCTGAGTGGGGGAGAAAAGTGAGTCTTTGGCCATTCAGTGTGGGAGTGAAGTATGTGGGTTTGGTCTGAGTGGGGGAGAAAAGTGAGTCTTTGGCCATTCAGTGTGGGAGTGAAGTATGTGGGTTTGGTCTGAGTGGGGGAGAGAAGTGTGTGTGTTTGGTCTTTGACTGTGGGAGAGAAGTGACAGTTTAATCTGAGTGGGGGAGAGAAGTGAGTGTTTGGTCCTTCGGTGTGGGAGTGAAGTGTGTGTTTGGTTTTTGGCTGTGGGAGAGAAGTGAGTGTTTGGCCATTCAGTGTGGGGGTGAAGTGTGTGCGTTTGGTCTTTGGCTGTGGGAGAGAAGTGAGTGTTTGGCCATTCAGTGTGGGGGTGAAGTGTGTGCATTTGGTCTTTGGTTGTGGGAGAGAAGTGAGTGTTTGGCCATTCAGTGTGGGGGTGAAGTGTGTGCGTTTGGTCTTTGGCTGTGGGAAAGAAATTAGTGTTTGGCCATTCAGTTTTGGGGAGAAGTGTGTGCGTTTGGTCTTTGGCTGTGGGAGAGAAGTGAGTGTTTGGCCATTCAGTGTGGGAGTGATGTTTATGAGTTTGGTCTGAGTGTGGGAGAGAAGTGAGTGTTAGGTCTGAGTGTGGGAGAGAAGTGAGTGTTTGGTCCTTCAGTGTGGGAGTGAAGTGTGTGTTTGGTCTTTGACTGTGGGAGAGAAGTGACCGTTTAATATGACTGTGGGAGCGAAGTGTGTTTGTGAGTGGGGGAGAGAAGTGTGTGCGTTTGGTCTTTGGCTGTGGGAGAGAAGTGAATGTTTGGTCATTCAGTGTGGGAGCGAAATGTGTGTGTTTGGTCTGAGTGGGGAAGAGAAGTGTGTGTTTGGCAGAGTCTGCGACTCGAGTCACTGCTGCACTGAAGTTATCTTTCACTTTTAATGTTTAAAATAAAAAATTTTGGGGTCATCTATCACCCAAAACCACATCCACCAAACGTGTGCGACTTCAGCTAATTGTCACAGTTGTTCAAAACGGCAAAATGCTCTGGGTCATTGAATAGTACAGGGAATGGACATACACCGATGGGTACCTTATAAATGGGAGCGAACTTGAAATGCTGCATGATATCATCTGACTTTTCGTCAGTCTTATCATGCCGAGCTATGAGCCATGGTTAGTCAGTCATGTGATTTATTTCTATTCGCATTTTTATTTAGCAAATGCGTTTCCATCGCAATTTATCGTGTTTTTTTGAACAAATAAAAAAATGTATCCACCTCTGGTGACTAAGAACTTGTGCGCAAAGTTTGGGGATTTTATTCGATATTTTCCGTTTGCTCACCTAAAAACACTTGGACGGAAACATAGCTACAGATGCATACATTGGTAAAATCAGAGGCGTATGTATGTAAAGAGTGTTCTTCTGGATTTGCAAGATGTCAATTACGCTTCCTGCTCCAGAAGTCACCCTCCCTTTCTCCTCCCCTCTGCCTGCAGAAGAAGTTCCGCGCTGCGAAAGAGGCGTATGAGGCTCTTTTACAGACGGAGAATCTTCCTGCACAGGTGAAGGCGACTACCCTGCAACAGTTAGGTAAGCGGATCCCTCTGCCACTGCCCGACACACTCGGTGAGCTCAGCGATGTAACACGCATCTGAGTAATCCAGGAGAGATTCTGCACAATTTACGTGGTCTTATTTCAGAATGTGAATTTCTAAATGTGTTTTTTTAGTTGCTGCTAGTTATTACACAAGCTGTTGCCTTATCTGTGTGCCGTTGACCTCGAGGCTTTGTCATAATTAAGTTTTTTTTTTTTTAAATTAATTTTTTGGAATTTATTTACTGCAGTTTAGACATTGTCTTTCTTGGCTCATTGTAGGTTGAGAAAGATCTATGAATATCTGAACACTTCAGCGGTTTGGCTATCCCCTGTCGCAGTTTTCAGGACGATAAAAAATCTGCATGTTTTAAGTTTGCATAGAGCCAGGTACATACACACATATCACCAAGTGTTGCATCATGCACACGGTGCTGTGCAAAGCCTCGGATCATAATCCCAGTTTTTCTCTCCAGCTACTCTACCCCGTTTTTCTTTAATGTACCCAGCCCTCCTGAGTTTACACTGCTGTGTATGATGCAATCGTTCAGTATCATTGTGTCAGCTGTGTAGAGACCCTGCCAAGCATGCGCATGCATACACATGCACGCGTGTGCGCACACACACACACACACACACACACACACATGCATGCACAAGGAACACACACACACACACGTAGACACACACAGCCACCACCACACTCCGCACCGAACGTCTTCGTTTTCACCACTTCTCCGAGCCTCTAGAATTAGGCAACAGTGGCGGCTTTAAAAACCGGTTTCCCATTTTGTTCCCAACTGCCGTTGCCATGGCGAGCTGCTCCCGGGCGGCATGCCACAGGTGTCGGGGAGCATTGGCGGTAACGCACGCGGGAACGGCGCTCAGGGGGGAGGTGGAGTACGCTTGGAAGCCATCCCTGTTCCCTAACAAAGGCTGTGGCATCTGAAATGGGGGGCGGGGTGGGGTGGCGGCTTTGGAAACAGCAATACAAGAGCCCCTCCCCCACCGCCCACACCATCACCCCCTGTCTCCGTCTTGCCGGCACCTGATGGAGCGCAGCTGATGAACCATTTCCTCCTTTTCGCGGGTCCCAGATTTTACTCCTCCAGCTGCTTCTAGCCTGTCTCTGCGGCTCTCCGCTGCCTGCTGTTCACGCCATTTCAGTTTGAGGTCTTTTTGTACTCCGGAAGAATTCAACCAGCGCAGTAATCGGGAGGATTTATCAAACCACGTGCTGATTCGGGAAAATTAGTAGTAATTTCCTGCCATCTTTTTTCCTTTTTTCTTTCTTTTTTTCTTTTCTTTTCTTTTCTTTTCTTTTTCTTCTTTCCTTCTTCCTCCTGCCCTTCCCGCATCAGGCTGGATGCATCACACAGTGGATCAGTTGGGAGATAAAGCTAACAAGGACAGCTATGCTATACAGTGTCTGCAGAAGTCACTAGAAGCAGACCCCAACTCTGGACAGTCCTGGTACTTCCTTGGCAGGTAAAGGAAACAAAAAAATATTCTACAGTTAACTTTTTTGGGGGTGGGGGTATAAATGGTCAATTTGGATTTAACCCATAAATTCACTTAATGATGTAAATGTCTACTAGAATCTGAATCTGTTTAAATACTGCTTTTGCTTGATGTGCCAATTTTTCATCCAAGGAAAGGTGTTTTCAAATCTGTTCAAGAATTAATTTATAAGACAATTGTGTATCTGTATAACAAACAAGATAATTTTTTTCAAATTTAGTCAGTTTTGTGGACGGGCCTAGTAACCCAGTGACACTACAAATGCTGAATTCATGACGTGTGCTGATAACTCAAGGTCTACATAAAGAGGCTTTCATCCATGTCCTCCTACCCAGGTCATTTAAGGCCAGTCGGGGAGGGAACTCCCTCCGATATCATACATTTTTTAAAAAAACAAGGCTTTCTCCCGCTGCAGTAAACCTCACATTGGCTTCTCGGGGCCCTAACTAAGTTATGTGTTCTGCTGGAGCATGTTTGGAGTATAACGCTCACACTGCTATCTCACGCCACACAGGGTTAGTTTTGTTCTCACATCACCATAACAAATGTGTATGTGGCTTAGCAACAGGAGAGGGGAATCCTTTTTAGAGTTCTTTGTGCAGAAGCGAGAGGGCCAAGCATGTTTGCAGTTGTAACTTGCAGACATAACGCTTATGAAACGGTGAACTTGAATTTTGCTCTGCATTCTTTACCATGAGCGATTGGGGATCTTCCAGAATAAGAAAGAAGTCAGCTGGCTCAAATATGTATTAGCAAGTACTGCCATCAAGCTAAATTATGAAATGTTGCAAGGCCCTGCCTTCTAGCTGTCCTGAGCAGTTCCACCAGTCATTGGCAAGGTAAGCCAAACTGTAAGCTAGACTAAGTTGGCTGGATAGCCATCAAAGAAAGTAAGGGTATTGAGCTATGAAGCATTTCATTTAGTTTCTAAAATTTCTAGTTAGCAATATCATAAAGACTCTGTATTAGCTTGCATTAGCTTAATATATTCCTATTAGTCTGGGCGTATGACACATTGAAAAATATTTATTTGTTGAGGTATTACTTCAGCGGGTTTACTTATGCTAACAATAATAATTTTGTACGCTAAGAGAACACAGCACAAACACTACCTGAGCTAACATTGCTTAAGAGGGGACATTTCATAAATTCTAGCTTCGCTCATGTCAAAATGCTTCTCGGTACTTTGTGCAGCCAAGAACACCCCCACCTACTTTTCTCTTCAAGGGAGAACCAACTGAAGGGGTCACCCAATCGAAATGATCAGTAATATCAGCCAATCAGATTTTTTGGTAAACCGTATCCAGTGCCAAGAATATTTACTGGTCGTCACCTGGGCTACCCTTTGATAGTCTGCAACGCAGAAATGGGTATCTGGATTACCGATTTGTCTACCTCGGTTTATTTTATGTCAATATAGTGCAGTATATTATGTCTCCAGTATGGATAAGTCTGGTAAAGTCTGTTTGCATACCTGTAATCTTTAGGATACAGGTATGTGCATAGGTTAAGATTCATTATACATTGTTGGGGGTAGGGAATTTTTTTTCTGTTTGGAGCAGGGATATACATTTATTCCTGTACGCCCTCCAGAAACCTGGCTTACCTGGTTTTTATATTACTCGGTTTCAGAAGATGGAAATATCAAACATCTGCGTTTGTAAGAGACGTTTGGAATGCATATCAATGCTTTTGAATATTTTAGACAAACTGATTTCTTTGTGGCTTGGTTTGCTGTCACTTGCGAAATGACTCGTATTTCTGAAATTAGGGGCGGAAAATGTGCTTGTCCCGAATCTCAGATGGGTAGTGTAAATGCAATAGAACTGCTGTTGTGAGCTATTGTGGCCTTTCATCAGACTGTTCTGATGCTACTTATTTTAAAATAACTGCGCTGGGGAGCAAACAGTCTGGGGACATCCTTCTTACACATTGTCTTGTATTTGCCAGACTACCTCCCGCCCATAACATTATTTTAAAGGGTTCATTTCTATCCTCCATTTCAAGGGTACAGGCTGAGAAATCATTGAAACCTGGTTAGATTAATATGCATTTTCGAGTCGTCCATAGCAATATTAAATCAGGCTACTTTAAATAGTTATTTTTATTTTTGTTTTAACTCGTATTCCGTAGTTTTACAGCATCGATCATGATTTTCTTTGTACAATTAGTCATTCTCGTCGCTGTATATGTAAGATGTCATTTGTAAGCTGTTTTTATAGGATTAGTTTAGGTGTGCTGACGCACTTCATTCTGTGTCTCCCTCCCACAGGTGCTACTCCAGTATCGGGAAGGTCCAGGATGCCTTTATTTCCTACCGGCAGTCTATCGACAAATCAGAAGCCAGCGCGGACACATGGTGCTCAATAGGGTAAGGACCTGGCTCCTTCGTCCGTGACTGCATATATTCCCCACTAATCCCAGAGCACAGTCACTGTAAGCAGACACTGTGGTTCTGGTCATTGTTGTTGTTGGGATTACGGTTTGACGCTGCTGCTGCTACTGTTGCTGTGGTTACGGTTTCATTTGTCGTAGTAATTGTAGTTGCGGTAGTTGATGTTTTGGATGATGTTATTATTTGTATTGGTATCATTATTATTAGTCCAGTGAAGATGTCTTGAATAGGGAAATGAAGGGCTGGAAAACATCATCTGGCGAGTAACAAACAACCTCCTGTGCGGTGTCGAGTTCACTCCTGGCCACAGCTGTTCCATGGCACTCCGGCCCGCGGGAGCAGCGTACCCCAGCTCTGTGGCGCGAGCCCCGGGGTACACGCTCAGCCGCCTTCGCTCTGTTTCCCCCCCAGGCCAGCTCGCGCCCCGAGGGGTTGGTAAATGGGGCCCCACCTCATAATCAGCTTTTCAGGCAGGTAGAACAAGGGCCAAATTAGCACTCGCAGACAAAGGCTGGGCTCAGGAAGACGGTCCCAGAGAGAGCACATGAGCGCATACAGCGCCTCCAGGGTACCTGGGAAATCGTGCTGGTGTTTTTTTTCCACCAATCAAAGACACCGTTTTGTCCCGGGAAATGTGTGTTGTTCGATAGTGTAATTTGTTATGTATGTATTTATTTCTTTGTTTATTTGTAACATAATCTTTTGACACTTTCTGGCTTCCTATTTGATCAGGATAGTGATGTTTCATGAAACCAAATTTGGGCATGGCCCAAATGCTATCGGTGATGCAGTGATTTCTTGGGATTTGGGGGTGGGGGGTGTTTCTATACTGGTTGAGTCAGCCGCCTGGTAGTCTATGCCTGTACTTTTGAAATGGTTTAATCACAAAACTGCATAGTTAATAAGAACCAACATTTATTTTTATTAAGGTTCTCATATTGATATCTCTCGAGTTGAGAGATTAATTTCAGAGTGTGACGGGCTGTAGTGCCCAGTGTTTTTCTGGTCAGTCTGTGTTTTGTGGGAGTAGCCAGATTTTCTGTGGATCAAATGAACACTAGTGTTCTCATGGCTCCAAGTCAACAGTAATGTCTGCTTTTGCCTTGGTACATGAATATGACTTATGTTGCATCTAGTCTTTCTCCTAGTCATCTCATTGATTTCAAAGAATAGGCAGCTTTCTTGCCAAGTGGCCTTTTTTTTTTTTCCTGGTTCTTGTGTTGCTAAATGGCTACTTTTGGACTCTTGGGTAATTTTTTTCCACACACAAGGTAGCTGGGCGTTGCTGTTGTTAAATGGCTGGTTTCGGTTGTGTTGCTGAATGGCATTTTATTAGTGAATGTATTGCTGAATGGCTTTTATTGGTTGTTGCTGAATTGTTATTTAGCAATACTCATAATAAAAAAATATATGAACATTGCTTCTTTGGTTGCTGAATTTGTGTTTTTGTTACATCGTCAAGTGTTTATTTTGATTGTGATACATGCTCACTCTCATACACCTGATGTTTCATAAGGGGATGTTGCTGCTGTTTCTGCATGCACAGACCACATTTCTGCAAGATTCCGAATGGTATTTGCCATTATCAGGACTCCACAAACACAATGCACTTAACTGCAGATTAATTCATTTTAAGAGAAACTTATATAGCAGTGTTTTTTAAACCAGCCAACGAACATACAAGGCATGCATTTTCTCACATTCACTCCCTTCCTTGCTCTTGCTCTTCTTGTCTCTCCCTTCTTCTCGACCTCTCCATCACTTTCTCCCAACCTCCCACTTCTGGTTTCTCTTCACCTCCATCTTTCTCCCTCTTCTCACCTCTCCCCCTCTCTCCACTCCTTCTCTTCCCCGCTGCATCAGTGTGTTGTATCAGCAGCAGAACCAGCCTATGGACGCCCTGCAGGCGTATATCTGCGCCGTTCAGCTGGACCATGGTCACGCGGCGGCCTGGATGGACCTGGGCACCCTGTACGAGTCCTGCAACCAGCCTCAGGACGCCATTAAATGTTACGTCAACGCCACCAGGAGCAAGTCCTGCAGCAACACCACGGCTCTCACCACCCGCATCAAATGCCTACAGGTACAAACGCGTATTTTATGGCTCTGTCTCAGTCGGTAGTCAGCGTGGGTGTTTGTCTGCAGTCTGTTTATTTCAGTCTTACCTGTTGTCTTGTTCTTTTTTTTATTTTTATTAACCTGTTTTGTTTGTCCAGTGCACATATACTGTGTGTGTGTGTGTGTGTGTACATAGTTGTGTGGGAGCAGTGCTTATGATCGCTGTTGCTGTTTGTATTAAACCATTGAGGAGGCTGCTGCCGTCTACACTTCTATATCTTCTATATATTTCTGATGTATTTTGTTTTTATTTGAATGATTTTTTTACATTTCCGCAGAATGTTTTCATGTTAATCTGTATGAGTGAGAACATTTTCACCCTATAACGTAAACATAATTTCATGACATTAAGACAGCACCAGCATTTTTTTTTTTCTCCCACTGATATATATATTTTTGCTAAATTTCATCATTTCATTTTAAATGTTGCTTAACTTTACTTGACTAAGACTGAAGTATATATCTACATTTAACAGTGGCAGTTGCAGCAGAACGGCAGATATGACCTTCCAGTAGATCAGTATTAAATATGTTTTTACGCAATTTCTCCTAGGCTCAGTTGTGTAACCTTCAACAAAGTAGTCTACCGAGTAAAAGTAAAATGCTTCCTAGTATTGAGGAGGCGTGGAGCCTACCAATCCCAGCAGAACTTACCTCCAGGCAGGGCGCCCACAACTCAGCACTGCAGGTGAGAAGAGATAGCCTGTCCTGTAGAGAACCCCCCCACCACGGCCAACCTCACTAAACACCTACACCAGTGATGCCATCTTTCCCATCATCCACCACCTCTTCCTCCTCCTTTTGAGCAAGGAGAAACGACAACAACAAAAAGTTAGGCGAATATTAACGCTTGGATCTGAATAAGGGGCGGGGCGCACCCCCCGCCCCCCTCCATGAATTTCTGTACAGCTTTGCAAAGCCTGATTAACTCGTCTCCGCCATACAGGCGGATGAGTCATTTTCAAATTTTTTGTTTCTCCTTTTTAACAACTGGAGAAAGAGTCAATTGCGTGAAATCCAATAAACGCTCACTGAAGGTGATGTTTAGTGAACGTGGCCTGTTCCTGTTATTCTTTTCGATTTTTTTCCAACAGTTATCAGTTTTTATTTATTTATTTGTATATAAAGCCATCTAAATCTACGCACCAAGATTTGTACAGGCTGTCCATGTAAGAGGAAATATTGCTTGAGTAACAACTGATTCATAGTTTGATTTGTGTTTTTTTTATTTTAAGTTTGTGATTTGTTAGGTTTTGTCTGTGCTGTATTGTAGATTTAAATGGTAAAATGTTTGTTACTAGTTTAGTGGCCTGTCTGTTGCTGTACATCTTCTTGGCAAGGTTTAGTTTTGGTTGCTCGCGTTAAGTTATTGTCCAGTGTAGCGCATTCAACGTTGCACTGTGTACATTGGTACAGGTGCACCATTTATTCTATGACGTTTTTCTGGACCTGTAGCTTTTTCCCGGTAACATTACTTGAATTGTACAACACAAGGTCTGCATTAGGCCATCATAAGCATGCCATAACAGCCATCAGAGCCAGTCATGCGAATGTGTCACACCTAATGAACAATGTCATGACAATGTGTGAATAATTTCAAAAATTATATTTTTCATCTTTTTTGTAAAATTTGTTTCATACATTATAAGTGTGTTACGGAAATGGTCGTAAGTAGTAATCTGCTGCCATGAAGGGTTATGGCGGGTGTTATATCATGCTTATGAACAGGACTTTGATCTCAGTAGTTAACCGAAATAACACAATTCTCACTCATCCATTTTCTCAACATGCAGACAACTGCTATCTATTTAATTTTTTAAATCATGGTTGAATGTAGACGATTGATGTAAACTGTGTGAGTTAGGTTGAATGTGAACAATGCATGTTTATACGTGTAGAACTGTCATGCAAGCAGTCTTATTTTCTTTGGTGTGCAATGTGGTAAGAGCAGTGCAATGTTTATCTCTTGCACTATTTACAGAGCGGGTCTGAGAATTACGAGCCTGGTCTAAGAATTTCTCAGTTCAGGGATGATAAATGACTCAAGTTTTTGGCTCGACAAATGTATAATTTAGTGATCTATTTTTTTTCTTGGCTGACTATTTGACATTAAAAACCACCTCAGGGAAAAATGCTTTAATGGCAAATGGCGGTTGGTTCTCATTCTTACCAAAGGAAAAATATATATTGCACGGCATCTGTTCTTGGCTCTTGGATGTATTTGCATTTGAATTACCGTACCCTCCTCTTCATAAATGCCAGTCCCACAAATTGTTTGCGTGCGAATGGAATTGACGAGACTACCTGTAATTTGTCGCACTTTGTCTCATTAATGTCGCGAGTGTTCTACATCTTGTGCCCTCCTTGATTATTACCTCCATTTGGGCGCATGACAGAATGGGAGAGGTTGTTAAATTATTGTTTGAAATAATTGTAAAAATATTCAGTGTACACGTTTAAGAATTGAATGTTTATGAGAAGGAAGTGATGCTGCAGAATATCGGAATGTCTGAGATAATGTCAGGGTGCGTAATGTTTAATAAGTACTAAGAATTATTTCAACAATGGCATAAATTTGCATGTGTTTGCTGGTGATGGAGGTGGTCATTATCTAACCACACATTTGAATATTCAGTTTAATTGCACCCTTTGTGTAGACTGTACTTCCAAAGGGATTAAAAACGAGGTATTGTTGGTGATGCTGGAGCATGTAATAGCTTTGCATTTCAGACAGGCTTGTTTTATGACCAGATTCCCTTCTCTTACCTGGCTTAATTAATCATTCTTACCGTGTTAACTAGTCTGCGGAGGATTGCGGTTCAGGGCGAGCTATCCGTTGTTTTGCATGGTAGTTTTCAGTCCCGAGGTTTGTGTTGGATAAAAAGATGCTTTTTGTGTTTTGGCAGACAGTGTTGTGGTCAGTTCACTTTCAATTCAGGCTTTTAAGGAAACCAATTGAAATTCAAGTTAATGAATTGGAAAAATGCCCATGTTTTTTTTTTTTTAATATATTCAAAAGTATAGATTTTTTTTTTTTTTTTTAAATCACAAATTGAAATTCGGCGTACTTCCTGTATTGAAAAGGAATCGACCCCAGCCCCGTCGGCGGAACCTCCCGCGGTGACTTCTTTTTGTGCGCGCTTTTAGGGCGTGCGTTGGAGGGAGAGGGGGAAATGTCACGGCCTGTTCTCTGCTCTCCCATCCCACGCCAGGCCTGCAAACCTAATCAGAGTACCGAAGGGGGAGGCCTGGGCCAGCCGCCCGTCCCACCGCAGTCGCTGCCTCTGCACACGGGTCCGTCGGGCCAAGGCGACGACCAGTCCAGCCCCGCTAAGAGGAAGCGGACGTCCAGCCCAGCCAAGGTAACCGAGGGCCGTTCAGGAAGAACGCGTGTGGACTTTGGTCAAAAAGGTTAAAAAATGTTTGCTTAGAATTGTGGGTTCTGGAAGAGAACATAAATATTTTGATACGAATACCGTTCTGAGACGGAATGTGCTTTTGTAAAAGATTATTTGCAAATGACTAGTGGCTTCCTATTTCTCATTTGAAGCTGAACTTAAGCTGAACTGTTGATAAGTCTGCTGTGCAACGTGAATAGCGTTTTGTTGCGTTTCATTTACCTTGTTTTCTCCCCCACCCACAACAAAACAGAATTCTACAGATTCCTGGGCAAACAATAGTCCTGTCCAACAGCAGGTCCCTAACTGGTACTTAACACAGCAGAAACTACAGGTACGTGGAATGTGTTTATGCTCGTGCGCGTGTTTAGATAGACTGACAGGACACGCTTCTCTCCCAAGCGTTTAACAGTCTCGTCTGCCCTCCCTCTCTCTACAGCTCCTGGATCAGTTACGGACAAACAGGGCGAGCCTGAAGCCGCTGCAGGTGCAGATGCTGGAGCAACTTGAGAATCAATTTGCTCTCATGCAGCAGCACCAGCAGCAGGTGAGGATGGGCCATGTGTTGCCTGGATATTGTAGTTTTTTAATTTTTTAATTCTGTGGTTGATTCATTATTGAATTTTGTACTGTTTAAAAAGATGCATTTAAAACGCAGTACATTCCTTTCCTTCCCCTGAACAGATGAGACAAAACGCAGCTGGACTGGTGCGACCCACCATTCCCAACGGCCCCACATCCAGCTCCACACTGCCTCCCGCTCAGCACCCCCACACCCCCCCGCAGCCAGTCCGGCCCCCCTGCACCGGCCAGCCAATGGCCAACGGACCTTTTCCGGTCAGCTCCGCCCCCTGCAGCACAGCTGGAAAGCCGGGTAACGCAGACACTATTTCTGTAGGCAATAATCACACGACAGGAATGGGAAGCAACGGAAACGTGCCTTACCTGCAGCTAAACGCACTACCTCACAACTGCACAACCCCGACCAGCAGCGGCGGCAGCGCAGAGGAGCTGTGGAAAAACCAACACGTTAACTCCACTCAGGTGGGCCGCCTTTATGTCTGTCTCTGTCGGTGGGGGGGGGGTTTAACGTTAATGAATTTCAGTTTGTTAATTCACTCATTAGAGAATGTGTGGTTGGCTCCAATTTTGATGGCTTGCGAGATTAATAAGCGTATTATTCAAATGGTCAGCCTCATTAAAGTTCACAATTATTAAACCGTTTTAATAAAAAAACGAATATATAACTAATATAATATGTTATCTGCCTTGTAGCAAAGAGGCACCTAATAAGAGCCACTGCTGTAAAAGGTTGAAAACATGTTAAAATGAGAGTATGAAATGCTGACCTTTAATTTAATGAATAAAAGCTCTATGCTGCTGTGTAGATTACGGTTCACACTAGAGCTTTAATGGCTCGGTTTAATGAAGTTGATCATTGAAGCTAAGCATGTGAAAGGAAGAAGGGGGCTGTCTGTATTGACTTTTGCTCAGCAAAAGTCAATACAGGCACCCCTTCTTTCTATAATACAGGCAGGCTTTCGATGAGAAACCTTGAATCCAGTTGACATATCAAACATACTCTTCAAAGTGCTTGATCTTATAAAGCCTCTGTAGGTTTGATTGGCTTCTTTCTTTCTTAGAGAAAGGAGCTCTCAACTGGGTATTGTACAATGCAGCTTTGTTAAACATTTTGTGGGAAAAACTGAAATTCGCTAAGGGGGAGTTGAGTGGCTCTGCAGTTTCTTGATAGTGTTGAATATTTGAGTTCTTTAGTGAATATTTGGCATTTATGTTTAACGGAAAAAAAATGTCTCTACCTCCAGGGGCTTCATAAAGGTCCAGGTTCGCATTCGGCAGGTCCCAATGGCGAATGGCCTTTCTCTTCCACTGGGACTTCCGCCCAGCCTTTCAAGGCAGCTGGAACCAGTATTCAAAATCAGGTCGGACATTCCACCACGCCTAGCGATTCGTTACCACGGGGGGCCGCTCTCAATCACCTGTCCTCTCCTCCTCCTCCTCCTCCTCACACTGCTACCTCAGGTGGACAGCAAGGCATTACCTTAACCAAAGAGAGCAGGCCTTCAGGAAACTGCGCCGCTCCACCGGGGCCTGAGGGCAGCAGGCATTCCGGAGGGACGCCTAACAGCACTGCCGCTGTAGAGGGACTCCCTAATCACGTCCATCGGGCGACGGCAGATGCTCTCGCCAGCCCTAGCCACGCAGACTCCAGGTCACCAGGTGTACTTAGTTCAGACAATCCTCAGCTCTCTGCCTTGTTGGGCAGGGGGAAAGCCAATAGCGGCAGCGGCCCCACCAAGGTCAACAACGTTCACCCGGCCCTGCACGGCCCAAAGACTCACGAGAGCTCGGCGGCCTCTTCGCCCGCCTCAGCCATGTCCACAGCGACCCCGTCCCCCAAATCCACGGAGCAGGCCGTGGCCCACAGCCCCCAGGCCGGGCCGGTCCCGGGCCCGGTCCCGGTCCCGGTCCCCACAGTGAACGGCAAGGGGCCGGAGGACTCGCAGAGCCCCCTGAAAGCGGACCCGCCCTCCCTCCACGTCCACAAGTCTGGGCTCCTCCCTCTGGCGCCTTGGTCCTCCGTCTCGATCTACCCCAGCTCGGCGGACGTACTCAAAGCGTGCAGGTGAGACTCCCCGCCCCTCGATGACCCGAGTGTGCTGGGTGTGGAACAGGGCTCAGATGGCGTAATGCGGTTTTCACACCTCCGGCAGAAAACGCCTTCACCCTTCGCTGTGTTGTGTTCTGTCCGTTCTCTTGGTACGATAGTGAGTATCACTATGAGAAGGTTGTAGCACTTTTAGCTGAATGTAGTTAGCCGATTGTACTCTTCTGCTGGTGGACCTCCCCAGCCAGAGAGCCACAAGACTAAAATTGTTACATTTTGAAAAAAGTTAAGAAATATCATTTTGAAATGGCGTACCAGAGGAAATGTGTTAATTTTAACATTCTCTTCCAGTAGCGGTTTCCTGTAAAATGTAGATATTGGTTTTAATATGCTTTCATGGGCAGATAGGCTACGCAGCCTATTTGCCCGTGAGGCTACTGTAGGCTACAGTCGCGACTGCCGTTTCAGCGTCATTGGTTTCTTCCCTCCCCTGCCTTCAGATGCAATAATTATTTGTTTGCAGGCAAGGAGGAATGTGGGAAGTTTGGTGCTGTGAATCGTTTCAGGGGTTCAGAGATT